>BSBN01001301.1:3785145-5046860 GCA_027924645.1 Cunninghamia lanceolata | reverse complement strand
CAAATGGGATGAACTTTTGATCTTTGAAAATCTTATTAAATTCAATTGGTGTGACTTTTTCTTAGTTTATTCTTATGTGTGGTCAATCTGGGGATCATAAATTGATGAAAGGTATTGGGGCTATTTGCTAAGGGCTAAAGACAATAAGTTGAGAAAATATGAGATGCACTCTATGAAAAACAAGTATTCAACTTTATTATAGATTATTCTAAATTTGTTCTACAAACAACTCCTGACCTACTCCTAAATCCAATTAGCATAATCAGATTTGAATTAAATCTTGAAACACTGGTCCAAACACTCTAATTAATTGAATGACAAGAAGTTGCAGTGCAACAGAAAGTTCCACATGATAGAATATAGAGTACTATGCAGAAATCGTAAATTATGACTGAATAATGAGAAAATTACTGCGACAAATGAACTTCTTGTATTTCAAATTGTATTTAACAAAGAGTTGAGTATACTGACTACAATAATAAACTAATTACATAGGCTGAACATTAAACCATTTCAATCTTAAAAAGAAATCAAATCATAAACACTTCAAACTATAAATGTATTCAACATAAATCGAATCATACTAAATTATAATTCCTACTTAACCAAAACACAAAACAACCTCACCAAGTATTCCAAGAGGGGCCCTTCCTCTAGTTCACAAGGTGAGTGGAAAGAAGCTGATTACACTAACTCAATACCACGAACATCCAGTTCTATTTATCAGTTTATAGTAACAAAAATGTATTTGTATTCTTTATCTTCTCTCTATCTATCCTTTACAGTCTAGATCATATCATATATATGGATGTACTCAATTACTTTGAATACTATAAACTAGGACTAAAAGAGGTTACAGTTTGTTATGGCTAATGCCAACAAACCAGATATAAATAGTTTTTGGTTTGGCCGCAAGCCACAAACCCAAAACAACATTAGAAATAGTTTTGAAAAGTAATACAAAAATGGAAGCAAGTAGTTTCACAACACTTTCAGTTCATCCTTTGTCGTTCCTCATGTTTTCTGATCTTCAAGGATTGTCTTCCACATGGTCGGTCTCTTCAACACGCTCAATTCCTATAGCAAGGCAATCAAATCATGTCATTATCTCAACGATGTGCATTTTGGAAGCATTCCTTCATCCTTAGAAACATATTAAATATTCTTTATTTCATAATAATTAATGGCAAAGGGACTTAGGAAGAGGGAAAAAGGTAATAAAATGAAACACAAAAGGGTATAGAAATTGAACATGTTTTGTACTCATCATTTACCCCGCTTAAGGAATTTGCATGTCCTTATGCAAACAATTAGTACACACCAGATTTTTCTATAGAAGGAGAATGAGTTGTTGCTAGTGGTTGCTTCTATCATGTCATCCCTTGGTTCTTTCGGAGACCTTGTTGCTTGACACAATCCTACTTTTATTCTATCAATTTCTTTCTTCTGCTACTTGTTCAATGTAGCAAGCTCTTGTAACTATGTTTTCAATTCTTGGTTTTCCATTTGAAGCTGTGTAATTAGTTGATAGAACTGCCCGAAAGGAATAAGCGGCTCATCACATGCCTCTATTGGTTTTTAAACAATAAAAACTACAAGAGCCTTTGAAGCTTCTTTGGAACCAGTTGCTTCCTTCTCATTGCTGAGAAGGAGAACATTCTTCAATTTGAATATTTCTCAGAGTATGCACATGCTCATAAGGGTCTTCACCTTTTTCATAATGTTCCTCCTCTATGTATGCTCAGTAGGGCTTAGGGTTTTAACATTTACATCTAGGGCTTCTTCATAATTCTACTCTTCATTCACAAGAAAAGTGTTTCCACCTTCCTCACATGCCTCCTCTATATTGTGTTTTCTTGGCTAGATACCACATCATCATTACACTCATTTGTTTTTCAAGATTTTTCATTTCCTCAATACCCTTCCCTCTGTTTTTGCTCAACTTGCTACTTCTTTTTCTACCATTTTTGTCTACGAAGCTCTCTATCCACTTTCCTTTTCTTTTACCAGGGCGTTTTATTGCTGTAATTTCAACATTATCTATTGAATGGGCAACTTCTGCAAGTTTTTCTAACCGAGTGGAAGTTCACTGGTTGCTCTGCCTAGTTGGGGGTGTTGTTTCTTCACTATGTAGGATTGTGGCAGCTATAGGGCTAGTTTTTTTGCTCTTTAGGGGATTTGCCAACTAGGGTTCCTTCTAGTTCCTTCTTTTTAGAAGATTCCCCAACTATATTTTCTTCTAATATTTATTTTGTAGAACTCTCTGTGGGTTCATCACTCTATCCTTTAACAAAATAATCTCATTCTATAGGAGGATTTGTAGAATGAAATCCATGCATTATAATTAATTTGATTAATCCATGATGGGCAAGTGAATTTTCATGGCCTTTACAAATTGACTACATGACCGTTTCAAAGAACAATGCAGGTAATAAGGAACATAACCAGAAGAGCATTGCACAAATGCACCATAAGCCTAAAATGATGGGCATAAACATACATGTACCTCCCTTCACATGTGATATTTTAGATCAGAAATTTGGCAACTTCATCCCACGGTGATGGAAGAGATTTACGCTTGGTTCCTTGGTCTTGCTCCATCTCGACAAATTCTCCTCTTTGCAAAAATTTTTTCTGATGGATCTTGAGGTCTGTTATGTGAGAGGAGTTAGAAAAGAAGGTGTCACCTGTCTGTGGAAGGCTGGTGACTAAGGCAATTGTGTGCACGAAGTAACACTGTTCTTATGAAAACCTTTGGCAAATTCTTTGGCAACCCCATCATCAAAACCACACTTCCTTGAAATATGTCTCTAGGTAGCTTGCTTAAAGATTTTGTATGCTTCTTCACTGGCTAGGAGCATTTTTATTGACATAGGTTCTCTTCTAGTATGATCTCCCCCCACGGTGTCTTCTCGCGACAGGAACTTACACAATAACTATGGTGGCAAACATGATGCAGATGGAGGCAATTAACAAAGATTATGAATAAACAATTTACAAGTAGTAACAGGTAATGTGACTGAGTGAGTTGGCTAAGTGACAGGTGGTATACACCTAAAAATGGCACAACTCTATCTAAATAAATATTTCTAATATTTATTTCAGTTTAATTCCTCTATCAATAAATAAATAAACCAATTTATTTATCTGATTCATAATCCTCCACAAAATTAAATAAATACCCAAATTATTTAATTAAAATCCTCCAAGTTCTTCTAAATTAAATAAAACCAAATTATTTAATTAATTTTTCCAAAATTCCTCTAAATTAAATAATATCAAATTATTTAATTACCTCTTCTAAATTCTAAGTCATTCTAAATTAAATAATGTCCAATTATTTAATTTAATTCTTCTAAACTTAACATCCTCTATATTTAAATAAATCAAAACATTTATTTAAATTATTTCCTCTTAAAAAGGATTAACACCAAAATTAATTCATGCAAATCCATGTGCACACTTAATTAAATATTTTAATATTTAATTATTTGTTTCCTCACACATGTCCTATTTATCCTCCAGTTCCAAACAGTTAACTAATCAATCAATTCACTTAATTGATTAGTCTATTCTATTAACTAATCAGTCCACTTAGTTAACTCTTCAATCTATTTCTGTTAACTCTTCCTATTGCATGAAAGACCAGGACACTTGTCCTCTTCCTATTCGCGCACATCTCTCAACCTTCCTACACCGTTGATCTTCTTATTCGTTCTATACCATTGATCTTCTCTCTTATGAGCCTATAAATGCAACCTCTGTTCCTCCATTTCAATCATCCAAGCTTTTAGTAACCTTACTCTACAGAATTCACAGCGCGCCTTTGGCACCCAACACCATTCCATAGCTTGCAATCATCATTTTTATTGTATTGAAGATCCTCTTCATTACAAGAACTATCATAGCCATTTCTCTATTGTCATCTTGAAGAACCAAGCAAGGAAGTGCACTTTCTAAGGGCTTCATTCATAACGAAAGATCAATTGAGATTAGGCGACCAATGGAAGCCACAAAGTAACAAGGTTTGTGAGGTTTTTTCGTTGTTTTGAATCTTGTTTATTTCCATTTCTATTGAGTTATTGGGTTATAATTAATCATTGATATTATTCCACATTTTTCCCGTAACATTTCTGGTGCCCACCGTGGCCTTGCCCCAATTTTAACCCCAAAACTGAGTTTTTGTGCATTAGGTTTTGTACACAGGATGATTCTATGCATCTGTTCATTTCTAACACGCATCTATCCTCTGAATCAATGCATCTCTTCAATCAGTGCATATACTTACTGGATCAATGCATATGTTCTCTGAAACCATGCATTTGGTCCAATTTGTGCATTTGTTCATTCTTTTGGTGCATTTACTCACTGTTTCAACGCATCTGTCCAATCTACGCATTTGTTCCATCCTGCAGTGCATTTGTTCAATCCTGTAGCACATTTGTTCCATCCTGCAGTGCATCTGTTCCATCCTGCTACGTATCTATTTTCTTTGATTTTTTAGAACTTTGTTTCTACACATTTGTTCATTCTTTTTGCGCATTTGTTCATTCTTTCAACACATTTGTTTTCTGCGCATTTGTTCATTCTTTCAACGCATCTATTTCTACACATTTGTTCATTCTTTCAATGCATCTATTTCTATGCATTTGTGCTTTGTTTCTGTGCATTTGTGCTCTATTTCTGCGCATATATTCTCTATAATTGTGCATTTGTTCTGATAGGATTCTTGAGATATTTCTTGTGATTTTTCTAACGCTAACATTTCTCACAGGAATATTCTCAGATCTGCTTATGGGTTAGGGGCTGGTTAGTCATATAGCTACATTGTTAACTCATTTCTAGATCTAATTAGCAAGGAAAGTAATTGAATGGTTCATGCAAATCACATATAGATCTAACTAGGAGGATTGTAATTTGATCTCTTTGCATCAACAACTCAAACATAGTCCCTATTAGAAAGATATAAAATTGAACCATTACTATCTTGCTTCTTTCAAAGTTAACAAATCGTGTGTGTGCCCAAGTAGTGTAGCTCATTTAGTCTTTTTATTTTTAAATAGGATTAAAGAACCATTGTTCTCCGTGTTTTTAGAATGATAGTAGGCCTATGCTCTCCCCTTTCTTGGGTGACCAGAATGCCAAACCTATCATTTTCCATGTTTAACCTATAGAGAGGCCTACCCTTGGATATTATTCCATCCAAGTGGGAATGACCTTAAGTGGTAACAAGCTAAAGCCAAGCTCTGCCTAGCCCCTATAAATATATTGTGCTTGAGGTGAAAGCTTCATGCAATGAGTGCAAATTAGTTATACCAACAACCAACCTCCCCCAAAACCCTCCAAGGCGCAACCCTTGAAGGCTGGGAGACTCCATAATGGAGAGTAGCGCTGCCACACGTATAACCACTCGAACGGTTGCCATTATTACTTATCCATTGTTTTAGAAGCCAAAATCCCCTATAAATCGGTGCCAGAAAGAGCGATTATCATCTTCCTAAGACGACTCACGTACTTACGATTCAATAGTAGAGATAACAGGGAAATCTCAAGGTTTGTGAGCCTTGGGAACCTGAAACTTGGTGTACCTGAGAATTTTGTGCACTTGTAAGGGGGAGTCTATGTTCTAAGTTCCTAAGTTATCCGCTTTGAATAGTGTAGCTGGTGTAAAAACCAAGTGAGAATTTGGTTTATATTGCCCCTACCATCCTAGGATTTATATTTGTTTTTAGTCAAAAAAGTCAAAAATCTTAAAAAAATAAAAAATCATGAAAATATTCTTTATGTTTGCTATGTCTTCTTGCCATAGTTGAAAAATTAAATCAAAAAGACCAACTTTCAGCTAGAGAAAACCAAAAACATTGAAAAATGTGCCAAAAATTAGTCAAAGACTACCAAAAACACAGAGCTGCACATCTATTCATTTTTGTTGCGCTTTTGTCCAATCCTACTACACATCTATCTGTTGCTGCACATCCATTCAATTCTATTGCACTTTTGACCATTTCTACTGTGTATATAGATTTTGGCTAGATCTACGCATTTACACTCTGTTCCTGCGAATTTGTTTCCATGCATCCATCACAGTGAGCTATTCCATACATTTGCTAAGAAAAATAATTATCTTTTTTGAACACCCATTTCAACCTAGTATCAATTTTTATGGAGATAACAAATCAATTAGAAGCACTTACCCAACAAATCCAAGCCATGCAGCAACAAATGGCAATCTTACAAGCTAGATCTTCCACAAAATGATATTCGCTAGAGGGAATATCTCATTATCCATTCGATAAAAGCTTGGCTAAGAGACCTTCACCTTCTAATTTTGATGTGTCTGAGTTTGACAAATACAAGGAAAGAAATGATCGACGTGAACTAAACCACTTTCCCATCATAAGCTTCAATGTTTATCACAGTATGCGCAACCGTTGGTCATGATTCCCTTCCATCCTGTGACACTTCCACATACCTCCATCTCCCCTTCCTTCCACTATTATCATACATATCTTCCCCATCCTATTCCCATGGTCCATACTTTTGCATAAGCCCTCCCTCCATGTATGCACAAGTCTTACCTAATCTGCACCATAATCCACTATCACACCTTCCATAATCTGCTATCTACCTTCTCCATCTCACTTTCATGCAATCCCCTACCAACATCTATGAGAACACTTGACATAGTCCATGCGACGACATCCATCTAGCGTGACTATCACCTTTCATGGCACTAGACACTTGAGTCCCTCTTGTCCATATTCCACCTATCCTATCCAAATATTCAAAAAAAAAAGTAAAGAAAACTCCTTTCATCCAATGGTGAAAACCTGGTAAATAGACGCCTTGGATAAGACCATGATGAAAACCTGGCAAACAGGTGTCATGTGTAGGTTGATCTTCTATGTCATTTACCCTTGGGAACACATTGTCTCATCGACCCATTCATTTTCCATCCTATCTTACCATACCCTCCTATCATCTGTATCCTGCATATACCTATCATATTGAGTTTGTCCATCCTCCATTCCTCTTTTGATCTTGATAAAGGTATGGGGGAAAAATGTCGAAACATGCTTTGGAAAAATACATTGTCTTTTTCAAAACAATCCAATCCTCTCATCCTCGTTCGTCATAAGCTTTGTCATGTCAAATCCTGAGTTATTCCTATGCGACATAGTCCTTGGAGATCACATCCTTGTTTCCTTCTACCTACCCATCCATTATCCATTATCACCCATCCATTTATCTATCCATGGTGTGCCCTTGTCATCAATATCTAGCCTTTAGGCTATCCAAATTACCATCCAAAAATACAAAAAAATATCAAAAAACATTAGTAAAATCTAGAAAAAATCCCCAAAACAGCAAATTGTCTACAACCTCATCATTAGTACCATTCCCTAAACTACGTTGCCTCTGCGTCGTCATGTAGGCAAGGCAATTATCAATGTGCCCCAGAGGCACTAGGTCAGTCCCTTAGGGTCAATTTCTTTATGTTTTTTTGTCAGTTCATCCATAATAAGTTGATCCTTTATCTTGACTGGGGGCAACTCCTTGACCTAGTTATGGAATTAGATTCTTGAATGCCACATGTTCTAAGAGGACACCAATAAGGATTGTGATACCTTTCACTAGACGTGCATGCGCAACAAATTATGTTTCCAAGCAGAGATTTTAACACAGGACTTCAACCTATCCAAAACAAACAAAAACAAGTACCTAAACACTCAAAATGATTTTATCTAAACTATGGCAAGGACACATCTAATGCAAGAATGTTTTGTGTTTGTGAGCAAGTTAAGTTACAGAGTCTTGATTTTTTTCATTACGTCTTTCTATGCTACTCGAGGATGTCAAAAACTAGAGAAGCTATGATGGGGACATAATCATTTTCTTTGTTTGTTGTTTGTGGATCAATCTTTAGTAATGTGACGACTTTTGTCTAACAACATGATTAGCAAAAGATCATCGAGGACTCCAGAGGTCTAAACATGAAAAGGGGCAATCCTTGTTTGTTGAAATACAAGAAATACTCAGGTTATCTAGATTCAATTTTGATTAGATGCTTGTATTAACTTGCTATATCAAAATCCATGTAAGGGATACTTAGGTCATCTTGGTTTAATTATACCTAGATGCTTGTATTTTCTTACAACATTTTAAAAGCCTAATGATGAAACAAAGCACTTCAAAATACTTGCAATATCAAGATGACAACTATCCACATCTGTATCCATATCCATTTGCATTCCATTAAACATCCATCAATAAAGATTTTTGTTCGCAGTGTCAAAGTTTATAAAGGCTTGTGATTCCTTCAGTCAAGTCATTCTTCTATCAATCAAATTTCTATCTATCATTGTATCTTTCATCCTTGTGCATTCAATCCAAGCAATGATCCAAATGCAAGTCCGTCCTTAATCCATACCAATCGAGTAAAGTCAATCTTGTCAAATTATCCAATCACAATTAGTGGTCTTGATCCTAATCTTGTCATAAACCAACTCAATCAATCATAATTATCAGTGGGATATATCTTTCCCACACCTGTCATGTTGATCTAGGGATATATCATTCCCCGCAATGACAACACTATCATTAATCATTATCGATTAATCATTGGTTTACAACTGGACATGGGAAATACCTTGTTTGTTCTTGTATCATTTGTGCATACTTGCTTGTGTGTGTTATCATTTTATCTTACATCATGTACCATTCAGCTCTTTCTTCATCCCATTTTTCTTCAGCGTCAACCAATTTCTTCACCCTAACTTGTTAACCAACCTTCTTCATCCTGAGATTGTGCATCTCATGCCCTTGACTCTCCTTCTCGTCCAATCTCCTGAGGGGGCATCCTAGCGTTGTTAAACCTGTACCAGGGGCAAACTGGGGCATGTATCATTATCAGAAATTATTTTATCCTTTGAAACAACGTGATAAAAGACATTGCATCAAAGAGGGGCAAAATGTATACACCTAAAAATGGTACAACTCTGTCTAAATAAATAATTCTAATATTTATTTCAGTTTAATTCCTCTATCAATAAATAAATAAACCAATTTATTTATCTAATTCATAATCCTCCACAAAATTAAATAATACCAATTTTTTTAATTAAAATCCTCCAAGTTCTTCTAAATTAAATAAAACCAAATTGTTTAATTGATTCTTCCAAAATTCCTCTAAATTAAATAATATCAAATTATTTAATTACCTCTTCTAAATTCAAAGTCATTCTAAATTAAATAATGTCCAATTATTTAATTTAATTCTTCTAAACTTAACATCCTCTATATTTAAATAAATCAAAACATTTATTTAAATTATTTCCTCTTAAAAATGGATTAACACCGAAATTAATTCATGCAAATCCATGTGCACACATAATTAAATATTTTAATATTTAATTATTTGTTTCCTCACACATGTCCTATTTATCCTCCAGTTCCAATCAGTTAACTGATCAATCAATTCACTTAACTGATTAGTCTATTCTGTTAACTGATCAGTCCACTCAGTTAACTGTTCAATCTATTTTTGTTAACTTCTCTATTGCATGAAAGACCAGGGCACTTGTCCTCTTCCTATTCATACACATCTCTTAACCTTCCTACACCGTTGATCTTCTCTCTCACGAGCCTATAAATACAACCCCTATTCCTCCATTTCAATCATCCAAGCTTTTAGTAAACTTACTCTGCAGAATTCACAGCACACCTTTGGCACCCAACACCATTCGATAGCTTGCAATCACCATTTTTATTTTATTGAATCTCCTCTTCATTACAAGAACTATCATAGCCATTTCTCTATTGTCATCTTGAAGAACAAAGCAAGGAAGTGTGCTTTCTGAGGGCTTCATTCATAACAAAAGATCAATTGAGATTAGGCAACCAATGGAAGCTACGAAGTAACAAGGTTTGTGAGGTATTGTTCTTTGTTTTGAATTTTTTTTATTTCCATTTCTATTGAGTTATTGGGTTATAATTAATCATTGATATTATTCCACATTTTTCTCATAACATTTCTAGGCAATGGGTGTGCTATAAACCAGTCCTCATAGTTGCGTGTCATGCTGGCATCCACTACATCTCGCCTCATAGGCCAAGCCTGGTATGGTATCCGCAAGAAGTCCACTCTAGCCTCCTCATATGATGCAAGAGGGCCCCATTGCAAGCATTCTGCGTAGGTCCTAACAAACAAGGCCTGCCCCTGTGGCTGTGTCCTCATGAACTGCCTCAGAACATGGCTAACAATGCGTCTCTCTAGAATATGTGGCATCTGCCCAATCAGCCACTGAGTTTGAAATACATAAGGAAGCTCATCATCCTCATCCTCCCATGGCTCACAATCTATATAAGGTCACCAGATAACTCCATCCACATTATCTAGCTGATGGCGCCAATACTCTAGCTTCCCTAGATTATGTTGGGAAACTACACTTGCATATCCATAAGAATAAGGCTCACTTGGCTGCCTGGAAAATGCACAAATTCGTCGCATCATAGCTATATGCTCCCATGCCCAGAACTGAAGCAATGAAACACGTACAGACAAGCTGGCTGCTCCACGATACACTACCTGATGCATGTTGTGGTATAAGTGAGCTAGAACACAAACACCCCAGGCGAAGCGAGTGCCGTCAATCACCATCCTCTCCAGTGTCCTACCCAACCAATTGAAAACCCATGAGATCACCTATTGGGGCATACCACACCCCGGATTAGTCCTGCCACAATCTTTGGGAAGTAGTCATAGTAGTCATACATATCCTACCAAGAGATCACTGGGCCCTGAAGTCTGGGATCATCGAAGACCCGCTGACACTCCTCTAGCCCAGCATCCCGCTGCGACTCATACTCCACAAGCTCACCTACTATAGGTAGGTGCAGTATCCTGTAGACATCCTTTACCGTAATGGTGATCTCACCAGTGGCAAGATGGAACGTCCCATCCTCGCTATAGAAGTGCTCCACCATAGTAGTCAGTAAACTGAGGTTCGCACGAACCTCGGGCATGAAACAAACATACTCCAAACCCATAGCACTAAGCACCAACCGGTCAACCTCTGTAAGCATGTATCACCGCAACATCGGCAAGGGAAACTACTCTTGCAACATCAACATACCTGAAATATCCTCCTTTAATCAACAAAGCAATGCATCTACCAAAACAGTATCAACTGCAAAACTACTCAACCTATCAAACTATCCTATCACTTAAAATATCAAATTGATCAAAACAAGCATATCATCTCTTGACTAGATTCCAACAATCTCAGAGATCGCTTATTGATTGTCACATCGATCAAAATGCCAATCGAGTCAATTTTGCTAAGTAAACTGACTATCTAAAACAAATGCACTGAACCAGAAGCTAAAGGCGCCATTTCACAACAAATGCGCACAATGGACAAATGCGCCACAAGACTACATAAATGTGCAGTTTCTTAACATATGCACAGTTTCCCATAACAAATGCACTGATTGCACAGATGCGCCGATTCATAACCTAAATGCGCCGAACTAGCACAAATGCACGGTTTTGCATGGCAGATGCGCCGAATCACGAAACGACGCATTCATTTCCTAAACTTTGCCTAGCATATATTGCTCTAATAAATGACCCTAGGAAAGTTTTATCGAACTATGTACCAGTGGTCCTACCTCAGCTGGCCGCCTGAACTATCGAACATGCTCAAATCGGTGATCCTCATGTGGAATATCCATCACTCTACTGACTGCTCTAGCTCCTGTGCTCTCCTAAGCTCTGAGGGACCAATCAACAAAAGACAAGTGTGCAAATGACTAGGATTGTGGACCCTACTTCTATATATAGACTTGCAACCCTAACTAGCTGTGTGGTGAACTAACTTGTTCTCCGTGCCCTTTCTTTGTCGTTTTCTCAAACCGTAAGCTGTTTTCTTCACCCTAACCTAACTGTTCAACCTTCTTCATCGTGAGATTATCCGTCTCACACCCTCAAAATTTTCTTCCCGTCTAATCTCCCAAGGAGGCATCCTAGCGTTGTTAAACCTATACCAAGGGAAAACTGGGGCACGTATCATTATCAGAAAGTATCTATTCTTTGAAACAACATGATAAAACACATTGCATCAAAGAGGGGCAAAATGTATACACCTAAAAATGACATGACTTTGTCTAAATAAATATTCTTAATATTTATTCCATTTAATTCCTCTATCGATAAATAAACAAATCAATTTATTTATTTGATTCACATTCTTCCACAAAATTAAATAAAATCATTTATTTAATTAAATCCTTCATATTCCTCCAAATTAAATAAATTTATTTATTTAATTAATTCTTCCAAAATTCCTCTAAATTAAATAATATCAAATTATTTAATTACCTCTTCTAAATTCTAAAGTCGTTCTAAATTAAATAATGTCCAATTATTTAATTAGTTCTTCTAAACTTAACATCCTCTATAATTAAATAAATCAAGAACATTTATTTAAATTATTTCCTCTTAAAAATAGATTAACACCAAAATTAATCCATGCAAATCTATGTGCACACTTTATTAAATATTTTAATATTTAATTATTTGATCCCTCACACATGTCCTATTTATCCTCCACTTCAAATTAGTTAACTAATCAATCAATTCACTTAATTGATTAGTCTATTCTGTTAACTGATTAGTCCACTCAGTTAACTCCTCAATTTATTTCTGTTAACTCCTCTAATGCATGATAGACCAGGACACTTGTCCTCTTCTTATTCGTACACATCTCTCAACATTCCTCAACCGTTGATCCTCTTGTTCATTCTACACCGTTGATCTTCCTTCTCTCAAACCTATAAGTACAACCCCAATTCCTCCATTTCAATTATCCAAGCTTTTAGTAAACTTACTCTATAGAATTCATAGCGTGCCTTTGGCAGCCAACACCATTCCATAGGTTGCAATCACCATTTTTATTGTATTGAAGCTCCTCTTCATTACAAGAACTATCATAGCCATTTCTCTATTGTTATCTTGAAGAACAAAGCAAGGAAGTGCGCTTTTTGAAGGCTTCATTCATAACGAAAGATCAATTGAGATTAGGTGACCAATGGAAGCTACGAAGTAAAAATCTTTGTGAGGTATTGTTCTTGGTTTTGAATATTATTTATTTCCATTTCTATTGAGTTATTGGGTTATAATTAATCATTGATATTATTCCACACTTTTCTCGTAACAATAGGTAATAATGGTGAATGGCGTGGGATATAACTTAGCTAGTTAAAATAATGATGACCAATATGGGAAATACCCTGTGACCTCCCCCCAGCTTAGGGATGAACCGTCCCAGTCATGCCAAATAAATATTATAAAAAAATAAATAACATTTAATAGGTGTTTATAAGAATGAAAGAGTACCCCTTGCTACTGGTGCCCATGAGGTCAATGTTCGATGAAGTGACTGTTGAAGAGTTAGTGGCATGCAAACTGTAATAGGAGATGACATCATGAGCAAGTGAAGTAAAGGCCATAGCAGATATAGAAAGATTTAGCATGTAAAGTGATCATGAGACTACACAAGGGAGAAGCAAAGATAATCAATAGTGGAGGCCGACGTGGAGAGATAAACAACAAGCAGAGAAAAGAGTGCGGCCACGAGCGAGTTGTGACAAGATGGACTGGTGAGAGAAGACAGACAACTAGTGGCATATAAGAAATGGTAGAGGGGGCACATCAGAAGGTAGGACCCACCCAAATCTAGTGCCAAGACCAAGGAATCACACAGAAGGCCAGGCGACAGGAACTAGGCAGTAGTAAGAAATGGTCTTGCTGTCTAAACTACACTAGGTTGCCTACAAAAGAAGACAAATTGATGTGGCGATAGGAGCAAGAAAAGGCTCCTATCGCACCATAGACTAGGTGGCGTTAGGAAGTATTGGTGAGCATACCATGGTGTGCCCATGCCATTTTTTTTTGTTTTATCATGATGACAGACCGCCAATATCCTAATATTCACTTTGTCACCGCCTTGAGTTGCCAGAGAACCGGTTTTCACCCCCAGGTTTATTAAGTAGTTAACACCTGCGGGAGACCAGTTTTCAAGTGGTAACTGGCCAACAATGCCCAGAGGTTTTCATTGTTGGATCTTTTATTGCATTTGTTTTGAATTGAAAGTACCTAAGAGGTACTTGGAGAGGCAACAGGAACTCTATCAAGGAGATAGAGTTCTTTTGACAAATTTGAGACAAAGTCCTCCATAGAAATAGGCTTCTTGTACAGCTTCAAATAGTGACCATTGATGAATAGAGCCATACGGTCAGAATCCACGATGCAAACCTTAACTGCACCATTGTTGTAGACCGTCTCAATCTCATACAGACCGAGCTACTGAGTGTGAAACTTACCCTTGAAATCTTAGAAACGAGAATCATACAAAAGTGCCCAATCACCTAGTTGAAATGGCCATGGTTGAATGAAATGATCATACCAGAGAGCACACTATGTCTGTGTAATGCCCCCTCATTTTTGGCTTGTGATAGTTGCTAGTTTCACATTACCATTTTGTCAATTCTGAGACAGCTGTTAGTTCTTCCATTGCATTTAGATAGTTTTGAGACATTTGAGTTATTAGGCCTATGGTTTATGCTTATTATGATCATGATAGACTATGTTCGACTGATATAATTCTGACATGTGTTATGAGTTAGGATGACATTATTATTATTCCAGTTATGATGAGATGGACATGATTAGTGATGGTTTAATATTATCATGTTTTATGCAATTTGTTGATATCTGATTTTAAATAAAAATGGTTATGGTCTTGTTCCAGAGTAGGGATGGTGTAGTATTACTCGTTCCAAGTACCCTACTATGCCTTGATTCTCTGACTCTGTGTGTGTTGATATATATGTAGTTGATCATATACGACCTATTGTTCTTATGCAGGTTGCAGGTACCGGGCCTCAACTCCACCTGACTTAGGAGGTCTGAGCGGGCCCTACACCAATGGATAATGTTGATGGAGATAACATGAGGTTTATTCCCTAGGTCAGTTCAACCTTCAGTTTGATGGTCATCATGTGGTTTGTATGTTTATTGTCGGGTCCTTGTTAGGTCAGCCTATGTGTATTCTTGTATGCGTAAATGATCTATGACATTATAACATTTTATTGTCAAGCATTATAGTATTTTTGATGTGTCGTAAAATTGGAATACTTGTAGTAAAATACTATTTAAGTAAATTGTAATGTAGAATTAAGTTAACTATTCTAATGTTGTAAAATTTATATGTGGGTCAAAGTTTTATTTTAACTCATTAATATTTATAGTTATATATTGAATCTTTCTGGGGATTAATGTAAAGGCGGTTAGTTGTCATTAATGATTCTAGAGTGGGGAATCTCCGTGATTAGTAAATATTTAAAATTTCTAGTGAAGAGGATTCACAAGAACAGATTTGGTGTGAGTGGGCATTTATGATTGAGGGTTATTTTGTTCCGGGAGGAATTCTTCTTCTGGGAAGGGAGGATTTGGAGGATTCATTCGGAGGAAGGAAAGAAAGTTCTGGAGGAGGATTCGAATTCTAGAGCGTGGAAAGTATAGGTATGTTTTCTAAGAATTTATTTATCCTTCTCTGTCCTGGAATTTAAATTTCATTGTAAGCATGATCGTTTCCATGCTCTGTGTGTGTTCGAATGTGTTTGGCTCCCTAACCAATTTCACATCCTTGGACTCGCACCTCGGTTGCCCTCAGTGAACTTCTCTCTATAGCTTATCTTCTAGTCATTTCCTTCTTGTCTCTCTCTATGCCAAAAATTTAATCTTTGCCAACAATTGAACACGAGTCCTTTTGTAGTGTCAGTAAACTTTTACCTACATCCTTGGAATCAATCCTTCACCACTCAATGAGCCATTCTTCTCAATAATCTAATCATTGCAACATCTGGGGCCATTACTCTGTGACTCTAATGAGATGGGATGTTTCACCTATGTTTTGGACCACTCCTTGTTGTTAACCAATTGTTCAGAATGCGTCGCCTACAACTAAGATATTATCGTTAAATGGAATCTAATTCTACATTTTTATCTTCTTCATTCGTTGGTGTCGATATTTTGTTTTCTTACAATAATTCTTCTGGTAAGGTTTTTTGAAATCAAGACATTACCTTCGCTCCACCATGTACTACCTTCTGTAGTAGTGTGCCTTTCAGAGGAGATATCTGCCTATGTTTTTTTATCCTGTCCAGCCGACCATTGTGATGTCTTTCTCCACTATGTCCAGTCGCCTAGCGCTAGGGGGAAAGAGATGCTCCCTATCTCCTCTTGATAGACAATGTTGTATTGTCACTCTTGGTGTATTCCCTTACCAGGTCGTTCAACAATAGAGTCTTACCTATGTTCCTCTTGAAGACTGTGATCTCAACCTTAAGGCATGATTTCTATCCTGGTTGACCGCTTCATAATGTCACCCATAAACTTCGATGCTGTAAAAAAAAAAAAAAGAGGGGTCGATCCACGTCTCCTTTAAACTGCTTATTAAATTTTCTCATGGTGCAATTACCATCTGTTCCACTCTATGAGCACATAATTACCTTTGTCTCTGATCCTTAATTTCTTTTGTTTACTATCTCTTATGATGATTTTGCATATCTGAGGCATGGCATGTCATCCTTCTGGCTGTTTCATAGCCTTAGCTTCGAGCATACTCCAAACTTTAGACCTCTTTCTCCTGGTGCATTTGTTCATTCCTTCTGTTCTAACGTCTAAACTTTTGGGCTCTCACACAATCATTTCTCCATAACTGAATCATTAATGCCTGAAATTATTTTAGAGGGCATTGTTATTGCTTTGGCTGGATGCACTCCCAGGGATCCTTTCAAACCATTAAACTATAAAAGAAAAACTCTCTGTGAACATTTCTGTGATTCCAATTTCGGATGGTTACCTCTTAGAGCAGATCACTTCCTTCTCTTTGAGTCCTGAACTGGAGATAACTATGGTAATTTTTATTCTTGTTCTTCTTTAAATATAATTATTGTTGTGGTTGATTTAGCAAGTCTGTAGGTGTTTGAGGAATGTAGTAAAAGATGTTGTGGAGCAAAAGTAATTTAGTTAAATCTTAAAGTAGTTATAGCTAGTCATGTTGATAATTGATGTTATTGGTTTTGGATGATTGGTCAGAGATTGCTAGGAGAGTGGATTTCATGGTGGGGCCGGTGCCAAAGAGGCCGCGTAGGTAACCCCATGGAAGTTGTAAGCAAGTGATAGCTTAATAACTTATTTAGGAGGGTTGGGGTAGTAAATCACATAACAAGATAAGTAAGATACCTCACCCATGCCTTGAGTGCTCTCGCAGGCTAAGGATGGGATGAGAAGGCCTGGTTGCCAAGGCTGACCTCCTTGTCTCCACGAGAGGACATGTCAGCTCTGCATGTGTCACCCTATGGGGCCAGTGCCTAGAGAGAGGCTGCCAAGGTAAGCATAGATGGGGGTCAGCTTCTAGTGAGAGATAATCTAGGTAACCCATGCTAGGACCATGCAATGACACTCTCCTTATTGCAGTCTAGTTTCTTTCTCTTTATCTTTTGTTGTTACCTCTGGAGTGTAGACTTGTCTTGATGGTTGATCTTATCTTGATGATTTGACTTGTCTTGTTTTGGTGAGTACTGTCATGTCTGTGCAGCCTTGTTATTTTATTATGTCTGCTTGGAGTCTGTATCTTGTTGTCATATTCATTGTTGTAACCTTGACCTAGTGGAACCTTATTGTTATCTCCTAGCTCGGAGGGGTGGACCTCAGGGTTCCACATGGTTGGGAGGCAAAGCTATCCATTGGTCTTCTTGGTTGTTTGGTTTGAGATCAGAGCAGAAGTGTTCCGGTTCCATTTTTGCTCTACACCTTCAAGTTGTTGTATACATTCATAATTGTACTATTTGTAAACTGATGTAATTGGTCTTGTAACCTTGTATTGAAACTTGTAATTATTTATCTCTGCAAATGTATAATGTAATAATTCTTATGTTGTATTGTGATGCATATCACTTGTAAGGTTATAATTTCATCTGATGCAGTTATGTTCCCTAGAGGTGTTAGTTGTTCATTTCATTTAATGTTGTATTATTGTTATTATCTTTAATGTATAATACATATCTTTGCTTAAAAAAAATATTTTTTTAATATTGTCACTTGTTAGTCTAACACTCTAGGGTTGCATGATGGGCATCACATTTTCTATCAGAGCCAGGTTTAAACACTGGGTAGTTTGGTTATAACTGAGCCCATTCAGTGACCTAGTGCTTAAAATCTGTAGATTAACTTCATCCCTGTTGTTTTCCTTTCTGTGTGTAATAAATTATCTTTTGGGTGTTGTAGGTAGATGCCTAGAGGTAGGGGTTGAGGTCATGGCAGAGGTAGGTGTCGTGGGAGAGGTAGTGGTGGTACACCTCCTCCCAGTTCTCCTCATGAGAGTGCCCATGAAGGCGAGGCTCAGAATATGGAAGGTCAGGACCAACTTGAAGGAGCCCAGTTACGACAGTTACTTGAGGAGGCCCTTGCCTATTTAGGTCCTAGACAGGAGGGTGAGCAGCCTTGAGGGGGTCAGGAGGTAGACCAGCTAGAACCTCAGGAAAGAGAGAGTTAACAGCTGAGTAGGAGGCCACACTAGCCAGCCATATGAGAGATCTACTGAGGGCACGCCCTCCCACCTTTGATGGAGTTGGCAGAGGTCTAGAGGTGGAGACTTGGTTATTGGATTTAGGCAGGTGTTTCGCCATGCATCCTTATGGAAGCAAGACCAAAGCCAAATGTGCTATTTTGTATCTCTGAGGTTTTTCTTTGACTTGGTGGCGGCTAGAGGAGAAGAAGCTACACTTGGAAATTAGCACTATTTCTTGGAGTTGTTCTTAGAGAGATTCAAAGCCTGTTTCCTGTCAGATCATTAGAGGCAACGCCACGCAGATGAGTTCCATGACTTGAGGTAGATGGCCATCTCAGTTGAGCAGTATGAGCGTAGATTCTATGAGCTCAAGCAGTATGTGGGTATCAGAGATGATGAGTCTATGTTGGTGCAACATTTTATCAAGGGCCTGAATGCCCGGATCAGCGGAGGGGTTCATGTATTCAAACCTAAGTCTATGGAGGTAGCAGTGGAGAAAGCCCGGTTAGTGGAGGAGAATTTGGCTATGGCACTCGGTGGGCATACAGGTGTGCATATTGGTAGTGCACCTTCTTCAGGTTTTGGTTCGTGTGGTGGACATACTCAAGCATTAGGATCTCATGCACCCTCAAAGGGTGGATGACACAAGCACTCTCACGCCAAACTGAAGAATTATCAGCCTCAGCAAGGTAATAGATTTCAGTCTAAGAAAGACCGGTCTTGGCTGTGTAATAAGTGTAATCGCTTTGATCAACCAGCTCAGAGTATGTAGTTCGCAGTGAGCAAAGGTAGTTTCCAAAAGTCTAGTGCTTTCCAGGGTGGCAGTGGTTTTGGTAGAGACACTAGGTGATTCTCTTGTGGCCAACAAGGCCATATTGCTAGACAGTGTCCTTAGAGGAGGACTTTAGAGTTTGGACATTGACTAGTGGCTTTAGAGCCAACGGTTGGTGATGTAGGTAGATCACACAGAGTCTTTGTAGCAGTTGATAACTGTCAGGTAGAGCATCACGACACTGTGGTGGAGACTTCTGGTTTCATGCGAGGTATTAGTTTTTCTGTTCTTTTTGATTTCGGTGCATTTGATTCATTCATATCTCCTTCTCTTGTGGAGCGTTGTGGCTTAGTGGCAACAAAGCAGGATGATAGGTGGCAGGTTGAGTTAGCTTCCGGGGCTAAGATTGCAGTTGAATCTCTAGTTCTCAGGTGTGAGTTGAGGATTGTCTCTCTATCTACTACAGTAGACCTTCGCATCCTACCCCTTGGTTCATATGATATAGTTTTGGGGATGGATTGGCTTGAGGCCCATCAGGCAGTGATCGATTGTCGACATAAGTCTGTTAGATGTGTGGATGATTCTAGTGCAGAGGTGGAGGTTGTAGGAGTTTAGAGACCTATTTCCCTATGTATGATCTCTGCTATGCAACATAAGAGATGCATGCGTCAGGGATGTCATCTTTTTGTAGTTTCTTTTAGTGACTTGGAGATGGAGGAGAGCTAAGAGGTATCTCTTGATGATCACCCACTTTTGAGGGAGTATGCTGATGTTTTTCCTTCTGAGATTCTAGGGATGCCACCTAAGCGTGACATCGACTTCAGGATTGATCTTGTTCTTGACGCAGAGCCCATCTCATGAGCTCCATACAGGATAACCACTCAGAATCTTAAGGAGCTCCAACTGTAGTTGGAGGAGTTGTAGGGATTCATTCGACCTAGTGTCTCTCCTTGGGGAGCACCTATGATCTTTGTGAAAAAAAAGGATGGATCTCTGTGGCTGTGTATCGATTATCGACAGCTCAATAAGGTGATAGTGAGAAATAGATACCCCTTGCCTTAGATCGATGATTTGTTTGATTAGATTAAGGGAGCCAAGGTGTTTTCTAAAATTGACCTTAAGTTGGGATATCATCAGTTGCAAATATTTGAGGTAGATATTTATAAAAAACATTTCATACCCGTTATGGGCATTATGAGTTCACAGCAGTACCATTCAGGTTGATGAATGCACCTTCAGTTTTCATGAGCCTAATGAATGGTGTTTTTCACACTTATCTCGACAGGTTTGTTCTTGTATTTCTAGATGATATATTGATTTATTCGAGGACTATGGAGGAGTATGAGGAGCATTTGCGTCAGGTGTTGTAGTGTCTGAGAGAAAATCAACTGTATGCTAATTTGTCAAAATGTGAATTCTTTCAATCAAGGGTGAAGTATTTGGGTCATGTCATCTCTGGAGAGGGTATTGTGATGGATCCTTTAAAGATCCAAGCTATCATGGATTGGCCTGCACCTACTAATGTTTCTGAAGTCTGCAGTTTTATGGGTTTGGCAGGTTACTATCACCGTTTTGTTATGGGATTTTTGAGGATTGCTCATCCTATTACTTCTCTTTAGAGGAAAGGGAAGAAGTTTGTTGGTCAGAGCAGTGTTAGGCAGCTTTTCAGACCCTTAAGGAGCAGTTGACTAGTACACCTATTTTAGTAGTTCCTGATCCTACTAGGGACTTTGTGGTTTGTACAGATGCTTCTTTGGAGGGTTTAGGAGCAATTTTGATGCAGAATGGTCGCATGATTGCCTATGAGTCCCACAAACTCAAGGATCATGAATTGAACTATCCCACTCATAATCTGGAGTTAGTAGCAGTTGTGCATGCCTTGGTGAGGTGGAGGCATTTTCTCTTAGGGCATCAGTTTGAGTTGCATAGTGATCATCATAGTTTGTAGTACATTTTCACGCAGCCAAACTTGAATGCGAGGCAGAGGCGTTGGATGAAGTTCTTGTGAGAGTATGACTTTGAGGTCAAGTTTATTCAGGGCAAAGAGAATATGGTAGCGGATGCTCTTAGTTGTCGAAGACATGAGATCTCAGTGGTCTCTCTCATAGTTGATTTGAGAGGTCAGATTCTCACAACACTTTGTACTGACAGTTGGTGCCAGGAGGTGAAGTCCAAGATTGAGTCTGGTAGACCTTTAGAGGGTAGATTTTCCAATTACTCTCTTGAGCCAGATGGTCTTTTATGACATTTGGGTCGTATCTATCTTCCTAGTTCTGAGGGTCTTCGTACCCTAGTGTTATCAGAGGTGCATCTGGCACCTTATTCTGCTCATTCGAGTGTCAAGAAGATACATGCAGATCTGTGCCAGCTGTACTTTTGGAGTGGCATGAAGTGAGCTATTGTTGATTTTGTGTCGATATGTCTTGAGTGTCAGAGGGTGAAGGCAGAGCATCAGCACCCTATAGGTCTTTTGCAGCCTCATTTGATTCCAGAGTGGAAGTGGGACATCATTTCGATAGACTTCATTGTTGGTTTGCCGGTATCCTCTCATCGACACGATGCTATTATGGTCACTGTGGATAGGTTGACGAAGGTAGCTCACTTCTCTCCTGTCCGTTCTTCTTAAAATGCTACTATGGTGGCCAGAGTATTCATGGAGAACATCATCAAACTTCATGGGATTCCTCATAGGATCATGTCTGATAGGGATCCAGTGTTCACTTCTGCCCTTTGGACTTCTCTGCAGCATGCCTTGGGGACACAGCTGAACTTTAGTTCAGCATACCATCCTGAGACTGATGGACAGGTTGAGAGGGTTAATCAGGTTCTCAAGGATATGCTTAGGATGTATGTGATGGATCGACAAAGCCATTGGGAGGACTACCTATACCTGGTGGAGTTTGATTATAATAATGGATATCACAGTTCTATCAGCATGTCTCCATTTCAGGTTTTGTATGGTCATCCGTGTAGGACCCCTCTGAGTTGGGATTGTCTCAAGGATAGAGTTCTTCTAGGTACAGATATGCTTAGAGATATGGAGCAGCAGGTTGAGAGGATTAGAGAGCATTTGGTGGTAGCATAAGATAGACAAAAGAAGTATGCAGATGCTCATAGGATCGATCGACAGTTGACAGTTTTCAGTTGGAGATCGGGTGTTCTTGCGTGTGCGACCACGAAAGAGTCTGATCCATTATGGAAAGGGCTCTAATCTAGCACCATGCTTTGTTGGACCCTTTGAGGTGTTGGAGAGGATTGGTCCTATTGCTTAACATCTTGCTTTGCCACCTAGTATTTTACGCATCCATGATATGTTTCATGTTTCTGTACTTAGACCTTAATATCCAGATATTGCTCATGGTCTTGATTGGACTACTCTACAGGTAGAGGACGGTTAGCTGGCTTTGGAGCCTGTAAGCATTCTTTAGCATATGAGACTTGCTCTTAGGGGTAGAGACATGGAGTAGGTTAGGGTCCAGTGGGATCCTAATGATGAGACTTTTTCTACCTGGGAGGATGCTTCCAAGATGAGAGAGTTATATCCTTACTTATTTGTAGGCTTCCAAGAGTAAGCCTAACTCTAGGGGGGAGGATGTAATGCCCCCTCATTTTTGGCTTGTAATAGTTGCTAGTTTCACATTACCATTTTGTCAGTTCTGAGATAGTTGTTAGTTCTTCCATTGCATTTAGATAGTTCTGAGACATTTGAGTTATTAGGCCTATGGTTTATGCTTATTATGATCGTGATAGACTATGTTCAACTGATATAATTCTGACATGTGTTATGAGTTATGATGACATTATTGTTATTCCAGTTATGATGAGATGGACATGATTAGTGATGGTTTAATATTATCATGTTTTATGCAATTTGTTGATATTTGATTTTAAATAAAAATGGTTATAGTCTTGTTCCAGAGTAGGGATAGTGTAGTATTACTCATTCCGAGTACCCTACTACGTCGTGATTCTCTTACTGTGTGTGTGTTGATATATATGTAGTTGATCGTATATGACCTATTGTTCTTATGCAGGTTGCAGGTACTGGGCCTCGACTCCACCTGACTTAGCAGTCTGAGCAGGCCCTACACCAATGGATAATGTTGATGGAGATAACATGAGGTTTATTCCCTAGGTCAGTTCAACCTTCGGTTTGATGGTCGTCATGTGGTTTGTATGTTTATTGTTGGGTCCTTGTTAGGTTAGCCTATGTGTATTCCTATATGCGTAAATGATCTATGATATTATAACATTTTATTGTCAAGCATTATAGTATTTTTGATGTGTCGTAAAATTGGAATACTTGTAGTGAAATACTATTTAAGTAAATTGTAATGCAAAATTAAGTTAACTATTCTAATGTTGTAAAATTTATATGTGGGTCAAAGTTTTATTTTAACTCATTAATATTTATAGTTATATATTGAATCTTTCTGGGGATTAATGTAAAGGTGGTTAGTTGTCATTTATGTTTCCAGAGTGGCGAATCTCCGTGACTAGTAAAAATTTTAAATTTTTGGTGAAGAGGATTCATGGGAATGGATTTGGTGTGAGTGGGCATTTATGATTGAGGGTTATTTTATTCTAGGAGGAATTCTTCTTCTGGGAAGGGAGGATTCTGAGGATTCATTCAGAGGAAGGAAAGAAAGTTCTGGAGGAGGATTCAAATTCTGGAGCGTGGAAAGTACGGGTATGTTTTTTGAGAATTTCTTTATCCTTGTTTGTCCTGGAATTTAAATTTCATTGTAAGCATGATCATTTCTATGCTTTGTGTGTGTTGAATGTGTTTGGCTCCTATTGTGTGGTTACACAACACCCCCCATTTTGACTTGACAAAATAGGGACCCAACTTTTTGGCTTGTGTCTTATGCTTTCTGGCGGTCTGGTAAAAGTTAATCATGCAGATCATCATGCATTGAAAAGACTGGGTAAGTGATCATCATGAGGTCAGTTTGTCAAATTTCATATTTTATTCCAAAAGCCTCATATTTAGAAAGAGCATTAAATTCCATGCAGGTTTGTCTTTTACATCACCCTGATATTCATCAAGATGTGAAAGTTATGAGTGGTCAAAGTTTGAGTCAAACCTGATATTCCCAGGGGGAGGATCATATTTCGTAACATCCGTCATATTATAAAGGTCACCCCGATATAGTATATCACCTGATAAAATCATGCGGTCCAAATATCTGGATGTCAATTTTAGGTGATAGTAACCGTTACCCGTCAATAGCCTTATGCATTTCACGAGGATCATACTTGTCAAAGCAACCCGATATTTCATAATATCCTCTTGCTATGAAATATCCCCCTAGGCCTATTCCTAATGATGTCATCCAACTTTGATAAACAAAGGAACAAACATGACGATGACATCATCATCACATTTACCTCTCGACAGGATATTTCATAAACATGATCCTGTTCCCATATTATGACGATGACGTCATGATGCCTTGCCGATACATTGAGCGAATATCCGGATGGCGTCATCCCGATATTTTGAAAGAGAGACATGTAAGTTTGTCTGATCATCATCACTTTTGAAACATCACCCAATATATTGAGATATCCTCCTGATGTGCTAAACATAACCAAAAGGTGCATTCGTCACATAATGTGGTCGCGATAGTTTTTTCTCTTAAGGAGGATGATCATTTTAAAACCCGACCCGATATTTGCGAATATCATCCTGCTTTCATGATATCCTGTCATAGGGATATCATCCCGCTCCCATTGCCGCCATTGCCATTTAATGCACGCAGACATGGTAGGTGGTTCCCGCCGACCAAGAAACTCGATGGAACACCTGGCAAGATACTGCGTTTTCGCGCGGATAATCAATGAGTGAAATCCAATCTGTCAAGGTTGCCCTAATTTTACCCTAAATACATCGTTAAAAGGATGAATTCATCGTCATTTCAAATTTACCTTGCGATAAATTTGTCTTTACAGAGCACTAGCCTCCATATCCTCATACACGCGATAGTTGCACGAATTGAGCTCACAGACAGAAGGAAGTGCGTGATCATCAGCTGAATAAAGAGCATTGTCAGCAAGTCCATTGGTATAAGAGGAAGTTGCATATCCAGGTAAGTAAATGAAACCCTCATCCTATTGTTTTTGTAATAGTCAAGTACAATGGTTAATCTGAGGTTCTGGTTTATACATCCATATGATTAAGTAATGTTGAATATATATACAGTAGGCATGATGATTAGTAAAATTAATTGTAATATGCATGTATGTATATACCCATTGTAAGATAGGATTTGTTTAATTGCAAGCACTCATGGCTGACAAGAGGTTAGTTAAGTGTCAAGCAGAATTTGAAAGGCCCATGTTCTCCTCCCAGAAGGGCGTCCTGTTCAAGTATGGTGCAATTACAGATACCCATCAGGGAAGTACCAATTTGGAAGCATGGTCAACCAAGTTGAACGATGAGAATAATAAGAGTCCTGTGCTAGATGCAGTTTTTTTTCTGGGATGTGGAACGCCGCCGGTTTTCCATACTCCATGGAATCTTTGAAACTGGTGATCGATTGTGCTAGGAACTACAATCCAGAAACCAGGCAGGTGATGAAGCATGGGAGGATATATGCCGACCTATCCATCAAGGGTCTGTCCAAGACATTGGGATTGCCATTGGGCAACAAGGTCAAAAGTGTGGACCTGAAGAAGTCAGAGAAGGAATACGAAAATAATAAGAAACAAGCCAGGAAAAATATGTATCAATGGAGGGCTAAAAACAATACATATCCTGCAGCAGCCAAACTTCCTGTGCATCTATTCAAATATGATTTTGTTGATGAATATCAATACATGATCGCACTACTGAACAGAATAACAGGCCAGCCTGATGCTGGTAGTTTCAGAGACTAGATGTATGGTATAATAATGATGTGTTTATATTCAGATATCAAGCCACTGTGGGGCCAACTAGTAAGTGATGCTCTGCATGAATAGCTGATGAACCTAGGAGGTTCAAATTGTGCTTTCTATATGACCTCGTACATCGTCTACTCCTGTGCGTATAAAGGCACATTTGCTGCATTGGTTATAGATGGGAAAGTCATAGGAACGGTCAATGCTGTGCATATCTGGGATCATCATCCCCAGCTGCAAAGACCCAATTACCTCCAGGACTACAAATTGGTCAATGATGCATTTTCTATGCATCTGGTGAGGACCATGGAGGAAGACAGAACAAAGAGATTGAGCATGGAGGCTCAAGAGATAATTTACAGGCATGGAGCCTGGTATATATAGTTTGCCACCTTTTCCTACATAAGGATTGAAGGTTTTGAGGGACATCCTCTCATGCTGCCAAGGTATCCCACTGATGCAGTGATACTGATGGAGTTCATCAGGTAGGGCTCTACAATGATAAAAGCATACAAAGATGCTAAGAAGCTGCCACCAATTTTGTTTCCAGTCACCATTGGCTGGTATATGTGCCCCGATTCAGAGCACATAAAGAAGATGATGGTCACCTTGAATAAAATGAAACTGCAGCCTTTTCCACTGACAAGACCATATGATCCTTACGACAGGATGCAGAAAATAATAGGAAAGCCTATTCATCAAAGGCACCTAGAAGACTTCTGGGCTAACCTTGAAGATGAAGTAGAGGCAAGAAGAAGAAGATATCAAAGGCTGACTTTGAATCAAATAAGAACCTTTGATTGCATCCCATTCCCCAACAATTGAAGAAAGATGATGGCAGGATAATTGCAGATGAGTATGAACAGAAGAAAATATATAATGATACCATCTCTGCACCTGACCTCACCATACAGGAGGATATATCCTTGGACCCCTTCATTTCCAAGACCATACAATTAACCCAAGCCTAGGTTGATGAATAGATAGGGGCATTGAAGAAGAAGGGTGTTGCCATTACGGTGGACAACAAGAAGAAGGGGCAGGAGATTCCTGATGGGGAGTATGATGACTTCCTGAATGAAAAAAGGAAGACTAAGGGAGATAGACTCCCTCCACCACAACAACAGAGCAAAAGACCCCCAAGGGGCAAGAAAGTAGATAAGGAACCCAAAGGGGTTATTATTGAAAAGGTAGTATTTGCAGCTGAGGAGGCAACAACATCAGGATCAGGATCAGCATCCCCTCCAAGGACAAGGAAAGGAAAGTCCAAGAAGAGTAAGACAATATAGGCTAGAATTACAGAGACCCTAGAAGAGGGTCAATCTTCAAGGAAACATGATGAAGAGGATATCCTCATGGAGGAAGAGCCTGAAGAAGAAGAGGCCCCTTTGATAATAAAAAGAAAAAGAAGAGCTCCACAGGTGGCTATGTCTACCCCACCTAAGAAACTGAGAATCTCCATGAGGGGTGAAATAAAACAACCCCCTACATTGTTACAAGGGGCAGGTAGTGAAGTGCACAAGGAACTACAGCATAATGTTCCACTGCCTACCATCGTCAAGTTCAAATCTGAACTTGCAGAAGAGCAGATGAAAGAGACCTCGCTAGGAGGTCATATCTCATTAGAGGAGACAATTAATTTGTTTGATGACGAGGTTGTAAAGGAGGCATCTTCACAAAAGATGGAAACCCTTGCTGCAGGTACACAAATGACCCCTCATAAGCCTCCAACAGTTCAAATGGTACTGGAGGAGATGAAGCAAGTAGAAGCTGAAAAGGAAAAGAGCCCAGAGCAGGTAGCCCAAGAAATGGGGCTAGATGCACTAATTACCGAGGTGACAAATCCTGTAGTGGTAGATTTGACAGATAAACAGGATGCAAGTCCTGAACATCCAACATGATCACCCGATAAGGGGCAACCTGCAGAAGAAGTGAAGATGGCAGAACCAGAGGGCCATGCTTCAGAAATAAGCCCACCAAGTGCACAGGATACATCAGCAGAACCTGCTATAGTAGAGGTTCAAGAAAAGAAGGCTGATGAGAAGGATATATCTGAAGATCCTGCTGCCAAAGTTCAGGAAGTAAGTAACACAGGTGCAGAACAAATAATGGCTTCAGAACAAACGCCAGCACCTAAGGAGACTTCCCAAGCATCCACGGCTGAGAATGTTCCTCAATAGGAGGAGAAGCCAAAGGAGGATGAAGTAATGACAGAAAAAGATCATGATCAACATGTGGACGTAGCACAAGATCCTCCGCCTCAAGAAGATGCTCCTCCAAAGAAAGAAGTTCCTCAACAGGAGGATGTGCCATAGGATCAACGTCAAAGTGAGCATTAGGAAGAAAAAATGCGAAAATCACCTTCTCCACCACATCTGCTGATAGAAACAGGAGACACAGGTGAACATCATGATGATGCAGAAAAACATGATCAGGTGCCTCCATGGTTGGAGAAAGAGGTAAATATAGAAGAAGAATTTGAAATTCAAGAGTTTGATGTCTCCACCCTATTCTCTGAAAATATAATAAAACCTAAGAGGAAGGCCAGAATGACTTCAGCCATCAAAAAAGATCCAATAACTGGGAGGAGGACTGCACAGATTGCAATACCTACTGTGGAGAAAGAAAAAGGTAAAATTACCTTAGATGAATTCCAGATCAGCACAGTAGACTTAGGATTTGTCAACGAAGACCAAGAGGGTCAGGAAGGCAAAGATATTATTGATTCTTTGATTCAAAAGGTGAAAAGAGAGAAAGAGAAAAATAAGCAACATAAGGAGCACATTGCTCAATTGCATGCCTATATAGGAAGGCTAACCAATACTGAAGATACTTCTACTGAACAGGCAGTCCCATTGACTTTTATCTCTCAAGAGGAGGTGAATAAATTAGACCTCATGAAACATGAGGTGTCTGTACTCAGGAGATGGATGTCATCCACATTAGGTGATGTAGAAGAAGTAGTAAAGGCTTCTTTAAAGAGATGGAATACTCTCAGCGACTCCAGGACCAAGGTAGACAAATTGCAGATGTAGACAGGAAAAAGGTCTTACCAACTGGAAAGAGTATTAAACATACTGGGAGAAATAAGGAGAATAAATCCTCAGCTGCTCATCAATAAACAGGTATTAAGCACTAATATTGTCTTGTTGATTGATATATGGTATAAGGACATTCAATTTGAATGTGGAGTACTCAGAAGATGCAATAATAAACTGAGAGATATCAACATGAAGTTGCATGATTTAATGTCTATTGAGGCAGAAATATTGGAAACATTAGAAGGAAAAGTGGAAGGGAAAGTTGAAAATCAAGATGAAGAGTTTGCCATCAACACTTTACATAGCAACTTCCAATCAATAGCAGATGATCCACTTGTTCACTTGACAGAAGAAGCCATAGATAAACTAATGAGAATCAAAGTCAAGATGGAGAAGTATAATGAAACACTGCAAGACAGGAAGAGCAAGCTGGATAGCAGCAGGCATAAATATGAGGCACACAAGCACGCCATGATCAAAGCAAAGACTCAAGATGGCGGGGAAATAGATAAAATTGTGCGATTATATGAGCAGGTCCGGAGCGTCATGCAACCTCATATGCGCAGCCATCATCATCATGATGAGGAAAGTTCAGGAAGTGATGCACCTGGTGATGAGGAGCATGACTCTGATAAAGTAAGTGATGATGCATCATAGAGTGAATATCAACATCAAATACTTAGTGGAAATAGTTTTTTAGATAGTTGCCAGCTGGCAACTTGTGCCATTTTGTAAAGGTTGACGTAGTCAAAAGGAAATATTGACCATGGATGCGCGTAGATGAATCTGGATCGCTGATCTTTTTGTAACGGATTCCTCACCTTATTCTATAAAAGGTGTAGGAATGCCTCCTTTGTAAAAGATTCGAAACTTAATTGAAATTTGTCTACTGAAATACTCAAGGCTCATTTCAAAGCTTTTTGTATACATTTATATCTTTGCATACTTAATGAATGAAAAGAGTGTTTTGGTTACAATTCATACTAAATCTTGAGTAACCAGTGTATGAATTCTGGATTTATGTGGTGATTTGTTGCGTCCCTTGGAGTGCATGTCTACTTACATACATAGTTTTCATACAATTCCTTTCAAGTTAGCACCTACTATATCTAGCTGTGGAATGTCCTGGTGAACATATGGTTTGGTTTTCTTCTCCTCATGACTGTATCTGATATACATGTGGTTCAATAGCTGAAGATTCAACTTTAATTTGAAACATTTCTTTCAATTTCTTTAAATTTTAGTGCATTTCATCCTCATAATTGCAAATAACTGAACATCTTAAGCAAATAACACAAATATGTGGACATCTCGTAGATAATTGTAAATATTTAGCATATTTGAATACAGAGCATGTATAATTGAAAATATCATGCAAAGATTGAAGTATTTCTACATCATTTCATCAAATAGCTGTATAATATGACCTCTCTGTAAAGAATCTTTGTAGAAGTATTATCATGATGATGAACTCTTTGTAAGGCCCCAAAATGGAAACAGCAACGCACATCAACCTCTGAGTAACGTCAGAAGATTAAGACCTAATCACCAGAGACTTGGGATCATGAATTCTCTGAATTCATCGTATCTTTCAAGATGAATAAAGGTTAATGTGTACTTTTATTCTATGCTTGTTTATGACTAACATCATGACCAACATAAATTGGTGCTAGAAGGAGGGCCATCCACAAGAACACGCTCATCATCATTATTTTCAGGTTTGATGATGCAGAGAGTAAGGTAACCCCAGTGCATTCGTGAATTTCAAATATTACTCAAATATTTACTGTAACAGGCTTGTACATGTTCATTTTGTGTAAAGTTCCCGAAATTAGTCATAAATATTGCAATCTTTATAGTAGATCATCATGAATTCACAAATATCAGCCAATGATAAGTAAATCCGTTCAAGCTTTGAAAAGTTTTGGCCTTAGAAATTTGATATCCTGTGGTAAGAGTCATTGTACCTCAAATATCTTTCATATTTGCAGTATCTTTGCAAATAATTCGTAAATATTCAGTCTGATCAGTCATCCGACTGCAAATATTGTCTCAACTGGTGAAATTCATTCAATATTTACTATCATCCGGTTAGCTTTAGCCAATTTGCCTCAAAATTGAGAAATCCTGGCTCACAGGATAAATACCAGGTCTAGATCTAGTGGAATCTTTGAAGAATTGCCTGTTAGAGGCTTCAGACCCAGAACTGTAGACATCCATCATACTCCCGGGTCTAGTGCATCAGGAGCTTCACCAAAACCTCCTCCTGTAACTCCTGTTGGCTTACAAGTACCTTCTAGGATATCTGTGACACCTCCTGTTCAACCTCAACCCCAGGGCCAACCTCAACCAGCTATACCACCGGCTCAACCTCCTCCGGTCACAATGTCCTTCTTTGCTGCAGAGTCACCTTTAACCTTCAACGCATATCATGAGTTGCCAAAGAATCCAGACAAACTTTGTCCAAAATATCATCCTTATCAGGATGTTGATGATCATGTCAGGACGTTTAAAGAGGCTTGCTGTAGAGCCAAAATAGAACATGAAGACGTTGTATGCAGATTATTTCCTTTTTCCCTAGGAGAAGAGGCTTATAATTGGTTTATTAGTCTTGGTCAAGCCTCTGTTGGTTCATGGCCTATCCTAGAGAAAGCCTTTCTTGATAGGTTCAAGGTCCCTATTGATCCATCTATGAATTATCACATGTTTGCTACAATCAAAAGATTCAAGAATGAACCTATTGCCAATTTTAACGCTAGGTTCCAGAAAATGCTATCCAAGTTAGTTGCTCCTTATGTAGTAGCAGATGCTTCTGCTAGGAGTATCTATTATTCAGCCCTGGATCCATTGACTTCCATGTTCATCAGGAGAACACATCCTGAGATCACTACCTTGACATGAGCCTTTCAAGAAGCTATCAAAGTAAATCAATAGCTAGTCCCAGCTCCTACTCCAAATATTGCATTCCCTACATTACCTAGCATGTATGCATCATATCCTGTACAACATCTTGCATCATATCCTCCACAATATCCTAATGGTACAATGATACCCCCAACAGTCATGCCTACACCTTTGTAGGTGCCTCCATTAAGTATCATGCCACCTCCTAATGGGAGTGGCCAGATGTCACAATATCCTGCACAAATTCAGATGCCTCAGGGTGCTGATCTGTCTAACAATAACCATGGATCCTCTTTATTCAAGCCTCAAAGTGAGAATGTAGTAGCCAAAGCTCAAGAAGAAAAGGAGGAAATTAAGGAAATTTCTGTTCAACTGAGAAAACTCACCACAAAAGTGACACATTTGAGAAATCAAAGTTTCTATTCCTAGTCAAATCAGAATAGAAATTACTCCAATGATAGACCAAATTCTCCAGATAGAGGATACAATAACAACAGTAATTTTAATAATAATGGTGGAAATAACAATAATCCTCAGAGACAGCCGAGAGTATGGAATTCCAAGCCAAATAATGGTTCACTACCATCACCTTTAGATAATCAGCCATCTGGTGAAGCTAAACAGACTACTAGAGTCAATCTTGCTGAGGCAACCCTCACCAACTGGTGTAGGATCCATAACATAAATGCTCATGTAGAGTTGGATTGTCCACAATTTCAAATCGCTGCCAGTATTTTTCAAATAGAAGTGTCTAATACTCCAGGACATCCACCTCAGGTAGAAGGTAATGAAATAGTTCCTTGTGGATATGATTCGGCCCTAGTGCTAGAAACCTACACCGATCATCAAAATTATTCTCATGCATATGAAGAATCTGCCTTAGCTTTTGAGTCAAATTATGTCTTCCCTTTTGAAGATGAGAATGAGCCTTCCACAGAACACGAGGAGGTGCATGCACACCAGCAGCAATATCCTGGTAAGCATAACTATAACTTGAGAAGTAGCTCCAACAAACCTAATGGTCCACTGACGTCATCTTTACCTCCAAATAATTTCAATACACCTCCTGATCCCAAAGCTAGCAATAATCCTGGGTTCCCCAAGGTAAATGCCCAATATCTGTCACCACAGAATACAGCATCAAAGGCTGTTAGCTTGTCTCATGAGTCTGATAAACTTGTTACATACTTGGTAGATGAAATGAAAAAGATAAATATCAGCCTGTCTTTATCAGAGTTATTGAAAACTCCTGCAATCAAAAAAGCATTCATGAAGTCACTAGATGATCCTGTTCCTAAAGAGGATATTCCTTCTCCCGGTCAACCTAGCAATAAAGATCATACTACTAGAGATGGTAATATCAAGCCTAAAATGCCAGCTACTGTCCAAGCTGCAGAAACATCACATATGCCATTGTACAAAGATAAAAGTGAGTCACCACCGTTCCTCCTTACCATAAGGATGTTTGGAAAGAATTTACACAATTGTTTGGTAGATTCAGGTGCATCTACGAATGTGATGCCCTTGTCCATATGCAATGCCTTAGGACTGCATCCTACTAAATCCCTAAAAAAGGTGACACAACTAGATAAAACAGAAGTGAGTGTAGTGGGGGAGTTGACTCATATCCACATGAAATTAGCATCTGATCCTAGGATCCAGTATTACATCAACATTCAGGTAGTTGACATACCTGATACTTATAGGATGTTGCTTAGCCGAGACTGGTCCAAAACACTTAACGGATACATGTCCACAGATTTCAGTCACATGTGGTTACCATGGAAAGGTATACCTAACCAGATCAAGATTGATGTTGAGCCTAGAATGAAACATATGATCATTGAGTACAATAGAACAAATGAGATCATGTACATAGACGTAGAACCTGGAGTCTACTACGTCAGGCCACAGACTGTCAAAATAGAAGAGATCTTGATGCTTGACTTTCATCATCATCATCATCATGATCATCAAGAAGATGTACCAGTCATAGAACCTGACAATACTCTAGAGAATGAGACTGAAATAGATCACTTCAGAGACTTTGAGATGCATCTGTCTAATCAGGTAAGGCGTTGTCAATTGTTAAATATACCCGCTAATGATATTTTGATTGATGGATGGTGCAGATTACATGATGAAGCACATTCAGAAAGGACTTGTGAAACATGTTTAGATATGATGATGCTAGAGCGGACATGCAGTGAGGCATCATCATCATATTCCGAGGTAAGTCCTACATCTGATGATTACAATGATACTAATTCTTGTTGGTCTTCTACAGGAACAGAAGAGCTGACAGATCATGATGAGGATTATATCCTGAGAACTGAAGAAATTCTAGTTTATGACCAGATAAATGATGAGAAGAAAGAAAGGATCACCCCTGGGAGTGATTGTTTTATGGAGCCAGATTATGAATTGTCCAATGAAGACAAAGGTAGTGACCTAACTAAGTTCAAAGAATTCCTAACGAAAGAAATAAAGAAGATGACACAACAGCATAGATCTCCCCATGAGGTCTTAATTAAAGGTTGGTGTAGGTTGCATGAGGCACCTCATTCAGAAACAACCTGTTCACTATGTTTACACATTTTGAAAAGGCATACAGCTACAGATCCAGAGGATCACCCTCCTGCTGATGTGAAAGAGAAAATCGAAAAGCCATCAGGCTCACAAATGAAAGGAAAGAAGAAACTTGAGAATGATGAGATCCCTAAATTAAAGTGGATATTAGGCAGAGCAGTAGCTAGAGCTGCAAAGAAAAAAGAAGGTTCAGCTAAGTATCCTGCTGAAGATAAACCCTGGATCCTAAGGTTTGATGGATCCAAGTCCAAGCAAGGTGCTGGGGTAGGAATTGACCTCATTGATCCATCAGGAAAATCCTATCTAGCAGCCTACAGATTACAGTTCCCCTGCACTAATAATGTAACAAAGTATGAGGCTCTGATTCACGGGATACTGTTTGCTCATAAGAAAAAAGTAAAGATTCTGCATGTCTTCGGATATTTACAACTAGTTGTGAGACAAGTAAGAGGAATTTACTCTTGTAACTACAGGAAGCTATCCAACTATAGACATCGTGTGTGGGACCTAATTGAGGACTTTGATGCCTTTAATATCACCCACATGCCAAGAGAACAAAACCATAGGGCAGATGCACTTGCCCAGGCTGCCAATACATTGGAGCCACTATCTATATCAAGTCTAAAGAGATTTTCAGTAGAACTGGTGTTAGTACCTTCAGTACCTGATAATGTGACCAACCTCCAGGTGTTTGATGATGATCAGCACATTTTAGATTTCATCTCAAACAGAGATGTATTTGATGCCCAAATCATAGATGAGAATGGTATGGAAGATCATGTCTGGGAAGAAGATGAAATATTAGAATTGCCTAGCAACAGGATTCCCAAAGGTATGATTGAACTAGAAAGAGCCTTTGATTTGGATAATATGCTTAAATAGAAGGATCTTCCTAAAGTTGATGGAGGTCAGTATTCACAAGTAAATATCGGATAGGATGATGACAAGAAGAATGTCTTGATAGGTAAAGTTTGCACACCAGAAGAGTTAGAGGGAATAACTCAGGCCCTTAAGGATTACATCCATGTGATTGCATGGACTTATGATGAGCTAAAGACATATGACACATTTGTCATAACTCATACTATACCTCTCAAGCCAGATGCTAAACCTTTCAGACAGAAGCAGAGGCCAGTCAATGCTTTGCTTGAACCAATAATATTAGAAGAAGTCAAGAAATTGTTAAATGCTAGGATAATCTTTCCTATGAGGCACTCCACTTGGGTGGCAAATCTAGTGCCAGTTAGGAAGAAGAATGGAGACATCAGGCTATGTGTAGATTTCAGGAATCTGAACAGAGCATCAGAAAAGGATAATTATCCTTTACCCTCATTAGATGAAGTTTTGCAGATTGTAAATGGAGCCAAAATGATGTCCTTCCTGGATGGCTTTTCAGGATACAACCAAGTGATGGTTGATAAAATTGACAGATTGAAAACTGCCTTCACCACCAAGTGGGGGATATTTGCATATAGATGTATGCCATTTGGACTTATAAATGCTGGAGCAACATTCCAATGAGCAATGGACATAGCCTTTAGAGGCTTAATAGGAAAATGTATAGTCATCTACATGGATGACTTGACAGTATTCTCCAAAGAAAGTGGAAATCATATAGCAGATCTCAGAAATGTACTAAAGAAATGTGAAGAGTATGGAATATCACTAAACCCCAAGAAATGCATATTTGGGGTGACAACAGGCAAATTATTAGGCCATTTGATAACTGAAGATGGGATCATCATTGATCCTGACAGGGTAGAGTCTATCATGAAAATACAACTCTCTGGAAGCAAGAAAGAACTTAAGTCTTACTTTGGTAAGATTAACTTTGTAAGAAAATTCATAACTGGTTTTGCAGAAATAGTCAGACCACTAAATGCTATGCTGAAAAAAGATGCCAAAATTGAGTGGACAGCAGAAGCAAAAGCTACTTTTGAGGACATAAAGAAGGCCATATCAGATGCTCCTATACTCATCAGTCCAGATTACACAAAGGATTTCTACATCTATTCATTTGCTTTAGAACATACCTCTGTAGCAGTGTTAACTCAAAGGAATGAAGAAAAAGAAGAGAAACCAATAGCCTTCATGAGCTGTCCTTTCAAGGATGCTGAACTAAGATATGTGGATGTTGAGAGACAAGCACTTGCATTAGTCAGGGTAGTAAAGAAATTCAGGCATTATATACTGAGAAGCAAGGTGATTGCAATAGTACCTGATGCAGCAGTGAAGATGCTGCTCATGCAGAGTGAGCCTGGTGAGAAAAGAGCCAAGTGGATTACTATATTACAAGAGTATGACATGGAAATTACACCAATGAAGCTAGTAAGAGGACATGATTTAAGCCAAATGATATCTGAAATTGACCCAAACATCACAAGTCAGCAGTATGTTATCAATGATAAGGATAATAAAGAATGGTATTCAGATATTAGGCACATCCTGATTACTGGAAGATGTCCCCCGAGATTGCAAGCTTCACAGAGAAGAGCCTTGAAGATAAGGTCACAAAAGTATATGATGAAGGGAGGAGCCCTATTCAAGAAGAATTATGAAGGAATATACCTGAGGTGCTTAGAGAAGCTAGAAGCAAATAAGGTTTTGTCAAAACTACATGACAAGTTTGGAACAACACATGGATTAGCCTTGGCCACGACACATGCAATCCTCAGAGCAGGATATTATTGGCCCACAGTTTTTAAAGATACAGCTAATCATGTTAAATGTTGTCATGTGTGTCAGGTTGCTGTCAGCAAAGAGAAATATGTTGCACAACCCTTGTAGCCAGTGATGGAAGAGTGCCCATTTGCACAATGGGGCATGGACTTCATAGGACCAATCAATCCTCCATCCTCCTCAGGCCATAGGTATGTCCTAACAATTACTAACTATTGTACCAGATGGACTGAGGCTGTCAGCAGCAAGACTTGTATTGCAGATGATGTCATTAAATTTCTGGAGAGCAACATTGTCACTAGGTATGGAATTCCTTATGCTTTGGTAAGTGATAATGGTTCTGCCTTCACTTCAACTAAATTGTCAAGTTGGGCTTTTGATCATGGGATCATACTTAAGTTTTCATCCAACTACTATCCCCAAGGGAATGGATTAGCAGAATCCACCAACAAGAATTTACTGAATATCATAAGAAAACTAATAGAGAAGAACCCTAGGGAATGGAACTCATTTTTGAAATATGCCTTATGGGTAGACAGAACTAGAATGAAAACTGCATTAGGAAACTCACCTTTCCAATTGGTATATGGAGTGGATCCTATCCTCCCTGTAAACTTGAAGATTCCTACTCTACAGTTTGCCCAAGAATACCTAGGCATTGATAATAGACAAGAAGTCAGGTTGCTTCAGCTGATGCACCTGGAAGAGAAAAGGAGTCAAGCAATTGACCAGTTTGCAAAACATCAAGCTATTGTCAAACGTTGGTTTGACAAGAGAGCTAGAGTTAAAGCCTTCAGGATATCTGATTTAGTCCTGATGTGGGATAAAGCCCATGAAAGGAAAGGTGACCATGGCAAATTTGATAGATTATGGATAGGTCCCTTTCAAATTTCTGAGATACTAGGAGACAACACTTATAGGCTTAAGAACCTGACAGGTGAGGATGTCCCATTTCCAGTCAATGGACAATTCCTCAAACATTATTTCCAGGCCTGAGTGACTTCATGACAGTCATGTGTATCATATTGTACATTTGTATAGTTGTCTGTACAGTTTGTTTTGTTTTTGTTTGCTCTATTTTGTTTGTTGAGACCTTGTTTTGGTTAGTCAAGATGATGCACCTCATCACCCTAGAAAATAACTAAATTGTTAGGATTCAAGTGATGAGATCAGATTTAGACATAGGTTATGATTCATTCTAAGAAGTAATCATGATCAGGTTTGTGATATCCTTTCATCAGGGTGCCTTTTCTAGATCAAAGTGAATCAATCACAATGAAACACCTAACAGCCTTGGGTTTGTTGAACACACAAGTATAGGTGTAAAGTGAAAAATCTAAAGAGACTCCCTTGCTACCAATACAATCTCCAACCTAAAGCTACAAGTGACTTTACCTTGTACAAATGAGCAGACATGATGATATCAGACACACATTTTAAAAAAAAAAAAAAATTCAGAAAGGAAATAGAATTAGGCTATCTAAGTAACTCTACCAGGGCTATAGACACCTGCTAGCAGTGGGGCTCTACTTAGGGAGATTGTATAGATAACCTTGTCGGGGCTATGAACGCTTGCTGGCAGCAACGCTCTATCTAGGTTGGCTATGAGGGATGATCTCCAACTATGTAGTTTAACACCAGTTACTTATGTTTTCAACTTGCTTTCAAGATGAAGATAATTAATCACCTGCACACACATGATACTTTGCTAGCATTGTTACCATGATGAAATTTTATTATTCAGAAGATCGTGATGCTTATGCTTAGGAAGAATTAGAATACTATGGATGATTGTGATCGCATCACTTGAATCATTGGAATTTGTTTGTTTTCTTTGGTGGAAAGTTGTTGTGTGGTTACACAACACCCCCCATTTTGACTTGACAAAACAGGGACCCAACTTTTTGGCTTGTGTCTTGTACTTTCTGGCGGTCTGGTAAAGTAAGTCATGCAGATCATCATGCATTGAAGAGACTGCGTAAGTGATCATCATGAGGTCATTTTGTCAAATTTCATATTTTATTCCAAAAGCCTCATATTTAGAAAGAGCATTAAATTCCATGCAGGTTTGTCTTTTACATCACCTTGATATTCGTCAGGATGTGAAAGTTATGAGTGGTCAAAGTCTAAGTCAAACCTAATATTCCTAGGTGTTGTGCCTTGCACACACGCCCCATTCTAAACATGGGGGCCCTCCCCTTTGTTCTTTTTGTTTTGGCTAGTGGGTCGTTTGGTTTTGATCTCTCTCTCTCAGAAGTGGTTGTACGGTCTGAAGTGTATGTGCCCTGGATAGAGTGATTGCCTTAAAAATCACTTCAAACTTGCTAAAGGAGGGTTGTTGTTTCCCCTTCTTGAGTCCTTGATTTAGTTTGTTGCGCTAAAACTACACTTAACTGACTTTTGCGCTGAATCTGGCCTCAACTGACCTTTGCGTCAAAATTGGCTTCAACCGACCTTTGCGCTAAAACTGCATTCAACTGACTTTGCGCTGAAGCTGGATTCAACCGACCTTTGCGCCGATTTTCAACTTGTCAGACCTAGCGCTAAAATCCCCTCCGTCCGACCTAGCGCTAAAATTCGTTCCAAGTGACCTCGCATTATAACCGACTTGGTCGGACCCCCAAACGAACCCCGCAGGTCGGATGAGTCCGAAAGCCCCGCCAAACAGGTCAAGTCGGAAGCCTCCGGATTCCGCGCTGATTTCTCCCTCAATTGACCAGGTCGGAGACCTCCAATTTTCCCGCTAAGTCGGAACCCCTGCAAATCCCCGCTGACTGTACGTACTCCCGAGCATTAATGGCGGATTGGCGCGGCTTAAATAGGGAAATTAGGTAAAATTAACGCATTTTAACCGCGTTTCAAAGACCACGCCTCCGGAGCTCCGATTTCCACGGACGACCTCGCCCAGGCTCGAACCCGTGACCTCACGACCAGTCGGATCTGCGCCACCATTTACAGGTAGGGTTCTCACCCTTTGCATTTCTTGGTTTCTCTAGGGTTTTGAAGCAGGTTTAGGAGAAACTATTAGGGTTTTACCGTTTGCATAAATAACTGTTGAATCTGTGAGTCGAGCGAGGGGGTTCTGGGTTAGGGTTTGGGGAATTGACTTTTGTATTTCTTCAAACCCTAGATTTAGAAAATCGCAAGTTTTGAGGCCTTGGGCAGATCTGGATCTTTCCGGGTCGAAACCCTACAAACCCCCGCGCACGAAGACGGCGCTGGATTAACTTTCAACCGACCCCAAAGCAACTGAACCCTTCGATGTAGTCGGACACCCTTAGATCTAGCGCTAAAATCCAGCGCCTGATTGCGCTAAAAGCAACCTCCTCCGACCTGCATAACTCATATGTCGCTTACAAATCGGGTCGGATGGTTTGGAAATGCCCGCAGCCCTGAAAACCATTTTTTGCGCTAAAATCCCTTCTATCCGACTTTGCGCTACAATACCTCTTGTCCGACTAAGTCAGATGACATCCACAACCCCGCGAAGTCGGTGCTGCTCGAAAGGCCCGCTGAAAGACTTACCAAGCTATTTTGAGCTACATTTTCCTTCATCCGACCATGCGCTAAAGCACCTTGCGTCTGACTTAGTCGGACCCCCTTGAAATCCGCACAAGTCGGACTCACTCGAATTCCGCGCAAGGGAACCAATGATATGCCAGCGATTGTTTTGCGCTAATTTATCCACCGACCGACTTGTAAACCACTGAAGGTCGAAGACCTCCAAATCTCGCGCAAGTCGGACACCCGTGAAAACAGCGCAAATTCTGCAACGCACTGAACTAACCCTCATTTGAGGTCGGACCTGCTTCATTTTCCCACCAAGGTCAGACAGCCTCAATTTCAGTGCTTTTACTGCCCGGGGTCGGATGACCTCAATTTTAGCGCAAAACTCCCTAAATGGCCGAATTTGCTAAAATTTCTTTAGGGAGGATGGTTCAAGATAAGGTTGTTAAGGTTGTAATGCTATGTTGATGATGTTTAGGTGAATCTTTTACAACATTTGATATCTCCTTGCATGCAATATGCGGTGAATGTTAGCTTAAGTCTTCTTTCAAAATGCATGCTTTTAATGAATGATGGATTTCTGATTGATTTATCTAATCCCAGGAGTATATCAAGGAACGTACGTGGTATCAAGCTTATAAGGTCTGGTTTTGCAGGTTAGATGTCTGCTCGAGCTCAAGCCATGAAGTACGAGTTCAAAGGAATCCCCCCAGAGACCAAAATCCACTCTGGGTGGAGTAACGTGGGAGACACTGATCTAGGTCATATTGACTTAGATGATTTCAGACTAAGAATCTTCGGACCCACTCCAACTCCTCGGGCCAAGAGACTAAAGGACAGTGGACTCGGACAAGCAGCTGCCTTCCCGACCTCTGTTCAGTGTGCAGAGTTAATGGCAAGCTGTGCAGATAGGTACGACATCGTATCTAGGCAAATTCAGACAGCTAGTGGAGAAGTCCTAGCTGATTTGTCCCCGCCTGCTTTGGCAGAAATGCTGGATATCCCGTGGCATAAAACCATGACTATGCCCGACAGGCAAGCATCCAAGGAGGCATATAACAAAGATGTTGAGGGATGCAGAAAACACATAAACGATCATTGGGTCAAGAGCAGGAAATCCGCTCTCGTCAAGCTCCCCATAGTGCTGTATAGAAGTGATTTCCATGATGAAATTGGAGATATAGTAACATTTTTAAGCAGAGTGTATGGGCTACCTACTGCTTCCACTTTTGAAGATTGGATGTTTGTCATAATTTCGGAAGTGTTGAAGGGAACCAAGTTCCATTGGTCGCAGATCCTTAGCGACAATATGCATGAAGCCTTCAGCCACTTCAATGAAAAGAAATATTTCAGATGGACATCCTACGTCGTCTACGCATTGGCTAGAATGAATCATTACGACGGATTGTCCAAAATCGGAGAAATCGGAAATGATGAAAAGACCCAAGTCAAGGTATACGAAGGCTATCCTCAATTGACTTCATCACAATCATTGATACACTTTAAGCGGGTCAATGATGCATTTACCATGTACATAGCAAGGAAGTTACAGGGTAATACAGCCTTGAGGATTTCAGCCGAGGCTATGAACGAAATAATCCAGTATGGCCGATGGTACATACAATTTGAGAAGTTCACATACATCAGAGTACAAGGCTTCACTGGAATGGCATATAGGTTGCCAAGGTATCCTGATGATAAGACAGTGCTCTTAGAACTGTCCAGGCAATTAGTGCCGTGTGCCGAGAAACTCAAGCATCTGCACCAAACAAATGTCCAATTTCCCATCAAGTTTGGCAGAGGACTCTACGCGTGCCCTTCCCTCGCCTCAGCTGAGTATTCTGATAAAGAGCTCCAGCTTCTGAACTTGCACTATTACAATGCCAGGGCTCACTTTGACCCGAATCAGGTGATGGAGAAGTTCGTAAGCAAGAAATTGTTTCATAAAGATCATATTGAGGATTTCTGGGCCAACTGCACCGACGACTACGATGTCACGAAGAGGATGCACTCGAGGCTATCCTTGGATTTTATCAAGAAGTTTCATGTAATGGCAGTACCAGATCAATTGCAGGATGATGATAATATTATGGCTAGAGGCCCGTGGGAGACACAATACCACCTGCCCATCCCATTACCCAATTGGGCCAATGCAGAAGAAAGCTCCTTGGATGTGATCATGAAGGAGCCAGTTAGATTGAGTAAGGCTTGGGTCAGAGCACAACTGGGGATCTTAAGGGGACAAGGAGTCCAACTGACCTATACGGCAGTTGAATCAGATAAGGACTCCGACGGAGAAGAGGATGAGCCCGTACTAGGGACAGATGATACAGAGCCTATCAAGGAAAAAGATTCAGATATTGATGAACATGCCCCTTTGGCATCAAGGTCTCGAAAAGTGCAAAAACCTCCTGTGAGATCCCCTCGAAAGAAGGATCCACCTCCTAGGCCCAGAGTTACTAAGAGGAAGGACATGCCAGGCAGTACTGGGGAGGCCTCCAAGGCCAAAAAGGTAAAAACAGCAGCAGCGAGCAAGGAGAAGACTGCTACTAAAGACGATTCAACTCCTTTGGTCTCCCAAACCCCCATGCCCGATACAGGAACGACTGTCTTGGCTTCCACCTTCCCTACTTCCATCCCTCCTTCTTCTTCCGTTTCATCTACTTCTCCCACCACCTCAGCCATCATTGTGTAGGAATCATCTCCTTCCGCTTCTCCTTCCTCTGGCATTACTACCACTTCCTGCCCACTGGCAATCTCCTCTGGTGATTCCAGCAGTCCTGTTTCTCCCCCTCTCGCCATTATGTACCCTACCCCTTCTTCTCCCTTACCATTGCCCGCCTTCGCTAATTTGACTCAAATTAGTACCCCTTCCTTCACAATTTCTTCTGCTGTCCCCCTTTCACAAATGCCTGCGATGACATTAGAAGTACCTTTGTTGGAAGGTATTGAGAAAGTATGCGCAGAGTTGGGATTACCAGAGCCCGAGGGAGCACTGACCAGTAAAAATGATAAAGACCCCCTCGACTCGGCTGTTGGTATAGAAATTATTGACATATCTGATAGTCCGTTGAGCAAGGACCCAACGGAGGAAGTTTTGGAAACAGCACGAGAAAATGTGCTCGAGGGCCTAAAGGAATTGGCCCAAGCGGAAAAGGAGAAGAGTCCTGAGCCTGAACAGGGGCCTTCCAAAGAGTTGACTATATCAAATAAGGGTGGAAACGCTGAATTGAATGAATCTTCCGCTCCAAAATGGCTGCAGGATAGGATGGTATATCCAGAGCCCCAGATTGAAATAATGAAAATTGATTTGAGCACCATCCTGTCGCAGGCTCAGAAACCTCAGAAACAAAAGAAGGCTAAGGTGCAGTCAAGAATCTACCAGAGCGAATCAGGCTCAAGGATTGCGGAGGTAGCCGTTCCTCCTACTGACGTAACAAGAGATCAAGTCAGGGCAGATGATTATGTGATATCCACAGTTAACTTAGGCCCAACCACCCGTGCTCAAAGGGTGGATGATTTTAAAGGATCAGTTACGTCAATTTTGAAGCAGTTGGATAAGGACGAAATGTCCAAGAAGGAATTAAAATGCCAAAACGAGGAACTCAGGGCGTGTCTTCAATTTTTGGTAAAACCAATAGATGCAGGGGGTGATATAAGGACTGTGCCTACCATCCTATCTATGGATGAAATGGCAAAGCTGAGCGAGGTAAGATCAAAATCCCAAGGCGTCGAGAACTGGTTGATGAGTGTGTTTGGAGCAGGATGCGATGCCATAATTGCCTCTGCTCATATCCACCAGCGTACAGTGGAATTGATTAACAGATGGAAAGATTTGCGTGATGAATGTGACGTGTTCGACGAATACTATTCTCACATGTATCCGCGAATCAAGGGTATCCGGGAGTTGCCAGCTCAAACCTTGGTCACAGAAAACATTCTGACTGGAGATAGACTCCCAAAGGCTATTGAGTGGTACCAGCAGTTACTTCTGAGGAAAGAGACCTTCGAGCAAGTAAAGGAAGCATATAAACCTGCTGACGAAGAGCTAAGATCTATCGTATATGATATCAGCGATGCTTTGAGAAGCTGTAGAGATGAATCTTTTGATGATTATGCTCCCTTCGAGGTCGAAAAATGTAAAGGAAAACTGCATGTTATATTATTTGAAGACACTGCGCTAAGTACAGAAGAACGGTTAGACAAGGCAAGTGACCTCAGGGCAGAATTCAAAGCATTTCACAGAGCAGAGGTAGATTTTGAAAGGATATACACCAGATTCAGTCGGGAGCTAGAGGTGTTTGATTACAGAACGCATCATCTGAAAGATCCGGCCCCATCTGATATCAATCCAGCACTTGAGGCATGGCTGACCTATCGGAATAAGCTGTCCGGAGGAGATAGTATCGACCTAGATAAAGAATCTTAGTATTATTTGAATATTTTATCGATTCAAATCCTATCATTGTTGTAAATTTGATATATCTGGACAACATGTAATTTATTTGTCTTCTTCTTGCCTCCTAAATGGGTATTTTCACCAATGTATTGGGTTGGCTAGTCAAAATGACTAGATTCAATGTATCTGGGGTTGTCTTTTCGTCTTTTTCATAAAAGACAAAATGTAATCCGGGAATTAATGTGGGCCTTTCTTGATGTAATCTGAGCCGTCGGTGTTGAGTTGATCTCCACCGTTCATTTGAAGAGCTAGGGTATGCTGCTTTCTATATAAAGGGCTACCATTTCCACTTTTTGTAAGAGAGATTTTGATGCCAAATTATTGACTCTGTGCCATTTGAATTAATACAAAGCAAGTTTCTGCAGCATTTCTGAGAATTTGCATCTTGTTTCAATTCATTGTGGTTTTCATGGTTTGCTTCTTGCTCTCCCATAGTTAGATTAGTTGTGCTTTTATAATGTTAATGGTTATTGCAGTATTTGATGAATGTTCCAAGTCCATACTTTTAGTTATTTGCTGATGGTAAATAACTGTGTAAAGTTAGCCTGGGCTTATTATTTGTGCTAAAGTTCAACTTCATTTTATGAGTTAAGTTGCGCCATTTATTGGGTATTTAACGAATAAATGTGGTTTGAAAATCTTTCGACTTCCATTGAAGATAGCACCGTTTTCTGCAGCACTGTAACACTCATTTCGGTTTGGTAACTCAGAAAACTGGTTTGAAGTCTGGAATATTTGTCTACTAAAGATAACCCTTGCATTGTGAATGTCACTTAGGATTCCTTCTAAACCCTTAACCTTTTGCATTTTCTTTAAAATCACTGTTTAGTTGTTAGAGTACAAAGTTTCAGCAGCATCTCACTTTGTATATCAGCTGAAAATCATAGTAGGGTTTATGTGTATTTGTTGTCTCGACCTCGAAGATTTGCAGACTGCATGTAAGACCCCTTGTAGGTACAGCTAGAACATAACCATTGAGAAATTCCAAGCAAGCTAAGACCTAGCTGTACTATCCTTGGAGTAGTCTTACCTAGGGTAAGATACTTTTCAAGAGAGGTGTGAAACCAGCAATCACACCTACGTTGCTGCGTGCTAAAACCACCATCAACACTAGGGGAGGATCATATTTCGTAACATCCATCATATTATAAAGGTCACCCTGATATAGTATATCACCTGATAAAATCATGCGGTCCGAATATCCGGATGTCAATTTTAGGTGATAGTAACCGTTACCCGTCAATAGCCTTATGCATTTTGCGAGGATCATACTTGTCAAAGCAACCTGATATTTCATAATATGCTCCTGCTGTGAAATATCCCCCTAGGCCAATATCCTGATGATGTCATCCAAGTTAGATAAACGAAGGAACAAACATGATGATGACATCATCATCACATTTACCTCTCGACAGGATATTTCATAAACATGATCCTGTTCCCATATTATGACGATGACGTCATGATGCCTTGCCGATACATTGAGCGAATATCTGGATGGCGTCATCCCGATATTTTGAAAGAGAGACATGTAAGTTTGTCCGATCATCATCACTTTTGAAACATCACCTGATATATCGAGATATCCTCCTGATGTGCTAAACATAACCAAAAGGTGCATTCGTCACATAATGTGGTCGCAATAGTTTTTTCTCTGAAGGAGGATGATCATTTTAAAACTCAACCCGATGTTTGCGAATATCATCCTGCTTTTGTGATATCCTGTCATAGGGATATCATCCTGCTCCCGTTGCCGCCATTGCCATTTAATGCGCGCAGACATGGTAGGTGGTTCCCGCTGACCAAGAAACTCGATGGAACACCTGGCAAGATCCTGCGTTTTCGCACAAATAATCAATGAGTGAAATCCAATCTGTCAGGGTTGCCCTAATTTTACCCTAAATGCATCGTTAAAAGGATGAATTCACCATCATTTCAAATTTTATCCTCATACACGCGATAGTTGCACAAATTGAGCTCACAGACAGAAGGAAGTGCGTGATCATCAGCTGAATAAAGAGCATTGTTAGCAAGTCCACTGATATAAGAGGAAGTTGCATATCCAGGTAAGTAAATGAAACCCTCATCCTATTGTTTCTGTAATAGTCAGGTACGATGGTTAATCTGAGGTTCTGGTTTATATATCCATATGATTAAGTAATGTTGAATATATATACAGTAGGCATGATGATTAGTAAAATTAATTGTAATATGCATGCATGTATATACCCATTGTAAGACAGGATTTGTTTAATTGCAAGCACTCATGGCTGACAAGAGGTTAGTTAAGTGTCAAGCATAATTCGAAAGGCCCATGTTCTCCTCCCAGAGGGGCGTCCTGTTCAAGTATGGCGCAATTACGGATACCCATCGGGGAAGTACCAATTTGGAAGCATGGTCGCCAGGTTGAACGATGAGAATAATAAGAGTCCTGTGCTAGATGCAGTTTTCATTTCTGGGATGTGGAACGCTGCCGGTTTTCCATACTCCATGGAATCTCTGAAACTGGTGATCAACTGTGCCAGGAACTACAATCCAGAAACCAGGCAGGTGATGAAGCATGGGAGGATATATGCCGACCTATCCATCAAGGGTCTGTCCAAGACATTGGGATTACCATTGGGCAGCAAGGTCAAAAGTGTGGACCTAAAGAATTCAGAGAAGGAATACGAAAATAATAAGAAACAAGCCAGGAAAAATATGTATCAATGGAGGGCTGAAAACAGTACATATCCTGCAGCAGCCAAACTTCCTGTGCATCTATTCAAAGATGATTTTGCTGATGAATATCAATACATGATCGCACTACTGAACAGTGTAACAGGCCAGCCTGATGCTGGTAGTTTCAGAGACTGGATGTATGGTATAATAATGATGTGTTTATATTCAGATATCAAGCCACTGTGGGGCCAGCTAATAAGTGATGCTCTGCATGAACAGCTGATGAACCTAAGAGGTTCAAATTGTGCTTTCTATATGACCTCGTACATCATCTACTCCTGTGCGTATAAAGGCACATTTGATGCATTGGTTACAGATGGGAAAGTCACAGGAACGGTCAATGATGTGCATATCTAGGATCATCATCCCCAGCTGCAAAGAGCCAATTACCTCCAGGACTACAAGCTGGTCAATGATGCATTTTCTATGCATCTGGTGAGGACCATGGAGGAAGATAGAACAAAGAGATTGAGCATGGAGGCTCAAGAGATAATTTACAGGCATGAAGCCTGGTATATACAGTTTGCCACCTTTTCCTACATAAGGATTGAAGGTTTTGAGGGACATCCTCTCATGCTGCCAAGGTATCCCACTGATGCAGTGATACTAATGGAGTTCATCAGGCAAGGCTCTACAATGATAAAAGCATACAAAGATGCTAAGAAGATGCCACCAATTTTGTTTCCAGTCACCATTGGCTGGTATATGTGCCCCGATTCAGAGCACATAAAGAAGGTGATGGTCACCTTGAATAAAATGAAACTGCAGCCTTTTCCACTGACAAGACCATATGATCCTTACGACAGGATGTAGAAAATAATAGGAAAGCCTATTCATCAGAGGAACCTAGAAGACTTCTGGGCTGACTGTGAAGATGAAGCAGAGGCAAGAAGAAGAAGATATCAAAGGCTGACTTTGAATCAAATAAGAACCTTTGATTGCATCCCCATTCCCCAACAATTGAAGAAAGATGATGGCAAGATAATTGCAGATGAGTATGAACAGAAGAAAATATATAATGATACCATCTCTGCACCTGACCTCACCATACAGGAGGATATATCCTTGGACCCCTTCATTGCCAGGACCATACAATTAACCCAAGCCTGGGTTGATGAACAGATAGGGGCATTGAAGAAGAAGGGTGTTGCCATTACGGTGGACAACAAGACGAAAGGGCAGGAGATTCCTGATGGGGAGTATGATGACTTCCTGAATGAAAAAAGGAAGACTAAGGGAGATAGACTCCCTCCACCACAACAACAGAGCAAAAGACCCCCAAGGGGCAAGAAAGTAGATAAGGAACCCAAAGGGGTTATTATTGAAAAGGCAGTATTTGCAGCTGAGGAGGCAACAGCATCAGGATCAGGATCAGCATCCCCTCCAAGGACAAGGAAAGGAAAGTCCAAGAAGAGTAAGACAACATAGGCTAGAATTACAGAGACCCTAGAAGAGGGTCAATCTTCAAGGAAACATGATGAAGAGGATATCCTCATGGAGGAAGAGCCTGAAGAAGAAGAGGCCCCTTTGATAATAAAAAGAAAAAGAAGAGCTCCACAGGTGGCTATGTCTACCCCACCTAAGAAACTGAGAACCTCCATGAGGGGTGAAATAAAACAACCCCCTACATTGTTACAAGGGGCAGGTAGTGAAGTGCACAAGGAACTACAGCATAATGTTCCACTTCCTACCATCGTCAAGTTCAAATCTGAACTTGCAGAAGAGCAGATGAAAGAGACCTCACCAGGAGGTCATATCTCATTAGAGGAGACAATTAATTTGTCTGATGACGAGGTTGTAAAGGAGGTATCTTCACAAAAGATGGAAACCCTTGCTGCAGGTACACAAATGACCCCTCATAAGCCTCCAACAGTTCAAACGGTACTGGAGGAGATGAAGCAAGTGGAAGCTGAAAAGGAGAAGAGCCCAGAGCAGGTAGCCCAAGAAATGGGGCTAGATGCACTAATTGCCGAGGTGACAAATCCAGCAGTGGTAGATTTGACAGATAAACAAGATGCAAGTCCTGAACATCCAACAGGATCACCCGATAAGGGGCAACCTACAAAAGAAGTGAAGATGGCAGAACCAGAGGGCCATGCTTCAGAAATAAGCCCACCAAGTGCATTAAGCTCTTATCCTATTAAGCAAATTGGTTTTAACCAAATAGCCATATGTCCTCAAATTATTTGTCCAGGTCATTGCCGTACACACAGTCAATGACTTCCAAAAGAAATTCCACCTACACCAGGTAAGGTTAAACATTAAGCAAGTTAGGAATGATTGAGCAACAGGTACCAATACACAAAATAGATCCTATGAAGGGCTCATGGTGGGTAAAGTAGACATAATCAAGTTTAGTTTGCTAGCCAAAATGAACATGTTCACAAGCCAGGCCAAAACATACTTAGCCAACAAGTTCCATCAAATATAAATCAAATGCAAGACCGACATACCAACAAAACTGACAGGTTGGACTAGACATGTCATGCATCCTGATCGAGGATAATGACGTGGGATGTGGGACCTTAAGTTATCTCCAACACAACATAATCCATTGGGTTCAAGGCATGCTCATACCTATTAATTCAGGTGGAGTTGATGCCTGGTACCTACATCCTACAACAAATGTCACGGTCAAGCATGTATAGATGCATATAAGCTAGCACTAGGTGGAAAAAGGAATCACAACATCGCAGGGCACTCACAAGTGAGTGATGCGACATCGTCCCTTCCACATCATATCAATCTAGATTAGCTCAACACATAATCATAACCAAATCAAATCTATCTACACTTAACATACAGGTGCATGAAATCATAAGTGTCAGAAGTACCATCATAACAAATAAATCTAACAGAATCAGTCACATGAGATCCATTCTAATATATAACAATTGTAGTAAGATCGACACTTTAATCATTGGAATGCAAAACAATATTAGAACCTGCATTATCAGTGCCGCAATAGAGATTATCAATAAAACACATTAACTATCATATGAAACCACACATGGATGACGCATCTATCTATATTGTACAACATCAATTGTTTACCTTACCTTGAATATTCCTGTTATTTTACCTTCACCTTCTTGCGCCTTGATCAGTTCACCTATACATCCAAGGAGAGAACAGAGGGGCACTACACTTGTCCTTGCATGTTTTTGGTTTTGGATGATTGGTCAGAGATTGCTAGGAGAGTGGCTTTCATGGTGGGGCCGGTGCCAAAGAGGTCGCCTAAGTAACCCCATGGAAGTTGTAAGAAAGTGATAACTTAATAACTTATTTAGGAGGGTTGGGGTAGTAAATCACATAACAAGATAAGTAAGATACCTCACCCATGCCTTGAGTGCTCTCACAGGCTAACGATGGGATGAGAAGGCCTGGTTGGCAAGGCCAACCTCCTTGTCTCCACGAGAGGACATGTCAGCTCCGCATGTGTCACCCTATGGGGCGGGTGCCTAGAGAGAGGCTGCCAGGGTAACCATAGATGGGGGTCGGCTTCTAGTGAGAGATAGCTTGGGTAACCCATGCGATGACACTCTCCTTATTGCAGTCTAGTTTCTTCCTCTTTATCTTTTGTTGTTACCTCTAGAGTGTAGACTTGTCTTGATGGTTGATCTTATCTTGATGATTTGATTTGTCTTGTTTTGGTGAGTATTGTCGTGTCTGTGTAGCCTTGTTATTCTGTTCTGTCTGCATGGAGTCTGTATCTTGTTGTCATAGTCATTATTGTTACCTTGACCTAGTGGAACCTTATTGTTATCTCCTAGCTCGGAGGGCTGGACCTCAGGGTTCCATATGGTTGGGAGGGAGTGGTATCCATTGGTCTTCTTGGTTGTTTGGTTTAAGATCAGAGCAGAAGTGTTCCGGTTCCAGTTTTTCTCTACACCTTCAAGTTGTTGTATACATTTATAATTGTACTATTTGTAAACTGATGTAATCGATCTTGTAACCTTGTATTAAAAATTGTAATTATTTATCTCTACAAATGTATAATGTAATAATTCTTATGTTGTATTGTGATACATATCACTTGTAAGGTTATAATTTTATCTAATGCAATTATGTTCCCTAGAGGTGTTAGTTGTTCATTTCATTTAATGTTGTATTATTGTTATTATCTTTAATGTCTAATGCATATCTTTGCTTCAAAAATAAAACATTTCTGTAATATTGTCACTTGTTAATCTAACATTCTCAGGTTGCATGACAGGCATCACAGTCTGGACAATCTTTGTATGAAGAAGTGCTTGTTGACGAAGTTCATCTAATGAATGCAATTGGGTAATTCGCTCTTTTTGTGCATTAGTAAGGCTCATACCCAATTGGAGTGCAGTATGAAGAGTTTTCACCTCAAATTCAATAGGAAGAACAACTCTCTTACCATAGACAAGTTCATAAGGTGTCAAACTAGTGGTGGTTTTCCATGTTGTGCAGTAGGCCCACAGTGCTTCAAGAAGTTGTGCGACCCAATCTCGCTTGTGGAGAGCAACTGTCTTGGTAAGAATGTTCTCTATTTCTCTATTGGTAACTTCAACCCATCCATTGGCTTGAGGATGATAAGGTGAAGACTTGCGATGTCTGATCTCATACTCACAAACCAAAGCAGAAATGAGCTCAAATGTAAACTATGGACCTTGATCTGTGACTATCTCTCATGGAACACCAAACTTAGTAAAAATCTCTGAATAGAGGAAGTTAGCTACCTTGGTGTCCCTTACATGCCTCAAAGTGACTACTTCAACCCACTTGGTTATGTAATCTATGCAAACAAGGATATATTCCTTATTTTTTGAAGGTGGGTTGATGGGTCCAACAAAATCAAGCCCCCATTTTTTAAAGGGCTCAATGGGTAGCTGAGGATGCAGGGGAATTTCATCCGAGTGCGTGGGGTGCCCCATGCGCTAACACTTATCATAGTGATGAACATAATTCTTACAATCCTTATGGATTGTAGGCCAATAGTATCCAATAATTAAAACCTTCCGGGTAGTCCTCTGAGCAGCAAAATGTCCCCTGCAGGGTTCTGTGTGGCATGCATGAAGTATATCAAAGACATAATCTTCAAGTACACAATGACACATGATATTATCAATACCATTGTGGAAGAGAAATCCAATGATCCACGTGTACTTTCCACTGAGTCCAACCAATTTTCGGTGTTCCCTCAGAGAGAAATGAGGTGGGAATTTGCAAGTGACCAGGTAATTTGCAATGTCAATGAACCATGGACTTTTGGCTGATATAGTGAAGAGATGTTGGGAACATATCATCAACTGGAACTGGTGCTTCACCTTGTTATTGTAACTTGGACAAAAAGTATGAAACCACATTCTCCCGACCAGGTTTATCAAGTATAGTTATGTCAAATTATTGAAGCAAAAGTAACCATCTAATAACTCTACTAGTTACTACAGGTTTATTCATTAAAAATCAAATTGCAGAATGATCCATATGAACAAACACTTTATATCTAGTAATATAATGATGGAATTTATTAATAGCATAAACAACAGCTAAAAGATCCTTTTTAGTTACTATATAATCTACCTCAGCTCTAGTGAAGTTCTTACTGATATAGTAAATAGAGTAGAAAAGATTATCTTCTTTTGTCCAAGCATAACTCCCATTGAACAATCTGAAGCATCAATGTGTATATGAAAAGGCAATTCCCAATTAGAACCTCTAAGTACTAGTGTTGTTACTAGCTTGGTCTTAATGGTTTCAAAGACTTCTTGACATTCTGATGTCCAAGAGAAAGTGACATCTTTTTCTAGCAAGGCAAACAAGGGGAGGCAATCTTACTAAAATTTTGGATAAACCTCCTATGGTACCTTGCATGGCCTAGAAAGCAACACACATCTTTTTGGCTAGAGGGTGTTGGCAAGTCTTGGATGATCTATATCTTTTTGGGATCTACTTGAATACCCTTGGAAGAAATATAATGACCAAGTACTATACCCTCTGCCATAAGCATATGACACTTCTCAAGACTCAATGATAAATTAGTATCTATACAACATTTAAGGACCTTTTCTAAGTTTATTTTAGCCTCTTCATAAGTTTTACCATGGATAGTAAAATCGTCCATATACACCTCAACATAATCATTCACAAGATATGCAAAAATACTCAAGACTACCCTTTGAAAAGTGGTAGGGGTATTACATAATCCAAATGGTAAGATGTTATAGGCAAAGGTGCCCCAAGGACAAGTAAAAGTAGTCTTTTCCTAGTCTTCAAGTGCTATACAGATCTGGTTGTAGCCACTAAACCCATCCAGAAAAGAAAAGAACTTTTTACCTGCAAGAGTGTCCAACACTTGTTCAATAAATGGTAATGGAAAATGATCCTTTTTAGTAGCTTTATTAAGTGCTCGATAATCAAAACAAATTCTCCACTTACCATTTTTCTTAGGAACCACAACTAGAGGAGAGACCCATTGACTATCTGAAATAGGATATATAAATCTGACGTTTAACAATTTTTGTAACTCCTCTTTGACTATATCACGCAGGACAGGATTGAGACGTCACTGTGGTTGCCTAACTAGATGACTACCCTCTTTGATATAAATATGATTTGTGCAGGTGTCAGGGTGAATGCTACACATGTCTTGGTATTCCCAAACAAATGCATCTTTATAAGTTTGAAGCATGGCAATGAGGTCTTGAATTTGTTCAGTGCTTAAATGTGGATTAATATTAAGCGTTTGACCAGGTAAAATTTCCATGGCCTCTAATTATGCAGGTGAATTAAGGGCTAGTACTTGTGAAGTGGATGGTGTATTGTTGGAATTTTCAAAGAGTAAAAATGGACTAAAAAAACAACTATGAGGTAGCAACTAATGCAAGGTGACAAAGTGTTGAACAAATTGTGAGCTACTTACCAATAGAAAATTACCAAAAGGACAAGGAGTATTTATACCTGAATGAAGAACCATTCTTTCAAAAATTTCATTAGATGCATATCTATTCTGAAGAAAATTAACAAGAATATTATCTTCAGTTGGTTCTTCCATATCTAAGGCTTGATCAATCGTCGAGATTGGTAGTGACTCATCCAAGTCACTATCAACCCATACTGGATCCTCCATCTCCAATAGAGGTTGTGCCAGTGGGTATAATGTCAACTATTTTGTGTGCTCTCCATTAGAAATGACCATGTTTCTTGACTGACAGTTGAATGCATTTGCAGCTGCTAACCAAGGTCATCCCAAGATTAAGGGGTATCCCCCCAACTTAATTTTTGGCTACATAATCATAAAGTTAGTTGGGTATTCCCACAAATCAATAGAAAGAACTACATCTTCAATCATACCTTCCAGTTTGACCAATGATCTTTCTGCCATTTGGAGAACTATGGGAGTAGGTCTAAGTCCCTTAAGTGATATTTTTTCCTTTATTTCATTTGTCATAATATTAATTGTAGCACCCAAATCAACAATTGTATTAGGAATAGTAATTCTACCGATACGTACCTTGATGATAGGACTCCCTAGATTTGAATACTTAGGAATGATTAAATTCCCAAGCATGAGGTATGCTAACTATTCAATGACCTGGACAGTCTTCAGATCTTGCTTTTTCTTCTGCTTTCGAGTACAAAGATCCTGAACTATTTTTGTATAATAGGGATATCCTTGATGGCCCACAACAGAGGAATCTTGATGTTAACATTACGTAACTCATTGACAAAATCAAATTTAGGTTGAGAAACTTCCTTTTGTACTCATTCTGAATGAAATTGTTTAGGAAATGGAGGTTCCTTTACTGGATCCTCTTTAGGTTCTTCATTAATTTCTGTAATGGTGGGTCCTTGGAGAGCCTTTCCCAACCTTAATTGGACTCTATCTATTTCTATAGTATTAATAGGATAAGTAGGATAACCTATTGCCTCATTATTATACACGGGTTGTGCTGCCTTATTGTTGGGATTTGGGTTTGGTTGAGCTGGCATTGGTGTGGGCTTTGGTGGTTGTGGTGGATTGGCTGGCTGGGCAGATGATGATGGTATGGGTGGAAGAAATTCTTGTGGCTGCTAATATGGGTTAATCATAGGAGGAGGTGGAAATTGTGATTGTGGTGGATATGACTGTTGATATGGTGAAGGTTGTGGTGGTTGTGGCCTCCATGCCTATTGCCACAACTGTGAAGCATATTGGTATGGTTGCATCCATTGGGGGTATTGTGGAGGTTGTTGCCAACCCCCGTACCATCCAAGTTGATTGGGAAAAGAATTGGGTTGGCTAGGTCCAGGAGTAAAATACTCATTCGTCATCCCCAAATGCATCACTCGAGGTGGAAAAGGTCACCTTGGGCCATGTAGTAGATAGGTTCTTTAGAATATTCCATATCAGTTACTCCTATAGGAAGAGGCCTTAAGATGGAACTCTTGCTGGCTTCTTCTAAAGATGAAATATTTGTCCTATTATAGGGGCAATCCTCACTACTATGTCTTTTACAACAGGTTGGACAGAATACAGCCAAGGCCTTCTCAGCTTCCTCTTGTTTTCTATGAGTGTATAAAGTGTCAATATGCTTGCCCATATGATTTAATAAACTAGTTTTAAGATCTTCAAGTAAATTGCCTATTTCACACTTTGTTATACTTGTGGCATTTCTTGAAGAAGAAAGCTTACTTGAATAACTCCTCCCTAATTGTTGAGACCTTGAGTAGTTCCTGCAAATGTCACAAATTTCATCAAAGTTCAATTTAGAGATGTTACATTTACCTATTAAATTCAATGCATCCTTAGTATCATCACTTATTCCCCTAAGAAACAACATTTTAATAGTATTAGGAGTTAGCCCTTGTTGTCATGATCGTTGCAGGTTGAAAATGAAGTGTTTGAGATAGTCTTCCACAGATTCATCTTTTTTTTGTGTCATTTAGAAAATCTTGTCCCAAACCTCCTTCGTTTTGGAATACTCCTAGTATTTTGTCAAAAATATTTCCTTCATGTCGTCCCATGATCTAATGTTTTTGAGGTTCATGAACCTGTGTAGGGCTACATCTTTCAATGTGGCTAGAAATAACTTGAGCTTTTGTGCATTGCTTTGATAGTCGTAACTATGGCACAACACATCAAACTCAAATTAAAACATATCAGGATCCTCAATAGAAAGACCACAAAAAATAGGCAAGGCCAAATGAGGAATGTTTTTCATAGGGGCATTCTCATCAGGATGTGCAATTGGAAATTCAAAAGTGACTGGATTGTTGTGGGCCAATGCCCTCTCATCATTATTGTCATCGTCGTCGTCGTCATTATTTAGGTCAGCCATAATTTTGATCACCCAAGGGGTGTAGAAAGTGTTGTATGGATTTTGATGTCCTAAGGACAGACCAACTCAAAGCTCATAAGATTCTTGGAATAACTTTGCAACCCTTTTATGTAATTCTTTAGAAGACTTTGGACGATTACGAGAAGGGGTCTTGACAATGGTAGACTCAATAACACACTTTTCGATATCTGGTTCAACTAACTCTTTTTTAGGGGATGTGTGTACAACTAATGGTTGTAGTTTATTTTTCAAATTTTCTTGTTGTGAACTTCTTCCCTCAATAGATGGTTTTGATTTGTTTTTCAATTTTCAGGTTGTGAACTAATTCCCTCAACAGATGGTTTTAACTTATTTTTTGATTTTTCTGAATGTGTAACTACTTTCCTTATCCTTTTTAACAAATCTACCTCTACTATCTCTACTACGATTCATACACCTATATGATTTATAATAGTACAAATCAAGAGTATTAACCCTAACAAGGTCGACAGTTGTATAGGCTTTCCTCTAGATGTACTGGTCCTAACTCAACTTACTATGGTTTTAGGACTTTAATACCTTTCCCCAGCAATGACGCCAAAAATGTAGGGAAAAACTATAGATTACAAATGGGATGAACTTTTGATCTTTGAAAATCTTATTAAATTCAATTGGTGTGACTTTTCCTTAGTTTATTCCTATGTGTGTCAATCTGGGGATCATAAACTAATGAAAGGTGTTGGGGTTGTTTGCCTAAGGGCTGAGGACAATAAGTTGAGAAAATATGAGATGCACTCTATGAAAAACAAGTATTCAACTTTATTAGAGATTATTCTAACTTTGTTCTTCAAACAACTCCTGACCTACTCCTAAATCAATTAGCATAATCATACTTGAATTAAATCTAGAACACACTCTTAATTAATTGAATGACAAGAAGTTATAGTGCGATAGGAAGTTGCAGTGCAACAAGAAGTTCACAGGACAAAATATAGAGTACTCTGCAGAAATCATAAATATGACTGAATAGTGAGCAAACTGCTGTGGCAAATGAACTTCTTGTATTTCAAATTGTATTTAACAAAGAGTTGATTATACTGACTGCAATAATAAACCAATTACATAGGGCAAACATTAAACCATTTAAAGCTTAAAAAGAAACCAAATCATAAACACTTCAAACTATAAATGTATTCAACATAAATCTAATCGTACTAAATGTAATTCCTACTTAACCAAAACACAAAATAACCTCACCAAGTATTCCAAGAGGGGCCCCTTCCTCTGGTTTGCAAGGCGAGTGGAAAGACGCTGATTACACTAACTCAATACCATGAACATCCAATTCTATTCATCAATTTATAATAACAAAATGTATTTATGTTCTTTATCTTCTATCTATCTATCCTTTACAGTCTAGATCATATCATATATATAGATGTACTTAATACTTAGAATACTATAAACTACGACTAAAAGAGTTTACAGTTTGTTATGGCCAATGGCCAACAAACCAGATATCAATAGTCTTTGGTTTGACCACAGGCCACAAACCCAAAAGAACATTAGAAATAGTTTTGAAAAGCAATACAAAAATGGAAGCAAGTAGTTTCACAACACTTTCAGTTCATCCCTTGCCGTTCCTTGTGTTTTTTGATCTTCAAGGATTGTCTTCCATGTGATTGGTCTCTTCAACATGGTCAGTTCTTGTAGCAAGGCAATAAAATCATGTCATTATCTCAGCGATGTGGCATTTTGGAAGCATTCCTTCATCCTTAAAAACATATTAAATATTCTTTATTTTCATAATAATTAATGGCAAAGGGACTTAGGAAAGAGGGCAAAAAGGTAATAAAATGAAACACAAAAGGGTATAGAAATTGAACATGTTTTGTACTCATTAGATAGCATGCACATATGGTATCTCCATTTCAATATTCACTTCCATTACGAAATTTTTCATTACGTTAAATACTAATTAATGAATATAACTCCACCATTCAAATACCACTTTTAAACTATTTCCTAACATATTAATCTATAAGCATAAATATATATATATATATATATATATATATATATATATATATATATATATATATATATATATATATATATATATATATATATATATATATATATATATATATATATATATATATATAATTTATTCAATCAAAATTTTATTAAATGTTACTAAACAATAGAATTAAATTTTAATCTTCCTTTACAATTTTTATAAAATAAAATAGTATTAAAATTAATATAGTAATTTAATTAAATAATATTTAAACAACTTAGCTATTAATTCCATTATTACTAGCATATACTTATTTATTTATTTTGGTAATATTATTATTTTACCATTATTACTATCATTATTATGTAATTATCTATTTATTAAAAAATAGAATTTGCTTATGTTCAAACTATATAATTAGTTTATTTTAATTTAACTTTACCATATAATTTAGTTTAAAATCTCCTTTACTATTTTTTTTTGGTTACTCTTATTATTATTAAATTATTTATTCTTATTTTAATCACTTGCTCATTTATCACTCTATAAAAAAATTTATTTTAATTTCCACTATAGAATGGAATTTAAACTAAATTTCTCTATACATGCTAAAACTTGCACATACAGTCAACTATAATGTTTCATTTTTTGCAATAGATGTTATAATTAGGAATAATAGAAAGTAGTAAAATGCTATAATAAATGAAAAACAAGCTCAAGAATTGACAATATTATATTAAAATTCACTTTTTTACCTTGTCCAATACAAGGGTCAATGATTTTTTAAGCATTTTTAGTCCCTACTCAAGAAAATGCATTATCAACTTCTTAATGATGAGATTCAACATCTCAAACTAAAGTCTTATGAACCGAACTTCTTATTATTGAAGAATTAATCTACAACCACTATCTCTAATAGAATTATTATGTTACTTTAGGTGTTGCACTTAAATGTTTTAATGACATTTTAATTTACAAAGTAGGTTGCATTTTTCTCCTCATTCAAATTAGGTTGTAGGAACTACTCACTTTATGTCATGTTACTCCCAACTCTAACCACTTTGGAGTTCATCTAGGATACCCTTAGCTCACACAAACCCAACAAACCCTCTCAAATATCCACCAATGTGTCAAATTTGTAAATGATACTTGGAGATGGTAATCATTATTCATCATGGCTACTAACCCCTCCTAAGCTTGGTAACTTTAAAATTTATTTATTTATTTATATGAACACAAGACAGCCATACATGTGTCATGAAACTCTCTCCTATCTCTATAAATGCTTCAAAGAATAATAACCATATATCCATAAGGGCAACCTCTCCCTTACTCTCCCTCCTTCATAGCCACTCACTATGAACACTCCATTGTAGTGTATGCTAACCAAACAAATATTAAATCAAACTCAAAATCAATGAATCAATTAATAAAGACTATTTACTAATAAATCATCCTTAGAAATATTAAACAAATATTTGATCTAAGAAAACTAATTTCAACTACAAAACACATATTATTATTACAACACTACAAGGCAGGGGCTAGCCGTGACACTTGTTTAAATTATTGATGCAGAGCATCTAGGACAGCAATAGCATGATCATAACTTCACATGCAAAGGTCTCTCAAGACAGCCTTCAACACCATCTCCAACTTACTCTTAACACACACACAATATGAAGGAGGACTCCAAGACACCTTCCAAGATGTCAACTCCATCTAACATCCCTTCAACTCCTCTATACAGGACTGCAGGACAGCAATCTCACAGACTAACATGGCATTGCTGTTCCATTGGAATAACAGTCACACAACCACCTTGGGATGGCCTCCCTCAACACAAACACATTATCATTGCCATTTATCAATCCTACAACATGCATTCAACATAATGCCTTCCTTTGTAAAGTAATGACATGTCAAAAATACCTCGTTGCTGCTGTCCTCTATTAGTTTCAGAAAAAACAGTTACAAAGCAGTTTTGGGAAAACATGCATATCTTCCTTATTATCCATTGCCAAGACTTCCAACCACTTGCAGATGAAAGTTAACTCTCCACTCTAAACATGCATTATAAACATCAACTACTCCTCAGCCATACTAGTACGGATCAAGGCAGAAAACAGAAAATTTTTAACTGTGACAGCAATTCTGGAAAAAAAACAGTTTTTGGGAAATCGACCATATCTCCCACCTAGATGATCATCAAGATCCCAAACTAGTCTCAAATTAAAGGTACTTCAAAGTACTTTCCATCCATCACAAGTTTTGGCAATAACAAATCCGTACAATCGCGGGTACTGTAGCAAAACAGTGAAGAAAACAGAAAAAAATAGAAAAAAACAGTTTTGGGTAAAACAGAGATTCCTCCCTTCAAATTCAACATTAAGACCTCCAATAAGCTTTGAATCAAAGTTAATTCAGTCCCCTTTCATCCCATTCCAAATTCATGCCAAATTTATTCCGTACAGGTACGGATTTCTGAGAAATAGTGACGGAAAAAATACTGAAAAACAGTAAAACAGCAAAAAAACAGTCTTCTTTCTATTCTTTTTTCCTAAACCTCCGAATGTCCTCCACAATACAATCTCTCTTGGATTAATACAAGCCTCAATAATTCTTGAAAAATGTTTTGCATTCTAAAACCATCGATTTCTCTTCCTTGTCTTTTTTCTGATTTGTAACTGCTGTCTTTTCACTGTTTTTAAAAACTGCCTTTTCTTTAGGACAACAATGACTGTTTTTTTGATGACTAATCTTTGTTTTTTTTTTTAACAAGGAGTTAACCTATGACAAGGTGTTACATCTTTCCACCATTTGACATGCCATTATAGGCTAATAAACATGGATAATTTAAAATGACTATCCTATACAAATATTAAAATTTAATGACTCCCTAAGACTACCTATGCTATATGACTGTCCTAACTAGGACTTGCAACAAGACAATAGTAGAGTCTATCTATTTGGACATAGTCCATTACAAGAATGGCATTAAGCCTTATTACAACATAAAAAAGACCTTATTGAACAAAATAATACAACTTGAAAATCAAGTAGAATCTCCACATCTTGGTGCTCCTGCACCATACTCCCCGGCATGATGAAAACTCTTGTCCCAAGAGTTAGGGGACCTGCTCCATCCAGTCTTCCATCTTGTTGGGATGTTCCTCTGACTGATGACAGGGAACATGAACTCTCCAAGAGTAATCTTCCTCCGTCTCCAACCTGCATGGCTCCTGTAAACAGTGTTAGTACCAGAAAACTTGTTTTGGTGTCCTTGTCTAGGACCTTGCTGCTGCACTGCTTCAGCTCTTCTCAACTGAAGGTTCTGATTCATTCCTTCTTGGACTCTCTGCTGTTTGTTTTCCTTCTTCTGGCTCCTTATAGGACACTCAATGTCTCCAACTTTGACATAACTCAAGTCCCAAGCCTGCTGCTCTCTAGGACTGTCATCCACCTTCTTGTGTTGCATCTGTGTCTGTTGTGTGCAATCACCCTGAACCTGCACATTCAACTTCAATTTCTCTCCAAAGCAAATTGTAACCTGTTCCTTCTTCTCCTCACAAGGTAAAGGAATCAATTGGAACTTCTTACCATCTTTGTGCACTACATAGGTATTAGTATACCCATCATGAATAGTTCTTCTCGAATACTGCCATGGTCTGCCCAAGATTACATGCCCACATGTCATAGGAATAACATCACACAAAACAGAGTCCTGATATGGACCAATTGTGAAATCAGCATAAGCCTTCTTAGTGACCATTACCTGCTGCTCCTGACTGACCCAGGTGACATGGTAAGGACTGGGATGATCAAAAGTCTTCAACCCCAACTTATTCACCATTTCCCAAGAAACTAAGTTATCATGAGAACCTGAATCTACAATCAACTTGCATATCTTGCCATGGCTCAAACAATTAGTTCTGAAAATAGATACCTGTGGTGGTTGTTGCATCTTACCTCTTTCCACCATGAGCATCTCGCCATCCATCATTGGAGAGGCTGACGACATTTCTGGTTCTTTTGGCTTCTCCTCCTCTTGTGCCAAGTGAACTCTTTTATCCTTGGTCTTGTCAACACCATCCTTCTTAGGACAATTGAAAGATGTGTGTCCCACCTCATTGCAGTGGTAACATCTACCTGTGAACACTCCTCTACCTGATCCAAATCTACCTCCACCTCTATGTCCACCTCTCAGTTCTGTAGACAACTCCTTACCCTTCTCATTGCTGTTCTGAACTTCATTAGTAGGTTTGCCCCTACCTCTGTTTGCTCTTCCATAACCTCCTGGCCTTTCTTGCTTCCTCTTCACTCTCTCTTTAGCCCTGATGGCTAACTGAAAACACTCTCCAAGTATTTTTGGTACTGCTAACCCAATCTCATCCTGCAAGTTATACCTAAGCCCGTTAAGGTACCTTGCCACTTTCTCTTCTTCATCTTCCAGCCCACCTCTAATACTAAGCTTATGAAATTGCTCAGTATAGGACAGAACATCCATGTCCTTCTGTTTTAGATTCTGCCTCATCCTCTTTGTCTGAATGGAGTAATCAGATGGAAGGAATTGGTCTTTCAACATATCCTTCATCCTACTCCAAGAAGTGATTTTTGATGCACCTCTAGCCATTCTCTCTGTCTGCACACTACTCCACCAGGTAAGTGCTGTTCCTCTCAGTTTTGTCTTTGCAAACTTGATCTTTTTCTCATCATTCATCTCCTCATATTCAAAAAAATTTTCCAAGGCATCTATCCACCCTAACACTTCTTCACTATCCATCTTCCCCTGATAGATAGGTAACTCTATATTTGCCTTAGTTCCACTTCCTTGGACTGCCTTCAACAATCTTACAAACTTCTTTTCTTCAGCATCTAACTCATCCTCAGGAGGATTCTCATCTGCATCCTCATCTCCTTCTGACTCACTTTGTTCAACCTTTCTTGGATTCTTCTCTAATGCTTCCAATCTTGCCAAGATTGTTGCATTTTCTCTTCTTACTTGCCTCAGCTCTCTGTCTCTGGCAGCATCATGTTCTCTTCTGTCCCTCAGCTCTTTCTCTCTTGCCTCTAAGGCTTCTCTCAACTCAGCATTCTCTCTTGCCATCTGGTTCTTTGGAGGCATCTTTACAAACTCTCACAAACCTTATCTTCTTCACAAGATCCACAACACCTTCAAGGATCTACTAGCTAGCTCTGATACCAAAAATGATGCAGAGCATCTAGGACAGCAATAGCATGATCATAACTTCACATGCAAAGGTCTCTCAAGACAGCCTTCAACACCATCTCCAACTTACTCTTAACACACACACAATATGAAGGAGGACTCCAAGACACCTTCCAAGATGTCAACTCCATCTAACATCCCTTCAACTCCTCTATACAGGACTACAGGACAGCAATCTCACAGACTAACATGGCATTGCTGTTCCATTGGAATAACAGTCACACAACCACCTTGGGATGGCCTCCCTCAACACAAACACATTATCATTGCCATTTATCAATCCTACAACATGCATTCAACATAATGCCTTCCTTTGTAAAGTAATGACATGTCAAAAATACCTCGTTGCTGCTGTCCTCTATTAGTTTCAGAAAAAACAGTTACAAAGCAGTTTTGGGAAAACATGCATATCTTCCTTATTATCCATTGCCAAGACTTCCAACCACTTGCAGATGAAATTTAACTCTCCACTCTAAACATGCATTATAAACATCAACTACTCCTCAGCCATACTAGTACGGATCAAGGCAGAAAACAGAAAATTTTTAACTGTGACAGCAATTCTGGAAAAAAAACAGTTTTTGGGAAATCGACCATATCTCCCACCTAGATGATCATCAAGATCCCAAACTAGTCTCAAATTAAAGGTACTTCAAAGTACTTTCCATCCATCACAAGTTTTGGCAATAACAAATCCATACAATCGCGGGTACTGTAGCAAAACAGTGAAGAAAACAGAAAAAAAACAGAAAAAAATAGTTTTGGGTAAAACAGAGATTCCTCCCTTCAAATTCAACATTAAGACCTCCAATAAGCTTTGAATCAAAGTTAATTCAGTCCCCTTTCATCCCATTCCAAATTCATGCCAAATTTATTCCGTACAGGTACGGATTTCTGAGAAATAGTGACGGAAAAAATACTGAAAAACAGTAAAACAGCAAAAAAATAGTCTTCTTTCTATTCTTTTTTTCCTAAACCTCCGAATGTCCTCCACAATACAATCTCTCTTGGATTAATACAAGCCTCAATAATGCTTGAAAAATGTTTTGCATTCTAAAACCATCGATTTCTCTTCCTTGTCTTTTTTCTGATTTGTAACTGCTGTCTTTTCACTGTTTTTAGAAACTGCCTTTTCTTTAGGACAGCAATGACTGTTTTTTTGATGACTAATCTTTGTTTTTTTTTTTAACAAGGAGTTAACCTATGACAAGGTGTTACATCTTTCCACCATTTGACATGCCATTATAGGCTAATAAACATGGATAATTTAAAATGACTATCCTATACAAATATTAAAATTTAATGACTCCCTAAGACTACCTATGCTATATGACTGTCCTAACTAGGACTTGCAACAAGACAATAGTAGAGTCTATCTATTTGGACATAGTCCATTACAAGAATGACATTAAGCCTTATTACAACATAAAAAAGACCTTATTGAACAAAATAATACAACTTGAAAATCAAGTAGAATCTCCACATCTTGGTGCTCCTGCACCAATTATGTTATGTGGATGTAACTTACTTAAAGATATCCACAAAAAATGATGCAAAGTAAAAATTAACAATATAAGATACACTTTTAATCCTTAAAATTATAAATTCACCCAAAAGTTTCTCTTTCATTATTATTTTCATTTTAATTAACACATTATTAAAAATCTAACTCCACCATTTAAATATCACTTTTAAACTATTTTATAAATATACTTATATATAGAATTTGTTCACTTATCAAATAATTTTATAATGTATTTATTAAATGTTACTAAATAATAGAATTAAAGTTCAATGTTCCTTTACCATTTTTCATAAAATAAAATAGTATTAAAACTAATATAGTATTTTAATTAAATAATATTTAAACAACTTAACTATTAATTTCATTATTACTAGCATATATTTATTTATTTCTTATTTTATTATTGGTAATAATATTATTTTACTATTATTACTATCATTATTATTTAATTATCTATTTCTGAAAAAATAGAATTTTCTTATTTTCAAACTATATAATTAGTTTATTTTAATTTAACTTTACCATAGACTTTAATTTAAAATTTCCTTTACTATTATTATTAAATTATTTATTATTATTTTAAGCACTTGCTCATCTATCACTAACCAAACAAATATTAAATCAAACTCAAAATCAACTAATTAATTTATGAAGACTATTTACTAATAAATCATTTCCTCATCAATATTAAACAAATATTTAATCTAAGAAACTAATTTCAACTACAAAACACATACTATTATTAAACACTACAAGGCACCACTATGTGGCACTTGTTTTATTTAGTTTTGAATTTATTTTGATGGAATGTTTTAATATAATTATTTATTGATAAATAGTGTATGTTGGTGTAAAGTTGGGTTCATTTTTTTTATTTTTTATATCCATCTTTATTAGCACCATCACAAGCCATTACTATAATGATAGACATATCATTGCATTATTGATTGGGCTTAAACTAAAAATTAGACTCATAGGTTCAATGGGCACGTTGATAATTTTTTTAATTACAGTAAAATTTTGTTAGAGAGATCATTTTTCCATAGTCAAATCCTTAATTACATGGAAAATAATACAAATGTAAGAAATTTATTAAATGCATTGTTTATAGGATAGAAATCCATGCAATAACTTTTATTGCTGTAAAGCCTCACAAGTCATGTAAAAAGCATTTAAACCAACACAAAACTAAATGAAGTAAATAATCTGCTTAAATACAACATCGCAATAACCAAAAATAAAAAGGTGTAAATAATCCACTTAGATGCAACTTTCAAAGATAAAAGATGTAATTAATACGCTTAATCACAATATCTCAAATAAAAGATAATCTCATAAATATGAATCTCAATGTCATTAAATCTTACATATTCACGTGCTTAATCCAGGTAACAAGCACTATAAAATAATATACATAAATTCTTTGGCAAGCATGTCATAATACATCTAATGTAGGTACAATAAACAAATACAACAATAATAAATAAATCAATACACTCTCTAGTTGGACGAACCAAGTGGTCCACCACCTACAAGCCAAGAGACGGGAACATGGCTCAGGTGCTTTTCTACCCAACCATGAAGTATTTACACTTCCCTGGATCCCTTCCTGAAATGAAGGAAACCCAGCCTTGCATGAAATGTCTAGCTACCTGGTAACAACTGCAGGAGGGGACACCTAATGCAACCTTGATGTCTAAATGTGCAATTCTAAGTAATGAAAACCATATTGTCTCACAACAAGATGTGGCAAAGATATCAATAAATAAGTTTGCTAGATAATAAAAATCTATTTCAATGTCATTCCGATTAGAACTAATCATTTAAGTAACTTGGTTCAATTCTTGAAAAGAGGAAAAGCCATCTCTAAATATCCACATTCGGCATCCTAGTCCAAAAAGTAACCCGATACATTCCTATATAAAAACCACTTCATTCCCCAAGAAGCAAGAAAATAAAGTAAAGAATCACAAATTCAAGACTTCCAATAAATCAATCCAATCCCTTTCCCAAAACATTAATTAAGGAAAAATACACTTTCAAGCAATGAACCATCTTTGGATCATATAATTGAAATCATAATTTTATCAATTTGATATAGTTTCTAATCTTGTATTTCAGTCACAATGTCTTCAATAATAGTCATTCTAAGATATTAATCTATCTTGTTGTTATTTCTATGACAAGAGGTCTAAAAACAAAAGAAAACAATCTTCTTGTTGCTGTTGCGATAGGAACTATTGCAGTAATAAAGAAAAGAACATAGAACATAGTTTAATATAGTTTCAGTTTTAATTATAATATAATAGGTTTTCAACATTCTTAGGAAAATAAAATAGTAGTCCATTGTCTTTGATCTTTGTAGTTACATAATGTTTTAACAAGCCTTTAATAGTGCTACAGGAACTTATAAGTTTTGATTATCATAGAAGATAGGTACAACACTAGTTCCTCAGTTTTCATAGATAAAAATGGATTTGCTACAGAAACATATAACACTAAAAAAGAAGCTACAAGAACATATGATTTTGCCTAAATTTTAGAGGTTTTGTTCATTAATAAAGAGGATGTTTTTCTAAGTTAAAACTATTTTCAGCCAAGGTAAGAAATACAACCATAAAATATTTGACAGGGAATTAATCCAACAGCGAACTGGAGATTCTATTAATAATTTTCAATCAGTCAAGATTCAATTTCTGAGTATAGCAACTTGTTTTCAGGCAGACAACAAAAGGTAAGAAAAATTAACTATTCACAACTTAGATTTTCATTCTATATACTAAGTAGATCGACCATCATGCAGATCGATATGAGTTAAGTCAAAAACTAAAAGAGGATGGAAAATAAAGTCTCTGTTTAGTTTGAGAAACTGGCGACAACAAGAAAAGTGGGGGTCGATCTATACATATCACCCAAGAACAATCAAGTCGGCCATAAGGAAGGTCGATGGCCAGCAAGAAAGAGATTTCCTCAGCAAAAGAGGCTGACTCAGGCTGATCAAGAGGACAGCCAACCATAAGGAGGAACATCCAGGAGGAAAGATACGACTACAAATAAGCAGGTCGATCTATCATTTAGCATCTAGAATAAATATACACACAGGTTGATTACTTAACTATGTCCTATTATCATTTTAGCTAGTTTAAAACAATACAACACAAAAAAAATACCCAGTAGATTCGCCTGAGAAGAGATAAAACTTGCCACCTTAGTCGTTGTCTTCCTCTATCTCAGTTGCTCCAATTCCATAAACTTTTCCTTCTGTTGTCTCCTTTCGCTCAGAAATACACAGAAATAACTCTTTTTTCGTGGTAAAAACATAGGGTGTCTTCTGCTGAGTGATCTGGCTCCTTTAACAAAGTTTTTCCTTCTTATTTTTAGCGATCCAGGATTTAGGTTTAATAATTGAAGTTGTATTTTTAGTTTGCATGGAAATCCTCCAATAAAAAAGGCTCATAATTCCATTTAAAATAAAATAATAGCTAATTTAATTAGCTTACTGTCACATTAATGACAATAACTAATCTTTTAATTCTTTAGCAAAACTCTAAATATAATAATGCTATTTTAATATTATTTAACTATTTTAATTAAAATAAAACCATTTAAATAATCAAGAAGAGAAATGCAATACAATATTGCATATCTATATATATAATTTAATATATTTATTTATTTTTAAGGAACATATTGTCTTCCAGACATCTATAAGCAATATTTTATTATTTAATTTTAAATACAATCATATATATTCCTTATTTAATTATAATTACATCATTCAAACATAATTTGAAAAGACATTAAATTTAAGTAATCACATCATGCATTCAAAAATGATTAATAATCACGCATTAATGCAATAAAAGCCATTCAATAATGCATATGCAACTACGTGATGTGTGTGATTGCATTAGGGTAATCCATCCATCAGTTCTTGCCAAGTGGCTAGAACATCTCTACCTCAACCATGCTGTCATCTTCGACAAGTACCTGCATCCATTTGCACTCAACTCGACGTTAATAGGTTAGTGTCTCCAAAACATAGCTGAGGTAAATCATTGTAATCATATCCACAATATCCAATATTTAAAACAATTTCCAATTTTCATCAATATAACTCATAATAATTACCTCCACCTATGCAAAATTACTTAAAGTCAATCACAATAATTGTTCACTAAACTAGAATAATCATATTGTTCATAAAAACAAGACGTGACATCCTTCCCCACTTGGAAGAGACATCGTCCCGATGTCTTATTAAACATCAAAATAATAAAGTATCCATCAACCACCAATAAAGTATCAAAGTGACATAAAACAATAATCATCAACCCAAAGTATCCAAAGATCATAATAACAACTCAAAGTATCAAAGCATAATTGAACTCAAAGTATCATAATCCATGCATGAATAAAAAATCTATGCTATATCCTCAAATGAGGAAAAGATCTATCAATCTCCTCTGCATCCTCCTGTTGATGATTGTTTTTACACATTCATAACAAAAGTTAAAATTCACAAAATGAACCTAAGTTGTCTTGAAAGATATGAAGAAATTGATTAAGAGTTCTTAATCCCAAGTTTCTGTATGGTCAGGTCTTGACCTTGTGGATGATTCAGTAGGTTAATGTGAAACTATAATATGCAAGGGGCCTTACTTGATTTAAGGTGATCTGTGACTCACTAGACTCGAATTATGCAAGTTGTTGCAAAGATCAACAAATTATCCATCTCTTTGCATAAATTTACTACTATATCACAAAGCTTTGTATGATTTATAATGAAACAAGCTTTTCTCTTCCAATTGATATGAAAATTGTCAAATATTAACACAATTGTTCATGATTTTTTCAAATGTAAGACAATTTCCTTAAAACCTCTGCGTTTGAGTTAATTACTTCAAATGTTTGGGGAAAAGTTAGAGAAATTCAAATTGAATATCATTCTACTATAAGATTTAAATGCTCTGTTATTCATGTTGTAAGAAATACATCAAACTTGATCAAATCCATAGACATAAATCTCCAAATGTGAAGCCCTGAGTTTTCATGAACATACATCTAAGATTGCAAGCTTTTAAAGAGGTAGTATTTCAGATACAAGTAAGAGCTAGAAAACACTCTGAAAATAGATGCAAAATCCCAGATTTACTTGTATTTAAAGTACACAGTCATATATGGTTTACAATGTATGAATGACCTCTTTGCTTCATTAATCAAATCAACAAAAAAAACTTACAAACGTCTTACAGATACAATAAGGAAGCTAGATATTCCACGCATTCCTTAATGTAGACATAGGCGACCTCCTCCTCTAAACTAAAATACTTCTCCAATCAAAATGTTCAAATAAATTACAAATACAAGCTATCTTTCAAAAATCCCTGTGTAACTAATGTACAAGTACCAGAGCTTCTTATATAAATTTGAAGCTTCATACTACTATGGCTACAAAACTTAATCTACAGTCAAGATCCATCTATTATTGATCAAGAGTGCGTATTCATCTCTAACTATTTCTCAAAATATCTTAATGGTATCTTTTCCTCCTCAAAGGATGCCATTGGAATCTTTTCAAAATAAGATTCCCCTTTCTTTGACTTCTACTTTCTTGTACACTTTCCCCGTAGATACCCCCTTACTTGATCTTTTTCAATATTTTTTTCTCCTTTTACATCTTTCTACTCCTTCAAATATGTTTTGAAATTATTAATTACACCTTCTATAAAGGTGTGATCTCCTCCTGGACTCTTTGTCCATACATACTCTTGCATTGTAACCCCTTCTTTCAGTTTCTTTTCTTCCTTTTCTGAACCTTCTCTCTTCTTCTTGTATTTTTTCATCTTGGCATTTTCCTCCATCAATGAATCAATCATTTGCTTACTTAGATATGCCTCTAGATTCTCCATGCATGGTGTAAAAATGGCTTTGAATTCTGTTAAATCTCTTTGCATTTCATACGTTGGTATATCCATGCATTCATGATCTAAGAGTCTTTCTACTATCCTTTTATGCATTCTGATCATGTCATCTACCTTTTCTTCTAAATCCTGAGTGATTGTTATGCACTTTCTGAGATTATCCTCTTCAAATTTTAGTTGTAACGTCATCTATGGCACTTGATTTGCCATTGAAGGGGTAATTACTCCTTCATTTATTAGTTCTTCTTCTCTTTCTTCAATTTTATCTAACTGTTCCAATTATGATTTGCATTCCTCTCTTCTAAATTGACCATTGTATACACGTATGCTGCATTTATTCTTTTCCATCGCAGCCAATTCCCAGCATTTTACTGCTTGTTTTATTACCTGTTCTCCTTCTTGCATGAAGTCTTTGAACCACTCTTCAAAAACATTAGCTTTAAGCCTCTTATTTTCCATATCTTTTATTTCATCTTTAGATACAACTGCTATCTCACTAGGCAATTCTGGTACTGTTGTATTGGGATCAAATATTCCCTTAATGAATTGTTGCAATTGGACAATGTGTCCTTTCAAATATTCATGTTTATCTTTATCCTTTCTTAACATTTCTGTCGTTACCTGGCGCATATCTTCCCATTCAGTTATGTGTTGCTCCCTTGTTGTATGCCCTAGGTCAAAATTGAGGATTTTATATTCATCTATAGTTATTTCTCCTTTTACCTTCTCTTTTTGTGGTATGGCCAAGTTCAACGTCCTGGATCCATCTGGACCTCTTTGTATGGCTGACATGGTTTTGTCCTTTCTCCTTTCTTTCCTTGGCGTTGTATCACCCAATAGACTTTTGATATCAATAGGTACCAATTGTACCTCCTTCTTTTCTTTCCTTATCTCCGCCCCTAACCAGGCAGGAACCTCTTTTGTGCCTTCAATAGTTTTTTCTTCATTGATTACCTCTTCTTGAGGATTTTCTACTTCTCCTTGTTCCTGTGGTTGTTGTTGTTGTTCTTGTTGTTGTTGTGGAGGAGGCTACTATTGAGGGGCTGGCTCTTGTACCATGGGATCATTCTGCTATTGAGACTCACCCTCATTTTCTTCTTCTTCAATTTCTATGTCCCCTCCACCTTCATCTTCTTCCTCAGGACCCTCTCCCTTTGATGATTCCTTTTCTTGGTCCTCTTCCTTATGTGCTTGCTCTACATTTGTCATGTCTATGTTTTATGCTTGTTCTTTAGTTTTACCTTCATCAATATTTTCTATATGTTCTTTACTTTCAGGTTTATTGGTTGCATCCTCTGTAATTTCCCCTTCTTTTTGTACTTACTCTGTATGTGCAGGTGAACCTACCATTGTATCATCCTCTTTTTCTTCTTTTTCCTGTTCTTTTCTACTTTCTATGTTCTTTTCCTCTTCGCTTTGCTCTCCATACATATTTAGAATATTTAATACATCTACACTTGAGGTACCAACTCCTGTTTCTTCCTTGGCTTGAGTAGGTTTTTCTTTTATTGTCTCCTCAGGTGCATCTTCCTTTTCAGACTCTTCAATTTTATGTGCTTTATCTTGCACATCTTTTATTATTTCAGGAGACACCAGGGTACCAAATGGATCTATTGTTCCTGATTCTTCTTGTACCCTTTCTTTTTTAGACATTGCACCTTCTTCAATTTCCATCTCAGCCTGAGTGTTTTTCTCCTCTTCTTAACTTAGAAATTCATTGGATTCTTCTTCCATTCCAACTTCTTTTCCTAAATCCATTTCTCTTTCTTCATTTTCATTGTTGTCACTCCCAGTGTGGATAGTTTCAATTACCTATTTGGGTTTATGCATTTTTGACTCTTGCAGCATTTCTTCAGCCAATTATGTCTTCACCTGAGCATATACTTGTCTTTTTTCTACTGAGGTTGATGCACCAGGTATATCACTCAACTTGACACCTACCTATTGTGCTCCTATGACTTCACTCATTTTTTAAGTCTCCCCTTTTGATATGCTTATTGGTATTGCTTTCCTGACCTTTTGTCATGTTATCTCTTTGGAGGCCTGTGCTTCTTCTGTACTAATATCATGGCCTAATGATTTTGCCTCTACAAATGTACTAGATGATACTGCTACTGTTACTCCCAATGCATAAGGATCTATCAGAGTAGCAATTTTATCCTTCTCTACAATTTTGGCTTCCACAATCTTTCTTTTCTTCTCATAGAAGCATTGGAGATCATCACTATGCTTCCTTACTCTCTTTTTCCCTTTCTTTGGATATGTGATCTCTCTCCCTTTAGCTTTAAGCTCTTCAATCCTATCTTTTAACCATGTTTTTGAAAACAAGATGACCGATTTGGATAATATGTCCAAAGATATGTTCCACGGTTGTGATCAATCAGACTCTCCAATAGGAGCAAGCCTGGCACTTTCATAACTGTGATGCAACAATTTTCCATCATCCTCAACCTCTGGGGGAACATATATATCTCTAATAGATCTCATTTGATCAACTGTTAGTCTTTTATGAGCCCTCTTTCTTACCTCTTTATCATCCTTGCAGTCTGACCAAAAATCTTCAATATGTATTTGATGTCTAAATTTTTTATCAATTATATTTTGGATTCTATGAAAGGGATCAAACCCTCTGGCCAAATCAAATTCCTCAAATCCATAATACCTCAATTCCTGTTCTGAATAACTAGCAACCTCCTTACTATAGCATGAATTTCTACCAACCGACCAAGGTAACTTAAGATTTCCTCTACTAAACCTCTTCTTATACATTCTAAAGGCATTCAAATTCTGCCTTGAAAATTCCAGAACAATTAATTTATTGGAAGGATACCTGGGTAGCATAAAAGGTTTTCCTTCAAATCCTTCAGTTCTGATATAAGTAAAATGTGGAAATTGAATATACTAGGAACTGTGCAGCCCAATTGTATCCTCTGCATCTTTAGATAACCTCTTATCTAGCTCTTCCCTTAAAATTCTAACCATGTATGTATAGAACACATCATTTACTATAGCATACTTCTTCAATGCATTCTCTTCCTGTAAATCAGGGTAATGTTCATATAGCAACTTCTAACCTGGACCATTTCCTAAGGTTCCAACCCTGTCTATCCCATGTATGAATGGTTAAACCTCTGTAGCACATGAATACAATAAGTATGAGGATAAATAGAAAGGCAACAACTTTTGCTTCCTTAGCATCACCTATTTCCATATGGCTGTGCTTATAGCCTTGGCCCAATGAATTTGTCCTTGCTCTTTTTTTGCTTCTCTCATGAACTCGATGACACTAAACATCCATGGTTTGCACTTAGTTCCATCTCTCAATCCCACTAATCTGCTTAGCATTGTAATCATCAAGTATATTTCTTCTTTAAAGTATATTCTTAGCAGATTCTTGTGCACTCTTGCCACAGCCTTGGGTTTGTTTTCTGCAATGTACCAACTATAGAAGATCTTGCCTCTACAATCCCTTTCATTATTATGAAAATCTTCATTGTATTGATCTATATCAATATCCACCATTTTCTCATGTATTTCCAGACCGAATGTTCTTGGAATCCCTTATGTGGATAAGTCTGCAATGAGTCTATCATGAAACATTATTTTCCTGGTAGCTGGGTCATACAAGTATAGGCAATCTAGACACAAATCCCTGGCCTCCATAGCTAACAGAAAACCCATAGCTCTGTACAATCCACTCTCCCATATACACCTCATGTCAGGTGTAGAGTCAGTAGTTGTGATCTTCTATAACACATCATTTGCATCATAGTTCCCAATGTTGGTGTCTGTCCCTACTCCAGTGTAACTGATCAATGAAAGGTACCCTCTATGTAATGGAAACTCTTCCTTCTCTATTTCTTTGCACGGCTTCCTCTCTTTTTAACTTCACCGCCTGTATCTACCTTTTTCTGTTTTGGGGCCATCCTGTAGAAAAATGCATCCCTTTTAACTTTTTGTTTTACCTTCTTACCTAGGGTTTTACTATGAATTTTCTATTTTTACCATTTTACCCTAATCCCCGTTTGTCTTTTCCATTTTGACTTTCATATTTGCTTAACCTGACCCAGCTAATTAACAATTAACACAGTAATTTAATGGATGTTTACATTTCACAATGAAATTACTGAAATTTACTTTGCATTTTTACCAACTGAACTGTAACGACATTTTAAGATAAATACCTGTATTTCTCGACAACTCAACTTTACGTCGTTGACTTACTTTACCATCTCTTACTCCATCCAGCTTCTAGAATTCTGTCACCTTGATGAATTTTGTTCAATTTTCTGTAGCAATTCTTCTTTCTGTAGTTTTAATTCTTGACAATGTAAATCTAAAAGAAAAATAGCTTTAAATTTACTCTAACCCTTTGAATTTTACTATTTTGGATGTTAGATCGACATTAATTGCGCCTACAGCTTCGGTTTCTTGTTTCAACATTTTGTTTTAAACTTCTATCCATTAGTTTATTTTCTGCATACATCACGTTTTCTTGCATCTTTCTTTGTATTTTGTTCTTTGTATGTCCCCTTTGTATCTTTTCAATATACAAACCTTTATGCAACAAGTCATACACCATGTTATTTCCCTTTTCTCTTATCCGTACTTCTATCTTTGATTTGAATATCACTCTTTGTATGTCTCATAGATACAAGCACATATACAAACAACCCATACAAACCTCCTTGTACCTTTTATCTCCCACGATGTCTTTTATTTCCTTGTATCTCGAAGATGTATATTATTAACATACAATTGCCCCAAACATATAAAGACTTTCCTTTATTTAACTTCTTTTTCGAATCCATCTTGCATCTTTGTTTGTATCCTTTCTTGTATGTCAGCTTGTATATTGGAGATGTATATTGTTAACATACAAGCTTGAGATATAATCTACGGGACCCACTTTACTTTCTGCTTGTATTTCAACGATACAACAATACTTGTATCTGTTCTTAGATACAAGCCTCGATACATGCAAACTCTTTTGTATAATCATCTCGGACTTCTCATCTTTTATAAACCACATTACATAATTCTTCGGCTCCATATATGTATATAAAGTGAATGCATCTTCAATATACATTAAGGTACGATGCATTATTTATATCAGATTTTAATTCTCTTTGACTTCCGCGCTGTATGTATATCAAAAAGTATAACCCGAAGCATACAACATACAAACCGCGAAACACACCTCGATAAAACCAAATTTAATATTCTCCTCGGGTTCGTGATATGTATATCATGTTGTATATCACCTTGTATCTTTCTTTTCGCCAAACATACAACCCGAGATACAAACCACGGACCTAACCAATTATCCATTTTACCTCCAAATTTTGTCGGGTCTAATTTGTATATAAAGAATAAAACATTAGCGATATGTATACAAATATAATGGTTCATAACCTGAAACATACACTTAATACCATGACTCGACATACAAATGACCTTGTATATGCAACATACAAACCTTCCTATAGTGCATTTTACCAAAACATGCATATCTTGCAAAATATTGGGAATTTTGAAATGGTTCAAAAAGCAACCCCTATTCATTTTTGACAAAGAATTCACCCTTATTCTGCTCTGGTACGTAATACTTATTTTTTATTTTTTGAACAAGATTTGTACCCTTTTACCTCCTTTTCCCTTTTACCACCAAGCAAACCCACACACAAGCAAAAAGCCACAGCCACGACAGGGGTCCTCATTTTGCTAAAAAGTAAAATGGGGCATGTTGTGAGCACCACAACAACAAGCAACCAAACAAAACAATTCAATTAAAACCATTAAAGAAAACTAAACAAAACAAATTCATAACTTCCAACTTTCTTTTCTACAGATCATTATTTAACTTGAGACCTAATGTATTCAATAAGGTACATAAATTTTCCCATTCAGTTTAAGTGCGTGCATGTGATTAATAATCCTCATCTTGAAAATAAGTTAAATAAACTAGTGACTGATATTAAACTACATAGTTGTTGTCATTCCCTCATAGCCAATCGGATAGAGCCTTACTGCCAGCAAGCATTTATAGCCCCGACAAGGTTATCGTTACAATTCTCCTAAGTAGAGCCCCACTGCCAGCAAGCGTCTATAGCCCTAGTAGAGTTACTTAGATGGCTTAATCTAGATTTTTAGTAAAATCCATTTTATTTATTCACTTATTTTTATATTTTGTGTAAGATAGAGACTTTATAAGATATTACCATTGTAACTTCATGATGCAAGGAGTGATCACTTGCTGAAAATTAAGCTGAGAATTGTAATGGTAGCAAGGGTGGCCTCTAATTTTTCACCTAACACCTACACTAGTATGTTCAACAAACCCAAGGATTTTAGGTGTGTCATTGTGAAAAACTTCCCTTGAATACTCAACCCACAATTATTGAATACAAAATTTCACAAGCCAAACCATTTTCTACATTCATGACAGTCACAACAAGTTATGCATAAGTTTCAAATAATTAACCTGAATGTTCTAAATTTTTTATTGTTTTCAGTGGTTGTTAATCTGCTCCTGTACACTTCAAAACAAAACAAACATCCCTACCAAGGTAATACAACACACAACCCAACACAACAAAACAAAACAAAACAACACCCAACAAAACTGTACATTATTTACATTATGATACACAACATACCAACTACCTTCACCTCAAGCCTGAAAGTAATGTTTCAAATGTTGGCCATTAACAGGTAATGGCACATCTTCCCCAGTCAAGGTCTTGAGCCTGAACATATTATCTCCTATTATCTCTGCGACCTGTAATGGACCTAATCATAATTTGTTGAACTTTCCATGATTTCTTTTCTTTTCATGTGCCTTATCCCAACACAATACTAAGTTTGATATTCTGAATGTTTTGACTCTTGCTCTTTTGTCAAACCATCTTTTGACCACTGCTTGATGTTTGGCAAATTTTTTAATGGCTTGATCTCTCTTCTCATCCAATTCTAACATTTGGATTATCCTGGCTTCTCTGTGATCATCAAATCCTAAATACTCATCAACAAACTTCTAGAGAGGTATTCTTAAATTCACTGGAAGTATGGGATTAGTCCCATAAACTAGGTGATAAGGTGCATTGCCTAAGGCTGACTTAACCTTAGTCCTATCTACCCACAGCACATATTTTAACAATGTATTCCATTCTTTAGGATTTTTTACAATTAGTTTCTTGATTATATCTAATAAAATCTTGTTTGTGGACTCAGCTAAACCATTTCCCTGAGGATAGTAATTTAAAGAAAATTTTAAAACTATCCCATATTCAAATGCCCATTTAGAAAATTCCAGAGAAGAAAATGCAGGGCCATTATCACATACCAGCGAATATGGAGCTCCAAACCTTGTTATGATGTTTTGTTGGCAAGAGACACTGTGTGGCTTCATGAGTGTTGTCATTGATGGCAACAAAGTCCATCCCACTGATCTGCAACACATAGTATGTCTATACCGGAAGTCAGATTGAAGAATGTTTTGGTCCGGTGAACAAGAACAAAGCATGCACCAAGGTCTAACAATCAGGTCCGGATCTCTCAGAGGATGTATCTCAACAAAGTGCAGACTTGGGGAAGTCAAGAGGAGTACCATGAATGCTACATTCTAGAGATTAAGCCTTCGGTGATAAAAGAGTGAAAAGATATGAGCATCTAAGTGTTGGGTTCCTGACAGGTAGAGCATACTGAGGAAGAACTGACCGGCAGAGCATCAGACTTTAATCCGGATGAGAAATTGATGGTGACCAAGATATTTGAGGGATCATACATGGTTGGCCAACATGATTGATGACTTCTATGTCTATGCCCTTGATACACATCACATAGTAAGCATGGATTCAGCTGACAGATCAGTGTCTTGAGAAAATCTTGAGTATTCCAGATGCCGACTAGAAAGATGTTGAAATCCTTGATGCGGATATATATACCAGATAGATTTCGATATGAAGATGTGTGTGGTATGATATAGTGTGCGGGAAAAGGTAGAGAGAAGTGTGGAAGCAGCAATACAAGTCTGGTATGTGACAGAACAACAACACTAAAACAGAGGAAGAATGAAGTGCAGTAGATCAGTATATTGAGCCTAACCATAACTGAACCTCAGCATACATGGATACCTCTCTTTAGTTCAAACATCTGGTTACCTTCTATAACCTGTAGACAGTGAGTCTCTTGTAGGCAGTGTGCCTCTTGTGAGCGGTGTGCTCGGGCAGTGAGCCCTAATTGGCAAGTGCCATTTTGTACTTCTTATTCTTTTAATAGAGAATACAATCTTGGGTTAGTCACCCCATGGTTTTTCCCTTAACAGGGTTTTCCACGTGAAAATCCTTGTGTTATGTGTGTTGATTTCTTTTCTGCTCTCATGATTATGTATGCTTATATGTTTTGATGTTGCACTAATTGTTAAAGAAGAAAAGAAAGTTAAATATTTAAGATAACTGATTCACCCCCCTCTCAGTTATCCACCTTGTTTTCAACATGTTTTCCTCAAGAAATTTGATAACCACCTCAGTAGTAGAAAACTTGTAACATGTGGCTTCAGTCCACCTCGTACAATAATCAATTACTATCAATATAAACTTATGTCCTACAGATGATGGGGGATTTATAACTCCAATGAAATCCAAGCCCAACTGTGCAAATGGCCTGAACTCAATGACTGGTTGTAATGGATTAGCCTGATTCCTTCCTTTGTCTACTATAATTTGACAAGTGTGACAACTTTGAATATGACTCTCTGTATCTTTAAACATTGTTGGCCAATAGTATCACACTCTTAGTATCTTATATGTAGTAGCTAAATGCGAACCATGAGCAGTTCCATACTTATCATGCAACTCTGACAATACCTTATCTGCTTTAGTTCTGTTTAAACATCTTAAATATATACCTTCATGGTTCCTCTTGAATAGAAGACCTCCTTGTACCATGTACCTCTGTGCTTTAATATTTAAATCTCTCCTCTGAGAAGACTTCATCTTACTGGGATATCTACCTGATATTGGAAAGGTATTCAAATCATCATACCAGCCTGATGCATCATTAGCATTCAATACATATTGTTGCTTCACCAAATTTGGATCTGTGTTTGCTATGGTCTGCACTAATGCTTTTCCTCGAACCAACTTCATTGGAATAATCTCCATATCAAACTTTTGCAATATTGTAATCTATTTGGCCCTTTTCTCTCTAGGCTCATTCTGCATTAGCAGCATTTTCACGGCTGCATCTGGTACTATGGCCTTGACTTGACTTCGCAAAATGTAATGTCTAAATTTCTTAACTATCCTTACTAGTGAAAATGCCTATCTTTTTATGTCAAGATACTTTAGTTGTGCATCTTTCAAAGGTGCACTCATGAAAGCTATGGGCTTTTCCTCATTATCTTTTCCCTTTTGTGTCAAGGCAGCTACAACTGAATGTGAAGATGCAAAAGAATATATGTAAAAAGGTTTTGTATAATTTGGACTTGCCAACATAGGAGCATCAAAAATGGCCTCCTTAATATCTTTAAATGCAGCTTTGGCTACTGGTGTCCATTCGATCTTTGCATCCTTCTTAAGCATAGCATTTAATGGTTGTACAATTTCTGCAAACCCTATAATAAACTTCCTAACAAAGTTAATCTTACCAAAAAAGGACTTTAATTCCTTCTTACTGTTAGGTAATTGCAATTTTCTTATTCCTTCTACTCTATCGGGATCAATGGATATCCCATTTTCATAAATGACATGACTTAACAATTTTCCTTTAGTTACACCGAATGAACATTTCTTTGGGTTAAGAGAAATCCCATACCTTTCACATCTTTTAAGTACCTTTCTCAAATCTTCAACATGAGTGGATGCATCCTTAGAGTATAAAGTTAAATCATCCATATAAATAACAATGCACTTACCAGATAATCCACGAAATGCAATGTCCATGGCTCGCTGAAAAGTGGTACCTGCATTGATTAAACCAAAAGGCATTCTCCTATATGCATAATTACCTCATTTGCAAGTAAAAGTAGTCTTCAACCTATCTTCTTTATCCACTAGGACTTGGTTGTATCCTGAAAATCTATCTAAGAAAGACATCATCTTAGCCCCATTTACTGCTTGCAGTACTTCATCTATTAGAGGCAGGGGATAATTATCTTTTTCAGAGGCTTTGTTCAAATTTCTAAATTCAACACATAACTTAGTGTCTCCACTTTTATTTCTCACAGGTACCAAATTAGCTACCCAGGTTAAATGTCTTATTGGGAAGATTATCCTGGCAAATAGCAATTTTTTCACTTCCTCAAAGATTAAAGGCTCTAAAATAGCATTCACAGGCCTTTGTTTTTGTCTAAATGGTTTAACTTCTAGCTTCAAGGGTATCACATGAGCTATGATGGATGTATCATATGTCTTCAAATCTTCATATGTCCATGCTATGACATGTTTGTATTCTTTCAGAACATCCACAATTTCTTTTCTTAACTCCTCAGAGCAAGCCTTTCCAATCAATACATTCTGTGGACTTTGCTCTGTTCCCAGGTTATATGGATCACATTTACCCCCTTCAATTTTGGGAAAATCTTTCTATCTTACTACCCCATCAAAGTCAAAAATCTTTTCTAACTCAATTACCCCCTTAGGTAGGAAATTACTTTTCAAGTTTATTATGTCTTCTTCATCCCAAGACACATTAGGCCTTTCCTGTTTGTCAATGATTTGAGCTTCAAACACTTCATTACAAGTGAGAAAATCTACAATCTGTTGATCCCCTTCAAATACCTGAAAATGAGTAACATTATCTGGTATGCTCAGAACATTTACTAATTCAACAACGAATCATTTTAAACCTAACAATGTTAAGGGTTCCAAAGTGCTAGCAGTAACTGCTAATGCATCTGGTCTATGATTCAACTCTCTCGGGATATGTTCTATGTTAAAGGCATCAAATGAATCTATCAAATCCCACACCCTATGCCTATAACAAACCATCTTTTATAATTGCATGCATACAACTTTCTTACTTGTTTGACCACTAAATCAAAATCTGAGAACATTCTAATCATTTTCACCCTTTTCTTGACAACCATAACAAGTCCATAAATCAAAGCGTCATATTTTGCAACATTGTTAGTACAAGGAAATTGTAGCCTATATGTTGCTAAAAATGACTTACCATTAGGATCTATAAGTTCCACACCTGCACCTGCACCTTGTTTATATTTAGTCCCATCACATTTTAGTGTTCACATGCCCTCTTTATTCTTTTGACCTTTTATTTTGGCATGTCTCACCCTCTCTGTTACTTGTGTGGTACTATCTTGTTTCTTCATGGGTAATTCATTTTGACCTACTTGCATATTTATATTCTCTATTTGTAAATCAGAATGATAGACATTCTGGTCTTTTGTTCCTTTCTCTAAATCTAGAATTAATACATCCATGTTGTCCTGAAAGTATACCTCTGGTTGCTTAGGATTAACCTTCCCTTCTTGAAATTCCATCCCTTTTGTGCACCTTATGTATTGATATTCTATAATGTCTCTGTACATTCCACAATTTTCTTCAGAATGAGGATTATTATGGACTCTGCACCTATTCCTGTACAACTTGCACTGAACTAGAATATTTTGTTCAATGCACTTTTCTATCTCCTGGTTGATGATCTGACCAAAACTATTTATTGCATTGTTTTCCTCATCCGAAGAATTTTCATCAGACTCAATGAACACTACTGTTTCTCTACTGACAAGTTTTTATTTAAAATTTAGTATCAAGATTTCTTCAATTTACACTCCCTTGTTAGTGACTCTATAAACACCAAGTTTAATAGAAGCATACAATATCTCATTATTCCTGTTGTATTCTGTAATCATGTGTTTCATTTTGGGTTCAACTTCTATCCTGATTTGATTTGGAACACCTCTCCAAGGTAACCACGTGTGAAAAATTAGTGGCCATATATCCATTTAATGTTTTGGACCAGTCTCTACTCAACAACATCCCATAGTTCATAAGTATATCTACTACCTGAATGCCAATAAACTGACTCACCCTAGGATCTGAGGCTAATTGCATTTGAATATGCATTAATTCTCCTATCACATTGACCTCAGTTTTATCTAATTGTATAACAACCTTGGCATATTTGGTAGGAGTCATCCCTAAAGTCTGGCATATCCCTAAAGGCATTACATTGGCTGATGCACCAAAATCTACCATGCAATTATGTATGTTCTTTCCCAACATCCTAATGGTTAACAAGAAAGAAGGGGCTTCCCTCTTATCTGCATACATGACCACATTAGTGTTGGAAGGTTGTTCATTTTTCCTACTCTTTTCTTTGGGCTGTGAATCCTTACTAGGAACATTCATATTAGCAGAGATCTCACTTGTCACAAATGTATCCAAGGACTTTATGAAAGTATTTCTAACCCCTATACTTTTCAATAATTCACATAAAGGTATACTGACCTTGATTTTCTTTATCTCTTCAGACAAGTAACTCATTAACCTCATTGTTTCCACTATCTCTGTTTTCCCTATTTACATTTTTTTTGCTACTATCCCACTATTCACATGATGATTAGCCTTTAGTATAGCAGGATTATTACTGGCATGTTGATCAGGAGGAGTATTGAAATTGTTAGGAGGAGTGGAAGTAGTGAAAGGACCTCTTGGCCTAGTGTTATTTCTCAAATTGTAGTTATGATTTTTGTTAAACTGTTGAAAAGCATGCACCTCCTTTGTTTCATATAACACCTCATTCTCAGTTTCAAAGGGAAACTGAAACACATTCAATACTAAGGTTGATTCAGGGTATAGGTTTTCACAAAAGTAAGGCTCATCCTCTAACAGCTGATCTTCTTCTTCCCTAGTTGCAAAGGTAAAAGTCTCTAAGACTAAAGCAATCTCAAATATTGAGGGTACTATTTCATTACCTTTGGGAATGAGAAACTCAGAGGTAGGAGCCTGTACATCCACATTGAAAATACTTGCTGCCAGATGAAACTGAGGGCAATCTAGTTCAACATGGGCACTGGTGTTATGAATCCTGCACCAATTCTTTAATGCTACATTAGCCATTTGAATTCTAGTTGTTTGTTTTGTCTCCTGATTATCCAAATTCTCAAATGGAGACGCTAGAGTGCCATTATTTGGCCCTGTGCTCCATATCCTAGGTGGCCTTGGCTAATTATGATTTCTATTGTTATTACCCTAGGTTTTGTTATCTACAACAGGTCCTCTATTTTGCATTGCTTGTCCCTGATTATGATTTTGACTCTGACTATAATTCTATCCTGGTTTGGAACCCTAACCCTAGTTATAATTTTGGTTATGATTCTGGTTATAGTTCTGACTATATCCTTAATTATTTCTACCATAGAAATTTTTATTTCTGAGTTGTGTCATTTGAGTAGTCAATCTTCTCAAGTGTGCAGTAATTTCTTTGATTTCTTCCCTATCCTCTTGTGCCTTTGCCACAAATGTATCATGAGGAGGCTGGAAGAAAGACTGACCATTACTCTTATTGTTATTGGTACTTTTACCAGTATAAGGGAATATAGTATGGATTGGGGAAGGATTATACACAGGAGTGTATGTAGGAATTGGGTTCAATAGTGGAGTATTATGTATAGGGGTTCCATTCCATAGTTGTGTTTAACTTTGCATCCCAGGATTTCCTCCATTAAGGAATGGATTATAAGTTTTTTGCCTCATTTCTTGGTTTACTAAGGCTGCCTCCTTATAAGCTTTGGATATTGTATCTATATCAACCTTTCTTTTAACAAACATGGTAGTTAGTGGATCTAGGGCAACATAATACATGGCTAATAACGCATCTGCAGTTACTGTGTAAGGAGCCACTAGCCTGGAATAAGCATTTTGAAACCTATCATTAAAATTATCAATCAGCTCTCCTTCACCTCTTTTAATTGTAGCTAATTTATGATATAAGGTGGAAGGATCAACTGGTCCCCTAAACCTAGACAAAAATGCCTCTTCCATAAGTGCCCAAGAAGAAATATAACCATTAGGCAAGTTAACATACCAGTTAGAAGCTTGCTCATTAAAGGTGTAAAGAAACAATCTACACACAATATCTTCATATTCTAACTTGGCTCTAAAGCATGCCTCCTTGAATATCCTAATGTGATCTTCTAGATCTTGATGCAATTGATATTAAGGACATATCTTTTCAGGATTTTTTGGCATCTCATGATAATCATTAAATGTTATAGGAGAATTGACATTGAAATAAGCCATTGCAGGCCCTTATGGTGGGCTTGGGCCTCTAGGAGTACATAGATTTCTAGGTGGACTAGGACCTCTAGGAGGACTTAAACCAAGATTCAAAGATGTTAATGAAGAACTATCAGAACTCACTATGTTATGGATATTAAAAGGTGATCCAGGAGGTGTTCCAGATGAGCCTCATATGTGTGATATTCTAGGATTCCAAATCAAAGGACTTTTACTCTGCCTTCTATCATGTAATTGCACAAAGATATCTTCTGAACTAGATCTAGACCTGGTCACCCTACCACTGTTATGAGCCATCTTTATTTAAATCCTACCTTAGTTCCAATCAGGCCCTCCTTCTAGTGCCAAAAACTGTTGATGATTGTTTTTACAAATTCATAACAAAAGTTAAAATTCAAAAAATGAACCTAAACTGTCTTGAAAGATATGAAGAAATCGATTAAGAGTTCTTAATCCCAAGTTTCTGTATGGTTAGGTCTTGACCTTGTGGACGATTTAGTAGGTTAATGTGAAACTGTAATATGCAAGGGGCCTTACTTGATTTAAGGTGATCTGTGACTCACTGGACTAGAATTATGCAAGTTGTTGCAAATATCAACAAATTATCCATCTCTTTGCATAAATTTACTACTATATCACAAAGCTTTGTATGATTTATAATGAAACAAGCTTTTCTCTTCCAATTGATATGAAAATTGTCAAATATTAACAAAATTGTTCATGCTTTTTTCAAATGTAAGACAATTTCCTTAAAACCTCTGCGTTTAAGTTAATTACTTCAAATGTTTGGGGAAAAGTTAGAGAAATTCAAATTGAATATCATTCTACTATAGGATCTAAATGCTCTGTTATTCACATTGTAAGAAATACATCAAACTTGATCAAATTCATAGACATAAATCTCCAAATGTGAAGCCTTGAGTATTTTCATGAACACACATCCAAGATTGCAAGCTTTTAAAGAGGTAGTATTTCAGATACAAGTAAGAGCTAGAAAACACTCTGAAAATAGATACAGAATCCTAGATTTACTTGTATTTAAAGTACACAGTCATATATGGTTTACAATGTATGAATGACCTTTTTGTTTCATTAATCAAATCAATAGAAAAAACTTACAAACATCTTACAGATACAATAAGGAAGTTAGATACTCCACGCATTCCTTAATGTAGACACAGGCGACCTCCTCCTCTAAACTAAAATACTTCTCCAATCAAAATGTTTAAACAAATTACAAATAAAAGCTATCTTTCAAAAATCCATGTGTAACTAATGTACAAGTAGCAGAGCTTCTTATATCGAATTTGAAGCTTCATACTGCTGCGGCTACAAAACTTAATCTACGGTCAAGATCCATCTATTATTGATCAAAGGTATGTATTCATCTCTAACCCTTTCTCAAAATATCTTAATGGTATCTTTTCTTCCTCAAAGGATGCCATTGGAATCTTTTCAAAATAAGATTCCCCTTTCTTTGACTTCTGCTTTCCTGTACACTTTCCTCGTAGATACCCACTTACTTGATCCTTTTCAATATTGTTTGCTCCTTTTACATCTTTCTACTCCTTCAAATATGTTTTGAAATTATTAATTACACCTTCTATAAAGGTGTGATATCCTCCTAGACTCTTTGTCCATACATACTCTTGCATTGTAACCCCTTCTTTCAGTTTTTTTCTTCCTTTTATGAACCTTCTCTCTTCTTCTTGTATTTTTCATCTTGGCATTTTCCTCCATCAATGAATCAATCATTTGCTTACTTATATATGCCTTTGGATTCTCCATGCATGGTGTAAAAATGGCTTTGAATTCTGTTAAAGCTCTTTACATTTCATACGCTAGTATATCTGTGCATTCATGATCTAAGAGTCTTTCTACTATCTTTTTATGCATTCTGATCATGTCATCTGCCTTTTCTTCTAAATCCTGAGCGATTGTTATGCACTTTCTGAGATTATCCTCTTCAAATTTTAGTTCTAACCTCACCTGTGGCACTTGATTTGCCATTGAAGGGGTAATTACTCCTTCATTTATTAATTCTTCTGCTCTTTCTTCAATTTCCTCTAACTGTTCCAATTCTAATTTGCATTCCTCTCTTCTAAATTGGCTATTGTATACAAGTATGCTGCATTTATTCTTTTCCATCGCAGCTAATTACCAACCTTTTACTACTTGTTTTATTACCTGTTCTCCTTCTTGCATGAAGTCTTTGAACCACTCTTCAAAAACATTGGCTTTAAGCCTCTTATTTTCCATATCTTTTATTTCATCTTTAGATACAACTGCTATCTCACTAGGCAATTCTGGTACTGTTGTATTGGGATCAAATATTCCCTTAATGAATTATTGCAATTAGACAATGTGTCCTTTCAAATATTCATGTTTATCTTTATCCTTTCTTAACATTTTTGCTATTACCTAGTGCATATCTTCCCATTCAGTTATGTGTTGCTCCCTTGTTGTATGCCCTAGGTCAAAATTGAGTATTTTATATTCATATATAGTTATTTCTCTTTTTGCCTTCTCTTTTTGTGGTATGGCCAAGTTTAGTATCCTGGATCCATCTGGACCTCTTTGTATGGATGACATGGTTCTGGCCTTTCTCCTTTCTTTCCTTGGCATTGTATCCCCCAATAGACTTTTGATATCAATAGGTACCAATTGTACCTCCTTTTCTTTCCTTATCTCTGCCCCTAACCAGGTAGGAACCTCTTTTGTGCCTTCAACACTTTTTTCTTCATTGATTACCTCTTCCTGAGGCTTTTATACTTCTCCCTGTTCCTGTGGTTTTTGTTGTTCCTATTGTTGTTGTGGAGCAGGCTGCTGTTAAGGGGCTGGCTCTTGTACCATGGGATCATTTTACTGTTGAGACTCACCCTCATTTTCTTCTTCTTCAATTTATGTGTCCCGTCCACCTTCATCTTCTTCCTTAGGACCCTCTCCCTTTAATGATTCCTTTTCTTGGTCCTCTTCCTTATGTGCTTGCTCTACATTTGTCATGTCTATGTCTTCTACTTGTTCTTCAGCTTTACCTTCATCAATATTTTCTATATGTTATTTGCTTTCAGGTTTATTGGTTGCATCCTCTATAGTTTCCCCTTCTTTTTGTACTTGCTTTATTAGTGCAGGTGAACCTACCATTGTATCATCCTCTTTTGCTTCTTTTTCCTATTCTTTTCTACTTTCTATGTTCTTTTCCTCTTCACTTTTCTCTCCATACATATTTATAATATTTAATACATCTACACCTGAGGTACCAGCTCTTGTTTCTTCCTTGGCTTGAGCAGGTTTTTCTTTTATTGTCTCCTTAGGTGCATCTTCCTTTTTAAACTCTTCAATTTTATGTGCTTCATCTTGCACATCTTTTATTATTTCAAGAGACGCCAAGGTACCAAATGGATCTATTGTTCCTGATTCTTCTTGTACCCTTTTTTTCAGACATTGCACCTTGTTCAATTTCCATCTCAGCCTGAGTGTTTTCCTCCTCTTCTTCACTTAGAAATTCACTGGATTATTCTTCCATTCCAACTTCTTTTCCTGAATCCATTTCTCTTTCTTCACTTTCACTGTTGTGGACAGTTTCAATGACCTATTTGGCTTTATGCATTTTTTACTCTTGCAACATTTCTTCAGCCAATTTTGTCTTCACCTGAGCATATACTTGTCTTTATTCTGCTGAGGTAGATGCACTAAGTATATCACTCAACTTGGCACCTACCTACTGTGCTCCTATGACTTCACTCAGTTTTGAAGTCTCCCCTTTTGATATACTTATTGGTATTGCTTTCCTGACCTTTTATCCTGTTATCTCTTTGGAGGCCTGTGCTTCTTCTATACTAATATCATGGCCTAATGATTTTGCCTCTACAAATGTACCAGATGATACTACTATTGTTACTCCCAATGCATAAGGATCCATCAGAGTAGCATTTTTATCCTTCTCTACAATTTGGCTGCTAGAACCATGATGAAAGAACTTGATCTTCCAGAAGCATATTGGAGAGAGGCAACTCACACCGCTGTATATGTTCTTGTTGATTGTTAAGAACACTGAGAGGGGGGGTGAATTAGTGTTCTATAAATCTTTTCTTGTACTTTTACTTTTAACCATTTCAAAAGAATAATCCAATAGAAGCAGAATATACAACTGAATAACATCCACAAAAGCATGACACATAACACCAAGATTTTACGTGGAAAACCCAAAAAGGGAAAAACCATAGAGATGATTAGCTATCATATATATATTACAATCTTTACAAAAATGATATTCGGGCTTGGTCACTCCACAGGCCTAGAACATGCTGGCTTACTTCCATGAAATACAACTAGAGTTAGCAGTACCTCAACTCTAAATCTAGCAAGATTACAATGATGGTTGTTAAACCCTGAGGGTTATTAAACCCTATTGAAGACTCATTGTTGGCTCACTGCCTTGATGACAAAATATTACTTCAAATCAGATCACACATGATAACTAAATACTACTTAAGCATTTTCCACTATGCCAGGGTGCAGTCATTTAGCAACTGAATTTTGAATCCCAAGTCTTCATTGTTGCTTCTCTTCTAACTTTGCTCTTCTATTTGCATGCTCGTGCCACACACACACACCTCTACACACACACCACTCAACCAAAGATCATCGCTCTTATATATGTGCATCATGATTTAATCCATAATCAAGTCGATATCCAAGAAGTGAAATATGCACATAGAAAGATGTACCTTATCGCTCAATCCAATGCACTATGTGTCACACGGACCAAATCTTCTCCCAAACATGTTCATATAGGTTGGCTCTAATCATTCAATTACTTACATAGATCCTCCAAACATTAACTCTTCTCTGCACAATGATTAATATACTTGTCGACTTCTTCCTTAAGAGCATGCTTAAAAACTTCATCTGCTGACTTACAACTTTTACCGAGGACTTCAAAATCATATCAAGGACTCTTTACACATTCCCAATCTTACCCTTAGAACTGCAAGGCATTCTATCATCTTGCAAAGAAATGTGGACCATCAAAACTTAGACTCTGTCTCTGTCAAACACTATGTCGATACTTAGCAGCTTGTAGCTAACCTTCTGGTGGACTTCAGATCTCCTAACTCTAAAATAAGACATTTCATACAAGTGTTTACAACACCTTACAACCACATAACAAAATAATTATCTGCGGAGGAATGTGGACCACTGCACTATACCATGTTCATTGTTCCTTCTATACCTTTGCTTACCCAGACTTAGGCATTTCTTCAAGGTGACTTCTGGAGGAAGTCAGGACTTAATCATTGAAGCATAACACTATCAAACGTAAACTGACATCATACCTAAACCACATTAACTAATCATTATCTGCAGAGGCATACTATCCGACTTACTGTCCTCTACTCATAATACTTTCCATACTTAGCCATTTTTTGTCAACCGGACCTGGAATCCAACATGTTCTTCCAGAGATATCTCTTCCTATCATGGTGATAAGTTCTCTGAGCCTTTTTTCCATCAATGAAAACATACATTTCCATCCTGAAGCAGTGTCTCTTGCCAACAATCTCCCCCTTTGGCATTGATGGCAACACTTAGTGAAAAATGCTTGACTGCTCCCCCTTACTATATACATTTTATTTTCTTTCTCCCCCTAAGATGATTATCCATTTTTCACAGATCTAATTCTCCCCCTTTGACATCAATGGCAAAGGGTGTGATCCAGAATCCAAAATTTTCAAAAATATATGTACTTAGTCGCAATCTTTATGTTAATATTACACATGTTTGAGGATGTCATTAAATATGGTTTTAATTTGCGACCACTCAATGTTCCAACCTTTCTAAGCATTATCTAAAATTTGAATGTGTCCACTATAGAGAAAAGCTAAAGCTTCTGCCTTATTGAGATCAGAAGGTGTACCTGTTTGTACAGCTACCCTAGCCTGTGCAACAAGATTTCTCATTGAGTCTAGTTTAGGGCAGAGTAGTCTCCTTAGCTGTCCCATTCTTCTTTTTATTTGATATTTTTGATTTAATAAGTTAGTCAGATCATTGTGGATGTGGATGACTTCTTCTTCCTTATTTCTAAATGATTCTATTGCCGGATCAAATTTGTTAGAGATGCCCATCATTTTCTATTCCAGCTCTTTGATCTTTTCTTCAATCTCCTGAGTAGCTTTTGGCCAGGATAGACAAAATTTGTACACATCTCCAACTTCTTTCAGAGCTCTTTGAATGTTGGATATTGAATCATCTAACGAAATCTTATCCTTGGCTATCATTGTCTTTAATTATTCCAATCTTTTTCCTTCAAATTCCTACCTTACTTTTGTTTCTACAAATTTCTCAAAAGATTCAAAGTGATTACTTACTAAATTTATTAATCCCTTCAAATGACTTGTTGGGGGAATGGATGAATCCCTCTTGTGGGTAGGCAGCAACTTCTCCAAAATCCCAAATGCTTCATCAATCAATTTACCATCCTTAGTAAGTGATTTCAACAACTCTTCTTGAGCCTTTGCTTGAATAATTGAAACCCACTTAAATTTCTGTGCCGGAGACATTGTGTCCAAATTTATTTGTCCCTGTAGAAACTCTAGTTCATCCCAATCTTGTTTCTCTTACTCTAGCACTTCGTTTATTGATGTAGTAGTATCTCTTGTCACCTTTTCTTCACAAAGTGAGACTTTCTTTTTCTTCTCTCCTTCAATTGTGGTCTCTCCTCTTCAGATCTCTTATCTTTCCATTCTAGAGTGTTTGATGCCAATTCTACCAGAGTACTTGTGAACTTGGATCCTCCTAAATTGGTTTCTACCTTACTTAATTGTCCATCTGATGATTTCTCTGACTACTTAGGTTTCATCAACATTCTGGAAGTTAATTCTAAGAACATCATGAATCTGTCCTCTTTGGGATCAGTAGGTTTACTTAGTAGTGTATCAACTAATTCAATCAAGATATCTTCTACAACTTCATAACCTAGTGCAGGGACCCATACAGTTCTTGGTTCCACAGCTTCCATAAATCATTTGTCTTTATCCACCATGAATACAGTGTCCTTTTCATACTTTATCACTACTTTTTTAGGTATCTGAAACCTTCGTACCATTTTTTGTTGAAAATCTTTGAAATATTTCCACATGATTTCATTTTTCATATCTGCATTACCCAAAATTTATAAATGATTTCTTATTTGAGCAGCTACATGAATGTGATCAAGCTAGATAACATTTCCTAGACCAGGTAGCTCTTTTAGAAAGTAAAAGAGTAAACATGTAATCAATTATCCATATTTGAAAGGATGATTAGTTTCTTTTGCCCTTTTCAAGTTCTCCATAAGTTCATTTCGGAGAAATTCACAAAGATCATAATCCATATTGTTTTTGATCATGTCATACGCTGTGTATATAGCTGATGTAGACACAAAATTTTCCTTTTTGGAGAAGTATATTTTGTATCCAATAATCATTGATGCAAATCTGACAGCCGGATCCCTGATAGCATTCACTGTAAAGCCATTCTTCTCAAATTTGGCTCATGTTAGCTGCATTACCACATTATTCTTCATTTTCTTTATGCCTGGAACCCTTTCAGAGGAGCTCATACCAGTTACTATTTTAATGGCTTCTTTAGTTATCAAATAGGGTTTATCAATCCATAAAGATTCATCATGAATTCCGCTTAAAATAAGCTTGACCCATGCATCAATCAGAATTGTGGGAAAGTCCAACCAGGTGTCAAATTTTTTTTCTCCTAGCACTTTGTAATCATCTTTCAGCACAATGTCTACAGTGGTCAGTTCATCCAAATATAGTTTGCCTAACTTCATATGATCACATTCTTCTAAACTGGTATGAATGTATGCCCTGATATCTTCCATATGCATGACCCCATGTGGAGTAATTGAGAATACCCCTAACGGATCATTTTTCGACAATTTGAGGAATTGTTTCTTAAACTTGGGGCAAGGACGTTCAGTAGTATCTACAATTTGTGGAGTTTCCATAGCAAGAATTCAATTGATTCACAATTAGGGTTTCTACAGAAATACCTTGTTTTGCTGACTCAGGGTTTCCTTTCTTCGAATGCTTCAAATCTTGGTTGTTGCTACTTTAGCTTCGATCTCTCTAAATTTCTAATAGCTCTGAGTGCAAAGTGATTTTGAAATCAAACAAGTTCCTTTTTATCCTCCGCATGGCTTGACCTAGTCGTCATAAATGCTGATTTCCAAAAAGCTACCAAAACCTTTCACTATAGAACATAGTCGATGAAGATTGCTCCTCAATATACTACATTGACCCTTTTTCTTTTGGTTTTTCTTCTAAGACCTATGTCACATCAGATTTCATCACACACCTTCGTGTTGGATTCTGGCACCCACTTCCTAGCTAGGGGATTTAGATTTTCCACACTGCTCCGCCTGAGCCAGAGCTCTCAATTTACTTCCTAGAGGAAGTATCTGCACCGGATACTGGTGCGGATTGATCCCCGACTTCAATTATGGGAGGCTGATTATTTTCAATTCCCTATTTTGATCATTTACATTTTAGTTGATGACATTATCAGACTTTTAGAGACTATTGTTCCATTATGAAGATTAGATTATATCTCTTGATTTTTGGTTTGACATTGATTAGACATGTGGTGATTCGATTTGAGCATATTTTGATTCTATGATGAGATTAAGCATGTGAGATATATTAGATGATGATTATTGATGTGATTTCTAGTTCATTATGTGGATTCATTAATTGATGATGATTATGTGACATTAGATAGAAAATACAGTTTAATCTTGAATTATGTTGTGAATGATTAATGTTGTATGCAATGACATGAATTTAATTTCAGTTGCTTTGGCTATGATTATACATGATGTGATTGACACTTGATCTTGTTGTGTAGGATTATATTCCTAGGCCACAGGAAATCAGAGGTAGTGTTCACACATATGTTATTCCCTGTGAAACCGATCCATTCCCAAGAGGGATGAGGATCACATTTGATCGGATGTTGTTTGAGTACTTGTTTGATTTATTATTTTGGCCTAGTACCCCTTTTGTTAAATTAATTAATATCATGTGTTGTATATTTTTATTGTTTTACACCACTTGATATTATTTTCATTTATGGGTCATTTAAAAGTGAATTTATGCCTCTCTAGGTGTACCTTAGTGTCCCAAAACATACCCTTTGGTTTAGGGTCAATTTTGACTAACTAAACCTTGGGGTAACTCACTTTTGGTCACTCTAAACTAAGGTTTAGTCAAAGTGACAAATTTTGAAATGGCTAAGGGTGGGAGATGAGTCATGCTTTGGAAAAGACCCATCTCCCTTCCCAAAGTTTGGGGATCCCTTCACCAAGAAGACTTGGGAGGTCTCCAAGACGCCCAAGTGTGTGGGATCTCCCTCCAAGGCTCTCACACGTGTGTGAGAGCATCTTGAGGGAGATGACTCTCTTAAAGAATAAGAGGATGCCATATGACATCCCTTATCCTCATGGAGGATTGAAGGGAATTGCCACCTCACCACTTGGTCTCTCACACATGTGTGAGAGCACAAGTGGATAAGGTGAGGTTTGAAATAGAATTGGAGGGTGACACTTGTCACCCTCACACTTCCTCTCCCTTGCAAGTGACATGGGATGAGGAAGTGTCACCTTCTCATTTCTCAAGGCCAAATTGGAAGGCCCTATATTACCTCCTCTTGAAGAGGAGTGTGGGGTTCTTGCATTTTGCATTTTTTTCTATTCTTGGAGTTCCTTTCAGGGAGTTAGAGAAATTTGGAGATTGGGAGACTTGGAGAAGCTTGGAGCTCTTCACCAAACGTTCTTCCATTGTTAGGGATTTTGGAGGTAAGCTCCATGGCTATGGCCATTTTCCCTTGTATATTTCATTTATGTTGTGGTTGTGATTTTATGTTGATGGTTGTTTTCATTTTGTGTGGGTTGGGAGTTTGGTGAGAGCACCTCCATTTGGAGGTAAGGCTCAACTTGTATGGGGTGGGGGAGAGTGAATCTCCTCGAGGTCACCTCATTATTGTGCTATTTATAGCCTTGAGGGCTTTTCTATGGTGTTGAGAGCATTTTTTATGGCAAGAGTGTCATAATAGTTTTTTTTTGTGAGTTATTTGGAGATATGTATTATGTGGTTGTGGCTTGAGGCCTTAAGACTTGGTGATTTTGAGATCATGGAGTGACCTCTTGAGTTGAGGTGTCCACTCTCCTACCCCCATCAAACTCAGTTTCATGAGTTTAGTATTGTGCAAATCCATGGGAATTGAATTCTTTTGTGTGTTTAGAAAATTTCATTTGTTGTGGTGTGTGTGTGCAACCATGTGAATCCTACCTCCCTAGCTTGGGGGTGACCCACTTGTAGGTCTATGGTAGGGAGGAGGGCTTTCCTTCATGGCTTGGTTTCCCTTTGTTGTGTTTATTGTAGGTGTTCTTGGGAGAAAATGGATTTGGGGGTAGATCTTTTTGCATCATTTGCTATATTTTTAGTTGGCTGATTTAAGCCATGGCCTTAGAGGCCTTGTTGTAAACGATAGTCCAAATTATTAATTTCCTATGTGTTGGATGTTTGGAAGGAAATTATTTGTGAGTACTCTTTAAAGTTTATCCAAAATTTGTTCACTATTTTATGTTGGTGTGTTTATGTGTTATGGAGAAATGCAATGGAAAATACAACTTGCTGTCATATTGTTTCAAAAAAAAATTAATGTGTTGCTGTTGAAATTTTAGTGTATGCTATGTGGAAAAATAGATGTATAATTTTTGTTATGTTTGCAATGAAATTTCATGTTTATTATTTTGCTATTTGTGCACATGTGTTGTTGGAAAGATGACTGAAATGATTTTTTTTGTATAAACTATCATTTCATACTTGAAAGGAAAGAAACGAGGAAGAATGGTATTCTGTTGCATCTCTTTTTCAAAAAAAAAATGTATATATATATATATGTGTGTGTGTGTGTGTGTGTGTGTGTGTGTGTGTGTATTAAACCTGGATATATTCTAATTTCTAAATACATAATTGCCCAAACTGTGGAACTAATTACACAGTGTATATATAACACTGTATATATATATATATATATATATATATATATATATATATATATATATTTCTTTTTAAGTTGCTGTCATAACTGAGTAAAAATGTGTAAATGTGACTGAATGTATATATATATATATATATTAAAGTATATACACCAGTGTTAAATGAGTTGTAAACTGCCTTATGAACAAAGCATTATACTTATGCGTGAAATGGTGAGATAAGGGTTCATTTTTTTTGGTGTTTACCAAAATAAACAACAAAAAAAATATATAGTATAGAGGGTCGATGGCCACAACCGCTGCCCTCTGTACATTGTGATGTTGCGGTGTGGGCAAGCACGGCCCCCTCCCCACACCACCTCCCTTAAACCAAATACATCCCTCACGGTGGCGGCAAGTGTGAAACGGGCCATCAGTCCAGTTTCTTGATGCCATTCAACCTTCCCGTGGTCAGCTGCCCTTCGACCTGTAATTTTATTTTTTATTTAAAGAAAAAAATTTATTATATATATATATGCACATAGATCTATACGTTTAAAAAAAAAGAAAAAGGTATATTTATATACAGTAAGTCTTTCATTCCAGTTATGAACATGAATGTGTATACTCAGATTTATAAACATATATACATAAAAATGTGTATATATTTATATATATAAATACATATTATACAAACTCAGATTTATAATCATCTTGGTGGCCATTGAAGAGAAGCAAACCCTTAACCTGTAAATGAACAAACCATGGAGGCAAAATAAAACAAGATAGAAAACAATGAGTTGAGAAAATAAGAGAGGAAATAGGGTTTTCATAAAGATATGATAAAATAATGTTAGGGCAAGTTTAGGGTTGTGAGATGTGAGGGAAGAATTAGGAGTTGTTATTAAAAAATATTATTTCATTATTTTTGAACGTGACTTTCCCTCTCTATCTTTTATTTAAAAATTTTATTGTTTCCATTTGGGTGATTTCTTTTTGTGGGACATTTTCTTTGAGATGGGTTTAATTTTTTTTTTATGGAGAGGGGAAATTTGGATTTGATTGGGATGCTTCATCCCTTTGTAAAATTTTATTTTGGCACCTTTATTTCTTCTAGTGCGTTTTAATTTAATTTCATAGGGAAGACCCTTTTAATTTAATTATTTTTAATTTGATCAAATTTATTATTTTATGGGGAGAGATACTTTAATTTTTCCCCTTTTCTATGTATTTTTTATTGAGTTAATTAATAAATGTAATTATCAAAATTATATTTATTAAAGGACTTAATTGTTGGATTTCAATTTGGTCGTTTAATTGAGTTCAAATTTTATATTTTTGAGGAGTGATTAATTTTTAATTTGACCTTGGGATTATTTAATTTATTTTATACCTTGTATATTTAATTTTGGTCTTAATTATTTTTTGTCTGAATTCTTTTAAAATATTTATTTCAATTATTGATAACTCATTATGTTGTCAAAAATTTCCTAGAATTTAGGGTTTTATTTTTTGGCATTCTATTGACTTTTATTTTGATCACTCCATTTTACCATGCGACCATCATACCACCGAAGCGATATTATATTCAATTTTATTTATGTATTAGAATTAGGGTTTGATTTCGATTCCGTCGAAATCATTTCACTCACCTAGAAAACTTAGGGTTTTGAATTAAATTGATTCTAACCCTAGTAGCGGCGCTCATCGTGTCGCATAACCCCCTAGTCAGTTATCATCACGCAGGGGATTACGTCGGTAAACATTCTTCCCTGAATCTAACTGACATGTTTATGCCTTATGCGTATTGCGACCGAGCACGCTGACGCATGTGAGGGGGTTTCTAGGGACACGTGGAAATTTTTTTGATATTTCGTGTCATGACCACATGACAAATGTGAACATGACACGTGTGTTCTGTGTCGTGACCGCATGGGAAATGTGGGCATGACATTTGGTATCAGAGCCCAAGTTTAAACACTGGGCTTGTTTAGGGCACATTATTATTCTACAACTTTGATTAATTTGTGGTTACCTCATTTTTGTAGCATGCCTCCCTGACAAGTTTAGCGAGCGCGTTCACGCCGCACGGAGTCCATAGAAGTTCATAGGGACTCTTCAGCTGAGGGACAGGCACCGATGGCCCCATAAGTGTCACAAGCACCACTAGCCCTACCTATACCAGATATTGGGCCATAGATATTGCAGGCTCTATAAGCAGTGTTAGATAGGCTACCACCGGCCGCAGTTGAGTCGATAGAGCCACGTGTTGAGCCCTATGTTGATCCATAAGAGGAGCCACACGTGGAGCCACGAGCAGAGTCACGTGTCGTGCCCCACGTTGAGCCATGAGAGGCACCACATGTGGAGCCATATGTTGAGGTACCAAATACGATGACAAAGGAGGTTGGCTCGGTTGATAGGGATCGTAGCAGGAGCCCTCCATGTCATGCTAGGCGTGAGGAGGCAGTGCGAGTGAAGCAGATTGTTCATAGGCCTTATGATTATTATGCGAATGAGTCTATCAGAGGGCACAAAGACTAAGGAGATCCTATCAAGGATTTGTTGAGGCTAAATCCACCTACATTCCTCGGGACCACAAAGGGAGCTGAGGCAGAGGCCTGGCTCATCAGCCTAGACAGATGCTTCACGTTGGGTCCTTACAAGGGAAACATGAAGGCACATGTGGTAGTCCACCTATTGCGAGATGCAACAGCTACTTGGTGGCACACTAAGGAGTGCAAGCGCCATCTATCATTGGACACACTCACATGGGAGACTTTCATTGAGCACTTCAATGCGCGATATTTATTAGATCACTACAGGCAGCGTCGCATAGATGATTTTCATAACCTTCAGCAGAGAGGGCTTACCATTGCCCAGTATGAGGGTAGATTCACTGAGTTGTCTCGATATGCAAAGTATCTCCATGACGAGAAACTCCTAGTTCATAAGTTTATCAAAGGATTGAACCATAGCATATCAGGGCCTGTATGCATGGCAGACCCCCAGACCTTGAGCGATGTTGCCGAGAAGGCATACATAGCTAAGGAGATACAGGGACGAGGGTAGAGTTCATGCCCTCATTTTTACGATCGTGGGCAGCAGTAACATCAGTAGAGTTACCACAGACCACCACCGCCACCTTAGAGGGGAGGATTTAGTTCTGCATCCTTACCTCCTAGGCCCCCATAATAGTAGCAGTAGAGATCTAGGCCACAACAAAGGGTACATGGGGCACATAATTGAGGTTGGTAGCAGTAGGACCCACGCAGAGATCAGAGGTAGCAGGGACCACCTGCGAGACCTGCGAGGTCGCAACAGTCATACAGGGGTTCACAGGGGTCTAGAGGTAGGTCTAGACAATAGCAGTCGAGTAGGACCCAGACTAGATAGGTACAGGCTAGGGGCCCATGTTATGTGTGTGGTGGAGTGGGATATCTAGCCAAAGAGTGTCCACAGGGCTTTACAACAGGGGGCAACCTTGTTCAAGAGGATCAGAGCAGACGGTTGGAGATGTGGGTAGATCCCACCATATGTTCGCAGTGGTTGATAACCGCTAGGTTGATTTTCAGGCATCAATGATTGAGATATTAGGTATGATAGGGGTGTCCCTATTTCTTTTCTCTTTGACTCTGGTGCTACTAACTCTTTCATAGCTCCATCGTTAGTGGAGCGTTGCAGGCTGGTGGCCTCTAGGCAGGGTGATAGGTGGGTGGTTGAGTTGGCCTTAGGGGCAAGATGATAGTAGATGCCTTAGTCCACGACTGTGAGATTTCTTTGGGACCCTTTGCCATAATATGTGACCTTAGAGTTATGACATTAGGATCCTACGATGTGGTTTTGGGTATGGACTGGCTTACGGCTCATCGAGCCAAGCTAGATTGTCGCCGAAAGGTAATTAGCTGCTTAGATGATCATGGTACATCAATTGAGGTAGTGGGCATTCAAAAGCCCACAACAGTGCGTATGATATCCACTTAGCAGCTTAAACGCTACATGGGGAAGGGATGCCAGATGTTCGCTATTACAATGAGTGACAGATCAAATGACGAGCCTGAGGCATCCTTGGATGATCATCCCATCCTGAGAGAGTTTGCTGATGTGTTTCCAACAGAGTTATCAGGGATGCCACCCCGTCGTGAGGTAGACTTTCATATTGATTTAGTGTTGGGTACCGAGCTAGTGTCTCGTGCACCCTACAGGATGACCACTCATGAGCTCACGGAGCTCAAGTTAAAGCTTGAGGACTTGCTCGATAAGGGGCACATCCGACCGAGCATTTCACCTTGGGGCACTCCTGTCATCTTCATGAAGAAGAACGATGGGTCTCTTCGATTATGCATGGATTATAAGTAGTTGAATAAGGTGACAGTGAAGAACCATTATCCTCTACCCAGGATTGATGATCTTTTCGATCAGATGTAGGGAGCCAAGGTGTTCTCTAAGATTGACTTGAAGTCCGGTTACCATCAGTTGCGTATCATAGAGCCAGACATCGATAAGACCGCCTTCCGGACTTGATATGGCCATTATGAGTTCACTGTGGTCCCCTTTAGTTTGATGAATGCCCCTGCATTGTTCATGAGTCTCATGAACAGGGTGTTTTGTACCTACATGGATTAGTTCGTGATTATTTTCCTTGATGACATATTGATCTATTTGTGGACCGAGGAGGAGCATGAGGAGCACCTACGTCAAGTTCTATAGTGTTTGAGGGAGCAAAATCTTTATGGGAACTTGGCGAAGTGTGCATTTTTCAGGACAGAGGTACAATACTTGGGGCACATCCTATCTAGTGATGGAATCTTAGTAGATCCATTGAAGATCAGGGCTATCAGAGATTGGCCAGCACCCACTAGTGTGACAGAGGTCAGGAGTTTTATGGGGTTAGTTGGTTATTACCATAGATTTGTTGAGGGTTTTTCTTGGATAGTGCACCCCATCACTTCCCTTCAGCGGAAAGGGAAGAGTTTTCTATAGACTGAGCAGTGTGAGAGGGCCTTTGGGGTCCTCAAGGACTGTCTTACCAACTCTCCCATTTTAGCGATTCCTGATCCAGCAGCAGATTTCATGGTTTGCACGGATGCATCACTTGAGTGTTTGGGAGTCGTACTTATGTAGGGTGGTAGAGAGATCACGTATGAGTTGCAAAAGCTCAAGACCCATGAGCTAAACTACCCCACTCACGATTTGGAGCTCACAGCAATAGTTCATGCTCTAGTTCATTGGAGACATTTCTTATTAGGTCGTTGCTTTGAGCTTCATTCAGATCATCACAGTCTTCAGTACATATTCACACAGCCAAATCTAAACTCCCGTCAGTGTCGTTAGATGGAGTTTCTTTGCGAGTATGACTTTGATGTCCACTACATCAAAGGGAGGGAGAACATGGTTGCTGATGCATTGAGTCAGAGGCACCATGAGATCTTAACCTTGACTCTAAGCGTGGACTTGAGAGGATGCATTATTCAACATCTACCTAAAGATGAGTTGTTTCTTGAGGTGCAACAAGGGATCCATTCATAGAGGGCCCTTGTGGGCAAGTTTTTAGGGTACTCACTTGAGGCAGATGGGTTACTTCGTCATCGACAGTGCATCTATGTACCTCACGCAGGTGACCTATGTATTGTAGTGTTATCAGAGGCTCATAGAGCACCATATGTAGTACATCTAGGGGTGAAGAAGATGCATGCTGACCTACAATAGTTGTACCATTGGGCGGGTATGAGACAGGGTATTGCAGAGTTTTTTACTCGATGCCTTGAGTGCCAGAGGGTCAAGGCCAAGCATCAGCATCCAACGGGTCTTTTATACCCATACAAGATACCTGAGTGGAAATGGGACACCATTTCCATGGATTTCATTATTGGTCTTCCTATGTCTTCGCATTGCCATGATGCCATCATGGTGACAGTCGAGAAGTTGACCAAGGTCGCGCATTTCTCAGCTATACGCATGACGTACAATGCACAGCAGTGGAGAGAGTATTCTTGGATGATATTGTGAGATTACATGGGGTACCTCACCGCATCATTTCTAACAGGGATTCAATGTTCACTTCAGCCTTTTGGAGAGCTTTGCAGCAGGCGTTGGGTACACAGCTCAACTTTAGTTCTGCATATCATCCCGAGACAAATGGACAGATAGAGTGGTGAATCAGGTGTTGGAGGACATGCTTCATATGTATGTTATGGACCATCAATCTAGATGGGAGGAGTATCTATATCTAGTTGATTTTGCCTACAATAATGGGCATCATAGCTCATTGGGTATGCCTCCTTTCCAGGCTTTATATGGCAGACCATATAGGACACCATTGAGTTGGGATCAGATAGAGAACAAGGTTGCCATTGGTCCAGAGTTGGTTTAGGATATGGAGTAGCAGGTCACACTGATTAGACAGAGACTTCAGGAGGCACAGGATAGATAGAAGAAGTATGCTGATGCTAAGAGACTTGATCGGAGCTTCTCAGTTGGGGACAAAGTATTCCTTAGAGTGCGGCCACACAAGAGTCCAGTCCATTATGGAAAGGGCTCTAATCTCACACCATTGTTTGTAGGACCTTTCGAGATCTTGGAGTGGATAGGACATGTTGCCTACCGTCAAGCATTGCCACCTAGCCTGTCGTGTATCCACGATGTCTTTCATATTTCTATATTGAGGCAATATATATCTAATTTATCTCATGTATTGGACTAGAGTGCTCTACAGGTAGAGGTAGATGGGTAGTTGGCTTTGGAGCCAATTCACATATTAACTTGTTGGACACTAGGCCTTTGAGGTCGACAACTGGACTAAGTTAGGGTCCAGTGGGAACGTTATGATGAGGTTATAGCAACTTGGGAGGATATAGCTAGTTTGAGGGCACTCTATCCTCACCTTTTTGATGACTTCCAGAAGGAAGTTTAGTCTCCGGGGGGAGGATGTGAGGCCGAGTATTTTCACTTCCTTATTTTGATCATTTACATTTTATTTGATGACATTATCAGACTTTTAGAGACTACTATTCCATTATGCAGTTTAGATTATATCTCCTGATTTCTGTTTTGACATTGATTAGACATGTGGTGATTCGATTTGAGTATAGCTTGATGTATGATGAGATTAGGCATGCGAGATATATTAGATGATGATTATTGATGTGATTTCTAGTTCATTATGTGGATTCATTAATTGATGATGATTATGTGACATTAGATAGAAAATACAGTTTAATCTTGAATTATGTTGTGAATGAATAATGTTGTTTGCAATGACATGAATTTAATTTCATTTGCTTCAGCTATGATTATACATGATGTGATTGACACTTGATCTAGTTGTGCAGGATTATATTCCCAAGCCACAGGAAATTAGAGGTAGTGTTCACACATATGTTATTCTCTGTAAAACCAATCCATTCCCAAGAGGGATGAGGATCACGTTTGATCAGATGTTTGATCGGATGTTGTTTGAGTACTTGTTTGATTTATTATTTTGGCCTAGTACCCCTTTTGTTAAATTAATTTATATCATGTGTTGTAAATTTTTATTGTTTTACACCACTTGGTATTATTTTCACTTATGGGCCATTTAAAAGTGAATTTATGCCTCCTTAGGTGTATCTTAGTGTCCCAAAACTTGCCCTAGGTGGTTACCCTTGGGTCTAGGGTCAATTTTGACTAACTAAACCTTGGGGTAACTCACTTTTGGTCACTCTAAACTGAGTTTTAGTCAAAGTAACGAATTTTGAAATGGCTAAGGGTGGGAGATGAGTCATGCTTTGGGAAAGACCCATCTCCCTTCCCAAAGTTTGGGGATCCCTTCACCAAGAAGACTTGGGAGCTCTCCAAGACTCCCAAGTGTGTGGGATCTCCCTCCAAGGCTCTCACATGTGTGTGAGAGCATCTTGGAGGGAGATGGATCTCTTAGAGAATAAGAGGATGACATATGGCATCCCTTATCCTCATGGAGGCTTGAAGGGAATTGCCACCTCACCACTTGGTATCTCACACATGTGTGAGAACCCAAGTGGATAAGGTGAGGTTTGGAATGGAATTGGAGGGTGACACTTGTCACCCTCACACTTCCTCTCCCTTGCAAGTGGCATGGGATGAGGAAGGAGAAGGTGACAAGTGTCACCTTCTAATACAGGAGCATCCAGTGGTGTAAGGGCAATCTTGCATCACCCAAAAAAAGATGTGTTTGAAAATTGTTGATGTTCTTTCCATTTCTTTTCAAAATTTGTGGTTCTGGTTCCATAATTGCTTGAATAATGATGTAGAACTTTTAGTTTTTTCAAACTGCTAAAAATAGTAACCTTCTATTTTTAGAAAGTTTGCATTTAGGCACGGATTGAAGTGAAAATTTACAGGAAGTTACATAATAGAAATATAAGACCTTTGGCGAAGGAATCACTCAAAGATCATTTGCGAACTAAAAGTTATTAAAGTTTATGTTTCATAAAAAATGTTTGAAAATTATTCAAACTTAGGTTTGAGGCACTAAACGGCCCTGTACAGGCCTAAAAATGGTTAGAAAAGGAAAAGCTAGTTCTTAGCACGTAGAGCACTCTGCGAGATTTTCGACGCATAAAACGGTTCGTCAATCGGACACCCGGATCAAAAGTTAGGGCTCCCGGAAGTTGACCTATTTTTGGAGGGAGATGCAAATTTTGAAATTAGGTTGTTCGCCACCAAAAAGGCTATTAATAACCATTTTTGGCAACCCTGGATAGTAGTAGAGTTAAAGGGGCAAGTGTGGAGTCAAGAATAGGTAGGAAAATAGAAACCCTAGATGATTTGGGATTACATAAGGGAGAAGATTGCAGAGCCTGGTGATGTGTAGTTGTAGTGTGTTGCAGCATGTGGAGGATTAATTCCTCTGATTGTAATTGAGCTTCTGTAATGTAATGAGTTGCCCAGATCAATAAAATAAAGTTCTATTTTTTTGTGTTCAATTTTTGTTGTTATGTGTTTTGTGATTTACCCCTTCATCAATTGGTATCAGAGCAAGGGTTCCTGAGTGTGTAGACAGATTCCCGACCATGAGGCAGTTTGTACTAGGACCTGAGGTTGTGGGTTTGTTGCGGAGACTAAATGAAGAAATTGTATTGGGAGGAATGCTTTGACGGAAGAGGGTTTTAGAGCCTTGCAAAGGCAGATCGATGCATTGCAAGAGGAGCTACGAAGAGGGTTTGATCTGAGAACAAGAGAAGAAATCAAGGATGAAGTTGAAGAAGAGCTATCTGAGGAAGAACAAGAAGCTACAGGAGATCCTATAGAAGTTACGTTGTTGAGGGCCATTTCAAAGATCAGAAAGAGGCCCAGGATCAAAGTTTCTACATATTCTAGAGATTTGAATCTAGAACAGCTTATTGATTGGATCAATGACATGGAGGAGTATTTTGAATATGAAGATGTGGAGGACCCAGATCGGGTCAAGTTTGCAAAAACAAAGTTGAAGGGCCACGCCAGTATTTGGTGGAAGGGTCCAATTATAGAGGAACAGAAGAGGAAAAGGAAAGATTACTAGATGGGATTAGATGGTGGAGAAACTAAAGAAATAGTTCATTCCTATAGACTATGAGATGGAGCTACTGAAGAAGCTGCAAGGACTGAAGCAAGGCAACAAGTCTGTTAAGGAGTATACAAAAGAGTTTTATAAAATTACTATAAGGACAGGTCATGCAGAGCCCAATAAGGAGAAGGTAGCCTGTTACATTAATGGGTTGAGGTTGAGTATTCAAGAGGAGCTGAGCTTAGTCAGAATGACCACCATAGAAGATGTGTACCGGTTTTCCCTAAAGGTGGAAGAGAAGTTGAATAAAAGATTTGACAGCAAGCAAAGGGGAAGAGGTCAAGGTGGAAGGACTAGTGGAAGACCCTATGGAGGCCGAAATGAAGATTCAAAGAAAAGTGAAGAAGCTGGCACTAGTCAAAATCAAAGAGGAGATAATACCTACCGCCCTCGTGACCAGAACAATGGTGAACAACGAGGACAAGGAAGAGGTAGACCTGGGCAAGGACCTGGAAGAGGAGGTTTTAGAGGAACCTATTTCTAATGTGGAGAAGAAGGGAATCAAGCATACGAGTGTCCGCAACATCAAGGAAGGAAAAATAGAAGACTTGAAGGTAATGCACAAGCTGCACATGTAGATGAAGATGCACATTCTGAGTGTTCTGAAGATGTTGAAAGAGGAGAAACCCTAGTTGTCAGAAGAACTTTGCTGAATGAGGAAAAAGAACCAAATTAGAGGAAGAGTTTATTCCACACAATGTGCAAATGTGAAGGTAAGTGTTGTGATATTATTATCGATAGTGGAAGCACTGACAATCTTGTTTCAGAGGAGATGGTTGATAAGTTGAAGTTGACAAGAAGAAAGCATCCACATCCATATCAGATTGCATGGTTGTAGAAGGACCATAGAGCTTTGGTCAATGGGCAGTGTTTAGTGAAGTTCAAGATTGGAGACTACCATGATGAGGTCCTGTGTGATATCATACCAATGGACACATGTCTGTTGTTGGGGAGGCCATGACAGTATGATAGGAGCACTATCCATTATGGCTATACAAACACATATTCCCGAGTTTGTCATAAATTGAAGCCCTTGAAAGAGGTAGAAGAAAAGGTATGTAGTACTACCAAAATTTGCCTGGTAGATGGTAGAAAATTTTTAGAAGGTATGAAGCATGAGCGTCATTACTTTGCATTGATTCTTAAGATTAGTCAAGAGAAATGTGAAGATGTACCAATAGAAGTCTCAGAAATGTTGGAAGAATTTCAAGATATTGTCTCTGATAATGTACCAGAAGATTTACCACTAGTGAGAAAGATAAGTCATCAAACGGATTTGATACCAAAAGCTAGTTTGCCAAATAAGGCAGCCCATAGAATGACTCCAGTAGAGAGTGAAGAGTTGAACAGACAAGTTTAGGAGTTGTTGAGGAAGGGATTGATAAGAGAGAGCCTATGTCCATGTGTGGTACCTGCAATAGTAGCACCAAAGAAAGATGGAGAGTGGAGAATGTGTATGGATTCTCGAGCCATAAATAAGATCATGATCAAGTACATATTTCCATTCCCCAGAATGGATGCCATAATGGACTATTTGAGTGGTGCCAAGTACTTCACAAAGATTGACCTGAAGAGTGGGTATCACTAGATCCAAATTAGAGAAGGAGATGAATGAAAGATAACCTTCAAGACAAAGGAGGGTTTGTATGAGTGGTTAGTCATTCCATTTGGGCTAACCAATGCACTGAGCACATTCATGTGGCTCATGAATGAGGTACTGAAAGAATTTTTGGGAAGTTTTGTTATTGTTTATTTGGATGATATTTTAATTTTTAGTAAGACTTGGGTTGAGCATCTAATGCATATCAGAAGAGTTTTAGAGAAGCTAAGAGAAGAGAAGTTGTTGATTAATTTGAAGAAATGCAGTTTTGAAAAGAAGGAGTTGGTATACCTTAGATTTGTTGTCTCAAAGGAAGGTCTTAAGATGGACCCAGAGAAGGTGAGGGTTTTCATTGAATGGCCTACGCCGAGGAGTGCTTTTGAGGTAAGATCTTTTCATGGTTTGGAAAGTTTTTATAGAAAGTTTATCATGAATTTTAGTAGCATTTGTGCACCCTTAACTGAGACAATGAGAGGGGATAGAAAAGAGTTTAGATGGACTAAAGGAGCAAACAAGAGCTTTGATACATTGAAGCAGAAAGTCGTAGAACAACTTGTTTTGGCACTTCCAAATTTTAATAAGGTATTTCAGGTAGATTTTGATGCTAGTGGTAGTGGTATAGGAGCTATTTTTAACCAAGAAGGTAAGCCCATTGCCTATTTTAGTGAGAAGCTTAATGATGCCAAGAAAAAGTATTCTATTTATGATCAGGAGTTTTATGCAATAGTACAGGCTTTGAAGAAATGGAGACATTATTTGTTGCCAAAGGAGTTTGTTTTATATACTGATCATCAGGCTTTGTAGTATCTTAATAGTCAAGGAAAGTTAAATCAAAGGCACTTAAAATGGGTTGAGTTTTTACAGAGCTATACTTTTATTTTGAAGCACAGGAGTGGGAAGTCCATTAGAGTTGCAGATGCTTTGAGCGTAAGGCAAAATTTGTTGATAGAAATGAATATAGAGGTTGTTGGGTTCGATGAGCTCAAAAGTTTGTATCCTGAAGATCCAAATTTTGGAGAGGCTTGGAAATCTTGTTTGGAACCTGTTACTTTGGACTGGACAAAATGGTTGGATTTCATAATCCAAGATGGCATGTTGTTTAGAGGAAGCCAGTTGTGCATTCCAAGGAGTTCCATGAGAGAGAACCTGATTAAGGAGAAGCATAGTGGAGGATTGGCTAGACACTTTGGTTGAGATAAGACCATTGATATTGTTGGTGAAAATTATTATTGGCCACAGTTGCAGCAAGATGTGAGGAAATTTGTGCAGAGTTGCAGAGTATGTCAGATGGCAAAAGGAGCAAGTCAGAATACAAGTCTATATTAGCCACTACCTATACCAGAGAAGCCATGGGATGATATTAGTATGGATTTTGTTCTTGGTTTACCAAGGACACAGAGAGGACATGATTCCATTTTTGTGGTGGTGGATAGATTCTTGAAGATGGCACATTTTATTCCTTGCAAGAAGACTAATGATGCTGTTCATATTGCTAAGTTATTTTTTAGGGAGGTGGTGAGATTACACGGTCTACCAAAGAGTATAGTTTCAGATCAAGATACCAAGTTTGTTGGTTATTTCTGGAGGACATTGTGGAAGAAGTTAAAAATAGATTTGAAGTTCAGTTCTGCACACCATCCCCAAACTGATGGACAGACAGAAGTGGTGAATAGGAGTTTGGGTAACCTCCTACAATGCTTAGTAGGAGATAAGCCCAAGGGATGGGATTTGATTTTACCAAAGGTAGAATTTTCTTACAACAATTCTATCAATAGGAGTATTGGTAAATCACCATTCTAGATTGTATATGGCAATAGCCCAAGAAATACTTATGAGTTAAGGAAGCTGGACAAAGGAGAAAAGACAAGTGCTGAAGTTGAAGGCTTTGCAAAACATCTGAAGAATTTGCATGAAGAGGTAAGAAAGCACATTAATAAGATAAATATTCAGTACAAGGCTAAGGTAGATTAGAAGAGGAGGTATAAGGAGTTCCAGGTAGGAGATGAAGTCATTGTTCACTTGAGAAAAGAAAGGTTCCCAATTGGAACATACAATAAGTTGAAAATGAAGAAATTTGGACCATGCAGAATCCTGAAGAAGCATGATTCAGGAAATGCATATGAGGTAGAGCTACCGAGTGGGATTAATATTTCCCCTGTGTTCAACATTGCTGATTTAGCAAAATATCATGAGGGTGGCACAGAGGATGGAACAATAGAAGAACAGTGGAGTATTCCGGCATCTACTTCAATGAAGGAGATAGAAGAGATCTTGGATAGCCGTGTGGGAAGAAGTACTCAGAACAGGCAATATGAAGAATATCTGGTGAAATGGAAAGGAAGACCTGTTGAAGATTCTTCTTGGTTGTCTAAGACAGAGGTTGATCATTTGGGTTTTCCTCACACAAACACTTGAGACGTGATAGGGTCACTTCTCAAATTACCCTGGGTGTCTGATGCAGGAGCATCCAGTGGTGTAAGGGCAATCTTGCATCACCCAAAAAAAGATGTGTTTCAAAAATTGTTGATGTTCTTTCCATTTCCTTTTAAAATTTGTGGTTCTGGTTCCATAATCGCTTGAATAATGATGTAGAACTTTTAGTTTTTCCAAACTACTAAAAATAGTAACCTACTATTTTTAGAAAGTTTGCATTTGGACATGGATTAAAGTGAAAATTTACAAGAAGTTACATAACAGAAATATAAGACCTTTGGCGAAGAAATCACACAAAGATCATTTGCGAGATGAAAGATATTAAAGTTACTGTTTCCTGAAAAATGCCTAAAAATTATTCAAACTTAGGTTTGAGGCACTAAACGGCCCTGTACGGGCCCAAAATTGGCTAAAACTGATATAGCTAGTTCTTAGCGCATAGAGTACTCCGTGATCTTTCTGACGCATAAAACAGTTCATTAATTAGACACCTGGATCACAAGTTATGGCTCCCGAAAGTTGACCTATTTTTGGAGGGAGATGCAAATTTTGAAATTAGGTTGTTGGCCACCAAAAAGGCTATTAATAACCATTTTTGGGAACCCTGGGTAGTAGTAGAGTTAAGGGGGCAAGTGTGGAGTCAAGAATAGGCAGGAAAATAGAAACTCTAGCTGATTTGGGATTATAGAAGGGAGAAGATTGTAGAGCCTGGTGATGTGTAGCTGTAGTGTGTTGCAGCATGTGGAGGATTGATTCCTCTAATTCTAATTGAGCTTCTATAATGTAATGAGTTGCCCAGATCAATAAAAGAAAATTCTATTTTCTGTGTTTAATTTTTATTGTTGTGTGTTTTGTGATTTACCCCTTTCATCACCTTTTCATTCCTCAAGGCCAAATTGGAAGGCCTATATTACCTCCTCTTGAAGAGGAGTGTGGGGTTCTTGCATTTTGTATTTTTTTTTCTATTCTTGGAGTTCCTTTGGGGGAGTTACATAAATATGGAGATTGGGAGACTTGGAGAAGCTTGGAGCTCTTCACCAAACATGCTTCCATTGTTAGGGCTTTTGAAGGTAAGCTCCATGGCTATGGCCATTTTCCCTTGTATATTTCATTTATGTTGTGGTTGTGATTTCATGTTGATGGTTGCTTTCATTTTGTGTGGGTTGGGAGTTTGGTGAGAGCACCTCCATTTGGAGGTAAGGCTCAACTTGTATGGGGTGGGGGAGAGTGAACCTCCTCGAGGTCACCTCTCTATTATTGTGCTACTTATAGCCTTGAGGGCTTTTCTATGGTGTTGAGAGTATTTTTGATGGCAAGAGTGCCATGATAGTTTTTTTTTTGTGAGTTATTTGGAGATATGTATTATGTGGTTGTGGCTTGAGGCCTTGAGAATGGGTGATTTTGAGATCATGGAGTGACCTCTTGAGTTGAGCGGTCCACTCCCCTACCCCCATCAAACTCAGTTTAATGAGTTTAGTATTGTGCAAATCCATGGGAGTTGAATTCTTTTGTGTGTTTGAAAATTTTCATTTGTTGTGGTGTGTGTGTAACCATGTAAATCCTACCTCCCTAGCTCGGGGGTGACCCACTTGTGGGTCTATGGTAGGGAGGAGGGCTTTCCTTCGTGGCTTAGTTTCCCTTTGTTGTGTTTATTGCAGGTGGTCTTCAGAGAAAATGGAGTTGGAAGTAGATCTTTTTGCCTCATTTGTTGTATTTTTAGTTGGTTGATTTAAGCCATGGCCTTAGAGGCCTTGTTGTAAATGATAGTCCAAATTATTACTTTCCTATGTGTTGGATGTTTGCAAGGAAATTATTTGTGAGTACTCTTTAAAGTTTATCCAAAATTTGTTCACTATTTTATGCTATTGTGTTTATATGTTATGGAGAAATGCAAAGGAAAATATAGCTTGTTGTCATATTGTTTCAAAAAAAAATTTAATAGGTGTTGCTGTCGAAATTTTAGTGTATGCTATGTGGAAAAATAGATGTATAATTTCTGTTATGTTTGCAATGAAATTTCATGTTTATTATTTTGTTGTTTGTGCACATGTGTTGTTGGAAATATGACTGAAATCATTTTTTTTGTATAAACTGTCATTTCATACTTGAAAGGAAAGAAAGGAGGAAGAATGGTATTCTGTTGTATCTCTTTCTCAAAAAAAAAAATGTATATATTACTGGTTTATTTTATGATACAAACCTGGGTTAATTATTTAATTAATTGAATGTGAAACTTCTCATCACATAATATATATGTGTGTGTGTGTGTGTGTGTGTGTATTAAACCTAGATATATTCTGATTTCTAAATACATAATTGCCCAAACTGTGGAACTGATTACATAGTGTATATATAACACTGTATGTGTATATATATATATATATATTTCTTTTTAAATTGCTGTCATAACAGAGTAAAACTGTGTAAATGTGATTGAAAGTATATATATTAAAATATATACACCAGTGTTAAATAAATCGTATAAGGGTTCATTTTTTTTGGTGTTTACCAAAATAAACAATAATATATATATATATAGTACAGAGGGTCGACGGCCACAGTCGCTGCCCTCTATACATTGTGATGCTGCAGTGTGGGGGGAGGCACGACCCCCTCCCCACACCGCCTCCCTTAAACCAAATACATCCCTCACGGTGACAACAAGTGCAAAACGGGTCGTCAACCCCCTTTCTTGATGCCATTCAACCTTGTCGTGGTCGGCTACCTTTCGACCTGCAATTTTATTTTTTATTTAAAAAAAAATTTATTATATATACATATCTACGTTTTTTTAAAAAATGTATACTTATATACAGTAAGTCTTTCATTCTAGTTATGAACATGAATGTGTATACTCAGATTTATAAACATATATACATAAAAATGTGTAGATATTTATATATCTGAATACATATTATACAAACATATATACCTTGTTTATGCATCACGGAAATAAACCTCTGGTTGAATCATCTTGGCAGCCATTGAAGAGGAGCAAACCCTTAACCTGTAAATGAACAAACCATGGAGGCAAAACAAAACAAGACAGAAAACAATGAGTTGAGAAAATAAGAGAGGAAATAGGGTTTTCATAAAGATATGATAAAATAATGTTAGGGCAAGTTTAGGGTTGTGAGATGTGAGGGAAGAATTAGGATTTGTTATTATTTAATTTTATTTCATTCTTTTTGAACGTGACTTTCTCTCTCCATCTTTTATTTAAAACTTTTATTGTTTCCATTTGGGTGATTTTTTTTTGTGGGACATTTTCCTTGAGATGGGTTTAATTCTTTTAAGTGAGTTTTATTTATTTATTTATTATTATTTTTTTTTATGGAGAGGGGAAATTTGAATTTGATTGGGATGCTTCATCCCTTTGCAAAATTTTATTTTGGCACCTCTATTTCTTTTAGTGCATTTTAATTTGATTTCATAGGGAAGACCCTTTTAATTTAATTATTTTTAATTTGATTGAATTTATTATTTTATGGGGAGAGATACTTTAATTTTTCCCCTTTTCTATGTATTTTTTTATTGAGTTAATTAATAAATATAATTGTTGAAATTATAATTATTAAAGGACTTAATTGTTGGATTTCAATTTGGTCGTTTAATTGAATTTGAATTTTATATTTTTGAGGAGTGATTAATTTTTAATTTGACCTTGGGATTATTTAATTTATTTTATACCTTGTTTATTTAATTTTTGTCTTAATTATTTTTCGTCTAAATTCTTTTAAAATATTTATTTCAATTATTGATAACACGTTATGCTGTCGAAATTTTCCTAGAATTTAGGGTTTTACTTTTTGGCATTTTATTAACTTTTATTTTGATCACTCTATTTCACCATGCGACCATCATACCACCAAAGCGATATTATACTCAATTTTATTTATGTATTACAATTAGGGTTTGATTTCAATTCCGTTGAAATCATTTCACTCACCTAGGAAACTTAGGGTTTTGAATTAAATTGATTCTAACCCTAGTAGCGGCGCTCATCACGTCACATAACCCCCTAGTTGGTTATCATCACGCAGGGGATTGTGTCAGTAAACGTTCTTCCCTGAATCTGATTGACATGTTTACGCCTTATGCATATTGCCACCGAGCATGTTGACGCATGTGAGGGGGTTTCTAGGGACACGTGGATAATTTTTTGATATTTCATGTCATGACCACATGACAAATGTGGACATGACGTGTGTTGCATGTTATGACCACATGGGAAATGTGGACATGACAAAGTACTTCTTTCTTGATCCATACCTTGTTCATTTTTTTCTTGGTTTCAATTGGATCAACCTTTTCTTTTCCCTTTTCATTTTTCTGCTCTATTTTTCTTTCTTCAGAATAGTGATCTCTCTTCACATTCCTGCTTCTCTAAAACCTTGTAATATGTCAAGATTTGTTGCAATTGAAACATACCACATTCCTTTGACCTTGATTCCTTCCATTGATTGAATTTGATCTGCATTGATGAGCCATGTGTCCAATTCTATTGCATGCAAAACACTTTCCATTGAATGATTGACTATTCCTGATATTTTGAAAATTAGTTCTTACCAAACTTCTACATTCATTTGATCTATGTCCCATTTTAAAGCATGCATTGCACCTAATAGAATTCTGACTTACCTTACTTTTGCACACAACAGCTCTATGACCAACCCTATTGTAGATGAAGCATTTACCTTTGAATGATTGTACATTCCTTCCATTGTTGAAACTTTTCCTGATCTGATTTCTACATTCATTTGCTCTATGACCAATTTTCTTACAATTGAAACACTGACCAGAAAATGATGGAGATTTTTTATTTATTCTACTCCTACACTGAGTAGCCTTATGAGCATACTTATTGCGTGAATTACAATAACCATTGAAAGATGGGTACCTTTGAGTATTTGGTTGTCTGACCGGAGGTTTTCTAGGTCTTCTTCTTTGATTTCTAAAATGGTATCCTTTGTTCTCCCTTGACTTAGTGCTTATTTGACCAGAGTTTGAACTTTCTCCTTTCTCAAATCCTAAACCATGTTTGTCATCAACATTCTTCTGGCTAGAAATCATTTCATCAAGCTTTGCAGTACTTATCTTAATTTTTTATTCAAAACTTTTGGCCTTTTCCAGATCTATTTTTAAACTTGTAATTTCTTTTTCAAGTTTTGCACAATCTTTTGATATATTCTTCACAATCCAATTTAGATCATCTTTTGCTCTTGTTCTTTCTATAACTTCTACTTCCAAATTATTTAGGGCTTCATTTGCTGATAACAATTGGTCACTGAATTCCTTATATTTGTCTTTAAACTTCTTGACTTGCTCTTTCAGCTTTAAGATTCATTCATCAACTTGTTGCAAGTTTTCTTTTAGATCCTTGACCTCTTCTTCAAAATTTTCAAGATCCATAAGAGCTGCTTCTAGTTGGTTGTATCTTTCATAATTTCCATACCTTCTTGCTGCCATGATCATACTATCCCAGATCTTCCTTAAGTTGTTAAACTTTTTCTAAGGAACTTGGCTCTTACACCAATTCTTGATTGTCAGGAACACTAAGAGGGGGGGGTGAATTACTGTTCTATAAATCTTTTCTTGCACTTTTACTTTTAACCATTTCAAAATAATAATCCAATAGAAGCAAAATATACAACTAAACAACATCCACAAAAGCATGACACAACACCAAGATTTTATGTGGAGAACCCAAAAAGGGAAAAACCACAGAGAGGATTAGATCTCATATATATATTGCAATATTTATAGAAATGATGTTTAGGCTTGGTCACTCCACGGGCCTAGAACATGTTAGCTTACTTCCATGAAGTACAACTAGATTTAGCAGGCTCACTGCCTCAACCCTAAACCTAGCAAGATTACAATGAGGGTTGTTAAACCCTATTGAAGGCTCACTGCCTTGATCACAAAAGCTTGCTTCAAATCAGATCACACATGATAATTGAATATTTCTTAAGCATCTGCCACTATGCCAGGGTGCAATCATTTAGCAACTAAATTCTGAATCCCAAGTCTTCATCGTTGCTTCTCTTCTAACTCTACTCTTATATTTGCATGCTCGCACCACACACACACACCACTCAATTGAAGATCATCACTCTTAATAGCTGCATCATGATTTAATCCATAATCAGGTTGGCATCCAAGAAGTGAAATGTGTACATAGAAAGATGTACCTTGTCGCTTAATCCAATGCACTATGTGTTGCGCAGACCCAAATCTTCTCCCAAACATGTTCATATAGGTTGGATCTAATCATTCAATTACTTATATAGATCCTCCAAACATTAACTCTTCTCCACACAATGATTAATATACTTGTCAGCTTCTTCCTTAAGAGCATGCTTAACAACTTCATCTGCTGACTTACAACTTTTATTAAGGATCTCAAAACACATTCAAAATCATATCAAGGACTCTTTACATATTCTCAATCTTACCCTTAGAACTGCAAGGCATTGTATCATCTTGCGAAGAAGTGCGGACCATTAGAACTTAGACTCTGTCTCTATCAAACTCTGTCAAACACTATGTCAATACTTAGCAGCTTGTAGCTAACCTTTTGGTGGACTTCAGATCTCCTAACTCTAGAATAAGACACTTCATACAAGTGTTTACAACACCTTACAACCACATAAAAAAATACTTATTTGCGAAGGAATGTGGACCACTGCACTAGACCCTATTCATTGTTCCTACTATACCTTTTCTTACCCAGACTTAGGCATTTCTTTAAGGTGACTTCCAGAGGAAGTTAGGACTTAATCATTGAAGCATAACACTATCAAACATAAACTAACATCATACCTAAACTGCATTAACTAATCATCATCTACGGAGGCATACTATCTGACTTACTGTCCTCTACTTAGAATACTTTCCATACTTAGCCATTTTCTGTCAAATGGACTTGGAATCCAACATGTTCTTCTGGAGATATCTCTTCCTATCATGGTGATAAGTTCTCTGAGCCTTGTTGCCATCAATGACAACATACATGTCCATACTGAAGCAGTGTCTCTTGCCAACAGTTCTAAATAGAGTCCAAGTAAAAGGTAATAGTTCTAAGACTCCCTATGAATTGTGGCATGGTAAAGTTCCTACTATGAAATATTTCAAATTTTTTGGTAGCAAATGTTATATCAAAAGAGAAGAAGATTTGGGCAAGTTTGATGCTAGATGTGATGAAGGAATCTTCCTTGGTTACTCCATTAAGAGTAAGGCCTACTGGTGCTATAATAAGAGGTTGAATAAGTTCAATGAAAGTGCAAATGTTAAAGTTGATGAATGTAAGGAAAGGTCTTCAGAATCGGGTGGATATGAATCAGATGAACTAGATGTTTCAAAAGTGGTGCAGCATGAAGGGAGCTCAGATGAAGAAGAATAAGCTCTAGTAAGTGCTACCAAAACTCCAAGGTATGTAAGACTTAGTCATTATGAAGATCAAATCATAGGAGATAAGAGCAAAGGGATCTTAACTAGAAGAAAAGTTGCAGAGGAATAGGTAAATTTCTATCTGATTTCTAAGATTGAACCTAAAACTGTGGATGAGGCTTGCAAAGTTGAGAATTGGGCAAAGGTTATGGAAGAGAAAATGATGCAAATAGAGAAGAATTAGACTTGGAATCTTGTTCTCAGACCAGAAGATAAGAATGCTATTAGCACTAAGTGGGTCTTCAGAAACAAAATGAATGAGAATGGTGAAGTGGTAAAAAACAAAGCAAGGTTGGTATGCGAAAGATATGCTCAAGTTGAAGGAATAGATTTTGAAGAAACTTTTGCTCCAGTGCCAAGGATTGAAGCAATAAGTATTATTTTGGCCTTTGAAGGCTACAAAGATTTCAAGGTTTATCAAATGGATGTGAAGTCTTCCTTCTTAAATGGAGAATTGGAAGAAGAAGTATATATTGAACCGAAAGGGTTTCACTCATTAGATTAGGGTGACATGGTATGTAGATTGAAGAAAGCCTTGTATGGATTAAAACAAGCCCCCAGGGCATGGTATGCACAGTTGGATAGGTATCTAATACAGATAGGGTTCAATAAAGGTACTATAGACATCAATCTCTACTTCAAAATCAATGATTCAAACAAATCCTAATTGTTGCAGTCTTTGTTGATGATATTATTTTTGGAGGCAACATTTGAAGGTATGTGCTCAGTTTTTGCTGGAGAAATGCAAAGTGAATTTGAAATGTCCATGTTTGAGGAGATGAATCAATTAGATAAAGGTATCTTCATTTCTCAAGTATGTGAAAGAGTTGTTAAAGAAATTTGGGATGGAAGACTCTAAACCAGTATGCACACCTATGATAACTGGTTGTAAGTTAAGCAAAGATGATAACTCACCCATGGTGGACTAGAAAAAGTATAGATCTATGATTGGAGGATTACTTTATCAGACTCAAACTAGACCTGACATAATGCATGCAGTATGTCTTGTGGCAAGATTTCAAGTAGGACCAAAGGAATCACATGTGATGGTAGTCAAGAGAATTTTAAGGTATTTAAAAGGTACAATGGATCATGGTTTGTGGTACCCTAAGGATAATGACTTTACTCTCAGTGCATATACTAATGTAGATTGGGCCAAAGATGTGGATGATAGAAAAAGTACAATTGGAGGTGATTCTTCTTGGGAAAAAGGTTAGTATCTTGGTTGAGCAAGAAATAGGATTCAATAGCCCTGTCTACTACAGAAGCAGAATACATTGCAGTGGAATGCAGTTGCACTCAAGTGTTATGAATGAAACAGACTTTCAAGGACATCAGAGTTGTGTATGAGGATCCAATCGCAATCTTTTGTGACAACACAAGTGCCATAAACATAGATCAAAGAATCCAGTAATGCATTCAAGGACAAATCACATATCCATTAGGTATCATTTTCTGAGAGAAAAGGTGATAGAGAATGAAGTCAAGTTGGAATATGTTTCTACCAAAGATCAGATTGTAGACATGTTCACAAAGCCTCTGCCTAAGGATACTTTTGAGTATCTTAGAGAAAAGTTGGGGTTATCACCCCTCCTACTCTAAACTAAGATGCACAGTAGTACATTAGTCTAGTGGTGCCTCCTCAGATTTGGATTGATGTTTTTTAGGGCTACTTCTTAGGGGGACCAGTCAGAGATTTCAGAAGAAAGATTGAATCAGAGCAGAAAAGTGCAAGTATGTGCTCTTTGGTATTGATGTCAAAGGGGGGGAGAAGTCATGTGAAAACCTTAGTTAGACAAAGAGTACAGATGTGTAAAGAGAAAGGGGGAGAATCTTGTCTTGATGGTTGTTGTTGTTTTTCACATCATATGTTGTCATCAATGACAAAGGGGGAGATTATTGCAAGTATGTGCCTAATTGGTGTTGTCATTGATGTCAACATATATTTGTTGTTATTAGTGTCAACTGTGTCATATTCTATTACTTGTTTAGAAGCCTTATATGTTGAGGATATTGAGAAAATTGGCCTCTCCAGAAGAATCAAGTGAGTTACAGTGGAGTGTAGTATAGACAATGATTTGTATGTTGAAGAACAGTCTGGTAGATTTCTCTTCATTTCCTTCTGCTTGCAGATCTAGGTCCAGGGATTGGAAGTTGTTCAAAGGGATGTCTGAAGATGCTAAATCCTGAGTTTGGGCCTCTGGTGTGAAGTTGTGAGAAAGTTGCATTCACTAGAATAAAGCCTGCTCATTCTAATTATTCTCTAGTGACAGAGAGAAAGTATTATGCTCTGCATTCCTCTACAATAAAGTATTTTGCTCTGCAGTTCTAGAGGGAAGTCTAGGATGATGATAAGTGCCTACAATTACAACGGTCCATGTTTTTGTGGTCCACAAGCTATCTTTCTTTTATGACAGTTGAAGATAGTGAAGTTCATGTGTTCCAGTGAGAAGATTCCTATGGATAAAATGATTAAGGTTCGTGTGGTTGCTCCTGATGATTATAACATGCTTGTGGATGTCTCCTAATCATGTTCCTATCTTGATATTGGTCTACATTAAGGATTTGAGATCATGTTCGAAGATTGTTCCCAGATAGTGTAACGTGTAACCAGTTTTGGTCGACCTGGTTAATCCCAGTGATTGTAGAGATCTCTAGAAGATTGTGGCAGCATGTTGTGGCATGGAAGATCATGTTTGAGTCCCAGCTAAGGCATGGTGTGATCCACATTTCATTTCCTTTGCATAATGTTGTAATAGGTCAGGACCTATTTTGTAAATGTTTGTAATGTCGACCTTGGAGATTGTTCCAATGGTTGATGATTGTGATGCCGACCTTGATGATCATTCCAAGGTTGATGAAATGTATAAATACTTGTAGTTGAGTCATGGAAAAGGTGTCCTTGAGTGAAAATGGAAAGATAATAAGAAAGGTCCAAAAGGCAGAGCTGAGAAGAGGTAGAGCTGAGAAGAGATAGCACTGAGTAGAGACAGAGAGAAGTAGAGGAATTATTGTACTTCAATCACAAAATAAAAAAGTGTTGATTGTGGCAGTGAGCCGCTAGTAGGGTTTAACAGCCCTTATAGTAATCTTGCTAGGTTTAGGGTTCAGGCAATGAGTCTGCTAGACCTAGTTATTCTTCATGGCAGTAAGCCAATATGTTTAGGCCCATGGAGTGACCAAGCCTAAACATCATTATTTCAAGATAGAAATATATATTGAAATCTAATCCTCTCCATGGTTTTTCCCCACCTTGGGGTTTTCCACATAAAATCTGGTGTCTCTTGTGTTTGATGTTGTATCTATGATTAAGTTTCTGGTTTCATGCATTCATTGTTAAATCATAATAATTGTGGATAAGTGATTGATGTTTAATTGTAGAAGTGTTTAAGTTTTAGAGATAAGTGATTCAACCCCCCCTCCCTCTCAATTGTCTGAGGTATATAAACAAGCCCAGTGATGAATTGTTGCCTAAGTCACCTTTGAAAGTTGACACAAAGTGTGATAAAGAAAATGACATTATTGTTAAGATTGATGATGCAGAAGGAGACTTCTTTGTGGATGAAGATGGACATGAATTTGATGAAGATGATTGTGAAGTGGATGTTGAAGGAGAATTTTTATGTGCTATAGAAATGAACAAGTATCTTTAAAAAGAGAACTAGGTATTAAAGGTTCAACTTCAACAAGAGAAGGATTCCAAGACTAAGGTATTCTCTAATTTTACAAAAGTTTCTCTAGAACATGAAGAAGCAAGAAATTTGATTGTAGACTTAAAGAGTCAAGTTGAAGAGTCTAATAAATTGATTATCAATCTAAAAACTAAAGTTGTAGAAGCCAAAAGAATAATAGATATGATTAAATCTAATCTTGAAGTAAAAAGAATAGAATGTCTGAAGTTAGAGAAAGAAATAGTCTCTTTGAGATAGGATTTGGAAGAAGCATCTTCAAAATTGCAAAAGAATATTCAATTTGAAAAGAGTATTGACTGCCTAAATGACATGTTGAGCAAGCAAAGGTATTACAGGGATACTACTGGCTTGGCTTATGAGAAAGGAGAATGTTCCAAGACAAGAGATGCTCCTAGGAAGAAGATAGACCTAACATATCACTCTACTGCACCTAAGATTGAATCCAAGAAGAAAGCTAGGGTTAATATTGCTGATAACATATATTCAAGTTTTCCACCTATCAGGTATAATTATTCACAATTCCATGGTTATTGCTATGCATGCCATGTTAATGGTCATAGGGCAAGAGATTGTTAAAGAAATGATTTTGGGTGGAATAAAGAGAAAAGTTTTTATGGCTGGTCAAATCAAAACTACAATAATGCTTGTTATAACTATAATAAAGTTGGCCATTTTGCAAAAAAACTATTGGATGCATGCAACGTATGAGTCTCTCAGATCACCTAGAAGAAACTATGTTTCTCTTGATCAAAACTACAATGTTTTGTGTTATAAATGTAATATTTTTGGGCACAAATCACAATGGTGTAGAGGAAGGATAAAACCAACTGGAGGTTACATGTTCAAGCAAAAGCAAGTGAATGCTTTGGGCAAGGAAAACAAATATCCTATACTAGTTTGGAGAAGAAAACAAAGTCAAGGAGAAGGAAGTTCAAATCTTGTGCATACTGCACAAGAGATATCCATGAGTGCATAAAGTGTAGCATGGATCAAGGGGGAGTTGATTTGTAATGTATCTTTCAAACCCCTTAACCATTCAACAATAGAGGTTGGCATGAGACTGATATGTTTGGTTTTGTTTGATTTACAAGGCCATTTATGCTTCTTCAAGATGTTTAGAGACATTATAGTTTCTCATGCCTTACTCATGATTGGTCATGTTGAGAGGCACAAGTGCTTGGTCACTTCATGTTAAGGTATATGTCATTAGATTATGCATTGCAATGGATTGGTGCATCGCTTGAAGAATAGTAATGATATTCATGCCTCATGATGCTTGTGAGTCTTTAGTATGAGTTGAAGGAGTTAAATTCTCTATTTGTGTCTTGAATCATACTATAGATAATACTCTTTTCATCAGATGTCATGATTTTTGTCTCAATTGATGTTTATGTTGATGAATGTTGATGCTTTTGTTATTGCCTGCATCAAGGTCAGATGTTCTTGATTTAGTGAATTTCATGCTTCAATCAGTTTATGGTAATGACCTTCTTTCTTTGGCAACTGATAGTGTCAGTGCAAGGATAGGCTATGAGTCAACATGTTAAGCTGAGCAGTGATGTGACAGTGAAAGAAAACAATTTTCAAAAAGTGACAATCTTGACAATGTTTATGGTGACAGTTCACTCTTGTTGACAGTATGCTTATCTATTGCGGCAATGACATATTGTTGCATATCTTCAATGTTTTACTTTGTGGTTACCTATGATATCTTGCAGATTCAGTGGTGTCAAGTTATGATGTCCAATACTAGTGCTATTTGCTTTGTGAGATTTCAAGTGCTATGTTTAACACTTATTGTGGACTATTTGCCTTGTTCTAACAATGCTGGCTTGACAAGGATTGTTATCAGTACTCTTTCAGTAACAGTTAGCTCTTTCAGGTGGTTTTAGTGGTACTTTATGCTTCTCCTTGATACCCTCTGACTGGTTTATGCTTGATACAAATTCTGATGCTTATGGGTTATATAGTGGTTATTTCTTGGTTTGATCATTCTAGATATAGTGGTATATTTGACTTTGCTCATGTTGGACTGTTACAGTAGTATATCTGACTTTGATAGTCATTTACATGCTTTAATAGTTGATGCACAATGCAATTTTGAGATTTTCATGCATTATTATTGTTTGTATTGCTTGTTGGTAATAGTGCTTTTTATGATTACATGCCTATTTGCTCATATTTATCAGTTGAATGGCTCAATAATGTTCTTCAGGTTTCTCATGTTTGCTAACAGTGGTATTGATTTTTTCTTTCAATGGAAAAATTACAGTGGTACAAGACAGGAAGAGTTATGGTCTGTGATGTCCAAAAATTGTGTAATAGTTTGTGGAAATTGATAATGTTGCCTCAAGTGTCATGATGTGATCTTATTTTTATGCTCAAGTTTGACAAGATGTGATGCCAATGAATAGTGTAGACACCCTAAAATGACCAACTTGTCATGCTACTTGCATTTCATAATCTGTCTAATCACCTACATTTCAACATTAATTAAATAATCTAATTATTTAATTAATTTCATCAAATTCTTCTAAATCTCCTAAATTCAACATTAATTAAATAAATCCTCTTTATTTAATTAATTAAATTAAATTCCTCTATATTCTTCCACAATTAAATAATTTTAATTATTTAATTTGATCATTATCCTCTTTCAAAAAATTAAGTCTACATTAATTAAATAAATCCAATTATTTAATTAATTCAACAAATTCCCTCTTATCTGAAATTAAATAATTCTTAATTATTTAATTAAATCAAAATTGTTCTCCCAAAATCATGCACAACAATTAAATAAATTTATTTATTTAATTTGCTTTTAAATCTTCTAAATTAAATAATTCTAATTATTTAATTATTTCTTCCAAAATATCTTCTCTAAATTTAAATAAATCAATTATTTATTTAAATTGCTTTTTCTTCTAATTTGAGTCATCTCTAATATAACTCAAGCTTTCTTGCTCATCAATTAAATATTTCTATATTTAATAAAGCAAAATATCTTCTTTTCTCATACAAATCTCTTCTTCTTGTTTTAAATCACTTAACTGATTGCTTTATTCTTTTAATTGATTTATCTCTTCAGTTAACTCATTCTTCTATTCTTGATAACTCCTCTCATGCAAAAGAAAGCAAGACACATGTCTTCTTCTCATTCGTTGCACATTCCTCAACTTATCTCCTCCGTTGATTCTTCTGAATTATCTGGACCGTTGATTGATCTTCCTTGAAACCTATATAAACCCCCCTCATCTCCTTCATTACCTCCCTCTCTTCGATCATATTCTCAGGATTCACAGGTTTTTTATCTCTTTTTTTATATGGAAATTTCCTTCATATTGACACAAATTTCGTTTGATTTCACAGGTTTTTTATCTCTTTTTTTGGAGAGATCTGAAAAAGGAAATTTAAAGGAAGCTTGCTGGGCAAAAACAGAGGTCACGGTTGTGTTCGGAAGGGTCGAGAGACGAAGAAAAATATAAAATTTGACCTATTTCGGTGAAGTTTTTTGACTTTTCAAGCTTCATAACTTTCACAAACGGACTCGGATTCAGCTTCTTATTACTCATACAGAGCAAATAGGTGTTTTTAACATGTTCATGCAGGATGAGCATTGAAGACCTCTTGATCTATCTCACTAAGTCTTAGAAACACATTGCATGCTTAAAAGGATAATTGAACAAATCTTTTCTTGCAATCTAAGTCTTAGGAACATACTGCTTTTCTAAAGGACAATGGACATGAATGCCAAACACTTCATTTCATAAGGGACAATTTACAACTACAATCGTGTGTGTGCATAGCTTAGTTGCACCTTATTTTTCTTATAACGGGACAATTGAACCTTTGTGTGACGTGCTTGATTTTACATTTTTTGTACTTCCTTTAGAAGGGCCTGCTTTTGGATTGCGTTTCATCCAAAAGGGACGACCCTAAGCGGAGTTTTCCTTTGAACCACTATATAAAAGGGATAAGGCGAAAGCCAAGTCCTAACCGACGTCAGCCTTACCTTGTGATGCCAAACTGAAAAGAGGTGTACTAGCCCTTTGTGGAAACGATTTTCACATTGAGCGAAGTGTTTGAAACTCTTAGTAGGATTGGTTAAAGCTTTTAGTGGCTTGTCGCATTGCTCGTAAGGCGTTGGTCCCTCAAAGTCACTAAGAACCAATTTAGATAGAGACTACCCGACCTACCTCCGAACATTGCGGTAATCATCAGTGCAAGGGAAATCGATTTAAACCCTTAAGATACTCACCATTGGCTCCCTTGAGAAGAGATAGTATTCCCTTGGACATAAAACTCTTGTGACCTACTTGAGCTTTCCAAGGGGAGGGTGAGATATCCCTACCTATCGTCTCTCGCAAAGATACTAAATATCTAACACCTTTATGGAATGATATTTTTATCGACGGAGTATTAAGCTGTGAGCTGATCTACTGCAATGAAACCTTGTCTCTAGGGATAAAAAGTGCTTGTTATTGATTGCAACTGTATTTGACCTGTGGAAACATTGGGCTTGTTTGGAGCCTTGAACATACACTATCTGTTGTGTCAGTCCTTGTGCCTTTTTTGACCACTTGTTTGCTATGTTTTCTCTTGCCAAACCAATCCAATCAGAAACAGAAAAATCTTGCCTTTGAAAAACATTAGACACTACTTCAGCGCCCCTGGTACTACAGAAGCTCGCTTTTGGCCATACAGTAGATCGCCTTTGGTACAGCAGTAACCCGCCTCTGGCTAAAACTCTACTTCAGCGCCCTTGGTATAACAGTAGCTCGCTTTTGGTCACTGTAGCTCGCCTTTGACATAGCAGTAACTCGCTATTGGTAGCTCAGTCCGTCGCCTCTGGCCCACAGTAGCACGCTTTTGATAGCACAGTCCTGCGCCTCTGGTCAAACAGTATAGCGCCTTTGGTCAGTACTTTGTGCATCAGAGTTTGTCCGTTTCTTCAAAGCATCTCACATATTCCCAGCATTACATTGTGCCTAAGTGAAACCCATGGTCACCACCAGGCTACAGCAAACCATGAAGTCTAGGCAAGTTGTCCCTAAGAAGCACAAGTCACCCCCTCGCACACCACAATCAGGTCGTCTCAACGTTACTCCCAAAGTGACTCCTAGTACACCCGCGGCAAAACCAATTAGCTCTCCAAACATGCCGCACATAGATGAACCAAGCAATCCTCATGAGGATAGAACCCCTTTGCTTAATGCACCGCAGTATACCACAGGCTTGCCTCCGGATTTTGTCCCACAAGGTTATATCGTAGATCAAACCCCATCTCAAGAAGAGCGACACTTTGAAATAGGTCAATCCTCTCAAGAAGATGGGCAAGATCTGGATGAATTTATACAGGATCCTAGAGCTATAGCTGCCTTTGATAAAATTCTTAGTGAGAACCAGGATTATTTCTTTCGCTTGCTTGCAAAGCAAGGTGCCAAGTTACCTCCAGATTTTGATGTGTCCACTCTCAAGGAGAGCAACAACACCCAAGAAACCATACAAGCGGTGCAAACCATGTCCACGGTCACTACGCCCTTACCTACTCAAAGCTCACAGTATAGGAATCCCCTCTTTCAAAATCCAACAGAGGAGAGGCCCGTATCACCACTGTTGACTCCTATGGAAATCTATCAAAACCAACAAGAAACTCTCCAACATCAAGCAGAGTTAGCTAAGCAAGCCACCTTAGCTCGGTCGAATGTGCAACCACCTCCTAAAGTGTCCACCCCAAGCGCAAGTAGAATCTTGGTTACCCCATCACGCGTAGGTTTCCCACCCAATTACAATCCGGGGAACACATATGTAGCCATGCAACAAGGGTCTCAACATATGCCACCTCCTATATCATTACACCTGCATGTCTCTAAACCAATTGGAGTCACGCAGCCCCAACCACAACATTCTTCTACTCTCATCTTCAATCAACCCCCACCATCGCAAAACACTTCTACCTATGTTCCTCCTCCACAACGTTCATCCACGCTCAACTTCTTTCATACATTACCTAGCCACTCGCAACATTCCCAACATCAGGTTTCCCAAAGCTATGTGCCACCTTCACAACCTAATCAAACGCACTTTAGCTTTCCTCCCCCCAATACGTTTCTTCAACCATCGCAGAGCCAACATTCTTACCTAGCGCCACCTCCACCTCTGCCTAATCAAAACCCCCAATTCCAACCCAATCTGAACCAATCATACAATCCATACAATCCCAATCAATCTTACGACCCTTACAATACCACTGCGCATGGCTCACATTATAATCTTCCATATGGGCAACACCAACCACTTTTTGGACAACAGGAGATGTTACCAACCCCTCCCACGACTATGGAACTAAAGATTGCGGAGGTGCAACAACAGCTATCTGATCTTACGTTTGGCCACACCAAAAAGACCTTCTCCTTGGAGGAAGTGTGCCCTTATCCTTTTGATCGGTCGTTACCAATGATCCCTTTTCCTCAAAATTTCACTATTCCCAAGTTCGATAAGTACAAAGGAAAAGGTGACCCAAAAGACCATCTTAGGGAATTCTATCTTGCTTGCTTCGAGGTTTCTCACAACGACACATATCTTATGCTTCTTTTTCCTCGCAGTCTTGGAGGACAAGCAATAGAATGGTTCTCACACTTACCTACGGGTATCAAGTCTTTCAACAAGCTAGCAGAGAAGTTTGCCACCCATTTCTCTTACAACGCAGAGCATGAGATTTCCATGACGGACCTATGCAACAATAAATAGAAAAATGGTGAGACTTTCATTTCTTTCCTTCAGCGATGGAGACAAATGGCTAGTAAATTCCCTTTCAAGATTCTGGAGAAACAGCTTGTTAGCATATTTGTACAGAACCTCAACCAAGAGTTAGGTTTCCATTTGCAAATCCTTAGTGCTACAACCTTCGATGAAATCACATACAAGGGCATCAACATTGAGAAGGCCCTCATTGCTAAAGGTGTGGTCAAAATCTTTAAAGAAACGAAAGATAGCTCTTCTCATCAACAATCGAACGATAAACCCAAGTATTGGAATAAAAACAAAAACGTGGTCAATGATGGAGTGGTCGATACTAAGCATGTCCAAACGTTGCAAACACCGCTGCAACTCTCCAAACCAAGTCAAGCTCCACCTCAACAACAGCAGCAACAAAGGCAGCCTTATCCCAACCAACAGCAATGACAACAAGAGCGGCCTCAACAAGATTACCCTCCGCGACGTCAATTTACTCCTTTGGGAGTGCCCATCGAATCGGTCTTACAGCAAGCTTTGCAGAAAAGGCTCATAACCTTACCTGATGCTCCTCCTTATGGAGAACCTATCTACAAAACTGCACGTTACAGAGACAATGAGTATTGTGAGTTCCATAGGAGCAAAGGTCATCGAACTGCATCTTGCATGAAGCTTAAGCACCTCATCCAAAACCTCATCGACGGTAATCAAATCACTTTTGAGAATGAATCACCAGCGCAACACACGAACAAGGATCTCGATATGTACAAGGAACCATTCCCTCATCATGGTCCACCTCCTCCTCAGGATAGAGGTAAAGGTATCAATCACGCTTCCACGTCCTTTGATCCCATTGTAGGTCATTTTGAAGAGAGTCGAGTGTCTACCCTCACCATTAAAGGCAAATCTACGGATTGTGTTGTTACTACTCGTCGAGGTCATGTCACCATTCGTGCACCTACACCTAGGCTTCCGGTTCAGTCTGATTATAATCTTGTCGAACATCTAGGGAGAACACCAGCACAGATCTCTATTTTGGACCTTCTACGGTCATCACCTGCACATCGAGTAGTGCTAGAAAAAGCCCTCCAAGAGTCGTCCGTTCCTAACAACATAGCAGTCGCAGATTTCCAAGCTATAGTGGGTAATATTGCTTCGCCTTACAATGTGGTCTTCTCTGAGAAAGACCTTCCCTCCCATGATCCTTGTCACAACGATGCCCTCCATATTGAAGTGCTCATCCATAAGCGCAAAATCAAACGCATCCTCATAGATGGTGGTGCTGGTCTCAACATCTGTTCTTTAAAGTTACTAAAGCAATTGGGATACTCTGAGGATCACATCAACACTGATCATAGTATTACAATCAAGGGGTATGATGATGCAGAACGCCGTTCAGAAGGTGTTATTCACTTGCCTATACAGCTGGGCCCCGTTATGCTTGAAACCAGGTGTCAAGTTCTTGATATTGAGCTGCCTTACAACATTATTCTTGGCCGCCCATGGATCCATGCAATGAAAGCTGTTCCCTCCACGTACCATCAGTCCCTAAAGTTCACATACAATGGTACGGAGATCACCATCCCAGGAGACCCTAATCCTTTTGAATTTTGCCGTGTCTTGCAAGGAAGCTATAAGAATTGCAACCAAGTGCCTAAAAATGACAAAGCCCTTGAATCCCCTCTCTATGTTGACCCTGAAACTCTCACACAAGCCTCTACAAGTGAACCTACACCCCTCCCCAAAATCACAGCTCGCTTTCAGGATATAGGCTTTGGCTCTTATGATATCTCTGAATCTTGTTGTGTAGGGCGGATGCCTTTATCTCCAAAATCTTACGGCAAACCACCCATTGCTAAAGTTACCAAAAAAGCAGCTATTCCTCCCCCAACATTCCTAACCCAATTCCAACATGGATGGTTATTGGAAGAGGAAACTATTGAGGACATCTCTTCTTGGCTCTACAAGGAGAAAGAACCAGTCACGATACCAGTCAAGCAATATGGCAATGGCTTAAGGATAGTGAAAAATATGGGCTATAAAGGCAAAGGTGGCCTTGGGAAACAGAATCAAGGCACTATGGAGCCCATTGTGGTAACAAAGAAGCTAGACAGGAAAGGATTAGGATTTGGTAAGAAGGTACCACGCACCTCGGACATCGAGTATATCCTCGACGAGGTAGCTGACAAGTTTCCCGCCGATTCGACATCTACAGAGGATATCACCGATGACTCTTCCCTCCACATGACCAATCTATTCGCAGAATCCTCCATTTTTACACTATCCTCCGTATCCTTAACTTCCACCACCAGCACCCAGAATGTCACGCTTGTCTACCCTGAACTTATCGATTGGGACCAACAAGGGGCCCCCGTTATAGATGTATTTCAGAATGACGAAGCTTTAGCTGAGTTCATGGGACTTCGGGAAGGTATCCCTCTTGGCGATCACAAGGCAGGTTTTGTAATGGAACTAGAGCCCATGGCTTACTTTGGTGAGAATGCCAAATCCTCTAGTCACAAAAGTGCAAATAAAGAAAAATCTCTAGGTGAAAACCACACTGTGGCACCTCCTGATCATAAAATAGTAAAAATAAAGGACGTATCCAAAGGTGAAAACCCAACTGTGGCACCTGAGGATGGAGGATTTGACCTTCCCTTACCTTCTAAGTATCAAGAGAAATCAGCTCTACTAGTGGAAGATTCTACAGAGATCAACCTAGGTACAGAACAGAATCCAAAGACAACATTCCTAGCGGCATCATTATCTGATACAGAGCACAGAAATCTTAACAACTTCTTCTTGCAACGAACCATCAACTTTGCATGGACCTATGCAGATATGCCAGGGCTAGACCCTAAGCTGGTAGTTCATTATCTCACAGTTGATCCCAAAGTGAAACCAGTCAAACAGAAGTTGAGAAAAATGCACCCACAGATAGCTCTCTTAGTGAAGGTGGAGGTACAAAAGCTATTAGACGCAAAGTTCATACGACCTATCGACTATTCAGATTGGGTCTCAAACATTGTACCTGTATCTAAACCTAATGGGCGCATCCGCATGTGTAATGATTTCAGAGATCTCAATAAGGCATGTCCCAAAGATGATTTTCCACTACCAAACATTGACATTATAGTGGACTTGACAGCAGGTCACGAGATGCTTTCTCTTATGGATGGATTCTCAGGCTACAACCAGATAAGGATCGCTGAAGAAGACCAACATAAAACAACCTTTACTTGTCCTTGGGGCAATTATTGTTGGTGCGTCATGCCGTTTGGTCTCAAGAATGCAGGAGCAACCTATCAGCGAGCTATGACAGTGATCTTCCACGACCTCTTTCATCACATCATGGAAGACTATGTGGATGATATATTGGCTAAATCTTCTAGAGCAGAACATATACAGGTCCTAGGATAGATCTTCGACAAGCTTGAAAAATACCAAGTAAGACTTAATCCTAAGAAGTGTGTCTTCGGTGTCACATCAGGGAAGCTGTTGGGATACATAGTATCTCGTAGGGGCATCGAAGTAGATCCAGCAAAAGTAAAGGCTATAGTGGAGATGCCTCCACCAAAGAACCTTAAAGCATTAAGGAGCCTCCAAGGAAGGTTACAGTCCATCAGGCGTTTTATATCACAGCTAGCAGATAAATGTCAACCCTTTCAGCACTTGCTCCGAAAGGATGTCTCGTTTCGATGGGACAACAAGTGTCAGGCAGCGTTTGATCAACTTAAGGAGTATCTAGCTACACCTCCTGTATTGGTTCCACCAGTTGCAGACAAACCTTTGATCTTATACATCTCCACTACAAATTTGGCCCTAGGGGCCCTGCTAGCACAAAATGATGACTCAGGCAGAGAGCACGCAATTTACTATATCAGTAGAACCTTGGTGGGATATGAGCTCAATTATTCACCCATGGAAAGGGCTTGTCTAGCAGTAGTGTTTGCCTCCCAAAAGTTGCGGCATTACATGTTGAACCAACACACAAATCTGATAGCCAAGATTGATCCCTTGAAATATCTATTAGCAAAAGCAGCTCTCACAGGCAGACTGGCTAAATGGGTTATGATTCTTAGTGAGTTCGACATTGAGTACACAGATCGTAAGGCAATCAAAGGACAAGCCCTCGCGGATCAACTAGCAGAAGCACCTATGAAAGATACACATCCTATGGTAGCAGACTTTTCTGATGAGAATCTCTTCACTCTTTCCAACTCCATAATGTGGAAGTTGTACTTTGACGGTTCTTACACACAGCATGGCTCAGGAGCTGGCATCTTATTTGTTACACCTCAGAATGACTACATTCCAAAGTCATATCGGCTTGCATTCCCTTGCACCAACAACATAGCCGAGTATGAAGCACTCCTTATAGGTCTCAATACAGCAGTTCAATGGGACATCACAGAATTACAAGTATATGGAGACTCACAGCTAGTCATCCGCCAAGTCACAGATGAATACCAAACAAAGGATGAAAAGTTGGTCCCCTACAAACAACTAGTGGATGCCTACAAACCACATTTTTCTAGCATCACATTTGAGCAAATTCCAAGAGAACATAATAAAGCTGCGGATTCTATGGCTTTTGTAGGGTCACTAATTGATATGCCTGCAAATACACAGAAATGTGAATTCTTGATTGAGCAATTGTTGATACCAGCCGTCGATGTTCCTGTTACTGAAATCATCTGCAAACTTGTTGGTCCCAATTCCCCATGGTACGAAGATATCTATGAATACCTCAAGAACAATACCTTTCCCCCTGACCTATCATCCACCCAACGCAAAACCTTTATCCGTCGATCCTCTCGTTACATCATTCTGGGTGATACACTATATCGCCGGAGTCTCGATGGTATCCTCTTACGATGTCTTAACGCGGAAGAAGCCGAAGCTACCTTACGAGACATACACGAAGGTGTCTGTGGCACACATTCTACCGGTCCTAATCTTGCTAAGAAGATACTCAGAACAGGTTATTACTGGCCTACAATAGAGCAAGATGCTGCACAGTTTGCTAAGAAGTGTCTACAATGTCAGCAACATGGAGATCTGATTCACGCACCAGCTCATGAGTTACAACCTGTGACAACCCCATGGCCTTTTTCTCAATGGGGTCTCGACCTCGTAGGACAAATCCACCCTTCCTCTTCAAATGGCCACAAGTTTATCATTACTGCCACTGAGTATTTCACGAAGTGGGTGGAAGCCATTCCTATGACCTATATCACCGGTAAGCAAATAGCCAAGTTTATCCTAAACTACCTCATATGCCGGTATGGTATTCCCCAAGCCATTGTCACTGATAATGGGAGACCATTCAAGAACCAAGATGTCCGTGCCTTATGCATACAATACAATATCCAACATCGCTTTTCAACTCCCTACTATCCGTAGAGTAACGGCCAAGCTGAGGCTTCCAATAAAACCATTCTCAAAATCCTCAAGAAAACAGTTAATGAAGCTGGTCGTGATTGGCACTTGCAACTCAATCCTGCCTTATGGGCCTACCGCACTAGTATCAGAACACCCACTGGTGCCACACCATATGCCTTGGTCTTTGGCTCTGAAGCCATCCTACCTATAGAGGTCGAGATCCCATCCCTCCGAGTATCCATGCAGGACCTGATCGGCGGAGATGAGTATCGCACTTCCAGATTAGCTGAGCTTGAACTACTAGATGAGAGGCGTCTTGCCGCACTTAATCATCTCCATGTCTATCAAAACCGCCTCCGGCGTAATTACAACAAAAAGATCAAAGAAAGACGGTTTCAAGTTGGTGATCTTGTACTTAAGGAGAATCAGAGAAATCAAGCAGATCGAGAGAAGAAGGGTAAGTTTGAGCCTAACTGGTTAGGTCCCTTCATTGTGACAGCAGCATATGGATCGGGAGCTTATACTTTAGCTACACTTGACGGCATTCCTCTAGATGAGCCACTTAACAGTGTCCATCTCAAGAAGTTCTACGCTTGATCCTCAGAGTATTCCCACAAAAAATCAAAAAATCAAAAAATCAAAAAATCAAAAAAAATCAAAAAAAATCAAAAAAAATCAAAAAAATCAAAAATACAAAAATACAAAAAAACATCCATCCTCTGGTGAAAACCTGGAAAACAGGCGCCTTGGATAAGTACCATAGTGAAAACCTGGCAAACATGCGCTATGCGTAGAGTCAGCATCCATCGTCTATCGAGTCTTGTCCACTCCTTGTCCAGTCCGCAACCTGATTCATCCATCCATCCATAATAAAACCATTGACTTTGTTTGCATTTCCATCTCCCTACCTAGTATAGCTTGGAAATTTGTCAGTGTCCCTCATCGTCATCCCACGTCTTGATATGTGTCTACAGTTAACACTGTCTTGTCCTAGGTCAAGTCTTTCGGTGTCTTCTTCGGCGGTCACCCCTACAGTTTCCTCTACCAGAATGGGGGCAACTCTTTCCTTAGCTTCAGTCTAGGATTGGTTCCTTGTTCGTGGTTCACAGCGCATACTTCAATCTTGTCTCATTTCCACAGGTAACACCCTTTAACGGACACAGAGTTCCTACGATAAGGCTGTCATCTTCTCAACACTTGTTCTACATCATCACGCCCCCAGAACTACATATTATCTTTTCAATCTTAAGGTACTTTGATCCCATGGATATGGGTATGTAGGCAGTCTGGAATACGAAGCACGTTTCCAGTACTCAGGTACATAAGATCACCTCTTCTCCACTCTTTTCCCACATCATCACTCTAACCAGAACTACATATTATCTCTTCTTAGTCTTAAGGTACCTTGATCCCATGGATATGGGTATGTAGGCAGTCTGGAATACGAAGGACGTATCCAGTACTCAGGTACATAAGATCCCCTCCTTTCACCTTGACCCATTCATCACTCTATCCAGAACTACATATTTATCACGTTCATCTTCCATCGTCAGTGTGCCTTGATCCCATGGATACAGGGTATGTAGGCAGTTTGGAATACGAAGGATGTATCCAGTACTCAGGCACACATGATCCATCATTCTCCACCCGTCCCAATCCATTAACATTTCATCCTTCTAGTCTTTCGTTTTTCAAAATCCATTCGCCTCGACTTGACTAACTCAAGCAGCAAGCTAGCGCATCCTTTCAAAGCAAAAGTCCTTAACAAACTTGAAGCAAAGAGGCCTACTTCTAGAGTCATCTACTGTCCTGCATACCGATTGCCAACATCAGCTAAGTACCGCTTAACCAAGCCCTAGATCAACAAGCTTGTCTTCTACGAAGTGTTCCATTGTCGAGACCAACACACGCGTCTCCTGCAACATGTGGCATTTCCTGCAAGTGAGACATTGTCTTTTTAGGTAGATAGCCCCCTTTAACGGACACAGAGTTCCTACGATAAGGCTGTTATCTTTCCTATCCAATCTATCCTGAGCAACCTCTTTGGCAAGAGAATATGTTGGCTGTATGTTTACTTTGTAAGTCAGTCAATTTGTGTTATGGTTTATCTTTTGTTCCTTTTCCAATACCTATTCAAGACTACCTTGATTTATCTATAATCTTGGTATGTTGCGATGCAGTACGGACTGGGGGCATAGTCATTGCTTTCTGTGTGCTGTGTTTGAGGAATGATCTTTAGCATCTTTCTTAGCATTCTATTTATCTTGTGTGTGTTAGGACCTAGCATCTTACATATTAATACTCTTCTTGCATTTACATGTATTGAAGTTTATTTTATGTTCAAGACTATGGCTCATTCACATGTTCCAACAAGGTTATATTATGTCTAAGGGGATCTAAGTTCAAACCGCTTGCTTGCAGAGTCAACGTCCACGCACTCGGATATTACTGTACCTTGGTCTTTTTATACCTTGGTGGCGAACTATCCACGTGCTATATCAAAAATAAGGATTGCTCTTTATAAACAAATGTGAAACCATTGCAACAAGCTCATCCATTTACACCATCCATTTTTCCATGGCCTTATATAGTTTTCCAGCAAAGATCAATCAACAGTCTTTCTATCATGTTCTCTTCTATCTCCACTTTCTTCTATCTATCATCAACCCAACCTTATCTGTCTCCAACAAATCTTCTAGTCGAGCGTCAACACAGTTCTTCTGTCACTTCCCTGTCTTTCCTCTCGAGGGGGCACCCTACACTAACTATGCTGGGGCAACTACCTACACTGGGGCATTAGTAAATTGTATCATGTCTTCAACAATCGATTTTCTTTGACGCAACACTACATGCTGCATTGCATCAAAGAGGGGCAAAATGTAGACACCCTAAAATGACCAACTTGTCATGCTACTTGCATTTCATAATCTGTCTAATCACCTACATTTCAACATTAATTAAATAATCTAATTATTTAATTAATTTCATCAAATTCTTCTAAATCTCCTAAATTCAACATTAATTAAATAAATCCTCTTTATTTAATTAATTAAATTAAATTCCTCTATATTCTTCCACAATTAAATAATTTTAATTATTTAATTTGATCATTATCCTCTTTCCAAAAATTAAGTCTACATTAATTAAATAAATCCAATTATTTAATTAATTCAACAAATTCCCTCTTATCTGAAATTAAATAATTCTTAATTATTTAATTAAATCAAAATTGTTCTCCCAAAATCATGCACAACAATTAAATAAATTTATTTATTTAATTTGCTTTTAAATCTTCTAAATTAAATAATTCTAATTATTTAATTATTTCTTCCAAAATATCTTCTCTAAATTTAAATAAATCAATTATTTATTTAAATTGCTTTTTCTTCTAATTTGAGTCATCTCTAATATAACTCAAGCTTTCTTGCTCATCAATTAAATATTTCTATATTTAATAAAGCAAAATATCTTCTTTTCTCATGCAAATCTCTTCTTCTTGTTTTAAATCACTTAACTGATTGCTTTATTCTTTTAATTGATTTATCTCTTCAGTTAACTCATTCTTCTATTCTTGATAACTCCTCTCATGCAAAAGAAAGCAAGACACATGTCTTCTTCTCATTCGTTGCACATTCCTCAACTTATCTCCTCCGTTGATTCTTCTGAATTATCTGGACCGTTGATTGATCTTCCTTGAAACCTATATAAACCCCCCTCATCTCCTTCATTACCTCCCTCTCTTCGATCATATTCTCAGGCATACTTAACAGCGCTTCGAGCATACACAACGCGTCGATTGAGCACTAGAACGATCTTTTGACATTGATCTCTTGAGCCACTTTACGATCTTTTAACATTGATCTTGGCGCAACCCTTACGATCTTTTGACATTGATCTTCTTGAGCCACTTTACGATCTTTTAACATCAATCTTGGCGCAACCCTTACGATCTTTTGACATTGATCTCTTGAGCACACTACTTGCTTGTTGCAGCTATGGCTTTGCAACTACATTGAGCAATCCACATTCAATCCAAAGGAAACAATACAAGTTTTGGTAAGAGCTTTCATTTATCTTTGATTTGTGATTTATGGCTTTTACTTAGATTCGTTTCCTTTATGTTATTGGATTTTTGGTTTTTATTAGTTTAGATTTAATCCATTTTTCCATATACACAAATAGGTCTTGAACTAGAATATGAAGTCTATTACAGTTTCATTTAATCATATAGTGATATATAGTTCTTGATGCTTTCAACCATTACAGTACTCTGTTTTGGACCGATCCATGCTCAGTTGATGGTTTCATGTGGTGGTACAGTGTTTTTGATTATTGGCTCCTTCAATGACTCTGCTCTTTGAGTTGTTACAATGAATGTTTTGGTAATAAGGAAATGGAGTCCATCAAAATGGTGATTAGAATATTGTTTATATTGTGATTCCTTTTTTTATTCACAATGCAAAGATGATTTGTGTGAACCTTAAATATTCTTGATAATGGTATGCCTTTGAACACAAACATGTGCAAGTTGTCTTTTGCATGATCACTTTACTATGCATAGGGAATATGTCTCTACATCTGATCAAGTGGCTAATATTTTCACTAAGCCACTTTCAAAAGAAGCATTTGAAGGACTAAGGGATAGAATTTGTGTCTTCTCTCTTGACTCTCTAAATTGATTCAGCTCATATCTTGTTCTCAGGGGGAGCTTCTTTGCATATTATGCATTCCTGTTGTGTGAGTTGGTACATTAATGTGATAAGTGATTACCAGCATTCATTTTTCTTGTAATCTCTTCTCATGTTACTGTAGCATGGTTATATATTGGAAGTGGGCATTTGTTTGGTTGATACATTGATGCATTGGTACAATGGTATATTTAGATGTTATCTTGGTGCTTGATACTTGATCATTGATATATGCTGTGCATTTTGATGCTTTCAGTTGGTTCTTGATGTTGGTGACAGTGGTGTTCTACTCAAATGACAGTTCTCTTATCTCTAGTTTTAATATCTCTCATGTTTGGCATCTTTAGTTGTTGTCCTTGTTTTGATATATGCTCATTTATATGCTCCTTTATATGGTACTGATAGTGCAATTGTATTTCGGGGCCATTCTGGGTGTTTTATGCTTCATTGGACAGTCACAGTATAATTTACATTTTTTATTTTTGCTTATCATTTCTATAGCATATTGGCTTATGGTTCCTGATCTCTCATTGAGGCAATGGCACACTTCTTTCTTCCTTTGTCTTTGATGTAAAAAGGGGGAGTGAGAGTTGTGTTTTGCCCTCAAGGACAAAGGGGGAGTTTGTTGCCCTCTCAGTTGTTGTCCTTGATGTCAAACTGTTGATCATGATGTTAGTCATAAACAAACATAGAATAAAAGTTACACATCAACCTTTACTCATCTTGAAAGATACGATGAATTCAAAGAATTCATGATCCCAAGTCTCCATGGATTAGTTCTTAATCAACTGACGTTACTCAGTGGTTGATGTGTGTTGTTGTTTTCCATTCAGGGGCCTTACGTTTGCTCATCATCAGGATTCTGTTTCAGTAAAGATGCTACACAGAAGGTTATCTACACTGGATATTTCCACAAAAAGTGTGTCTATACTCAAATCTTCGCATGATATTTGCCAATTATATATGCTTTAACTTCAAATATGCTATAAATCTTCAAGTATCTACGAGATGTCTGCATATTTCATGTAATTTGCTTCTGATTATCTGTTATTTGCAATTGTGATGGTGAATGGCTCTGAAATTAAAAGAAATGTAAATGAAAACTTCAAATTATGATGAATCTTCAGCTATTGAGCCACATACACACTTGATACAGTCATGAGAAGGAAGAAATCAAACCATATTTTCACCAAGATGTTCCACAGCTAGAGATAGATGATGCAAACTTCAAAGGATGAGGAATGAAAATAATATATGCAAACTGATGAACACTCCAAGGGACACAACAAATCAAAGCATATATCAAGAATTTAGACACAGATTACTCAGAATTTATGATGATTTGTAATCAAACAGGTCTTCTCTTTCATTAAGTATGCAAAACTATGTATGCTTACAATAACTTTGAAATAGGCCCTGAATATTTCAGCAAACAAATTTTAATTAAGCTTCCAATGTCTAAAACAAGGCATCTCTGCACCTTTTATAGCACAAGGTGAGAGAGCGGTTACAAATGATCTATGATCAATATTTATCAATTAAGATCTATGGTGCACATTCCTTTTGACTTAGTCAATAGTATCTCGTGGTACAGGTTGCTAGCTGGCAACCATCTAGGTGACTTATTTTCCTCCTAAGTACCTGATGCATGTATTTCCCTTTCTGGCGCATCTTCATCTACTCATCAGGTTTCTTCTTCTTCATCTTCATGATCATCATGATCATTGCTTTTCGTGTCTTCATCATCCTGATGAATGTCTCCCTGTATGTGGACCTGCATGGTTGTCCTGATATTTTCATATGCTTCCACTACTCTTTTAATTTCTCCGCCATCCTGAGTTTTGGCTTTGCTGATGGCATGCTTATGTGTTTGGAACTTATCCTTGAGGGTTTCCAATTTATTTTTCCTATTGCTCAATGTTTCATTGTAATTCTCCACCTTGACCTTGATCCTCATGATCTTATTCATTGCTTCTTCTGTCAGGTGGTTAAAAGGGTCATTAGCCATCGACTGGAAATTACTATGCAGAGCTTTGATGGCAAAGTCTACGTCTTGATTTTCAGTCTTACCTTCTACTTTCCCCTCTAAGGCCTCCAGGACTTCTGCCTCATAAGACATCATGTCATGCAGCTTCACACTGATATCTCCCAATTTATTGTTGCACCTCTTTAGTACATCACATTCAAATCTGATGTCTTTATACTAGATATCCACCAGCATGGCAGTGTTATTGCTCAGCACCTAGCTACTTATTAGGACTTGAGGATTAATCCTCTTTATTTCACTCAAATCACTCAAGGCTTTCTCCAATTGGAATGACCTTCTTCCAGTCTCCGTCTGCAATTTATCAACTTTTCTCCTTGAGATACCCAAAGAATTCCACCTCTACAAAGAGGCCTTCACTACTTCCTCAGCTCCTATGAGTGCAGATGACATCCACTTTCTCATAACCACTGACTCATGCTTCATAAGGTCTAATTTATTGAACTCCTCCTAAGAAATCATAGTCAATGGGACCGCTTGATCTGATGGTGTATGATCAAGGTTAATTAACCATTTTATGTATGCATGCAGCTGGGCAATGTGCTCTTTATGCTGCTAATTCTTTTCCTTTTCTTTCTTCACCCTTTGGATCAAAGAATCTATTATATCCTTCCCTTCCTGACCCTCTTGGTCTTCATTAGCAAACCCCAAGTCCACTGTTGTAATTTGGAATTCTTCCAGGGTGATCTTGCCTTTTTCTTTTTCAACAATGGGAAGGGCTACCTGGGCGGTCCTTCTGCCCGTAGTAGGATCTCTTCTGATGGTCGAGGTTAATCTGGCCTTCCTCTTTGGCTTCATGATGGTTTCTGAAAATAATGTTGAAACGTCAAATTCTTGAATCTCAAAACCCAATTCCGTACCTATCTCCTTCTTGAGCCATTGAGGTACTTGATCTCTAGATCCATGTTGTCTATCATCATCATTTCCACCTTGATCTCCTGTATCTGCATTTATTCTTAATGGAGAGGGTGACTTTCTCATTTCTTCCTTGTGATGATCTGCATGAGGGTGATCTTGTTCTACTTCCTCCTCCTAAGGAGTCTCTTCTTGCGGTGGAGGATCTTGTGGTGCATCCTCTTTTGTTTCATCCATCTTAATAATTTCCTCATCTTGAGGCACATTTGTATCTGTGGATATCACTGTATCTGACTTAGGTGCATTAACCTGATCTTGGATCACATTTAGATTTGTACCTGTTGGATCTACCTCCTGAGTCTTTAGGTCATCATGACCTAACGTTTCTTGAGTCTAGGGGGCATCATCGGCTGATGTATCTTTATCTTCCCCACCCTTCTGCTGGACTTCCACTATTTTAGGCTCATCAGATATATTTGGTTGTTGTTGTTGGCCCATATCTGGAGCATTGCCTTCTGTTTATGCCAGCTTGGTTTCTTCAATATTTTGTACTTTATCAGGTGCACCTATTTGATGTTCAGGACTTTCATCATCCCTATGTGTTAGATCTATCAATGCAGGGCTAGTTACCTGATCAACTAATTTATCAAGCCCTATATGTTGGGCTACTCTCTCTGGACTATCTTCTTTTTCTTGCTCCACCTGCTTCAACTCTTCTAATATCACCCTCTGTGATGATGGTGTTCCTTGTGGAGTCATGCGAGTATTTGAAGCGAGGGTCTCCATTCGCCTGAGAGGCTACATTTTCTACCACTTCATCATCTGATAGGTCCATAGTCTCCTCTAGTGAGACAGGACCACTTCGACCTGCTACAGTGGTTTCTTTGGCTTGCTCTTTAGCCTCCTCAGTCTTAAACTAAATTATGGTAGGAAGTGGCACATCATGTTGCAATTCTTTTCTGAACACTTCACTACCTGCTCCCCTTAACGTCACAGGGTCATGTCTTATTTCACCCCTCATATGTGTTCTTGGTTTTTTAGGGGTTGAAGTTACTAAGGATACTACCTTCCTCTTCCTGGTGACCACCAAGGGGTCATTCTCTACAGGCTCCTCTTCAATAAGAATATCTTTATCTGCATATTGCTGTGAAGTTTGGCCTTGATCCTGTATTTCTGCAGTATCCACAGCCATCCTCAGGATCTTTTTAGTCTTTTGTTTATCCTCTGGAGGTGGTGTGGATGAGGTTGATGCCTATCCTGATGCAGATGTATCCTCATCTGGTATATCAATTCTTTCAAATATTACTCCCTTAGGATTATCATCAGTTTTCTTCTTTCCTCTGGGAGTTCCTTTTCCTTGTTTCTGAGGTGGCAGCCTTTCTCCATTAGATTTTCTCTTCTCTACAAGAAAGTCATCATATTCCTCATCAAGAATTTCTTGCCTTTTCTTCTTGTTGTCTATTGTAATGGCCATCCCCTTCTTCTTCAGTATATTTATTTGTGCATCTACCCATGCTTGGGTTAGTAACACTCCACCTATAAACCTATCTAATGAAATATCCTCAAGCTGCGTTAGGTCAGGGGCTGAAATGGTGTCATTGTACACCTTCTTCTCTTCATATTCATTTGATAATAACCTACCATCATCCTTCTTTAATTGTGCAGGCACTGGAATGCAATCAAATGTCCTGATCTAGTTAAGGGTGAGCCTTTGATATTTTCCTCTTCTGACCTCAGCTTCATCCTCACAGTCTATCCAGAAATCTTCCAAGTGCTTCTGATGGATTGGCTTCCCCATGATCTTTCTCATTCTTCCATAGGGGTCGTATGATCTAACCAATGGAAATGGTTGTAAATTCATTAGGTTCAGACCCACTATGGCCTTCTTTATGTTTTCTGAATCAGGGTAGCTATACCACCCTATAGTTACTGGAAACAAAACTGGAGGAATCTTATTGTTTGCTTTATATGTATCCAGTATTGTTGATACTTGTCTTAGAAACTCCATCAGGATTACCCAATCAGTAGGGTACTTGGGTAACATTAAGGGTTGTCCCTCAAAACCTTCTACTGTAATGTAGGAGAACGTGGCAAACTAGATGAACCAGGCACCATGCCTATATATTACTTTCTGAGCTTCCATGCTCAGTCTTTTGGTTCCATCTTCCTCCATTGTTCTGACCAGATGCATGGAGAATGCATCATTTGCTAGTTTATAATCATGGAGATAGTCTGCCCTCTGCAACTGAGGATAATGATCCCATATATGGGCATCATTCAAACTGCCACCAATCTTTCCAGCTATAGTGAGTGCATCAAATGTACCCTTATAGGCACATGAATACACAATATATGAAGTCATATGAAACGAATAGTCCAGGCCTCCTAGACTCATTAGTTGTTCATCTAGGGCATCATTGATGATCTTAGCCCATAATGGCTTGTTATCCATGTAAATGCACATCATGATAATCCCATACATCCAATCCTTGAAGCTTCCAGCTGTAGGCTGACCTGTCATCCTATTGAGCAGGGCAATCATATATTGATAGTCATCATCAAAATCAAACTTGTATAGGTGCACTAGTAATTTGGCAGTGGCAGTGTAAGGACTGTTCTTTGCTCTCCATTGGTACATCCTCTTTCTTGCAGTCTTCTTGTTGTTGGTATATTCAACTTCCAGTTTCTTCAGATCCATGCTGACTACCTTTTTCCCAACTGGAAGGTTGAAAGTAGATGTAATTCCTTTGATAGACAGGTCTGCATATACACTTCCGTGTTTTTCTACCCGCCTTGTCTTAGGGCTATAGTTTCTGGCACACTCAATTACCAATTCCTAAGTTTCCATGGTGTAAGGAAATCCAGCTGCATACCACATTCTTGAAACAAAAATGCTATCCAGTAGGGAACTATCTCTGTCTTCGCCCATCTTGGCTGACCATGCCACCAAATTTGTGTTTCCTTGGTGAGTATCTCTGATGACACCAAACTTGAACTACACTCCCTCAAGTTTGGGCAAACATAGGTTTAAGGAATTCTACATCGGACTTATTCTTCCTGACGTCCGCCATATGTTCCTACAATGAACACAACTGGTCTTACAACAATATCCACATGCATGCATATACAACATCATATGTTCATGGCATCATGCATAATATACCTATTCATTTTTATTTCATCATGATATGTCTAATTACAGAGCAAAACCAACAAAGGACTTACTACCTGGATATTTGCAGAAAATGACAACAAAAGGGTTCTAATTACTTACCTAATTACGTTTTTATCCTGGATTAAGCTGATGATTACCAAAAGAGGAGCTCAAATGCCGATGATAGTCACGTGCTTCATTCTGCTATAAGTTGTTAGCATCCGCAGGTAGCTCGTATGAGGGTTTGAATGTTTTGCGCTCTGTAAATCTTGTTTCTTCGCAAGGTAAGTGTAAAATGACCCTATAGATTCACTTTTAATCTCATTCTTAGGGTAAATTAGGGCAAATGTGATTAGATTGATCATAACCATTGATTTTCCTGCCATGGATCTATGGATGTTGCCAGGTGTTTGCATCACGTTCGCAATCGGCTGGAATCCACCTACGGCATTTATGTGCATTTAATGTCATGGGGCAAGATGAGAGGGTGATCTTCAGAAGATCAGGTGATATTGGAAATATCAGGTCATGTTAGGAACATGACCCCCTCCATGTAATATGACCTTCCGCTTTGAATGTGAAAACTGATGTCGAAGAGATCGGGCGATGTTTAAGATATCAGGTGATATTCAAGATATCAGGTAATATTCAAATATCGGGTCATATTCAGATATTAGGTCATATTCGGAAGATTAGGTGATGTTTAAGATATGACCATACAAGACTAAAGTGACCTTCCTTTCGTAAGATTAGGATGACGTCATCGTCATGTTATTGTGAAAGGGTGATCGCTGGAAATATACCTCCATGAGGTAAAAAGGATGATGATGTCACCGTCAGGGAGATTTTCTTTGTTTATCAGGATTGGGTGATGTCATCAGCATATTGGCTCTGGGGTGATATTTTGTGATAGGGTGATATTTGAAAGATAGGGTGATATTCAAAATATCGGGTGATATTGGGAACATGACCCCCGCAAAATATATGAAGCCAGCTGACGGGTAAATACCTCTATCACGTAAAATTGACATCTGGATCCCCGAACAAATGATTGTCGGGTGATAAAATTTGATCAGGGTGATCTTTCATAAGATGACTGATATTAAGGAATATGACCCCTCACGAAAAATTAGGTTTGACTGAAACTTTGACTTGTCATAATTTTCGTTCCCTAAGGAATATCAGGGTGATCAAAAAGGCAAACCTGCATGAAATTTTGTACTCTTTCCAACCATGAGGTTATTAACATAAAAATACTAAATTTGACAAACTGACCTCATCATGATGACTTACCCGGCTCCCTTTATGCAGGATCACCTACATGACTTACTTTTACCAGACTGTCGAAAAGTAGGAAAACACAAGCCAAGCCAAGCAAAAAGTTGGGTCCCTGTTTTGTCAAGTCAAAATGGGGTGTGTTGTGTAACCACACAACACGAACATACTTTCATGATGATACTATGCCAGTTGGTGTTAGTTCACATGCTATTGGTATATGGTATGCTCTCCAGTTGTATTGGTTTCAGTTGGTTGTGGTACTTTCTATGCTTTATAATTGGATTGATTTCATACACTCAATTGGCAGAGGTATTTGGTTTGTAATTGGGCGATCTTTGGTTGATCTTGATATAATTGGCATTGTAACATCTTCTATATTATGAGACATTGCAAGGTTATGATCTATGAGACAATGCAAGGTCATTTTCTAAATTGGTTCTATATGCAATCTCAAGGTTTTTATTGCTATGATGTTTTCATTTATCATATCATTTTTTATGTCATTAGAGTCACTAAAGAGACATCATATTGAGTGTCATTAATTGATAAAGGCTATTTATTTGGTATAGTTTGAAAATCATTGATAAGCATAAAGCAATGTCAGGCATTTAAGTGATAACCTACCTAGCAGGTGTTGGGGGCATACTTGACAGGTAAAAAGGTGATGTTGATGCTTGATATTGATCGGCTCTTTTTAGAGCAAACAAGCACTGCTAGTAAATAGGGTATACTATGTTAAAAAGGTTGTTTTTCATTATGCAATGTCAAGACTTGGAGATATGAGGCACTCGACCTAGGGTTTCATCTTTATGCAAAGTTTTCTTGAGATTATGTGTATCATGATGGGGATTTTGTTGATATGACAATGCTCAGGAGTCAAAGGTGAAGCTGGACAGTTATCTTTTGAGCTCATAGGCAAAGTAAAGTCTTAGTCTTCTTAGCAGTTCCAAGTGACATCTTTCCTTGTTTTTTCATGTGGGATTTTTGATCAAATGATAATGGTGGAAAAGGAATACTCTTGTCTCTTTGATTGTGGGGGTTTATATGTTAAAGCCATAACAAAACCTTATCTAGAGTTTGCATTGAGAAGTTTTTGTTTCTTTTAACAATGGTTAGCATTCTGTTAAGGCAGTTGGGAAATAGAAAGATGCAATAGTTTTGTAACTTGAACCACAAGAGTTTTTGGTCACATATACTTTACTTATCTTTTTGTTAAAGAATAGTTAGGTTTTGTGAACGGCAACATAGTTTCTAAACTATGGAAAAGGGTTTTAAAACTTGTGATACACCCATGATTAGGGTTTGAAGGATTTACTCTTATGCTTTACCCTAGGGTTTCTTTCTCGAATGTTGAAAATAGTTTGATAATACTCTATTTTTTGTATGGTTAGAAGTTGGAAATTACAGTTTTGTTAAGGCATTCTTGGTTGCATTAAATAGTTTGAACATTATATGATTTCACTATGGTTAAAGATTTATTATTGTAAAAGATTCAAAGGCATTGTATAAAGTTCTACATGGGTCTATTCAACCATACTCCTTTGATAGTTACTTATGCAGTTGAAAACTGTCTGAGACAGTTGAAGAGGGATAGTTACAGATACAAACTATTTAATGAAAGAAATGACAAGGTGTGAAAATGTATAAAGAGGCATGAAAAGCAAATACTTGTTATGAGATTGATGAGTGTGTAGTGTTACACTATCATTGAGATTGTAACAGAGTATTAATCGAACATCTATCTTAAGTTGATGTGCACAGTTTTGTTTAAGTTATTCTTGAGGTCTCCAAAATTCAATGAGACTATCAAGATCTAGATTGAAGTGAAACAAAGAAACCCTCTGTATTGTATATTTTCATCTAATTTTTGAGAAGTTGTAAGTGATCATGTCAGTAAGACAATATGATCATCGCCAGTGAGGCTTATGTTACCAGTGAGGCATTTTGTAGTCAGTGAGACATAAAGGCCAGTGAGGCTTTGTAATTGGGGTTTTTGATGATTAAGCCAGTGAGCCATTTTTTGGAGTGGTTTTTCATCCCTAGAGGGTTTTCCACTCATCAAATCTTTGTGTTATGGTTGCTTGTGATTATGTTGCTCATAATACTCTAATCATGAGTTTATGTTCATTGTTTCATGATTTAGTTGTTACATATTATTGTTCACATGATGCTCATTTTGGGTAAGTACAAATGCATGATTATTACTGTAGACACTAAAAAAAATGTCCTCATGTCGCAAAGGCGATAGGATGATTCATTTTCATCCATTTTTTCCACTTGACCATATTTCTTCTATAAATAAATAATTAATTTCAATCATTTATTTAATTATTTGTTCCTATCATAATGTCCTCTTTCATTAATTTAAACAAATAAAGCATTTGTTTAAATATCCCCTCACATAATTCCCAAAATCACCTTTTACATGTATCCTTACAATAAATTAAATAAATGCACAAATTTATTTAATTTAAATCCCATCCCACCTCACCAATTTCTTTTAATTTTAAATTCTATTTTGTCCTCTAGTGTAGAGGAACCCTAATCAATCACAACCCTCCATTTGGCTCCAAGCCAACAATGAATCCTGGCCTTTCAATCAAAATCCCCCTTCTATAAAACCACTTTCTCCAGCTCATTTTGAGGCTCTTAGTTCATTTTTCATCTCTCATATCTTGTAACTCTCCAATATCTTTTTGTCCACATACATGAGCTTCTTAAGATCTTTGCAACAACTTTCAAATCTGAGAACAATAATGCAAGATAGAGGAAAAAATGGAGATAGGACAATACTAGTTTATATTTTTACTTGTTTTCATGTGTGTTTGACTATTTTCTAGGCTAGATTGCTCTCCATTGGGAGCTAGGGTTAGCTGTAGTTTGTTTTCTACAGATTAGTTAGCTTTTTCCTTGCTTACAATGGTGAACCTGACGTGAAGGACTGAAAAATCTAACGTTTTTGGTGATTTTTGAAAATCAAGTTTCGTAGGTGACCTTTGGAGCTCAAATAGACCTCACCATTGAGTCTTGGAGGCCCTTTCTACGAAAAATGACATAAAATTTTCTAGGTTTTAGTGACTGTAAATTTTTTGAAAAAAAAATTAGTTCTCTATTCGTAATGTACGGATCTGCACTGTACGGATAGGTTGTACTAGTTCTACGCAGGTATTGATTGTCTCAGGTTGTAGATTAATGTTTATCTCTAGTTTTTGTTTGTATTCTAGTCACAGGTTTGTGTTTGATCTTGCTGGTGTTTGAAGGTGCAGATTTATTTACAAAAAAAAAGAACCCTAGATGCTGTCGACCCAAACCCTAACCATGGTGAAGAATCCCCATCCGCTAGTTTTTCATACGTTGAAACCCTAACCCTCGATTGCATTTGGATTCCTATCAACCATGGTGTTTTTACTCGACCACCTCCTAGTCGCTGCTCCCAAAACCCCTGTCACAGTCATTTTGTCCATGCTTCTTAAAGTCCTATCAACTGTCCCTTTATGTCCGTTGGTCACCACAACTTGGCCTCCACTCAACCCAAAACATCACCACCACTGCTTCAACTTTCACCACCTGTTTGAACACCCTAGTGCTGCCCCTGCTTGTCAACACTCCCTCACCTCCATCTTCAACACAACCTTCCTCATCTGTCTAAGCCAGATACACACCGAGTATCTATCCTCCAACTTCTATTCCCATGGCGTATACACACTTAGCATCCATCCTTCCATTTTGGTTCAAAATCCCTGAAGATGGGGAGAGTTTTAGAATAGTCAGGGCATTTTATTCCTGATGAATAATAAATCGCAGGTGAAAATGGCAACCTATGGGAATGAAATCTCATAATGGTAGGGTCCATGATTGAGTAGTTGGTACATGAAATAACATTACATGTCATGAGCTATTTGGACTATGGGAGCCTCTGCAACCTCTCCATGACTAATTCTGTAATGCGTTGCCACCTAAACCTTGAAGCTCATCGCAGCTAACTGTCACAGCTAACAGGTCTTTCGCTGGCTGTTTAGACTCTGCCTCTCCATCGAAAGCCTCAAATCCTCACCGCCTCTCTGAAAACTAACCTCCTGCCATCGCTTGAAGACTCTCTGTCAACCCCATGTCGCCGCTCACGGGGAGCTTGTCGTCACCATCAAGGAGTCTCTGGCCTCCTGCATTTTAAGACCCTCGCAACCCTAAAATTTCCTCTATTGCTCATTTTTTGTGGTTGTAGTTTGCAGACCACACGGTTAATGCCCTAGTCACAGACTTTTAACCACTTCTGACCTCTATAAGTTTTTAGTCGACACGTTCAATCTTTCATCGGTCACCGTTTTGTGTCTCTATGTCACCTTCTTTCTGCGACTGCTAGCCTTGACCCCTCAAACCATGCTAAACCCTAGCCCTTAGGTCTGTGATCGATGGTCACCTTGCCTTAAGCGGTGGTCAGGCAATAAGGCATGGTCACCTTAGTGACCGAGGTAGGAGAAGAGGCATCGGACCCCCTTTTTATTTTTGCAACCGTTTGGCCCTTGGTCATATGAATGACCAATGGTGTAGTTGAAACAGTGAATTGCTAGCATAAAACATTGACCGCCTGCCTCTAACTATCACATGTGACCATTATAACCAAACGGCCAGTGGTTAATGTCAACTGCAAGACCCCTTTGTTTTGCCTCCACATACTAAAATAGGCTATTTTTTTCAAATTTTCACAACTTTTGCATACGGTAACAAAATCACACAAAATTGGTGGCATTCGAAAGATGAGTCTGAGAACTTCACAATGGTTTTAGTTTCATTAGGTAATGGTATAGTTTTATTAGGTAAATTTTCAATCAAAGTCAACGTTGTTTTAAAACTTTAAACGCTCATAACTTTGGTGAAATTTATCAGATTTCAGTGAATTTTTTTTTCAAATTGCTCAAAATTTCATAAATTTTCTGATTATGCAATTTATTTTGCTACAACTAATCAAAATTATGAGATATTTTGTAGATCCCCTTTTTTTACCATTTTGACTTGTGGCTCACAAAATGAGGAATCTATTCGATGTTTCATGTTTTTTCTGCATTGTCATGGAGTTTTTCTACTACTAATGTCTGATTTGCAGCATGTGGTGATCACTGGGAAAAGAAATCACATTGAAACTACTAACAGATTTGATGTAGGGATTTAATTTCTTTCATGTGCATGTGTTTTCGTATCATAGGCACATTTGGTTTTGGTGCACTAAAATGAACTTAATCTTGTTGTTTTCACACATATCTTGGGGCTTAAAATGAACTAGTGTTTTCTTTGTTTGGTGATGTGTTGGTGTTTTGAGATGTGTATGCTCTTCCCTCGCACATCATGTGATCTTGGGAATCAAAAGCATCTCTCAACACTTGCATAATCACAATACACATCTATTTTCTAAGGTCAATGAACCCCCATGCGAGTATGAGCAAGTTCACATGTGTATGCTCTCCCCTTGTGACTTAGTGGGAGCATGGGGATCAAAAACATGTTAACTTGTCTTTCTTTTGTTAGCCTTAGAGTGGGCCTACTCTTGAGACACATCCAAAAGGAGAACTCACTTATGACCCCAAGCGGGACTTTCATCCAGCCCGCTATATAAATTGAGGATAAGGTAAAAGCCAAGTCTAACTGGTATGAGCACGCACCATACAGTGATAGCTTGAAAAGAGACGTACCTTAGTGTATATTAAACTCCTAGTAGGGTTAGTTAGAGCCTTAAGTGGCTCGTTGTATGCTCATGGGGTGCTGGTCCCTTAGATATTCACTAGAACCCTTTTGTATAGTGGCCAAAAACCCTCTATTTGTTGATGTAGAAGGGTAACCTTTGAAGCCGCCCCGATTCATTCGATTCTTAGCTGAGGTAGCAAGGACAATCTTAAGGTTTGGTGGGGGTATGATCCTTGGGAAACCTAGATCTTGGTATAGTGAGAAGTGAGTGCCATGGAGGGGAGCCAGTGCTACCAAGATCCTGGAGCTACCCGCTTTGAATAAGCACAACTAGGGGATTCAACAAATATAGTCCTTGCCTAGCCTAGGATTGTACATGTCTACAGGTGTTTGCAAAACATCATGAGTCATCAAAAACAACCAAATTGATTGCTAAGTGTCTTCTTTGAGTGATGTGTGTGCTTTCCTAATCATCACCCTAGACGTTCTTTCCATTCATTCATCCCAAGTCATCATACCTTGATCACATTCATTCCATATCCTTATCATTCAACTTTCGTATCCTTGTCACCCCCCTAAGCCAATCAATTTCATCCTAAACATTCCACATCATACCCTAGTCATCATGTCCTCATCATTACACTTCATCCTAATCGCATCCTTATCATATCACAATTCCTAATCATCACACATAATCCTAATCCATCCTAGTCATCATTCCTAATCATCACACACAACCCTAATCATTACACATTGTCATCCTAATCCAATCCATTTCACCCTAATCATTCTTCTAGATACCATCTTATTCATCCTTACCATATCCTAATTGCCTCATTCATCTGATCCACATTATCCTAATCATCATAGCCATCACCCTAATTGCTACACTTCATCCCAATCATACCTTAATCATATCCTAATCATACCCTAACCATTTCCTAATCACCTCTTTCATCTAATTGACATCATCCTAATCATCCCTAATCATTCCATGTCAATCCATAATCATACTCAATTCATCATAATTCAAACCTTAATCAACCCTTGTTACCTTCTTCATAATCAAATCCTAATAATTACATTTCATCATCATCACCATTCGAATCCCATCAATTTCATATTATCATTCCACATCATATCACTATCATTCTCCTAAACATATTGAAGTCATCATCATCATTCCCCATTCATATCCAAGTCATCCAATCATATCATCCCTAATCATATTCTATCTATCCTAATCATATCCTAAGTCATCTTCATTCATGATCCAATCCACTTCATCCCAATCCATCCATGTCCTCTACATCTTAACATCACACATCATCACCTTCATGCTAATCCCATCGATCACATCTCAATCATATCCAACCATTCATTCCAATCCAATCCTTTTCAATCCATTTCATTCCTAATGACAATACACCATAACCATAGGGAAAACTTTGAGCATCTACACTTCCTATCAAATCGATTGCAACCATGTTAAAACCTTATGGACATACATATTCCATTTCACTCCACTACATATCCAATTTCATTCCTTTACAATCAAATTTCATCACAACATTTCATTAGAATTTATCCTTTGACATATATAGAGGACCCTAAACATTAGTCTTCCTAAGGTTGAAACATAGGGAGAAAACATTACCATCGAACCTATGAAGTGGATGACTATTGAAACCCATCGAACCTATTCAATAGTCATCCGCTTCCATTCCAAGTCAAAAGATATGTCAAGAGCATTATCCTAAGCACGAGGAAACATTACCCCCTCATCCACATCAAGATCAAACCCCTGCCATTGTACCCATTCATAACACACTTAATCCTATTCATGATCAAGCCCCCATGTATGATCACAATCCTACTTATGATCAAGAAGGCCATGATGATCCTCTTAGCCTATTTTATGCATTCCATGGCCAAGAGCTTGTCACCTCACCCATCCATGATGCACCAACATCCACTTCCCATGATGAGACATATGCCTCCTAAGAGCACATACACATAGAAGATCAAATCAATAACTTGGATTTGCATGAACATAATAAAGATCCTAATGATCTTTCCACATCCACCTTCTATCCCATTTCAAGTCCACCATCATATCTGCTTGGCCTATCTACCTTCATTCATGAATGTTTCTCCTTGGGACAACAACAACCTTTATCCACTTTGCCTTCTCCATCCAATAAGGAACTCGTGTCTAGTGTCCAAAACACACCTAGTCCCATTGTCAATCGCATACTCCAAAACATGAACTACCAAGGTAAAGTCTTAGGCCTTCACGAACAAGGAATTTTGGAGCCCATACATGTCAAAGTTCCCCCATGCTCATATGGCCTTGGATACACACCCCAAGGTAAACAATCTAATGATGTTGGTAATTCCTCCATCCCCCCTAAGTCCACCACTTTCCATCGCACATCCCATCATATTTCTAAGATATATGTTGGCATTCCACCGCCATCATCCTACAAGTGTCAAAAGCATGTGACCATACACCGTCCACCATCCAATCTACCTCCATTACTTCCAACTCCTAATTTCCCTCCATCCACTTTGACATCATTGCTTCCAACACCTAACATCCCTATCATCCATAAATCACCTCAAATTCTTAATCATGACCAACAAATGCACACATTGAATAAACATAAATCTTCCACTCATTCCACCCGCCACATGGGATTCAAAACTAAACATTTGGATGCCTCCTTTCATAAAGTCAAAAATCCTAAGGGTCCCAATGCATTAGGACATCAATGCAAAGAATCAAAGCAAGGTACATTCAAAAATCCATCCAAACACATACCTCCAAAAGTAAAGTCAAAAACTAAAAAGGTATGGGTCCCTAAACAAAAATGCAAATCAAAAGAGGCATCCACCTCTCAAAAATCCCAACCATCCACTTTCATTCCAAAATCCCATTCCATAAACAAATCCCACATGAAAATCAAAAATCATACAAATACTATGTACATGTGGGTGCCCAAATGCTTACATCATCCATCTCCTAAGCAAACATCACCATTGCTTCCTACACCGCCATCCACTCAAAATATTTCATGTTTAACATGGTGTGTGCAGCCATTGGTCATGATTCCTTATCACACCTCCATCACCCCATCATTCAATCATTACCCTACATATCTTCCTTATCAACTCCCTATGGTCCATGATTTTGCATAAACATTTCATCCACCCTCCTTACATAAGTCCTGCATAATCCACATCATAATCCACTTTCAATCCCACATAATCCACATCATAATCCACTTTCATTCCCTACATAATCCACATCATAATCCACTCTCGCACTTCATCATAATCCATTATCTACCTTATCCATCTCACTTTCATGCCATCACTTACCAACATCGATGAACATAAGAACATTTAACATGGTCAATGCGACATACCTTTGGGACTATCACCTTCATGGCACTAGACACCTGATTCCTTCTCATCCATATTCCCCTATCTAATTCAAAAATCAACAAAGTTGATCTTCTATGCCACTTACACTTGGGGGCACATTGTCTCATCTTCCTATCATTTTCCACCTTACCATCCTTATTCATACACCTGCATGCCTATAATATCGCATCCATTCATCCTCCCTTCCTCTTTTGATCTTGATAAAGATTGGGGGCACAATGTTGACAAATGTTTTGGGTTGTCTCTTGACATACTTCATCCTCTCCAAATAATCCTACTCATCATCCAAATGTCATAAGCCTTGTCATGAAAAAACTTAAGTATTCCACCTCAAATGGGGCATGTTATTCTTATGCGACATAGCCTTTGGAGATCACATCCTTGCCCTCTTATGCATACATTAATCCATTCACTATTTCTTATTCATTTATCCATTTACGCAATCCCATTCATTCCCGCATACCTCGACTTGGTTTCCCCTTGTCATTGGTATCTAGCAAAAAGGCTATTCAAATTGTCATCCAATGCCATTCCCCAAAACAGTTCAAAAACACAAAAAAATAGAAACATTTCAAAAATCCAAAAAAATAGAAATATTCAAAAAATCCAAAAAAAAAAATCACAACATTCCAAAAACACAAAAAAATTCAAATATTGCTAAAAATTTGAAAACATCCAAATATTTTCAAAAATCCCAAAAACATCAAATATTTTCAAAAACAACAAAAAAATTAAATAGCCCATAAAAAATCCAAGCAATAAAATCAATCAACTCATCATATCAATCCACCAAATCAGTCCAATGTCATTCATCAAATCAATTATGCAAACACTTCTTCAAATCGTACAATTCATCACTCAATCAACTCTCTCAATCACTTCTTCAAATCAATCAAATCAATCATGTCATCCAAATCAATTCTTCAAATCATCCATAGTCCACATGGTCGAACTATGTCACCTCTGAGCTTTCACGTAGGCAAGGCCATCTTTGATGCACCCCCGATGCATTAGGTCAGTCCCTTAGGGTCCATCCTGTCAACCATCATAATAAGTCATCCTTTCATGAAATGGACACTTTGATCAAACAATCAATCTTTCATAGCAACACGCACTTCAAATCAATCCCAAAAATCAACCAGACAAGCTATCCAATCAGTCAAATCAATCAATTGCCTTGTGATAATCACATGTCACTATCCTTATCAATCATCACATACATCACACGAAATGGGGCATCGTCGAAACCAGGATTCAGTTCCTTATACGGCATGCGTCATTTATCAAACATCATCAATCAAACCCTGGTGTTGCTCATATGACCAACAACACTAGTGTCAATCAATCAATCACTTGCCTTATATAGGATGTTGCATTATCGAAACTAGACCGGGTGTCTTATACGGCACGTTTCTATCCTAAAACTAGGCTCCTTCTCCATTCTCAATCAATCACTTGCCTTAGATAGATAGGGGCATTGTCAAAACTAGACCAGGCATCTTATACAACATGCTTCTTTCCTAAAACCAGGCTCCTCTCTCATCAAATCATCATAATCAATTCAGCACATATCACTTGGTAGAAGTTCCAACTAGCTGTTGGTCTAGTTTGTCTTATCTTTCATTTGGATTGTTTGGCAGTCTCATTCTTATGATTCTTGAGGCAGTCCCTAAGTGATGAAGAGAAGCGAGGATAGGGCAAGACCTTTTTCTTTGATTGCTATTTGCAGTTTGTCTTGGCAAATGACTGGGACAACTTGGTGCCTTGCATTTGATCAAGATTCCATTGGGTGTGAATCAAATACATCCTATACATTGGAAGAATAATTGCTTCCTTGCATAAGGACTTGCACACCTCCTAGTTATCTCATTGCATGTTCCGACAAGGTATCACAGTTCCTAGTCTGAGTCAGGCATTCCTTTTCTGTCATGTGCCTATTTCACAAGGGACTACACTTTCCACTTTGGCCTATGACATGCCATGGTGATTGTCGTCCTTTGGCATAATAAGTTCTATGATGATAAGAAGAAAAAATTGCAAGTGAGAAGCTCAAAAGAAATGTATCAAAGCAAGATATTATTTCCATTCTTCTAGCAAAATCTTTCATTCTTCCACCATCTCCCTTACATCTTCATTCTTCTACCTTCATTTCAGCCTACCATACCTTTCATTTCTTCTATCCATTCCTCTATCTTTCTTCCTTGACCAATCCATTTCATTTCAAGAGCCTACCCGTGTTTGTCCAACCCACCTATCCTCTTGAGGGGGCATCATCGCCCTATCTTTCTATCATCATCCTTTCCCTCCATCCATTTCCTTGGCTTCTTTGAAATGATGTTACTTGGTCGCAACATCATCTCAAAGAGGGGCAAAATGTAGACACTGAAAAATGTCCTCGTGTCGCAAAGGCGACAGGACAATTCATTTTCATCCTTTTTGTCCACTTGACCATATTTCTTCTATAATTAAATAATTAATTTCAATCAATTATTTAATTATTCATTCCTATCATAATGTCCTCTTTCATTAATTTAAACAAATAAAGCATTTGTTTAAATATCTCCTCACATAATTCCCAAAATCCCCTTTTACATGCATCCTTACAATAAATTAAATAAATTGCACAAATTTATTTTATTTAAATCCCATCCCACCTCACCTATTTCTTTTAATTTTAAATTCTATTTTGTCCTCTAGTGTAGAGGAACCCTAATCAATCACAACCCTCCATTTTGGCCCCAAGCCAACAATGAATCCTAGCCCTTCAATCAAAATCCCCCTTCTATAAAACCACTTTCTCCAGCTCATTTTGAGGCTCTTAGTTCATTTTTCATCTCTCATAGCTTGTAACTCTCCAATATCTTGTTGTCCACATACATGAGCTTCTCAAGATCTTTACAACAACTTGCAAATCTGAGAACAATAATGCAAGAGAGGAAAACAATGGAGATAGGACAATACTAGTTTAGATTTTTACTTGTTTTCATGTGTGTTTGACTATTTTCTAGGCTAGATTGCTCTCCATTGGGAGCTAGGGTTAGCTGTAGTTTGCTTTCTGTAGATTATTTAGCTTTTTCCTTGCTTACAATTATAGTCCAATGAAAGTTATAAAACTGCCTCTATTGTTTGTCGGTCTTATAGTCATGATTCAACAAATATTGATATGATGTTCATAAATTGGTTTTGATGGATCATCACAGCTCATCAACAGTTGTCTTGTTCTTTCATGTACACAAGTTGATCTGATAGTTCATTACAATTCATAAATGAATGTCTTGTTTTCATCATAAAAAGGTTGAAGATCATAGTTGGTAAAAGTTCATTAATGGTTGCCAAAAACAAGTCTGTTTTATAAGACACTGATTCACCACCCCTCTCAGTGTCTTTCGTACTCCAACAAGTAACATCAGAGCATAGGTTCCCTATTAAAGTCTAACAGGCTTAGGTACATCCTGATAGCGAAGTACCATGGGAAAGTGTAGAAGAAATAAAAGAAGGAAAGTTGTTAAGCAAAAGGTTGTACAGCAAACTCTAGTCAAGCCCAGTGATGAATTTTTGCCTAAGTCACCTTTGAAAGTTGACACAAAGTGTGATAAAGAAAATGACTTTGTTGTTAAGATTGATGATGCAGAAGGAGACTTCTTTGTGGATCAACATGGACATGTTTTTGATGAAGATGATTGTAAAGTGGATATTGGAGGACAACTTTTATGTTCTTTAGAAATGAACAAGTATCTTGAAAAAGAGAACTATGTATTAAAGGTTCAACTTCAACAAGAGAAGGATTCCAAGACTAAGGTATTCTCTAATCTTGTAAAATTTTCTCTAGAAATTGAAGAAGCAAGAAATCTAATTGTAGACTTAAAGAGTCAAGTTGAAGAGTCTAATAAACTGATTATCAATCTAAAAATTGAAGTTGTAGAAGCCAAAAGAATAATAGATATGACTAAATATGATCTTGAAGTAAAAAGAATAGAATGTCTGAAGTTAGAGAAAGAAATAGTCTCTTGTGAAAGGATTTGGAAGAAGCATCTTCAAAATTGTAAGAGAATATTCAATTTGAAAAGAGTATTGACTGCCTGAATGACATGTTGAGAAAGCAAAGGTATCACAATGATACTACTGGTTTAGGTTATGAGAAAGGAAAATGTTCCAAGACAAGATATGCTCCTAGGAAGAAGATAGACCTGACATTTCACTCTGCTGCACCTGAGGTTGAATCCAAGAAGAAAGCTAAGGTTAATATTGTTGTTAACAAATCTTCAAGATTTCCACCTATCAGGTATAATTATTCACAATTCCATGGTTATTGCTTGCATGTCATGTTTATGATCATAGGGCCAAAGATTGTAAATTAAATGATTTTGGGTGGAATAAAGAGAAAAAAATTTTATGGCTGGTCAAATCAGAACTACAATAATGCTTGTTATAGCTGTAATAAAGTTGGCCATTTTGCAAAAAAAACTGTTGGATGCATGCAAGATATGACTCTCTCAGATCACCTAGAAGAAACTATGCTTCTCTTGATCAAAACTACAATGTTTTGTGTTATAAATGCAATTTGTTTGGGCACAAAGCACAATGGTGTAGAGGAAGGATAAAACCAACTAGAGGCTACATGTTCAAGCAAAAGCAAGTGAATTCTTTGGGCAAGGAAAACAAATATCCTATACTAGTTTGGAGAAGAAAATAAAGTCAAGAAGAAGGAAGTCCAAATCTTGTTCATACTACACAAGAGATATCCATGAGTTCATAAAGAGTAGCATGGATCAAGGGGGAGTTGATTTGTAATGTATTTTTCAAATCCCTTAACCATTCAACAATAGAGGTTGTCATGAGACTAATATGTTTGGTTTTATTTGATTTACAAGGGAATTTATGCTTCTTCAAGATGTTTAGAGACATTATAGTTGCTCATGCCTTGCTCATGATTGGTCATGTTGAGAGGCACAAGTGCTTGGTCACTTCATGTTAAGGTACATGTCAGTAGATTAGTGCATTGCAGTGGATTGGTACATTGCTTGAAGAACAGTAATGATATTCATGCCTCATGATTCTTGTGAGTCTTTAGTATGAGCTGTAGGAGATGAATTCTCTATTTGTGTCTTGAATCATACTATAGATAATACTCTTTTCATCAGATGTTTATGTTGATGAACGTTGATGCTTTAGTTACTGCCTGCATCAAGGTCAGATGTTCTTGATGTAGTGAATATCATGCTTCAATCAGTTTATGGTAATGACCTTTTTTTTTGGCAACTGATAACGTCAGTGTAAGGATAGGCTATGAGTCAATATGTTAAGTTGAGCAGTGATGTGATAGTGAAAGAAAATAATTTTCAAAAAGTGACAGTCTTGACAATGTTTATGGTAACAATTCACCCTTGTTGACAATATGCTTATCTATTGTAGTAATGACAAATTGTTGCATATCTTCAATGTTTCAGTTTGAGGTTACCTATGATATCTTGCAGATTCAATGGTGTCAAGTTATGATGCTCAATACTAGTGCTATTTGCTTTGTGAGATTTCAAGTTGCTATGTTTAACACTTATTGTGGACTATTTACCTTGCTCTAACGGTGTTGTCTTGGCAAGGATTGTTATCAGTACTCTTTCAGTAATAGTTAACTCCTTTAGGTGGTTTCAGTGGTACTTTATGTTTCTTCTTGATACCCTTTGATTGGTTTATGCTTGATACAGATTCTAATGCTTATGGGTTATACAGTGGTTGTTTCTTGGTTTGATCATTCTGGATACAGTGGTATATTTGACTTTGCTCATGTTGGACCGTTATAGTGGTATGGTCTGTATGGACTATTATAGTAGTATACTTGACTTTGATAGTTATTTACATGCTTTAACAGTTGATGCACAATGCAGTTTTTGAGATTTTCATGCATTATTATTGTTTGCATTGCTTGTTGGTAATAGTGTTTTTTTATGATTACATGCCTATTTGCTCATATTTATCAGTTGAAGGGCTCAATATTGTTCTTCAGGTTTCTCATGTATGCTAACAATGGTATTGATTTGTTCTTTCAGTGGCAAAATCACAGTGGTACAAGACATGGGGAGTTGTGGTCTGTGATGTCCAAAAATGGTGTAATAGTTTGTGGAAATTGATAATGTTGCCTCAAGAGTCTTGATGTGATCTTATTTTTATGCTCAAGTTTGACAAATTGTGATGCCAATGAATAGGTCTTGAACCAGAATATGAAGTCTATCACAGTTTCATCTAATCATACAGTGATATACATACACTGTGTCACATTCGAGAGAAAACATACATTTTTCATACCTTGTTTTCATGTGGAGGGTTCACATTCGAGAGAAAACATACACTATGGTACATGAAATTTTACAACTTTTTAAATTTAATGTTGACTCTCACTTGTAGTATGACCCATGTGATGTGATTAAAACAAAGCTTGTGGCCAATAAGAATGCTCCAAGTAGAATTCAACATGAAAGTAAACCCCTACTAGAAATGTTGAGAAACAAGAATTCTTGGGATGAGGTTAGAAAAGTCGTGGAAGAAACTGCTGCTCAAAGAGGTACTTCTTTCAAAATATTGTCATTAGAAATAATGGGATGGCACCCAATTCCACAAACACAGAGAGATGTAGAGGTGGCACTAGAAAACAAGAGATATGACAATTTCTATAGAAAAGGTGCTAAAAAATCTACGTATACAAAAATTCCACAAACCCAAAAAAAGGCTTGTACAAAGGAACACTGGTCACACTCAAAAATTAGTGCCTTTTGGTTTATGAGGAAGGATCTCAGTGATCCAAAAGCTACTACAAAATTTGAAGAAAACTCAGAAGATGAAGAGTTCAACAAATTGTGGGATATAGAGTATCCCACTGTCAATGAAGCATCTAATGTTGAAAGTGATCATATAATACAGGGGCATCAATAGACCAAAAATTGGGTTATGAAGGTGGTGGTTTGGGGCCCACAGGACAAGGCATTTGGATTGTACCAGAGGTATGCCCTAGAAAACCTAATGATCTTTGAATCGGCATTGGAGGTGATGAACAAGCCAAAGGGCATACACATACAGATCAAGAGATTAGATTTATTCCAGCTTCAACTCCTTGGAGTGAGATCCAATCACTAATAGTACCACAAGGGTCTTCTGATCTACATGTTTCTCATTATTTTCCTGCAGGAGATGGTGGACATTCTAGTGCTACTGGTGGCAAATATGGCGATGGTACATGTAATAGTAGTAGTATTGGTCAGCAAGAGCTACAACAAAAAACTCACAAGAGGTCATCAATAAAATTAGATGATACTATAGACAAACTTAGAGAACAAGGTCTTTTGAATACTAAGAAGCAAAAGATTATGACATGGTTTTATTCCACATCCACATCAAAGCAATTATTTCTAGAAGGCACCCCCCTCCTATCGTTAGTGTGACTAGGATAAGAATGGCTAATCCTCAGCCTCAATTAATTAGAGATGCCGCCAACACTACAACTACTCCTTCATCATTCAAAGTTATATCAAGTGTCACAGATTTTGATTACAAATATGAGTTTGAAAAGAAAGCCAAAATATCTAAAACACACAAGAAGCAAGTGCTAGAGATAGAGACTACTGCAACTTCAGAGCCTACAACAACCAGGGTATTAACTACATTTGACCCAGAAATTGAAAAAATGGATTACATAATTATTGTGCCCAAAGTTCAAAATAAACCAGAGGACTAGATGCAATTCTCTAACTATGAGGTGAGCACCATCCAAGTGGATTTTTTTGGAATAAAAAATTCTGACAAAATTAATGTATGAAAAAGGAATAACGAAGTGGTGTACACATCATTGCCAAAGCAAGAGAGAGAACAAAAAAGGTATGGTTGTTTTTTAATTTCTTGGTAACTTTGTTGAATATATTTTCTAAAAATCAGAGATGTAATATAGACAGGTCACAGGTTCCAATAACTGAGTTACAACAAAAGAAAAATATATTTAGTGATGTTAATTCCATTCAAATTGCTCATTTTCATTTGACTTTGTGATTTATGTAATAGGTTGCAGACTCTAATATAAAATTTACAGGGAGACATAGCAAATGAAAAAGCCAAGAGGAAAGCAGCAGAGAACAAGACCAAAGAATTAGAGAAAAGGATAAAAAACTTTGACTTTACATCTACAAGTGAAGTGAATAAACAGACAAAGGTGGAAGTGAATAAACTAACGAAAATGTTAAGTGAAAGTAAGAAAAATTATGATATTCAAAAAGCCAATTCAGAAAAATTAGAACAATCCTTGAATCAATCCAAAGACAAACTATAGGCAGCAGAAAAAGGACATCTGTGGGAAGAAAATGTGGAGAAAGAGAGAAAAAACTCTGTAAATTTGTAGATAAAATTGAAGAATGCAGAAAATGAAATAAAATCCTCCCAAAAGAAAGTATCTGAATTTTATAGAAACACAATGGTTTATATAAAACATAACATGTGGGAGAAAATTATGAAGAGGATTGATTATATGTCTAAAATGTTTGAATTCGCTGATGATCTACTATTGTGTAGTAATACACTCAAAAAATACATTGTTGAAAATGGATACATGGCAACTTCAAAACTGTCAGATGCAAACAACATTTTGGAATCAATCTACAATGCTAGTGGTGAAGAATTGGAATCAAAAGGAATTGAGAACCATATTGATGCCATAATAAAGGCCTCATCTATCATTGAAAAATGTGAGAAGCTGGAACAAGCACGACATCTTTTGGAACAAGCTGCAGTATTGACAAAGAGGATGCAAACAAAGGAATAATACTTCAGAAAGCTTAGTTTGCCGGGGGCTTTTGACCCATCACGTCGATACATTGGAAAGGTTGCTTTCAAAAAGAATATGGAGGATAAAATGAAGTTGGATAAGGACCAGCTTCCTTAAAATCTTGATGAGGCAAACTTTTTGGATTCTATCTCACCACTAATAACCTTGAATGGAACTTTTAGTGAAACATTGAAGCCAAGTAAATATATGAATTATAAACTTTATCACACTTTCAACTCATTCACATTAGGTTAAGAAAATTTACACTTCCATCAAATGAAGAGTGGAGCACTCTATAAAAGTTGATAAAATGATTTAGTAATATGTGTTTCCAACAAAGCACTATGCAGAGTTAGTTTTGAAAATCAATAAAACACTGAAATCCATTTGTGTGTTCATTGTTCAAATTATCTATATTATTTAATTGCCTACTTTAGGAAAACTCTGGTTTCTACATACACATTAAAAATTTGTTGCTAATGTTGTATATTAATATGCTACTGGTGTTGATTACTATGCAATGCAATAAATGAAAACAAATGAAACACTACTGTGGTTCTAGAGAAGAAAAATTACTTTGCATTTAGTTGAATGCTTGTAAAACTTGTCAGTGTCACACAATAATAATATGAAATTTTTTTTATATCAAAAATGAAGAATGTACATCACTGATAGACAAATAAAATGTCATCAAAAACATTATGGAGTTTGGAACATGAAACATAGTATAAATACCTAATAACTGCTAATTCCCTTCAAATTGCCAAATCATCTCATCATCCTCATTCTCCTCCCTCTGACCATGATATCTAGTGTCATCCTGATCATGTTCTTCATTTTCTTCTATCTCCATATCTCCACTTAAGAGCGTCTCATCAACACCACTACCACTACATGTGGTTCTGGTATTTATTGTGTCACTGTCATGTGTGCTATTATTGTTTGAGTTGTTGCACAACCCTCTTGTTTCGCATAAGGACCTCCAGATTGTGAGTGCCCTATCAAAACGAAAACTCTGGATATCATGTCTAGTTGTATACATTCTCAAGCAGTTTTCCAAATTCTTGTCAAGTTTATTTCTTATCTTTAATTTCAAGAACCCCAATGCACTAAAAACTCTCTCATCCTCCACTGACCCCAATATCATGGTTTGACATAAATCAACAAGTTTGAAAATTTCTGATAATGCATCACGCTATATTTCACTTTGGCTTAAGGTTGCCCAAAGAATTGTTATTGATCCCTCTTGGTGGGGAGCCTCCATGAGTTTAAACTATTCAATCATTGAAGTTACAAATCTACTTGATTTCTCTCTAAGCTTAGTTTGATTTAAAATTCCTTCTATTTGTTGTCCATCAAATTCTATACTTCTGCAAAAATGATCTGTTAAGGTCTTTATCTTGTTTTTATAATCACTTGGCACATAGTTGACCCAATATTGAGGATAGACTATAGACATGGCTTCAAGCAGTTCATCATGAGGGAATCAATCTCTACTCTTCGAGGAAAGAGATTTCGCAATATTCCTTAAAGTAGTACTTACTGAATTAACAATCTTGTCAAAAGCTTCCCTTGAAACAGGTTCTTCTCTTATAGTATGCTTGAACTTGTTAAAAAAGTGCATTGGTATCTCAAATCCTTTTATAAAGACACATAACTCCTAGCTATCATTAAACTGTAAAAAATTAGCAGGATTGGTCACATTTGTTATAAAGTGTCCGCTGCTAAATTTTGGACTTATGAAAGTCTTGTCTGATAGACATAGATTATCGAGGGTCATGCATATCATTCGATGCGGTTTAGTATATTCAGAAATATACATAGTTCTTTCTTGGGCTTTTTTCACAAGCATGTTTATATCCTCTAGCATGGGAAGAATACCAGCTAAACAAGGAGTGTCTCTATGTCACTTAACCTATGTAAGACGTTAGGTGCCCTGTCAACTGTGAAGTGATGGTCATACATTACACCAATCAAGGATTGATATTCTGCAAAAACTCTTTTCATTGGTTCATGCAAGGAGATCCATCTGGTATCAACATCCTTAAGAAGTTTGTTTCCTGCAGTTACTCCCTCAGCAAATTGTTGAAATTCAGAAAACTGTTTGGGACTTTGGCAAAAGTATGAGTAGAGCTTGTGGACTAGATCTTCAACTTTTGATACTGCAGGAAACTTTCTCACCATTTTAAATGCTAAATTCATTATGTGGGCCATGCAGTGAATGCCAATCATGTATAGTGAAATAGAAGTTTGTAGCTTTACACATAGACCGTTCCTATGACCTTGCATTACTGAAGCTCCATCTGCCCCTACACACACCAACTTTCTGGCAATTGTGCAGTCATCCATACCCCCAATTTCAATCAAAGATTTCTTAACTATCTCAAATAGATTTTGTGATGTTGCATTCTCCTTCATTTTATAAACAAAGAGTATATGAGGTTGGCAAACATGATTTGCCACAGTATACACATGCATACATACCCAACAAGTATTATCTATTATTGTAACTTCATCTAGAGATAATGCAATAAAAGTTGTCTCTTTTATTTTTTCATGTAAATCATGTTTTTCCACCTCAGCAAGACAACTTGCCCATTCCTATCCACTATTTATTGACCAATGTGTGTTAGGAAAATTAGGAATGCCCATAAAAGATATTAAACTATTATATTCTAGGTAGTTTGTCATAGGACGCCCTCTGGTCAAAATATGAAAAACAACACCCAACTGAACGGTTTTTGCCATTTGTGTTGTTGGTCCCCAAATCAGCAGACAGTAAATTCTAAAGGTTTGCCAATTCTCATGATCAGGTTTACTGTTGGACTTGGCCAACAAAGATGGGAGATTATTTGCTCTTGTCTCCCCTGCACTTTAGGTTCTGCTGCACCTAGAGCGTATCCCTCATTCACAACAAAAAGATTTATCCTTGACTAACTCAGGCAGAATGCTCTCATGTATGGACCAAGATTCGTAAGATAAACCCTAGACTAGCAACATTCTTAGACTATCCCACTGGTTAAATCTGAGAACATGCAACTAAAACCCTGCTCCTAAAATTCATAAAGATTACTAATGATAACATTATTTTTTGTTTTGATATTTTGGTTGTAAGATTAGGTTTTAAGTCATGAAATCTTTATAACTTTGGATCGGTGCCTATCTCAAGGTGCAACATCAAATTTTAACATTTAGAGTATTTCAAACAGCTGCATAAACATATAGTTTTAGAGGGTTCACTTATTTTTTCCTTACAGAAAACACCCAAGAATAAGTATTCATGCTAACTCTACTTATAAATATCCCTACCATAAAATATTTTTCTCCATATTTGACCTAAAACATTTAATCTATTCCTTGAACAGGAGTAAGATATCAAATATGCAATACAACAAGTGTGCATTCAAGAACTTAGACAAACCCTGGCTATTTAGTTCAAAATAAAAATGCAAATAACAATGGAGACAGTTAAGAAAAACACATGCCTGCAGCATTACTCATATACTGCAACCTGAAACTGATTTACAGCTTATGAAAAACACAATCCACATGAAAACTAAAACTTATAGCACAGAAATAGGGTAGCCTATTAAAGCATGTATTTCATTTTCAGATCTCAAAATATCCCAATCTCCAACAACTGTACAATGACGAACAGTATGTTCTTATAGGCACAAGAACATGTTGCCCTAAAATTAACTACAATATGGAGGTAGGTAGGATATTTCATTTACATTTTGCCTCAAAAAAAACATTGGGAATAATAAAATATACAGCACAAAAAGGGGAAATCAAATAATAATAAATAATAAAACTTTGAAGCTTAATATTTTAATTTAATTTACTCCCTTTCTGACTTTTACATTTTCACTTTGCAATTGTTGTGCATCCTCATTTTGCACTGTCGCAACCACTTGATTGGAGACCTCTGACTCCCCCGCAATGCTGTGAAATGGAAGCCTGAGACCTCTCCTTTGGTTCCTCCCTAATGGCAACCATCCTCTGAGGTGATAAAGAACAAATTTCAACAGTTACTAGTCCAGATTTTGCCCAATCTAATTTTTCTAGGTCGTTTTTTACAGTAAAGGAGCATTTTTTGTCCTTCTGGCAGCCAAAAACAATTGTAAATGTGCTTAAAATCCTTGCCAATGCATTAGGAATGATCATAGGAAGATTTTGCAGCCTGGAACAACATTTTTTGGCCTTAAAATACCTCCAAAAATTTGTCTGAAGAGAAAAAACGTGATCAGCCATTTCAAACTGCAACTAAATCCACCTGAGCCTACTCAAAATCAGTCGAAATCGCCTCCAATGGCAAAGGAAATACCTATATTTACCTTGCAGAGGAATTAACAAACCTCAAAATGCCCTGCGATGGGCATTTTGCACCATCGCAGGGGTCTGCGGAAGGCAAGGAGAGTGTGGTACAATGGTGCAAAATGCACCAAAATGCCTTTATTTTCTTTTATAAACTTATATCTAAAGTTATAACAATGTATTTTATGACATGTACTTTTTAAAATTTGCCATTCAAACTATTAAAATGTTGATTAATATTTCCTTTTAATAATTACATTTTTGGACTTTAGACTTTGGCAATTTTTTAATTTCTCCTACCGAGCAGATGGCATTTTTCTCTGCAAGCAAATCGGGTACCCGATGACCGTGAAAATTTATGCAAGGGCTTCATTAATTATTTCAAGCAAACCCATTTGCTCATAATCCGCATCGCCGACCGAATTCAGGGACCTCATTTGTAAACTGGCCCATCGAATGAGTTTGCCGCAACTAAGATGCATTAAAATAATGCATCATATGGTCTCCATTTTATATAAAATTGGAACTGAAGACGTTTGAAACCAAATATAGAAATGGGTCGCCCTCAGATTTGCAAGATTTGCAACTTTTCATAACACCAAATCTAGCCCAATCGCGGTTAGAAAATAATTAAATACCCCATAAAAACTCGTCCTGAAGGCACAAAACTGAACAAGCATGTTACCATATGCACCAAAAAACTTCCTACCAAGTAGATTTGCAAGATCATCCCTGAGTTGCAAGATTTTAATTGGTGAAGGTGGCCTCTGGGGTAGACTGAGCAGCATGTCGATCTAGCCTTTGTCAACACCTAGAAAGAGTATAGACACTTCAAATTCGCAAAATTTGAAGGTGTCAACATGTGCTTCTCCCATCATCTTTCCAAATTCAGCTTCAATTGAACCTTCACCTGCATGAATCTTCGTCTTTCTTTGCATATGTGCATCATATTCGAGGGAATTCTTTACATGAAGACATGCTTCCTTTGTTTTCCATCTTATCACTAATTTTTCATGTCCATCTATGATTTGTTTTTCATAAACTTTGCCAATATGTTTTTCTATGGTGTCAAGTTTTAGCTGTAACCTCTTGTCCCTATGATATTTCCAACGGCTAATCTTACACTTGCATTTTGTGGGAGGTTCATCTTTGTTTGCATTCTCCGCCGGTTCAATGAATGGGAATTTTGACACCCAATCAATCAGAAAACTCCTTGACATTTCCCACTCATGCCCCCTTTTTTTATTTGGCTTGTCTTTTCCCCTTGCATGCACTTGCAGGATCTTCATCTTCATTAATTTCTATAACTTCATTATCATTTGTTGAGTTTGATTTATTCATATTAGCATTCATACTACCTTGGGTATTCCCTGGAACATCATCTGTGGCATTCTCATCATTCACAGTACATTAGGTATTCCCTGCCCCTAGAACATCATTTGTGGCATTGTCATCATTCCTGCTACCTTGGGTATTCCCTAGAATATCATCCGTGGCATTGTTATCCAAGTCAATATATGGTACAGGTTCTGATGTTGTAGCTCCATTAGATTCAGATGGACCACCAACATTGCCAAAGTATGACTTTATGTTTCTCCATTTTAATGACCTTGACCTCCCTTCACCACCCTCAGATAACTTCTTCTTGCTTGACATCTCTCATGAATTAAAAGCTATAGAAAAAATGTCATTTTGTTCAAGAAGGAATCATAGATGATAGAATATAGGTCCCTGATTCCTTGGGTCCTAGATTAAGATATCTCCCTAGTCCTAGACTCCTAACTACTACTCAGTCAATATCATCTGTAACAAATTACAATGAAACCAAACAAAGACATAAATAATCAACATAAATTTTAATATTATTACACAGTAAAGAAATGATCACTTATCTTTCAGTGACTCGCCAATGCCTATAGTTGTAACTTCTCTTTAATCCGAGATGAATCCAGGATTCGAGAGCTCAGAGCTGAACAAAATGTGTAGAGGACTAATTAGAGTTTCAAATGCATTTATATCAATGCATATTTGGCGAATGTCATAGGATTTTCAAATGGTAGTATAATAATTTGGTGAATCCCGCGTACTATTAATAGGATACTTGTAAATGTTAGGCGAAATGGACCTCCATCAAACACATGTTGTAATTTTCTAGGCAAATATGGCTCTCAGATAAGCATGGAGTTATAATGGTATTGGCGAAATTGGTCCTCATACATGTGAACCGTTTAATGATACTGGTGAAATTGGTCCTCGTGCATGTCAACCGTTTAATGATATTAGTGAAATAGGTCCTCAATCATGTCAACCATTTAATGATATTGACGAATATACATGTAGGTGAATTATAACATGCTTCCGAAATTCTAGGTGAATCATTGTTAGAACCGCGTAGAATACCGTGGCAAAAATACTAACTATAAATGACTCAAAAATTAATAGGGTGGTGAATTGAAACACATTTGACCGAAAATTTGAAAAAACTGGGTGAATTGGCCCCCCCGCCAGTGGGAATGTATTCACCAATTCCCAATTCATGGATATGAACTATTCACCAATTGGCAAGGATTTGCCACTAAAATAATCTCTGCACAAGAGAATTCCCATTTGATACATCTCCGCAAGAAAAACAAATCCTAATGCGGAAGGCTTTTCCATATGCACTCATTGAAGGAGAATTGCATATCAAAGCAAGGGACGATATAATAAGGAGATTTGTATATGAACATGAAAGAGAGGACATAATAAAGGAGGCGCATGAAGGTGTAGCAGGAGGCCACAACTCTAAAGACCTTACCACAAGGAATATAAAGCTAGTAGGCTTATGGTGGCCTACTTTATTTCAAGATGCAAAAAGGTATGTAAAACATTGTGATATATCTCAATGGGTAAGAAAACATACTGTAAAAGATGAAATGCCACTCAAACCGGTACTAGCACAACTCCCATTTAAAAATAGGTGATTGATATTATTGGACCTATAGATCCCCCTGCTAAAAGTCAAAAGCAAGATATATCATAACAGGAGTGGAGTACCTCACCAAATGGGCATAAGCTCAACCCACTAAGGACTGTACAACAAAAAGCGTCACAAAATTTTTGTATGAGAATATAATAACTAGATTTGGTTGCCCACTAACTATAACAAGTGATCAAGAATAACACTGTGTGAATAATATGATTGTGGAGCTATTATAGACCTTCATGATAGCGCATAACAAAAGTTCACCTTATCACCCATAGGCAAATGGTGCAAGTGAAGATTTGAACAAAATTATTGGGAAAACATTAACGAAGATGTGTGATGGAAATAGAATAGATTGGGATCTGAAAGTACCCACGATACTTTGGGTCTACCGCATAACATACAAAAGAACTACAAACTTCACACTGTATGAATTAGTATATGGCATGGACGCCACAATACCAATACACTTCATATTACCAAATTTTTATAATGCACTAACTCTAAGGCTAAATGTGGAGGAATCCCTAACATAGAGGATTGAAGAATTAGAGAAAATGGATGAAATTAGATTACTGACAATACATAACATGAATTTAGAAAGGAAACACCAGAAAGCTTGGCATGATAGAAAGTTGTGGCACAAAAACTTCACAGAGGGTAATTTGGTACTCCTATATGATAGAAAATTTAAAAAGCAAGGAAAATTAAAGATAAGGTGGCTAGGACCATACTATATACATGAAATTACAAAATCTGAAGCAATGAGACTAAAAACATGGAAGGGAAATTAACAGTTGGTTATGTAAACAGAGCTAGACTGAAACATTATCATAGACCTTCGAGATAATAAGATGGAATGCGTAACAATTCTAGCATGTATCATACTATAACATATTGTATCATAAACTAATTGTTAGCAGCTTATAACACTCAGACGGCTACAAAAAACCCGTGAAAAGCACAATGGGTAGACACAGTAAATGCATAAAGTGACTATTAAGGCTATATAAACCCTAAACTGCCCTCCACATCTCATTTGTATCCAAATACTTTGAGAATTTGAGCTCTGAGGCAAAATAATTTCTAAGAGAGTAAACCCTAGTCATCAAGATGTGGAAAAAATGGCTACACCAGTGCTCATTGATATTGCAGAGAAGCCAAGGCCCAAATATAATAAGTATCCATACAAGGCAATGTAGGTTGATAAAAAAAGGGGCATTATATGGAGTTCCAGGAGATGTTTTATACATTGAGGATGTCAGAAAATACATCCACGTAGCAATCACGAAGATAGACCATATGAAATTTGAAGAACTAAGGGACACTCTGGTCAATGATACTATGTATTCACCTGAATATAAAAACATTCCAGGTAAGAAATTGGACATTCAGAAGGACTATCCAGATTTTAGTGATGCTCATGAATAGGTCCAGATTATACTCAGTAGAATTCATGATGAATTCATATACTTGGATAAACCCTACCGGATTGTCAAGGAGGCCATCAGGGCAATAATAGGACTTAGCTCAACAATACCTATGTCGGCAATGAAAGCCATCAAAAATGACAAAGTAACTAAGCTCACAAGGGAAAAACCAGATGGGCATAGCCTAAGTGTCAAAGATGTAATAGATCTAGGGGTCCGGTATGCAACAATGGGGATAGCATACAAAGTATACTATACAAATAGAGAGGGATCCGCCACTGCTACCGCAATCCATATAGCCTACCAAATGAAGAAAGAAGGTAAAGACTTTGACCTCTACGAAGTGATGAGAAAATAACTGATGGAGAATCCGAAGAGAACAAAAGAATCCAATTACAACTTCTAGTATGGAACCCTAATCATTTGTTTAGTATTTTATTTCTTAAATGAGCTACTAGGGTTTAAGGGGAAAGTATGACAACTCTCACAGTAACTGCACAAATAAAACAATATATTAGAAGCTTTAGTGATACAAAAACCTTCATCACAATGTATTGGAGTTTCTTCAAATCACTACAAACAAAGATGCAAGCCAAAGAAAGAATCCCATATGAAATTGTAAAATAATATATCCACCACATTACATTCATGGTTGATAAAGATTATACATATATGGAGGCAGTGGAACATAGAACATCTTGGATTCCTAGGTTACCTTATGAGATCACTTCAACAGAAATAAAGGATTATGTGACAAATTTGCTAAGCAAACCTAAAGATACTACCGCAGAAAGGTTTGGAACATCTAAGGAGATAATGAATAAGCAACATAAAAAGAATACGGAGTAACAATTGGAGAAAAAACAAAGATAGACTGCATAAACAATGGGAAATTCTATCCCAGTAGCATCAGCCTCACAAGCCACTGTGAAAGCTCCACAAACTACTTCATCAACTCTGCAAATGACAACCTCATCACAAAATCCTAGGAGGTCAGTGAGAAGTTCATCCATGACAACCAGTGCACATGTTGCACCACAACTGGCATCTTTGATACAAACAGTGTCAACATGTAGAAGGGTGACATTAGAAACACTTATACAATTAGGTGTGGAGAAGAAAAAGGCACCTAGACAGAAACAACAAGAAAAGAGAAAGAAAAACCAAACTCCAGAGGAAGAAGGGGAAGAAGCAGTCTCCAAAACACAAAAGAAAAAGAAACAAAAACAAACATAACAAGAGATTCCTCAAGAACCATTAAGCATGGATGCACTATTGAATGGGATAGAATGCCATGGTCTACTACAAGAAACAACAAAACTATACAGTGAAGTCTCTGATGACAACAAGACAATAATAGAAAGGGCTATAATAAAGAACATGATAAAAACAAATAAAACAATGGATGAGCTTCTAGAAAAGCTACCGGAGGATCTAGCAAAAGCCCTAAGATAAAGAAGAGAAAAAGCTTTGAAATTAGAAGAGGATTTCAAACAATAGGCTATTGATGGGGTAAGCACCACCATTTATACAAAAGAGAAAGACAAATTAGCCCAATTACAGGCTAAAGAGTTGAGGACAAAGCAAAGGCTCGATACCCTCATGAATATGGAACAAGCAAATAGGGAGAACATTCAACAAGAAGCACAACAAATCACAAAGAAAATTCATGATACTATGAAGGAGGTAAATAAAAATACACAACAAAGCACATACAAACATAGATCAAGATGAACAACAAACTGGAGAGGAGACACTAGATGCAAGGGATAATCAACAAGAGAATCAAGATGCATCCTCCTCTTCCCCTATTCAATCCATTAAGGATCTTCTGGTGCAAAAAAAGAAAATTCAACCTATGGTAACACCCCAGCTGCTACAATTACCATTAATAGATGGACAAGTGAAGTTATCAGGCATATCACCTATCTAGAAGCTACAACTTGGTGGTATCTTCCACTCTAGAGTGAGGGAAGATATTTTGCAACAACACATAAAGGGTAGTGAGATATTTTTAGAAGCAATGAATATAATCCAAAATGAAATGTCAGAAGCTCAAAGGGATACAAGCCTACCACTCACATAGCAATTGAAACAATTGATGCAAAGTTTCAAAGAACATTCTAAATATTTGGAGAACAAGACAGAAGAAAGAACCATTGAGGAAATAAATAAGAAAAGATTAGTATATGCATCGAATAAGTGTGTCAAGGCACACACTAAACTAGAAACTCAAATAAGAAACATCCAACAAGGTATAGATGAGGCCAAGGTATTATATCAATTTTGCTTACAATGGCCCACCACCACTAAAAATATTAAGGATCAAATAAATGCACTGGAAACACAAATAATACAAGTAGCAAGTACTTATGATCCTATACAAGATACTAATGGGGCAATAAGGGCACAAGTAGAAACATTACATACTCAGCTACAACAATTCCAGGATCAGAGGGAACAAATCAATCAAACAATTAAGAGAAGTGGTAAACCTGAGACTAGCATCCTTGACTTGTGTTTTTACTGAAGCTAAACAAACTGCCTAGAAGATACAAATACCAACTACATTAGGTGATGCATGCAGAAGATACATACAAATAGAGGGTCAAATTCAAATTTTGACATCTGCCAAAAAACAATGGGACACAACTCTAGCCCAACTCAGAGTGATCTATAAAAGTATCCTACCTTCAAATTGAACAAGACATGTCTTGAGGACAAGACATAATTTTAAATGGAGGAATTATGTTGGCAAAGAACAATGCAAGCAACTAAACCAATCGTAGGTTACCGCAGGTGGCATGCGGAGGATAGAACCAGAAAAATAAGAGGTATTTTGGGAAAAGACACACCTCTATATGAATATATAGGGTGGATATGTAAGAAATAGTATGTAGATATGAGAATGAGATAGATAAGGAAGAATATATCTAATGGCAGAGACTCAAACCTGCTAGTATGAATGTATACTTAACCATTGAATATATATATTCAATGGTTAAGTATACATTCATACTAGCAGGTTTGAGTCTCTGCCATTAGATATATTCTTCCTTATCTATCTCATTCATATATATAAAGGAGACATAAGGGTTTTGATATGCGTATGTGCATTATATGAATGTTATATATAACTTAGATCATACTGCATAACTCTATTCCTTAATGTTTATCTATAATTCTCCCACTGTATGACTGGGATATAAACTTACTTTAGAGACTTGACTGAAGACCAGATCTTCAAAAGTTGGTTCCTTTCCATTTCTCACCAATAGTATGTTATTTGGATTTTGATTGCATGGTGCTATTTGTTGGATATGCATGCTACCATATGACTCTCGGATAGGTTTGGAACAAGTAAAGTCATTGGCTTGGGGCTTTCTAGTTTTATATTCTTCCTTTCCTAATAATCCTAGGAGGAAATCTAAAAATGATGATTTGGATCTAGTAGGTTTGGATTGTGGATTAATTTTTTGGATGGATATATAGTTGGGTTGATAGGATGAGCTAGAGTGTAACGATGAAGATGGGGGATTTGCATAGGATGTGTAAGATATGGAGTGCACACATGAGGTTGGGCTTGGAAACATAGATTGGACATATGAACCTTGCTCTAAGTTGGTGCTTCCCTTGTTGAAGATATCATAAGGAGGATTGCTAGACAAGTGTTTAGGATTGTCATGATAACTATTGCTAGTTGGTTCTTGACTACAAGGCTCTTTCATGTTCATGAGTGAAGGAGGAAATTTCATGACAAGTTTGTGATCAATAATCTCATCATCAAATCTACAATGCTATCAGGATACTCATCTTGATCTACAAGACTATCATCATCATCAACAGTAGTAGCAAAGGGATTTTTGACTTGATTTGGATAGAATATTTGATCTAATGAATGCCTAGGTGGAGGGCTTACCTTAATACTAATTTTGGGTTTCACATTGGATTCACTGATGATAGTAGAATTAGGGATTCTATCTTGCATAATTGAATTCGCAAACCAAGAATCCATAATGGAAATGATAAAGGATGACAAAACATTTGGATGCAACTAGGATGCAGTTAGATTCAATAGGCTTGGCACAAGAATATGATTAGGAAAATAAATTCCACACAAGATATATATAACACTATGACCTAGATAAAGAGAATTGGGATGATGTCAACCTTGTTTGCAAAGGGGATTCAGTTGTGGTCTTTTAGTTTGAATGCAAGTTTGAGGTTTGGACTCAAGATTAGTTTAAAAACTTGTTTGTAAGATTAGTTAACAAACACACAAACACTTTGGTTTGAGGGATGAATGCAAAGGATATTTATTGGTTTCGCACAAGAAGACACATCAACAACCTATAATAATTGGGTGGTTATATCAATTTATGTGGGCCCACAAATATGTTATCTACTAAGTTATGGATAGCTAAGGAATGCAAGGTCATGTATCACCTATGCACCCCTTATCATGGACGACAAATCTTTGCCGACAATGAACTCTATCTCAACAAGCTTAGAAACACGATGTGGGTAACTTCCCAGGCCTAACTAGTATTCAGAGCACCACAAAAAATGATAGATGAAGGCTCCTAGTCTAGGCCATACATGTATCTAATAGATATATTCATTATACACTTGGTACATGAGGCCTAAGTTTGTGAACAAGTGTTTTGTCTAAGACATGTATTTAAATCACTTTGCTGAGTCTCGGAGGCTCGACGAGGGCCAAAAATAACAACTCCACTATTGAGGTACAACTTTCGCTCTCCCCCATTTTTATACCCTTCTAGAACACGTGAATGAGGTTGTTTCCTAGGGTGATGAAATACCTAGGCAACCCTCCTAAAAGGAAAGAAATCTAAGCACTTTTGATCCCCAATATCACTTTACAACACGAGGAGAGAGCATATGCACTTAGACTCTTGGGATAAACACAAAAAAGAACTTAAAGAGTGCTTTGGATATACAAGATCACCTTTCGATGCAAGGAGAGATCATACACACTCTAGAAGCTCACAAACAGGGCACATAGAAGGAAATTCCCTTTATAAATTTGAATGTTCCTAAATGAGTGAATAAATATTGTTTTTGACATGCGGTGCTGAAAAAATGCATTAGTAGTTTGAAAGTTTTATCTTTGGCATGTTGTTTTGTTGGAAGAAAAACATTAGAAATAATAATAAAAGCCCTAAAAAAATCAGAAAGTAATGTTATGATAGAGAAAAATAGAGATATGTAAAATATATGCTCATCACAAGATTGAATAGCCCTTTCAAACTGCAGTTTCTAGATTTCTACCACACAATTGACTTAAATCTGATTATATTGTAATGTTTTTGGACTCAAAATTCAAAGTACAAAGGATATACCCCTGGTAAATTTTGGAGAGATTTCCAAAAATGTAAAGATATCAAAAAAATTCAATGATTTGCAGCCTAGGAAGAAGATTTATGAAAATTCATAAAATTGGCATAACTCACTCAATATTAATGATCTAAATCTAATTTTTAGATAGTAGCCTTATTAGATGATCCTAAAGCTTTAGTAAATTTTTTATAGAAAAATTCACATCCATTTGAAAGATATATAAACAAATCATTAAAAGTCATAAAAATGAAATAAGACATTCAATACCAATTATATAAGTCTAATTTTTTTATTGTATGCTCCTTAGATGATCCTAAAACTTTAGTAAAAAAATTGTACAAAAATTCCTAGTTGTTTGAAAGATATAAGCAAATCTTCAAAAACTATGGTTTTGTCTTTAGTTTTTCCCAAATTGTGGCTCCCTGTAAAGGTTCACCATCAAATTTCTCCACAAAAGAATGAAAACCTACAAGGTTGAGTAAGCAAAACTTGTAAAAACAAAGGTCAAAGAGGGACAAGGTCCTATTGTGCATGCCAGAAATGTGAATAGAAAAATGTGAAACCAAAATAAAACATAAATGTTACCCAAATTGATTCTTATTGTATCAAAGGTGGTTATGCTCCAAAGATTTATTGATTGAAAGATGAAATGTGGTTGCTCACAACAACATGATGTTGTGTTCTAGTCCATGATCAAAATGGCTTACATAAGGGTCCATTTATAGATTTTTGGATTGGATGATCAACAATCAAGATTGGTTGAGAATTGGTTGAAAGATTAATGGTGAGGATTAAATTGGCTGGGTAGTTCGAGGATGGATGGTGAAGGATTAAAAGGGATTTATTTAATTGATTTTAGATTTATAGGAGTAGTTATGAGATGAGTAGTGAGGAATAAAAGAGATTTTTATTTCTTTTAATCACTTTTTAGGTAGTTAAGTGGAAAAAGAAAGATTTAATAAATTAATTTTTATTAAATCATGTGAAGTGGGAAGGGGATTAAACAAATAAATAATAATTTATTTATTTAGAATTTAGGGAAATGGGATTAGGACTTAGGAAAAGTGGGCTAATTAATTAAATAAATTATTTTAATTTATTTAATTAATAAGATAAAAATGTGGTATGGTGGGTGATTTTTAGGTGTCTATAGTGGGATATTGATTGTATATTCATGATGGATGTAGTCCTTGGGGGTCTTCTTGAGTTCTCCTTCCATCACTAGTACACGTTTTTTTACATGTTTTATCTCTTTTGGAGAGGTTTTTTCCTGTAGATTTTTCTCTTTTATTTTATTTGTGAGGTCGTTTGTACATGGATTCCTCATCAGGCCTTGTTTTTGGGACCCATCTTTGTATTTGTTTAGTCCTCCCTAAGTTACACTTAAGGGGGGTGTTGGTGTGAATGGGGTATTTTACCTAATTGGTTTCCATTTACGTCCTATTCACACTTGTCTAGTTAAGTTTACTTAGGGCATTTAATATTTGTGTCTCATATCATAGGATTAAGATATTTGTCATGATCACATGGTATCCTAGATCCCAACCTTGTCTATATAAGCAAGGGCTCTCATTTTAGATCTTGTGAATCTTGTGTATCTTGTATCATGTATGCATCATTATCATTCTTTGACAATATAGCATTTGTGTTGCTTCTCTTTTGTTGTGGAAGGTTGTTTTAATCAAGTGATCCTGGGCATCCTTGAGTCTATTATTGTTTTGGTTTTAAGTGATCTTAGGCATCTCTAAGTCTATTGTGTCTCTTATAGTCCACTTGAAAAAAAAAACCATATAGGTATAATCCTCTTAATTGGAGATGTATTTTTTCTTTGATTACTAACACTAATGAGCCTAAGACTATGAAGGAGGCTATGGGTATGGATGATGCAAAGTCCTAGAAAATGGCCATGGATGAGGAGATTATTGCATTGAACAAAAATGACACATGGGACTTAGTACTTTTGCTTGATGGAAAGAAACCCATTGGATGCAAATGGCTGCTCAAAAGAAAATCTGGTTCAAATGGAAGTGTTGAGAAGTACAAGATGAGATTGGTTGTGAACGGATATTCCCAAGTTGAGGGAATTAATTATGGCGATATTTTCTCTCCAGTTACTAAGCTAGCATCCATTCGATTCTTATTATCTATTGCAACAACTTTTGACCTTGAGGTTGAGCAGATGAATGTGAAGACAACTCTAGTTCATTGTCCTTTGGAGGAAGAAATTTACAAGACACAACTAGAACACTACATTGAAAAAGGTAAAGAAAATTTAGTTTATAAGTTGAATAAATCTTTGTATGGTCTTAAATAATCTCCTAGGGTGTACCAAAAAAATTATTTTTTTGTGTTGGGATTGGAATTTCTAAGATCCAAATCGAATCATTGTATTTATTATAAGATGGACAATGATTGTTTCCTTGTTATAACATTATATGTTGATAATATGTTGTTCTTGGTAATGGTAAGGATATGATTTGTGAATTGAAATCTTATCTTTCAGCACAGTTTGAGATGAAAGACTTGGGGGCTGCCAAGTTCATCTTGGGGATGGAGATTAGAAGAGATAGAGCAAACAAAAATCTTTGATTGGTCCAAACCAAATATGTGAACTCAATGTTGGAGATATTTGGTGTGACATCTTGCAGAATATTATGTGTTCCTAATTTGGTGGGGACTAAGTTATCAGTAGAGCAATGTCTGACTTTTCCTTGTGAGATGGAAGATACAACCCAAGTACCTTATACTAATGTCATTGGGAGCTTAACATATGCTATGGTTTGTACTAGACCAAACATATCCCAAGAAGTAGGAGTCCTTAGTTGCTTTATTGCTAATTCCGGATGAGTTCATTGGGATGCATTGAAGAGGGTCTTCAAATATTTGTAGGGTACCTACGAGTACTATACTTGTTATCATGGTGACTTTATAGGAGACTGAAACTTAGTTGATATTAATGGATTTGTGGATTTAGATTAGGCAAGAGATGTTCACAACAAGAGATCCATTAGTGGATATATTTTCATTACGTTTGGTAGTGCTATCAGTTGGATGAATGAGCACTAGGTTGTGGTCACTTTGTCCACTATAGAAGCTGAGCACATGGCAGCTACTCATGCTTGTCAGAAATTCATTTGGCTTAAGAGATTGTGTTTAGATGTGGGGATAAATCTAAATTTATTACAATTCTATGTGATAGTCAAAATGTCATATGTCTAGCAAAGACCTTGACCTTTCATGCGAGGATAAAGCACATTGATGTCTAGTACCATTTTGTTCATCACATGGTAGAGGATGGGAGGGTGATGTTGGAGAAGGTTGATACTTCGATGAATGTTACAGAGTATTTGACAAAGCACATAAGCATAGAGAAGTTTCTAGGTAGTACAATGAGTCTATAGGCCTCACAACCCCTAGTAGTTAAATTTTAATTTTGGTTGTTTCCCTTTTTTCTCTTGCAAAGATTCAACAAGTGGGTCTCAATGTTGAGAAAAGGTGTCTCAACCTGACATTGCCAATGTTCGTATTTATTAATTATTTGTATTTAATTGTATTTTATTTTATTTTGTCCTCAATGTGAAGTGGGGCATCCCACTTTGACATAGCACTTTTTTCCATGTGTCAGCATCGTGTGAAGTGTGTAAGAAGTTGTAAGGGTTTGGATCGTTATGACTTCGTAAGATGGGAGTTACCTATGACAAAGTTTGTGATGTGTAAGAGCATTTAAGAGGGGAGTTACATTATAATCTTGACTAGCATTATGATAGGTTTGGACACTTGTTATGGAGTATCTTTTGCATGGTAGGATGAAGACAAATTAGGGTACCCAAATTTGGGTGATCAAATATGATAATTTATGACATATGACATCTCAAGAATATGCTAAAGGGGAGTGTTGGTATTTGGGCCTTGGGTTTGGGCATATACCTTCCTTGGCCTTGCTCATGATTTTCCAAAACCATTTATAGTTTCCAGTTTGTACTTCTCCTATATATTGATGCTTAGAGATGGATTAGAATATCAAATTTGTGAGTTTATTTGCAAGTATTGTTATGGTGCCAAATTGTATTGTAATGGTGGTTGTTGTTGGATAACACAAGTAATTATTCTTTTGAAGTGTGGAGTTTTTCTCCCAAAAGGGTTTTCCTTATGTAAACCTTCGTGTTGTGGTATGTTGTTTTATATTTTATGTGTTTTCTTTCTTGAAAGTGTAAGGATCAATAAATATATAAGATTGTGTATGCTAATAATACAAGTAAAACAAGTTTAAAATGATTGATATGTATTCTTTTGAAGAAGTATGGTGTGGTGGAATATCCAATTGTAAGAGGATGGGTGCCTTCATCCAAATGGGTGGTAGAGTCAAGTTCTAAATCACATATACTTATAGACACATAAATCTTGGGCCTATTAATCAAATCTCAATAAAAATCAAAACTCAAAATTATGAATGCATCCAACTCACATAAGCTCTAGTGCATGTTTATTAGAATGTAGTCCAACAAATTATTATGAGTTATTAGACATGGGGCACACTTTAAAAATCCTTGGATTATCACACATATCACATACGATATAGTAATAAGATGCTTTGAGAAAGATCAAGGGCAATCACAAATTCCATCAAATTAAACTAGTCACATGTAGCGCCATATCAACACGTGGTATTACAAAAAACATCAATGCCTTAAACATACATGTAATCCTTGGAGATACCCAAAATCAAAAAAACGCATGCCATTAAATGTCTTCTCAATGAGTAGAGTGCTTCTGGATTAAACTGTGTATGTTTTTGCTTCAACGTTTCGGATCATGCTCAATGATCCATCATCAAGTTTGTCTTGTCCTCTTCTTGGTGATGGATCATTGAGCATGATCCGAAACGTTGAAGCAATAACATACACAGTTTAATCCAGAAGCACTCTACTCACTATTCATGGACTATGGAAAACTCATGCCTACTGCCTTCTCAATATTTACAGTTTGCAACATCACATGAGAACAAGAAACTAATATAATGATTGACACCATAATAGCACGAGAAAATGAAGAGCAATAAGACAATGCCCTTAGCAACCACAAAGAAACCAAAACACCTTTACAATCAAATGAAAATACATATATGGCCTTTTTTTAAGTGAGATTATACTCAGTAGGATCATTACACTTGGATTAATCATGTTCACTCAAATGTATAGTCACAATATGATTTCATTCTCCACTTGGAACCTCAATTAACTTATCCTAGAATTAGAATTAGATTTATGGTAGACAAGAAGCACAAATCTACAAAAGAATTTAAACCCCTACAACCTGCAATCAATCTTGAAATCTGTTTTGTACAACTAGACTAGACTATAACCTAAGCAAACATGAAACATGATTGTAACTAGACTCAAAACTAACATGCAATAAATCAAGGACAAGGCAGTAACCATTATGGCAAGACTACATAGTACTCGCAACAAGTTAACTAGAATAATCAAAACAGACCCTCCAATTGGTGCAAGTGGAGTTGACACCAAAATTTCCCTTCCTTTCTAAACAAATCTCAAATGCAATTTAGAACAGACGGATTCCACATTTTTAGACCAAGGCCAACAAAATCCACACAAAAAGATTAAATCTCCAACATAGAATTAACTTCACAAATTTTAAGAACAACCCAATTCAAATTTCATCATTATTTCTACGAATCCAAATTTATGCAATTCAAGACCATGATTCAAAAATTATGATCAAAACAATTGACAACTATTTATCGATTGTTAAAATCAACATCTCTTCAATCCTCTTAATTTTCAAGTTTTTAAATTCTACCTTATATCCTATCACAATTCCTTATTATAAATTTATTCATTTATTATCACTTAATAATTAGCCCATTTATTTCTTTGCAATAATATTCCTCTACATTCTGCCCAAGTGGACATGAAAGTTAAAAGAGAGTCATATTCAAGCATTGGGTATTGCCTCCTTTAGCCTTTCTTTTGTAACCTAAGTCCTTTATTCATGAATATTTGTGTTTAATTATTTAAATTTTGTGAATGAAAAGCATCTATTTAATTGCAATATATATTTCAATAGATCAAATTAAGTTTTGAATACTGACTCCTTCTATCATCTACTTTTTTTAAAGTGTTTATCAAAATTTTGTATAGATATTGATTGTGCACGACAAAAATAACAATTTCCATAATATTGTGTCCGAGTTTCTGGTTTCAACCGTCTAAATTTTTTCAACGTTAATGTTTCAGATATGTTATCGTTCCATGATGAATAAAGTTGATGTTAAAAATAACCCTGCTGAAGTTCAGCTGCTTTGCAGCTTTTTCAGTGCCAAAAAGTTGGAGATTTGAACTCAACAAACACTGCTTACCAATTCATGGTAGTTGAATAATTAGAATATTAAGAAAGGCCGTTTAAAATACAGCGAGTTTACTCCAAAAAAAACTTATGTGCACAAAACAAAAAAATGCATCCGCATCAATACCAATTCAAGAATTAACATATAAACAATATACATAAAAATGATAGGAATAATAGTAATATAAGAGTCTCATAAATAGTGCCCTTCAATTTTGAGTGTTTTTGGAACAATGTTAGTGTTCTGATTGAAAGGCCAGCAAAGTTAAAGCCATACATCAACTTCTCTCTGTACTGAAAACAACGCGAATTCAGCTAACAGTCAAAATGAAAGGCAGATCCATCAGTCATGAGATGTCTTTCCATATACAAGGCAGAACCATGAGCGTCCATTAACACATATGGCGTATCTTCAGGAGGCTTCCAGTGACGTTTCCTTTGGTTTATAAACCAGTTGTTTATTTGCTTCTGATCCAGCCCAGTAGACTCGGCCAAAGCTGCCTTCTCAATCTCCTGCACTTACAATTAATTTATATCACAATTCCATTACTACCATTCTTTTATATTATTTAACAAAGAAAGAACGAACTCAGAACCATAATATCTTGACTCTGCTTAACTATCAAACGATTCCATTTTTTTGACTAACAAAATTGTAAGGTTTGAACCCAAGACCGGCTCCTCTCCACTCTACTTAAACATCATCCACAATTTTAATGGTCAAACAGTCAATAGCAATTTTACACTTCATCCACAACAAAAAGTGGTAAATATTTGTCCTATTTTTATTGGTCAAAATTGACCTTTAACTGTTGAAGTGGATTATGTTTAAGAATAGCCGCTGCTCTCAAGAACGAGAGCTTACCATTTCTTAAGAAAAGGAAGAATATCTTTGGCTTAACATGCAATTTTTTGCAATTGAAAAACAGCAGCTGGACTGCCTTGTCAACGGTCTATTCTAAAACATCATTCACTTCAACAGTCAAAAGTCAATTATGGCCAATAAAATTAGGACAAATATTTACCTTTTTATTGTGGATGAGGTATAAAATTCTTATTGACTGTTTGACCATTGAAATGGATAATGTTTAAGTTCAAAAAGGAGAGCTTACCATTTCTTAAGAAAAAGCAGAATATCTTTGGCTTAACATGCAATTTTTTGTAATTGAAAAACAGCAGCTGGACTGCCTTGTCAACAGGCTATTCTTAAACATCATTAACTTCAACAGTCAAAAGTCAATTATGGCCAATAAAATTAGGACAAATATTTACCACTTTTTATTGTGGATGAGGTGTCAAATTCCTATTGATTGTTTGACCATTGAAATGGATTATGTTTAAGTAGAGTGCTGTGGCTCTCAGAGAGCTCACCATTTCTTAAGAAAAGGCAGAATATCTCTGGCTTAACATGCAACAATTATAAAACAGCAGCTGGACTGCCTTGTCAACTAGCTATTCTTAAACATCATTCATTTCAACAGTCAAAAGTCAATTTTGGCCAATAAAATTAGAACAAATATTTACCACTTTTTGTCATAGATAAGATGTAAAATTCCTATTGACTGTTTGATAATTGAAATGGATGATGTTTAAGTAGAATGTGGTGGACTCACTTCTTAACACTACACTAAAATTTAAGAAACTATGAAGTCCTATACCGCTCTATGTAAATGTCATCCACTTTCAGAGTTGAACCGGGCAAACAGCCAATAGCATTTTTCTATTTCATTCACAACAAAAAGTATTAAATATAGGAAAACTTTTCATTGGCCAGAATTTACCATTAAATAGTGAAGTGGATGACATTTAAGATCAGCCGTCCTATACAGGCAGGATCCCCTCTTATGTTTGTTGGAACACATCCTGAGGCTGACTATCAAATTTAAAATCATAATTTGTAGTGCGAGTAAAAATTGGTTACCGAAGGATAGGGCCACTTGTTGTGCAGATCCCACCAATCAAGTAGTTTTTGTCGTGCTTCCTTTGGTAGCTTCCCTTTCTTTTTCTTCTTCATAAATTCCTGTTTAAGACCGCTTAGATATCCACTATATTTACGAAGCAGACGATCCTTCAATTCTCTGTCTTGTGAATTTTGATCCACCTCCTGGCACTCCATTTCACCAGTGCTGCAATCTTCCTCATCTGACGATCCACCTCCCTCTGTTTTCTCATCACTCTCGGCTGTGGTAACAATGCAAATGATAATAATAATAAATTATATGGGAATAAGAGATACACAATTCCACAGGTAGTTATCAACTTCAAACAATGCTAATAATAATAAAAAAAATTATATGGGAATAAGAGATACACAATTCCACTAGTTATCAACTTTAAACAATGCAAATAATAATAAAAAAATTATATGGGAATAAGAGATGCACAATTCCACAGGTAGTTAGTTATCAACTCCAACTGTAGTTATCAACTTCAACTGGAAAAAACCAAGAAAATGCCTATCCAGATAATATCTGGAAGAGCACTAATACAGTATACTAATACTATTAAGGACAAACAGTTTCTTTTTTCCTTTCAACAAGTGCTAACCACTTTACACTTTGACGAGTGGATTTCAATACCTTAATTACATTATACACATAAATTAAACTAAAACCTAGTGACTATAAGCAAGCAGGTTTCCCCCAACAGTTGGATGCAGTTTTTGAAATTTTTGTTTCCTGGGAACAATTTGAGTATATTGTAATTTGTAATTAACTAAAGAATGTACAGATGGGTTGGTAAAGGTGCCCTTGCAGAGGTGAAACACAATAATTTTTAAATAATCACATGTTAACACTCAGAAATGTCAGTTGTATCTATTGACCCGAACAAGGAGCAAATGATCTCCTAACTTTATGGTCCTGTCCAGATATATTTTGAATTTACATGACAGTGAGAATCTAAAATCTTTAATCTTCTATCTTCACTTATATTTCAGAAATATTAATGTTGCCCATGAACTGGGTAATGCTGTGAAATATTAAAAAACTGAAATTGAAAAATACAGTAGGTATTTCTGTATTTAATTCTTTTTCTGTGCAGGCCAAACATCACCCTCTCAAACCCATTTGAAAGAAGTGCCAAATTTTGTATAAGTTAATAATTTCTACCAACAGAAGCCATCCACCATGCACTTTCACGTAAACAACAATAATTCAATCCAAAAATAAGCTGACTCAGAATAATTTATATGAAGATTAAAAAGAAAGCGTACGGTTTGCACTCCAACCAATTAAGGCATTTTGTTATCTGGGTTCCACGTATCTTTGGCTGTGCATAAATTTGAATGAATGTTTGTGTTGGTATAATTAACCAGGGTTGCAAAGTTGCATATTGATGAACTCATTTTTAAGGTAAAATGATATGTAAGTCAAAAATGTTGGTAAATTGTTCAAGAGAGTGTGATGTTGCAGAGAGAGACTACGATATTCTAAATATAAAAACCGAAAATATTTATGGGATATAGGGTAATGAAAAGACGATTAAAAAATATTTCAAATTCTTAAAATAAAATATATAGATCTTTTATTGATTATCAGGCAATTAAAGTATGTTTCTGTGTCTGAAATATATTTACTCTCCAAAGGCTTTTATTCTTCAAGACCTCGAGAGTGTAAGTTGCATAATCAATTTAATAATGTTCTTTCTTCCCAATTAAGAGGGCACTACTTAACCCTGTGAAGAATATCAAACACTCATGAAGAATCACAGATCCCTTAAAACAAATATGACAGTGCAACTTTTCAACGGTTAAAGTCGGGAAAAAAAAATTGATTATGTTAACAAAACAACTATTCTTGAACATCTAAGAGTTCGACAGTCAAAGATAAAGTTTTGCTATGACAACTATTTATCACTTTTGTATCTCAATGAGATGTAAAATTACCATTGGTTATTTGACTGTTGAAACATTTGATATTTAACCAGTGCTAACAAACATACTTTAAGCTTAACTAGTTGAAATAGCCCAAAAGTAAGAAGGAAAAAAAAATCTTAGATAACATTAATATTGGAGGAAAAAATTAACAAACAAAAAACCAAAATATACTAAAAGGTTATCAAACTACCTGATATTTGAATTCAAATCCTGTTAATACAATACTTTTATGCCTCTTTATATATATGTAAGGTTATCAAACTACAATAGCTTATATTTCAATTCAAATCCTGTTAATACAATGCTTTTATGCATTTTTTTCTTATATATAATATATATTTGCCAAACAATGCCTGTTAATTTTTATTTAAAGTTTGATAAACTCACCAAAATTTATAAGCACCAAAAATCTTCCATATGAGTGTTTTCAAATATATTTATTGCAAAGTTGAAAAACTTGGACTTAGAAAAAACTAGGCAGGCCAAAATTTGTAAAATAAACAAATAATATATAAAATTATTCATTTTAAGAACTCATTGGTAGTGGTTCTATTAGTTTTAAACAAAAAAGGAAGTACAATGCATATCATAGTGCCATATATGATATGATAATTAAAGCTCCTCAGTAGGAATGCATATCATAGTGCCATATATGATATGCTAATTAAAGCTCCTCGGTAGTATCGCCCTCGATCTAGATGATAAAGATTCCTTCTGAAAAGTCTAACCACAAGCATGTTATGATCATCCAATGAAACCCCTCTTGATGCTTCCACTTACACTTGCACCAACATTTTTGCTTCAACTTTATCCTTGGAAATCCAATCCAAATTATATGGATCAATGTCAATCACATCATAATTCTCCTTCCCCTCCACCATTTTTGTTGTAAAGATGAAGGTTGTGTTGCACAAAATTGAGACCATCGAGGCACGTTTGGGACAACCACTCGTGATTCCTTATACAAATGGCCTCAAACATGCCCAAATTGCACTCGCAGGAAAAACACTACAAGACTAGAACAAAATGGGGATGACAAGGCTTTGAAGATTTGGTGTTTTTGCACCATAACCTTCACACCAAAAATCTGCAAAGAGAACTGTTATAACTTTGTAAGTAAACTAAAACTGCTTATTAAAAAGTTTACCATCTACCAGGCTATGATTTTATTTTTCAAGAACTTGGGATTTTTACCTAGTTGTTCGGTCATTCATAGAGATAAAGAAAACCACCTCAGCTCCACACCCATGCCAATCTGCATCTTTTTAAAAATTGTGCCACAAAGAGTTTTTTTAGGCATCATCCTCTCTATGCATTTGTTGAAACCATTCATAAATTCGTCATTGGCCATCAAATAAATTGGAAAAGAAAAACTTAGGAGTCAAGTAATAGGTCATTGCATATACACTTTGGTGGAGCATCTTGTTCCAATATTTGCACTTTGGGATGGAGGGGAAGCATTACCATAATCAACGCACGGGGGGGGGGGTGGTCAAACTTGATCAAAGGGCTGCATTTATCACATTGTTTCATGGAGCCTTTTCCACTCCATCTTTACCTACTACCAACCACTTCATCTAGGACATCCAAGCATGTTACTAGTTCCACACTTCTTACAATTCTATCTTTGGGGCAAACAAAGTGGAGCCTTGGGGGAAAAGAAAGGCCATAGCTCTAGTTTCCAATCTAATTATGGACATGTTTAATGCACAAACCCAATAGGAGATAAATGATTCCCACAAAAAACTCTTCAGATTGCCAATGGCATTCCATTTCATGTTGCTCACTCTCAATATTTCAAAGAGGCTAGAGCTAAGGTAGCCAAAGCAAGGACTTGTGTACCTCCTAGGGAGACAAAAAATACACACAACCATTGTGGACAAAAATTATTCAAGGTCAATTTGTTGATGGAGAAGAAAAAGCCACATGGGTCTCTCATGGCTACAACATCATCATGGATAATATATAATTTCATGCAAGAATGGGCCAAAGATTGACTACTTGGGAAAATACGAGGATACAAAGTTTCAATTTTGAATCCTGAGAGATGCCATTCAGGGGGTTGGTCATTCTAATGTGGTGTAGGTGGTTACCAATACAACATATGCTTGCATAACAACAAGCAAATTAGTTGATCAACCTAAATGCAAATTTAGTAATTTACTAGACCCTTTGTTGTGTGCATGGTGCAGTCATGGATGGAGGGTCTAGAGAATGGACTGTCCAACCATGCAGCTAGAGTAACTACAACACAAACACAACACAAGAATAGAATGCAATGGAAGATTTATATTCTCTATATATCAGACAATTACAATGCTCATATGCCGGCAACATGCAGTTTACAATCTGGCTCACAGGCCTGCCTTCTGAGTTACAACATACATGAATGATAGGGCATTGAAGTACCTCTAGAAAAGAACTATCTTCTGGAAAAGAACTATCTTTCTATTCCATTATCAGATATCCATAATGTAACTAACTGTCTTCCTAGTGCATCTAATGAATGCTTATATATCATTCTCCAGCTCAAAGAATCCTCTGCGTCGGCATCAAGAGGTCTCAAAACCCAATGCAAGATGAAACGTGTAGGAAACGTGTAGGTCGGCCTACAACTTCTAGTAATGCTCTGCAAATGATTGAAACGTGATGTGGTTCTCAACGAAGGTCTATCTGGTCCCAAATTGCCTTGTGTGATGTTCCATTTGGCTCCGCAAGTCATGGGAATGCTCCACAAACCTTGCATGGTCATACTGAATGTTGAATGCTCTATCCTGTAAATGTTAATGATCTTCTAATAGCGATATCTCTCCGCAAACAAATCCAAATCTCATGAAATCTGAATATGATGTAGAAGGCATAGTGTAGAATCTAATTCCTGCTCCACGAGCTGTGAAGTGCTAATGCAGTAAAATGTGGTGGAAAATGCTGAAATGCAAGAAAAGAAAAGAAAGCAAAATGTTTTTGGTTGATGCAAGATTGCTCTTCAACCTGGGATGCTCCTGATTAGTGCATATCATGAAAAATGCGTTGAAATAAATCAAAAAAATTGAGTGGGTCTAGAAGGTTGTGTCAGATGCAAGGGAGGTGTAGATGTTATTTTGCAAACAACACACCTCCTTAGTATTTTTCAATCCTTTTCAAGCAAGGAATTCCTCAAACTAGTTGAGATTTGATTTGCTTCATCAACTTCATTAGAATAAAAAAGATGTTTGAGTTGTAGGAGCCCTTGCAACTTATGATCATGAAATGGGAGTGGACTAGGTAAGGGGCATCCAAAATAGAGCAAAGGAAAGGGGTGAAGGAATTTGTTGAGTGAATTTTTTTGTCAAATGTGAGATACGTTACATCAAATATACGAATTTTAACCATCCTAGTGTTTGAGAAATCTATAGGTGCATTGATAGCATATTTGGCCAAATGAAGGCCCCAATCATGAGAAATACCCTATCCTAGAGTTCTAACACAAGCATATTCAGCGCATTACTTAATAGAGATGGGTGAAGCTTAGAACCAATTTACTCATAGCCACATATACAACAAATCCAAAATAGTATGTGAAACCATCAAGTAGAGTTGTCTCCATTAATGCGGGTGAGGCAAAGGTCCTCATGAAGGCCTTCAAGAAAATGTATAGTCAAATGAAGACTCAACAATTAGAACTAAGTGGATCAAATTTATTAAATTCAATCACCACTAGACTTCACCATTAATACACAAGGCTGCTTTGGCACATGATAGCACAAATAACTATACGAGCCTCCAAAATTTGTTAGTTATACTTTCCATTCTCCTCTCACAAGTTATTGGGTCCTCTACTATTTATTAAGAGGAATTGGTCAAAATATGGCTTCATAGGAATAAACTTACCTCTAGGAGAGCAAATAAACTTAACTTGTACACAGATTGATGAGGACAATATACACACAACTAGTTGGGGTTCCGTTGCAAGTGGCAATTGAGTCCAATAGTTCTAATGATGACTAGATTTTGAGATATTAATCGAATGACTAGTTTCTAAGTGTGTTGCTCAATACACCTATGTATAGTTCATGCCACAAAACTTCTCTTTTTCTTGCATCTCTTAAAATAAATAATACATCATGCATTATACTAAGGACCAATATTATCATATGGTTTATGGAATCAATGAATTGTCTTTTTTTATTAGTAGATTGAGGGTTCTATTAAGGCTCTTAGACATAAAATATAAGCTTTAACAAAAATAACATAATCCAAACCAAGCTCAAGTGATTGCTAGATACCAAGGCTAAATATTTTTAATTATCCCAAACCTACAAGAAAAGGGGGACCAAATCAACCAAAGATCAAAACATTATATCCCCATACTAAGTCATTCAAGCACTACAAAGCCTCTTTGTTGAACCAAACATAGCTTATAAAAGGACCACCTACTATCTTGTGCCACCCACTACTCAACTCCCTCCTTCCCCCATCTACACTTGCCAAACAAGGGGCCTGTCAGCCCAACCTACTCCTCCTTCATCTCAGTCTTGCTTCCCCAATAATGGTTGCCCCTTGTATATTCACCCTTAGATTCAAGTAGGGGTGCTACTTGGAACAAGTGGGTCCTTCTCCAAATACGAAAGGGAGTGCAATCAAGCCAACAACCCTTAGAATTTTGACTCAATGAACCACCCCTAAATTATCCACACAAACTACTAGGTCCTTACAAAAGGAAGCAAGCTCCGCTTTCTAATTGTAAACCAACTAGATTTCCTTCCAAAAGGTCATGAATTATTCTCCAAGACCCTTAGTCGAGCCTTCCTTCTAGTGAGAACAATCCTCCTCCAATGCTTCCTCTAAAATTGCAAAGGAAGACAACAATAGTTGTTTAAGAATCCATTCCCTTACTTTTGCATACACCACCCTTGCCTACAACTTTTCTAGGAAATCCTCCACAATGGAGGCCCAAGATTGGCTTCCCTTTGGTCATCCTCTCTCTTCCTAAAATATTCTTTATGAATTTTATGAAGGGCAAATAAATGTAAAGAAAATCGATGCAAGTGCATCTCAAGGGTTGAGCAATCTTGCATCACCCAGAAACAAGTTTTTTGTTTTCCTTGTGTTTTTCTCTATGATTTTTAATATTTGAGAGTTCCAGTCAGAGGTTTGAGTTTGTGAATCTAATAGTGCATTGAAGAAAGTTTGAATAAGACCTTGCAATAATGTTAAGTCATTTGGATGTGACATTGTTGCCACACAAGGTATAGTTGGTCGAAGAGCAATCTAAACCTACAAGGTACCACCAAAAGTTGATTTGTTCATACGAAGGCCACATGACATCATAGTGAGTCTGTTAGTTCATACTTTACATTCTAGAGTGGTGCAAGACTTCAATCATTTGAAATATTTAATTTCGCAATTCCTTTCTCCTTTCTATAGTGTGTGAAAAGGATGGGGTTGACTAGAGCATGTCATTAGCAAAGATTGGATCACATGTTTGACCCATTGGTGTCAACATTAATCATTACGGGAATTATATTACGGCACCAACCAATGAGAAGGCTTAATTAGTCTTGAAATTAAGAGTAGACAATTGTGTATTACATTTTGTACATGGAAGGCTGCCCCTCTTCATTGGAATTATGTCATGGATTTTCTGAAGGTCATCTATATATACATGTAGTACATTGGAAAAATAAAGGAGGCATTGCTCGTCGAATATCTTTAGCTCAAGGAGTGCAAATTGAAGGAGGCTCATGCGGAAGTCTCTAGATGGTTTGTAGATTATAAGGATGTTGCAAGGCTTCAAGGATTCAATGTACAACTAAGCAACCCGGTGTAATTTATAAAGATCAATAAAGATATCATTTCTAAGAATTTATGAGTTATGCTGTTTTTAAATGTTGTCCTTGTTCATGTTTTCCATCATGCAAGTGGATTTGTGTGTTAAGGATGTGGGTTTGGATATGATGCAAGTGGGACTCCCACTTGTTGTTTCAACACACACAATTAATCTTGCACAAGAAGAGACTCTCTACTCACCAACTTAAAACTCTCACACAATATAAAGATTGCAACACAAATACAAAAACTCAATATTTTATTGATATTTGAATTCATAAACACTACTATACAAATCTGTAACAACATTTACAAATACGGTCTTCAATGGCCTCTCTCTCAAATTTGCACACACAGCGTTCATGGCTTCTTTTGCAAACAACCACTTGCTCTCACCTCTATGCCCTTCCACGAGCTGAGATCTCCCCTTTTCAGAAATCTGCCTCTGATCTGCTGAAACATTTCTTTAAATAACACTTCATCTGCAATATTTGGCTTTTCATATTCCTCAAAATAGTTTAGTGCCTCTAGAACAGCAGCACCACGTTTTTAAGAAGAGAACCACGTTTTTGAGAGCCTTTACTTCCTTTCGGATGCTGAAAAAGCACAAAAAATGTTTTTTTTTTTTGGTATAACTTTTGATTGGGCTCATATCTTTGCATGAAAACTGGCCAATTTGAGCATAAAACCCTCTTGAAACTTCCCATGAAAGGAATTCTCTCCAGTTTTTAAAAATCTCAAAATTAACTATTTCCGTAGCCTGCTAGGCAAAATTTCTGATTTTAGATTTGGCCACGAAACCTTCACCACATTATGAGAAATACATCTAAGAATATCCATATAAAAGGATTTTATCCCAAGTTTCATAGATTTCCAAAAACAATTGTTTCCGTAAAACTGCCCTACATAGCCTTAAAACAACGATTCAACAAAAAATGAAATTTTGCAAATCTAAGCCGAGTTGAAGTTTCCAGATGTTGAGAGATGCCTCAAAACACCAAAGCAAACCAAAACACAAACCAAAACTGAAATTAAACTAAAATACTTTTGGACGATGTAGGATTGCTTGTGGACCTGGATGGTCTTGCATTAGACACGCCGAGTAAGAAGTTTGTGAGCATGGGCTCACAAAGGTGGAGTGGAATGGTAGAACCATTCTTCCAAATTGTGAACAATCTATAGCAAACTCCATTGTTGTGACAGGTGCACACAAGATTATTTCTTTTTCCTCCTCTTCCAGCATCTGGCTGGAACATTCATCATCATCCTCCAACAATTCTGCTCACCATTCTTCTCTCCTCTCGTGGAATTGTATCCACCATGAACCATCCTCCTCCTCCAAAGACTCTCTCCACTCCTCTCCTCCTTCATGGGATTTGACACACCACAAACCGACCACCTCCACCAAGTTTCACTTACACCATCCTCTACAACCTCTACGCACAAACATGCAACATGTGCATACACATCTGCAACTACATTCTCTCCTACTTTCATCCTTGCAAATAAAGGTAAACTAGACTCAAAATTTTCTAGATTTACCTCATTCTCCTTCGCTGCTCCAACTTTTCTTTCATCACCACCCGCTGCAACATTCGTCTTCTCACCTCCAATCTTTTCCAGCCATTCCTCTTCTATTGCCAAAATCAGCGACAATAGATCCTCTTTGCCTTCACCATCTACTACAAAATCTTCACACAAACTTATCTACAAACAAATAATAATCAGAAAAATAATGGGACTTCACCTTACCCATATTCTTTTCTATCTTCTTTTGCTTCTCTCTACTCTTCTCCAAGGCATCCAACCTCCCGGAAATCTCTGCACATTGTTCTTGAATTCTTGCCCAACTTTCTTCTTCCAACCTTCTTTCTCTCCTTTCAATAAATGAAATTCTTAAGGCCTTACCCAAGGCCAAACTCATACTCTGTTTCTTTGTCATCTTGTCAAACACTTACCACATACTCTACAACCTGCACATACAACTTTCTCCGTGGCTTCTCAGCTCTCAATTTCTCAGGACTCCTCGCACACCTGCAACAATTTTTTCGATCTCTTCAACACAACTGCGTCCACCCGCAAGTCTTGTTGTAGACTCTACATGCTCAAGACCTCTAGCTTTGATACCATTTGATGCAAGTGGGATTCCCACTCGCTGCTGCAACACACAATTAATCTTGCAAAAGCACTCTCTACTCACCAACTTAAAACTCTCACACAATATAAAGATTGCAACACAAATGCAAAACTCAAAATTTTATCAATATTTGAATTCAAAAACACTATCATACAAATCTGTAACAACATTTACAAATACAGCCTTCAATGGCCTCTCCCTCTCTCAAATTTGCACACACAACCTTCATGGCTTCTACTGCAAACAACCACTAAAACTCTCACCTCTATGCCCTTCCATGGGCTGAGATCTCCCCTTCTAGAAATCTTCCTTAAGAAATCTGCCTCTGATCTACTAAAACATTTCTTTAAATAACACTTCATCTGCAATGTTTGGCTTTTCATATTCCTCAAAATAGTTTAGTGCCTCTAGAACAGCAACACCATGTTTTTAAGAAGAGAATCACGTTTTTGAGAGCCTTTACTTACTTTTGGATGCCAAAAAAGCACAAAAAAATGTTTTTTTTTTGTACAACTTTTGACTGGGCTCATATCTTGGTATGAAAATTGGCCAATTTGAGCATAAAACCCTCTTGAAGCTTCCCATAAAAGGATTTCGCTCCATTTTTAAAAAATCTCAAAAATTAATTGTTTTCGTAGCTTGTTGGGCAAATTTTTCTGATTTTAAATTCTCCCAGACGGTATTAATAACAATTGTATTAATATGTGAAATAGACTCCAAATATAATAAGTTTCCTTACTCCTTACTCAATCTAAATACTATAGTGTACAATCTTAGACTACATACTTCACAACATCATCACATTATCAAGCACAACCTATACTACATCAACCTGTTCCATCTACACCACGGACTACATGTATCCCTAAGTCATTAATCTAGAATTTGAACTAAATCAACACTCTAACTGCTTATGGAATACCAACAATCACATGACCATAACATAACCATATCATGATGTCAACTTGTAAGATGTCACTCCAATAGGGACATCTTCAAATGGACAATCAACCCATCTACTTGGATACTCCCACAATAACTTAGTCAATGATTGTTGACTAGACACACCTAATAGTTAACATGTCTTCCTACAATACCACCAAGACTAGACCATGGTTTGTGATAATAGATACAACACTTCTAATAACCTATGATTACATCCAAAGTATCTCCTAAAACATATATTTGTTCATCTACTGTTGCCACATGCATTCTAGAAATGTTGCATGTGCACCTACACTACCATACATACTCTAGTCACTTACTATGTTCACAATGTGATAACCAATTCTTAACTAGATCTTATGTGATTGCTACCATGGCAGCACTGAGCTATAAGACACCTACATTGTTTTACCAGTCTATGATCAAACTTGTCAACAAGAACTAGCAAGTCCAAAAACCTTCTCTCACTCAAGAATTCTCTATAGGTGAATAACACACCAAAGGTCTAGACAACAATTATAATAGAGATTTGAATGAAATATGAAGTCAAGATAAAGCAAAGTGGTCTATAATAACCTCAAATTACTTGTATAAATTAGTGAATCACAAAATTAAACTACCATTCTACTTGAATTACTCAAATAACAATTCAAAAGAGTATTGAATGTAACAGAAATAAACTAGAATTTTATCCTAGAAAACCTAGAGAAGGGAAAAATTAGTTGGTAGCGACAATTGCACATCTACCAGATCTTATTAGATCATAACTATCAAGTACTAAGACTAGATACAACAAGTAGTTGTTCATAAGCTCACTGTTAGCATGTCAATCCTTCTTTACAGCTGATTTCTCCTTAATTTGATCACTACAACATTCTCACAAGCCTTCAATGATGTTTTTTCCCTCTCTCTATCTTCCTATAGGTGCTGAAAGATTCTAACCAAGCACTAACAGGTCTTATTTCCCAAGATTTGAAGAGATAGGATTGGTATGGTCATTTCGTATTCTTGTTTTTGTTGTCCAAACAAAATTGCCCCTTTCAACAGACTAGCAATTTTGTAACTATTATTTGTTGGAACCCATGATTTCACTTTGTTGGTTCCTTTGGTGTGTTACATATTCTACAACTTTGGGAAAACTTCACTTTGTTGAGGAGAATTTTTCTCAGATCCTTATGGATATTTTGGTCTCACAAAAGCTTATTGGGAAAAGTCTAGAAAAATTTCTCCCATTTTCTCCTTTTTGTACCACTTTGCTTGCTTCAATGGTTGCCCCTTAAGTCCAACTTTCCAAGACTCACGATTTCATCTTATAATCTTCGTTGTCTTTAGCTGCAGCACTACATTATATTGTTTAATTGGAAAACACCAAGTCCTCCAATGAGAGTAGTACTTCTCATCTTCATCATCATCCAACATAGATGGCTCATAAAGGTGCAAGCATTTGCAATTCACCATCAAATGCATCTTCGTGAATAGGAGTAATTCAAGCCTAAATGCATTGCCATTCGTTTTTAAGATGGAACGTCTGCAATGTCTTGGAGGTTTGGTCTTCTCCTAGGGATAGCTGTACCTTATCTCCCACTTTGAGTTTATGCACCCTTCGCTATTGGTCATGCCTACTTTTGTACTTTTCCTAAGACTTCTCAAATTGCTCTTTCACCTTGAGTTGGAATTGTCAAATCTGCTCAATTGAAACTTGGTTCCCTTGGTCACCACTAAATCCTGTCCATCTTGTTCTTTATGTTGTTTCAGTGCGACATCAAATAACCCAAACAAGTCTTGAATAGTAACTAGTTTATTGAATAATGTATTGCTCTATAATAGGAGTGTTGGAAATAAGGCAAAAAGATTTGTCCCAAGTCATGGGGCTCTTATTGTTATAACCCTAAATGAGTTGTACCAAGATTTTGTTGACCGTTTATGTTTGCCCATCTATTTTTGAATGTTAAGTTATCCTATTTTGGAGTTTGGCATTAATATTATTCCACGAAGTAAACTAAATTTCACCAATGAACCTAGTGTCTATCTAATATAATGGAATTAGGAACCATGAAGCACACTAACACATTAGAAAAAAACATTTCAGTTGCTTCTTTTCTTGTAATTGTCTTTTGCATATAACTAATACACACATTTAGCTAAATCTACCCACAACCACATAAGGTTAGTCATGTTCATGCTTACTCATGGGCAATTCTTTCCCATGCTCTTTTTGGCACATGAAGAGGCAAATACAATCCTTATTTTCTTGTCTTAGATTTACTGGTGCAACAAAGCTTGCAACCCGAAATAAATCTAACTAATTGTTACACTTTAGGCCAATACACATACATTTGCAAATGAGTCATCTTTCCAACTCCAAAATGACTCGTGACTTTAGACATATGCACTTCCCTCATGAGTAGAAGTCTAAATTGTGTTCTAGGAATGCAATTTCCCAACATGTAGTGTAGCCAATCTTTGAGGTGGAATTCCTCCACTTTTAAAACCTTTTTCTTGCAATTCTTTGTAATTCTCCCCACAATCAATATCTTGGGCATATTCATCCTAATAGGCCTCTTTGGTGAAAGGCTCAAGTTGAGTCACCATGGCCAATGTTGAAAGGGTCCTCACAATTAGTGGACTAGACAGCATATCCAGCACTATGTTTATGCTACCCTTTTTATACTATATCCTCATATGAAATTGTTGTAAAAACCTTGTCCATCTATAATTTCTTGCTTCTTGTAACTTATTTTGAGCTTGAAAGTATTGCAAAGGTTGGTGGTCAACATGCACAGTAGTTGCTTTTCCCAACAAATAATGTTTTGATTGCTCGATTTCTTGAACTAGTGCATATAACTCCTTAGCATAAACCAAAGAATCCCTTACTTCTGAAGTAAAAACCTCTAAATTATAACAAATAGGATAAACTCTTTGTAATAAGATGACAGCCACAACATATTTTCTTGTATCGTTCTCTACCTCAAAGAGCTGCTGCAAATTAGGAAGAGCAACCATGAGCGCATGGCTGATTTTTTATTTCAACAACTCAAAAGCTTCATCATGTTCCTTAGCTCAATGGAAACTCTTTCTCATGGCTACAACTAAATGTAGAGGTTCAACAATAGATGAGAAGGCTGGAATAAACCTCCACATATACTAAAGTGCACCTACAAAAATCCTTGTTTCTATCGTACTCCTTGGTGTAGGCCAATTGGTGATGGCCTCCACTTTCATGGGATCTATTATTAGCTCACCTTTGTTTGGAAAACTCATATTTCTTCAAATAACATAAAATTTGTTTTTCCTTCAACACTTGCAAAGCTTGATTCAAATGGATTAGGTGTTCCTCCCATGTTGCAATAAAAAATACAATATCTATTAAATCTATCAATACACCATTCATCAAACTCATAAAAGTAGTTGAAACATTGCATAAAGCAAAAGGAAGAACTAAACATTCATTTAATCTTTGCATTGATTTGAAAGCAATTTTCTATGCATCCTCCTCCATCACATGAACTTGGTGATACCCAATTTGAGATCTACCTTCGTGAAAAACTTGGCATATTGAAGATAGTCCAGCAAAACATCTATCCATAGGAGGAGATAATAGTTCTTGATAGTGATCTTGTTCAATGGGCCTTGTCTAATGCACATCCTCCAAGACTCATCTTTCTTTTGTACCATGACAATACATGTACTACATGCAAAAGTGTTTGGTTGAATGGAACCTTGCTCTATTAACTATATCCATGGGAGGGGGATGACAATTCTTGATAGTGATCTTGTTTAATGCCTTGTATAATGCACATCCTCCAAGAGTCATCTTTCTTTTGTTCCATGACAATAGGTGAACTGCACATGCAAAAGTGTTTGGTCAGATGACCCCTTGTTCTATTAACTCTTGAAGTTGTCTTTCGAACTCATTGCTCTCTAAAAGTGATTGCATGTACAAGTCAATACTAGGCAAAGAGATTCAGTAAGCAATTCAATCATGTGCTCTACCTCCCTTCTTAGTGGCAATCCCTTGGGTTCATGGAACACTTCCTGAAAAGATGCCAAAACTTCATCCAAACCCTTGATTTGCTTATTACACTTTATAACTCTAGTCCATCTTCTTGCTTATCCTTTAGCAAGAGTAAACAAAATTGTTTGGTCTCTTGAATTATTTTAATGGCTTGCTTGTAACTCACCATAGCAACTTTGGCTTTGCCTTGGTGTCCCTTTATGATGTATTTGACTCCATCCTTGATCCATCTGTACTTGTTGGTGCTCCTCATAAAAATCGCTTCTCCAACATACAAGGACTACCAAACACCATATCAAAAGCATCAAGAGGAATCACATATGCATCCACTTCATCAATGTATTGTGGGCTAATTACCAAATGAAAACTTACACTTATTTTAGCTTGAATTACCACCAACCTTTTTTGCCTAGCCCAACTGAAGTAGTAAGGATGATCATATGTTTTTAAACCAAGCATTTTGACAACATTTTCTGAAATTGGATTACATTGAGAACTAGGATCTCTAAGTGCACTTACAATTGTTTTCTTGACTTGTAACTTGAGAAGGGGAAAATTGTCCATCTCTTCTAGCTCTCTTATTTTACTCTTGGCCTTGGTGGCTATGCACCCTCTCCTCTTATCTACATCTAAATTGTCTTTAATTTCCATCTCTTCTTCAACCATGGACTTGTTTGAGTCCTCTTTGACCAGTTCTTTGGGTGCAATTCCAAATGCAAATTCCAACACAAGTTAGCGTGAATTTTTGGATCCATACATTGGTGTAAGACAATAGTTGTTTTCTTATCCTTCCTAATACCTTTCTTAAATAACTTGTCCTTGTTCTTCTTGGGCTAACTATTGCTTTGTCCTTGCTTGGAAGATTCCCCCTCTCATTTCTTCTTCTCCTCTTCTACATAGTATGCTTAGACGCATCTTACCCAAGTCCTTTGGCTTGTAGCAATCGCTCCTTTCTATAGATAAGGGTGTGGAGAGCTCCAAGATATTTGGTGAGTATATCCTTCTCTTCTAGGTCCATTCCCAACAACATAGTCTATCTCCTAGATTTCATGGTATAATCCTACACACTAGGACACTACCTCAAGTCTATATTACAACCACTTGATCTTTTGGTCAATTTTATTCCTAATTGGATAAAAATTCCCACGCAACAATTCTTTGAATTCTTCCTTAATAAACACAACTAAATTTCCTCCTATTTTCAGAAGATGCCAAATAACTCTCCCACCATATAAGAGCATGACTAGACATCTTGTGACATGCAAAAGAAAACTTGTGTCCCACTCACATAATGCACACTAAAATAGACCTCCATTTGTTTTATCCATGCATCTAAAACTATGTTTACTCGTTCTTCAAAAGGTCTATTTTTAACTTTTATTTAAACTTTGAATGGAGTTTGCTCATATTTTACTTAAACCTTGTATGTTTTCTTCTCTTCTAAGAATCTATGTTTGTAAAATGTGTCTTCTTCATCATCCCCGATCCAAATTTCTTGGCTAGTACACTCACTATGGTTCCCACAAAAGATTGTTCTTGGTTCATTCACTCTTGTTGGCATTTCATGTTCTCTTGTTGTTGGTTGTACCATTTCTAATTTTGCATTCTCTCCTTCATCTTACTTTACAAGGTGGTCATGAGTGCATTTAGATTATCCATTTTCACCCTCTTATTCCACTCCAGAATAGATATTTTTGGATTACAAGGTAGCAATGCTCAATTCTCTATTCTCTAAAAAATGAGCTACTGCAATACACATTTCTACAATTCCAAGGATTAGAAATCTTCCCAAATACCAAATGATTTGTAATCTCCTCAAATTACTTGTGGAAATTAGTGAATCACACAATTAAAATCCTATTCTACTTGAAGTACTCGAATGACAGTTCAAGAGGATTGAATGCTATGCAAATAAAAAAGAAAATGTTGAAAATAAGTAGAAATTCAACTCAACAACACCAAATTTTTAGCCTAAAAAATCCTTGGGAGGGGAAAAACCGATGGATCAAAATAATAAAGTACAAAGAGTAGATACAATGAATAGTTGTTCCTAGGCTCACTATCAAGTTGCCAATCCTTCTTACAACTGAGGTCTCCTCAATTTGATCACTACAACACTCTCACAAACCTTTGCCGATATTATTGCCCTCTCTATGTCTTCTTATAGGTGACAAAAGATACTAATTGAATATTGAAAGGCGTTCTTGCGTGGTATTTGACGAGGCAAGGTTGTTCTAGTCATTTCAAATTTTTGTTCCTATCATCACAACAAAATTGACACTTTTAAAAAACTGATAGTTGCAAAACTGCCTCTACAAAGGAATCAACAGTTAGAGACCACCCCTTGATGGAACTTCAGTTTTGCTTTGTTGGTTCCTAGGGGTGTTTCATAGAATGCAACTTTGCGAAAATTGCATTCTATTGAAAAATATTGTTCTCTAGATCCTTATGAATCACAAAAGAAGAAAAGGAACCAAAACAAGACTAAGTTGATCCTATAGGTAATGAGATTGAGATAGAATTTGATGACAAGCTTAATCTTAGGAACCATTGGGACAGTCATTAGAAGCAATAAACAAGAAAAAAACACGACTAATCGTGAACCATTGTTCACAATTTCCCCCCTCAAAAAATTGAATTTTTTTAACTAAATCATTGACCTTAATTTTTTACCATCTTTTTGATGTTTAATTGCAATTAAATCTACTGGCACACAAGTTGTTCAGTTTTGACCGATTTTCAACATTTTATTTACCTGCCCACAATTTTGTCCTTTTTGATAAGGTTTTACACGCATTATACGCATGTGTTTTGAACAAATTTTACTTTGATTTTCTTGCATTTTGAACGCATATTTTGCTGGAAGCAGCTACCTAGGCTTTTTACTTGCATAAGTTACCTTCAAACTGTTTCTTCTTCCCTTCCTACCCCTAATTTTACATGCATTCTCCCTATGAAAAGCATTTTACTACAACTACAGCGATGGACAACACATTTGCATTTTTTTACATTCATGTTTAACCAATTGTTAATGGATTGAGCGTTGAAGCTCATCAGAAACAGGTTAAGGTAGTCTATACTCTATAATATGTATTTTTGTATTCATTTTTTGTGTTTACATACTATAATTGTTTGTTTTATTTTTTGTCATAACTTAAATTATTTTTTTGCTGCAACAAACTAGTAATAGATAAATCTATCAATTTGATGGAGAGAAAGAAGCTTTTGGTGAATTCCTTCAGCAACAATTTGTGAGCTTGTCTTGTCAACATGAACATTCTTGTTACTTTGCGAGGAAAAGAATACTATAAGTACCACCAAGATAACAACAATAGAATGTCTAGCATCCTTGATTTCAAACATTCATAAACATCAATATTCCAAGTGAATTTGTGAAGTAAGCTTTGAAAAATGTAACAAGCCTAGCTAACTCATTGTGTGAGCAAAGTTTTGTTAGATTTGGCTATTCAGTCAAATAACAAATTCTTGGAGAATACAAAGATATGAATTTTTCTATGTTCCACAACGTTTTCGAGGACGGGGACGGGGGATGGCAGGGGACGTGTTTCAGGGACGGCAGTCCGAGGGCCAATTTTTGGGGACGGCTGGGGACGGAGATATATGAATTTTTCAATATATATATGAATTTTTCAAAATATCAATATGAAATAGAGATATCATATATGTTAATAACTTAACAACAATAAATCATGACAGCAGTAGTGTAACAGCAGTATAAACTTCAATAAAGTAGTATAACAGCAATCTAAACAACAATAGAATTAAAATTTAATGATAATCATGAGATTGAAGATTCATAACAGCAATATTAAAGCATTTTGTTGTTCAAATTCTAAAATTAAAGTTTAAACTTCAAACTTCAACATTAAAGATAAAGTTAACTCAAACTGTTAAACCCGAAGTCTCAAACTTCAAAATACAACAATCTAAAGACTAATATCTATGCCTCATTCGGGCTATCAATATCATGATCAAAAGAATTATCTGTGTCCCTGTCACTCTCTGCCTGAAGTGGATCATCCAATGGAACTCCAACCATTCCTGGTTGCACCTCCTCCTCGTCAATCTGCCTAACATCTTCAGGATCAACATCCCAACATGCTGCTGGAGTTTTGTTTTAACTTTTAAACTTTTATGTTTTAGTCTTTTAGACTTCAGCGTTTTTACTTTAGGGTGTCCGTTTCTCATTTATGATTTCTGGCATTTAAAATAAACTTTGTATAGTTTTTAATTTTTATTTGATGTATAGTTTTCCATAGCAATCGATAGTTTGGCGTTTAAATTTTTTTTATTAAGAAAAACCATCAGGGAAGTCTGGCCGTCAAGGGACGTCCAGACATCCCCGATACACTGCTAGCCGTCCCCACTGTTTCATACGCGTTTCAGGGATGTTTCCAATATTTTTGTTTTGCAGGGGACACCATGGGGACGTCTCTAGCGGTCCCCCCATCCCAGAAACGTCATTGGGGACGGGGACGGGGCTGGAGGAGGTGGGGACGCGTCCCCATGTACCCTTGGCATTTTTTATATATACGAGTAATATGTTCACATTTAAGGCTTTTGCTTCTAGCTGAACAGTTGTGAATCCTTTTTGACCCGTGGAATTTATACCACAATTTTCAGTAGTATTTGTGTATATATTTATCTTTAAAACGTGCTATAAAACGTGCTAACTATTTCTATTGTTTCTGGTTGACCTAATGCAGCTTGGCCAATGTTTTTACTTAACTATTAGTAGCTTTTACCACATTGCACCTAAGCCCAATATTCATGAGTCCTTTCCAAAAACATTAGAACTAGCTAGCACATTTTAAAGATAAATATATATAGTAGCACATTTTAGATAAATTTTACATCTTTAAATCAAGAGTTGAGATCAAAAGTTATATTGTTTTCATATTATTGAAATCCTATTCAACTTGTACATGCTTGATTTTATTTTATCATAAAGTATTAATGTTTGCAAGGAATTTGATATACTTAGTTGCTAAAAATTTGTCTTTAAGGTCCTTTGTAGTGCATCAAACACAACACTCAACAAGATTACCCTCTTGTTCCCTAGGAAGGGATGCCCCAAAGATATATATGAGGGCTATAGAGATTGGGGTGATAAGGAGACTGCATATAGATTTCCCTACAGTTGTTTTCTCTTACATTTCTTCTCTTCTTCCCTCTCTTTCTACTTCCAGTGACAGAAATCTAGGGTAGAGGTATCACAGTGTCGGATGAGCAACCATGCTTACATGCTCTAGAATACCTCTTGTGAGCAAGTATGCCATTAGATAGACCCGAGACTTTTCATATGCCATTAGATAGACCCGAGACTTTTCATATGCCATTTCTTACAGTACCACTCTACTCTCACATACACCTCACTTCCATTTACTATCACTCTTCCATGTACCTTCAAGTATATAAGAAGGTTTGGTATATTGAGAGGATTGCTCTTCTATACCATCACTTTGGCATAATGGGCAGTTTGTTATTGGGGAACTAAGTACATCAAAAGATGGGAGTGATAAAGTTGGAGCAATAAGGGTTTCTTCTTGGAGTCATAAGGCAAATGTTATAATCGTAAAACATATGAAAGACCAAATTTAAATTATTTTTGCAGATTTGGTCATAATGTCATGTGAGACAGACTATGTGGGTATATTGTACGTCAATCTCGTGTACAAACAAGGTCAAATGCAATCTTTGTTTAAGTGATGTCAATGGAGGCATATATTGGCTCAAATGACATTTGGCAAAGGAGCCAATACATGACTCATTTACAAAAAGTGTAGCCATGTTAGGTACACATTTACAAATTGTGTCCCTCAAGCAACTAGGAAGGATAAAACCTCGTGCAAGAGAAAACTCTACCCAAGAAAGAAGGCCGCCCACCCCAGGCACCGCCACCGCTCCCACCCCCATCTCAAAGAAAAGAGAGACAATCCCCCAAAAATATAGACAAGAAGAGAAACCATGAAGCCCCCCTAGATATGTAGTCTCCTACTCCGATGGTAGATGATTAACTGTGAATATTGAAGATGATCCATGAATGCCGAATAGCATTCCTCCCCTTAGAAAGAAACAAACATAAAGATGTATGTATAATATCTTCCCATTCTTAAAAGGAATATAGAGAAGAAAAATCAAAATGTATGTCTCTAAAGCTGCTCAGATGTCACCATGCTACTGCCGAAAAGTGACACAATCAAATCACGAGTCCCAGGACTTACTGAAGAATGTGACAATCCAAAACCATGTGGAAATAGATGTAGAACAAGATCCACAGACGAAGAGACGATAGCTATGATGGAACTATCATCAAAGAGGATATGGATGTCCTCAATAGTGTCCTCCAAATCTGCAAGAAGGGACTCACAAAACAAACTTGAAAGGTCAATCACTTGTACTCATCCCAAGAAGCTCTCTCTAGAAGACGATGAGCATGATCCTACTGCACTAAATCACAAAGCCCATTGGAAGCAACATTTAACTTAGAAGAAGCAGGAATAGATGGAGATGAGATCTCAATGCCTATCATCTAACTACACTTCTCATCCCTAAATAATGTGTCCACACAAGATGTCTGAGTATGAAGACTCGATTTATTTGTCGATGTTGAAATATAGGAGCCCTTAACCTCAAGATGCTAACTTGTAGATAAAGAAGAAAATGAGCTCTCTAAATTTGCAATAGGAGTCATAGAAGCCAAAGAATCGACAAGAGTCTCTATAGGAGAAGAAGCATCAAGCGAAGTCTCTATGTTGTCACAAAATTCAGGCTCTTCCCATTCAATAAGCACATTAGTTGTATCAGGATCATATGGTCAGAAACATCAAGATGTACAAGACAATCTACAACAGGATCCTCTGGCAATGAAGATTCATTTCAGTCTCCAAACATCTCCCATATTCTAATTAAAAGCTCATGAGGGCACTCAATGTGAGTAGTGGCCATCGTTGTGTCGATGTCGACAGAAACCAAAATCAATCCTAGCATATGATCAATCTTGTCTTGTCATGCAATCTACTGATGCATAGTACTTAGTTTGGAAACAAGTCCATAGAGATAAAGCAAGAGATTAAGCCATCTAAAACGCTTCAGAAATCAATCTCACCAGGACTTAGTCTCCTTAAATGAATTAAATAGAGATCAAACCAACAAAGACAAATAAATCACAAGGTCACACCTCCCCAAAATCACAAAATCGTGAGAATCTCCCAACAAATCTGAAATTATGCATACTGTGAAATCTCATTCGTGCACAAAAACTACTCACCTATAATCTGAAATTGTCAAACAAGTGGTGGGAAACCTCTTTATAGTAGAAGATGGTTGTTTTGCAGCTACTGGAGAGGAATATTCCTCGAGATTTTGTTGTTGGGTGGTTTAGATTGCCACAAGGCCTAGAATTGAGGGTGGCACTTCCTACATACAACATTGCAGTGGTAAGGTGGTGGTTGTCGGGTGGCAAGTGCTATCACCGGCCTGTGGGGATTCCCCCACCAATTTGTACATCAGGCCTATGCAAGGTACCTATCAAGTACCCTTAATAACTGTAAACCAATACAAAGCCAATAGAAGATTCACTTACGCCTATGCCTAGATTCATTTGTGCAAGTACATATGCAAAGAATATGTCTGTAATAAGATTCCACTGACACAAAGAACATTCTCTATTGCACAATTTGTTCAACAAGGGAGGAGAATTTTTTCCTTATGGCTCTGGTCCAAGATGTTTGATTTGACAGTCAATCCTTAGGTTTTCAAACCTTCCGAACACAATGGCAAGGTCAATTTTACTCCAAAATACTCCAAATGACAAGCGATCTACAAATGCCAACAAAAAACCCTTCTTTCAAACCCTTACAAATTTGGATGTAACAAAACGCAAAGATAACTTTTTTGAACACTCTAAACTCAATGTTGAGCTTAGATTTTCTCCAAAAATCTCCCAAACCAACCTGCAAAACAAAGCATAAAAGGAACCCCCAAAATCTACTATTTATATCGAGTTTTTCTAATTCTCCCAATCGTCATTCAATGCAAAAGAAAAGCATACTCAAGTTTTCAAGAAAATATAAGATTTGCAATTTAAGTCTCCAAAAAGGGTAACATGAAGAAATCTCGCAAGCTCTAATACCATATAATATTTGGCACTCAAGATTAAGGAGCTTCAATGAAAGCACAAGAGACCCAAAATGATAGAATAATTCTATTATATCAAAGGATGCAAATGTACAATGACGATAGATCAAGAGAGATTGGACTGGATTGGATTACTCAAATGAGAGCTAGAGGTGGGTATATATAGGATACACCACCAAGAGAAGTGAATGTACAACCAATATGGGATAAAGGAGATGTAGTCACATGTGTGCACATCTCCAACAAACTAGGAAAGTACAAGTCACATGATGTAAATACAACGTACCTAGTAGATAACTACCTCGACAAACTTATCCTATCCTAGGTGCATAATATGCAATAAAGTAGTTAACTAAATGCAAAAATAAAATAATGCACCAACATGCTCAAGATTGCTTATGGCTGCAACTACGTGTTTGTTTTTTGCATCAACATTTCAAATGCAAAAGAAATTGCTCCCATCTTCATAATGATGGATCATGTAGTGTGATCTAAAATGTTGATGTAAAAACAAACACATAGTTACAAACAAAAGCAATCTTGATCAATTTCAAACGACTAAATGTTGGATATTGCAAGCATCTCAGGGATTCTTACAAGATTTAACACAAGCATGTTCACACAATAGCATTACAAGATTTGGCCATAAAATCATCATATATGGTTCTCTAGCCAAATAAACTGAATGGCTTCAGACAATGGACACCAATTGTCTTGATCCTTAATAAGAATTTGAAGATCATCCATTCTCACTACTGTAACTTGTGATCTCGTTGCATTCTCTTGAGCCAATCTCAAAGCTTTAGCTATCTGCTATGCCTATAGATGTACTAATATGAGGTCAATCCAAATATTGCCTTAGGTAAATATTCCTATTTACTATAATTCAAATTAATCTTACACGCACATCATAATAATGATCAAAACTAGTCCTAGATATATAAATATATATACAAAGCTAAATTCAAGAAGGGTTAGATTTCACCAGTTTTCCTTTTAAGTTCAAATTACCTTGCTTGGAGGCCCAACCAAGTATCTAATGGTAAGTCAGGAGGAGTAAAATATATTCGATGATGAATGCATTACAATGTGAGTATAAATAATAGGTAACAGTTTATGAAACTGTTACAGCAGTTGGTATAACTGCAGAACCAGAATCAACTAACGTAACTACATGGTTACGTAACAAACAAATATATATATAACAAAGTAATATATTATGCTAACATTCCCCCCCTTATTACATTGTTTTTACAAATGTACCCCCTAAACAGTTCAAATTTGATCCTACCAAGAGATTTGGTGAACATATCTGCTATCTGAGAGTCTGTAGGGCAGTACTGGAGCTGGATGTGGTGGTTCAGAACTTGATCCCGAATGTAATGACACTCGACCTCAATATGCTTAGAGCGCTCATGGAAAACTGGATTCTTCACAAGTTTTAACACACCCTGATTGTCGCAATGGAGAACTGGTGACTTTTCTTCAAGAATGTCCATATCTGCCAGAATGCGACGTAACCAAATCGCTTCGCACACAGCTCCTCGTGCGGCGCGATATTCAGCCTCAGTGGATGAAAGAGCAACAACAGTTTGCTTCTTACTAACCCACAAAATTGGCCCAGATCCAAGATGAAAAACATAACCTGAGGTGGATTTCCTGTCATCTACAGATCCTGCATAATCCGAGTCTGTATATCCCTATAAGAAGAACTGATTGTTCTTCTTATATTCCAGACCATAATCAACTATGCCTTGGATATATCTCAACACATGCTTTGCTGCAACCCAATGACACTTCTTTGGCTCCTGCATGAATCTAGCGAGATAGCTAACAGTAAAACACAAATCTGGTCTGGTGTAGGTCAAGTAGATAAGGCTCCCAACCAGCTGCCTGTAGAGAGTGACATCTACTTGAGGTGAATCCTGGAAACGAGATAGTTGCAAACCTTTCTCCATTGGAGTGTAAATAGGCTTACAGTTGACCATTCCATACTTTTCCAGGAGTGTCTTGGCATATTTCATTTGGGAAATCTTTCTCCATTGGAGTGGAAATAGGCTTATAGTTGACCATTCCATACTTTTCTAGGAGTGTCTTGGCATATTTCATTTGGGATATGAATATGTGGTTCTTCTTCTGCCATATCTCCAAGCCAAGACAATAATGAAGTAGCCCCAAATCTGTCATGTCGAAGGAGTTCTTGAGATCATTCTTTACATCATCAACGAGACTGTCTGAGCTGCCAGTGAGAATAAGATCGTCCACATACAAAACTAGAATGACAATCTCTGTGCCTACCTTCTTAATATACATATTAGGATCTGAGGGGCTACGGGTGAATCCATGCTGCAATAGGTGACCATCAATCTTGATGTACCATGCCCTAGGAGCTTGCTTAAGGCCATAAAGAGATTTGATAAGATGACATACCTTGTGTGGATGATGTTCATCAACAAACCCTTCTGGCTGGGTCATGTACACTTCTTCTTTGAGATCACCGTTTAAGAAAGCAATCTTGACATCCATCTGCTGAAGCTTCCATCCCTTCTGTGTTGCCAATGCACAGACCATTCTGATAGTTTTGATCTTCGCAGTGGGTGCAAAGGTCTCTTCATAATCAATGCCCTCCTGTTGAGCATATCCCTTTGCTACAAGTCGTGCTTTGTAATTGTCGATAGATCCACCTGCCTTGTACTTTGTTTTGAAGATCCATTTGCAGCCAATGGGTTTCTTCCCTTCAGGCAGATCGACAAGTTCCCAAGTATGATTTTGCATCAGAGAATCATACTCTGCATCCATAGCCTTCTTCCACTGAAGTTGGCTTAATGCCTCTCGAACTGTGTCAGGTTCAGTGCTGTCAACAACAGTACTCATGAGCGCAAGATTCACTTCATTTCTTGTCTAACTCCTGGTTCTGATTCCTAACGAAGTGTCTGGAAGAGTGTGCAGGTTAGAGTCCCTGATTGTACTTTGGACCCACTTTGGAGGTTGACTGTGCTGCTGCTGGTATGTAATGTTTTCTAGAGGGCCCAAATCAACATACAACTATCGTTGTAGTTCACTTTCTCTGTGAGAGTCTTCCACATGCTCATCATCTGATTGTGAGCAATTTATGAGAAGTAGGAGGCTGTTGCTCTTCTTTCTGTGATAAGGAATCGAATGACGATTCATCACATACCACATCTCGACTCTCATGTATCTTCATTGTCTCAGGATCTATGAGACGATAAGCTTTTGATGTAATACTGTATCCCAACAAGATACACTGAAGTGTCTTAGGATCAGTCTTCTTTCTCCTATTGGCAGGGACATGCATGTATGCTGTGCAACCAAACACCCTTAGATGAGAAATTGAAGGCTTTTGTCCAGTCCATACCTCTTCCGGTGTCTTGTGTTGTAGGATCTTCATTGGTGCCCTGTTGATGAGGTATACAACTATTCGTATGCTTCTGCCCAAAATCTTTCCTCCAACTTGGCTGTGGAGAGCATGCGTCGAGCCATCTCCATGACAGTCCGATTGCGACGTTCTGCAACTCCATTCTGTTGGGGTGTATAGGTTGCAGTTAGGTGCTGCTTGATGCCATGATGCTTCAGGTATGCCACGAACTCCTTGGAGGTGAATTCCCCCCCCTCGATCTGAGCGGAGGACAAGAAGAGACTGGCCGACTTCTTTGACAACTTGCTTGTGAAAGTCCTGAAAGTTGGCAAAGGCTTCATCTTTCTTCTTGAGAAAATACACCCAGGTCTTTTGGGAGAAGTCATCCACGAACAATTGGAAGTATTTATGGCCTAAACATGAAGCAGGCACGGGTCCGCACAGATCGGTATGTACCAACTCAAGGCGATGTTTAGCATGGAAGCTACTAGCCTCGAACGGATCCCGGTGTTGTTTACCTGCAAGGCATCCAGGACATATAGGCAATGAATTTGAAATTGGAGGAAGACCTCTTACCATTTGTTTGGAGCTGAGCTGATGCAAGGAGCGGACTGAAAGGTGCCCATAGCGATAGTGCCAGAGTCCCGTAGATTCTATTGTTGACGCTGATAGAGCTACTATAGGGGAGGAGACAACATCTAATGCAAACAGTCTATCCTTCATAAATGCTCTAGCAAGTATCATACCTTCTCGTGAGATTAGACAGGTCTTGACCCCGTCCTTCACCTGGAACTCAACTTTCAGTTTGTGGTTCAGAAGCTGACTGACAGAGAGCAAGTTTGTTGTCAAACCAGGAACATACAACACCGTGGTGAGGGTACAACGGCTTGTCCCAAGAGGAATGATGACCTTGCCTATACCCTCTGCAACATACTCCCTATTGTCAGCAATTCGAACTCTATCTCCAGTAGGTTGTTCTATCAGTGCATCGAACAGCTCGCAATTGCCTGTCATATGCTTGTTGGCACCCGAGTCTATCAACCAAATATCCCTCGTGGGCTGCGAGGTTTGGGAGACAAGGACTAGATTGTGATGAGTGCCGCAGTTGGCTGTTTCTGGTTCATCTTCTTCTGATGCATCATCTTGTTGAGCCGCTACATTGCCTTTGTGCCTTCTGCGACGATGACAACGTTTGGATGGCTGACTATCACTGCAACCAGAAAAGCCTTCTTTACTTGTATTGCCTTGTGTTAAGGCATTATACCAACAGTTGATAGTGTCATGATTGTTCTTGTTGCATATATGACACCATCAGTTTGCCTTTGGAGGCTTCGACTGTTGATGTTCTTGTTGTTTCTGTGGTTGCTTTCCACGAAACTTCTGACCTTTTGATTGTCTGGAGATCAAGGCCTTGTCTTCGAGTTCACCTTGGACAGATTGAATGGCTTCTTCTTGCTGCAACAAATTCACCAATTCGTCAAATGACACATTTTGCTTAGTTATGTTCAGCGTGGTGACAAAGATTTTGAACTGAGATGGCAATGCTCTCAGCGTAATTGGGACAAGTAGTTTGTCCTCCACCTTTTCTCCAAGTGCAACAAGCTCAGCTCGCAGTTCAGATACCCGCCGTAAGAATTCCTCAACTTTCTCGCCAGCTTGCATACTGAGTGTATGTAGCTTGGACTGTAGATGGAGGATCTTCGTCAGGTTCTTCGCTTGGTAGATTGTGGAGAGAGAATCCCATTCCGCCTTTGATGTTTCTGCATCCCAAATGTGAGGTTGAACTTCATCGGTGATGCTGAGTGTTATCAACATCAATGCTTTGGCATCGGCCTTGTCAAACTTCTGCCTTTCATCTAGATCTTCCGGTCTGGTTATGTCACCAATGACAATTCCCCATAGCTCCTCAAAAATGAGAATAGTCCGCATCTTTGTCTTCCATGCGGCATAATTTAGCCCTTTCAAAAGTTGAGCATCGAAAAGAAGCAATTTCGGGGCAGACATTTTTCAAAAAAAAATAATCCAGACAACAAATTTATTATTATTTTATTTGACAGTACATTCACTTTCAAGAGGAAATTGTGGCACGGAGATGAGCACGATAGGCCTGTGTTGTGAGACGGGGACGCTTTGGTGTGCGTTCTACCTCATCTTCGTCAGCATCATAACCCTTGTCTAGTTTTGCTCTAATCTTCCTTGCTTGACATTGTACATCAAATAGAAAGTAATCTAGCAATCCTTGCCTAAACAATTCATCAAATTGGAGATTACCAGTGTTTTGTAGGGCATCTAGAAGGGCAAAATAGAAGCCTGAGCTTTCTGAAACAGCACGTCCACCTCGAGGTGGCTCATTTGCATGATTACTAGCCACACTGCTGGCATCTGGTACGATGGACATCCACTTCTGATTGATTGCCGAGTGCCTTGTCACAGTTTACACTTCACCAAGTAGCGCCAAACATGTGCAACTCAGTCTTCAAGTGTCTTCTGGAGGGGGGCACAAATGGCGTGGATGAAGAAATATCAGTTCAGGCAACGTCTTCTTCAATCTGCCAGCGCTGTTTCTTCCCAGCGCATTACAGTCATCTAATGTTGTTTGCTCATTGTGGGCGCTTCCTTACTCACTGTCTCGATTGCACCGGGCGCTTCCCTTACTTCTGCACACCTCAGGAGTCTTCCATCGTCAGCCTATGAAGTCTAGCACCAGTGCGTTGCTACACAGACTACGCCTGCTCTGATACCATTTAATGGTAAGCCAGGAGAAGAGTAAAATATATTCGATGATGAATGCATTACAATGTGAGTATAAATAATAGGTAACAGTTTATGAAACTGTTACAGCAGTTGGTATAACTGCAGAACCAGAATCAACTAATGTAACTACATGGTTACGTAACAAACAAATATATATAACAATGTAATATATTATGCTAACAGTATCAAGCCTACTTTTTCACCCAACCACCCTCAGGGCACGGTAATCAACTTCACAAGGGTGTTGGTGAGGTGCATGGCAAGTAGCAATCTCTACAATGACTTTGATAATGTAAAATTCTCAATCAACCCAACCATTAACAATGGCCCCTCCACCTAATTGTTCTACGACTCAAATCCCTAGATTTAACCCACACACGCATGCATGCATACATACATATAGATGCTCACAAGTCTCTAATTATTTGAGTCACAATTTCATTCAAGACACAATCTAGGAGGGCTACAACCACCCCAATGGTCCCCATGCATTGATGGATAAGGAAACACCTTGATATCAAGGCAACACCTCGATATGACAAGGCAAGACTATCCAATTTTTAATTGAGATAGCCATCATCCTCGAAACACCTTAAAAATTATGGTAACACCTCAGTATGGCAAGGCACACTATTCAAACTCTAACTAAAATAGCTAATATCCCATCTCTACAAGGATGACCATCGTCTAGCTTCTATATTCACCAAAACAACCATTGTTCAACTTGAAACATGTAGAAAAACAAAGCTTCACTCTTTGCAAAATTGCAGCTATACAACTCCATTGAAGCCTGAAGGTTAATCAGCATTTTAATTCACGAAATCTTCCTTGTCACCAACTTACACACATAATGTGCTACAATAGATCATACTCACAAATTCACAAACATAGAATAAAATGTTCATACATTAACAACACTAGATTTCAATCCCATGCACAAACTATCACAATTTTACAACACCAAGGTGCAGCTCAAACATATACCTTAACAATCCTTCCTCCAAATTCACTATTCTTTGATACTTGTTTCTTCTTTGTTCATCCAATGAGAACCTTTTCATCCACAAGTGTTCATTGATTCAACAACCTTCATCAAAAAGATTCTTCTACTAATTATACACTCTTTTGAGCTCTTCCTTTTTAGACCTTATTGGTCGATTAGGACGGTTCATTAATTTCTCAAAATAGTCATGCAAAATATTTTTGCCGTCAAGAAATTATTTAGCCGATAGGCTTTATATGTGAGCTTTATCGTGTTCGGAATTGTCTCACGCCGAGAATTTTTTTCTGTCATCAGTTGTTCCTATCGGCGTATTCCTTGAACCTCTCCTATGGGTGCAAGTGCTAGTTTATTTCCTTGAGACTTCCTATGCCATGCAATTTCTTGGCCTTTTTCTGTTAGCTCTCTTCTTGGAAGTGCAATTGGGTGGTTGATCCACTTGTCCCCAAGAACATGGAACCATGTGACCTCCCATCTTATTTACTCAAGGCGCATTATCCTAGAAACTCATATAAAGCATTTTTCAATTGATAAAATCGTGCATGTTGTCTTCTTGATTAACACTTGGTTTCCATGTTTCTCCCCTGTTGGCTCTCATGCACAATTACCAAGGCACCTAGTAGAAATTCCCTATGAAGCCATCTACCACCCGACCCCCTGCCCTCCTCCTTGGTTGGCCTATCCATGTCAATTATTGCCTATACACTCAGACAATTTGTCACGACATCATGTTTACACAATAATCCAAATCATGGCATTAGTATTAGACAATAAATGTAAAATCTAAATTTTGAAACCTTATCAATAGAAAACATGTTATCCAAGTCCTTTGCATTTCAAAATCAAAATCAAGCCTATAGTTTTAAAATTGAGACGAGAATCCTGAATTCATGACCACATGCTAAATTTAATATTGGGTAAACATTACGCTATCATTATTTGCCAAAAACATGTATTTAACATCATGATCATTTTACCAATCACAAAACCATCCTTGTTACAATTAATGGCATTTGGTTATAAGGCCCCTTAGCATTGTATTTGATTACTAGGCTTTACAAGAAAATTTGGGGAACAACGAGGTATTACATGAGTTCAACTTCTTGATAGATATGTTACTAGGAATTAAACCTTAGTCATAAGATCTCCTTATCAAATGACCATTAGTGAGTTGTTTGGATTGATATCATAGTAAGAGATTGATCAAACCTAGTGTCTCTATGGAGAGCCTATGTTGACTTTGTTAAGAAGGATGGCAACCTTTTTCTATGCTTCAACTACCAAATGTTTAATGAAGTAACTATTAAGAACAAGTATTCTTTGGCCCACATATATTACCTCTTTTGATTATATGAGGGTGGATGGTTTTTCCAAGATATATGAAAGGTTGAGACATCACCAATTGAGGATTAAGGAAAATGGTATGCCAAACATAGCCTTCTAAAATTGTTACAAACACTATAATTTTCAAAGTGGTTCCTTTTGGACTCAACAAATGCACCAACAACTTTCATGCTAGTCTTCCTCAATGATGTTATGATCTATTCACAATCAAAGGAAGAACACGAGTATTTGAGGCTAGTTATGCAAAGATTGAGGGAACATTGGCTCCATGGTAAGCTATCAAAATATTCCCTTTTCCAATGTAGAGTGTATTTGCTTGGCCATATGATTTTAGTAGCTAGTATAGTGGACTCAACCAAGATCCGAGCGATTCTTTAGTGGCCAACACTTTAAAATGTACCTTAAGTCCAAAGTTTCATGGGACTTCAAAGATATTACAGAAGGTTCATTGAAGGTTTCTCGAAGATAGCTAACCAAATCACTTCCTTGCAAATATTTGTGGTTGGTTCATCAAGAATGAACAATCCTTTTATCTGTTAGAAGAGAAGTTAACCATGGCTTCAATCCTAAGAGTTAAAGATCCTAATGGAAATTTCACTATGGTAATTAATGCTTTAGGTTTTAGATAGAGTTTTGCTCCAAGATGACCACATAGTGGCCTATGGGTCTCATAAGCTCAAAACTTTTGCCCATAATATACTTCATGCAATTTAGACCTTGCAACAATTGTTCATGTGTTGCATCATGGAGGAAAGAATTTTTTGTTGGGCAAATCTTTCAAGATAAAGACAAATGACCTAGGCCTCAAATATATCTTCATGCAATCCACCTTGAATGTTAAAAAATGTCATTGGCTTGAGCTTCTCAACAGATTTGACTTTGTTGTTAGCTACATTGAGGGAAAAATGAACATAGTTGTTGACACTTTTAGTTAAAGGAGGGATATTTCCATCTTAGCAGCATTGAGAACTTTCAAACAACAAATTCTAGATCAATTTACTAACGATGAGCACTATTAGATGGTTAAGATTGCTCTTGCACTCGATGCTTCGAATCATCGATATGTTTAGTAGTTTAAAATTGATGGTATTTTGAGGTATATACATGTAGGATCTATGTCCCCATTCAGGCAAATCCAAGATATGCTTCTTTAGGAGGTACATAGAACTCTCTATTCAAAACACCCAACAGCAAACAAGTTGATGGCAGACCTTAGGTTGTTATATTTATATCCAAATATCAAAAAGGAAGCTAAAAAATGAACCGGGTTCATAAGGATATGTTAAGAATGCAATGCCTGAATTAGTAATACAACTATTGGGAATACTATTGAGAATACTTATCATTGTTAAGAGTTTGCTTACAATAATAATCGACATTGTAGCACTTTGGGCATGGCTCCTTTTGAGGCCCTATAGAAGAATAAGTGAAACACCTTTCAATTGGGAAAATATTAAGGGAAAGATCATCCTTGGTCTTGACATGTTACGAGATATAAAAGATCAAATAAAGTTAGATTAAGTAATGCTTAATGGAGGCAAGTAATAGACAAAAATACGCACATAAGAAAATGACCACTAGGTAGTTCTCAGTAGGAAATTCTATAAGTTTGGAAATTCATCCAAACTAGCACCTCCTTTTGTTGGGTCAATCAAGGATGTGGAGAACATAAAACAAGTTGCTTATTGACTTACTCTAGCTCAGATCCATAGCATCTTTCATGTATCCCTCTTGAATCAGTACCACGATGATGTACCCCATGAGTAGTTCTCTCGTACCCTTGGAGGTTTTTTAGACGTGTAAGCTCCTCTTATGCGACAAGTAAATTTCGGTGTAAGGCCTACTGATAACAATACACCCAAGAGAGTATTAAGTAGCAAGATGCGACTGAAATATAAAACAGGTTTTCATAAAGCATCGAGATAATGCATCTTCTTAAGGGGAAGGATGTCATTCCCCCAAATTTGTATATGTTGTTTATTATTAAATAAAATATAATAACTGAAAGGATTTTTATTTAGAATTGAATGATGTTTTCTTTGATATATTATCATAATGTGATCATGGTTTAAATGGTATTATCTTTTTGGATTAACTAATCTACTTTTGGATTATATTATTATGTGATGGTCTAACCATGTTGCCATCATGTATGGGTTTCGTAGAACTGTCCTCGTAAGCATTGCTAAGGAACATAATGGGAGAAAGGGTTCTTCGATTCTAGACAATATTGGGAGAAGAGAGAGAACATGTCGTCCTTTGATTTCGTAACTGGTTATATATTACCGAGTGTTTGGTAGTGCTATGCTTTAGTTATAATCCATACATTATGCATTTCCTTGTTAGCACATTGCTTGCACAAGTGCATTGAGTGCTTGTAATTGGTCACTTTAATGTTTCTACTTGCAAAATAGGTCAACATCATGCATGGTGGTTGCATTTCATTCCTTTTTGTGTCGTAGTTTTAAAAGAGAAACAATGTTCCATGTGGTCTTTATTATACTACATTTAGGCATTGTGCTTGGAGATTGTTTGTTTGTCAATTGTGGTGTATGTCGGCATGGTTACTTAAGGACTTCACTTCCAATTATGCACAAACATGGATTGACTTGCATGTGACAGACACGCGAGGTGTTTAGGAGTGGATTTGAATCTAAAAATATTATGATTATTGTTTTATTAGTTAAATGATTTTCTCTCATTTTAAATGACTGTGAAAAGGAGCGTAAATAGTGATTGAGGATTTTGAGTGTGTTATATTATTGGAATGAGTATGTTTTTTAGTTGACCGTCTCCTTTGAAAGTCTACGTGAATGAAGCCATTTAAATGTATTTGGTATATTATCTTTTGAATGGAGAACTTTTGAAAAAATGCACTGCTTGCTTCATTTATTTGTGATATGTGGGCAATGGAGAAACTGTACCATGTGATATCCCTGTAGGGTCATTAGAACATGGCCTCCATTAAAGGGGAATAAAATCACTTTTACATAAATCTAGGCTAATTAAATAAATGCATACAATCAAAATACAATTAACTTAGATTTGATTTAAGATTTGATTGAAGGAGGAAGAGCTGGGAATGATAAAATTGAAATGTTATTTATGTAAATTAAATGTGAGAGAATTCGGGTATTTAGTTCTTGAAACAACAATGAAGAATAATGTTGCTGCAGTGCAAAATCAACTCATCAATGCCCAAAAATTAATGCTTTAGATGTACTTGCTGCCTCAGAATTGTAAGACCCAGAATTTTCTGTTGGTCGATCTTGAGTGGCTCAGGATCGATCCTACGCAGCACAGAACTGACCTCTGAGGCACAGATCTGATCTAGCAATCTGCAGACTTCTATAACATGTTTCATTGTGATCTATGTTATCTAGAGGCACATAAGGACTGGTTGTATTTAATAATACCTTTGGGAAGCTGCTTGATTGCAAGGATCAAGTTCTCCTTAGTCAACCCCCTTAAAAGGCTAAATTCATAGCCTTGGGCAATAATCAAAGACAGCAAACTCAAGCACGTGTAATGGCCTATATGCTGATTTTGATGCAAATGTGTTCTTTTTAGTGATCCAAAACCAAATGTTCATAGAATACATGCTTCTTGTAATGTGGATGCTCCTTGATATTTCTGAATATCTTTAAATGCACAAATGGATGTCTTTAAATACCAAGACATAACGAATAGTTGCACAAACATGTACCAAGGTGGCTCCCAAGAGCTAGTCCCGAAAGGCAAGAGTTGTCAATTTTGAAATTTAAAATTTTGATTTTTGGGGTCAATCCCGAGCAACTCAGTATCGCCATAGGAAAAACCTAGGGTAGGGAAATGGAGATCGTAAGGCATGGAATTGATGTATCGAAGTTGTTGGGACTTCCATTTTCCAAGCCTCATAATTGCAAAATCATGTAAATTCATCAATTATTTTAGTGGATGCCCCTTGTATTAGCATCGTTTTGTGTATCCTGATGTCCCCCTAAAATTTGACTAAGTCTGAGATTTCCCCTGAAACCCTGAAAAATTTGGCTTAGTCTAGAATTTTTTAGGTCCTCCAAATTCTAGAATTTGCATTTTAACTCCTAGAGGTCTAAAACCACTCTCAAACATCTTGACAATATATACATAAATTATAACTTAAATGTTATATTTTGTGTATATACCTGCGAGTTTTCGAGTATCGCCGGAACCTTGGAACCTTTTCCTAAAGTCCAATTTCCCTCCGCTCCCCTGCTCGCTGCTCTCTTTCCCCTTCTGAAGTTCCGGGTTAAAACTTTTTCCCGACCCGACCCCTCCTTTTCCCTTCGGGATTCCCGGTCCCCCTAGAACTTTTGGATCCAATCCCTTGGTCCTTGGTTCTCCTAGATCCCTGCTTCTTTTCCAAGATCTCGAGTCCAAAAGAATTTCCTGACCTAGACCCTTCCCAGTTTTGATCTCCTAAGTCATCCCGAGAACCCGATTCCCATCACATAGTGAAAGCCTTGCAAGAGTTCAAAGCCTGATAGAACATTTGCATCATGTCCCAAAGTTCCAAGTGCTTCCACGATCCCAATCCCCGCCGGCAAAAAAAGTACTCCAAGACATGGGTCCAGAAGAATTTCCTAACTCGAACCTTCATGCCAAAACGCAGAAAATGCAACTGGATGCGCCAAAAACTCCCAGATTCGTCATTAATTGCCCGATTTGACTTCTGCAACTTCTCAAAAGTCGTTTTCCTGACCAAATACACTCATTTATTCCATGGCGTGATTCCATATGTGCCTATTCATTTTGGTTGGTGAAATTTTGAATTTTTACAAGTTCTTTGGCTCCCCTGCATTCATGGTGGTAAGTGATTTTGAACTTTCCGGGTCTTCTCTTCTCTCCCACCCATGGATTGGGGCACGCAGCAGCAGTGTATAAAGTGCAGTTTTCCCCTCATTCAAGGGGTTGGTATTTTCTTGTTTCCTCCAGACAGTTAGTGTGCAGAATAGAACAAAATATTTATAGGGTTTCTTACAGTTTTCAATTCGGTTCTTCAGGGTGCAGTCATCAAAAGTGTATGAGAATTTATTGTTAAATCTGATATTATTCATTGGATTTCTCCATCCTTGTATGTATTTTCTTGGGAATCACCTAAGTCGCAACCAAGGTTTCTCTTTGCTATATTTAATAGTATGAGTGTAATATTTTGATTTGATGAATGTGACAGTTCTTAAAACATTGCAAGCATTGTGATGATCATTTCAATATTATCTATGGATAAATGTATTACAAGGAAGGATTACTAAGTATTGAAATATGGTAGGGCAAAATGCAGATTGCTACACCATCATGGCACAACAATATCAAAACATAAAATAATATATTAATGTCATTCAAATGATTGTTACAATGCAGTACATTGGCTTTTAAAGCCACAACTATTCCCGTACAAACTTCCTACGGGAAATTATTTCCTAACTTCCCAAAACTAATTTATTACTAACATTTATTTATTTATATCTAACTATAAACTAACTATTACTTTATTTAACTAACAATGTAATACCATTGTGACTATTATGCCAACATTCCCCCCCTTATTACATTGTTCTTGCAATAGTACCAAGGGACCCCCCCTGAATGCTAACATACTCAACACAGCTGATTACATAATATGAATACATGTTTTATAGAAGATCTTCTCCCAAAGAACAAATCCTGAACCAAACGGGGCTTCATCATGCTATCTCGTCTACCCTCGGAAAGCGTAGCTTTGAGCTGTGTTCTTAAGCTCTTTAGTCCCAAACTCTCAAATCACGGAGTCTTGAATTATTCAACAATGAACCCTAAGAGATACAACAGATCTCTACCATTGTTTAGTGACCGTGAAAGGATATAATTCTCAATCATATACTCTTTGAAGCTCACTAAACAACAATCCATATTGAGCTCAACACCAAATCCCAAACCTGTCTCCAAAACAAAATCTTGAAATCCGTCAGCATCAACAAAGAAAAGCAAAACAACCAAAACCAAAACCAAAAATGCTTCTCATGCAAAGCATCATCTCAAAGTGAGAAGCTAACTTGAGATGATGGAAAATCCTCCATCCTCCGATGTCGCCTGCCTCCAATTTGATGTGGTTACACTTTATCCACCCGATCTTTTGAGAGCCCAAATAGATTTAACATGGATGGTCCCGAAAGCACAAACAAGACTTTCAAACATATTTGTAAAACCCATGAGATAACTGAATGTTGGATTCAACCGATAATGCACCCTTTTTACAATATGACCAAAATCCTTTACTGAAACTTCCACATATAAATCCGGGGAAACTATTAACCATACCAATCACATGTTGGAATACTAATGACCTTAGTCTCCTCAATAGGACAACAACAACAAACACAAAACTGCTCGCTTCTATGTAGAATTTCCAAATATAAGTTTGCTATAATGAATGTGTTTACTTCAAATATAAGTTTGCTATAATGAATTTACAAACTTCCTATGGGAAATAACTTCCTAACTTCCCAAAACTAATTTATTACTAGCATTTATTTATTTATATCCAACTATAAACTATTACTTTATTTAACTAACAATGTAACACCATTGTGACTATTATGCCAACACTAAGTATGTCCAGTCTGGTATCAATTTCATGCTCCTAGGCAAACATATATTCTTTTCATTTCTGTTAATTTCTTTATTGAATTGGGGACTCTATAACCCCTTTGAAAAGCATCAGTCTAAGAAACATTCGATCACCCACACCCATTTTAAAATCAAAATCATCATCTCAAGTGTGAAGTAGTTTGTAAATCTATATGCACTTTTACTTACGTGTTTTAGTCAGGGAATCATCTTTATTAAAGCAAGCAAGTTTCATCCTTTCTGAATAAATGTGCATACCCACATTGTGCATTGTTACATTGATGTTTCTGTCAACTTAAAAGAGGTATTTTGATGCAGTGAGCTTCTGTATAAACTAGTGACACCATAGAGTTTAGAAAGGCATCTTGGGTATCATTGCTTTTGTCATTATCCTGCACATATCTCATATTGTGATTAGTCTCTATTGAGAGATACCTCTAATAACACCCTCCTTAGTTTAGTTGAACCAAAAGTGAAGAAGAGATTATCCACTCTTACAGTTGACCTTTAAACATCCTTAATCTATTGATGAGCCCATGTTCTACCTTCTTGATGACATCCCCTGGCCTAGAAGGTAAGAACATACTCTAGGATTTGGGACATGCAGTTTTTGGTCCCAATAGAAGTGTGGGCGAATAATAGAGCAAATGCATAGGAATAGGCGCAAATGAGACTAGGATGAGGTTGAATGTACAGAAATGTATGAAGGTGAGAGTTGATGGGGATGGATAAGGTTTAGGGAAGGATCCAAACTTTACACAAAAGTGTGCCACTTGTCACTATATAATTGTATTAAGAAATTACATCAAAATAGAAATTTGCATGGCTATGCAAATTTCACCATTACAAAATAGTTATCTTGAAAAGTACTTTCTTGTTGTTTTCATTGACTATTATTATAGAATGGTGGCAATAGAAAGGAACATTGGTAGTTGAAGATTGGGAGATGTTAAATGACTTTCGTTACTTCAAATAGTTGTTACCTTTGACATTTATTGATATCTAAGTCTTAGATGTGATATTTAGATGTATAGAAAATTGGGAATTATTTATTTGTGGTAATGATGTGTAAAACCTGTTAAGTTTTTTTGGGGGCATTATTGTCATTGAGTTTGAGATCTAAGCTATAAGGTGTTTTGTTTTGAGAAACCAATAGTGTCTTATACCAAAACGTTATTGTTTCAAATGTTTGGGATTATTCTTTTAGATCAATGGGGTAAACACTTTCAACCAGAGCTATGAACCAAAAAGAAGGGTTTTGAAGGGGTAAATGTTTGGGATTATTATTCACTGTTTGTGAAGCTAAATTATATATCTGCCATCCAACCATCCATTGAGCCATCTTCAGTTTTGAATGGCCATTTGCATTACATGTCTAAACGTTCTTAAAGGCCTCTTGAGAGCATGACCTTGTTCCATGGTATGTCGATTTGACTATTATTTGTTGGTTTGGAGTCCGCACACGACCTTATTCACTACCGTTTTGATGACAACCCTCTGATTGCATTTATAGTTGTTCTCTTACACCTATTATTGGCATTATTATATTGTCGTAAGATTTCAATCTGAATGAGTGTTTTTAGCATGGCTGTTGTGAACCTTGGTTGAGATCCTTACATGTGTATCTTTAATTTGGACCTAAAATCACCCCCTTAAAAAGATATTGAAATTGTAGTTAGTTATTATACTAATAGAGTGTAAATACAACTTTGATTGAGAATTGAATTATGTATCTCAATAGGCTAGATTATTATTGGCCAGAAAGCTTATCTTAAACCATTTGGTTTCTTAAAACATTAGTGCAATGTCATTATTATTGAATATGGAATTAACGTGTTCATCTATAAGAACATTCTTAACAAATCTTAAGAAAACCAAAGACTCGTATATTTCCAATCAGTATGAACGACTTGTGACTTTATTATGACTACAAATTCGTATATCACTTCTCTTATATCTCCTTAAAATTGAACTTTCTAAATGCATGTGGGAAAATAAGCATCTTCTGGGATATATCATGGATAGGAAACACGTGGGAGGTCAATCATGTTTGTTCTTTAAAATGCTTTAGCCAAAGCATTATTGACTGCTTCGCTTAGTGTTTCTCCCTTATTACAACATGATTACTATCTGGGTTTGCATTTCCCGTTGTGTCACGTGCATTGAAGTGACAGTGACATTTTCACTCACTATTACCAAATGGCACCCATTTTTAAATTTCCTCGTGAAGGCCAGGGCCACCCTGTGTGTACGGGAGACTATGGCTCAGTGGATGGAGGAAAAGCGCCTCTACAATGCTCTTCTTCTCATCTCTCTCATCAAACAGGGTCTGAACATGAATCTAACTAAGTGAACTTTTACATTCGATCAATGTGCCTATTAATGTACATTTTGTTGATATCCAACCATTTGTGCTATAATTCAATCACTGTAGTCATGAAATGATTCTGTCAGATATAAACCAATATTTGCCAAGGTGTAAACCATGTAATTTGACATTAAGAATGAAGTATATCTTTAGCACATTTAAACTTTCCACACTAACGTGAAAGGGATAAACATGTGTAAACCATCATAACATAGGATGTAATGCCCACCCCTATATAATCACATACAAGTGATTATTAACTAGTCATTTCTCATCAAAAATCAATTTAACCATACAACATTTATTTTTACATTTCAATATATATTATATCTAAAATAAATCCATTCACTCAAACATATAAATATTCTAATCATATAATTATTCTAACATTCAATTTTTTAAATCACATATTTCTAATAATCCACAGCCACAAATTAACACATATATAAAATGTCCAAATTCACATGCACCATAGTCTCCTACTCTATGCATAATAGTATCACCATAATAATAAAAGAATATAGTCCACTAAATATTATGTCATAAGAGCATAATAAAATATCTAAGTAAATTGGTAGGTCTTACATCCTCCCCCAAAGATTAGGCTTCCTTCTGGAAACCCTCAAAGAGGTCTAATCCATAACATCCAAACCTACAAGTACCATAACCATATAAATCTATCGAAAAGAGTAACAACATAATCAAATAACACAAATCATCCAAAACATAAGGATCATAGTCATGCATGCCTATCACTAAAGTATTCACAAAAAAAGAAAAGGGTTGGGTCTTACATCCTCCCCTCCTAAGAATTAGGCTTCTTCCTGTAAGCCCTCAAGGAGGAGGAAAGAAAAGAGTAACTTAGAGAAGTGAAACGGCACAATGAGGGTGCGCAGTCTAGTATCTAAGAAGAAAAGAATATAGTCCACTAAATAATGTCATAAAAACATAATAAAATATCTAAGTAAATAAGTAGGCCTTACGAGGAACCTAGAAATCCAGTTTTGTTATCAGTGGCATTACCCTTTAAACTTTAATAAATTATAAGAAATTATGAAGGTTTAAATTAGAAACAATACCATTCAGTAACCTTGGGCTTAGAAAATGGGTATCCATGATGGATAGATATATGGGTAATTATATTGAAGTGAATTAATTCCTTTCTCACTAGACATAACTAATTTTCTGTCAAACCATTAACACTTGTTTGTCAAACCATTAACACTATGGATTTAATTGCTTTTGGAATATGTGTTAAAAAGGGTACCAAAACCCTACTCTAAGATGGTTGCGAAGTATAAATTCGAGGGCAATTATAGGCTGCTCTAAACTCCTTTTTGTGCATGAATAATTTGTTATATATTTAAAGTCATGCATCTTGTGAGCGTGCAAACTCATGTTTCAAATGACTAATATAGACAATTTTTGGACATTAGAATGGAATGGTCATGAATAGGCTAGCAACATGGCAGTCCTATTCATAGAAATATCACTCTCTCATCTCCTTTCTACATTAGAGACACAACATGTGAGATGGACTAGGCTCATTCTTATGTGTACCCGATCATTACGAACTATACCAAACTCAGAAATTTTCACTATCATGTTTTTGGCTCTCCTTTCTCCACACATCCTACCACTTCATCACTTTTCCTACCTACCCCATATTTCTCCCTTCTAAACTTTTATACATTAACTCTAATGTTGAAACTTTATGTAATCTCTTTCCCTCGTATTGACAATAAAAAGTAACTTACCCTTGGAAATATTTACATAATTATTCGTAGCACATACTAAACTACATACCAAAACATAAGTCCTTTCCCAAACATTGCCCTTCTCTCATATATTGGATTTTTGTGCAATTCACAAACATAAAACCAATACGCTTCAATGTGACTATATCTTTTAATATCCTTGCTCCTTTTTATATATATGCATATAGCAATCTCAAAAATGCTCGTTCATCTATCTCTTACATGTTCTCCTTTCCACACTTATTTTTCGCACTTTCCCTTATGCAAATCACTGTCTCCAATAGGGATTGAAGCTAATACCATTCACATGCCATCCCTTGAGCTTTCCTGAAATATCCCTTTAACTTATTTCTCCCTTATGTGTGATTGAATCCACTACATTGTAGGTTTGTCGTTACACCAAAACTTGCAAGTGTTAATGAACTTTCCAAACCAACACCTTCACCTAGACCCAGAGTGGCAATTAGTCCAAGAGATTAATTCCGAGAGGTGTGGCTGTTAGTCCAACACCCCCCCTCCGATGCAACTTGGGGGGAATTTAACCTGGGTTGAGGCTCTGATACTATTTGTAGGTTTGTCGTTACACCAAAACTTGCAAGTGTTAATGAACTTTCCAAACCAACACCTTCACCTAGACCCAGAGTGGCAGTTAGTCCATAGGATCAATTCCCAGAGGTGTGACGATTACTTCAACATGTATATGGACGCTATTAGCAAATTCATGGCTCATTGTTTCCAAGTATAAGCTTTATACCTACTTCTATATGGAAGTGTATGTTGGAAATAAGCCACACCCGGACCAACGATGGACTGGCCACAAAGGGCTAGTAGCTCAGTTGGTAGAGCACTCCAGCAGTAAATGGAAGGTCCTAGGTTCGACTCCTAACCGGTCCATGAAAAGTTTAACATGGTATCAAAGCCAAGCTAGGAGCCCCAAGCACCTGAAGTGTGGCTTAAGGGGGGATGTTGGAAATAAGCCACACCCGGACCGACAATGGACTAGCCACAAATGGCTAGTAGCTCAGTTGGTAGAGCACTCCAGCAGCAAATGGAAGGTCCTAGGCTCAACTCCTAGCTGGTCCATGAAAAGTTTAATAGTGTATACTATCCATCCTTGAACTCTTTCAACCTCAAATTCCTATCATGCCATGCTTTTTCATTCCTAATTAGCACCCCTTGGAGGCTTAAACCTACTACAAAATAAACCTGATCTAATTCAACTTAATGAGATCTTCCAGTCATCACTCCTACCAATCATATTTATTCACACTGTAAATCTTGGAGAAAACTCTTCCCAACATCTTATTTAAGGCTTCTAAATGGCCTTTTGCTTTAGGGTGGTAAGGGGCACCCTATGATGTTAAATCATGAACTCTTGAGGGTAAATTTTTTTTTTGGTTAATAAAATGAATATCTTTATCGCTTATCAAAACCTTAAGTCATCCAAACTTGTTCATGATGTTATCATACAAGAATTTTGCAACACCTCTTATAGTATAATTTGGTGTAGCTATCTCTTGCACCCACTTGCAAAGTAACTTGTTGCAATGATGATATATATGGTTTTGCTCTTCTTTGATGGTGGATTGAAAAGTTATCTAGTGTGGTACGTCAAAAATGTAATAATTTTGGATCTAGAAAAAAATACTAATATACGGTTAGATAACTATGATTTAATGATGCAAGGCTTGACATTAGAGTAATGATGGAAATCCTACCAATAGCAACGTGCGAGGCAATTGGAAAACCTTTGGCCACTTGCATTGTTGAAACATTAGTAATAAATTTGCAAGGTTCTACAATATATCATGCTTCTTCATAACCATTAAGACTCCAAAATGTTACAAAAACCCCATATTTCCTTACCATTGTTGGGAAAAAGGTGTGTTGTACAACTTGCATAATGCTTATAATGAAATATCTAATTGTGGTGCATCTAGGGATGCATGCATCACATGGGTTAGACATTCCTGGGGCCACTTGCAAGTTGTACGTAATATTGGTATAAATATTTAATGTGGGCTGCATATTGGGAAAAATTGTAATATTGGGAAAGCTTAGTACTAAAAAGGGGTTTTGGGGTTCATATTTAGTGAGCTCATGGTTTTGAGGCACATGGTTTATGTAATACCACTTGGTGGTTTGTGCATGCTTGTCATTATAAAAGCAAGCTCATAAGTAGTTGTTGAGGTTGGTTGTTTGGCTTGGGCAACCTTTGACTTGTTGGCTAAGGTTGATTGAGCATCTCTTGTAGGTTGCATTTGTGGAAGCATGAATTGGGATGTGTGGCTTCATGGTTCTCATTTGTTTGTCACATGGAGTGCAACTAGAGTGCTTGATGCTTCAGAGGCCTTACATGGAGACTCTGTGAATGTATTGTAGTCTTTTTCATGGAGATAATACATTGAGTGTGTAAGTTCTTTTGGAGGCTAGGTTTTTCTCTCATGAGGGTTTTTCCAAGGTACATCTTGCGTCATCTTGATGGTATGTTTGTCTATTCGTTTGTGTTGTGGATTCTGAATACTTGTTTGCATATTTTTCTCTCTTGGGGTAATGTGGAAATAGTTTATAATTGCTGCAAATTTCCTTTCAGCCATTTGCATTATCTTGCCAAAACTCTTTTTCCTTGTATTAACTTTAGACATTTGAGATGAATCTCTTTGCTCTGTCTCTTATCGATCTCAATAGGTCTGAGACCCGTTGCATTAATCTTTTCTCGTGAGTACACTCAAGGAGCCTATCATGTTGTGCTTTTACACCCTGCATTCAATTAGCATCTTCAGTGTGGGAAAACATGCTCTTTCCTTAAGTTCTCTTTGAGAGGTTGGCTTTCTCAAACATGAAGAAGATAATCAATTTCCTTGTCAAATATTTTTTTTTCTTCTTTGACTACTCCATAATCCTTGTTGATTGTTTCAACCTCCTTCCTATTATTGGTTCCAAGTTTGCTGTTGCCATCTTTGTTGTTATTGTGGCATTTGTTAATGAAGCACTTGTTTTTGCATTGCATAAAGTGGGGCTAGTTTGCCTTTTCACTACATATATATATTTTATTTGTGCCTTTCATAATCTCTACTAATGCTCTACAATTTGTTATTGAATGTGTTGAACTTTTGCAAATGTCGTAAGTACATAGTATAACCTGTTTTCCTACACGTCATCATCAAGTGGAATTACATATCAAAGTGGCCCATCCCTACATGTGTTAGAATATTCATTACAGTTATCTATTACTCATGATTATTCTATTAGAATTCTAAATCCACTCAATCTCATACATTTAGTTGTCAAATTTTCATTTTTAGATCTAGTTGAGATTTGATGATGGTGCCACTTACACAATCAAAGTCATTTCTCGTTGCCTCCCCCTCAACAAGGGGGCTCGACTCCATACCCACAAAGGAAATCTTTTAGAAATGTGTAGGGTGGTGTTGAGACATCTATTGTGCCTCTGCCACCTAGCTGGACAGTGTTGGTGTTGCTTGCAATCCAAAACCCTCAATATGGTGGGAGGTCCTAATCCTCCTTCCAAAGTGTCATCCCTTCGGTTGTTCCTTGGTGGGATGATCCACCTTCCCCTCCTCCTAACAATGCAGCTTATACTTTGTGGTAACATGTGTTGTTGTGTTTCCTATTTTTGCTTGTTTCCTTTAGTTCTAAGTTTTTATCGCTTGTGTTTTGATGGGTCATGCATACCTATTGGCCACTTTTTATTGTAAACCTTCTATTATGTACTCCGAAGTTTTATGATTAATATATAATACAAAAAGAAGTATTTCCAAAAACAAATGTCTTTCTATGTTGTATTCAATGTACCAAATTTCAAATCATGATTGCAACATATGATTGCATCCATGCAACACATGATTGCATCCAATTTGACTTTGATTGTTGCATTTGATGATGAAGATTCAAATTTGACTTTGATTTTTGCATTTGATGATGAAGATTCATATTGCTTCTTTAGCTCTCGCTGCCCTAGTAACCATCTCAATTCTAGGATTTGCCTCGAATACAAGCTCATTTGGCAACAAAACCATAGCTATGATACCTTCATAGTAATCTAAAATCATCCTAATAGGGTTGTGGTTTTCTTACACTGTGAATTTGAAAGATCGTCATTAAACATTGGTTGTTTACCAAGTTTAAATAAAAGGAAAGCATAACAAAATAGACAATGAACAATAACAAACAACACAAAAGATTGATTTTGATTCAAGGGATAGAATGATAATTTTGGAAAACACAGGCCTTCTTGAAAATGTAAGCTATATTTAAATTTATTCAACTTATAGACTATAGCTTCTTAAACAACCTTTCCTTTAAACCCTAACTTAAATATTGTAACACTTTATCTTATTCTACAATTTCAATTGACACTTGCTAAAACCTTGGGGGGTTAACCCTAAAGCTCTAATACTATTTTAAAACATATAATAATGTTTGATTTAGTTAATCTTAACTAGGATTTCTGGTAAATCATATTTAATTACTCTATTACATCTTGACATTGCATGCCATTCATTCATAACCACCTATAACATTACAAAACCACATCGTGTGTGTGTATGATATATGGTAGGTAAAATGAGTACCATCACATCACTAATATTGTGTGTGAAATATGGTAGGTAAAATGAATACCATCACACCACTAATATTGTGTGTGTGTGAGAAATATGATAGGTAAAATGAGTACCATGACATCACTAATATTGTATGTGAGAGAGAGAGAGAGAGAGAGAGAGAGAGAGAGAGAGAGAGAGAGAGAGAGAGTGAGTGTGTGTGAGTGAAATATGGTAAGTAAAATGAGTACCATCACATCACTAATATTGTGTGTGAGAGAAATATGGTAGGTACAATGAGTACCATCACATAACTAATAATATGTGTGAGAGAGAGAAATATGGTAGGTAAATTGAGTACCATCACATCACTAATACTATATCACTTCATTGCATGTATGTAGGTACAACCCCATATTTTTATACCCTATCATTGAAGGTAAAAATTGAGTGGACTAGAGGTGCATTGGGGAAAATACACCTAAAGGGGTTTCATACATGTCATCCAAGGATAGTGACATTTTAAATAAATTCATAATTTTAACCAAAGAACATTTTGAGATTATATTTAGGTGCATTTTAAATATCAATAAGACACCCATGATAAGTGAGAACAATGCCAAACGAATTTACTCCCAAGCTTTTGTCTCAATCTCACATGACTATGTTGTGGACTTTAGAAAATGAGAACTTGTGTCAAGAAGAGTCAATGTTTCAACTCATAAATTGTATATCATGTGCCACATTGAATGAACTTCACATTTGTTCCCCATTTTGTTGTCTAATTCCAGGACCATGGAACTAACACAAAACTCTAGTACAAATTGACCAAATCTAAGAATATGTGAAGCTTCCTGGGGGTTTTGAGGATTCAAAACCTAAGGTAAATGATTGTATCCTTCATGCCTCAAGACTTAATTGTTAATTGTAAACCATTTGCAAAACAAGAAAATGAAGCAAATAACATTATTCGTGTGAATTTTATTCATCCAAAAGAGAAAGCACGAATGATATTTTTATAGAGACCCTTCTAATAATTTCATTTCTTTCCATATACGAGATTACCAAGGATGTGTAAGTTCTTGGAGGGATTGTGAAATCAATAGGGGAGGCTTCATAGAAATTAATCTATGTAACAAGACAAGGGATGGTTGGCATCCTATGTTCTTTTAGTTGTTTTTAGCTGTTTTAATTTTGTAAGAGACATGACACATAGAAACATTCCCAACAAACTCCAATTTCATTTCTATGAAATTTCCAAAAAACGTCTCAACATTTCACATACGTCTTTAACCATTTTTTCTAATACCAACACTAAGACATGGGAGGAGTCATTTCTTGTACACCTTAATTTCTAGGAAGTATAATTAATGATATGATAGGAAATTTACTCTTTTATAATACAAGTCTTAAATGAGGCTCAAAATAAACCGGTGTACATCCAAATCAATCAATGATTAACTCATTTTTCATGATAAAATGTTACATTGCAATCTATTATACTAATGCTAGTATTGAAACTGGTATGGTGCATACTACAACTACTATTTTTTTTACTCGTATGGTGCATACTACAACTACTATTTTTTTTTTTTATCTTTGCTTGAGTCAACTAGAGAATTATATCTCTCAAAATTGAAACTAAATGTAAGTTTATCAAATCTGAAACTCTTGAACCATGCAATCATCTCAAAACGTTCACTTGATCCTAAATTGCATTGCTAAGATCATTTAAAGTGTTTTCTATTAGATTTGAAAAAAAGATAAATTGTTTAGTCTTGTTGAATTGTGTCATGTCACGTGTTAAAATGTGGTTTGAATCAACTATACTCAGCGTTGCTCTTAAATTGTATAGTACAAGTTATAAATGTGAACTATGAACTCAAAGAATTATTCTTGGAAATTAAAATCTCTATTTCCTAACTCTGCCCTTTTAGAAAACAGCATTAAGAAATGAAACCATGTCAATTATAAACACTATAGTCATCTCAAATAGATCTAGAGTATATATACATGCAACCCATCCTAAGATAAATTTCCTTAGATATCATTACTCGATTGATCCCTTGACTATATATGTCCAATCAAACAACTTTTCAAGTTGTGATCTTGTCACTATCACTATTACAATTCATTTAATCGCAGGAAAAACCTCCACTAACAAGTTTTATTGGTTTATTGACTTCAACCTTTGTTTCTCATTGTAATCCTATTTGTATTCACTTTTATCCCATATAAAAAAGACACATTGCATTGGTTTATTTGCTTGAAACATGGATGTTAAGTCTAATCCAATTTGCATTTGCTAAATGGTTTCGTATGAAGGTTAAAATATATGAATCCCACTAAAAACGAGCCTTTGTTTCCATCATTGCTTGACTAATCCTTCTGACCCTAAATTATGTGTTTGATCAAACAAGTTTCAAGTTGTGCTCAAACAATTTTCCAAGTTGAGTTTTTTAAGTATTTCCTCTAGATCACTACTACGACTAAAATTGGGATGAGCAAAAATTCCACTAAATAATGTTATTGATTTAGATAAATCTAAAACCATTGGTGTGGATCATTGTTAATTCCACTACTCTGTGCATTCTTTTCATATGAAGCCCACTTAAAAATAACTTCGATGTCTCCTCATTTTGAGAATATTTATAAGATTACAAGAGAACCTAGATGTCATTATGAAAGGTTGTGTCCATATTAGAATAATTTTCAAATCCACTCATTTTCTATGGATTTTTTGAATTATCTCTATTTTCACCATTAAATGCCTTCAACTTAATTTTCAACCCAAAAAAAGCTCTCTCAATTTATCTATGCTCATAACACTTCATTCATATCCATAAACAAGTTCAAATATCCTTCTATTATCTAACTTCTATCCTAACATTATTTGTTTCAAATTTAACCATGTTATTTTCTTCTCTTAATCTCCTAAGGAACGATAATAGTCTAGCCTAATTACTTCATTATTGTATATGTTCTTCTTGTGTAGTTCTAAGGATCTCTTCTATCATTTCTGTCTTGAATACTAGTATTCAAAATTTATTTATTATTATTTGGGAATTTTATTAGGTTTAAGAATTTGATGTTTAAATTATTATTTTGATATTCGAACTTAATCCCAATTTTTTCAAATTTTTACAGACTAGCAAACTTAAATCAAATTTTATCCTTGTTGAACACAAACCTCATGACTTAGCTCCTCTATCTCCTACATCCAACAATTGATTAATATTTGGCTTTGTGTATTACTAATTCATTTAGCAAATCTAGGATCATAGATATTGATGTTGATTAAGAAGAAAAGGTCAATATCTTTTTTCTTTGGGTAAAACCTATAATAACTACAATATCTTGGGCAATACTATATGTCTAGAGCAGAGACCATTCTCATCACTATAGTTTAAAGGACATTGTTTGAAAATGAGTTGAAGAGGCACAAAACCAACCTTTGCTCTCTAATGCTTGTGGTACAAGTACATTTAACACATGTTACAATAATAGTGCACATCTTTGTTGTTTGAAACCACCACCTTGGCACAATTTTATGACCTAAGTTTCAACTATGATCCTCCAAAAAATCATGCTTATAAATTTCAATAGTTTTTAAATAATTATTGACATTGTAGATTTTGAAGTACTTCCATTAGAAATATTTTTAAATCCGACCTTATTTATATCATTATATAAGTGTTGTTTTTAATGCCTTTTGTAATGCTATATTTTATGCTAAATTTTAAGTATTCTAGATAAAATCTTTGATCTTTTGCCTTCTGCTAAGTGATCTTGATTTGATGTCTTAACCTAGGTTCCTAGATCTTCATGCTATAACTTTGATATTGTAGGCCTTGAGATCTAATACCATATATAGATTATCAAGCAATGCACACTTCATAGCCATAAGAGAAATAGGCATGTTGGCTATGAACACATTCAAATTATAGCAATTATTTGTATTATACACAAGAATACATGGAGAGACCCCTATAAGGGTCATTATTATATGTGTATGGTATTCAATACAATACTATATCTCATACTTAATATATTAGTTTAGTATCATCAATTTGCATTTCCTAAAAGATAATTTAAAGGGGATGCCCAGAAGTACCCCACAATACTAACTTGGATAGGACGATAACAAATGCAGAGGAACAAGGACATGAGAGAAAGGATGAGGAACGAGGACTGAACCCCATGTAGCATAAACATGACATTATTTGATTTTTATTTTTATTTAGTTACTTGATCTATTAATGGGGTCTATCCATTTTTGTTAGTTGAATAAAATTCTTGTTTTCACATGTTGACATGTCACTGGTGTGTTTTCTTTAGTCACTTGATCTATTAATGGGAGGCTATCCATTTTTATTAGTTGTGAATTATTCTCACTTTCCCATTTTGACATGGCACTAATATCTTCCTCCAATCGGTGCCTTTATTTTATTTGAATTTCTTGCATCAAGGACATTATTAACCTTGCAAAGGTCGAACTTACGAATTTCTAGTAAATTTAAAGTCTTTGGATCTACTATCTCAATGGCACTTGAATTTGCATGTGTTGTACCCATCCAAAACTAAAGCATGCTTCATTGTTTTCCCTTTGAAATAGTTTATTGTTTCCACGTATTTCTTTGCCATTATAGTAGACCGGGCCACCTTGTCACAATGTAGGGGTGGCACAAGGGGCATTACCCATTTTTTATTCCATCAATCAAAGAGGCTTTTGAATTGAATTTCCAATTTAATTAACTCTACTACCTGAGTCTCCAAAGGATACTTTCCATTCATTTTATCTTCGCTTTCATTGTTTTAACTTGATCAATTAGATTGAACTATGATATATGATATAGTTTTAAGTGTGATTGCTTGCCTAAAAAAAAATATTGGTAACTATGTAACTAGGTTTATGGGAATAGCAACGAGATCTCCAACATAGGATCATAAGCTAACACAATATGTTGGAGATCTCTTTGATATGTTAGCTTATGATCCTATGTTGGAGATCTCTTTGCTATTCCCATAAACCTAGTTACATAGTTACCAAGTTCAAAAAAATTGACTCGTTTGGGAGGCAAAAAAAAAATGCATGGATCTTGAATTTTTTATTTTAGAAAACAATAAAATTTCTATATGAATTGAAAATATGGACCAAAAAAGACAAATTCAACTGGTCAAAAAAATTGGATCCAATCAAATTGGAGCCAAGTCCAGCCAAATCTAGTAATAGATGACCTAGAAAACAAGAAACTATTAGTTAAGGGATTACGCCATGTCTCTACACATTGGAGCTCAAACTTTGGGAGATTCTAAACATTCTAGCATTCAATTCTCTTTATCCCCTTTTTGTAATAGTCGATTTTCCTTCATCCAAGAAAAAACCTCTTTGTAACTTAGAAGATTTGCCTTCATCCAAAAATAAACATCATTGCTCCCAGTTTGCAACTTAGTGTTGATCATAATTTAATTTTTTGTGTGAAGCACTACTTTAGTGTTTTTTCCATTCCATTTGTTGTGAGATTCATGATTTGAACAAAGATAATTCAAAACCACCTACAAAGAAAAGGAAATTCAAAATTATCAAGATGTGTTTGATACTGTTGTTTTCACTAAAGAGTGCTAAGGTGTGTTTGATACTATTGTTTTCACTAAAGAGTGCTCACCTATCCAACTATCACCTCATCTACCCACAAAAGTAATAAATAGCTAACATATTTTAAAATGGAAACAATTTACTTTAACCATTCAAACATTTAATCATTTTAAGAAAGGTATAATTACATCATAGTTCTATTGTTTCATTTTAAACCTCCTTTATCCTCAATAAAAACTCACTGCAATTACTTTCTACGTTTGACAAACGTAATTGGTACTCTCATGCCATTGCTCCTCCTTTTCATAACTTCCATTACCACTTAATTTGATTCCTCAACGAAGAACTTATGGAATACAAACCTTTAGGTGTTTGAAGATATCTCCTAATTCCACATATTGTGAATCTACTAATCATTAGTTTGAGGAAGGATATTCTTCTCAACCTTGTAGAAAGAGAGAAATAAATTATATAAATGTCCACAAATGTTGAAAGTAGGTTAATGCCACTCAAAGCATTAGTAGCTTCAATAGAGACTAACTAGAGTTTAAGACTATGAAAGTAACTAAATACTAGCTTCAATCTAGACTAACTAGAGTGTAAGACTATGAAAGTAACTAAACACCAAAATATCAAAGCTAAAGAAGAGAAACAAAGCAAGAAAGGATAAACCAAAAGTGGTAAAACTCGGAGAACCACTGCATCTAAGTACAATTAACCAAGCGAGAAAGAACTTTCCATGAAAAGAGTTTATAAAGAAACTATATCACCTTTAGATCTTGGAAAGCACTATAATTATAAATCAATAGAAAGGTGTTCCCAGATGCAGCACATAACATGTAGTCGCTAAGAAATGGCTTGTTCTTAGCATGTAAAGAAACTAGGTGCTTTTCAAAAAACTATCAAAAGTCAATAACAACGATTGATTTTCAAAAAACTATCAAATGTCAATACCAACGATTGATTTTCAAAAAACTATCAAATGTCAATACCAACGATTGACTTTGGATTTAAGTTTTCAATAATTAAAAGCCAACATTTTCCTTCTAAAAGCCAGCATTTTCCTTGTATTCTAAGACTTATATTTCAAATTTTTGTTCTCCATGCTCTCCCAAGCTTTTACTGAAATACTTCAAAATACAATAAAATATTTGTTTTCCAGCTATAAAAGATTGTTACTGGGAATATGATTATCTGCAGCCAAATCCTCAACAACCGATATGCTGCAATATATATTATTGAAGCTTCTAGTTTTTGGAATGGCTTCTATCTTACAGGATTAAATATGAAATCTTGAATCCTGTAAGTTTGAAATTTTCACAATAAATAAAATAGCCCCCTATTAAATTTGTGTTAAAAGCTCCTTCCACGTTTCCCATTCTTAGCTTAGTCTCTTTTAGCCGATTTTGTAGCGAAATGATGAGATTTCATTGTTCTGGCAGCGGGATAGCCCTACAACGGCAATATTCATCATTAATTTAAACTCACTAACATAATCGAAATACTTGTTGGAAGAATTGAGAGATTCAATTCACTCCAAAATATTATTTATCATACCAGAGCGTACATGTTCTTCACCTGTATCAAGTTCCATGAGGGCTTAACATTCACACTTAATATTTGTGAACTACTGTTCAAGATATTGGTGGATCGCTGTTTTTAGTGGTGAAGAGGAAGCCTCCAGCAGCTTATTATCTTCATTCACTAACTTGAACGTAGTGTTAATGGGCAGCTTTTGTTATTTCATTCTATTATATTCTATCCCCAAATCTATGATCGCTACAGTAAGATTATTTGCATTTCGACTTCCGTCTAGTGTTGAAAAAAAAATAATTAGTCTGACGATAGACTGTAGTTAAAAATCTCAGGTGCACTAACACGACAATAGGACACTCAATAGTCACGTCATGACAGCTATGCTTGCCGAAACGAAATCTTGTACTCCCATTGCCTATTAATTGATCTTGCAAGTTGCAACTGAAAGTAAAGCAGTTTCAATTTTACTTGCCTGGATATGTTAGAAAAAACAGATGTATTGTACTGTTGGTAAAGCTTGGTTGATTTTTCCTCAGGTTTTATATGAAATCATGGAAGGTGAGAGTGCTTGGGTTCAACAGCATATACAAGAATAAACATCAAGTTTTCACAGTCAATGAAATCTGTTTAAATTAGCTTCTGAAAAAACTGTGTTTATTTTTTCCATATCGACGGATCAGATTTCATAATCTATTTTTATTTTTCTCTCATTCTGATGATGTATCATGGAGCGTGACCTAGTAAAAAAGCAACTGCAGTTTTTTCAGAAGCTACTTCAAACAAGCATATACAAGAGTTAATTATCCTTTACTTGATCAAAATTTCATACATAAAAGCTCTTTTACCTGAAGGAAAGATCCTTATCGTCCCTTTAGTGAGCGAATTGAGCTGAGTTTCGATTTTCTTAAGAAATGCCATGGCTTCCTTGAAAGGCTTTGTAAGCTCCTCCTCGTACTTACTCAACACTTCGCAGTAATCCTCCTGATAAACAATTTATAAAAACATCAGAACGGATTTCAGTTTAGCCCGATAAACGAGTCTTCTTACATGAAAACCCACCTTCGATACAGTACCCGTTTAAAAATTCTACATGTAGTAAAAGAGGAATACGATCAACGTGGTCGAGTGAGACGAAATGGAAATTGAGACAGCAGCAGCAATAATAAGATGTGATAATCACCATGAATGTATCGAGCTCTGGATCAATTCCGATGCTCATATTTGTCTGTCGATTCTCTTGTTCTTTACAAACTGCGTCTAAGCCAGCCACAACTTCTGGAGGAGCTCCAATCTGAATCCAAGCTTGCAATTAAAAAGTACGTTAGAGGGTTTGTTTCCATCAAAGTTACCGGCATTCCAGGGTTTCATACAACACCTTTACACGATTTCTATGGTTATTCTTAAACATCATCCAGTTTAAACAGTGCTTTTTCACGATTTCTATAGTTATTCTTAAACATCATCCAGTTTATCCAGTTTAAGGTTAATTTTGGCTAATAAAAATAGAACAAATATTTACTAATTTTTGGTCTGGATGAAGTGTAAAATTACTATTAACTGTTTGAACATGGAAATGGATGATAATAGACATCAGATTTCCACAGTCCATAATATTATATCTCGAGTGTTTCATCTGTGAAAGTTTTTCTTCAAATCCTGAAACACTCGAGCAAGTTTTTCTTCAAATCTTGAAACACTCAGGACATAAGAAATAAATGATTTTATACAACTCTTCGCAATTTCAATGGTCTTTCTTAAACATCATCCAGTTCAACAGTTAAAGGTTAACTTTAACTAATAAAAAGAGATTAAATATTTATAAAAAAACAGTTTTTGGTAATAGATAAGATGCAAAATTACGAAAATCGAAGTGGATGATATTTAAATTGAAGTGGATGATGTTTAAGTAGAATGGATTTCATTACACACTGTTTTTGCACAGGTTGGAGGTGGATTTGTTTACCTTTTGGCAATTGACATAAGCTTCCAACAAGCAACCATACTGCGGATGCCCTAATATTTTAGCCTTGACTGCATCCATTTCCTCTTCATCCGTAGCAGACCTACTCAAATGAGGGCTATCTGGCGAGGCAGACGATGTGAGTCCTGAGCTTAACAACTGCATGGAAGCCGGCTCTGTAAAGCATTTTTCTGCCTGCACTCTGTGGAATTCAAACGGAGCTGAAATCTCAGGGTAATCTCTTTCTGTCTTAACCAATGGCTGAGAAACAACGGCACCGGCCGTACTGTACACAGACTGGTGTTGTAGCTTCTCTGCCTCATATAAACTACCCCTGTTATAGAATGAGGAAAAACAGCTGTGTAGAGGCAAACTCTGGCCTTCGCCCTGGGTTATAAGCGCCATCATTGAGCTTACACTTCCTTCTTCATACTCACCCATATACAGTGCCGACGCCTGTGCAGCAGAAGCTCCATCATTCAACGGCTCCATCCCACAATCTCTTGTGAAAGATTAGATCTACTGTACAGTCGTTATCATTAAATCATCTGGGGATTAAACACTCCACCTTCCATTGCCCATGCGATCGACCTCAGATAAGAAAACGAGGCTTGCTTCTACGATATAAAAAAAGGTTGTACACGGTTGCTTTCATTGTAGAAAAATCTTTCGCTTTCTTAATTCTGCAGACAGATACCGTTTGTCTTTCCTGTATACTGTTGATGCGACCTCTACCATAGTTCGTCTGCAACGCAGAACAATAATATTATGATTATGACCCCACTATCTTCCACTTCCACCAAGACGGTATCTAAACTCAATCCACTACAGATTCTAAACCCTAATTCTCCCCGTCCATACGATTCCCCTTATCTTGTTCATCTTCAGGGCTTCTGTTGCGCCTTCCCAGACTTAAAAACCAACAAAATATTGCCTTCTTCCATCTCACCCCCTCCACTACTCTTGATTTGCCAGTGCCGTCTTTAGCCGTGGCGGGTTTTTTCTCGTGTAAAGGCGAAAATAACCCCGCTAAAACTGCTCGCCATCCCCAATACACCACCACCGCCACGGTATACAATAAAAAAATTAGAGAGAAACATATATTCCACGCCGTACAGATTGACGTGGTATAAAACCTGACCGACATTAATTCTTCTCCGACTGCTGCCCGCTTGCTTCGGACCTACATTTGACGGTCGACTTGGCCTCTCAGACATTTTTTTTTTCGTTTTGAAGAAATCCAATTTATATTTTAACAAGTTGTATTCATTTGAGTGTTTACTATGAATATGTTTTTGGAATTTATTTCAGCTATATAACTTAATTTTTTAAAGTAAGATGTCATTTTGTATTTTTGTAATGTTATGTATGAATGTTTTTGGATTTAACTTTGTAATTTTTTAATCGACGTTTCGTATCACACTCAATGATCCATCTTAGATGTATGAGTGCTTTTGGATTTCACTATGTATCTTTTTTCATCGACATTTCGGATCACACTCAATGATCCATCATCAAGAAGTGCTTTTGGATTTAACTGTGTATCTTTTTTCATTGATGTTTCAGATCATACTCAACGATCCATCATCATGAAGTGTTTTTGGATTTAACTATGTCTCTTTTTTCATCGATGTTTCGGATCACACTTAGTGATCCATCGTTTGATATAGGGGCGCAATCAATCAAAAAAGTAAAAAGAATTAAAAGCAAAATGAGTGTAGCACATCATCAAATCGCTTTCATTTATAAAAGAACCAGTCAAACAAATAGTGGTGTGCCTCTATTCAATAACTTTCTATACGATGGGTCACTAAGTATGATCTGAAACGTCAATGAAAAAAGATACACAGTTAAATCCAAAAGCACTCATACATAACTTCGTGGATTGTGGAAAACTCATGCAATGTTTAGTTGCTTCTGAGGTCTGCTTCTTTCAATTGAGACATGAGCATTGTCATCATATTTATGTTGCCTCTGTAGCAGGTCGATTTATTGTTCTCTAGCAATTGTTCCCTCTGTTCTAGCAGTAGTTGTTATGTATGTGATGTTAGTTGTTTTCTCCTTTTCAACTGCTCTTCTCAGAGCTGATCATTTTTGTACAATTGCATTTTTCAATACCAAAAAAAAAAACTATTTTTTTATGTTTTTATGTATTATGTGTTTTTTATATGCTTGTCAATTTTTAATTTTTATTTTATAGTGGATTTTCTTTGTATCACTGAGTTCCGATACCGGTTGGGGCTTTAGCCATGGCCTCGTCAACGAAATAAGATAATCCACTCAATCCCGAACCCTAAACTTTGTCATCCGAGTGACTCGGATAACGGATAGGGATAAGAGTTCCTCCTCTTCGAGGAGAGGGCCCACCCGGGTGGGGGGGAAAAACCTCCCGCAGCTATAATGGTTTCTCGAGGGCAATTATATCCTCCCACCCACCCCCAGCTGCTAATATAGTTTAGTTCGGCCTCCCAGCTCAACGGCATCTACCGACTACAATTATATACCTCTCGAGGGGCCCTGGCCGATCAAGTACCTACTACAATTCCCAATCTCCCCCCCCCCCGGGGCCTATAGTTTCTTATGGCCGACCCATGGGAATTAAGAATAGAACCCCCCGGGGTGGGTGGGAGAGAAATTGGCACTACTTGGTGGAATAGGTTCTTTTATAGCTGATTTCGATGAAAAAAGATACACAATTAAATCCAAAAGCACTCATACATAGCTTCATGGATTGTGGAAAACTCATGCCAACTATTTTTTAATGTATTTTGTTTTTTATGTGTTTTTTTCTATATGTTTGTCTATTTTATATTTTTTTATTTTATAGTGGATTTATTGTGTTTGGATAATTGTGGAAGCATCTTCAATAATTTGTTGTTGTGTTGTACAATTATGGAAGCATCTTCAATAATTTATTTTAGCTATAATTTTAATTTTGATTTTAAGTAAGATGTCAATTTTGTATTTTTTAATGTGTTTGTTTATTATGTGTTTTTCTATAAGTTTGTCTATTTTATACATTTTATAATTTTTTATATGATGGTGGATTGTATTGTGTTTGTATAATTATGGAAGCATCTTCAATAATTTTAAATTGTTAGATCATTGGTAAATGGTTTACTTATCTGTATTTTGGTCTACCAACTTTTATTATGCCTACAACCTATGTCTTTCTATTTTTCTATTTTTATTCCCTCTACAAATAAAAAATAATGATACAAAGTTTGAAAAAAGATTTTTTTTAAAGAATAATCTTCAGTTAGATTTTCAACCACCCATTCTACATTTTATTTTATATCTTAAGCTACAACATTGTATTTTACATGTGACCCATGTCTTTCTGTTTTCTATTTTTATGCCCTCCACAAATAAAAAATAATGATAAAAAGTTTGAAAAAGATTTTTTTAAAGGAATAATCTTTAGTTAGATTTTCATCCACCCATTCTACATTCTATTTTATATCTTAAGCTACAACATTGTATTCTACATGTGACCCATGTCTTTTTGTTTTTCTAGTTTTATGCCCTCCACAAATAAACAATAATGATAAAAAGTTTGAAAAAAGATTTTTTTAAAGGAATAGTCTTCAATTAGATTTCCATCCACCCATTCTACATTCTATTTTATATCTTAAGCCACAATTCTATTCTACATCTCATGTTATTCTATGTTATGCATTAATATTATTATACATTCTATTATATTCTTTCATTTGGCTTCTACACTCTGCATTCTATTTTCTTAATTGTATATTGAAAGTCTCTAGGTTCCCTTATTAATTTTAGCAAGCATTTTGTTTTTGGTGCAAGCAAAAGAGCATGTGATTGATCACATTGTTCACCATTTGAAGAAACTTCTCTCCTATAGGTCCTTAATTTAGTGGCATTTGTTTATTTTAATTTATTATTGTGAGAAATTAGTTCACAGAGATATTTATATTGTTCAATCTTTATTTCTTGGTAAAACTACTCTCTTAATGCTCATCTTTCTCTTATAAGACCTGCATTAACTTATTCCTCTAGATACATTCTCTTTGTATATTATATTGAAAGTTTATTGAGTTATTGTTTTCATTCTATTTTCCCGAAGCAATAGCTTCTTAGATTTTAATATCATTTTATTTTAAATTCTACCTTTCTATACACTATTGAAGTTTGCTTATTAATATCATATTATATCTTCTATCAGAACACTTGAATCTTCCATTTCCATGTTTCCTCCACACACACAAGCATAGTAATAACCCTCTTAGATTGTATTTGTTGTATTATTATTTGTATTAGCACTTACCTTCCTAGCATATAACATACTAGAATAAGTGCACACACAAAATTCTTCTAAATGTTTATGGAAGTCAAAAGGCTTAAATAGGAGACTAACCATTTTAGTAGGCTTTTATGCAGACACCCCTTTTCCCTCAAGTCTCAAACACAAATTTCTTGTTGAGTTCACTTCTTTGGATTTAATATTTTATTATGTGGTCTTGTATAAGTAACCCCTTGTTGGTATCTTAGTAATTTATTTAATTTATATTTTGCTATATTCTAGTACTTTGTTCTTTCTTGTACTATGTTTATCTTGTAGGTGTCTCGACCACTACACATAACAATTCTAGTTTCTCTGCACAAAGGATGAATATGTAATTGGAAATATCTTTTCTATGATCAGGGAAGTGTCACAAGTACAATTTCATCTAAGATTTGGCATTTACATTTCCAACCTTCAAACCGGGTTCTATTTCTTATTCTGTTTAGCATTTCCTTAACATAAATTTATTTCCATCTTCTCTTGTTTAAAAGCAAAACAAAGTTCTAACTTAAATTAGTTCAATTAGAATTATTTTTCTATTTCTATTTGGAATAATAATTGAATCTATCTTACAGGAAAGAATTAAAGTAATACATCATGCAATTCTAGTTGTCTATCCATTGCAACTCTTTTACTTTAGAATTATTTATTAATTTGTTGTAGATAATGTTAGTTCTTTCCTTTGAACACTAGAAATTGATAAAATATGTTATTTTACTCTTCTTTAGTAAAACACCTTATTTTATACATTTCACTCAATTGTCGTATAGTTTTTTCTAGAACATAATGAAACATTGAGTAACAAATACTACCCAACATGACACATCAAACAAAGACAAGAGCCTTCATTATTAAGGGATAGCACCAAGGGATTTATCAATTACAAAATTACATTAGCCTTTCATGTCATATTAAAACATGAAGCCTATCCGAATTCACAACATTAAAAATTTCTAGCATTGAAAAGGGAGTTAAATCAATACTTTTGTTAGCTAATAGAAAAGAAAATAGCCTCAAAGTGCTAATAAATATCAATCATCGCCTCTAGGGGATAGTTGAGCTTCCAAGCCTTCCACCATAAGCTTCTTGCACCCCTCTGAATTAGCTAATAAAAGACAAACAATGACAACTTCCCATTCCACCTTATTGTTGGACTTATGACCTAACAAAAGGGAACCTCATTTAATAAAGACACCAAACAAATTGTGTATAACAAAACCCACCCTAGTCAGACTCAAGTTACTACAAAAATCTCCATCAAAATTTGGTTTCCAAAAGTTGATTGAAGGTGCTTTCCAATTATCTAATCTACCATATTTCCTTATATATATATATATATTATATATATATATATATATATATATATATATATATATATATATATATATATATATATATATATATATATATATATATATATATCCAAATTTTTAATTTTTTTATATTTGAAAATTACTATTATATGGCAAGTGTTTCTCAAATTTTGAAATAAATTTTTTTATATTTGAAAATTAATATTATATGACAAGTGTTTCTCAAATTTTGAAAACTATAAATTTTCAAATGCATAATTTTGAAAAATCCTTAGACTTGTTCTTTTAAAATATTTTCAAGAATATTTTTCTTTAAATAAATACATATTAGTGTCTTGAACTTTGAAAATGTTGTTTTCGATTAAATGAATTAAATGACCCACTCTTTCCTTACTATTTAAACTTTTTTTTTAGGATAATATATTTATCTAATAGGCTTTTATGTGAGCATTATAGTGTTGGGAATTGTCTCACGCGTCGGTGTATTCCTTGAACCTCCAATGGGTGCAAGTGCTAGTCAATAATTATAAGAAAATTATATGATTAAAATTTAAAACGATAAAATAATGAAAATGTATAATCCTTATTAAAAGGTTGTTGTTTAATTAATTGAGTATAATTGGTAAGGGTGATGGTATGTTCTTTGTTTCTCAAGGATCAAATCTCCTAGAGGTGTAATAAATAAGGAATGAGGTTGAGGCTATACAAATTTGGCACAATGGATACTTCTTAGTCCTTGGCTTGATGAAATGGATATCCCTCACTCATTTGCTCTAAACCAATAGAAGTGGATTAGTTGTAATCATACGGATTTGAAAGAATGGATACCTCTCAATCCTTGATTCTAAACCAAAAGAAGTCAATTATTCATACAACTTAAACTCTTCTAGTACAAACAAATTGCTAAAACAACTTAAACTCATACTTCTAATAGGAATGAATTGCTAAAACAACTTAAACTCATACTTCTAATAGGAATGAATTGCTAAAACAACTTATACCAATAGAAATCAATTATTTATACACAATTCGAATTTAAAGAACGGATACCTCTCGATCCTTGATTCTAAACCTAAAAAAGTCCATTATTCATACAACTTAAACTCATTCCTCCAATACAAATAAATTGCTAAAACAACTCGAACTCATACTTCCAATTCGAACAAATTGGTAAAACAACTTAAACTCGTACTTCTAGTACAAACAAATTGCTAAAACAACTCAAACTCGTACTTCCAATACAAACAAATTGCTAAAGCAACTTAAACTCATAGTCATGATATTTCCACAATCCATGTTAATGAAAATGTAGTGCTTCTGGATAAACTGTGTATTGCTTTTTTGCCTCAATAAACGTTTCGGATCATACTCCATGATCCATCATCAAGAAAGCAATACACAGTTTATCCAGAAGCACTACATTTTCAACTTAAACTCGTTCCAGTACAAACAAATTGCTAAAACAATTCAAACTCGTACTTCCAGTACAAATAAATTGTTAAAACAACTCAAACTTGTACTTCCAATACAAACAAATTGCTAAAGCAACTCAAACTCGTACTTCCAATTCAAACAAATTGGTAAAACAACTTAAACTCGTATTTCTAGTACAAACAAATTGCTAAAACAACTCAAACTCGTACTTCCAATACAAACAAATTGCTAAAGCAAATTAAGCACTACTTCCAGTACAAATAAATTGCTAAAACAACTCAAACTTGTACTTCCAATACAAACAAATTGCTAAAGCAACTCAAACTCGTACTTGCAATTCAAACAAATTGGTAAAACAACTTAAGCTCGTACTTCTAATACAAATAAATTGCTAAAACAACTCAAACTTGTACTTCCAATACAAACAAATTGCTAAAGTAACTCAAACTCATACTTCCAATTCAAACAAATTGGTAAAACAACTTAAACTCATACTTCTAGTACAAAAAAATTGCTAAAACAACTCAAACTCGTAGTTCCAATACAAACAAATTGCTAAAGCAACTTAAGCTCGTACTTCCAATACAAATAAATTGCTAAAACAACTCAAAATCGTACTTCCAATACAAACAAATTGCTAAAGCAACTCAAACTCGTACTTCCAATTCAAACAAATTGGTAAAACAACTTAAACTCGTACTTCTAGTACAAACAAATTGCTAAAACAACTCAAACTCGTACTTCCAATACAAACAAATTGCTAAAGCAACTTAAGCTCGTACTTCCAGTACAAATAAATTGTTAAAACAACTCAAACTCGTACTTCCAATACAAACAAATTGTTAAAGCAACTCAAACTCGAACTTCAAATTCAAACAAATTGGTAAAACAACTCAAACTCGTACTTCCAATACAAACAAATTGCTAAAACAACTCAAACTCGTACTTCCAATACAAACAAATTGCTAAAGCAACTTAAGCTCGTTCTTCCAGTACAAACAAATTGCTAAAACAACTCAAACTTGTACTTCCAATACAAACAAATTGCTAAAGTAACTCAAACTCATACTTTCAATTCAAACAAATTGGTAAAACAACTTAAACTCGTACTTCTAGTACAAACAAATTGCTAAAACAACTCAAACTCGTACTTCCAATACAAACAAATTGCTAAAGCAACTTAAGCTCGTACTTCCAGTACAAATAAATTGCTAAAACAACTCAAACACGTACTTCCAATACAAACAAATTGCTAAAGCAACTCAAACTCGTACTTCCAGTACAAACAAATTGCTAAAGCAACTCAAACTCGTACTTCCAATACAAACAAATTGCTAAAGCAACTTAAGCTTGTACTACCAGTACAAATAAATTGCTAAAGCAACTCAAACCGGTACTTTCAATACAAACAAATTGCTAAAACAACTCAAGCTCGTACTTCCAATTCAAACAAATTGCTAAAACAACTCAAACTCGTACTTCCAATTCAAACAAATTGCTAAAACAACTCAAACTCGTACTTCCAATACAAACAAATTGCTAAAGCAACTTAAACTCGTTACAATACAAACAAATTGCTAAAACAACTCAAACTTGTACTTCTAGTGCAAACAAATTGCTAAAGCAACTCAAACTCATACTTCCAATACAAATAAATTACTAAAACCACTTAAAATTAAGCCCATCAAACTTTTATTTATTAATTTGAATTCTAGTGGACGTTGCAAATACACTCCAATCTCTTTGGATTGAGTAGGTTTACAAAATTTGCCCAACTTTAGGGAGATCCAGATAAACTCACTCACTCCCCTCTGTTAATCACGTGTAAGGCGCACTAGAGCGCAGGTCAGTGGAAGTACGCACTCAGCTCACGGGCAGTGCGGGCGGGCCCCTCCTGCGAAAAAGGAAGCCGTCATTCACTTGGTAACAGGCAAAATTAAACGCTGGATACCAACTCCACTTTCCACCCATCATTACGGCCGTGTCCGTTACCTCTGGAGATCTACTTCTGGTAAAGGGGTATGGGAGTTGCAGGTTTGATAATTAAAGCTAAAACAACTTAAAGCGCAGGTCCCTCGATTGAAACGCAAAAAATTAGATATAAAATAAAAACATCAGCCGCTTCCCAGTAAAGTGCTTCTTGGAAGCCCCACTTCTCTTCTCCATCTTACCATTTCTGGAAATTTTCTTTCCACTGCTCTGCAGTCGATGCGCCACCACGTTCACGCTTGCAATTAAAAAAGCATCGTAATCTGTCATTCTCGATATCCATCCACCTTCGCTTTTCATGTTGTCTAAAGTTTTTTCTCTTTTTCAGATAGTGCATTGGCAAAATGGGCATATTGGGTATACAGCGCACTAAACTGAAATAGCATTGGTAGTCAAGGTCAGATCTCAGAAACGAATGGAATAGCTGTATAAGGACCCGCTTCTATCATATTAGCATATATTACAGTTCAAAAAGTGCTTTCAATTCTGAGATAATCATAAGAATATGAGGATATGTTCAGATTTTTTACTAGGAGAAAAAGAATATAAAGATTTTATACAGATCAAGGACTTGAATTTTTTCATCACGTCTCCCCAGATGACGACAGGCAAGGGAGGCAAATACACTGAGTTTTTTAAAATATATGAGAAAAAGACAGGAGATGGATGCAAGCTCATATTTTAATGCTTAAAGAATAAGAAAGGGATAAATACAACTGGAAAACCGTGTGAGTGGCAATTTTTTTAATCTGGTAAGGTGCGAGCTTGATTGTGCATAGCATTTTTGTACTCCTCGATTCTTTACTTAAACAAAAGGATTACCAACAATAAAATGATAACTAGAAAAGTAGATGTACAATATGTATAAGAATGTTTTTTTTATTATTATTTTATATGTTATTTTTGGCTTCGTTAACATTAAAAATCTTTTATTTTATTCTATGTTGATCGTTAGAATAAAAATAGTAATATTATGGAGAATATATATGAGAAAAGTTTTTATTTTTTTATTAACTAGTAACTAGAGGAATCAGTAACAAGGTAGTAATATTAAGGAGAACATATTTAATATGTGACAAAAGCTAATCTCTATACAAAATGTATCTATACCCATAAAATATATATGTATGGTCAACAATCCATAAAAATAAAAATAAAAATCATTTACTTTCAAACATATATATAATTTTTGGCCTTGTGAACATTAAAAATATTTTATTTTAATCAATGTTGTTATAATAAAGATAGTAATATTATGGAGAATATATATGACAAAAGTTTTTTTTTTTTTTTTTTTTGTTGTATTAAGGCAAGTTGTCCAAATCTACAAGTTCAATGGGTACCTTTCACTTATATTTCTTTATTTTAGTTATTTTGTTTAGATTTTTTATTTTTTTATCAATGAAGTTGAGATTATTTAGGTCGGCCCATCAAGGTCACAAGGGGGACCTCCTCTATTGCATTAATGCAAGTTGTCCAAACCTACAAGTTCAACGACCCAGCGAAGGCACAAAGCCCATAAGCTAAACTACGCAACAAGGGTTTGAACCTTGGTGGTGACAATAACAATGCCAAGTTTTAACCAAGACACCATGCCCTTAATAACAATTATTTTGTTTAGATATTATGAATGTATGATTTTAACATTTAATTCGACTTATTTTATTTTGTTTTGTTTTATTATATTAATTTTAAAAATTAGTTCCAATAAATTTGTTTAGGTTTGATTAGTTGAATGATTTGTTTATTTAATGAGCGTGGATAGTTATGTAAGGATGTGTATTTTCCCTTATATTTATTAGTGAACCTAATGTTCCTACATAATGTAGGGTTTGACCTTAGGATTTATCTCTAATTAGGACTTTTGGATCTGATTTTTCAATTAGATTCTATATATTAGATTTATTTAGGATATGGATCTACACCTATTTGTATTTTATTATTGTATTTTGGTTAGGGTTTGGGCCTTCATTTTTCCACATCTATTTGATCCTACCAACCCACCTTTGAATTATCTATCATCATGGATACTCATAGATTATTTCCTTTAGATGATATACATGCAACATGCATTAATGATTATGATGTTTGCTTGTCTTTGGTGGATTTTGATCCTCTCATCCTCGATACTGTCATGACTTTCCATTCTATAGATGAAGATATATTTTCTATGGGGGTATTGTTTTATCATGTATATGTTTTTCCCTCTATAGCATTGGTTGGTGTTTATCCTTTTCTTCTTTTATATTCACTCATTTCATTTATCCTAGAGTTTTATATTGATCTTATATCTCCTCTAGCTAGTGATACTGATGAGCATCCATCTAGTAAGGCTTTACCTTATATTATTGATACATCTTATGTGATGGATATCGATGAGGTTACACCTTCTTTACATATGCATCATGTTGTTGCACATTATGATGATATACAAGTTTTGCATGCCAAGATAGCCATATGTCTACCCATATAGATTCATGTTATCTTGATTATGCGTCTTGTGACAAATCTAAGGATAATGATATATGTGCAGTACCTTGTTTCATACATGATTATTTGTCTTATGACAATCATTCTTTTGCATCTCATGTAAGTTCTATGGATACTTGTTATGGGACTTTTTCTCACATTGAAAATAAGTTTATCTATGTAATTTGACCCTATTTTTAAATAAAAGGGGATGAAAAGTGAATTATGTAATAACCTTTGCGTTAAAAGAGGTAAAAGAAAATATCTAATTCCTATGAAAGGATGTGATGGTTTGGAAACCACCCCTTGGAATATTATAAATCAGTGATCTTACAACCAAGAAGGTTAACTTAGGTCATCTAGAGAAAATAGCCAATAGGTATGTGGTGGGCACTGGAGAAGGGGCACACAAAGTGTGTCCAACTTGGAGTATAGAGTACACTAATTATTGTCCTATCTAGGGCTATTGCGCATGAGAACATGGTGTGTTTATTGAAATAGATTCCTCCTAGATTAGAACCATAGCTTAAGGGTCCACTAAGATGAGTTCATGGCTACCCTAGTCAAGGCAATTGTAAATGAGTACAAGTTGTGTTTATTCAGACAAAATCCTACTAGATTATGACCATGGTTTAAGGGGCATGTGCCACAGATTCTTCCAAGGGTCCAAGTAGCCATTCTTAGTTGTCCAAGATATGTATTTGCTTAATAAATGAATATTTATGTTGCTTTTCATTAGAATTATTTAATTTATCATAGGTTATGAATAATTTAAAATATATTGCATTTGTTCATTTTATAAGACTTCATTGTATATTTATGGTTGTGAACTCTAAAAATGAAACCTTAACTTAGTAAAAAAACATTAAACTAGATAAATTAAGTAAGAAAATTTTCACATTTGGTATTAGAGCTAAAACATTCTCAAAATTTCACATTACCACCAACAAACCATTAAAATTCTTCTATACATCTAGATTTTACACAAATTACATTGTAAAAAAATATTAAATAATACTCACAACCCATTTTGCTCAAGTGGCTAAAATAATTACTATATAATATAATGTTTGTTGGAGGGGCTCAAATGAATATTTTTCATAGATATTATAAATATTTATATATTTTTTAATCTATGAAATTTTATTACTTTTTATTTGAGAAATTTATAAATGGATATCAATATTTATTAAGGTGAGTTTTAGTTGTAAAATAATTTTTACATATACAATTTGAAGTAATTAAAATTCAAATAATTAATATCTAAAGCTAACATGTGTCCTATATATATATATGGCAATTGCATATGTGAATTAACTTTCAACCAAAACTAATGAAAAGTAAATCTAATAATGAAAATTAAATCTATAAAATGTACTAAAACAATATTAAATCTATCTTATAATGTTTATAGTTAAACATTATATTTTTTACTTGACATCTCACCACACTCATTTAGCTTAGGGTGTTCCTTACCAATCTCAATCACCTCAATACTGTAGATACTTTTTTGTTGAGAATTAATAACAACATAATAATATAAAGTATATTCTACTTATTAATATTTAAGATTCCTAATTTAAGTTAAAGATATTTAAACTATTAGGAAAGTGTTGAACTTTATAAAGAATTTTTAATGAGAATATTCAAAATAATATTTTGGGTGTTCTCTATTATAGAAACGATGATTAAAGGTCATTAAGAGTATTGGATGGCACAAGGAAAGAGGATTAAAGGTCATTAAGAGCATTGGATGGCACAAGGAAATCATTATTATGTCTATGATTATAATTACCTTAAATAATGAATAATTAACAACATTGTAAATTTACCTTAGTTACCTTACTTATGTGTAACTATTTGTAACAAATGTAAAGAAAGAAATATTTTTATATTAATTAGTAGCTTAAAATTCAAAAAGTAATATTATACTAAAATAAATATATTAGATTGCAAATCACTTTTACAAACCCTTAAATAAGAAGTCTAGAACTATACTTTTACACGATAAATTGAAAGATATATTTTTCTTATTAACTCATATTCCTCATATAGTTTTTATTTTAATATTTAGTTACTTATAAGTATGGGAGAAGGTTGGATAAGTAATTAAAAGATATATTTTTCTTATTAACTCATATTCCTCTTATAGTTTTTCTTTTAATATTTAGTTACTTATAAGTATGAGAGAAGGTTGGATAAGTAATTAAAGCCTAAGAAAGGAATTGGAAAATAAGGGATAGTGTTAAATGTAATGGTTTTAGTTTAATAACTATATTAAAAATGAAATAGTATTTTAGACATATTATAAATAGAGAAATAAAATTTTAAATATATTGATAATAATGCTTATAAATAATAATATAAATATTAGAGAGAAGAATGTTAGAATGAATAAATGAATAATATACATATGGCTTGATAATTGATTGTTTTTAGGTCAAACATGTTGATCATTCTTTATCATTTGGAATTTCTCTTTATTAACACAAAAATAAAATTATAAAAAAATGAAATTAAAAAATATTACCAATTATTTGTATCCTCAAAATTTAAATTTGAATAATACACAAACTTTCTCACAACTTCTATGACAACATTTATTTATATGAATGAGTTATTTAATATTTTACTTGTTACAATATAGAATAACAAACATAGTAATGCTTGCATCTAAAAAGATAAATAGTTCAAAGACAAAGAAAGAATAGAACTTAATCATTACATATTTTCACATGTGTAATTTTTTATTCTTTTCATAATCCAGTCAAACTCTCAAAACAAAATTTGAATGGCATGATACTATTGTCTAGTCCTCATTTGCCAATAAAGGTAGGTGGAATAAGAATAACTTAAAAGAGTCAAATATTTGACCAATAATTATGATACAAAATATACTCTAAGTTTTATTTGTTTTTGAATGTCATATATAAAGTTACAACACTACATAATGCATTTGTTCAAAATAACATTAATATAAAAGTAGGTGGATTAAGAATAACTTAAAAAGTCAATTATTTGACCAATAATTATGATGCAGAATATACTCTAAGTTCTATTTGTTTTTGAATGTCATATACAAAGTTACAACACTACACAATGCATTTGTTCAAAATCACATTAATATATATAGGGAGAGTGAAAGTCAAACTTATAGATTATGATCAAATTTTAACTTCACAAACTTTTTATATTATGAGTTTTGATATATGAAAATATTTGTTCGACCCTATACTAAATTATTCTGAACTATTATGACTTCATACTAGTAAATGTCAAATTCATGCAACATTAAAGTTATTGAATAAAGTTTGGAGCTCACATTAAATTCGTTACATAGGTATTAAAAATAGTTATCATATTTATGTAATAAATAAGGTACTATAAAATTGGTGTAACATAAAAGCATTAAGTAACCCTTTGTAAACATGAAGTAACTAGAAGGGATAGAAATTCAATTTCATCTATCAAAGGAACTAAAAACAAATAATATATGAAGAAAAAGAAAATGATAAGAGGAAAACAATAGAAAGATAATGCAAATACATTATACTTTCACCTCAAATAATCCTTTATTCTCAGATAGAGCAAAATGGAATGCACCCTATCTCCACTAGATATGCTCTTGATATTGATATGTTGATTGCTCACTCCAGTAGAATAATGTTACTTCCTTGTGTGTTATGAAAATGGCTTGATTAATGTTTGATTTATAGATTCTTGGATGATAGGATGGATGGCTAGGAATAAGAGATGCAATGAATGGATGAGATTTGATAAAATAACATTAGGGCAAGGATGGAGGCTTCTAGGGCATATCCTTATATGAACAGTTGAGATTTGGAGATGTTTGAAATGGATGGTTGAGATGTAAAGCTAGTTTGCCTTTTATGCAAGTATCCAGGTTCAATGAATCTGGCTAACTAACTTTAGCTAGACATGTGACTCTCAATAATTATCAAATAATAAAATTATTTCATTAATTATTGGAGAAGCACGATGTGGGAGGATAAATTAATTAAATAAATAATAAATAAGTTTTATTTAATTAATTGGACTATAGGGGAAAATGGATTAAATTAATTAAATATATATAGTTCATTTAATTAATTTGGGAAATATATACAATGAATTAAAGTTAATTAAATAAATAGATATAATTTATTTAATTAATTTGGTGGGAAGGATAATCTTGATTAACTAAATAAATATAATTTATTTAATCAATTAGCTAATGGAAGGGTGAATGATAAAGGGGACTCCTAGGATGAATGTGTCAGAAAGTGACGTCAACAAGGGGATGTCTAGGTGATGTTAGGATGTGGTCAATTTTAGGTGTCTACATTTTTCCTCTCTTTGAGATGACATTGCGTCTAAGAGAAGTAACATCATTTCAAAGAAGATAGGATATGGATGAAAATTGATGTCCCGACCACTTGAAGGAGTGATGAGGAGAAATGATGGAGAAATGAGATGTGGGATGCCCCCTTGAGAGGATAAGCAGGTTAGAAGAACACATATATACTCTTGAAATGGATGAAATGGATTTGTTTAAGGAGATGGAGGAACTTAGATAAGGTATGGATGAAATGGATGAATGATACGTTATGTTTTTTTGGGTGAGCAACCATATAGTTTGATATATCACTAGACATTATGCACCAAGGTATAAAGAATAGGGTGACGACGCATCTCGTGCATAAAGGACTGACTCAAAAAGAAAAAAAGGTCACAAGAAAACATGTGTCATCGGGCACCAGGATATGGAAGAACATGATGTTGTTATGACAATATGCTGCAAGGATTGATACAACTGCAAGTAAAATGATATTACACACAAGAAAGCAAGGAAGCATGCACAAATAATTCAAAAACAAACAAGGTTATTGCCCCTATCAAGCTAAAAATCAATGATTGATTGGATAATATTACATTGTAGTGGGGAACAAAATATCCTTAGAACAACACGAGGATTGATTGATAAACTATTATTGGTCATAGAGCAACACCAGGATTGATTGGATTTGATTTCTACTTAAGATAGGAAAAGTTCTTAAGCAGTAATTGATTGATTTGATGATAGATTTGAGTTGATCAGGTTTGTAGCAAGGTTGGGAACAAAACCAAGGGATACTTTTGGATGATTGGCTAGATTATTTGGCTAGATTGACATGAATTAAGGATGGCTTGCACTTGGATTTATTGCTTAGATTTTTTTGGACTTATGGGTTGTATTAGATGACATTAGGACAAAGGAATACTAAGTCTAGAGGCAAAGGTGAAAGGAGGATTGGATGTATGGACAAAAGGATTGGCAATAGTGGATGGGATGGATGTGAGATACATGGTGGATGGATGGAGGGGTTCAGGATGTGATCTCCAAGGACTATGTTGCATAGGAATAACATGCCTCACACTAGATATTATACTTAGGACTTTGTGTTACAATGCTTGCAATGATGGGATGATAGGATTAGTTGGAAAAGATTCGATACATCAAGAGACATCCAAAGCATTTTTCAACATTTTCCCCCTGTTCTTATCAAGATCAAAAGTAGGAGAGGAGGATGGGTTGGAGAAATGGGATAGGTATGCAGATATAATGGATGAGTAGGATAAGATAGGGAAGAAATGATAGATAGACAAGACAAGTTGCCCCCAATTCTAAGGTACATAGACAATTGATCTACATATGATGCCCATAAATGGGTTTTCATCATGGTACTTATCCAAGGCGCCATAGAATGGTTTTCACCACTGGAAAAATAATTTATCTTTACTATTTTAACTTTTTGATTTGATTTTTTTATTTTTTGGTAGGGGTGGATGGAGGGAAGGATATGAAGGAAGATGGGGAGTCAAGTGTCTATTTCCATAGCAAGGTGATAATGTCCCATTTTGGATGGATGCGACACATAGAACATGTCAAGTGTTATTACACACATGTATGTTGGTAGATGGGGGAAGATGAGGGATGGAGGTATGTGAGAATGCATGGGGTGGAGGGGAACCAAGACCAACATTTGCACATGTCGTGGTGGAGTTTGAAGCTTATATTTGTGATGGGGAGTGGGGAGTAGTGAGGATTTTTTGTTATGGGATCGAGATGGGGGATTTTGGGATTACCAATTTGGGAGTTTAGGGACCCAAATGAACTTAGGATTCTTAGGATTTTTGATTGGGTGTGGGATTTTTGAGATTTTTGGGATTTGGGATTTTTTATAGAGTCAGATTTGGATGCTCCATTTAGATTGATTACTTTTTTCTTGGGGACCCACACCATTTTTGTTTTGGATTTTTTTGTTTGGAGGTGTGATCTTATGTAGCCTTTTGGATTTGGTAGTTAGCTTGGATTTTGTGTATTGATGACATATGACATGATAATCTTGAGGCTTTTGTGGATTTTGTGCTTTATGTAAGGAGGCATCCAAATTTTTATTTTTGAATCCCATGGGTTTTGTGATAGCTTCATGTATAGGTGATGTGTGCATTCGTTGACCATGATTAGGGATTTTAGGGGATTTAAGGTAGTGGGATGTGTGGATGGAGGGATTAGTAGACTTGTGGATGAAGGGATGAGAGGATGGTAATATTGGGAGTTGGGAGAAGTGGAGGAAGAGAGAATTTAGGGATGGGAGGACGTTTTGATTAATGTATGAAATAAGATGGAGGAGGAGGGATGGTGGTGTATGATTTGGAGATGCGATGAGGGGCACCTAGCTTGGGATTGGGAGAAGATGCCTTATGAGGTGTGCAAGTGGTACCAAAATGTGTGGATTATTTTTCTTGGGATATATAGCCAAGGCCATGTGATCATTGATGGGATCCAATCTTCCTTGTTTGTGAAAGCTTAAGCCTTTGCCTTGATATTTCATGTTTTGGAGCATGCAGTGTACGATGGGATGTTTGTTGTTTTGTAAACAAGACGTGAGTCCATTATTAGATGGAGAAGGATGGGTGGTAGATAGATTTTGTTCTTCTCTTATGAGAGAACACCATAGATGAAGGTATTGGGTCCAAGGGGATAGGACTATGGATTTGGGATAGGGTTGATAGGTATAGTGAAGGATCAATAGGGGATGGTAAAGGGGTGATAGGAGATGGTAAAGGATCAATAGGGGATGATGGGAGATCAATAAGAGATGGTGAGGGATTAGGAAATGGATGACTTGGGATGATGGGATCTTGATTTTTTTGATTGTCTATATTTTCTTGGGAACCAAGTGTCTCATTATGCGAAGTGGATGTTGGATGATGGATAGGACTAATTGGATGCTGGATAAGAGTGATGTGGGTGTCTTGATCATGGATGATTTTTGGGATCATGGATGGGAGGAGTGTTGACCTCTTGATCATAAATGGTGGTGGCTTGGGAAATTAGATCTTGTGTAGCTTAGATACTTTTGAGCTTGAATAACTTGGATATGTTGATCTTGACTTTGTGAGGGGCAAGGTTGATCATGCTTTGGATTTGATTCTTGATATACCTTTTGAGTTTGGATAGGAGTGGAAGTTTCTTGGATAGGCTTGATAGGCTTTGGATGGTTGACAACATGGCTACGCGATGGATCTTGAATTGCACTTATTGTAAGAGGATCTTTAATGGGCTTGATAGGCATTGCACTAGAGGATGGTATTGGAGAGATAGGCATGATACTTGGATGCTCTTTGATAGGGTCAAGGATAGGCGTTTGAGTGCATGATGGTGTTTGTATAGGACTATGAGGCTCTTTGATAGGTTTGAGGATAGACATTGGATTGCATAGTAGTTTTTGATTCCTTACTAATTGTCCTTGGGTAACATCTGAGAAGGATAATGAGGAGTTGGTGGGGGGATTATCAATCACAATCTCACCAAGGTCAATGAGATCTTGGATGCACTTCTTAAGTCTTATGCAATAATATGTTTTATGTCCTTTTTCACAATGGTATTCACAATATTCAAGATCTTTAAACCAAGAGAGTTTAAATAAAATTTATCATGCAGTCTTATCATAAGAAGTTTATTAAAGTTTGCTTGGACCAATTTTTCTGAAGTTATTTCTATGGGCTCCCCTAAGGGAGGGTTTGAGGAATAATGTGATAGAGGGATTGATGGATTGGAAGGTATGTGGACTAATGTATTATGATTCAGAGGGTTTGAGAGATATTTTGATGGAGGGATTGAAGGGATTGATGGATTGAGAGGTATGTGGAACAATGGATTAGCATTAGGAGGGTTGGAGGGATATTGTGATGGAGGGACTAAAGGAATTGATGGATTGAGAGGTATGTGGACTAATGGATTAGGATTAGGATGGTTGGAGGGATATTGTAATGGAGGGATTAAAGAGATTGATGGATTGGGAGGTGGAGGATTTTTAGCAAAATATTGTGTACATAAGATTTTGAGTTCGGCCATAAGTCGTTTGGTAGAATCTTGTTCTAGGTTGGTGTTCCCTTGATCAAAGGTATCGTAATGATGGTTGAGGTATGTTTGATGTGAGCCTATAGTATAGCTAGTGCTAGCTTTAGCCAAATCATAAGGTTCACTAGGATATATGCATGGATTAGGTTGATATGATAGCAATAGGGGTTGGATTGGAGATATGGTTTGGGGAATGGGGTTTGACCTAGACACTTTAACTTCCATAACCATTTTGTCAAACCAACTCATGATGCTTGTAGATGTTGGATTAGGATTATGCTTAGATGGGGATCTTGATTAGATGTGGATAGGGTTTTGGAAGATATAGGATGATGGATGATTGGGCATCAAATGTCAAGACCTTAAAATGATTTTATTTGATTGAATAAGGGATGATTATCTATACTTAAGATAGACAAAGTTCTTAAGCAAAAGTGTATTGGATTTGATAACTATACTTAAGATAGACTTACGTTCTTAAGTAAGTTTGGATTAAGGATACTGAGATCAACTTAAGGTCTTGATTTTTGATTTGAAGATTGGATTTGAAATGGATGATGGAGGATTATGGCTAGGATCCTTAGGTGAAGGATTTTGATGATCACTTGGATAGATTATGATTAGGATTTTGATGGAAGTGGATAGGCTTGAAAGAGGGTAATTCCTTAACCAAAGTTTGATTTAAAAGGATGATTTTTTATTAAGGATTGAGGATTGGATGCTTGATTGAAATGGATAGATGGCTAATGGGTGATTGACTTTGGATGAGGGATAAATGGATTAGATTAGGATTTGGTTGAAATGGGATTAGGTTGATACAGGGATTGGATTAAGATGATGAAGGATGAATTGGCTTAGGCTCAACAATGGGATTAGGATGTGGGATAAGGATGATAATGGGTGAGTTGGATTAAGATAATGATGTAGGATGAGATTGGATTAGGACAGTGGATTATGATGTGAATTAGGTCTGATAATAGATGAGTGATGGATTAAGATAAGTATGGATGATGATATTGGATTAGGATAGTAGATTATGATGTTGATTATGGATGATAATGGATGGAGGATGATACACTAGGGATTGGATAGGGGACAATACCCTTGAATTGTACCCCCACATAGTCCATGGGCAGGGCCCAAGGGCCTGCTGCTCTATCATGGTAGAGTTGTGGCAAGGGGCAGGTACCCTGTGGTACCCCATGCTCTGTGTGGGAAGGGGATGGGGTAAAAACCCCCACACCCCCAAAAAATTAATAATTTTTTAATAACAAAAAAATCCCAATCTCTTTTTAAAATCAAATTATTTGAAAAATATCCCATAGAAAAAACTAACAATTTTTTTTATCAACAATACTGCTAATGCCAATGACTGCATAGGCGTACAAATGGTGTACGATGGGTTGGGGCTAAAAAACGCTAGATTTGACTATAAGAAAAATATATCAAGTTTATAGTCGATCCTAATAGATTTGACCCTTCTGAACTCAATAGTGGAGTCATGTTTGGGCTAGCATGCTCCTACTGAAATTTGATGGCATTAACTCTCTAAATTGAGAAGGGGCTTGCAAGATCAAGGCTCTGATACCATGTTGAAGCAATCAACCACCGAAGATCAAATCTTCACCACCAAATAACCTTCTGCATAAGAGAGACAAACAACAAATAATGGTATTCTACCAACTATGATACAAGCATACAAGATGATGCAAGATCAACAAAATAAGCTACACAAAATACATAATGCAAGAAAAGCCTTGCTTATAAATTCAAGGTTGAGATATAGGACAACATAGTATTAGGACAAGTGTCATAATCCTATGACATGTGACAACTAAAGGATAAGATCAATGTGTACGAGAAACATCTAGAAATGATCCTAGTGTCCTAAGTCAACTTAACATGTGAACATGTGTGAGTAGGTCTTAACTAATAACTAGTTATATAATGTCCCATGTTCAGTACTATAAAGGGTAAACTAGATAGGACATACCCTTGTTAACACTAGCAAGATTGAACATGCATATCTCATACTTGATGCGGTCCTTTAGATCCCCTAGATATAGTTCATTAAAATCTTACTCTATAACATGATCCACTCTTAAATACAAGGTCTAGAATTATTTATTATAGTCCTTGATTATACCATTTTATTTAATTTAGTGAGTTAGTTGAAGTAGTTGTCCATAAGACTATCACCATAATATGTCATGAGTTCCTCTTGGAAAATAGACCATGTGACAATGCATCCCTTCTTTCTCTTTTCTTCACATAACCGACAATACCATATGAATTGGATTGGTTTCAAATATAATGATTCCATTGTATACTTTTGTTGACATGGAACACGATGAAGATCAAATACATTTTCCATTTGGTAAAGCCAATTGATTGGTTCCTTGATGTCAAACTTATGCATATCCATAGTTAGTGTGAGGTGCCTATCCATATCATTATTTAGGTGATGGTCCATATTTATATATAAAATAAACCTAAAAGCATCATCTCCCCTAGAAGACGCATTATCTTCCCAAGTCTTGTGGTGTGAATCCACCTATTGAGAATCTAAACAACTCATGAGAGAATTGAATCTTTTAACTAATGCATTGATATCTTCTTTTTTATCCATTATTGATAATATTTCATCCTTAACCACATCAGGAATATAGTCCCAGTCAGTAGAATCTGAGTCCTTGACCATAATAAGTGCTCACGAAGGAGTCCCTCTCCCTCCCCTTTGTCTTCCTCTCGAAGTCCTAGAAACTCTGGTATTAATGAAGACTCCAGGATTCAAGGGAGCCCAAGTAACTGTCCTTTGACTAACCTTTCCCATCTCCTAGATAGATTGATAGCATGTAGGCACTGTTAGTTGCCGTTGCACCAAAAGATTGACCTTTTAATGCCCGATACAACCACTTGACTTAACAAGCATGGGAGGCGGTTAAGCCCTTGTCGCAAACCACCGCAGCACAACACTAAACAAGGAGACCAAGGCCCACACCTTGCAACAATCCCCCCTAGTGCAAGCACGGGGTTTGAACCTATGACCTCAGCTCTGATACCAATTGTTAGCTGTCGTTGCTCCAAAAGATCGACCTTTTAATGCCCGATACAACCACTTGACTTAACAAGCACGGGAGGCAGTTAAGCCCTTGTCGCAAACCACCGCAACACTGCGCTGAACAAGAAGACCAAGGGCCACACCTTGCAACAGGCACTAGGGGCAAGACCTTAGGAAAATCCTCTCCAAACTGTTGCAAGATGCGCTCAACGTGATGAGCCTCAACTAGACCATTGTGGTCTGAAAGCTCTAATACCCTGTAGTAGTACTCTCTGATCTCACCATCATGTGACCATGATCCCTACAAGTCCACATAAGGATCAAAAATCATATCCTCATCTGTAAGAGTAGCTATAGTGCACAGAGAAGCATCAAAGTGACCCACCTGAATCCATCTAGCTGCTCTTGGTAACCGTTTATCAGGAATCGAAACTAGCTTCTGATAAGGCCTAATGTGCTCAAAAATCCAAGTCATAACCAAAGAAGAATGGCTAAAAGAAAGAGCCCCTCGTTGTGCAATGTAGTAGAAATCTTTGTATACCATGGCCAAAATGTCTAGCCCCCAAGCGTAGACTCTGCCCTGCTCAAGACCCTGTATAATTGGTGCCCAACACCATCTCAATCGAGCCAAGGCCTTGTCTCTAGATAACCTCGATGCAATCAAGCCAATCAGTAAAACTTCCTCAAGCGAGGAATGTGTAGTCGTGGCACAAAAGTAAGCTGAACCCCTGTATGATCCTCGGGGTGACTAACCCCCATAAACTGTGCCCAAGATGCCTTGTCCTCAAAGGACTCACTAGCAGGCAAGACGACAAGATGTCCTCTCACAAGAACTCCAAGTATACAATAAACATCAAAGAGAGTAATAGTCCACTCTCCTAAAATCTGTGGGACCCTGAAGGTGTTCCTATCCGCATCCCAGTATGTCAAGATATCACAACAAATGCATGCCACAGGATGAATAACTGGCACATGACAGACTCTAGCTAAGCCCACTCTCCTCAAAATAGCACGATCATCATCACTCAGTGAAGCAAACATCTCTGAGAGCCACAACTGCTCTCTGTAGGCTTTCCATCAAATGTGCATGTCTTGTAAATTAGAAAAGAGTGTTAAATTAGATCTTGTCAACTCGCAAAAATCCTAAAAATCCTAAAACTTGCAGAAAATCTCACAAAAAAAGCATATAAACCATTAAAATTGCAATAAATAGGCGAATACAGTAGCCAAATTAGATCGAAACAGAGTGAAGTAAACGTTAGAAAACATCAAATTTTGGATAAAATTCACCCAACAGGGTCACCCCCCATTGACCCAGATGTCAACAAGATATCCCCTTGGGTGACCCTGTTGTTAGCAGGATTTCCCCCTGGGCGACCCTTTTGTCAGCCAGATCTCCCCCCGGGCAACTTGCCTGACAAAAGGGGCGACCCTATGTGGAGATCCCCCAAACAAAAAGTGCTCTAAAATTCCCATTTTCCAGCCAATTTCAGTAAATGAAAGACCGATCCTACTCTAAACGACAAAACAAAGACAATGTAATAAGAAAAATCACCAAAAACAAACAATTTTAAGAGATTTTTCACAAAATTCAACCTAAGATTTAGAGAAGGGTTTTTCATTGTTTGTGTACCAAATTCTCAGCGACTGAAGAACAGGTGGCTATCTTCACAATCTCCTCGACGATATCTACCCAACGACTGTTCACACAATCAATTCTGTCACCGATGCACTCCATTCTCACTAATTTGCTTGCTTTGCTTACCCTTAGCTTAGTTTCTTTTATGAATTCTTAGATTAGTCTAAGTTTGCTTTTATGCATCTTCCATGTGTCATTTTGTAAGGCCTATCTGAAACTTATTTATTAATTATAATATTTTAATTGCATTATTTTGAAATAATTATTTAAATGATTTAATATTGTTTCAAAAGAAAATCATTCATTGTTATTTTATGCTTTTATATTTAAAGAAGAAGTGGCAAGTGGCAGTTTAATGAGAGAATCTTGCAAGTTATTTTGGTTTTAAGTTTTCTAATTCTTGGAAAAACTTAAAACTGAATATTTAAGGGTAGTGGAGTTAATGGAATTAGTGACACTTTCCTATTTTATTTTCAAACGTTTCTTGAAGGATGTTATGAAATGGTATTAAATAGGAGGGATGTCTGTATCATGTGGGGGGGGGGGGGGGCGGGGACGGGGGGTTGGAGAGCATTTCATTATGCAGGGTTAAAGACATACATAGTATTTGTTTTCTTGTTCATGACGGGTCTAATAACTTGCGATATCTGCAATGATGCCAATGGCATCTAATTTGTCTATACATAGTGTACATAGGGAAATTTGTGCCCTCTCCACTCAAAGGAGAGATAGAGATAAATAGAAATATCCATTTTCATACCCTTCAGTTGCAGGTATGTTTTGATAATCCACTTTCATACATTGGTAGTTTATTGCCGGTCATTTATCTCGCGACCAAATTTATGACCAAAAAAAATTTAGTCATTAATTTGGTAGTATATTTAGTCATAAATTTGGTAGTATATTTAGTCATCAATTTGGTAGTATAATTAGTCATCAATTTGGTAGTATATTTAGTCACATGATGATGAGGAGCCAAAACTTTGTCATACAAACTGATCGGCAAGAGGGTGGTCCATGTCTTGGTGATTTACTCCTATCGGCCAAACATTCCCCATCGGCCACCTTACCTTTTATCTTCCCGACATTCAACTCTCCCCGATGTATGTTTTCAACTTTGTATTTGCAGAGAGATACATTCTTCAATGCACATTTAGGATATACATTTGTGGTATACAATCGCAATATACATTCAGTGTGACCGAACATTGACTTCCTTTGTATGTCGATACACTATCGGTTAGACTTCCCAGATCGGAAGCTTTCAACTTTCTCACTCCGACACCTTTTGTCACCCCGATGCAGAACTTAACCATTCACAAGATACTCTTGCGACATACACACGAACATACAACTGTGAGATACACATGAAATGAACCCCAACATACATTAGCGATATACACACATAATGTATATCTGGCGAAACAACACAAATCTTCGCCCGACTTCCATGCAAGTCATACAATGTATCTTCGGCCCAACTGTCGATTCTCCCTTGTAACTCCGCGACTCCTGCAACTTCACAGATCTTTGACTTCGCCAACCTAGCACATGAGGATGCTAGGATCTCTCAGAGCATAATGTACGTGATCCTGCAAACACAAACGAACAAAATGAAAAACACAAAAATGAACTGTACAGCCATTCCATCGATTTCGAAGAAATCTAACTGGTGGAATGGATTAAGAATCCATCTCGGCCATAAAATAACAAATCGATTGCACAAAGAAAACCTAATGAAATCGAATGGCAGAAAGATACACAGAACAGGATTTGTTTATTATGCCTTTCAAAAAAGTGCATACAGATGCTCTGTTTCACAATTGCAAATCACACTCCTCTCAGATCTTTCTAATCTCAACTATTATTGATTACATCCGATGATCTCAGGCATTTATCTACTCGCCCTCAGTAGTACTGAATTGACTCCAAGCGGCTGGGAGGTAGTACTGAATTGACTCCGAGCGGCTGGGAGATCTAACAACCTCCAACTGCCTAACAACCTTTGTGATTACAGATCGACAAGTGTCCTAGGGACTTACAACATAAACTTAGATACAAACTAAAATGACATGCATTGGTCAAATAGACATGATTACATGAATGGTCTTCTAGGATCTTATTGGAAACAACAAAATGTACATCAAACACATCATGAAGTTAAATGCCTCATGGAGGCCACTGTGGATTAGGTGCTCCTGCACCACATGACCATTGGTGGTTTATTGTCAACCATTTATCTCACGACCAAATTTATGACTAAACAAATTTTAGTCATTAATTTGGTAGTATATTTAGTCAACAATTTGGTAGTATATTTGGTAATTTGGTAGTATATTTAGTCATCAATTTGGTAGTACATATATTTAGTCATTGTAATCATTTAGTCATTGATTGTCGTTAACTGGTCATTTATTTAGTCATGGTAGTCATTTTTATTTACTGGTTTCCATTAATTGGTAGTAAATTTAGTCATGATATGAATAATTTATTAAATACCATAAATTTTATAATGCAAAAAAAAATATTATTAAATTTGAATTTAAAACATTAAGGAACTAAATTTGGAAAACTATATATTTTATGATGCTGCTAAGTAAAGATTGATAAATTTGAGCCAACACTTTCTATTTGAGAATCAACTAATAAGAAAATGCAACAAGACAAAGCAAAGTGGCAATAATTTTTTTTATTGGAACAATGTAGGAAAAGAATTACAAATAATAAAAAAGCAGCACAAGGCTGCCATAAGTACTAGAAAAAACCAATTCATGAGCTCTGTCATGTACAACAAACTACAAGGACTAGCTGAAGAAAAAACCAGTTCGGCAGCCACATTAGATACAATAGCAAAACAATGGAAAGGCAGGTCAGATCGATGAAGTCCTTCACATCTTTTGACACTTAGAAAAGAGATGTTGCCATTGAGCATTCCATGAGACATCATTTCTTTTGGTATTCTATTAACCAGTTCAGGTGCTTTGACTGCAGCCTTGGTGCATTCCATATTCTCCTTCACACAAGGCATTGAGCTGTTACCTGTGTATTCAAACAACCCTGAACCACTGTGAACAATATTTGAATAACAACCTGAGAATGCTACTTAGAGGCCCTTGTAGCAGTGACCCTGCAGCAACAAGAAAACACACCATTCCCTGTAACCTTCCATAACATGGTCCTAGACAGCTAAAGCAAAAGCGGCACTTGAAACAGTGAAATCCAGCCAGTCAACAACATGCTGAAGATGACAACATGGAAATGTTTTTGGTTTCGTACAATTGCAGTAAAATATGAATTTATTTAAAACAATGTTTTCATGATATTTTCTTCATTACCTCAAGAAATCATAAAATAGATCATTACACAAAATCTCTACTCTTGTAATCAATCTCTTCCCTTTCTCACATGGCAATACCACACTTGCTCGTTTAGACTATTAAATTTCAAAAAACAAGCTAAACAACAGACATTCAAATGACCTCCTGCATAGATAGGATCTGAAGTTCACTATTGTCTTAGTGTAGCCAGAGGTGCAACACGTACAACACATAGAAAAACATATAGAAGAAGCTTATCATGTAAAAGCTACTATTCTGGTATCAACAAAGTTCACCATTTGTTATCCTGATTGTGTTGTTTGTAATGTTGCAGGGTACATTTCCCATTTTCATCAGAAGGTTTTTCTCCAATCCAAAGTTCCATTGCACAATGCATCATTAGTAGTAGCTCAAGGAAATTTTAACAACTTTTTCAATTTCACCACAAGTTTCCAATCATCATTGGACAAATCATCCTGAAAAAATAAGAAGAATATTCCATTTTAGACATTAAAAAGTTGTTTTATCAGCCAAAAATGAAAAGCACAAATGTTCAATTAGTATAAAATGCATAATAGTAAATACACTATAAAATTACGTAATGTGGATATCAAATAGCCTTACCCTATAGTTTGCTTTCAATATATCTATGGATCTTCTGGTGAGATGACTCACAAATTCATCCTCCATTTCAAAATGCTTACCAAACATTTTATGTGCTTCATCAGCGTTGCTCCCAACAATCTGTAAAGTTTGTATGATAATTCATTAAAAAAAACATTTCAAAAAATAGCATCCAAAATCATATAAAACTATTAACAACAAAGACAGCTTCTTAAAATACCTTCATGGCCACTTTTTCACCCTTCTTAGCTATTTCAATAGATTTATGATTGATCTCAATTGAGGCTATTTTGCCAATATATATGAAATCTTTTGTGGGAACACATAATGGCGTGCCAATCTATAGATGCAATCACCACATATGGCTTTATACAAACCATAAATGATACAACAATCTTTTACATGTGTTGACTTTTTCCCAGACTGGATGCTTATTCCCAGATTTCCCTACAAGGTAGCCATCAGTGATCAACAGGATCTTTGGGCCAGGGGGCCAACAGTGTAGGAGATAGACTCTATATTTTATCTCCTCTTCTTCTTCAGGCTCTGCAAGACCTAGGGGGGTATTCCCTACTCAACATCCATGAGGATATGCATACAAGGCTGGGATGCTGACAGAAAGCAGATAGTCCTCTTGTAGGTAGACCAAAACTGAAAGATAAGAGCAAAGGGGCTAGCTTTGGGCCTATTAGCAGTTGTAGACAGAGGACTGAGGTTCCTAAAACTAACTCTAATGTCCTAATGGTTGTTTTAGATTTTGATTTGGAGTTTAAGTGTGGATGCAAAGCTGGACATGGTTATAACACAAAAACAAAGCATGATTGGTGCCTATCCAGGGCCTGGAGTCAGTAGACATACACCTGTGAATGATCAGCATGAACAGCTAAAACTGGATTTCAAGGGGATATATGTGATACCTGCCTTACAGGTATCTCCCAATACAAGGTGTTAGGTTATCTCTACTTATGGTATCCCTACTGCAGTATACCCTTCCCAATGTTCAACCTGAAAACAGTTTAATCTACCCCTTGAGCAGAAGTTAAAAGATTAGACATTCAACATAGGAATTCTATGCTCTAGAATCTAAACATTACTCAAATATCCAGATTCAGAAGAAGAATACATGCAATACTGGAGACAGAATTAACACAACACATGCTAAGATAGCATTTCTCATATAAGTTTAATCATGAAATCAGTGGGTTCATGCCAAAAACATACAACAAGAGATACATAAACTCACAGGTAAGCTGTACAGAGCAACCAGATCAGCTTGTTATGCATTACAGAGCCAAAAATCTTCAACTTTCAACAACCTTGAATGAATAACACCGTCTGCATTATATAGCAGGAGGGTGTATTCAGCATTAACTACCAGGTTGACCAAAAATCCCGCCAGATACACAGTACCATAAAAATGGCGCTCAAACACTACCAGATTGGCGCCCAAACTTGAATGCAGCAGGTAGGAGAGGAGACAGGAAGATTTCTCGAGCCCTGCGCCACTGTCCACTGATGTGCACCTTCAATTGGGTACCAGATCCGCCCACGCCATCGCCCATACCTCTGCAACAATCGCCATTGATGGCGCACCAACCCGCGGCCTCGGGAAGAACATTAATTCTGCATCGCAACCACTTCCCGCCGAGATTCATCATCATGACATTTCGAATATGCAGGATAACATTATCCCACATGCACCCCGCGATGACCTCTTTAACACTTTATATACTAGGTCATGAGCATATATGATGTCGGTGCTTTTGCTCCTGACGACACTAGTATAAGACTTCATCATCATCATCCTCCAGCAGCATGATATCCTGTTGCTTGAAATATCACCCTGACGTCATCATCATATCCTAATACAATCTGCATGATAATCGCCTTCATCGGCACAACCTGATCCATCGGAGAAACATCCTCCTGCTGAGCCTATACCAAAAGTCTGGCCGATGAACATCCTGATGACGTCATCATCATATCCTGCTGACGTCATCATCATATCTGCCTACTGCGCACCTCCTCATATCCGGATGACGTCATCATCATGTTTGCAAATATCGGGAGATCTCCTCAAGATGATCAGTGTTAGAAATATGACCCCCCCGGGACCTCGATGACGTCATCATCATATTAACATCAGGATGATATTCGGAAGACAACCGGATATTTGGAAATATCATCCTGATGTGCAAATATCAGGTTGCACTGTAGCTCCTCTGTAAGATCGGGGCGATAGATGAATATGATGATGCTCGAAAAGATCACCCCCACTAGATAGCGCACGAAGCCGGCAGGCGGATATCTCCTTGATATCAGCATCATCATGATGCTGGAACAAACACACACTCGAGTGATATGAAAATATCACCCCCTCCTTCAGAAATATCATGATGCAGATAGGCAGAAAGAAAGATATCACCCTGATATAAGGATGACGTCAGCATCATCAGGATGACAAAACAACGAACAAGAAGTGATACAACATCATCAGGATGATATTGACTAAGATCATCCTGACGTTCAAAATATGATGACCCCAGTGAATATCGGGTCGCACTTAGAACTCTTCAACAACATCATCAGGATGATCATAACCAAGATCACCCGATGATAAAAATATCACCCCGGCGAGATATCATGATGCAGATAATATGATGACCCCCGCAAGCAACACGGTGATAAAAGGAAATATGATGATGATGACGACGACCCTTAGGAAAAAACAAGTCAGGTCGAACAACTTAGAGAATAACCCCTTCAGAATATCGGGGCAACATCATCATCATGTTTGGGCAAGGTGATAAGTGCAAGATCACCGGATACTTTGAAAAATCACCCTCGCAAGCAGATCAGGGCGCACTGTAGCTCGTCAGCATCATCAGGATAAAAACCAAACATCACCCGATATTGAAATATGATGATGACGATGAGAAACCGGTCGACGGAGAACATGATGATGCCGACCTTCATCGAACCAAATATGATGATGATGACCTCCTCCTTAGGAAAATATGATGCTGCAGCTGAAAAATGCTGAGGAGGTCCAATACTTAGGAAAAATGGGCAAGAAGATAAAGGGTTCAAATGAAGAAACCCCCTGATCATGAAAAATCAACCCCAGGTCAAAATGAGTGCTAACAGTGGCTCCGAATGGGGACGTGCAGGTGAAAACCTGCAGCGAGAACCAGATCTCCGGGCAGACCAGACAAAAAGCCAAAAAACGCGAGCTGTACAAGGCATTTACACTACATACATATTTTTTACAAATGTGCACAGCAACCAGTTATTCATGCAAAATAGAACTTAAGGAATCGGCCATGCACAGGCAATTCCAGAACTTCACCATCTAGGGCCTGGAGGAAATAAGAATCCTCCCCATGAGTATTGCAAACCTGATATGGGCCCATCCATAAGGGTTGAAATTTACCATGTTTACCCTTTTCCTGACTTTTAGCATTCCAAATGAGCACCAGATCATTGAATTGAAACTTCCTTTTTGTAGTTCTCCTGTCAAACTGATATTTCACATCTTGTTGTCTTTTGAGATTGATCTGGTGGGCTTTCCTTCTGTCTTCATCCAATGCAACCAGCTGATTCACTCTTTCTGTCATGGAATCTTCAATCTCCTCATCATTTTCCTGAATGAATCTGTAAACTGGTAGGAGATTGTTTATGGGCAGTCTAGCTGATGCACCATATACTAGCTCAAAAGGTGACTTCCCAATAGCCCTTTTCACTGTCACTCTGTCAGCCCATACTGCTAAGTTCAACTTTGAGTCCCAAGCTCTCTTGTTCTTGTCCAGTATCCTCTTGATAATTTTCATGATGCTCTTATTGCTTGATTCCGCTTGACCATTTCCTTGTGGGTGATATGGTGATGTATATGACAGATTTATCCCATACCTGTTGCAAAAATCAACAAATTCACCTGATCTGAAGCACATAGCATTATCAGTGATTATCTTAAATGGTACTCCAAACCTGATGATGATGTTTTCTAGTATGAAATCTGTCACCACCTTACTTGTAGCTCTCTTAGTTGGAATGGCCTCAATCCATTTGGTAAAATAATCAGTTGCCACCAAAATCCAACTGTGTCCCCCACTTGATTTGTCTGCAATTTCCCCTATGAAGTCAATTCCCCATTGCTGGAATGGAGCATCCACAGGTACAGTTCTGAGGGGTAAAGCACCATCATATTTCAGCTTTCCTGAAAATCTTTGGCAAGGGTCACACTTTCTCACTAACCTTTGTGCATCTGAAAAGAGAGTGGGCCACCAATATCCTGCCCTGAGAATTTTATGAGCTGTTGTTTGGGCAGTATAATGTCCACCACACAATCCTTTATGCATATCAATCAAAACATTGTTAGCCATATCCTCATCCACACATCTCAGCAGCACACCATCAGGGTTCTTCTAGTACAGCTCACCTTGAACAATAACATACCTGATTGCATGTAACTTTAGAGTCCTCTTTTGACAGTCACTGAAATGGGAAGGACAATTCAGATTTTGCAAGTAGTAGATAATATCCTTGTACCATTCAGATCCTGATACATTTACACTCTCATCTTGGACTGCATTAACTTGGCATGCTTCCAAGTTTGACTGTGCCATCATCTTGGCTAATCCTTGTCCTCTTATCAACTTAGTAACTTGTATGTCTATGTTGAACTCCTGCAGTTTGTTTATCCATCTGCACCTTCTTCCAGTCACCTCCTGCTGAGTGAATATGTCTTTGACTGCTGCATGAGGTACATATGCAATGATATATGACCCTACCAAGTATGGTCTGAAACTTTTGATGGCTCTAACTAGTGCATATGCCTGTTTTTCCATAATATCATACTTCAACTCAGAGGCCTGCAGGGACATACTGAAGAAAGCGATGGGCTGTTCAAAACCATCTTCATTTTTCTGTAACAAACATGCAGCAACAGTATGAAAGGAAGCAAATGAAAACACTTGGAATGGCCTAGAAAAATCAGGAGATTTAAGAACAGGGGCCATCTTAATTGCCTCTTTGATATTCTGAAATGATTCTATTGCTTCCCTTTCCCAGTTGACAGTTGCATCCTTCTTCATCATCTTGGAAATGTTCCTTGTGGTTTCTGCAAAGTTGGGAACAAATCTTCTAACAAAATTTATCTGTCCAAAGAAGGACTGAACTCCTTTCACAATTTTTGGCATTTGAATCCTGTCAATAGCAGCCACTCTCTCTGGATCTATCCTGACTCCATCCTTGGAAACAATATGTCCCAGAAGCTTTCCTTCAACTACTCCAAAGGCACACTTCTTTGGGTTTAAAGAAATACCATATTCTAGTGCTCTTATGAAAATCTGCTCCAGATGCAAACAATGCTGCTCTTCTTTCTTTGAGTAAGCAGTCAGGTCATCCTGATATACAGCCAGGATTGAATCAATCAGCCCTGCAAAAGCAACATCCATTGCTCTTTGAAATGTAGCACCTGCATTTGTTAGTCCAAATGGCATTCTAACATACACATACGTTCCCCATGGAGTGGTAAAGGCAGTCTTATACTGTTCTGATTCCTTTACCTTTACCTGATTATATCCTGAAAATCCATCCATCATGGATAGGAGTTCACAACCAGTCACTCTCTGCAACATAGCTTCCATATTAGGCAGTGGATAGTTATCCTTCAAAGAGGATACATTCAAGTTCCTGAAATCAACACAAAGCCTAATATCACCGTTCTTTTTTCTGACTGGGACAAGGTTAGACACCCAAGTTGAATGTCTGATTGGCACAATTATTCCAGCTTCCCTGAGCCTTTTGAGTTCTTCTTGCATCTTGGGAGCTAAGGTAGGATTAATAGGTCTTTGCCTTTGTCTAAATGGCTTAGCTTCAGGCTTCAATGGGATCTCATGCTGGAATAAGTCTTCCCTATAAGCTTTTAGGTCCTCATATGACCAAGCAAAAACATGTTTATACTTTCTCAGTAATGCAATCAGCATACTTCTAATGTGTGGTTTGAGCTGTTTACCAATATATACTTTCTGAGGGGCCTGAGATGTCCCCAAATTTATTTCTTCTAAATCCTCCTTATTTGTGGGGGATGTCTTTGTGACCATTTTGTCTCTACTGTCAAAAACTCTTTCCAAAGCTACCAACCCTCTAGGGATTTTATTAGTCCTCAACTGAATGATCTCTTTTCCCACAAGAGTTTCTTTTCCATCTACAGTCTCTACAAAAGCTTGGAAATCAATTTGTTGATTCTCATATTCATCTATGCAGTGCAAAAATTTTAGCAAATCCCTATCATCATCAAACACTTGCCAACTGCATATATTTTCTGGTATGGCAGGCCTAATTTTAACTTCTACATTTGTAACACCTGACAGAGTGATGTCATCTGGCCTTATTGCAACATTGGCTAAGAAATCATCCATAACATTTTTTGACCTTTCTACCCAGCCAATTGAAAATGTATCAAAAAGTTCAATGGTATCCCAAACAGCATGCTTGTATTGTTTCAGTCTTTTATTTTTTGCAGCATACTTATTTCTAATTTGGGATACAATCAGCTCAGAATCCCCAAATACTCTTAACATCTTAATTCCATGTTTGAGAGCAATATTTAGGCCTAAGAGTAAAGCCTCATATTCTGCAATATTGTTTGTGCAATCAAACCTCAGCAAGAAAGAGAATTTGAGGAGCTTACCAGTTGGAGACAGGAAAACAACTCCAGCTCCAGAGCCTTCTTTTGCACAAGCTCCATCAAAAAACATGGTCCATAAGCCTTGCTGATCCAGCTCTTCAATGCAGACATTTTTCTTTTTATCTTCTGTATCATCTGAGACAACCTTGAAGTTATCACAGTCAGTGTCTACAAAGCATACTTGTTCATTTGCTTCTTGGTCTTCCACTGTCTTTGATGATCTTTGCTCTCTGATTAGCTTGACATCCCTGCCATTCATTGGAATCATGGCATATGACAGGTCCAGCTGCATACTTCCACCAATTAGTGCTGCCCATCTTCTTGACAACAGCATACCATACTGTGGCTTGATGTCAACCACTGTTATATTCATCTTATATTTCTTTTCAGGAAATGCTGCCAGTTTGAAATCTACATCCTTCATGATTCCAATAACTGGTACCTCTCTGGCATCCATAGCATAACATTTTCCACATGCCTTGTCAATTTTCAATCCAGTTTGTTGCATGATGGCCAAAGGCATGACATTTGTGGATGCTCCAGAGTCAAGCATACAATTTCTAATTATTTTTCCATTTATAACCAGGGAAACATAAAATGGTTCCACTTGTGAAGGACACTTTGTCATGGTCATTCCTAAATAGACTTCAGGAGTCTCATCTTCTTCATTACACATGACATGTTTCTCACCCTGGGTCTGATCATTTTGTTTAGCTTGAAAAGGTACCCCTGAGATTAGGGATATTGTCCTATTCTTGATCTCTTCCACTTTCATGAGTTCCATAAGTGGAACAGAGACCTTTACCTGAGAGAGGATCTGGGCTATATCAAATGGAGCACAGTTTTGTACAACAGTTGTAGCTTGCTCCACAATCTTGCTTTTATCCTGAGCTGATTTAGTTTTCATTTTCATAGTTCCCTGATCATCATTCTTGTCTTGGGAACCTCTACTTTGATCTTCAGCCTGAGGGATTTTGTTTTCTGGTCCTTGAGATTCATGACCTGTTCTGTGTCTAAAGTTCTGTTTATTATTTACCCACTGCCTTTTTTGTGGTTCAATTCCTTTATGACCATGCACCAGCTGACCTGCAGAAATATCTTCTGGCTGATGTGGGCTGCCTACTTGATTTTTACCTCTGAGATTGTAGTTGCTTTTGACTTGAGCAACTGCTGCAGCTGTGAAGGCTCTAATTTCCTCATCAGAAGGTCGTTGTAGGTTACTCAGAAAATTGTGTGAGTTCTGAGCATACACATAGTTATCTTCATTATCTTCATCATATGGGGACTGTTGGCAGGCCTGAACTTGATGATCTGTCTTCTCATCAGCATCATACAGAGTGTATCCATTGCCTATGGACATCATATTAACATCATCATCCTGCACATGATGTGGCTCATTGCATTCATTACAAGATGTAGCATTATCATACAAGGATTGAGCAATCATGCACTGTGACTGTGAATGTGGCATCTGACAAATTATACACCACGGAGCATCATCAGCAATATTTATAGCTTTCTTTAGGGGATCAGGAGTTTCCTTGACATGTTGAGCCCTCTGATTTGTGTTGTTACGTGGGAATACAGGCTTACCATCATGCCAATTGGTGTTATAAGGCATATCATGTAGTGATGGCCTCTTTTCCTGCCTTTGATAGACTTGCCTATCAGGACCCATCCCTTTTTCACTTCTAGCTAATCTATAGCTTAGGTCCTTAACAACATTTGCCAGTTTGTCTATCTTATCTTCAGGAGCAGATGTACTACCTTGAGTGTTCTGAGGCTTGTTTGGATTCTGCAGAATTTTTATATCATCCCTTCTATTTGTTTTGCCTGACGCTTTCCTATTGTTTTCAATATTTACTGCAATTCTGAAAGCATCCCTGAGAGTGGCAGGACCTTTATCTCTTAGTCCATATGCAGTCTTTGCATCAAAGGCATTGATATACAAAATTATGCACATTGGTTCATTTGGCCTCATGTGATGTGGCAATTTGTTCAACACTTTAGTAAATCTTGCATTAAAGTCTGCAACCTGCTCATTTGACCCTTTGGTGATACTGGTGAACTCATTTACAAAAAAGCTAGGGTCAGTTTTATCACCATATTGCTCCTTGAATATCCTTTTAAAATCATCCCATGATGAAATACTCCGGTCAGGCAGATTCCTGTACCATTCTCTTGCCTCATCTATTAAGGATTGCATGAATGACTTCATGAAAACATCCTCATGCTCAACCTCAAAATTATCCATGACATTTTGAAAGGCCTTTAGATGATCTTCTCCTGACACTGTGTTGTTTCCTGAAAATTTAGGCACTTGCAGCCTCAGATGCTTATCAATGGGGTTAGGATACCCAGGAATACCATAAAACACCAGCTGCCTGAATCTATCTAACTGCATGGGCTGTCTGTTTGGCTGATTAACATTAACATTTCTGTTTGCATTCTGGTTTCCTGCATTGTTCAGTGGTATCCTAGCATCATTCACATTTTGTCTCTCATCATGATGCTGATGTTGCATTTCATATCTTTGCTGATGTCTTTGCACATTTGCATTCTCTAGGGTAGGAACTGAATCATTTTGGGCAGTTCTTAAGGCTTGCACTTTCTGCCTTATATCATCTCTGATTTTCATGGCTTGTAGGTATTCTAGTTCTGCTCTTAGACTTCTGATTTCTTCAGCCAATTGTTCATCCTTAGGTCTGGAGGTAGATGGTCTCATACCATTTTGGTCATCATCTTCATCATCCCTCAGAGACTCTGCCTCTTCAAACCTTTCACTTGGGTCTAGAAAAGGGCGTTCTTGGAACACCTCTGACCTCATTCTCATGCTACCACCCTGTTGCCTCTCATATGCACCTTGAATATCAGCTTCTGCATTTGAAAAATAAGGCGCATGCTGTCCTGATGGCCTAGGGTTATCTTGTATATCATCACCTTTTCTGGGGGAGCTCTCATGACTAACTGAGACAGTTCCCTTTCTTCTATACATCATTCTTTTTATTACTGGTAACTCTTCAAATAAAGGATTTTGTTGGGATCTTCTCCCCTGCATATAAATTTTACTTTGACCGGTTGGGAGATTACTTCGAAGTCGCCACCTATTACTAGGAACTGTTTTCTTCTGAAAACCAGGGTTCTTTCACAAGGTTCCCCAGCGGAGTCGCCAATTTCTATTGACTTTTTCCCAGACTGGATGCTTATTCCCAGATTTCCCTACAAGGTAGCCATCAGTGATCAACAGGATCTCTGGGCCAGGGGGCCAACAGTGTAGGAGATAGACTCTATATTTTATCTCCTCTTCTTCTTCAGGCTCTGCAAGACCTAGGGGGCATTCCCTACTCAACATCCATGAGGATATGCATACAAGGCTGGGATGCTGACAGAAAGCAGATAGTCCTCTTGTAGGTAGACCAAAACTGAAAGATAAGAGCAAAGGGGCTAGCTTTGGGCCTATTAGCAGTTGTAGACAGAGGACTGAGGTTCCTAAAACTAACTCTAATGTCCTAATGGTTGTTTTAGATTTTGATTTGGAGTTTAAGTGTGGATGCAAAGCTGGACATGGTTATAACACAAAAACAAAGCATGATTGGTGCCTATCCAGGGCCTGGAGTCAGTAGACATACACCTGTGAATGATCAGCATGAACAGCTAAAACTGGATTTCAAGGGGATATATGTGATACCTGCCTTACAGGTATCTCCCAATACAAGGTGTTAGGTTATCTCTACTTATGGTATCCCTACTGCAGTATACCCTTCCCAATGTTCAACCTGAAAACAGTTTAATCTACCCCTTGAGCAGAAGTTAAAAGATTAGACATTCAACATAGGAATTCTATGCTCTAGAATCTAAACATTACTCAAATATCCAGATTCAGAAGAAGAATACATGCAATACTGGAGACAGAATTAACACAACACATGCTAAGATAGCATTTCTCATATAAGTTTAATCATGAAATCAGTGGGTTCATGCCAAAAACATACAACAAGAGATACATAAACTCACAGGTAAGCTGTACAGAGCAACCAGATCAGCTTGTTATGCATTACAGAGCCAAAAATCTTCAACTTTCAACAACCTTGAATGAATAACACCGTTTGCATTATATAGCAGGAGGGTGTATTCAGCATTAACTACCAGGTTGACCAAAAATCCCGCCAGATACACAGTACCATAAAAATGGTGCTCAAACACTACCAGATTGGCGCCCAAACTTGAATACAGCAGGTAGGAGAGGAGACAGGAAGATTTCTCGAGCCCTGCGCCACTGTCCATTGATGTGCACCTTCAATCGGGTACCAGATCCGCCCACGCCATCGCCCATACCTCTGCAACAATCGCCATTGATGGCGCACCAACCCGCGGCCTCGGGAAGAACATTAATTCTGCATCGCAACCACTTCCCGCCGAGATTCATCATCATGACATTTCGAATATGCAGGATAACATTATCCCACATGCACCCCGTGATGACCTCTTTAACACTTTATATACTAGGTCATGAGCATATATGATGTCGGTGCTTTTGCTCCTGACGACACTAGTATAAGACTTCATCATCATCATCCTCCAGCAGCATGATATCCTGTTGCTTGAAATATCACCCTGACGTCATCATCATATCCTAATACAATCTGCATGATAATCGCCTTCATCGGCACAACCTGATCCATCGGAGAAACATCCTCCTGCTGAGCCTATACCAAAAGTCTGGCCGATGAACATCCTGATGACGTCATCATCATATCCTGCTGACGTCATCATCATATCTGCCTACTGCGCACCTCCTCATATCCGGATGACATCATCATCATGTTTGCAAATATCGGGAGATCTCCTCAAGATGATCAGTGTTAGAAATATGACCCCCCCGGGACCTCGATGACGTCATCATCATATTAACATCAGGATGATATTCGGAAGACAACCGGATATTTGGAAATATCATCCTGATGTGCAAATATCAGGTTGCACTGTAGCTCCTCTGTAAGATCGGGGCGATAGATGAATATGATGATGCTCGAAAAGATCACCCCCACTAGATAGCGCACGAAGCCGGCAGGCGGATATCTCCTTGATATCAGCATCATCATGATGCTGGAACAAACACACACTCGAGTGATATGAAAATATCACCCCCTCCTTCAGAAATATCATGATGCAGATAGGCAGAAAGAAAGATATCACCCTGATATAAGGATGACGTCAGCATCATCAGGATGACAAAACAACGAACAAGAAGTGATACAACATCATCAGGATGATATTGACTAAGATCATCCTGACGTTCAAAATATGATGACCCCAGTGAATATCAGGTCGCACTTAGAACTCTTCAACAACATCATCAGGATGATCATAACCAAGATCACTCGATGATAAAAATATCACCCCGGTGAGATATCATGATGCAGATAATATGATGACCCCCGCAAGCAACACGGTGATAAAAGGAAATATGATGATGATGACGACGACCCTTAGGAAAAAACAAGTCAGGTCGAACAACTTAGAGAATAACCCCTTCAGAATATCGGGGCAACATCATCATCATGTTTGGGCAAGGTGATAAGTGCAAGATCACCGGATACTTTGAAAAATCACCCTCGCAAGCAGATCAGGGCGCACTGTAGCTCGTCAGCACCATCAGGATAAAAACCAAACATCACCCGATATTGAAATATGATGATGACGATGAGAAACCGGTCGACGGAGAACATGATGATGCCGACCTTCATCGAACCAAATATGATGATGATGACCTCCTCCTTAGGAAAATATGATGCTGCAGCTGAAAAATGCTGAGGAGGTCCAATACTTAGGAAAAATGGGCAAGAAGATAAAGGGTTCAAATGAAGAAACCCCCTGATCATGAAAAATCAACCCCAGGTCAAAATGAGTGCTAACAACATGCATAAGTCATAACATTGAAAAGACTAGGTTTAGATACTAACCCTTGCAATGCCTTCAAGAATATCAACACCAACAATTATAGGATCCTTCTTGTTAAAAATACAAGTTGGCAAAATGCTCAGTACACAAGGGAAAACAACATCTTCTGTAGCCTCCTTTTTCCTTTCTTCCTTAAGATTGTCCATATATGCTTTAAACTGGTCAAATAGATGATAAATAATGTCCACTGCAAATATCTTGACACCAACTTCATCTACAAGCTCCTGAGCTTCAGGAGTAATTTTGACATCAAAAGCCAAAATTGCAGCATACTCTTTATTCTTTTTCTCAAGCATTACACTTGCACGCATGACATCTTTTTTATGCACAGGCCCAATACCAATTGCACTAACTAGGATGCTTACAGCTGGGGTCTTCAAGAACTCAAGTAAAGCCTCCAAAGATCTAAGAGTTGAAGCTTGAACATAAACTCCTTCCCCACTCTTGTCAATCCGAGACATTACATTATTGATATCTTGCATTGCTTCTTCCTTAATATCCTCTAAATCATCATCAGGTCCAACAACATATAACTGAGTTCCTGCTATGGCATGCTCAAGACCCTGAAATCAAGAAATTGCAGCTAAATTTCATTGTCCACATATATTTGATAAATTTATGCTCATATACATAAAATTATTAGCCTGAAATTTGATACCTGAGCGGTTATCTTGATTCGCTGTGTAGCCCTCAACTCCTTATGATGTTGATAAGATCCTTGAAACCAAAAAAACATCTTAAGCTATGGAATATATTATATTATTTTAACAATATGATCAATGTGACATGGTTTGAGTAATCTAAATTTGAGGTGTAGATTATTGTATTCTAGCATAGTAGATCACAAATATCACCCATTCTCCTTTACTATAAAAGAACATTTCAATTTTTTTAACGCCATATATACTCCATTAAATAATATGACACCATAAGGCTTCCAAGAATACATACCACTATGTAGGTTACCACAATGGACCACTCGTAAGGAACATTTTAAACTAGGATCAAAGTCACCTGGATCTTGAAACCAAAAGGCAATCCCTTGGCTTTTACACATATATATCAATTTTATCCGCCCTCTGTCTTGATGTTTCAAAAGGTAACTCTTGGTGCCTGTAAGTTCTCATACTGTCTGACCATTCAACATTTACAAACTATTTTCCATTTTGAACAATTTCCATATCCAAGGTTGACTTGATGATGCTATAGTATGGTAATCTTTTACCAGAGTTCCAGCGCAAGTTTTGGGATATAACATTATTATTTGTTAAGTTACCTAATTGGTAGGGCATTTCCAGGTACTATTCATCCCAAAATCAGATTTAGAATCAAATTGCCTATGGAATTGGGCACGGTTGGGATTTTTTGGGCCCAAAACGGTGTGGAATCATTGAGGTATGAATCTCGGTGACTCCAGGATAGACGTGGCATTTTGAAGAAGTTTCTTTGATGATTCTAGAGGCAGGTAATGTTTTCAATGCACTTTTAAAAAAAATTACATATAGGAACAAGCTACAACATGCTAGAATTAAAAGATTGATTCGACATCATGATAAAGAAAGGTAATCTGCAATTATATATATATATATATATATATATATATATATATATATATATATATATATATATATATATATATGAAAATTGTCTAAGAGTATATATATATAAATATAATAAAAAATGTCATAGTTGTCTAAGAGTTTCCAACTCTTTCAAATACAACATGAAAATTAAGATCCCTAAACAACACATTCAAAATACTGCATAAAGCAGTGGGCCAAGATGTCTAACAACAAGTACATGATAAACATCAACTATGCCATTTTTTGCAAATATTTTAGTGGCCACCGTGTGAAAGTTCCTTCTTTCTCTTTCAGATGGACAGCTCCATCTATTTTGTCTTCATAAGCAAGCTGTATGTTACTTGTGACCTTTCAAATATTTACATTTTCATCTCCTATTCCTTTCAAGTTGACTCCATGTACAATAGATAGTGAGTGAATCTGCCCAATGCCCACAGTAACACCATCACATGGATCCAACACCCTAACTTTATCCCCTTCTTGGAGTTTATCAATACATATCTACAAAAACAAAAACAAAAACAAAAAACACATTATATTGAAATACATAATAATTCTTATATAGGTAAGGATTACCCTTATTTACACAATAAAACAACCATTACTTATGTTGGAACAAAATTTTAAACCCCTAAAATTTTGTTAATTCCTGCCATTATTCCAAATAAACTATTCTAATGTCTCACCTCTTAGGACCTCTCAAAAATTTTGCACATTTCCATCCTACTTGATCTTTTCACTTGTATATGACCATTTCTTAATAGACATTCATGCCAAAATTTTATGCCATTTATTTCCTAGGGTCACATAACATGGTCATTTTGAGGAGTATGCAGTTATTCTTAATCATTTCTATGTTTTTGCAGTTTACCGCAATCTCGCAGGTCATCCTCATTGTCTTGGCGGTAGTGCGGGAACTAGAACAACAAGAATCATGTATACCGCACTCCCGCTGGAAACATACAAGTTGTTCGCGGCATGGTGGTAGGAAGGGCTCGGTCAACCATGTTACCGCAATCTCACAGGTCATCCTCATTGTCTTGGTGGTAGTGTGGGAACTAGAGCAACAAGAATCGTGTATACCACACTCTCGTTGGAAACATGCAAGTTGTTCGTGGCATGGCCATAGGAAGGGCTCAGTCAACCATGTATACTGCGGTCCCTCGAAGGTCTCACCACTTGGTTATGGCTTGGCAGTAGTAAGTGTCCAAGTTACCAAGCTCCCATGATGGCTTTCAAAGAACATTTGCGACAAGGTGGTAAGCAATAAAAGCTGGCAACATAATCTCACCGTGGTAATGACATCAGGCACTTGCTAGTTGATGGTAATGGAATAAAATGGAATAAAGGGGGCTATAAGCCCTGCAATCCCACTTTGTTTGAGCATAAGGGCTGAGGGTTCGCAGTAATCAAGAAAAGCAAAAGGCATTGAAGCTTATCGCCATCTCGTGACCGGTTTAAACAAGCTCCACAGTAGTGTGGTAATGATAATAAATGAAAGCATTGAAGCTTATCGACATCCCACGACCAGCTTAAACAAGCTCTGTGATAGTGCGGTAATGATAGTAAATGAAGGCATTGAAGCTTATCGCCATCCCGTGACTGGTTTAAACAAGCTCCGCAATAGTGCAGTAATGATAATAAATGAAGGCATTGAAGCTTATCGCCATCCCATGACTAGTTTAAACAAGCTCCATAGTAGTGCGGTAATGATAATAAATGAAGGCATTGAAGCTTATCGTCATCCTGTGACCGGTTTAAACAAGCTATGTGGTAGTGCGGTAATGATAATAAATGAGTAAACATACTCAGTGCAGGTGTGCGATTACCAAGAAATTTGAAATATCTTGTCATTTCATCTGATCGTTGGATTAAATTTGATCAAGGGCTTATATTTGAAATGAATTGAATGCGAAGATTTTATAATTTCATGGCACGAACCAAAAATAATGGTTGAATGCTGAACATTGTGGCTCGATAAAATCTAGAAATCTCTCGACATTTGCTCAGTTCAGAGATTGCAGATTAGATCGGAGAAGGAGTCCAGTTCGGTTTGTTCTTAGCAAGCTTCGAATTGTTCAAGTAAGTCCATCTCTACATTCTTTGCAATAAAGTTTGAAGAATCTTTGCTCTGTTTCAATTCTTCATGCATTTGCTTGAATTTCAAAACCCTAGTTTGTATAATGACACCTAAGAAGTTTGAATCCACAAGTAAGACCAGTAAGCCTGATCCTGCCCCTAAGAAAAGATCACTGCAACAATCTTTGCTAGATGTTTTACCCAATTCAATTGACAAAGGTTGAAAGAAAGTATTTAGGGATGTTGCTGAGGGTTGTAGGGATGCCTTAATTCCCATTTCTGGCTGGAAACTGTTTTGGTACTTCTGTTAGAAGAAGGATGGTAAGGGATCGGTGGGCAATCTATGGAAGCTGGGTTTGGCCAAGCTAATTGTTTCAAATGTATTCGTGGATGTGGAACTGATTCATACTTTGGCACTGCACTATCACCCGACTACTAAAACGGTAAGGTTGCCAAATGGATCTTCTCTGTTGAGAATTGACAGAAGTGCTATAATTGATTGTTTTATGTTGATTAAACAAGCTCTCACTAAAATTGACCTACAAAACATTGAACAAGAATACAAAAATTTGAGAAGAACACTCAGAAGTGATGAGTTACTGATATTTATGAGAAGAGGTGCAAACAACAAGATGGTTGATATTCCTTCCAATGCAGTTGAACCATTCCCTGTGGAAGATTTTGTAGTCTATTTCAAATGGACCTATTATGCATTGTGCCAAGTACTGGGAATTGATGCTGATCAGAGGATGCCAATTAGTTTTATGATGATGGCTACGAAGATACAAAATTTAGAGGTGAACATTGAGTATGATTTTGCCTCATATCTTGAAAAGAAAATACATGATGGATTCATCAGTGTGAAGGAAGATAAGAAACCCATGAACTTCAAGTTTTATTCTTTGGTTTGTCATCTGATCCTATATCAAAATAGGAGTAAATGGTCAAGTAAAATGCACATCAACATGATTGACAGCACAACGCAAAGAATTCCTACTCAATGTTGGTGTTACATGTGGGATTCTCATTGCCAGACTGGTAGCTATAATGTATTTCATAATGAATTTTCTGTGAGAATAATGAATTCTTTTGGTATTGGGATCCCCAGATTATCACTAGAAATGAGGGTAATTCTGAGACCTCTTGCACATAAACTAGAGCAAGGTCATACTTTCAATTATGTTGATTGGTTCTTCCTAGCAGAGCACACAATAATCAAGGTATATGATTGCCCCCAAGCACCTCATAAATTGCCAAAGTTTGTTTCTCATAGAATTGCATTCTTGGAATTCATGTGGAAAATGATGTGAAGGGAAAAGGAAGTGATGAAAAAGAAGAAGAAAGGCACCTTTTTTCCTGATATCACTGTCTTTGGAGATTGGTCAATTGGTTCGGACACTCTTGAGGAGCTGTAGGCCTATTTGAAGTCCAAGTACTCTTTGGAATCTGGTGTTGAAAGAGTTTGTGACCCTGAATGTCATATGAACTTGGTGAGACAAGTGATCTTGACTAAGATGGGCATCTCCCATAAAATTTGTTATAATGAGGATGTGATAAGAAACCTGGTTACTTTTAATGAAGTGTATGACAGGAAGAGGAAATGGGAGATTCTCAAGAAAATTGAAGATGACAAAAAGGAAAAGAATCCAATTTTTGAAGGATTTTTTGCTGAAGAGAAAGATCCTCTAAGGAGGATTAATACAATGATTGAAAATTTTGAAAGTATTTATGCTAAATCTGAAGTACAGCCTACCAAGGCTACCAAACTTCCTGTGAAGAGGACTGCAGGAATTGAGATTCATGAGCCTGCCCCTGATGTCATATTAGTTTAAGATCCATAGATCCCTAAATCAACACCACATAAAAGGCAGAGAACTGAAGGCATGTCTCCTCTGGTCCCATATGAGATGTTTGAGGGTGTGGGGAATACTGATGAAGTTGCCAATATTTTGACACATTTGCATGATGGAGAGGAAGTTGATCAACCATTGGTTGGTCAAGAAACTGATGCACACAAGCTTGAGGCTAGGATGGAAGAACAAGCCCAAATTGATCCAGAGCTATAGGAAGATGAAAGGCTGGTGGCATCATTGAGATTTATTCAAGATGATGATTTCATCAAGACTCCAGAGTTTTGAGATCTTTGGTTAAAAATGAAGATGAAGGAATTTGATGAAAAGGTGGAAATCAATAAGATGGGTGCTGATGGGTCTCAGTACGATCAAATAACCACTTGAACAATCCAAGAACTAAAAGTTGATAAAATCAATGTGATTCCTAAGGAAGCAAGACAAATGGTCTTGAAGAGTAACATGTTGATCATCCCAGGTCTTGAATTGAAAAAGGTATTCTTGCTTGACCAAGTTAGGAGTCAAGATGACCTTAATCTTGTGTCTAAATTTGATTATGAGGAGGGAATGAGTGGATGTGGTTTCAACCCAAAGATAGAGACTCTTTCCATATGGATAAAACAAAAGAACACTAGTAAACCAAGGTTGCTAGATGTTGTTCAGGAAATGAGGGGATTTGCTGTGGTGAAAACCTTATGAGATACTTCAGGAACTAAGGCCTCTGCTCTTACAGTCCATTCTACCATGTTCACCCATGCAGTTGTAAAAAAATTGGAAAAAAAATTGTAGGGTTATGAGAAAAAACAACAAGACATGAATGATGAAGTGAATAGGTTGTTCATTGAAAATAGGCAATTGAAAAAGCAACTGCAAGATGTGGGTTCTTCCCAGAGTCTGTTAATAGTTCCATATCAACCTTCTGTACCACCAACAACTGGTGATGTCATAGTGACAATGCAAGAGTTTAATGCTCTAAGAACAAAATTTGAAAAAGAAGTTGAGGACCTCAAGAAGCAAAATGAGGAAACAAAAAATGAGACAAGGATCAAGGTCCTTGAAGTCTTCGAGAAAATTTTGGAATACAGGATAAAGTTGGTTGTGGATAAAGTTGGGGATGTGTATGATTTCTACTCCTTGTTATCTTAGGCCATTAAACAATTGCAAGCAAACTTTCCTATTTTGGAGCCACTGTACAAGAAATGGCAACCTTCCTTGCACAATTTAGGCTTGCTTTACAGGACACTTCAAAGAAATCTTGATGCTCTTTCTGAATTGAAGCCCACAGAGCAGACGGTGACTATGATCATTGAAGAGTATCAATATGCCAGCAATGAAGATAAAAGGATGCGGGCCAGACTTGAATCCTTTTCTACTTTTAAGCATCAATTTATCCCCCTATTCTGACAAAGGAAAACAAACAAGTTAAAGGCCTTGATACTTGGAAGGTAGAATTTAGAACAACAGTGTCTATGGTTATGGAATTCTTAAAAAAGGAGTAGGATATAGATACTTTGAGCTTTAACGTGATTTTGGATAGGGTCATAGCCCTAGATGCAAGATATGGAAAATTTTTAATTGATGTTAAGGCTATGTTGGATAAAAGATGGAAGGACCATCAGACCAATCTACTCTGAATTCAGGAATTCAAATGGCCCAGTGACCTTACATTCGATACATGGGAGTCAACATACTTGAAAGGTTGATGTGCAGCTACAGGTTCAGGTGCAGAAGGAGCAACGAGAAGTTTTGTCGGCGTCAACATGGAGAACAAGGACAAAATTTTGACACTTTTTTGTGATAATAGACAGGGGCACAACATAGTTAATAGATACTGCAACATGGAGATGAGTACCTTGCCAGGCCTAAGGTCACGGGTGCTCTATGATGATTAACAAATTCAGATCTTGGTTAACTTGTTTATGCCATTAATTTCTCTTTATTAAACATGTTTAGTTACAAGAGGCCTGAAACTTGTTGCTTCCCATATTTATAAGGGAAACCAAGGCCTAGACAATCATCATCTTTATGCAAGACAATTTATATATTCCAATATTATCTATCCAATCATATTTCAAATTTAAGACATTACACTTCTATGATAATTTAATATTATAATGGGCAAGGATGGTTAACTTTGTGGATATGTATGGTGTTCTGATTTTCTGTTATTATTCAAGTTCATAAGTTGTTTGATTGCCTCGATATTGGCTATTTCTAGTTATTCAAATCAATAGATTTATCAAGGCACATTTGTTGTCATTGTGTGGATGCTTTTAATTGGTTTCTATTAGAAGTTGATGTAATTCCCTTTAAGTGACTTGCATTTATTGGTCTCTCTCTAGAGTTAAATCCTTTAAAGTAAATCATACTGGTTGGTTTTCCTTCAAATAGAATTAAAACTACTTGAATAGTACTTACTTGCACATGTGTGTTAAAACAACAATGACTACCATGAAAGACATAAAAACAATAAATAACACTCACCTCAATTCCAACACCATTACTACTACTCTGAATATCATGCAGATTCTCATCAAGACATTCAACATAATCACTATCATCATTGTCCTCAAGTTGTGCAACTTTGTAGAGAGCTCTATTGACAAGGATTTTTTCTTTTCATTCTGCTCTCATATAATTTTTCTGCATGTGGTTTAATCATCATGCAAAAATTAATATAAGTCAAGTAAAGAATGCAAAAACTATATTTTTTTGTTCAAAATAACATTTTTCTTCCACTCTTAAATGACTAAGTCAAGGTCTGTTGTGAGATTCTTCCTTTATTATAAGCAATAGATTCCAGTTTATAGGAGGATTCTTGAAGTCATGAGCATAAGATTTTCAACAAGAAGGCACAGTCCTAGTCCTTCATATGATAAGGAAGACAGTAAAAGTTGTAAGATGGCAGTCCATATCTCTATCTTAGGACAGTCCATAGCATGGAAGGTATAGGAGAAGATAAAGAGATGCAACAGCTAGTAGGGTTTCACCAAACAAAGAGAAGAGATAAAGGCACTATCAAAACCATTAGACAGTGACCAAGAACCCTTGGAATGATAGCAACAAAGCAGATATGGCAGCCTTGAGTTTAGGATCAGTGATTAAGAGCTTTACAAAGACATACTCAAAGTGACTGTCTAGAATGATAGAGTTAAATATCATAATGCAGAATAGGAGCATGTCATAAACATGACAAGGAGAACAATAATGAAGTGAATACTCAAGCAAAATGGTTTGAAGTAGAACCTGGTAAATTGCAGTATTGCATGTTTCTTTTGGTGCTATAAGTAGAATAGTGAAACAATTCGTGATAACACATTTATGTAAAGCATCAATGCTAAGGTTATAATGGCTAGAATTGTAGTATTGCACATTGAGGGTAGGTTCATTCTTTGTTTACAGTATCCAAGAGCTATGATAACTATTGAAGTATCCAAAAAATGCAATCACAAGGAAGTATAACAAAAACATGGTACAAGTTTACCCAATAACAAGCACACAAAATGAAAGGATAGTGTAATAGAGCCTCTTACCTCATTTGTATCCATAATATTATGCTCATTCCATGCAGAAACTATAGGCTTAATGGAGGAAGCCAACTGCGACAATTTCTTAGTGAGACTATGTAAGCAACTCATTATATGTTGGTACCCTTTATTTGAGTTGACATGATCTGCAGAGGCTCTTACTGGGCGTCTAACAGATGGCTCTAAAATCTCTTTTGACGAACTAGATTTCCACTTCATACTACCATTAGAATTACTAGGATCTAGTGCTGCCATATAATCGAGCATATCTTCCACACCTGCTTCTCTATTACTGTTTTCCACCTAAAATACAATGTCAATATCAACATATAGTCAGTTCAATAAAAAATTGAAATAAATAACCAACGTAAATTGAACCAAAAAGCCATACCCTTACTCCAAGTTTGTCCATTTTGGCCTGCAACCCACCTCGGCCAAATGTATATCCAACTGCCAAATTATCTCTTGCCCTCTTTCCTTTATAACTCTTTGTCAAATATTCTTCAAAACACATATTTTATTTCAATGCCTCCCACTGTCTGGGAGATAGAGGGGATTCTAACCTCTCTTTTCCCTCCAAGATTGTTTTTCTACAATTGTATCTATAATTGTTCATCAAAAGTCTCATCTTTTGCTTGTAATATCTTCTAGAGATTTGTCCACCAGTAGTCTCAAAAGCATTTTCCATTTTTTGTATAACATTTTCCACACTTCGTGGATCTTGCTCTGCAAAATTTAATTTGCAAATATCCAAATGGGCCCTACATCTCACACCCAACGCAGAGGCCCACCTTGCAACATTTTTCCCAATGGGCTCACCATCTCTCGATACCTCAACCAAGAATGGCTTCTTGCCTTCTAATCTTCTTTGTTTTGCATTCCTCTCTGTAGATCTGTATAAATCTTGACTCAATCTTTTTCTTTTGAAAAAAGTAGGCACATCTTCTATTAAACCACTAGCAATATTTTTGGTTGATCCACTAGTTCCATCAAAAGTTATAGCAGGCACATCAGATGCAAGTGATCTCTCTTCATGACTTTCATTAACTGAAACTTCATCGTCCTTGGGCACATCAGGTGTGTCATGAGTAGGTAGATTAGTACCAGTCTCTATAGATTTCACTTCAAACACATCATTTAATCTTGAATAAATCATCTGCAACTCACTTACTATTCCTTTCCTCATTATTTTCAATAATCTCTCTTAGACTCTGTGCTAAGAGATCATCACAATGTTGCACATCACCATGTGCTATATCAAGCTGCACATCACCATGTGGTATATCAGGCTGCACATCACCATGTGCTATATCAAGTTGCACATCACTATGTGTTATATCGGGCTACACATCATCACAACTATTCTTTTCACCAATTGCACTCGTACTTGAATCCCAAATGTGTTGGCTTCTACAAGTTGGCAGCACTGTATATTTACCTTCCTTTTGTTTTCTCTTTGCATTTTCTTTGCACTCTTTTTCTTTCCTATAAAACAAAAAAATATCATATTATGTCTTATATACATAAATCTCTTGCCAATAAAATTTCATAAACACAATTAAACAAATAATATACTACTTAGTGGATTTACAACTTGCCTGTTGGTCAAACCAAGATGTGATAAATATTCACTATTCTTTGCCACACATTCTTTATGAAAGCGCTCATAATCTATCAGTGGAACTTCAACAACATGATCACTATCATCTAAATTGTGCCTCATAGTCTTTTTCCTCATTTCTTGAAGTCCAAATAAACAATAATATATAAATCAACAACTTGAATCAGTAGAACAAGAGTGGAATATAAACAAATCCATTATTTTCAGTCAACTAGAGCATACAAACAAATGTAGTAATAGTATATAAGGATTTCATTTCCATTTGAATGATATAGTATATAAGGACAGTCCCCATATGAAATACATTCACAGAGCATATAAGATGCATTCTTAGAAATTAGAGGAGACAGTCTATGACAAGTGACATGGCATAGGATGATAACATATAAGATGCATTATATGGAGGAGCAAAAATTCAGTAAGTAAATGTAGCACACAGATTGAAACCCAAAGGAAAATCTATTTATTTATCCTTCTATTTGAGAAGAAGCTAATTGCCTTTCTGATAGTGTGAATCATCATTATTTCTACTTATATAATCCTCATTATTTCTACTTCTAAAATCCTCATTATTTCTACTTATATAATTCTACAGAAATTCTGAACACACAAATGTAAGTAAACAAAAACAGTCAATATGTGCTTTAAAAATGAGTAATTTATTTTTGGAACAAATATAGCTAGTTATATGCATGACGTGTAACAAGACAAGAACTAGAAAAAAAAACAAAAAGTAGAGCTCAACACAAGAGATTACCCTGAAAAACCCAAAGTGGAAGAAATTCCTGTACACTAATGCCCTTTCTTATCTTGCTGCTTCTCTACTACATTTTACAAGCTCACTGTTTTCTTGATGCCTTCACTAATCATCTGCATTGCCAACAAGATCAGAATCCTGATCGCTTATGTCTGCATCTGCTTAATTTTCTTCCTCATCCTCATCTGTGTCATGCAATACATTCTCTCTCCCAATCTCTTCATTAGTAATTAAAATATCTTCTCCAAACACTCCATCATCATCTTCATCCACTACTTCGAATGTTTCTTGTAAATTAACATATTGCCCATCAGGCATTATATCAATAGCTTCCATGAATTTTCATTTCGAACGAGACTCTATTTGAATGACATACGACCATCCTGGGCTTCTTACATCATCAATTAGAAATGATTGATTAATTTGAAAAGGGAAAGCATTGGGCTCGTCCCTCTCTGATAAAAATTGTCATGTATTTGCACGTACAAATCCATACTCATCAACATGTACTGCAGATGGTAGGATCCACTTACATTTTAATAATATAGGTCTGTTTTCACCAAAATCCACTTGAATAATTTCTTGGATGAATCCAGCATAGAATTTCTTCTCAGTTTCGTGAAGAAATTCAACACTTACAACACAATCACAATTTGTCTTTCCTTTGTCTTTTTCCTCCACGCTTAAATGGCTACCATAGGCCCACATTCCACTAAAACACATAGCCCATAAATGTGGAGGTTGTGAAAGCTCACTTTCCTTCGTTGTTATATCTTGACCTTCTTTTGCCTTACTAACTACATTAGTAATCCATTTTTCAAATTTTGGAAAAGAATCACCTCCAACCAAATCATGATGTCTATGCTTTTGAGGTCGATGTTGCATCAAACTTTGATTCTCTTCTTCATATTTTCTACATAGAATATTAATGTGCAAATAGTAAGATTAATAATATAAATGTGTATTTATGCAATTGAGTAAGATTAATTAATAATATAATTGTGTAAATTTTTTTAACATGTGCCACTTATTGAACGAATATGTGTTTTGAAGAATAAAGGCATGTATCACACTTCTTTCTTGATGTGATAGCTTAAAGAGACATCCATTGCCTTCTAATACTTCACCTGCAACTCTCTCATCTTCATCATCATCCCATACACGTCGATTGACATTTTTAAAATCCTTCATATATTATGTGCAAAATCCAATGGCCTCTTGCATTAAATATTCCTCAGAAATGCTGCCTTCTGGTTTTGCCCTAGTATGAACAATTATTTTCAAAACCTTCATATATTGTTCTATAGGATACATCCATCTCGTTCTTACTGGACCACAATGCTCTAGTTCATATTCTAGATGTATCAAAAGATGCATAGAAATGTTCAAGATTGTTGCTGGAAATTCCTGTTCCAATAGACAAAGGACTTCAACAACCTCCTCCCTCAAACTATCAAAGTTTGAAGGATCTAAAACATGTGAACTCATTCTCTTTAATATTAGGCCCAACCTTATAATTGCCAATCTTGGCCCCTTTGCCAAACCTGATATATTTACCACAATAGGTAAAATATTTTCGATTATAACATGATAGTCATGGGTCTTTAGGTCTCTTAAGCTATTAATGTCAGTTTGGCTTCTGATAGTACTACTTACATATCTAGTGGGAAAGCGAATCTGAGACATCAACTATAAGAATTGTGCACGTTGTTCCTTTGTCCAGACATAAGGAGCACTGGGTTTTCTATATTTTGCATCATCATATTTTTCAACCCAAAGATTTTAACGAATCTTTATTTCTCGAAAGTCTTCACGTGATGAAATAGTATCAAAAGCACCAAAAAGAGTTTCTATAATAGCACAGACTATATTTTTCTCAGTATGCATAAAGTCAACAGTATGCCTAATGGCTATATCCTTAAAGTATGACAACTTATAGAATATGCATAACCGTTTTACACCACTTTCATTACATGGATCATATCTACTACCAACAATCCCACCATTTTCAGTAAATGACATTCTTTTTTGTCCATTCTTAATAATGTAATCACCCGTTATTAGCAAAGGTGCTTCACGATTCTCTTCTTGACCATTGAAACATGTTTTTTGTTGACGATATGGATGACCCACTTTAAGGTAAGCACGATGTCCACAATAAATACACTTACGTAAACTTCTTGAGTGCCTCACAAAATCCTTAAAGTTGCAAGCAGGACAACCATGGTATCCATGAACAGTGAGACCAGACAATGTACCATATGCAGAAAGATCATGAATTGTAACCAATAAGGAAGCTCTTAAAGTGAATTTGATTGAATGGCCATCACTTAAAGATTGAATTGCTTCAATTCCTTTCCACAATTCTATTAGCTCATCATATAATGGCTCTAGATAGGCATCTATTGTATCTAAAGTCACACTTTTCTTTCCTGGTATAATCTGTTGACATTTCTTCTGAATCAGCATTAGGGTTTGCCACTTCTAATGCACAGGCAGATTCAGGCCAACTGAATACAGGAGGTTGCGTGAGCTCCTCCCCTTCACTTCTGGTTCTGCCGCACCAAGGGGGGTATCCCTATAACTCAAGATGTAACCTTGACTAGCTCAAAGATAGAAGGGTCTAACTTGACAACAACAGGCAGAATACTCTCATGTATGGACCAAGATCTGTATGATAGATCACAAGGCTGGCAACATTCTTGGACATAATGTCTGGTTGGGTATGAGAGCATGCAGGGGGTTCCTAATCCTACTCCTACAACTAACAGGTGGAAGTATGAAATGGTTTGATATGAATTTGGATGCAAAGCTGGACATGGTGTATAACACAAAAACACAGCATGATTGGTGCCTATCCAGGGCTTGGAGTCGGTAGACATACACCTGTGAATGATCAGCATGAATAGCTAAAACTAGATTTCAGGGGGATACACATGATATCTGCCCTACAGATATCTCCCAATATAGAGTGTTGAGCTATCTCTACTTATGGCATCCCTACTGCAGTATACCCTTCCCAATGTTCAACCTGAAAATAGTTTAATCTGCCCCTTGAGCAGAGGTTAAAAGATCAGACATTCAACATAGGAATTCTATGCTCTAGAATCTAAACATAAGCAAACATCCAGATCCAGAAGAAGGATACATGCAATACTGGAGACAGAATTAACACAACACATGCTAAGGTAGCATTACTCATATAAGATCAACCATGAAACCAGTGGATTCATGCCAAGTCCTACAACAGGAGATACATAAACTCACAAGAAAAACTGTACAGAGCAACCAGATCAGCTGGTTTTGGATTACAGAGCCAAAAATCTACAACTTTCAACAACCACAAAAGAATAACACCATCTGCATTATATAGCAGGAGGGTGTCTTCAGCATCAACTACCAGGTTGACCAAAATTCCCGCCAGATATACAGTACCATAGAAATGGCGCTCAAACTTGAATGCAGCAGGTAGGGGAGGAGACAGGAAGATTTCTCGAGCCCTGCGCCCCTGTCCGCTGATTGTACACCTCCAGTCGGGTACAAGATCGACCCACGCCATCGCCCATACCTCTGCAACAATCGCCATTAATGGCGCACCAACCCGCGGCCTTGGGAAAATCATCAAACAGACTATCGCAAGCACTTCCCGCCGAGATTCATCATCATGATGTTTCGAATATGCAGGATAACAATATCCCACATGCACCCCGCAGCAACCTCCTTTGCACTTTATATGCTAGGTCATGAGCATATATCATGTCGGCGCTTTTGCTCCTGACGACACTAGTATAGACTTCATCATCATCATCCTCCAGCAGCATGATATCCTGTTGTTTGAAATATCACCCTGACGTCATCATGATATTTGAAACATAACCTTCATGATAATTGGCACAACCTGATCCATCGGAGGAACATCCTCCTATTGAGCTTATAACAAAAGTCTGGCCGATGAACATCCTGATGACGTCATCATCATATCCGCTGACGTCATCATCATATCCGCCTACTGCGCACCTCCTCACATCCGGATGACGTCATCATCATGTTTGCAAATATCAGGAGGTCTCTTCAAGATGATCAGCTGTTAGAAATATGACCCCCACGGACCTTGATGACGTCATCATCATATTAACATCATCATGATATTCGGAAGACAACCGGATATTTGGAAATATCCTCCTGATGTTCAAATATCAGGTTGCACTGTAGCTCCTCTGTAAGATCGGGGCAAAAACTGAATATGATGATGCTGCTTGAAAAGATCACCCCCAGTAGATAATGCGCGAAGCTAGCAGGCGGATATCTCCTTAATATTAGCATCATCATGATGCTCGAACAAACAAATATCCGGGTGATATGAAAATATCACCCCCTCCTTCGCGAATATCATGATGCAGATAGGCAGAAAGAAAAATATCACCCTGATATACGGATGACGTCAGCATCATCAGGATGAGAAACAAAGAACAAGAAGTGATACAACATCATCAGGATGATATTGACTAAGATCATCCTGACGTTCCAAAATATGATGACCCTAGTGAATATCGGGTCGCAATTACAACTCTTCAACAACATCATCAGGATGATCATAACCAAGATCACCCGATGATAGAAATATCACCCCGGCGACATATCATGAAGGCAGAAAATATGATGACCTCCACAAGCAGCAGGATGACAACTGAAAAAATGATGATGATGACGACCCTTAGGATAAAACAAGTTAGGTCGAGCAACTCAAAGAATAAGCAACATCATCATCATGCCTGCGCAAGGTGATAAATGGAAGATCACCGGAGACTTTGAAACATCACCCTCGCAAGCAGATGAGGGCGCACTGTAACTCGTCAGCATCATCAGGATAAAACTCGAACATCACCCGACAGCGAAATATGATGATGACGATGAGAAACCGGTCGAAGGAGAACATGATGATGCTGACCCTCATGGAAACAAACATGATGATGATGACCTCCTCCTCAAGAAAATATGATGATGCAGCTGAAAAATACTGAGGAGGTCTGTTACTTAGAGCATTTTTTTTTTTTGAATACTTAGGGAGAGTGCCTGAATGAAGATTGCTCAGAAAACCACCAGTCAAAATGAGTGTCAACAGTGGCTCTGTCTGGGGACGTGCAGGTGAAAACCTGCAGCGAGAACACCAGATCTCTGGGATGCAGACCAGTCCCTTATCCATTGGGCACAGAGTCAAATATTACACCGACCTGCATCACCAAACACACTTGATGGCCTAAGGCCACCAAGAAAAGAAAAACATGTATCTCCCTTTGTCAAATATCTTGTTTTCATCTGCATGCACTGGGTCAAGCTTGGAGATACTACAGACATCCACCCACAAACAAATCTTGTCATCTGCATATTCAACCCTCTGATTTGGCTTGTCATTATCACCCTTGTGCAGATAACCCTTAGCATCATGTGCCATGTGGGTGCAGAATATATCAAACAATGCATGCTCAAATGGTATGTAACACTTATCATCATCTGCATCAGCAGTATGCATTGTAAAATGATCTCCTAGTTGGACTGCAAATAGGAAACACTCAGAGTCCACCACACAACTAGGAAGATCAGGGCTCATTGTGTTATATGCTGGCATATCAAAAGAAAAGCTTTCAAAATCACAATTGTGCACATCATGTACACAACCATCTGGTACACCAGGCTGGAAAAGATCAGGCTCTGACACCTCTTTACAATCAGGCACATTTTTACAATCACTTACCTGATGTATGTTGTTTCCTCTTTCATCAGGATGAGAAACAGAATCCAAGCCAAAAATAGTGTCTAGATCTTCACCACACTCAGACAGATCCTCATCACCATATGTGTCATAAATGGGTGACCCAGGTGCATCAGTTTCATCAGAGCATGCCATTTGTTCATGGGCAGCAGAGCACACCTCTTCATCACCAATGGATTCATTCTGTGGAGGAGTATCAGCCTGTGTATCATAAGCAAAACAGCCATCAAATGAAAAACAGTCATGCTCTGAACTAGCACTTATTTCAATTTCTGACTGCTCTTCATGATCTCCATGTGTTTGAAAGGTAGGCAATGGGTCACACATAGGACTGCTTCTCTGTTTGCTTATATCTTCTCTGTCTTGAGTACAATACTCACAATTTTCTCCACAGGTCCATTCTAAAAATTGCTCATTGCTGTCCACAACCTCATTGTTGTCTTCATGGTCAGATGCCTCATGATTGCAATGGGAATCCTCATTAGTCCTTTCACTGGCATCCTCAACATTCATCTTTTCATCTTCACATGATGCCTTCATGACTTGGTCATTTGCAGCTTCATAACCATTTCTCACACCAAGGCCTGGGGACAGGGGTTTCAGCAGGTACACATTTCTAGTTTTTTCTATCTTTTCTATGAACCTGTATGCCATCTGCATACTTGTCACCTTGAAATCCCTCAGTATTGCACTAAAGCCCTCCTCAAAAGCTTCAAAGAATATGCCAACACAGGCCGAAATATCAGGTCTGAAACTTTTAGGGACATGTGAAAGGGCTACTGCAAACCTATGACTGAAATCAACACATGGCTCTTCATCTTGTTTTCTGATTCTCATCAATTCTGCAACAAGATCAGCCGGTTCTTTTGCAAATTCTTCTTTGAAACAGTCAGCAAGTTCATCCCAACAGGCAAAGGATCTCTTTGGAAAGCTCAAATACCAGTCTTTTGCTTTTGCATCAAAGGACCTAACAAAAAACCTCATCCACATATCCTCATCTCTGAATGAATATTTTCCCATAAAACTGTGAAAATTTTGGATATGTGCATTCCCATCACATACATTGTCACCACTAAATCTAGGCATCTGACAGTATATCCTAGCAGGCATAGTTTCTACTTTATAATCCACCCATGACAAATCCAGTTGGTCATACAAAAGATCAAAAGGGCTGACAGGAGGTTTAGCTTTCTGACAGGCAGACACTGTAGACACCCAAATTTGTCCCAACTTTGTCCATGTCCTACAACACCTAGTTAAAAACATTATCCTAGACATCTTACAGCATTTTGTCCTAGTTTCCCATTTATCCATTAGCCAATTAATTAAATAAATTATATTTATTTAATTAAATCCCATTCAATCCCCATCTTTGTCCTACTTAGCCAATTAATTAAATAAATTTATTTATTTAATTAATTTCACATGCATAATCCCATTTATTCTATCCTCATCCCAATTAATTAAATAAATTTTATTTATTTAATTAATTTCCACATCATGTCTTATCTCATTTTATGCATTTATCCTATTAATTAAATAAATTTTATTTATTTAATTAATATCCAACTCATATCCCAACTAATTCAAATATTTTATTTGAATTAAACACTCATCTTTCATCACATTCCAACACTTGTCCAGTCAATCATGTGTTACAACTTTTATCCTTCACATGCACAACTAATGGACCTAATTTTAGTATTTATCTACACAAGCACACCTAAGCTTTATCCTCCTTTGCCACATGTCAATTGACTACAATTTCTTGATGTGCAAGGAAACCTAACTCAATCCTATCCATCCATTTCATCTAAAGCCCTAATTGATCCTAGCCATCCATTGGAACCAAGCCTTTCCTATAAAACAAGCCTCTCTTGAGCCATTAGAGGGGGGATTTTTCAGGATTCTTCTTCATGCAACCTCACTCTGCTGAATTTTCATCTCAAGTCCTCATCCATCATCTTCAATCCATCTAGCTTGCATCCTTATCAACGTTATGCTGCGGAATCGAGCAACCAACACAACAAATTGATCAATCAAGCTCATCTTGCATCTTCGAGGTATTGAATTATTTGGGTTTAGGTTATGCATTTCAATTGTTTGATCATTTCCATTTATAAATCCAAATTTTTCGATATACATTTTGGCACGCCCGGTGGGACTCACGTCCTTGATTAACCTCTCTTGTTTGAGTTGTTTTTATGAAGTTTAGATCTCTTGGAGCGCCAATCTTTCATTTTTGTAAGCTTTTGTAGCAAAAATTTGCATTTTTCTAACCCTAGTTTGCAAAGATTTGGCTAAAAATGTATGTAGATGATCTCTTAGCCCAAATCTAACCTCACCATTGCATCCGGGAGGCCGTTTCCATAAACTTTGAGTACAAATTTGCCTAAATTTGATGAAAAATGGAGCGTTTGGTGAAGAAAACAACAACCGGACTGCAACAATGTGCTTCTGGTAATTCAGGTCGCTTATGATCAAACAGCAGTCGCCTGGGCTAAATCAGCTCGCCTTTGGGCAAACAGCAGTAGCTTATGGTCAAATCTAGCTCGCTTTTAAGAAAACAGTGCTCGCTTTTGAACAAAAACTGATAGCATCTGGTAAACTTGGTCGCTTATAGTTATTATCTGTAATCTCTCACCCGAAACTTTCCAGATCGCTTTTGGGCTATTATTAGTCGCTTTTTGTCTTTTCTTAGTCGCATATGAGCTATCATCTATCGCCTCCATCCTTTTTTGCATCGCTTATGAATTGAAATCGGCCGCCTATGGTGTTTTCTGGATCGCTTTTGCACCGACAGTAATCGCCTAGGGTATGAAATGCATCGCTTTTGTCCCAATAGAATTCGCCTGTGTGCTTTTCATCTTTCACACTGTTAGTTGTTGCTTTCAAATTGTTTTGCTCGCTTATGACCTAACAGTGATCGCTTTTGGTTGCATCAGATCGCTTTTGAATTAACAATAGTCGCTTATAACTTGATCTGTGTCGCTTTTGATTGAACAGTGGTCGCTTTCAAATTGATTTGCATCGCTTATGATCCTACAGAAGCCGCGTTGAAACTGATAGGCGTCGCTTATGAATTGACAGTGATCACCTGTGCAGGGAAGTGTTTTGACTGTGTTTTTGCAGATACAGGTCGCTTTTAGCCCGCAATCGGTCGCTTCTGGTATATCCGCATCGCTTACAAGCTAACAGGGACCGCATCTAGTATTTTTTGTGTCGCATTTGATCTATAGTATCCCGCCTGTCACAAAATACAGATCGCCTCTGATCAACAGTATGTCGCATCTGGCAACTGTAACTTGCTTCTGGTAGCTGTCATTGTGCATCTTGGTATTTCTATCATAACTTTCACATACGGAGGTGAAATCACACAAACAAGGACTCGCTGGAAAGCTGGGAGGACAAGCTTCACAACTGTACCACTTTTATCAGGTGACTGTACTGTTTTTCAGTCTTTTTTATCAGTCAAAGTTTAGGTTCATTGCAAACTTCATTTGAGCATAACTTGAGCAATTTTGATTGTTTTTCAGCGAAACTTTTTTTCAAATTGCTTAGAATCTCCTGAACTTTCTGTTTATGCAATCTATTTTTCTATATCAGATCATTTTCATCATAATTTTCAGATTTCATCCTTTTCATGTAATCATCTTCTTTGCAAGTTTACTTGTTTCTTTTTGGAATTGGTGACTTGTAAGGGCATCTAAGGAGCTGGAGCAGCATTGGCATCAACATCTACAGCAAATTGGAAAGTGATTGTATCAGGTGCACTCATTCTAATCTTTCATCTCTTTCATCTTCTAATCATTGTTTGCAAACACATTTGGACTTTGGGCTTAAAATGAACAATTGTTTGCAAATTCACATCAAAACATTGGGCTAAAACGAACCATTGTCTTTCATCACATTTGGATTTGGGCTTTAAAACAAACAAGTGCTTGCATTGTCTTCCACACATTGAATGTCTAAGGTTAATGAACCCCATGCGAGTGTGACCAAGTAAATGTGTATGCTCTCTCCTCGTATCCCAACACGAACTTGGAGATCAAAAACATTTACTTGTGTTGCTTTTGTTTAGCCTTAGAGAGGCCTGCCTTGGTATCCACCCCAAGGGAACGACCTCAAGCGGTACTTTCATCCGGTCCGCTATAAAAATTAGAGGATAAGGCGAAAGCCAAGTCTAACCGGTATTAGCGCTCACCATACAGTGCTAACTTGAAAGGAGGTGTACCTTTGTGTATATTAAAACTCCTAGTAGGGTTAGTTAAAGTCTTAAGTGGCTTGCTGGATGCTCGTGGGGTGCCGGTCCCCCAGATTTTCATTAGAACCTCCTTGTGATAGTGGCCTTGCCTTAACTAGGACTTGTTGAAGTGTCTTCACGTGCTTGCTTAACCATCATCACATTATTCCAAACTAATAACTTGCTTATGTGTCTTGTGTGAGTGATTCATGTGTGTATATGCATAATCATTTGTTTGAATATTGCCACATCAAGCTATAAACACCAAACACATAAACAAATCAATCTAAACACATCATCCAAACAAGCCACATCATCATCCAAATCCCTAAACAAGCACTTGCTAAAAGGACTTAAGACAAACACTTGGTGACAACATGTCTACACTAGAGGACCTAGAAATCAAATTCCAAAGATTCCTTCAAAATCTTTATCAAGGATCACAACCCCTAAACCAAGATGCCATTAAAACATTACAATTCTTCATCCAAAGCGCTCAACCCCATGCAAGCCAATCACCTCAACTACAACACTTCATAGCCCAAGTCCAACACCTTTTAGCCACTAGTCAAGCTCCACAAGTACAACAATCCTTAGCCATTCACTATCAACCTAATCCACCTCATAGCCACATGTCATATCCGTCCACTTTGTATCAACCTAATCCACTTCATAGCCACATGTCATATCCATCCACTTCATATCAACTTAATCCACCTATCCACCAAGTCAATGCCACATCAACCTATGAACATCCACCTCAAGCTTATCCAATCCCTCATACCACCATTCCAATGCACTACCAAGCCCATCCACAAAGCAATCAAGTGATATTACAAGAACAACATCCAAGTCCCAATGGCTCTTTGTACATAAATCAAGTAAGTCCAAATACACCTTTTCAACAAGACCACCAAACACCATTGATAGACCTAAGTCCACCTTTGCAACAAGAAGCACATGTAAATCTAAGTGGCCCCTTGTACATAAATCAAATGAGTCCAAGCTATCCTATGCAAGATCCAATAACTTTTGACAAGGGAGATACCAATCTAGAGTGGCCTCCACCATCTAATCACATGCCAACACATGAGCCAATGAGTCCTATCCCATCACCACCATGTGATCCTACCCCTAGTCCATTAATCCCTCTATCTTCCAAACCACCAAGCCCTCCATTACCTTCATCACCATGTCATTCTAATCCTTCACCAAAGGATGCGGCTGAGAGAGTTTTACAAAGAATGCTTGAAGCAAAACTCATTGAACTTCCTGAAGTCAAACCATGTGAAGAAAGTCCATATGATGAACATGATTATTGTGCATACCATAGGATGAAAGGCCATGATACAAATCAATGCCCAATATTTGTCCCAATTGTTTACAAGGTGTACCTACCTATAATGGGAAAGCATGCCACATCATCCCAATCCCACATGTCACCCCCATCTAGTCCAAATCCCAATCCACCTAATCTAATTATCCCCCAACCTAATCCTAGTCCTAAGCCTACAACATCATTAGCTATTATTATCCATCCATTATATTGCCCATCCACTCATATACTTGCGAAGGATGTGATCCATTGGCTACTAGCTAGGAATAAACTACCTCCATGTCAAACACCCATTCATGAGCCTACCAAAGAATTTCCAAAGGTCATGTCCAATCATATATCCCCATACCAAACACCTATCCTTGAGCCTATCCAAGAGCCCTCAATTAACATACCTAGCCCTTCAAGCCCATCATGTGACCTACAAGCCATCAAGCCTATTCAAGAGTCTCCTATTATGAATCCAAGTCAAGAGTCATCATGTTCTCATGTTGTTGACCAAGAACCCATCCAAGAGCCTTCCAATTCCATTCAAGCAACCCAAGAGGTATGTCAAAGGTTTAATCCTAAGCACGTGGAAACATTAAGCCCTAGTCTAACTCAAAATCAAAACACTTTCATGCAACCCATCCATAACATTTACCTTCTTTATGATCAAGATGATACCTATGAAGAAGCCATCCATGAGCACCTTGATCCTATCCATAATCCTATATCTATCCATGAGCAAGATATCAAAATTGCTCCTAGTCATATGCCATCTAGCCCTATCCATAAGGAGCAAACATCCACTTGTCATGATGAGACACTTGTCCCCCAAGTAAGCATAAAAGATCAAACAAATAACTTGGATCTTAGTGAATACAATGCTAATCAAGATCCTAATGATCCTCATTCCACATCCACTATCGATTCTACTTCAAATCCACCATCATGTCCTATTGGTCTTACCACCCTTATACATGAGTTTTCTTCCTTCAGACAACAACAACCATTGTCCTCCATTTCATCTTCTCCATCCAATAAAGAACTCAAGTCTAATGTTCAAACCATAGCTAGTCCTATAGTCAATTGCATACTCCAAAACATGAACTACCAAGGCAAAGGTCTAGGCCTTTATGAACAAGGTATTTTGGAGCCAAACCATGTCAAGATCCCTCCATGCTCATATGGCCTTGGATACACACCCCAAGGTAAACAAGGCCAAGATGTTGGTAATCCCTTCATGCATCCTAAATCTACCACTTACCATCATATATCCTATCATATACCCAAGACATATGTAGCCATTCCATCTCCATCATCCTATAAATGTCAAAAGCATGTGACCGTACACCTTCCGCCATCCACTTTGCCTCCACTTTTACCAACTCCAAATATCCCTCCATCCACCTTGCCACCATTGCTTCCAACACCTAACATACCTATCATTCATAAGTATCCTTACATCCCTAATCATGACCAACAAAAACACACATCGTCTAAGCATAAAGCTTCCAATCATTCCATCCACTCCACCCACCCCATGGGATTCAAAAGTAAAAATTTTGATGCCTCTACTTATAAAGCCAAAAATCCAACTAAAACTCCTAAGGACCCTCATGCCTTAGGGAATCAATGTGAAAAGCCTCTAAATCATCCATATTCTAAGCAAAGTACATTCACAAAGCTATCCAAGCCCATACATCCAAAAGCAAAGCCTAAAAGCAAAATGGTTTGGGTTCCTAAACAAATAGCTAGAAAGTCAAATGAGGCATCCTCATCCACATCTCAAGAATCCCAACCACCTATCTCCATCCAAAAGCCTACTTCCATCCAAAACTTCCATTCCCTTCAAAAATCCCACAAGCAAAGCAAAAGTACTAAAAATACTAAATCTATGTGGGTTCCTAAATCACTTCATCAACGATATCCTAAGCAAACATCTCCATTGCTTCCTACACCACCATCTCATCAAAAGCTTCAATGTTTATCACGGTGTGTGCAACCATTGGTCATGGTTCCCTTCCACTCCGCAACACCTCCACACAACTACATCTCCCCATCTTCCATCCATTATCCTACATATCTCTCCCATGCTATCCCTATGGTCCATGCTTTTGCATAAACTTTTCATCCTTTTCCATAAGCACATCATAATCTACTATCCTTCCATCCATCCATCCTTGCATGAGCTTTCCATAATCCACATCCTAATCCACTATCTACCTAATCCATCTCCCATCCATGCAACCCCTTATCAACATCTATGAGCATAACGACATGGTCCATGCGATGACATCCATCTCCAATGGGACTACCAATCTTCATAGCACTAAACACTTGAGTCCCTCTTATCCATTACCATGGTGAAAACCTGGCAAACAGGCGCCATGTGTAATTGTCATGCTATCCCATCAAAGCAAAAAAAAGAAAAGAAAAATCAAAAAAGTAAAGAGAAATCCCTTCATCCAACGGTGAAAACCTGGTAAACAGGCGCCTTGGATAAGTACCATGATGAAAACCTGGCAAACAGGCGTCATGTGTAGGTTGATCTTCTATGTCACTTACACTTGGGGGCACATTGTCTCATCCAACCTATCCATTTCCAACCTATCTATCCCATTATATCATTTACCATCCTACCATCCTTAGCCATTACATAAACAAGCCTATCCTATTGAACCCATTTATCCATTCATCCATCCTTCTGCCTTTTGATCTTGATGAAGACATAGGGGCAAAATCTTGAAACATGCTTTGGATATCTCTTGGTATACCTCATACCTTCCTCATCAATCCATATTATCATTATCCACCTATCATACACCTTGTCATGTAAAACCTATCATGTCATCCCATGGTCATGAACTTTGTCATGTAAAATCCTAAGCATTACCACCTAGAATGGGGCAATTTCCTCTTATGCAACATAGCCTTTGTAGATCACATCCTAGCTCCCTTATAATCCATCCACTATGGCGTATCCTTTCCATCTTATAGCTTATCCCCATTCGTTTATCATAAGCTTTCCACTATAGCCTACCTATCCATTTATCATGAGGCAAGCATCCATCCCTTATATGGCCTATCCTCTCTTCTATCCCATCCAACTCTCATGATCCTTTCCATCACATTTACTATGAGTCCATCCTTTTATCTATCCAATCCCATTCATCCATCCTTGCACCTAGACTTGGTCTTCCCTTGTCATTGGTATCTAGCACAAAGGCTACTCCAATTGTAAATCCATTGACATCCCAAAAACATTCAAAAACACAAAAAAATCAAAATATTCCCCAAAAAAAAAAAATCAAAATATGTCAAAAAAATCCAAAAAATCAAATATCCACCAAAAAAATCCAAGCAATAAAACCAATCACATCATCCAAAATAATCAACTCCATCAACATTCAATCAAAATCATCATCATCAATTCTTCCTATCAATAACATTCATTCATCCATTTCTATCAATCACTTCTTCTAGTCATATCAATCAAATCAATCTAAGCAATGATTTTAAATACTAATCCATATCAAGCAAGCTAATCAATCAAGGAACATTATCCAATCAAATCAACAGGTTTTGAACCTCCTCTTGTCATGAGACCAATCAATCAAATTATCAATCATCATCAATGGGATATAGCGTTCCCACATCCTTGTGTTGATCTAGGGATATATCTTTCCCCGCAATGACAACACTAACCATCATCATCCAACAAACAATCAATTATTGGTTTATGACTTGACAAGGGCAATACCTTGTTTGTTTTACATCCTTTGAGCATACTGAGAACACTTGCTTATGCTTAGATTGAGTAGACACTCTAATCATCATAGCATCACTATCATCATTCAAAACAATCCAATCATCAAAACAATCAACCCAGCAATAGCAAACATTACAACCAAAGCACATCAAGCCAACCATCAAAACAAATCCTATCAATAAAAAATCAGAACTACATCTCATTTCCATCGTTAAGTGCCTTGATCCCATGGATATAGGGTATGTAGGCAGTCTGGAGTACGAAGGAAGTGCCCAGATTCAGGCACAAGCGATTTTCCTCTTTCTTCTCTCATCATTTCTTCTATCATCTATCTTATACATCATCAATAAACAACTTCTTCCAATCAATCTATCATAGCACATCAATCCAATCATCAAATCAATCTAACCATCATTTCATCATCCTCAAAATCATTCCAAGCAATGATCTAAATGCAAGCCCATCCTTAATCCATACCAATCACGTTAATCAATCAAGCCAAGTTATCCAATCGCAATCCATGGTCTTGATCCTAGCCTTGTTGTAAGCCAAATCAATCAATCAATTAGCCAACCAACTTAGCAAACAACGTTGTGTTGATCTAGGGATATAGCTTTCCCCGCAATGACAACACTCTCAACCATCATCAACAAAACAATCAGCAATTAATCATTGGTTTACAGCTTGACAGGGGCAATTCCTTGTTTGTTTTTGTATCATTTGTGCATGCTTGCTTGCTTGCTTGTGTGTGTTATCATTTTATCTTGCATTTGTATCACATCGATTTCATTCCAGCTAATATTCATATCTTGTGTATGTTGGAATAGCTTTTTGCACTATCCTTTGCATCTAAGGTCATATCATACCTTTTGTGCATTAGGACTTCAATGCTCTAAGTTTACTTCCTCATACATTAGACAAGGTTGTATTACGCTGGGGCACGAGACACAATGTCACCCTGGATCCTTATACCTTGGTGCATAACGTCTAGTGCTATATCAAACATCATGGTTGCTCACCTTCATTGCAGCATAACGCATCATCCTTTTATCTATCTACCCCCTTATCTTTCTTTTGTAGCCAAGCCATTTCTTTTCGAGAGCATACCCGTGTTTGTCCAACCCACCTATCCTCTCAAGGGGGCATCATTATCCCATTTCATCCTTCCATCATCATCAGCATCCCTATCAATTATCCATACCTTAACTTCTTTGAAATGATGTTACTCGACACAAAGCTCATCATCTCGAACATCATCTCAAAGAGGGGCAAAATGTAGACACCCAAATTTGTCCCAACTTTGTCCATGTCCTACAACACCTAGTTAAAAACATTATCCTAGACATCTTACAGCATTTTGTCCTAGTTTCCCATTTATCCATTAGCCAATTAATTAAATAAATTATATTTATTTAATTAAATCCCATTCAATCCCCATCTTTGTCCTACTTAGCCAATTAATTAAATAAATTTATTTATTTAATTAATTTCACATGCATAATCCCATTTATTCTATCCTCATCCCAATTAATTAAATAAATTTTATTTATTTAATTAATTTCCACATCATGTCTTATCTCATTTTATGCATTTATCCTATTAATTAAATAAATTTTATTTATTTAATTAATATCCAACTCATATCCCAACTAATTCAAATATTTTATTTGAATTAAACACTCATCTTTCATCACATTCCAACACTTGTCCAGTCAATCATGTGTTACAACTTTTATCCTTCACATGCACAACTAATGGACCTAATTTTAGTATTTATCTACACAAGCACACCTAAGCTTTATCCTCCTTTGCCACATGTCAATTGACTACAATTTCTTGATGTGCAAGGAAACCTAACTCAATCCTATCCATCCATTTCATCTAAAGCCCTAATTGATCCTAGCCATCCATTGGAACCAAGCCTTTCCTATAAAACAAGCCTCTCTTGAGCCATTAGAGGGGGGATTTTTCAGGATTCTTCTTCATGCAACCTCACTCTGCTGAATTTTCATCTCAAGTCCTCATCCATCATCTTCAATCCATCTAGCTTGCATCCTTATCAACGTTATGCTGCGGAATCGAGCAACCAACACAACAAATTGATCAATCAAGCTCATCTTGCATCTTCGAGGTATTGAATTATTTGGGTTTAGGTTATGCATTTCAATTGTTTGATCATTTCCATTTATAAATCCAAATTTTTCGATATACAGACACAACAGGGTTACTGCTTTTTAACTGGGCCTGCTCAGCCTCTAAGAATATCAACCTATTTCTTATCTCCTCTATTCCTTTATCCAACATTTCACCACTGAGTGTGGGATAACTCATACTTGGATTCACAAAAATCTTACTCTTAGACATTGTTTGTCTGTCTAAGACCTAAGGCTTCCCCTGGCATCTAACCTATGCAGTAAAACAGCAAATAAAGGGGAAGTAACAAGGTACCTTTTCTCATACAGATGCAGAAATATGTACATCTTTCAACCAATAACATACATCTATCTTTCATGTGCATTTAGATCTTTTTTGCAGAGTCGCCACCTCTCCAGAGAGGACAAAATTTTCAATAGCTGAAAGCTACTTTTCCAGGTTCATTCCACCAGCAGAGCATCATTTTGTTAGTGACTCGGATGGGTCACAAGTATTATTCTTTTTTAGTCCATCCCCAGCAGAGTCGCCAATTTGTTGACATTTCTTCTGAATCAGCATTAGGGTTTGCCACTTCTAATGCACAGGCAGATTCAGGCCAACTGAATACAGGAGGTTGCGTGAGCTCCTCCCCTTCACTTCTGGTTCTGCCGCACCAAGGGGGGTATCCCTATAACTCAAGATGTAACCTTGACTAGCTCAAAGATAGAAGGGTCTAACTTGACAACAACAGGCAGAATACTCTCATGTATGGACCAAGATCTGTATGATAGATCACAAGGCTGGCAACATTCTTGGACATAATGTCTGGTTGGGTATGAGAGCATGCAGGGGGTTCCTAATCCTACTCCTACAACTAACAGGTGGAAGTATGAAATGGTTTGATATGAATTTGGATGCAAAGCTGGACATGGTGTATAACACAAAAACACAGCATGATTGGTGCCTATCCAGGGCTTGGAGTCGGTAGACATACACCTGTGAATGATCAGCATGAATAGCTAAAACTGGATTTCAGGGGGATACACATGATATCTGCCCTACAGATATCTCCCAATATAGAGTGTTGAGCTATCTCTACTTATGGCATCCCTACTGCAGTATACCCTTCCCAATGTTCAACCTGAAAACAGTTTAATCTGCCCCTTGAGCAGAGGTTAAAAGATCAGACATTCAACATAGGAATTCTATGCTCTAGAATCTAAACATAAGCAAACATCCAGATCCAGAAGAAGGATACATGCAATACTGGAGACAGAATTAACACAACACATGCTAAGGTAGCATTACTCATATAAGATCAACCATGAAACCAGTGGATTCATGCCAAGTCCTACAACAGGAGATACATAAACTCACAAGAAAAACTGTACAGAGCAACCAGATCAGCTGGTTTTGGATTACAGAGCCAAAAATCTACAACTTTCAACAACCACAAAAGAATAACACCATCTGCATTATATAGCAGGAGGGTGTCTTCAGCATCAACTACCAGGTTGACCAAAATTCCCGCCAGATATACAGTACCATAGAAATGGCGCTCAAACTTGAATGCAGCAGGTAGGGGAGGAGACAGGAAGATTTCTCGAGCCCTGCGCCCCTGTCCGCTGATTGTACACCTCCAGTCGGGTACAAGATCGACCCACGCCATCGCCCATACCTCTGCAACAATCGCCATTAATGGCGCACCAACCCGCGGCCTTGGGAAAATCATCAAACAGACTATCGCAAGCACTTCCCACTGAGATTCATCATCATGATGTTTCGAATATGCAGGATAACAATATCCCACATGCACCCCGCAGCAACCTCCTTTGCACTTTATATGCTAGGTCATGAGCATATATCATGTCGGCACTTTTGCTCCTGACGACACTAGTATAGACTTCATCATCATCATCCTCCAGCAGCATGATATCCTGTTGTTCGAAATATCACCCTGACGTCATCATGATATTTGAAACATAACCTTCATGATAATCGGCACAACCTGATCCATCGGAGGAACATCCTCCTATTGAGCTTATAACAAAAGTCTGGCCGATGAACATCCTGATGACGTCATCATCATATCCGGCTGACGTCATCATCATATCCGCCTACTGCGCACCTCCTCACATCCGGATGACGTCATCATCATGTTTGCAAATATCAGGAGGTCTCTTCAAGATGATCAGCTGTTAGAAATATGACCCCCACGGACCTTGATGACGTCATCATCATATTAACATCATCATGATATTCGGAAGACAACCGGATATTTGGAAATATCCTCCTGATGTTCAAATATCAGGTTGCACTGTAGCTCCTCTGTAAGATCGGGGCGAAAACTGAATATGATGATGCTGCTTGAAAAGATCACCCCCAGTAGATAATGCGCGAAGCTAGCAGGCGGATATCTCCTTAATATTAGCATCATCATGATGCTCGAACAAACAAATATCCAGGTGATATGAAAATATCACCCCCTCCTTCGCGAATATCATGATGCAGATAGGCAGAAAGAAAAATATCACCCTGATATACGGATGACGTCAGCATCATCAGGATGAGAAACAAAGAACAAGAAGTGATACAACATCATCAGGATGATATTGACTAAGATCATCCTGACGTTCCAAAATATGATGACCCTAGTGAATATCGGGTCGCAATTACAACTCTTCAACAACATCATCAGGATGATCATAACCAAGATCACCCGATGATAGAAATATCACCCCGGCGACATATCATGAAGGCAGAAAATATGATGACCTCCACAAGCAGCAGGATGACAACTGAAAAAATGATGATGATGACGACCCTTAGGATAAAACAAGTTAGGTCGAGCAACTCAAAGAATAAGCAACATCATCATCATGCCTGCGCAAGGTGATAAATGGAAGATCACCGGAGACTTTGAAACATCACCCTCGCAAGCAGATGAGGGCGCACTGTAACTCGTCAGCATCATCAGGATAAAACCCGAACATCACCCGACAGCGAAATATGATGATGACGATGAGAAACCGGTCGAAGGAGAACATGATGATGCTGACCCTCATGGAAACAAACATGATGATGATGACCTCCTCCTCAAGAAAATATGATGATGCAGCTGAAAAATACTGAGGAGGTCTGTTACTTAGAGCATTTTTTTTTTTGAATACTTAGGGAGAGTGCCTGAATGAAGATTGCTCAGAAAACCACCAGTCAAAATGAGTGTCAACATAATCAATGATAGCATTAAGAAAAATGGTTTAGTTGCTAACCATGGAGGCAAGTTATAATTATTAAAAACACTGGCCAAGTTGACCATTTAGTACTTTGATCTTAGAATGGGTTCACCCCATCTAGAGCCAAACCCAACCTTATATTACGAGGATCTTGAGAAAAATCGGGCCATCTATTATCAAATTCCATCCACATCTTAGAATCAGGCACATGTCATTATTTTCCATCAATGCTCTTATTTTGGGCATGCCACTGCATAAGTTCAGCAATGTCTCTGCACCTATACATTCAGAGTAATTGTGGGATTATCATAAAGTGGCGAAGAACGTTTCTAGAAACCACAGCTAATTTTAACCCTTGTCTATACCTTGCTTCATGACATTTCAGACATTCACTCTCACTTGCAAGATTTTTGTGAAATAATACACAACCATTAACACATGTGTGGATGTTTTCATACCCCAAGCCGAGCTTACTAATCTACTTTTTACATTGACTTCGTTTTGTTGGAAATGTGGAGTCAGCTGGTAACAACGAACTTAATAATGCCAATAACTGATCTACACTCTCATTTGTCCAACCATCCACCACTTGCAAGTTAAGAATTTGAAGGATTGTTGTCAAATGACTTAACTTGCAATTAGCATACACAGGCTTTAAAGCATCCTCCATTGACTTGGCCCAATCATCGTTTAGACCCTCATTCAACATTCTTTCAACTTCAAACCCTTTGTCTAACATTTCTACCTCTTCATCTATGTTCGATGCCACTTCATCTATGTTTGTTGCCTCTTCATCTCTCACAGTCTGCAATTCTATCATATCTTCATAATAATTGTAAGCCCAAGGGCTTATACCACTATGCCCATATCTTATCATATGTTGATAAATCACATTTATTTTTCTCACCCTTCCACCAAGATAGTCATTACATGGACATGGATATTTTTCCATTTCCCTCTCTTTGGCTAGTCTCTCATCATATGCATGATATTGATCTGTAGTCAACCTTTGATGCTGATTGTTCTGTAATATTGTGCATTCCAATATTAATTTAGTATAATAAGCTATCATATGCCTATAAGGCCTTTAAATATAAAATCTTAAAAGGTAACCTTCAATCATGCATATGGTCAAGCTAGGATAACCTTTCCTTCAGTTTGGGCTAGTCATCATGCAGGGACATCATGTAGAGTAGAGGTGTGGTTTTATTTGAGTTCAAGGATCAGTTAAGGATCAACTTCAAAAATACTAAAGTTAACATTTTCTTTTGAGTTTTCAAGCTTCAATCATGAAAATATCTCCTAGGGGGCGCCCACAAGAAGCTTCCCCAAATATCATGAAAATATCAGTTCACTTTTGGTAATGAGGGTTTTGAATTACCTTTGAATTTGCTACAGAGTGCGTCCCCAACTTCGACTTTGTTGTAGAGGGCCTTGCCGACTTCAAATTCGTGACAACAAACTCTGAATTTCTTGCCTGCCTTTTCAAAACTCTCCAAGTCCCCTCCAAACAAGCTTTATGACCCATGCAAGTAGCTGCTACACTTATATGCACCTAAAACATTTTTTCAAGTACATGCATTAGATAGAGTAAGTGCTTCAATACGTGTCCATGATAATAACAAACATCAACAACAATTCAATTTCATTCCCATGCCGACAGTTATACATTTTACAAGTTGTCTGACTTAGAAATATAGACAAGCTATGTAAACCAATAGATAAATAGCATTTAGAAGAAATACTAAACAATTTATCAAGATTACACTTTAAAACCCCAATTAAATATCTATTGTGATGAAGTATTCATAGCAGAAAATCACTTACCAAATTCATATGCAAAGTCACCAAATAAAGGACTCAAGATGTCAACCATTTCAAATGACAATCATGACAATAGGAAAAATAGCATAGAGAATACAGTCATGCCTTTGATTGCAAAGGAGGGGGAAGATATTACAGTCTAAAGAAGCATTGAAAAGATGAAAATACAAAATCCATGAAGCCAAACACTTTTCAAAATACAAACCCTTACCTAATTAGTTAACTGACCCTTGAAGATTTTATCAGGCAAAGATAGTCATTATATAGATGCTAAAACAGTGACACAAGTGCCTTTGAAAGTGATGGCAGTCATGTCATCAAACTAATAGTAAAATTAGTCATCAAAAAGAGTAATTCACAACACCACAGAAGAAAAGAGGAGATCACTATCCATTCAAAGAGATGCCCTAATCACAGTCACCAAAGTGGGCTACAACAACAGAGAAAAGACAGTGGAATATTGACAGTCTTTTTGCATCCAAATGTGAATTATGTGGAAACTATGTCATATATCAATAACAAAAGTAACAGAGAGGATTTTTTACAGTCAAAAGTCTATGAATAGAATATTCAAGTTTATCAAAATCAAGCTAATACGCTATATGATAGTCATAGCAGTAGATGGACAAAGGGAATGTGACTATAACAGATTTTTGCATACAAAGGACAACCATCATCAAAGCTATCTTTGTATTAAGGAATTTGTAGGCAAGTTCGTGATAGGACAACAAAGATTAGTTCATGTATGAAGTAATGAACAAGGTTTTCATGACAAAGGTTACTGTCAAGATAGCAATAAGAGACAGTAAAAATAGTGAAGAGCATATTTAAGGAATGAAACAAATCATGGAATAGTCTTGCATTCTCAACAAAAAGCTTTCATTCTCTGTTTTGTGACAGTCATTTTGAAAATACAATCATCTTTCAAAGGTTGAATCACACACACAGGGGCAGTGGCTAAGTCACAGGTTGAAGACCATCAAATTCCTTCATGCCAAGGTATTCTAAGTATAAATCATGAATGGAAAAAGTAGAACTTTATCAATAAAGAACCATGAGACCTCTTCATACAGTCATTGAAAGAGATAGAACAATCACCAATGACAAAGCACCAAGCTTTCAAAGATACAAAACTTTAGAGCAGGCTAAGAGAAGAATGGAGGTACGTGGAAAACCCTACCTCTGCTTCATAAAACCATTTGCTATCTGTCGTCTATCTGCTCCTTTGATATATGTCATCTATAGCTGGAAATCCCAAAATTCCCTCCTTTCTTCATTCACACAATGATATCAAAACTATTTCCAAACTTAAAGAACTACGACCATGAACAATCTTCTCCTATTCTACTACTCATACCCTATTCTTGGCGGCCATGAAAAATATTCTCCTGTTTGACTACTCATACCCAATTCTTGGAGACCATGAATAATCTTCTCCTGTTCGACTACTCTGCATACCCTATTCTTGGCATCTATGAACAATCTTCTCATGCTAAATGCACAATCTTCACTTCTTCACATGTTTCACTTTTGTTCAAAATTCATAAGTGCACAATCCCTCCATTAATTCCCTCCAAAACTAAAGGGAAAGAAAAAAGAATAGAGGAATTTATTTAGTCCTTTATTTAGTTAATTTTATTTGTAGTTGTGTTTTTTTGCCCCATGACTAAATTAGTCATTTATAACTATGTTGCAAAAAGTTTTAGTCACATGATTAAAAGTTTGGTCATGTGACTAAAAGTTTGGTCACGTGACTAAAAGTTTTAGTCACCTGGTCATTTATTTGCCATATTTCTACTAGTGATATATGTGAGGGTAAAATAGTGCATCAATCAAATGAATAACAGATGACCCAAACATCAACAGAATAGAGAAACAAAGAAGATTCAAATGAACAAAGCAATGAACAAACACAGCAAACCTCTTCCGTTCCGAAACTTCTGTTGTTCGCCTATCACGAATCGTCCTTTCGCAGATGAGATGAGCCCTCAGAGAGTGCAATCTTTTAAAAGCTGTTGGAGGAAGTCGATGGTGAACGGCTATAGTGTGACATGCAAGGAAGGTGAGCTCCAATGCAACAATGGTGATCTCAAGCTTGTGGATGACAAATGGGTGCCAAAGGCGCGCTGGTGATATTTCTGCAGAGTAACGATGTCAAAAGCCTGGATGATTAGAATGAAGGGATGAAGCTTCATTTATAGACCCGGAGGAATAGGAATCAACGGTTGAGAGAAGATATGAAGATCAACGGTTGAGGATGGTTGAGGAATGTGCAACCAGTGGAAATGTGACAAGTGTCCCAGCTCCATCATGAAAGGTGGGATGTGACAAAACTGATTGGAGAGTTAACTCCATTGACTGGTCCGTTAACAGAATTGATTGATCAGTTAGAAGAGTGGATTGTGGAGCTGACTGGATTGATTGAGGATTTGACTCAACTGACAAGTTAGTTAACAGATTTGATTGATTGGTTAACTGACCTCTGATTGGAGAAGAAATAGGCCATGTGGGTGAGGGAAAATAAGGCAATTAAATATAAAATATATTTAATTACATGTGCAACCTGATGAGGTGGACAAGGTGAGGTGGAAAAGGTGAGGTGTAATTTAGAATTTAGAACTTTAGGATAGAGGAAATAGGATTAATTAAATAATTTATGATTATTTAATTGTGAAGGACAAATAGAAGAATTTTAATTAAATAAATTAAATTTATTTAATTATGGAACAGTGAATCGATTAAATAAATTTAGAATATTTATTTAATTAATAGAAGAATGGAATAAATATTTAGAATATTTATTTAGGATGATTTGTGTTATTTTTAGGCGTATACATTTTGCCCCTCTTTGATGCAATGCAGTTTACAGCGTTGCCTCAAAGAAATTGATAGTCTGAATGATGATACATGCCCCGGTTTGCCCCTGGTATAGGTTAAATGACGATAGGATGCCCCCTCGGGAGATTGGACGGGAAAAACGGCGAAAGTTTTGGAGACGGACGATCTCACGACGAGGAAGGGGTTAGGATAGGTTGGAGGAAAAGGGACGCGGTCAGGGATGCAGGAAGAAAACGGGAGGAAAAACGGACACGGGAAGTAGTCACAGTCATCACCTAGCCAGAATTAGGGTTTGGAGGCTATAAATAGGAGCTGGGTCCACAAGAATAGTCATTTGCACACTTGGTTGATCTGGATTGGAGAAAGAGAGCTCAGAGCAAACTTAGAGCAGCATGGCAGCCAGAGCAGCAGACATTCCACGCGAGGAGCACCGATTCGAGCGAGTCCGACGATTCAGGCGGCCAGCAGAGGCAGGACCCCCGGTATGTGCTTCGAAAAAAATCTCCTAGGGTCGAGTTTAGGTGTCATAAATGCTCGTAGAAAATAGGTGAAATGAATGCGCCGAAACGCAGAACGGCGCATATGCCTCGCGAAACTGCGCTTTTGTGATTTCGCGGCGCATATGCCTATTTCAGCGGCACATGCGTGAAAGCTGCGCATGTGTTCATTTTGGCGGCGCTTTCGTAATTAAGCGGCGCTTTTGTATTTTCGCCGTGCATGCGTGAAATGTAGCAGCGCATTTGCTAAAGTTGCGCATATGTGACTTCCTGCGGCGCATCCGTAATTTAGCGGCGCATACGTGGATTTATGCGGCGCATGCGTTAGAACGGCGCATATGTGGCCTGTAGCGGCGCATATGCCTTTTTGTGGCGCATATGTGGATTGTTGCGGCGCATATACCAGAAATGACGCATTTACCACCTGTAGTGGCGCATTTGCTTGGGATGGCAAATTACTTAGCCAAACTGATTCGATTAGCGTCCTGTTTGACGCAGGAATCGATGAGCTATCTCCGAGATTGCAGGAATCTAGTCAAGAGATGTAGTGTGCTGTTTTTGATCAATTTGAAATGCTAAGTTTAGTTGATATAGTCCAATAGATATGTTGAGTATGGTATATGCGGCTTGAGACTGACGCCTTGCTTTGCGTGCTTGCAGGAGGAGATACGAGAGACATTGCAGTCGAGGGAGACGTTCCCTATGCCTCTATTGCAAAGATACATGCTGACGGAGGCTGACAGAGTGGCGCTTGGTGCCATGGGTCTGGATTATGTTTGCTTTATGCCCGAGGTGCGGGCGAACCGAGGACTGCTGACAGCTGCCGTGGAGAGGTTCCACAGCGAGGACGGGACCTTCCACTTCCCCACTGGAGAGATGACGGTGACGTTGGAGGACGTCTATAGGATACTGCACTTGCCCGTGGTAGGCGAGTTGGTGGAGTACGACGCACAGCGGGACGCGGGACTCGCCGAGTGTCAACGAGTATTTGACGATCCCGAGCTGGTGGGACAGGTCATCCCTTGGCAGGACATATATGACTGTTACGACTACTTCCCTGGGATTGTGGCTGGACTGATTGCGGGCGTTGTATGCCCGGACAGGAGATCACACGGGTTCCCTATTGGATGGGGCAGGATCATGGAGCGGATGGTGACTGAGGGCACTCGATATGCGTGGGGACCTTGCGTGCTAGCTCACTTATACCACGACATGCATCAGGTGGTGTACCACCGCAGCATGAGTCTATCGGCTGGGGTGTTGCTGTTACAGTTCTGGCTGTGGGAGCACATAGCGGTGACCAGGCCGATATGCGTCTTTGCTAGGCAGAGGGGAGAGCCGTACAGCTATGGCTACGCAGGAGTGATTTCCCAGCACAGGCTGGGGAAGCTGGAGTATTGGCGGCATACGTTGGATGGGATAGATGTGGTCGTCTGGCGACCATATCTGGACTGCGAGCCTTGGGATGATGAGGGAGATGAGCTGCCCTTTTGCTTTCAGACCCGGTGGTTGATAGGCCGGACACGGCACATCTTGGAGAGGCAGACGGTGGGCCGAGTACTGAGACAGTTCGGCAGGAGACAGGGCATGCCGCAGGGACAGGCCATGTTTGCACGGACACATGCAGAGAGGGTCCGATGGGGGCCGATGGCTTCTTATGAGGAGGCTCTGGCAGAGTTCCAGCAGTTGCCTTATGTGGCATGGGATATGAGGCGAGAGATTGCAGATGCGGGGGTTACACAGGAGTATGAGGATTGGATTACTGCACATCCATTCCCGAGATATTCAGGACCTGGCATGCTGGTGCCTCGTATCGACGAGGCGGACTCAGAGGATGAGGGAGAGGCTGGCCCAGGGCGGAGGGCCGCTAGAGGAGGACGAGGACGTGGTGGCCGAGCTGCAGAGAGGCCGAGGCAGCGGAGGAGGATAGACCGGGCTGGGCAGGCAGTGCCAGGACAGGGGGAGGGACAGCAGCAGGCACAGATGCCACCACCCCAGCAGGTACCACAGCAGCAGGTGCCGCAGCAGCAGGTGCCCCAGCAGCAGGGGCTAGGACAGGCAGAGGCAGCACAGGGGCCAGTGCAGGGTGAGGCACATGACAGGACTATAGCCAGTCTAAGGGGACAGGTGCGAGAGCTGCAGGCACAGCTGAGGAGAGTGGAGAGGAGGCGAGATACAGATGCAGCGGTGATTGCTGGTTTGACTCGCGAGCGAGACATGGCTGATGCCCGGGTACGCCTTATCCGAGTAGAGAGGGACACAGCAGTGGCTGCCATGGGTACAGATGCAGCGAGCTCTTTTCTAGTTGGGCAGGTGCAGCAGGCACAGGCACAGGTAGGCCAGTTGCAGACGCAGTTGGCACAGGCGCAGACAGACTTAGCCAGAGCGCAGCAGCAGGCACAGTACTACCGAGGCTTGTACCATGGTGCCGTGTCGTCGAGCCAGAGGGTGGGGAGTTTCAGGACTCAGTCTGGGGTGGCCCACGGAGCAGGTCCATCCCAGTCAGGGGCATCTGTCATGGGACCTCAGCAGTCAGGAGCTGGCAGTGGTGGCCCACAGCAGCAGGGGTAGTCAGAGACCAGATTTTGTACACTTTGGGACATGTATCACCGTCTATTTAGACATACATTGTATATGACACTTTGATTTTGAGAGAGATGGTGATATTGTATATTTGGACATCTTTGTATATGATAGTATGGATGATGATGCAGCTTTGTGTATCTATTGCATGCGTTTATGAGATGATTACTTCTATTGCACGATGTGGTTCTATTGCATAGTTAGATGGTTTATATGATGCTATATGAGAAATACTTTGATATGCTGCTATATGATGTCTATATGATTTAATGTGACAAATGAATGCAAAGTTAATATGATGGTCTTGTGATGATGCAAATGTATGTATATGAAACATGATTTCTATGTTATGATGCTGTATACGTGGTGTGTAAATGAGCTAATGCAGATGTGTGTATGGAACATGATTTCTATGTTATGATGCTGTATAGATATGTGAGATGCTACTGGATATTTATATGATGTAATGCTTTGAATGTATGCATTTGTAACATGAGTACTATGGGGTGATGTAACTATATATGTGATGCACTTAGCTATGTTGTTTGATTTTTTGGGCTTTTAAGATTAAGATGTGATGCAAATGTATTGGTGATCTAATGCATTGGATGGTGCATTCTACTAACCTACTCATGTGCATGACTAGCTTCTACGAATGATATGATATGCTCCTATATGCCTTGTTTTTGTGATGTCCAAATGTACTCTATCGACAAAAGAATGACATGATGGATAGAGGAAGGGTTGCGAAAGAATGACTTAGGAATTTTTCTTGATATCGTTACTCTGCATAGTTTGATTGATGAGGACTGTATGGATGGGTGTATGGATATAGGACGGATGTTTTGCTTTTAGATTGCTTTATTTTATCATTGGGCATTTTTTTTTTTTTTTTTTGGTACTTTTCTGAAATGTTGTAAGTGAATACAAGCACCGAGGTATAATTAAACCAAGATGACCTGAGTATCGCTTACATGGATTGTGATTGAGCAAGTTAATACAAGCATCTAGTCAAAATTTGAATCTAGATGACCTGAGTACCTCTTGCGTTTCAACAAGCAAGGATTGCCCCCGTTCGTGTCAGACCTTTGATGTCCTCGATGATCGTTTGCCGATCACGTCCTAAGACAAGGCTTCACATTACTAAAGTTTAATCCCCAAATAGCAAACAAAGAAAGTAATCATGCCCCCATCATAGCATCTCTAGCTGTTGGCATCCTCGAGTAGCATAGGAAGGTATGATAGCAAAATCAAGACTCTGTAACTTAACCCTAGGTTCCTTAATTTGCATAAAATCATTTAGAAGACCTTTGGTATTTGCTTTGTATTGGATAGGTTAAGATGCTCATTGTCGGGATTTCTGCTTGAAGTGCGGGTGTTTGCTTGCATTTGCTTACCTGACGAGAAGGTTGCACTATCCTTATTGAGAAGACGGACCCTAAGGGACTGACCTAGTGCCTCGGGGGCTCATTGCTAAATGGCCTTGCCTATGTGACGACGCAGAGGCAACGTAGTTCGGGGTAAACCCTAATGGACCATGGATGGACTAGAAGAAAGACGACAAGAATGAAGACAAGAGGGGAGACAAATGGGACTTTGGGAGAGATGGAAGCCTCGGGGGCGCATTAGAATAATGGCCTTGCCTACGTGACGGCGCAGAGGCAACGTAGTTCATGAATTCGGACCACAGATACTGACGAGAGACACTACGCTAGGCTCACTTCGAGGAGACGATATGGGACAAAACCTTGGTTGACAAGGCCACAAGCTGAGTATCAAGCCATGATAGGTAACTGTCAAGTGTTTACTGTGGGATGGATATGGGTCGAATGGGGAAAATAGAGAGAGAATGGGCTCAAGGTGATTGGATTCCCAAAGATGGAGAATACGGTTTGTCACAAGTAACGCCTGTTTACCAGGTTTTCATCACTTGCTTTTATTTGCACGATAAGCTAGAAAGTAACATGACGCCTGATTGCCAGGTTTTCATCAGGCTACCTATCCCAGGCGCTTGTTTGCCAGGTTTTCACCAAAGGACGATTTTTTTTTTTTGCATGCTTTCTATTTTTTTTTCAATTTTTTTGTATTTTCTCTTTGTAACTTTTTCTTGATTTTTTTGATTTTTTTTTGATTTTTTGATTTTATTGTACCCCCTTGCATTGGGGTTCTCTTAGGTATAGAACCTGCGAAGGTGCATGCTGTTGATGGGATCATCAAACAACTCACCTTCTGATGTGGCCAACTGATATGCCCCCGATCCGTAAGCTGCTACAATTACATAGGGTCCAAGCCAGTTAGGTTCGAACTTACCTTTCTTTTCTCTGTCTTGCTGATTGCGAGGGTTCTCTTTTAGGACGAGGTCCCCAATCTTGAAGCATCTTGGTCTAACCTTGTGGTTGTAGCTTCTTGACATCATCTGTTGATAGGCTTTGAGATGGTCAAAAGCTTTCTGGCGTCGTTCCTCTAGCAGTTCTAGCTCTTGCAGTCTGGAGACTCTGTACTCTTCGTCTGATATGAGACCTTTCAACGACACCCGAAGGGAGGGGAGTTCGACCTCAATAGGAAGGATGGCTTCGGAACCATAGACGAGGGCGTAGGGTGTAGCACCTGTGGGAGTGCGTATGCTGGTTCGATAGGCCCACAGAGCGGGATTGAGCTGGACGTGCCAATCGCGACTGGCTTCATTGACAGTCTTCTTTAGGATTTTCAGAATGGTTTTGTTTGATGCCTCAGCTTGGCCGTTACCTTGGGGGTAATATGGGGTGGAGAAGCGGTGTTGGATCTTGAACTGTTCACAAAGTTCCTGGACATCTTGATTTTTGAAAGGTCTCCCGTTATCCGTTATGATGGATGAAGGGATGCCATATCGGCAGATAATGTAATTCAGAATGAAAGAGGAAATTTGCTTTCCTGTGACGGTTGATAAGGGAACGGCTTCAATCCACTTTGTAAAGTATTCAGTAGCGGTTATGATGAATTTATGGCCGTTGGAAGAAGGCGGATGAATCTTTCCCACGAGGTCTAGTCCCCACTGGCAAAAGGGCCAGGGTGTCGTTAGAGGTCTCAACTCCTGAGCAGGTGCATGAATCAGGTTCCCATGTATCTGGCACTGTTTGCACTTTTTGACGAACTGATATGAATCCATTTCCATATTGGGCCATTAATAACCCAAACGCATGAGTTTCTTAGCTAAGGAAGGACCGCTGGAGTGTGTTCCGCAGATCCCTTCGTGCACGTCTCGCAAGGCAGTTATAGATTCTTCCTGTTCTAGACAACGGAGTAAAGTACCATCCAGACCACGTCGGTAAAGGGTATTGGCGATAATGGTGTAACGGGAGGCTTGTCGGATGAAGGTTCGTTTTTGGTTGGAAGAGAGGTCCAAAGGAAGGATATTGTCCTTGAGGTAAGTGTAGGTCTTACCGTACCAAGGTGAATCAGATCCCACTAGGTGGCAGATGGAATGGGTTTCAAGGAGATCATAAGCCGGCTGTTGAATTGTTTCTACTAGGAACTCATACCGTGACTCCTGTTCAGGTATCTCAAGAAGAGAGGCTATGGTCGCCATTGCGTCGGCTGCTTTGTTCTCTATCCTGGGTATTTGCTCAAACGAGATGGTCCCAAAGTGTTCTTTGAGATCGTTGACCATTCGCTTGTATGGGATGAGCTTCTCATCTTTGGTCTGATACTCGTCGTTGACCTGGTTTATGACAAGCTGAGAATCACCATAGACACGTAGTGCTTGAATTTTCCACTCAGTAGCCATCTTGAGACCAATTACCAAAGCCTCATACTCTGCTATATTGTTAGTGCATGGAAATAGCAACCTGTAGGACTTTGGAATTGTGTCGCCTTGGGTAGTGATAAACAAGATACCTGCCCCCGATCCATGGTTGGTGTAAGACCCGTCGAAGTAGAGTTTCCAAGGAGATGTGGACAGAGTGAATAGAGATTCATCGGGGAACTCAAACTGCATTGGTGAAGTGTCCTGTAATGGTGCCTCAGCTAGTTGGTCTGCGATGATTTGCCCCTTGATGGCTTTTCTATCCACATACTCTATATCATATTCGCTAAGAAGCATAACCCATTTGGCTAGTCGTCCTGTGAGAGCTGCCTTGCTGAGAAGATATTTTAGTGGGTCGATCTTGGCAATGAGTTTGACAGGATGTGCCAACATGTAGTGTCGGAGTTTTTGTGAGGCAAAAACCACCGCAAGGCATGAACGTTCCACCTGTGAGTACTGCAGCTCGTAGCCCACTAAGGTTCGACTGATATAGTACACAACTCTTTCCTTGTTCTCATAGTCTTGCTGCGCTAGGAGAGCCCCAAGAACAGTAGGTGTAGCGGATATGTAGAGGATCAAAGGTTTTCCTTGGATCGGAGGCATGAGTATAGGAGGATTCGTGAGGTACTCCTTGAGCTTGTTGAATGCCTCTTCGCATTGCTCATCCCATTTAAATGGAACGTTCTTATGTAGGAGGTGGCTGAAAGGATGGCACTTGTCGGCCAACTGTGAGATGAACCTGCGGATGGCCTGTAGCTTGCCCTGTAAGGATCTCAACTGTGTTAGAGTTTTGGGCGGAGGCATGTCCATGATTGCCTTGACCTTGGCCGGGTCTACCTCTATGCCGTTTGCTGACACGATGAAGCCTAGCAGCTTGCCTGATGTGACCCCAAACACACATTTCTTCGGGTTCAATTTTACTTGGAATTGGTCCAGCCGTTGGAAGACTTTCTCTAATGTGTCCAGGTGTGAGTCCCTGGTGAGTGATTTTGCCAAGATGTCGTCAACATAATCTTCCATGGTCACATGCATCATGTCGTGGAATATAGTTGTCATGGCCCGCTGGTATGTAGCACCTGCATTTTTCAGCCCAAACGGCATGACATTCCAGCAAAAAGTACCCCATGGACAAGTGAAAGCGGTTTTGTGCTGATCCTCTGGTGCTATTTTGATCTGGTTGTACCCTGAGAATCCATCCATAAGTGACAACATTGTATGTCCCGCCGTGAGGTCGACTATGATATCGATGTTAGGCAAGGGAAAGTCATCTTTGCGGCATGCTTTGTTTAAGTCTCTAAAATCGTTGCATAGTCGAACCCTGCCATCTGGTTTGGACACTGGTACGATGTTTGATATCCATTCGGGGTAATCAATGGCCCTGATGAACCCCACGTCTAACAATTTCTTGAGTTCTTCCTTGACCAGGAGGGCAATATGGGGATGCATTTTTCTCAGTTTTTGCTTTACGGGTTTCACCCCTGGATCCAATGGCAGGTGATGTAGAATCAGGTTTGGGTCCAAACCTGGCATGTCGGCATATGACCAAGCAAAACTGCCTCTCTTCTTTTTAAAGAATGGTACAAACCTAGTTTTCTCAGGTGGCGTGAGAGATTTTGCAAAGTGGATTATCTTAGGCTGCTCTTCAGATCCAATGTTCACTGGCTCTGTTGGCTCTACCACGATCTGTGACCTTTCTTGATACATGTCACTTGGGAGGGTGTCAAGCAATCCATCGTCAGGTGCCACAGTTGGGTTTTCACCTTCAGATACGTCCTTTCTTTTTACTGTTTTATGATCTGACACTGCCGCATGGCGGTTTTCACTGTCAGATCCCTTTTTGATCTTTACATTTTTGCGACTAGAAGGCTTGGCACCCTCCCCAAAGTATGCTACAGTATTGAGTTCGATAGTGAAACCGGCTTTATGATCTCCTTTTGGTAAATGATCTCGAAGTCCCATATAGTCAATGTAGGCATCATCGTTCTGGAACACATCTAATTGAGGGGTCCCTTTCAGGTCCCAGTCAATAAGCTCAGGGTGTAAGAGGGGAAGGGAGTCGGATGAAAGACCTGATTCGTTGATAGTGTGGATGGAAATACTAGGAGCACAGGTGGGGGTAGTGTTCTGGGTGGTACTTTCTTCCAGGTTTTTTATCGCAATGGAATCTATACTTTCCTCGAAAGCCATAACTTCAGGGAGGGGCAAATCAGACTCCAGTGGTCTGTCCCGTTGCGTTTGTCTCTCATGATATGGGCTAAGGGTTTGGATGGTATCAATTTCCTTGTCATCGTAGGAGTGTTCTGTCAGCTCGTCCCATTCATACTGATTGGAATCATCTGAATCTGCGTCCCTATCCTCTTGGAGTGTTTGAATTGTCTCCACTAGGCAGGCATTTTCTTTGGCTTTACCTTTACCTTTGTAGCCTAGGCCAGTCGTGTTTCTAGCCGAAGAGGAGGAAGAGGGTTGTATAGGTTTGATGATCCCCTCTTTTCTGAGGCCGATAGGGCCTTGTCCTTCATATCCCATCCTATGCAAGATGGTTTCACCTCGCCCATAGAGCTCTGTAGGGAGTTTGGGTGGATCTTGGGATGTGTTTTCTTCTTCGGCATAGAGCCATTGTAAGAGATCTCGCTCCTCTGATTCATCGGATAAGGTCCCCCATTTTACAAAGGGGTTTGCGGGAGTTGTAGGAGGAGCAGAGGGCTTTGGAAAATGCCTGGGTTGATGTTTGGGCTGGCCAAAGGAGCGAGGAGACAAGGGCATTTTTGCAAGGTTGAGGCTGTGCTCAATCTGGTATTCCCCCACACCATTTTCTTTTATGGTGATTTTCATTGGTTGGGGCCGTGAAGAGGAAGCTTCGGCAGTATGGTCTTGTGGCGGAGTAGGGGAGATATGGGCTCGGTTGTTGGGAATGACACATTCCGGTTTGGCTTGGAATGAGTTGCAATGCTGGTAGGGGTCAGGGTCGCCGTGTATGGTGACCTGCTTGCCATCGTGTGGGAACTTTATGCATTGATGGTAGGTGGAGGGGACAGCTTTCATGGCGTGGATCCATGGTCTCCCTAGTAGAATATTGTAAGCAAGCTCCCGATCAAGGACTTGGCACACCACATCTTTAATTACCGGTCCCACTTGAATGGGTAGGACAACCGTGCCCTTCGTGGTGCGTTCCTCCTCGTCATAGGCCTTTATGGTAATCTTTCTCCGTGGATCCACTGCCTGTTCAGAGAACCCCAATGCAAGGACTAGCTTCAAAGTGCAAATATTCAAACCGGCACCCCCATCAATGAGAACCCTCTTGATGCGGTGCCTGTGTACGAATGCGACAATGTGCAGAGGAGTGTTGTGGGGTTGAGACATGGAAAGGTCATCTTGTTCTGTGAATGATATGGAAGGGGAGGATGTCAAATTACCCACCATGGTTTGAAACTTTTCTTGGGCTAGGTTAGTGGGGACAGTAGTCTCCACTAAGGCTTTCTCAAGAATCTCCTTATGAGAAGGAGATAGACGCAGGAGCTCCAATATAGAAATATGAGCCGGAGTCTTTTGCAATTGGTCGATGACATTATATGGGCGGGGGTTGGACGGAGATGGCGACGACCTTGGAGGAGTGGTGTTGATCGTGACTCTACCACTGCGGGTAATTATACTACAACCAGTTCCGTTAGGTCCTAGTTGTTGGTTGGGGGATATGACGTTGACTTGCGGAACATGCTCAGATATGCAGTTAATGGTGTACTCAAAGGGAACGCTTGCATAGTTAGCATTACTCGACCCACTGTTCTGATTTGGCCTGTTACGATTGTTGTCATTATTGTTATGGCCATTGGAGTTGTTGCCATTGTGACCATTGTTGTGGTGGCCGCCGTTGTGATTGTTGTTATATGCCCGGTTCTGGTTTAGGAGAGGATCTCGGTAGGCCACATGAGATTCATTGGAGGTATGCTGTTGTGTTCCTCCCTGATTTTGGTCCAGTATATCTTGTATGACGTTCTTAAGACGGATGCAATTATTGGTTGTGTGCCCCCTTCCTCGATGATACTCGCAATAGTCTGTGTCCTTCCAATAGGGAGGTTTGACTATAGGCTCGTAGTCACTTGTTGGCGGTAGAGAAATTTCATTGTTAGCCAACAACTTCCTGAGAGCAGACTCTTGAGATTCTCCTAACGGCGTGAATTTTCTCCTGGGATTCGAATTGAACCAAGGTCTAGATTCCCGAGGGGGTGGCTTGTTGAGTGCACCGTTATTTGCTTCTTCCTTAAGAGTGAATATGGGTTGTTGTTTAGGGGCTGCCGCCTTGGCATCCACTACTCCATCGTTGACCACATTCTTGTTCTTGGTCCAAAACTTTGACTTGTCAGTTGTGTAATTGGAAGGAGGTGTGTCCTTGTAGAGCTTGAGAGTTCCTTTAGCGATCATAGCTTTCTCAATGAATAGCCCCATTTCGATGACTTTGGTGAATGAGGTAGGGCATTGTATCTGAATCTGATAGCTAAGATCGGGATTCAAATTGTGGACAAACATTTCCAATAGTTGTTTCTCAGGCATGTCGTAAGAACACTTGCTAGCTAGCTGTCACCATCGTTGTAAGAAGGTGGCGAAAGACTCACCACCTTTTTGTTTGGTGTTGCATAGGTCTAGCATAGATACTTCGTGTTCTATGTTGTAAGAGAAGTGCGTTATGAATTTATTGACAAGTTCATCAAAAGTTTTGATTCCTGGTGGAAGACGCGAGAATCACTCCATAGCTTGACCCCCTAAAGATCTTGGGAATAGTCTCATTAAGTAGGTCTCGTTGTGAGCTACTTCTAAACATGCTGCAGTGAATTCCCTGATATGATCTCTAGGGTCCCCCTTCCCTTTGTATTTGTCAAATTTCGGGATTCCGAACTGAAAGGGGAAAGGTTTCATGACCACACTTCTGTCAAAGGGGTATGGTGCTATATCTTCCAAGGAGTAGTTCTTGGAACTGGTGCCGATCTTAAGGTTGGAGATTTCTAGCTTGAGACTCTCAATTTGTTGTCTCACATCCGCTATAGGAGCATTTTGATCTATGTGTTGTTTTCCTCTTTCATTGGCCTGGGGGACCGTGTCATTTGTGCCTCTCTCATGTGCCTTTGGGACTGTGTCATTTGTGTCCCTCTCATGTTCATTGTCTGCATTTTCCATGATGGAGCTAATGTCAAAGTCTGCGGGGAGTTTGAGTCTGAGACTAGCAAGATGATGGAAATATTTGGTGGGATCCTCAAGGAGTACTCGCTCCACTAGGCGTTGGAATTTGCTATCTTGCATGTGTGCCACTAATTCTTCACGAGAAAATTCTTCATCATCATCGCGTGGTGGGGCGATGTGATCGGAAGGGTCGGCCATTTCAGTTAGCTTGTTGTACTGGGATCGAGTAAGAACCATGCAAGGTGGGGTGGGACGAAATGGACAAGGATTAGAAATTTTGGCAAGGTGCCGACTAAGACTGTAATGAATGGGATATCTAGGACAAGACTTGGACAAAGGGTTCTCTCGCTCAATGACTTCAGGTAAGACGGTTGACACAAGACTCTAGCCACTAGCAAGGGTAGTCGATACCAGTCTCACTGTGTAGGGCTTAGTCGTTCAACAAGACTACTAGCAAAAGGTACTGTGACCTACTAGGCTTACGTGGATTCACTAAAGAAGGACCTATGTCGAATCGGTATGGGACAGAATGACGATGGGGTAAGAGTGACTAGGACAGAAGGCGACGGGGACGACCGTCGAAAGAGAGAGAAACGGGTGAGATGGATGAAAGTTGACTGCAAGGTTGATTCTGACCTCGGAAAATGGAACTAGGCTGAAATGGGTACTCTGAACAGCTGGCAAAAATTTCTCAAAAATAGGGCAGATGTTCACTGTCACACATGCGCAGAAACAAATGCGCAGCAAGAATGGGCAAATGCGCCGTAAGTCGCTATATATGCGCCGCTCTGGTGAAGTAAGTATGCGCGGTAACAGTCAACAAATGCGCAGCAGAAAAGTGTAAGCGCAGCAGGTCGGTGTATATGCGCAGCAAGTCGCTGTAAAAGCGCAGCAGAACAGTGTATATGCGCAGCAAAATGGTATAAAAGTGCCGTAAGTCGGTACAAAAGCGCAGCAAGTCGCTGTATATGCGCCGCAGAAATGGATACATGCGCAGTTCTGGTACTTTTGGGCAAATTTTTGGGATTTTTCTCTGTTTTTGGTATTTTTTGGCTGGAATAAGTCTTCCTGATATGATTTTATGAATTAATTTAGCAAGAAAACACAGCAAGCACAAAGAGTATTTTGTAGTTTTCCATTGTTTTTGTGGTTTTTCGACTCTATTTTGGACAAAAGCAAGTACAAAATCCTAGGCGAGAAATGGATTATAAGGGATTTGGGCCACTAAAACAAGAGGTTTGTAATTCGGGCAACCGTTCAAGTGGTTACACGTGCGGCGGCGCTACTCTCCGTTATGGAGTCTCCCAGCCTCACAGGGTTGCGCCTGAGAGGGTTTTGGGGGAGGTTGGCCGTCGGTGTAACATAACAGCACTCGTTGCAGGAGGTTTTCACCTCAAGCACAATTTATTTTAAGTGGCTCGGTAGGGCTTGGCGTTAGCCTGTTACCACTCAGGGTCGTTCCCGCTTGGACAAGCGTGCATCCAAGGGCAGGCCCCTCCTAAAGGTTAAACAAGTAGAATGACAAGTCTGGCACTCTGATCACCCAAAAGAGGGGAGAGCATAAGCCTATTGTCATTCGCAAGAACAGAATACACTGATTAATCCACCCTAGTTAAAAAGATAAAAACTAAATGGGCTAAGCTAGTCAAACAAAACCTTGAAGTGATTTCAACAATATTGCAGTGGTTCAATTTTAAGTCCCAGAAAGCAGTTGTGAGTTCAATTTTAAATCCACGTTGCGCGAGATTGTTAACTTTGAAATTCAGGTCTCACGATATAGCAATGGTTCATTTTAACTCCAGAATGCAGTTGTGAGTTCAATTTTAAGTCCACGTTGCACGAGATTGTTAACTTTGAAATTCAGGTCTCACGATATAGCAATGGTTCATTTTAACTTCAAAATGCAGTTGTGAGTTCAATTTTAAGTCTTAGATAGCAATAAATTGGAAGTTTGTTTGCAATGCAAGCATGAAATAAACCAGTTACTTCCTCCCTAATTAAGACTAGATGAAGATTTGTAATGAACAGCCATTTTACTCTTTCCCAGAAAATGAAATGTGAGCTTAGTTAGATGCAACTACATGTAACTGAACCCGAGCCTAACCTGTAAAACCGCTCAAGCAAACACCTGCAAAAGGGTTAGCGTTAGCAAAATACTCTAGAAAAGTACCAAAACCTGAGCCAGTTACAAATGCGCAGCTTCAGTGATCAGATGCGCAGAAGTGATCAACAGAAGTGCAACATTAACGAATGCGCCGTAAAAATGAACAGATGCGCCGTTAAAATGAATAGATGCGCAGTTTTAACGTATGCGCAGCAACAGTCGTTATAAGCGCCGTAACAGACAACAGATGCGCCGTTTTAACGTATGCACAGCAATATTGTATGAAAGCGCAGCTAGAATCAACAAATGCGCAGTTTTACAGAAGCGTCGTAACAGTCTTCAAAAGCGCCGTAAAAATGAACAGATGCGCCGAAAGAACCTGTGCGTGACTCTGCGGGGTCTGTACGGAACCTGCCTTCAAAAAAGCTCAAAAACGGTAAAATAAAGGGGCAACGGCCCCACGGTGGGCGCCAAAAATGTGAGGGTAAAATAGTGCATCAATCAAATGAATAACAGATGACCCAAACATCAACAGAATAGAGAAACAAAGAAGATTCAAATGAACAAAGCAATGAACAAACACAGCAAACCTCTTCCGTTCCGAAACTTCTGTTGTTCGCCTATCACGAATCGTCCTTTCGCAGATGAGATGAGCCCTCAGAGAGTGCAATCTTTTAAAAGCTGTTGGAGGAAGTCGATGGTGAACGGCTATAGTGTGACATGCAAGGAAGGTGAGCTCCAATGCAACAATGGTGATCTCAAGCTTGTGGATGACAAATGGGTGCCAAAGGCGCGCTGGTGATATTTCTGCAGAGTAACGATGTCAAAAGCCTGGATGATTAGAATGAAGGGATGAAGCTTCATTTATAGACCCGGAGGAATAGGAATCAATGGTTGAGAGAAGATATGAAGATCAACGGTTGAGGATGGTTGAGGAATGTGCAACCAGTGGAAATGTGACAAGTGTCCCAGCTCCATCATGAAAGGTGGGATGTGACAAAACTGATTGGAGAGTTAACTCCATTGACTGGTCCGTTAACAGAATTGATTGATCAGTTAGAAGAGTGGATTGTGGAGCTGACTGGATTGATTGAGGATTTGACTCAACTGACAAGTTAGTTAACATATTTGATTGATTGGTTAACTGACCTCTGATTGGAGAAGAAATAGGCCATGTGGGTGAGGGAAAATAAGGCAATTAAATATAAAATATATTTAATTACATGTGCAACCTGATGAGGTGGACAAGGTGAGGTGGAAAAGGTGAGGTGGAATTTAGAATTTAGAACTTTAGGATAGAGGAAATAGGATTAATTAAATAATTTATGATTATTTAATTGTGAAGGACAAATGGAAGAATTTTAATTAAATAAATTAAATTTATTTAATTATGGAACAGTGAATCGATTAAATAAATTTAGAATATTTATTTAATTAATAGAAGAATGGAATAAATATTTAGAATATTTATTTAGGATGATTTGTGTCATTTTTAGGCGTATACAATATATGCTTTGATGTATGATCATTCTCAGTTTCAGGCATCTAGAATCACATCATTCAATTGCCACTATTTTTATTGGCACCTTAATGTTAAAATTTTAGGGTGTCCCCAAGATAGACAACATTGATGTGAAGGCCAACCATGCATTCATAACATTTAACAGATGCACACTCTGCATGTGTTTCCTTTTTGCATAAATGTCAACTACAACAATTCTAACTTCAATCTCTTTGTTTCATGTTTCTTGTAGCAATATCTGATGAGAATCTTCCTTCTATTTTTCTTAATGAATGTATTTACCCTCTTCCAAATCTCTATTTTGAGCATAGGACTGTAGGATTTGAGCCTGCTAATTGCATTGCTTATATGTATTCTATAACTTGTTCAATAAATCCATTCTTATGAATAACCTACAATCATAACATTCCATATAAGATTGCGTGGACAAGTAGTTCAATCAGACGTGCATAATGATCAACCAATGGTGTTAACTTATATTTAGAAACACTTATTTGATTTAATTACTTTATTGTTGTTTTTGAATTATCCTTGCATCTGTAAAGCATCAGTTTAAACTAGAAGTTTCTAAATATTTAATCTTCCCAGAAGACATCGATTTTCTGAGCACTGCAATTGCTATAGTACATTCTTATTAATCTAAATTTTAGAGGCATCGATTTATACTTGAAAGATTAATAAATCTTTCATCTACATTTCTGTGAAGTTGATTCATCTCTTGAAGTTTTATTATTGATAGTAATCGTATTATCGATATCAAATCATCTTTAGAGGTTTATAAATAAGGATATTTATGATGGCATTAGGAATGTCAAATACATGATTAGAAGTTGTAAATGTTTGTATCGACTTTAGAATGGTGCCAACCTATTCTCAAGATTTATAAATGTGATGTCTGTCTATTTATTAGAAAAATTTAGATGCTTGCATCTACATCATATAGATACCGTAAATGTTAATAAAGGTAAATGTTTATGGATTCACTTGTTATAGATTCTTATTGTTATATGATTCTTTGTAATTGGGTTTAAATAGTTTGAGTAGTGGTAATTGTCATAATAATTTGATGAATTGTGTTTCTACTTTGGAATAATGACTTTATTGATTCCATAAAGTTTTGGAGTTGGTTTCTTAGATAGTCGACCGTGACTCTAGTTACAGATTTTAGAATAAAATAATTCCTTATAATTGGAAATCTAATATTTGATGTTTGTAATAAAGTTTTTTTGTAATAATTTAAAAACCCTGTTATTTTGACTTAATTAATTATAAAGGAAGATAAGAATGTAGTTATATTCATAATAGGAATAATGATGTTTTCTATTAGAGTGGCGAGTAAATAGTTTTAAAAGCATTAGAGAATCTTTAGAATAATAAATTATGCTATGAGGATAAATGTTCTCTTATGGGATCTAGAGTATTTATTTTTGTAATCCTTTTATAAGGCATTAAGATTTTGGAACTTGACCATATATGTGTGTTGCCTGAAATCTTGAACTTAGAAAATTTCAAACTTCCGGAGCACCATGAACCCCTGAAACTGCCCAATCACGAAAATGATTAAATCTATTTTAACATGTGCAAGCTGGTGCAAAATCCTTTTATAATATTTACCTCGATTTCATTTCACCCCATGTGACCAGTTTTCACACCAAAATGCCTTACCGTTTGAAAGATTTTAAACCTTTGATTTTTCTACCGACAATTCGCAAATAAAGCCAAATTTGGATTTTTGGGTTGCTGGATCTGAAAAGATTTGTGGGTTTTGCCCAGAGGGGTCTAATCATCTTCTTGTCCAAATTTCATGGGAAATGGAGCAACTATTTGAAAGATATTAAGTTTTTCATCTCTATGGCCAAAGCATAGTTTTACAGAAAATAAATAAAAGCATTGTTATTGGGAAATTATTTGATTGGTTTTGAATGACGTTGGATATCATGAGGTACAAGTATTTCTTTTGGTGTTTTTGGAAAGAAAGCAGGGAAAATTTCATAAAGTCATCCTCCTTCATTTGAAGAATTAGAAAATTTGAATATAATATGGACTTTATTAAAGTCACTTTATTTCATGGAAAAATTTAAAGGGCTTGCAACTTTGTATGTCAGCAGTTCGAAGAGTTGTTGAATTTCACAAATGCCCAACTCTCTTCATTGTCGAAAGTCTTCCAATTTTTTGAACTCTTTATATTGTAAGTTCTAAAGTTCAAACAAATGCCGATGGCCCGACCGCATTCATTGTTAGGGATTTTGAAGGTTTGGGTACTCTTGTTTCTGTCGACGCCTTCTATAGAGTAATTCCCACTTTCCTCCAAACCACTGGATAAGCCAGTCCCCAATGCAACACTACAAGTGACAGCCATGAAGCAAGATTGATCAGAGTCGAAGGACACCATCAGGTTAGCATGGGCACATCAGAATAGCTTCACTAAATAAAAGGGATCAACACAGTAGTGGTGCCTTTTGGGACATCTTTGGGTGCTTCTGTGAGTAAGAAACAACCTTGATCGTGAATGGAAGAAAGAGTCATAGGAAAGGTATTTTGAACCACTGCCCATCCTAATACTGGCGGATCGATACTTGCATGGCTCATGGAATATTTGTAGTAAGAAACCACAGGATGTACTTGAAAGAGACTTGTAATTCCTATCAGTAAACTAGATATCATCACATTGGGTGGTACTTGTATCGAACTAGATATATATGCTCAAGGTAAAGTAATAGTTTAAGTTTGGATGGTGCACCTCATGGTGGGAATCTGTATGTAGAAATGATAATCTCTTGATATTACATTGTCAACATGCAAAGACACATGTATGAGAGGTAACAAAGAAGTCTCCCACACTTCCAGTCGATGCCCTCAGCACTGCACTCAGTAGGATGCTGAAGGAGATTGCAAAGGATGCTATCAAATAACTCTGCGATCCTCATGCACTTGTATGTAGAATGCTAAGGTGTGATGAGTTATGTAAACTATTTGTATGATACCCCAAAGAGGTCGCTATCTCAGGAAATGCAATGAGTGTAAATTTACAAATGTGGCTTGTAGATATTTTGAAATGCTAGAGCATATATGCATGTATGAGGTGGAAGCACAGATAAAATAATGAACTGTATGCTAGAATGTCTCAAAGAAATTGTGATCTCATGGAATGCAACGCTATAGGATATGTACAAATGGACCTCTTAGGAAAGATTTCAAAGCTCTTTGAGGCAAATGCAACTAGCTATTGTAAAGATAAACTCTCTAATCTTTGTTAGCATCCCCGTGGGTATGGATATCCATCAATACACAATGCAATGGAGATTTTGTGTCAGATCTTATTGTTCAAAATGCTCTAGTAGATACATAAGCAAAACATGGAAACATGTTCTCCAATAGAATTTGTAAAGTACATCGAGTCAGGTGACAGTGGGTTCTTCTTCAAAGAATGGTGTTTGCAGCTAGTGGCAAATGGCAACAATGAGGATGGTTGATGATGGGTTTGAAGAGAAAGCAAAAGAAAAGAAAGAAATAAAACTAAAAAATGCTTACAGAAAGGGGATTGCTTAAGTGCAAATAATCAGCTATGTGTGAAGACCGTCATAACCCTAATCTTGAAATGTAGTTTAAATCATGACTACCATTAAAATATTTTGCCTTGGATCCCACATGTTTCGAACACACCCTCTAGCACAAATATTCTAAACAATAGTTCTTTCAGAAGGGAACAATTCTGCCATACACAGTCATGTGCTTGGAAGTTGATGGAACATAATATTGTTGAGAAATAGGCCCAAAGAAGACCTAACTTGTGCCCAAAATAGTAAATCATAGGCAAAAAAGTGGTATTGTGGAGTTTGAAGGTGAGATCCGGTTCATGGCCATGAGTTATGTATAATTGCATATGTTGGAGAGTACCACCTTCTCTAGTATTTAGGTTTTACTACCTTATAGGCATTTCTAGATTTTGATGGCATGTGGCATTGAATTTGATGAGAGGTTGGTTTCTCCTTGAGAATGAAAACTTACTCACTTATAAGATTTTGAGGTGTTAGGGGATATGAATTTGGAATTCTATATGGTAAACTAAGTCAATTTAATGATTTAAAGATGTATTGATAAATTTTCTTAAGATGTAACCGAAGGAAAATCAAAAGCCACTCTAGCATTACACTACGGAAGGCAAAGAGAAAAGAAGCTAATAATGAATTAGATTTCCCAAAGGCAGTTAGAAGGAAAGAATCTATTCAATTGTCTTTCAAGAATCACTTACTCCATGGGGATTAAAAAAAGATTATTTGTTATAATGAATTTCCAAGAAGCGATTACAAGGAGGGGCTTTTAAAAAGTCATCGGAGGCCCATTCACTAGGATCTTGTTTTTTTGGTTGTTTGTGAGTAGAGGGGAAGGAGGGAGTTTCATTTTCTATTAGCACATGATTCCAGTTATTATTTTTCTTGACTCAGTCTATGTACAAGGGAGTTCTTAGAGAATTTGAGTTTTGTTTTGTTGGAGAAATGAAGAATTATGTTCAGAACTTTGTGTCTTTAAATGTCTTCTCGAGTTGCAATTTTTCCTATGTTAGTTTGTAATCAGTCTTCAATATGCTTCTATTATGTATGACTGTATCTTCACTCTATATTCATATCTTTCTTACATTTGGTATGTGTTGAGGGAAATATAACTATCTTTTAATCAATATGTTATTGTTCATGGGTGTGATAGGTGAACTTTATGTCATTTGTCTGCAGTCACTTCATTCAAAATTAATTAATTGCATCTATTTTCATGGTTATGGGTAGGTGTTAGTTTTCCTTTTATGCTTTCAAGTTAAAAGCATTCCCTATTTTCATTAATTATACATCACTCGAAGGCAGTTGCGCCTTGTAAAACAAGTAGAGAGCACTTGCAAATAACATTGCAAGTGACTCAACTGTTGGTCATATTGTCATTGGTGTGGGCAAAAGAGTATAAAACCAAAGTGACAAATCTGTTAACCAACATATTTTAGAATAAAATAATTCCTTGTAATTGAAAATCTAATATTTGATGCTTGTAATAAAGTTTTTTTTGTAATAATTTAAAAACCTTGTTATTTTGACTTAATTAATTATAAAGGAAGATAAGAATGTAGTTATATTCATAATAGGAATAATGACGTTTTCTATTAGAGTGGCAAGTAAATAGTTTTAGCATTAGAGAATCTTTAGATTAATATATGATGCTATGAGGATAAATGTTCTCTTATGGGATCTAGAGTATTTATTTTTGTAATCCTTTTTCTAAGGCATTAAGAGTTTGGAACTTGACCATATATGTGTCAGTTGTACCTATGTTCATAGCATTAAAGTATTAATTGGAATAAGGATTATGTTTCTATAGAAAGTATGATTCCTTACATTTGTCTTATAATAGGAGTGTATGAAAAGTAGAACTCTTGATTTGTGACTTTTGAGTAGAAGCCAACAACATGAAGTTTTGATTTGTATGATAAAGCCTTGTAGTTACAAGTTCAAGATCCGAACTACAAAGTCTCTATACTACACGTACGTAGACAAGGCCATCATGAGTCCCCGAGACATTAGGTCGGCCCCTTAGGGCCTTAGTGTTGTTAATTTATGCAAATTGATATCTCTTTTATGTATTTAATGACTTTGCAAAACTAATGTTTACATTTAGTGTGCAGTTTCAGTTTTGAATATCATGCAGGGTACTGGAGCTGAGAGAGTATTTTCCACTTTGCGAAAGGAAGATCATATGACATTGATTGCATAAATGTTTTTGATTGCACCATAAATGTTTATTTTATTTAGTTAATTTAAGTGAACTTTCTACTGTAATTATATTTTTATTATTATGTCTTTACTATATTGTTGTTTATTTTTAATATTCTTGAGTGGGCATTACATAGGTATCAGAGCACCAAGGTACAACACTTGGGAGCTTTGGGGTAAAAGAAGAGTGTCTCAGAATGGAAATAAAACTACAGTGCTCAATTATTTGTTTTATGGGAAGAAATGCAAAAAGTTTTAATAAAAAAAAAGGAAAAATGGAAGAGTGGAAGGCTGAAAGGCTAATGAGTTGATCCAGGCATGAACAGTCAAGGTATGATAACTAATATTATTTATGTTTTGATATGATCATTAATGAAAGATCTGATGTATAAATGTATAATAATGTTATTAAGGAAATGAATTGTGATTGTCTCTGGGGTATTTGAATATTTTTTGGTGATAATATTGTGAATGATGATGATGTTCATATAGGAGAATGGGTGTGGGAGAAATGGGGGTTTGATATTTTGAATTTTGGGAGTTATGAATTACTGGAGTTTTGCTTTTAAGGGAGTTTTCTAATATGATATGGGAGTATATGAAAAGGGAGTTGTTGATTATGGGAGTTAATATTTATGGGAGTTTATGTTATGATAAGGGAGTTATGGAAACTTATGCCCTTTGGGGATAATCATGATGATGATGTTGGTGTTCTGGGAGTTTGTGATATGGGAGTATATTTGAGAAAAGGGAGTTTTTTAAATTATGATTATTTCAGCTATAAACTTTATTGGTAAAAATAATGTTAGTAATTGCATTTGGTATATGAGCATGATGATATGATAATCTATTAAGGAGCTCCATGTGGTTTGAGACCACCACATTCCCCTCCTCCCATTAGGTGGCTCGTTGAAAGTCACATGGTGATAGTGATGTTAAGTTTTGTGAGAAGATTTGAAATTTTTATTTGGTTATTTTCTTTCGCTATTTGAGCCAGCAGTTTCAAAATTTCTTTAAGATATTTGTTTGTTTGTCCTTTTGCCTTAAGGACTACTTTATTAGGGTTTTTGGTCTAAATTGAACTATTGTTTTCCGCTTTCTAATTTGTTTTTATATGAAGTTTTATTTATTAATTGATCTAAAATTTTATTCATTAGAAATTTCTTCATTTTGAGGCTTTATCAGTGTTTATTATTGCTGGCTTGAGTGAACTAATGTGAATTGTGTAGATTATCATATCCAAGAAAGGTCCCTGGTAGGTTGTATAGGGGAGTAGATGGCCTGGGGAATGTATATTGTGAATTGTGTAAGATCTATTCTATGGAATTATGGTTCTATTTGGCACTAATCATCCCAATCCCATTGAAAGTATACATGATATATAGAACTGATATTTGTGATATTTAAATGTTAAGAGTTGTTATAAAAGAATATGTTGCAATGAATTTAATTTTTAGTAATATTTAGATGAAATAAATAAGCTTCTTGGATAAGTCATGGTAAGAAAAATCAATTGTATTTTTGTTTTATAAGGACTTTATGATTTAAATGAGTGTATGCAACTGAAATCCTAAAAGAGATCTATTCTATTATTGTTTTTATATTTAGTTGACAAGATTGATGAAATCTTATATGAGTATTATTATGTTGTTTGGTGTTGGTGCTATGATGGAGGTTATTTCTAGGAGTTGATGTAATGTGAAATGATAATATATGTTTTGGGAGTTGTTTAATGGGAGATTATTGTTCTTGGGAGTTTATGGAGATTATTGTTTTATGGTGTTTTGGAAGACTATTGTTTTATGGAGTTTGGGAGAATATTGTTTTATGGGAGTTTGGGAGATTATTATTTCTGGGAGTTGTGGCTAAAGGGAGATTCTGGGAGTTGTTGATAAAAGGAGTTAATGTTTAATGGGAGGTTTGTAATGGGAGTTTGATTCTTATGGGAGTTTTTGTTTTTATTGGGAAAGAAAGTAAGATAGATTTATGAATTAGATTCTTGAACATGGAATTGTTTCTGTTTAATTTGTTGAAACAAAATGTTTCTCTTTTAATTCTTGGAGGTGGATTCGATTGGTTGAATCCTAAGGTTGGGTGGTGAGCAAATATGGACTGTTACTAATTCTGTGGTTGTAGATCAACTGAGCTAATCCGGGTTGATATAATCTTGTGTATGCAAATTTATAGACTAAATTTGTTTCTTGAGACATGAAGATTAGTATTGAAGAGTGAAAGGATTCCTTCAGTAAATGAATCGGTAAAAGATTGGAACAGAGCAATGCTATTGTGCAATTAGGAGATATTTATTCTTCTTGATGACTTTCAAGAGGAAGTCTATCCTTAGGGGGGAAGAATGTAAGGCCTTCTAAAACCTATTTATTGATTATAATATTTTAATTGCATTATTTTGAAATAATTATTTAAATGATTTAATATTGTTTCAAAATAAAATCATTCATTGTTATTTTATGCTTTTATATTTAAAGAAGAAGTGGCAAGTAGCAGTTTAATGAGAGAATCTTGGAAGTTATTTTGGTTTTAAGTTTTCTAATTCTTGGAAAAACTTAAATTTGAATATTTAAGGGTAGTGGAGTTAATGGAATTAGTGACACTTTCCTCTTTTATTTTCGAACATTTCTTGAAGGATGCTTTGGAATGGTAATAAATAGGAGGGATGTCTGTACCATGTGGGGTGGTTGGAGAGAATTTCATTCTACAGGGTTAAAGACATACATAGTATTTGTTTTCTTGTTTATGATGGGTCTGATAACTTGTGATATTTGCAATGGTATCAATGACATCTAATTTGTCTATACAGAGTGTTCATAGGGAAATTTGTGCCCTTTCCACTCGAAGGAGAGACAAAGATAGATAGAAAAGTCTATTTTCATACCCTTGAGTTGCAGGTATGTTTCGATAATCCACTTTCATATATGCTTTGATGTATGACCATTCTTTGTTTTAGGCATCTAGAATCACAACGTTCAATTGCCACTATGTTTATTGGCACCTTAATGTTAAAATTTTAGGGTGTCCCCAAGATAGATAGCACTAATGTGAAGGCCAACCATGCATTCATAACATTTAACAGATGCACACTCTACATGTGTTTCCTTTTTGCATAAATGTCAACTACAATAGTTCCAACTTCAATCTCTTTGTTTCATGTTTCTTGTAGCAATATTTGATGAGAATCTTCGTTCTATTTTGCTTAATGAATGTTTTTACCCTCTTCCAAAGCTCTAGTCTGAGCATAGGACTGTAGGATCAAAGCTTTCTGATTGCATTTCTTATATATATTCTATAGCTTGTTCAATAAATTCATTCTTATGAATAACCTACAATCATAACATTCCATATAAGATTGTGCGGACAAGTAGTTCAACTAGGTGTGCATAATGATCAACCAGTGGTGTTAGCTTTTATTTAGAAACACTTATTTGATTTCATTGCTTTATTGTGGATATTGAATTATCCTTGCATTTGTAAAGCATTGGTTTAAACTAGAAGTTTCTATATATTTCATCTTCCCAGAAGACATCAATTTTCTTAGCAATGCAATTGCTATAGTAAATTGTTATGCACACATTCTTATTAATCTAAATTTTAGAGGCATCGATTTATACTTGAAAGATTAATAAATCTTGCATCTACATTTATGTGAAGTTGATTCATCTCTTGAGGTTTTATTTTTGATAGTAATCGTATTTTTGATATCAAATCATCAATAAAGGTTTATAAATAAGGATATTTATGATGGCATCAGGAATGTCAAATACATGATTAGAAGTTGTAAATGTTTGTATCCACTTTAGAATGGTGCTAACCTATTCTCAAGATTTACAAATGTGATGTCTGTCTATTTATTAGAAAAATTCAGATGCTTGCATCTACATCATATAGATACCATAAATGTTAATAAAGGTAAATGTTTATGGATTCACTTGTTATAGACTCTTAGTGTTATATGATTCTTTGTAATTGGGTTTAAATAGTTTAAGTAGTGATAATCGTCATAATAATTTGATGAACTGTGTTTCTACTTTGGAATAATGACTTTATTGATTCCATAAAGTTTTGGAGTTTGTTTCTTAGATAGTTGACTGTGACTCTAGTTACAGATTTTAGAATAAAATAATTCCTTGTAATTGGAAATCTAATATTTGATGTTTGTAATAAAGTTTTTTTTTGTAATAATTTAAAACCCTTGTTATTTTGACTTAATTAATTATAAAGGAAGATAAGAATGTAGTTATATTCATAATAGGAATAATGACGTTTTCTGTTAGAGTGGCAAGTAAATAGTTTTAGCATAATTAGAGAATCTTTAGATTAATAAATGATGCTATTAGGATAAATGTTCTCTTATGGGATCTAGAGTATTTATTTTTGTAATCCTTTTCTAAGGTATTAAGAGTTTGGAACTTGACCATATATGTGTCAGTTGTACCTATGTTCATAGCCTTAAAATATTAATTGGAATAAGGATTGTGTTGCTATAGAAAGTATGATTCCTTATGTTTGTCTTATAATAGGAGTGTATGAAAAGTAGAACTCTTGATTTGTGACTTTTGAGTAGAAGCCGACAACATGAAGTTTTGATTTGTATGATAAAGCCTTGTAGTTACAAGTTCAAGATCTAAACTACGAAGTCTCTATGCTACACGTACGTAGGCAAGGCCATCATGAGCCCCTGAGACATTAGGTTGGCCCCTTAGGGCCTTAGTGTCGTTAATTTATGCAAATTGACATCTCTTTTATATATTTAATGACTTTGTAAAACTAATGTTTACTTTTAGTGTGCAGTTTCAGTTTTGAATATCATGCAGGGTACTGGAGCTGAGAGAGTATTTTCCACATTGCGAAAGGATGATCATATGACATTGATTGTAAATGTGTTTGATTGCACAAGAAATGTTTATTTTATTTAGTTAATTTAATTGAATTTTCTCCTGTAATTATATTTCTATTATTATTTCTTTACTATATTGTTGTTTATTGTTAATATTCTTGAGTGATCATTACACGTTTTACATGCATTCATTCCTACTGGTCTCACCGACAGTGGCAAACAACTAGTCAAACTCTCACAATCTATGGTACAATCATGGGAAAATTGATAACATGTAAGGCCTAGTTCGGGAACTATACCTACCTTTCATGTAGACTACCGTCCCTGAGAGGGCAAATATGTAAGCACAAAAATCATGCACAACCTCCATGAGGACCCCTATGATGATATGTAATCCTTGTCACGTACATGTAAGCATGAAATAATGTCCTCTAAGCAGCAATCCTCTTGGTGACGTATCTCTCTCTCTCTCTCTCTCTCTCTCTCTCTCTCTCTCTCGTCGATGCTTTTTGAGACTTTTGTGACACTTGTTGATTTGCATTTTTTGAACTTACGACCCTATTCCTAAGCCTTGTAACCATCTTGTAGGTGAGTTTTCACCTTTCCCCTATGTTTTTTATCTTCTCCACCCCCTAGAAGCCTTCTAGAGGTCCCCCGGAGCCATCTCCCACTTTCAATTTTTAGTTTCGCTCAACCAATCCACATCTCCCCCTATTATTTCTAGATCTCTCACTGGGAGATCCTAATTTGCAAGTGGAGATTTGGATTTTTGCACATGACTAACCTATTTCTAGAGGTAGATCTCATCCTTTTGATCTCCTCACCATCTCCCATCATGCATTTTCACCCAAGCCCCTTGAATTTCGGATCTCCCACTGGGTGACCCTCATAAATTAGGATCTCCCCCTAGGTGACCCATGGGCTACCCTACTAGTGAAAGAGGTGACCCATGGGTGACCCTGTCACATTTCTAGATGCATAAAAATTTGAGTTTCTAACTCAAAATAGCTCTATTTTCACCTATTTTTCTTCCAGTTTGCATGATTTTTTATGCCTAATTTGGAGTTGACTATTTCATTCAACCACACATGAATAATTATCTCCATGTGATCTAAAATTAAAAACTCATTCTCTCCCATGCATTTTTATAACTCCATTTCTCCTTCAGTGATAAGTTATCATTGCTTTATCACTCCCTAATTAATTGAGTTTACTCGGTAATCAATCCAGTTCACTCCCCAATCAATCCTTGTTAACTCTTCAATCAATTGAGTTAAATTCTCAATCAATTCCACCTCTCATCACTTCTTCTAACCTATAAATACCCCCAACCTCCAGTACAAAGGGAGGCAAATTCATTTTGCATACAACTCTTGCTAAGATTTTGCTCTCTAATCAACATTCTCATACTCACATAGGACGCAAGTGCCTTTTGTTTGTTCATTATTCATCAAGCTTTTACATAAAGCTCTTCAAGCGCCCTTACACTACTTCAATCAAACCATTGTGCTCATCAACAACTCTCATTGAGTTCTCTTTGCAAAGCTTCTAAAGCTTCTTTCACTTCTTTGTGTTGTCTTGTTGCTAAGAGGTCTTCTTACTGCTTCAAGAGGATATGAGGTTGCCATCAAGGATTTTTTTGGGTAGTGGAGGCTCACAAGTCTTCTTTATTTCAGGTTCCTCTATGCTTTTTGTCAATTGGTAGTAATTAGAAAATTGAAATTGCTCTTGGGATTTGTAATTTATTGATTTTTCCATGATAGAATAGTTAGATCTGGCATTCTAGAAGTAATTTGCATTCATAGTTAATTCATTTACTTGCAATTTCCTTTTTCTAGATTAAATCATTTCAAAAAATTCAAAAACCCCAAAAACATAGAATAATTGCATTAGGTAAAATTCATTGTAGTTGCATTCATATTTCCTTTCTTAGATTAAAAAGCATCTTTTATTTCCAAAATACCAAAAAAAGCACAAAAACAAGTTTTGCATGTCATATAGTTGCATTCATAAAAATATAGAAAAGAACAAAAATAGTAGGAACTTAGAGAAATTGTAAACCCTTGATATCATCACAAGGTCAACCATAGTCAACTATTCAAAACCCTTGATATCATCACAAGGTCAACAAAATTAAACGTATAACCAAACCTTAGGTCAATCAAAACCCTAAGTCAAAACCCTGTTGCAAGTATGAGGTGAGCCAGTGTTGTCATTGATGTCAACATACTCATACTGCATTGACAAGAAGGATTTGATGAGCTTTGTGCTGAGGATATTGAGAAAATTAGCCTCAGTCAGGAACAGTGAAGAACAGTGATGAGAAGAAGGTAAAATTACTGTATAGGATGAGAACCGGAGGATGCGGATTAAAGGGTTAGTAGATATGAGTCTTGAGATGCTACAGTTAAGATTTCAGAGGTCCGCATGAAGATCTGAAGGAGTTATGGCTGCCGGTATAGAACCGGGTCCGGCAAGTATCCGGAGGTGACAGAGGATCACAAAAAGGTCCGGTGAGGTCCGGAATTGTATTATCATAATCTACGGATTGGAAGGAGTGTTTGAGATGTCCTCTTGATGTGTCATCCTGATTTGTGTGTGATTTGGAGGTCCGGAAGTACCTCTTGCATTATGACAGTGGCGACAGACTGTGTTCTTGAAGTTCCGGATGAGGAAGACAAGAGATCCCAGTAAGCAGAGGAAGTGCGGATGTATCCGGACATTCAGACAGGCTTGTGAAGGTTCTTGGATCATGTTTAGGTTGTGTTGTTGGTCCGCATTGATGGTAGAGCCCAGAATTGAAGTTATTCTTCCGGATGAAGTTATTGCTCTGTTTAGACGACCGGATGAGTTGTTCATCCTGCGAATGTTCTTGTGATGGCCGACCGGATGTGTTATTCATCTTGCGGATACTCCTATGGTTGTTTGCCGACTTAGATGTTTGTTCCTAAGTTGATGTCTTGTATAAATAACGGTTTGTGAGTTCATTTCAAGGTGTGGTATGTGGATGAGTATGATATAGCGAAGAAAGGTGCGAAAGGCAGAGCAGAGATTGTTGGGCTTAATTGGAACCGATCCGGACATGGTAGAGATGTCATTCTCCAGTTCAAGACTGTGATTTTTATCACTTTGTAGACAGTGTGTCTCCTTGTAGGCAGTGGGCCTCTTTGTGAGCAGTGTGCTCGGGCAGTGAGCCCTTATTGGCATGTGCCATTCATTTTTCTTTATTCTTCTAACAGAGAATAATTCTTGGGTTAATCACCCCGTGGTTTTTCCCTTAACCGGGTTTTCCACGTCAAAATCTTGGTGTTCAATGTGTTGATGCTTATCTGCTCTTATGTTTATATATTATGCTTCCATGAATGATTATTTGATATGCTGCTAACTAACAACAGAGAATAAAGTGTTTGAAATAGAACAAGTTCTATACAACTGATTCACCCCCCCCTCTCAGTTGTATGCCCTAGATCCAACAATTGGTATCAGAGCTAAGTTCCTCTGATAGGAGCTTAACCGCTTGAGGTGATCCAGGATGTCGTCATACAAAAAGGATAGTCCGAAGTTCGATGGAACCAACTTCACTCTCTGGAAAGGTCGCATGAAGTGTCATTTGGAATGTATGGGAAAAGCATACTTGGCTATGATTTCAAAACCATATATACCCCCACAAGGTGGTCCGACAACTCCAGATGAAACCACAGAAGCTGAAAACAATCTGCGGACCAAGGAAGCTCTTCTAAGCGCATTGAATGACTCAGATCTCTCGAATGTCATTGACCTACCAACTGCATATGAGATCCTAACTAAACTGGAACTTCTGTATGAAGGGGATGAGTTTGTCAAAAGTGCAAGGTTGCAAAGTCTGAAAGGGAAATTTGAAAGATTGAAAATGAGAGATGATGAAAACATTACTACCTTTATGCCAAGAGTAAATGAGCTGGTATGTGGAATCAGAAATGCTGGTGGAACTCTAGATGAAAATGAGATTGTCTGCAAAATCCTAAGATCCCTTCCTGCTGCCTACAAAATCAAAGTTGCTGCCATTGATGAATTCAGAGCCCACACAACTGTCACAAGAGAACAACTGGCTGGCAAACTAGCTGCATTTGAAATGACCGAGTTTGGAGATGATCCACCCAAGACTGAATCTGCTTTTAAAGCCAGTGCCTATGTGAAAGGCAAACAGAGATTTGATCCGGGTGAAAACTCATCAAGGAAAATGTCATGGTATGATCAAGCAAGAAGAGACATGGAAGAAGAAGAAGCAGAAACAGCTCAACTTGAAGCCCTCATTGCAAAGAGACTGCCCAGAGGATCCGGTAAGTATGAAGGAAAACTACCTTTTAAGTGTTTCAACTGCAATAAGATTGGTCATTTTGCCTCAAGATGTCCGGAGAGATCTGCAAGATCTAATACTCACAGACAAAGGTTTCAAAAGAATTGCTATTATGTTCATGAAGAAGATGACAATGAAGGAGTAACAGATGATGAATCAGATCCAGGAAGCAAATCCGGAAATGAGTGGGTGTTTATAGCCATCAAGGAAGAAGATTCCTTGCTCTCTAAATCTGTCAATCACAAAGTTGTTGAAAAAGCCTTGGCTGCTCAAGTGGAAGAAAAGGATGATTGGGTTATTGACAGTGGATGTTCTCACCATATGACTGGTGACAAGAATAAGTTCTTAGACTTGGAAAGATATGAAGGAGGAATGGTAAAGTTTGGTGACAATTCTGCTGGCAGAATCAGAGGTAGGGGAACTATTTCCTTTGATGGTAAGAGCAAAACAGGTAATGTACTGTATGTTGAAGGATTGAAGCACAATCTTCTCAGTGTTGGTCAGTTAGTGGACAAAGGCTATGATCTCCGGTTCAAGAATGGAAAATGCAGAATCTTTACAAGCTCCGGAACTGAAATTGCATCCGGTACTCAGACAAGAGGTAACATCTTTCATCTGGTTGGTTCAAATAAAAGTTGTTTGTTTGTTCAAATTGATCAGAGTTGGTTATGGCATAGAAGAATGTGTCATGTAAATTTTGATAACATCATCAAGATAAGCAATACTCAGGCTGTGAGAGATCTTCCAAAATTGATAAAACCTACAAATAGTGTGTGTAAAGAATGTCAGTTAGGCAAACAAAGCAGAGTCTCTTTTAAAAGCAAAGATCAGTCTTCTACCGGATTGTTGGAATTAGTACATACTGATCTATGTGGACCAACAAGAATCAAGAGTCTGCAAGGTGATAGATATTTCATGTTGTTAATTGATGATCATTCCCGGATGATGTGGGTTACCTTTCTAAAAGAAAAATCAGAAGCCTTTGAGAAGTTCAAAATCTTCAAAGCTATGGTGGAGAATCAAACCGGATTAAAACTAAAGTGTCTAAGATCTGATAGAGGTGGTGAATTTACATCTGGTGAATTCATTGATTTTTGTGAGAAACAGGGTATAAGGAGACAGTTGTCTGCTCCTAAGACTCCACAGCAGAATGGAGTAGTTGAGAGAAAGAACCGGACCATCCAGGAAGCTGCTAGGACAATGATGTTGGAAGCAAATGTTCCTCAAATGTTTTGGAAAGAAGCTATCAGCACTGCAGTCTACACTCTCAATCGAGTTCAAATCAGAAACAACACCGGTAAGACCCCCTATGAACTTTGGTTTGGCATCACTCCTACTGTGAAATATTTCAGAGTATTTGGTAGCAAGTGTTATATTAAAAGAGATGAAGATCTAGGAAAGTTTGATGCTAGAAGTGATGAAGGAATTTTCTTGGGCTACTCCACTCAAAGCAAAGCATACCGGTGTTACAATAAGAGATTGAGGAAGATGATAGAAAGCACCAATGTAAAGGTTGATGAAGGAATTGAGAAGCCTTCAAGATTTTATGAGTTTGATGAAGATGACCAAGATAGTGTTCAAGGACCTCAATCCTCTCAGGTGAGACAGAGTCAGCCTGATCCGGTAAATCAGGAAGAAGAGTTAGGTTTGAATGAGCCTGATCAAGAAACAGCAGTACTGGATACTCCCAAAATTCCAAGGTATGTAAGACTGAATCACTCTGAAGATCAGATCATAGGTGACAGAAGCAAAGGTGTACAAACTAGAAGGAATATTGCTCAAGATCAGAATGAATGTTGTCTGATTTCAAAGATTGAACCTAAAACAATAAATGAAGCCTGCAATGATGAAAACTGGACCAAGGCAATGGAAGATGAACTGATGCAAATTGAGAAAAATCATACTTGGGATCTTGTTCCCAGACCTAGAGACAGGAATGTAATTGGAACCAAGTGGGTCTTCCGGAACAAACTAAATGAAGCTGGTGAAGTAATCAGAAACAAAGCTAGATTGGTCTGCAAAGGCTACTCTCAAATAGAAGGAATTGACTTTGAAGAGACTTTTGCTCCGGTGGCAAGAATTGAAGCAGTCAGATTACTTCTTGCATTTGCTGCCTTCAAAGACTTCAAGGTATATCAGATGGATGTCAAGTCTGCCTTCCTAAATGGTGATCTGGAAGAAGAAGTCTACATTGAACAACCGGATGGATTTCAATTGTCTGATAATAATGATATGGTCTGCAAGTTGAAGAAAGCTTTGTATGGATTGAAGCAAGCCCCAAGAGCATGGTATGAAAGGTTGGATAAGCATCTTGTGCAGATTGGATTCAACAAAGGTACTGCTGACAGTAACTTATATTTCAAAATTGATCATGAAAACATTCTGATTGTTGAAGTGTTTGTGGATGATATCATTTTTGGAGGAAGAGATAGTATGTGCAAAACCTTTGCAAATCAGATGAAAAGTGAATTTGAAATGTCTATGCTTGGTGAAATGAATTTCTTCTTGGGTCTGCAAATTACTCAAACAAAAGAAGGGATCTTCATTTCTCAGACCAAATATGTGAAAGAATTGTTAAAGAAATTTGGTATGGAAGACTCAAAGCCTATGAACACTCCTATGGCAACCGGATGTAAGTTAAGCAAAGATGATGATTCTCCAAAGGCAGATCAAACAAAGTATAGATCAATGATTGGTGGATTGTTGTATCTCACTCAAACTAGACTAGATATAATGCAGGCTGTTGGTCTTGTGGCAAGATTCCAGGCTGATCTTAGAGAATCTCATGTTATGGCAATCAAAAGAATTTTTAGATACTTGAAAGGAACAGTTGAGTATGGTCTATGGTATCCTAGAGATCCGGATTTCTCTCTTCATGCTTACACAGATGCAGATTGGGCAGGAGATGTGGATGACCGGAAGAGCACTAGTGGTGGAGCATTCTTTTTGGGGAAGAGATTGGTTTCTTGGCTAAGCAAGAAACAAGATGCAATATCTCTGTCTACAACTGAAGCAGAATACATTGCAGCAACAGGTAGTTGCACTCAAATCTTGTGGATGAAGCAGATGCTAAGAGACATCAAAGTTGAATATGAGGAGCCTATTACAATTTTCTGTGATAATTCAAGTGCAATTAATATTTCCAAGAATCCGGTATTGCATTCTAAGACTAAGCACATATCTATCAAATTTCACTTTTTGAGAGAACAAGTAAACAAGGAAGAAGTCAGATTGGAGTATGTTCCCTCCAAGGATCAGATTGCAGATATCTTTACAAAACCTCTTCCCAAGGACTCTTTTGAATATCTCCGGGAGAAGTTAGGGGTCATGGCCCCTCCGGTGATGAACTAAGATGCACTGATGTGCATCAGTCCGGTGGCTATCACAGTCATATCTTGTGATCCGGACTAATGGGGAGCTGCAACTAAGGGGGAGCAGCTGGTATTATTCTGATGCATGAGAGTTGCAAGTATGAGCCCTTTGCCATTGATGTCAAAGGGGGAGAGAAGACATGTGAAAAACAAGTGGTTGATAGGGGGAGCTGTGACAGAAAAGAGAAGTTCTTGTCTTGATGGTTTTTCACATCATATGTTGCCATCAATGACAAAGGGGGAGATTGTTGCAAGTATGAGGTGAGCCAGTGTTGTCATTGATGTCAACATACTCATACTGCATTGACAAGAAGGATTTGATGAGCTTTGTGCTGAGGATATTGAGAAAATTAGCCTCAGTCAGGAACAGTGAAGAACAGTGATGAGAAGAAGGTAAAATTACTGTATAGGATGAGAACCGGAGGATGCGGATTAAAGGGTTAGTAGATATGAGTCTTGAGATGCTACAGTTAAGATTTCAGAGGTCCGCATGAAGATCTGAAGGAGTTATGGCTGCCGGTATAGAACCGGGTCCGGCAAGTATCCGGAGGTGACAGAGGATCACAAAAAGGTCCGGTGAGGTCCGGAATTGTATTATCATAATCTGCGGATTGGAAGGAGTGTTTGAGATGTCCTCTTGATGTGTCATCCTGATTTGTGTGTGATTTGGAGGTCCGGAAGTACCTCTTGCATTATGACAGTGGCGACAGACTGTGTTCTTGAAGTTCCGGATGAGGAAGACAAGAGATCCCAGTAAGCAGAGGAAGTGCGGATGTATCCGGACATTCAGACAGGCTTGTGAAGGTTCTTGGATCATGTTTAGGTTGTGTTGTTGGTCCGCATTGATGGTAGAGCCCGGAATTGAAGTTATTCTTCCGGATGAAGTTATTGCTCTGTTTAGACGACCGGATGAGTTGTTCATCCTGCGAATGTTCTTGTGATGGCCGACCGGATGTGTTATTCATCTTGCGGATACTCCTATGGTTGTTTGCCGACTTAGATGTTTGTTCCTAAGTTGATGTCTTGTATAAATAACGGTTTGTGAGTTCATTTCAAGGTGTGGTATGTGGATGAGTATGATATAGCGAAGAAAGGTGCGAAAGGCAGAGCAGAGATTGTTGGGCTTAATTGGAACTGATCCGGACATGGTAGAGATGTCATTCTCCAGTTCAAGACTGTGATTTTTATCACTTTGTAGACAGTGTGTCTCCTTGTAGGCAGTGGGCCTCTTTGTGAGCAGTGTGCTCGGGCAGTGAGCCCTTATTGGCATGTGCCATTCATTTTTCTTTATTCTTCTAACAGAGAATAATTCTTGGGTTAATCACCCCGTGGTTTTTCCCTTAACCGGGTTTTCCACGTCAAAATCTTGGTGTTCAATGTGTTGATGCTTATCTGCTCTTATGTTTATATATTATGCTTCCATGAATGATTATTTGATATGCTGCTAACTAACAACAGAGAATAAAGTGTTTGAAATAGAACAAGTTCTATACAACTGATTCACCCCCCCCTCTCAGTTGTATGCCCTAGATCCAACAAACCCTAGGTCTAGTCAAGGTTAGCCAACATACGCCTATCTCTTGTCTCGACTCATGGATGTGCCCAGGATTAAGAGGTGAGTGGATGAGGGCAATCCTCGATGAAATAGAGGAAATCCATCTGATACCACAACAAGATCCATTTGTCTTACAACAACTAGAGGCATTTAGTCAACTTCAAATACAACAAGCAGTCATCCAACGATTTGAAAGAGAATGTCAACGAGAACAAGCCTTCAGTGAAAATAATAGTTTACCCACACAGAGGTAGTACATCAGAAACCCTAACAGAAGAAGAGTAACTAGTGACCCTTCAGGTCATACGATTATCTCTACAACAACAATCATTGAACGAAACATCTACATCAACACACAACAACAAAGGCCCCAAGACGTGTTGACCCCTCTCTGCAAAGTCTAGCTCTCCAACAAGCCAGACCACCCCCATGTCTTGCCTCCTCTTGACTGGCTACTTCCACGAGAGTGAGAGTGACACGACGGTTTGCCCCATGGCAAGGAGGGAAGGGTCTCTGTGTGTGCCAAAATCCAACTCGACAGCCCCATGCAATCGAAGTCACGATTTTGAGCGTACAGTACATTAGTTTGTGAATTAACTACAAAAATGCTCAATAAGGTGACAGTAAAAAATAGATACCATCTACCCAACATTAATGATCTATTTAACCAAATGAGGGGAGCAACTATATTTTTAAAAATCAGTCTTTAGTCAAGATACCAACAACAAAGGAATAAGGAAGAGGATATCCATAAAACAACTTTCAAAACTTGGTATAGGAATAATGATTTACAGTTGTACCCTTTGGGTTAACCAATGCTCCTATCATGTTTATGAACCTGTTGGATTGTATTCTCCATGACTTCATATATTCTTTTGTGATTGTATTTATTAATGATATTTTAATATATTATAAGAATGAAGAAAATAAGAATAAATAAGACCATGCAAAGATTTTGTAGTTGGTGTTGTAGATGATTAAAGAGCATAAGTAGCATGGTAAGTTGTCAAAATTCTCATTCTATCAAAATTAAGTCCATTATTTGGGTCATTCAAGTGGCTATCACCTACAAACATTTTAAAAGTGCATAGTTCCATAGGTTTGACAAGGTTTGATCATAATTTTGCAATAGGTTTCTCTTGGATATCCTATCCTATAATGTCTAGAAAAGGAAGGGAATATAGTTTGAGTGGATTAAGAAGTGTCAATGATGCAGAGGCATCCACACTAAAACCTTGACATACAACGTGGATGTCCGTAACCCTTCATCATCATCATATTTCCCTTTACACTGTCAGCATCATCATATTTTCTCTCTGCCGACCGATATCCTCCTGCAGACAAACCTTCGCCCTTTCGCCTGTCAGCAGCATCATCATATCCGACTATCGGCAGCATCATCACATTCGGCAAGCGCGAACATCCTCCTGACGTTCACTGTTCATCTTACCGGCAACCTCTACCTTCAGCATCATGATGTTCAACATCATGTTCATCAGCAGGATATAGAACATCCAGTTCCTCCCATATATCCTGATGACGACAACCTCATGCACCCTTCCTTCGATGCTTACGTCACCCCGATATCCTGATGACGATTATCCTGATGACGATGACGTCACTGCAGCTCCTTCAATATCCTGCTGTCCCGATATCTTGATGACGATGACGTCACATGCAGTTCCTTTAATATCCTGCTGTCGGCCAAACTTAACATTATCGGCCCGCGAAGGAATTGTCAACCTGATCTTGTACCTTATGCCGATACGCTCCTCCTCGGCAACACCTGATGATGTTCACCCCAAAACACATTCACTTTATGCAAACGATTGCATCATGCTCATCTCCACTTACTCGAATGACGCCTGAAGTAACTACAGGATATACGCAGAAATATCCTGATGATGCCGTTTTGACGAACTTCCAACCTTAGCGAATTTCGATCCGCCGAACCTCCTGGGATGACCCGATCTGCTTTCAGGGTGATCTTCCAAACTCTAACAATCAACACGACCTAGCACATACCCATGCTAGGGTCCTCAACACCTCTCGATGACGATCCTGCACACCTGCATGCAAACGAACACAAAATGCAGACTAAATCCTAACCTATTGTACATGGCCATTCCACCGATTCGACGAATCAACCGGTGGAATGGATTAGTGGATCCATGAAACCACCAAAACAGCAAATCGATCACACAGTGGAGATCAAACAGAAAATGAACATAAACAGGATCTTTATTGATTTCAAAAGATGCAATTACAATGCTCAGACTCTCCCTCTGCCTCACTCTCTGCAACCTAGCTTCTCAACATCTATCTCTAAAACCAACCGATCCTCATGTATAAATAGGATCTCTTGCGAGTACTACTGACCCGACTCCAAGCGGCTGGGAGCTTCCAAGCGGCTGGGAGGATCCAACCTGACCTACAGCATAACAGTTGTCTTAACAAACTATCTAAAAATAGTAAAGTATGGTCAACATGACCTTATTACAGGCATTGGTCTTACAAGACCTTCTTGGAAACATTAACAAGACTCAAAACAAACTAACTGCCTCATGGAGGCCAGCTGTCAGGTAGGTGCTCCTGCACCATACTCCCCAACAGAAAAGAACTCATGTCCCATGAGTTTGGTTGGGGAAGAATCCCACCTTTTACACTTTGCCATGTCAGTGTTCTGACCTGTTCCAGCTTTGTCCCCTGCTGGCTCTTGGCTGCTCCAAGACTTCTGAACTGTAACTTGCTTTCTTGCAAGTAAACCCTCATGCCTGTCAATGTAGGCCCTTCTCTCACATACCTTGTGTTTGTCAGGTTGTCTGACCAGAACCTCTGTCTGAACTGCCTCTTGAACTTCTGCAATGTTCAACTCTGTCTTTCTTCCCACTTTTATAGGACAAACAATAGTCCCAACTATGACAACATCCTTGTCATTCCTCTCAACTGGTTGCTGTTTGCAAACCTGTTTCTGAACCTGCTGCTGACCTCTGTCAGTCAAAACTGAAACTTTCTTCAACCTGTTGTCCTTAACAACTCCTTTCCCTGCAGTGTCCTCAACTGCCTTTATGCCTGCTCCTATAGGCATCTGCACAAATTCCTTCTTTCCCACTAAAATGATTTTGGCTGCCCCCTGTGCTGCAGCATCTGCCTGCAATGGCATCAACATAATAGTTTTCCCATCTTTCTTGATGGTGTAGGTATTAGCATACCCATCATACAGTACCCTTCTATCAAATTGCCATGGTCTACCCAACAGTAGGTGACAACATTCCATGGGCAAAATGTCACACAAAACTCTATCCTGATATGCTCCAATATGAAAATCCACATATGCCTGTTCATAGACAAAAAGTGATTGACTATCACTCACCTAGGATGCCGTGTAAGGGTGTTGATGTGGAATCCTTTCCAAATTCAGTTTATCCACCATTTCCTGAGATACCATGTTGTCTGTTGAACTAGTATCAATGACAACCTTACATACTTTACCTTTGCTCTTGCATGTGGTCTTGAAAAGAGCTCTTCTTTGCATCATATCCTTTGATGTCTGCAAACTAATTCTCCTAAGCATCAATGCTTCTCCCTCCTCAGGATATGCATAATTTTCAGGAACTCTATCTCCTTGATAAGTGTTTGAACTCTGCACACTTTGCTCTACTTTCTCTTCTTGCACAAGTTGTACTCTCTTGTCACTTATTCTATCATTTTTGGATGATGAACCTTTGCTTTCTGGACATTTGAAAAATGGATGACCAAACTCACCACAGGTGTAACACTTTCCTGAAAATGTAGTAGAACCTCTACCACTTCCAAATCTACCTCTATTACCTTTCCATCCACCTCTGAAATCAGACTGTCCCTGTCCTTTACCAGTGTCTTCTTGACCCTCATTGGTTTGCCTTGTTGTAGGGGCTGCTCCTCTTCCCCTCATATTGCTGCCTCTTCCTCTCATGGACTTATCTTGTCCCCTATTCATCTTTTCTTCAATCCTGATTGCCATTTGGTAACAATCCTCCACACTCTTAGGGTTAGCTAAAACTAACTCATCTTGTATGTTCAATCTCAAACCAGCCAAGTACCTAGCCACCTTTTCTACCTCATTCTCATGATGACCAGATCTCATACTCAATTTATAAAACTCCTCAGTATATGCCTTCACATCCATTTCCTTCTGCCTTAAAAATTGCAGCTTCTTAAACATCTGAATCTCATAATCCTTAGGCAAGAATTTACCTTTGATCCTTGCTACCATTTTATCCCATGAAGTGATCTTTGACTTTCCTTGTTTCCTTCTCTCGGATTGTACATAATCCCACCATACCAAAGCATGACCTCCTAACTTGGTCTTTGCAATCTTTACCTTCTGATCCTCAGCAACATCTTCACATTCAAAGTGATTATCAAGTGCAGCAATCCAATCTAGTAACTCATCTTCATTCAAACTTCCATTATACTTGGAAACATCAACCTTTACCTTAGGTTTATCACTCTGCACTGCCTTTAACAGTTTTGCAAATCTCTGGTCTTCAGCATCCAGATCTTCAGCTACCTCTTCATACTCTTCAACAGTATCTTCATCTTCTTCAGACTCACTGTCATCCACTTCCCTCTTTTTGTTCTTTTCCAGGGCTACAAGCCTGGCTTGAAGTGCTTCAGCAAGCTCCTTCATCTTCCTCATCTCTCTGGCATGTTTTTCCTTCATCTCCTGCAATTCCCTTGCAGTACCACTACCTTTCGGAGGCATTTTGTCAACCTCTCACTCCTCTACCTCTGTCCTTTCGGTGACAGAATCAACTCTACCTCTGCCCTTTCGGTGACAGAATCAACACACAACAGCCCAGACCTTTTGCTGAGCTCTGATACCACTATGATGCAGAGGCATCCACACTAAAACCTTGACATACAGCATGGATGTCCGCAACCCTTCATCATCATCATATTTCCCTTTACACTGTCAGCATCATCATATTTTCTCTCTGCCGACCGATATCCTCCTGCAGACAAACCTTCGCCCTTTCGCCTGTCAGCAGCATCATCATATCCGACTATCGGCAGCATCATCACATTTGGCAAGCGCGAACATCCTCCTGACGTTCACTGTTCATCTTACCGGCAACCTCTACCTTCAGCATCATGATGTTCAACATCATGTTCATCAGTAGGATATAGAACATCCGGTTCCTCCCATATATCCTGATGACGACAACCTCATGCACCCTTCCTTCGATGCTTACGTCACCTCGATATCCTGATGACGATTATCCTGATGACGATGACGTCACATGCAACTCCTTCAATATCCTGCTGTCCCGATATCCTGATGACGATTATCCTGATGACGATGACGTCACATGCAGTTCCTTCAATATCCTGCTGTCGGCCAAACTTAACATTATCGGCCCGCGAAGGAATTGTCAACCCGATCTTCTACCTTATGCCGATACGCTCCTCCTCGGCAACACCTGATGATGTTCACCCCAAAACACATTCAATTTATGCAAACGATTGCATCATGCTCATCTCCACTTACTCGGATGACGCCCGAAGTAACTGCAGGATATACGCAGAAATATCCTGATGATGCCGTTTTGACGAACTTCCAACCTTAGCAAATTTCGATCCGCCGAACCTCCTGGGATGACCCGATCTACTTTCAGGGTGATCTTCCAAACTCTAACAATCAACACGACCTAGCACATACCCATGCTAGGGTCCTCAACACCTCTCGATGACGATCCTGCACACCTGCATGCAAATGAACACAAAATGTAGACTAAATCCTAACCTACTGTACATGGCCATTCCACCGATTCGACGAATCAACCGGTGGAATGGATTAGTGGATCCATGAAACCACCAAAACAGCAAATCGATCACACAGTGGAGATCAAACAGAAAATGAACACAAACAGGATCTTTATTGATTTCAAAAGATGCAATTACAATGCTCAGACTCTCCCTCTGCCTCACTCTCTGCAACCTAGCTTCTCAACATCTATCTCTAAAACCAACCGATCCTCATGTATAAATAGGATCTCTTGCGAGTACTACTGACCCGACTCCAAGCGGCTGGGAGCTTCCAAGCGGCTGGGAGGATCCAACCGGACCTACAGCATAACAGCTGTCTTAACAAACTATCTAAAAATAGTAAAGTATGGTCAACATGACCTTATTACAGGCATTGGTCTTACAAGACCTTCTTGGAAACATTAACAAGACTCAAAACAAACTAACTGCCTCATGGAGGCCAGCTGTCAGGTAGGTGCTCCTGCACCAGTCAATTGGATTTCGATGTCTTAAAATTGAATTTATCAATGACACCTATTCTTAAGGTACCTGACCTAAACAATCATTTTGTGGTAATAAAAATGCTTCTTTAGAAGGTTTTAGGGTTGTGCTTGTGCAAGTTGATAGTGCAATGGCATATAAATACCACAATCTAAAGCCTTACTAGGTTAATTATGCACCACATGATCTAGAGCTAGCAATAATTATTAACACATTGCAAACATGGAGGCATTATCTACTTGGAAAGTCATTTGAGTTAAAGACAAATCACTTTGGACTAAAGTATATCTTTATGTAACTCAATCCTAATGCTAAGAAGAGGTGATGGTTGGATTTTCTAAGACAATAAAACTTTAAGATAGAGTACATAAAGGAAAATAGAATTAAGTGGTTAATTCTTTAAATAGGATGTGACACATTGTAGCATTGTTTGTTTCTTAACCTACCTTTCAATAACAAGTGATCACTAAGTTATCTAAATATCCCCATTATCAAAAGATTTCAAAATCTTTAAGGTAGAACACACAAGTATTCAATTGTGAAGTGTATAAGTAGAATATTTTGGTTTGTTACTTCATTAGGATACAATGTGTTGACTTGCACCCAAATTTCATGCTCAAACTGGGTGCTTCTATTGATTCAATGATTCTTTATTTTGCCAAAGTATCTTTTGTAGGTCATCCCTTTTGTGATTTCCCCACTACAACTCATATCAATGCATTATATTTTAGTTGTGGTGCTTTTGGTGAATTGTTATGTGTCCTTGCTTGCTTTTCCTATGGCTTGTGGCAATCCCCTTTGTCTTGTGATTCCATCTAATGACTTGTTATAGCCCCCCATCACTTTCGATTGCTTTCTCTTGGTATTGCATATGCTCCTAATTTGTCCATTCTCATCGCAAGGGAGTATACCTCAACTATTCACCTTTGTCATCCACTTTGTGATGGATCCTCATGTGTGCAGCGGTCTCACCAAGTTTGCGATTGCAGGACATGTTCTTTTAGGTGTAATCATATGTTGTGGCAATCTCCCTTTGGTCTCGTTGGTCTTCTATATAAAGTTTCTTCTTGTGTGGTGGGATTCTCATCCTACATCTTATGATCAGAGTAGTGGTTCTTATTTTCATTATGGTAGGTCTTGCCTTCCCTTGTGGTGATTTATTTTTTTCTTGGCAGCATCCTAGTGGTCTACAATGTATCCTTGTGTCATGGTAACTATGTTCTTGTGGAGGCCAATTATCTCGTGGTGGAAGTGTTGTGCCCATAGTATTACTTTTTGGCCTTTGTGATGTTTTCTTTTCCCACTCTTAATAGATTGATGAATTCTATAATTCTCTTCGATGATGTTAATGGATGTTGTTCAAACAAGTCAATTGTATTGGTTTCATATGAATTCGTTCAAAACTCGCATTGTTATAATATAATACAATTTGGAAAATAACACAAGGCTTAGTAAATGTGAACGTAGTCTAGAAAAAGGTTCATTGCAATGAAATATTGTTTGATTATCATATTGTTGTTATTTTATTAAGGTATAATGATGACAAGATTAAACTTGTAGAAGATTGATTTGTTATTAGAACTTGATTACTTTGAATGCATTAGAATAATGTTATCTTTATTAAGAACAATTAACAAAAAAGATCCGATATAAGGTTTTACTATTTTGGTTATGAAGCATATTTTGTTCATTAACTAAGGAGTTGTCCTTCAAACTATTATAATGAAAGGATTAACTTAAATAAACACTTATAAAGGCATCATTTTGTTATTATGATTCATATATGAAAAAAATGTTTTCAAATTCAAATGAACACATTAATTTTAGATTCTTTTATGAGACGTTATTTATTTAGATAGTCAAATTTATAGTTAATTAATAAACTACTTAACACTTAAATAAATTGATGGCAATTTAATAAATGCACACTCATAAATTCTATACTAGATAAATTTATCTTATTATTACAATCAAAAGAATCTATTGGTTATTGATAAAGTATGTTTAGGGTATAAAGCTCGTATATCAAATTAAATTAAAGGTACACTCTTAATAGATTGTTCATTCAATTTTGTATGTACCAGTCTCAGTTTTTCTATGTGCACATTAAAAAGAAATGTATAACTAAGGGTTAGGGAACTTAATCTTGCCTAAGTCACCTAGCAATTAGGTATACATGTTTGCTTAATTAGTGAGTGTTAAAATTGTGTTAAGTGTAAATTTTGAATGTTTAATAGGTTAAGTTTGTGCTTTTACTTTAAGACTGCATATTCTTAACCATGTTGGACCTTACACACTAATTCTAAAACAATTTTTTTGTCCCTAATTTTAGGTTCATGTGACATCATGACCCTTTGGTTAGTGGTACCTTATCATTGAAAGGGATCCCTATAAATAAGGTAGAAAGATCCTTGGAACAAAGTGTTGAACACATGGAATACTGAGAGGGGGGGTGAATCAATATTATTTGAAACCACTTAAGCATTTAAACATTCATTCCACATAGCATATTTAATTTGTGGTAAGAAAGGAAAGCATGAAAGCAACCATTAAAAAACATAACACATGAACACCACATTTTTACGTGGAAAACCCAAAAAGGGAAAAACCATGGTGAGTATTATCTCACAATATATTACAATGCAACTGGTTACAAGTTTGATACAAAATGGTGGACTCACTATTCAAAAGAGAAGTGCTCATTGCAAGTGGCTCATTGCCAAAGGACTCGTTGTCCTAAATAGAAAGATATAGAAGAAGGGGTGGTTAACTACCAAATATGAATTGTTAGTAATGCATCTGACTTATGTTGAAGATACAGTTCCATTGAAGCTCAGAATACTGACTTGACACACTTTATCTTCACCACAATCTTATCTTACCCTTCTCTACATCATAGTTTGCACACATACCCACACTTAGTTGGTTTTTTCCTACATTCACACTCGACACAAGAAATCAATCTTGTATACATACCTCAATCAATGAAAACATTAAATAGGTTGGCATACTAGATGTACCGTATGACCTCTTGACATGTCGTCTCAAAACTCAACCTTATACACTTTGAGGAGAGAACCAAAGCATGTAACACATTAAGATAGGTCGACATAACCTATAATTACTTCCATAATTTTTCTCCATATATAACTCAACTTCCACATAACCATAAAACCTTTGGGTCAGCACCACTGGTGAAGTAACAATAGAATGAGCCAATTGTTTACTCACAACTTAACACGCAGACCACAAAAAAGCTTTCCACTTGGAGAGAACATATTTATGACATCTGTGAACTTACCCTCAAAACCACATAGCAAAAGATTCATCTACGGTGGAATGCAGAGAATTCCAACATACCATGCTAATACTATCATTATAGAGTTCGATACTCTGTCAATTATATCTTTAGCTACGGAGGACTTCAAGCCTTGAAACTTTGGATTTAAACTCCTTCAATATGTACCAAAGTTACCTCAGAACCACATGACAAGATTCTTCATAGCAGAGCAATACGGACCCAAAAACTAGTTTACTAAACACTGAAGACAGTACTTTGAGACTTAGACAAATCTGCAAAATGATTGGTTCATTGGTCTTCTTTGTGTTAGATCTAGGGCACACAACTGAGAGGGGGGGTGAATCAGTTGTACAAAAACTTGCTTCTACTTCAAACACTTGATTCTTCTTGTTAGTTAATAGCATTCAATTAACCATCCATGAAATCATAATGCATAAACACAGGAGCAGATAAACATCAACACATTGGACACCAAGATCTTGACGTGGAAAACCCGATTAAGGGAAAAACCACGGGGTGATTAACCCAAGGATTATTCTCTGTTAGAAGAATAAGAAAAATGAATGGCACATGCCAATTAGGGCTCACTGCCCGAGCACACTGCTCACAAAGAGGCACATTGCCTACAAGAGACACACTATCTACAAAGTGATAAGAATCACAAACTTGAACTGGAGATTGACATCTTTAACATGTCTGGATCAGTTCCATTTAAGCTCAAGATACTTCTGCTCTGCCCTTCGCTCTTTCGCTATACCACACTCATCCGCTGCTCAACACACTTTGAAATGAACTCACAAACCTTTATTTATACAAGACATCGACTTAGGAACAATCATCTAAGTCGGCAATCAACCATAAGGACATTCACAAGGTGATTAATACATCCGGTCGGCCACCACAAGAACATTCACAAGATGAACAACTCATCCGGTCGGCTAGTCTGAACAAGAACTTCATCCGGAAGAATATCTTCAATTCCGGGCTCTACCACCAATGTGGACCGACAACATAACCTCAACATGATCCAAGAATCTTCACAAGCTTGCCTGATTGACCAGGTACATCTGCACTTCCTCTACTCACTGGAATCTCTTCTCCTCTTCATCCGGAACTTCAAGAACATAGTCTGTCGCCACTGTCATACTAAAGAAGGTGCTTCCGGACCTCCAAACCATGTACCAATCAAGATGACACATTACAAAGACATCCCAAACACTCTGTCCAATCCGCAGAATAGGACAATGCACTTCCGGATCTCACCGGACCTTTTTGCAACACTCTGTCACTCCGGAGCATCTCCCGGAACTGGTTCTACTTGACCGATCACAACTTTTTCAAATCTTCATGCGGACCTCTGAAATCTTAACTGGATCAACTCAAGACTCATATCTACAAACCCTTTAATCCGCATCCTTTGATCCTCAACCTATTGAGTACATTTGCCTTCTTCTCATCACTATTCTTCACTGTTCCTGATTGAGACTAATTTTCTCAATATCCTCAGCACACAGCTCATCCAATCATTCTTACTAATGCAATATGAGTATGTTGACATCAATGACAACATTGGTTAACCTCATACTTGCAACAATCTCCCCCTTTGTCATTGATGGTAACATATGATGTGAAAAACCATCAAGAGAAGAACTGCTCCTTTCTGTCACAGCTCCCCTTATCAGCAACAACTCTTCACATGTTTTCTCTTCCTTTACTGCTCCCCCTTTGATCATCAATCACTTGTTTTTCACATGTCTTCTCTCCCCCTTTGACATCAATGGCAAAGGGCTCATACTTGCACTTGTAACATATCAGAATCATACCAGCTGCTCCCCCTTAGTAGTAGCTCCCCATCATCAATCCGGATCAAAAAATATGACTGTGATATCCACCGGACTAATGCACATCAGTGCATCCTAGTTCATCACCGGAGGGGCCATGACCCCTAACTTCTCCCTGAGATACTCAAAAGAGTCTTTGGGAAGAGGTTTAGTAAAAATATCTGCAATCTGATCCTTGGAGGGTACATACTCCAATTTGACTTCTTCCTTGTTCACTTGTTCTCTCAGAAAGTGAAACTTGATAGATTTGTGCTTAGTCTTAGAGTGTAATACCGTGTTCTTAGAAATATTAATTGCACTTGAATTATCACAGAAAATTGTGATAGGCTCCTCATATTCAACTTTAATGTCTCTTAGCATCTGCTTCATCCATAAAATCTGAGTGCAACTACCTGCTGCTGCAATGTATTCTGCTTCAGTTGTAGATAGAGATATTGCCTCTTGTTTCTTGCTTAGCCAAGAAACCAACCTTTTTCCTAAAAAGAATGCTCCTCCACTTGTACTTTTCCGGTCATCCACATCTCCTGCCCAATCTACATCTGTGTATGCATGAAGAGAGAAATCCTAATCTCTAGGGTACCATAGACCATACTCAACTATTCCTTTCAAGTACCTAAAAAATCTTTCGATTGCCATGACATGAGATTCTCTAGGATCAGCCTGAAATCTTGCCACAAGACCAACAGCTTGCATTATATCTGGTCTAGTCTAAGTGAGATAGAATAGTCCTCCAATCATTGATCTGTAGTTGGGCTGATCTGTCTTAGGAGAGTCATCATCTTTGCTCAACTTACATCCAGTTGCCATAGGGGTGTTCATTGGCTTTGAATCTTCCATTCCGAATTTCCTCAACAATTCTTTTGCATATTTGGTCTGACAAATAAAGATACCTTCCTTTGTCTGAGTAATTTGCAGACCCAAGAAGAAATTCATTTCACCAAGCATTGACATTTCAAACTCAATTTTCATTTGATTTGCAAAGGTTTTACACAAACTATCTCTTCCTCCAAAAATGATATCATCAACAAATACTTCAACAATCAAGATGTTTTCATTATCTATTTGGAAATATAGATTGCTGTCAGCAGTACCTTTGTTGAAACCAATCTGCACAAGATGCTTATCCAACCTTTCATACCATGCTCTTGGGGCTTGCTTCAATCCATACATTGCTTTCTTCAACTTGCAGACCATATCATCATGATCAGAAAATTGAAATCCATCCAGTTGTTCAATGTATACTTCTTCTTCCAAATCACCATTTAGGAAGGCAGACTTGACATCCATCTGATATACCTTGAAGTCTTTGAAGGTAGCATATGCAAGAAATAATCTGACTACTTCAATTCTTGCTACCAGAGCAAAGGTTTCTTCAAAATCAATTCCTTCTATTTGAGAGTAGCCTTTGTAGACCAATCTGGCTTTGTTTCTGATAACTTCACCAACCTCATTTAGTTTGTTCCGGAAGACCCATTTGGTTCCAATCACATTCTTGTTTCTAGGTCTGGGAACAAGATCCCAAGTGTGATTTTTCTCAATTTGCATCAACTCTTCTTGCATTTCTTTGGTCTAGTTTTCATCATTGCAAGCTTCATTTATTGTCTTAGGTTCAATCTTTGAAATCAGACAGTATTCATTTGAATTTTGAGCAATTCTCCTCCTTATTTGTACCCCTTTGCTTTTGTCACCTATGATCTGATCTTCAGAGTGATTTAAAGTTACATACCTTGGAACTTTCAGAGTCTCTTGCACTGTTGTTTCTTGATCAGGTTCATTTAGACAAACCTCTTCTTCCTGATTTACCGGATCAGTCTGAATCTGACTTTCAGGAAGGGATTGAGTTCCTTGAATCAAAGCACCATCCTGATCATCTTCATCTTATTCATAAAACCTTGAGGGCTTCTCAATTCCTTCATCAACCTTCACATTTGTACTTTCTATCATCTTTTTCAGTCTCTTATTTTAACACCAGTATGCTTTGCTTTGAGTGGAGTAACCCAAGAAAATTCCTTCATCAATTCTAGCATCAAACTTTCCTAGATCTTCATCTCTTTTGATGTAACACTTGCTACCAAATACTCTGAAATATCTCACAGTGGGAGTTATACCAAACCAAAGTTCATAAGGAGTCTTACCGGTATTGTTTCTGATTTGAACTCGGTTAAGAGTGTAGACTGCAGTGCTGACAGCTTCTCTCCAAAACATCTGAGGAACATTTGCTTCCATCATCATTGTCCTGGACGCTTCCTGGATGGTCCAGTTCTTTCTCTCAACTACTCCATTCTGCTGTGGAGTCCTAGGAGTAGACAACTGTCTCTTTATGCCATGCTTCTCACAAAAGTCTATGAATTCACTGGATGTGAATTCACCACCTCTATCAGACCTTAGACACTTCAGTTTTAATCTAGTTTGATTCTCTACCATAGCCTTGAAGATTTTGAACTTCTCAAAGGCTTCTGATTTCTCTTTCAGAAAGGTTACCCACATCATCTAGGAATGATCATCAATCAGTAACATGAAATATCTATCACCTTGCATACTTTTTATTCTTGTCGGACCACATAGATCAGTATGAACTAATTCTAATAATCTGGTAGAGGACTGATCTTTGCTTTTGAAAGAGACTCTACTCTGTTTACCTAGCTGACATTCTTTGCACAAACTATTTGTAGGTTTCACCAATTTTGGAAGATCTCTTACAGCCTGAATATTGCTTATCTTGATGATGTTATCAAAATTTACATGACACATCCTTCTATGCCATAGCCAACTCTGATCAACTTGAACAAACATACAACTTTTATTTGAACCAACCAGATGGAAGATATTACCTTTTCTTTGAGTACCGGATGCAATCTCAGTTCTGGAGCTTTCAAAGATCCCGCATCTTCTATTTTTAAACCGGAGATCATAACCTTTGTCTACTAACTGTCCAACACTGAGAAGATTGTGCTTCAATCCTTCAACATACAGTACATTACCAATTTTGCTCTTTCCATCAAAAGAAATAGTTCCCCTACCTCTGATTCTACCTGCAGAATTGTCACCAAACTTTACCATTCCTCCTTCATACCTTTCTAAATCTAAGAACTTGTTCTTGTCACCTGTCATGTGGTGAGAGCATCCACTGTCAATAAACCAATCATCCTTTTCTTCTACTTGGGCAGCCAAAGCTCTTTCTACAACCTTATGATTGACAGATTTAGAGGATATTGGTTCTTCTTCCTTGATGGCAATAAACACCCATTCATTTCCAGATTTGTCTCCTATCTCTGATTCATCATCTGTTACTCCTTCATTATCAGCTTCTTCATGAACATAATAACAGTTCTTTTTGAACCTTTGTCTGTTAGAGTTTGACCTTACAAATCTTTCTGGACATCTTGAAGCAAAATGACCAATCTTATTGCAGTTGAAGCACTTAAAGGGTAGTTTTCCTTCATACTTACCGGACCCTCTTGGCAGTCTCTTTGCAATGAGGGCTTCAAGTTGAGCTATTTCTACTTCTTCCTCTTCCATGTCTTTCCTTGCTTGATCATACCATGACATCTTCCTTGAAGAGTTCTCTCCCGGATCAAATCTTTGTTTGCCTTTCACATAGGCACTGGCTTTGAATGCAGATTCAGTCTTGGAGGGATCATCTCCAAACTTAGTCATTTCAAATGCAGCTAGTTTGCCAGCCAGTTTCTCTCTTGTGATAGTTGTATGGGCTCTGAATTCATCAATGGCAGCAACCTTGATTTTGTAGGCAGCAGGAAGGGATTTGAGAATTTTGCAAACAATTTCATTTTCATCCAGAACTCCACCAGCATTCCTGATTCCACACACTAGCTCATTCACTCTTGGCATAAAGGTAGTGATATTTTCATCATCTCTCATCTTCAATCTTTCAAATTTCCCTTTCAGACTTTGCAACCTTGCACTCTTGACAAGCTCATCTCCTTCATACAGAAGTTCCAATTTAGTCCAGATCTCATATGTAGTTGGTAGGTCAATAACATTTGAGAGATCTGAGTCATTCAATGTGCTTAGAAGAGCTTCCTTGGTCTACAGATTATTTTCAGCATCTGTGATTTCATTCAGAGTTGTCGGACCACCCTGCGGAGGAACATATGGTTTTGAGACCGTGGTCAAGATGCTTTTCCCATACACTCCAAATGGCATTTCATGTGACCTTTCTAGAGAGTGAAGTTGGTTCCATCGAACTTCAGACTATCCTTCTTGTATGATGACATCCTAGATCTCCTCAAGTGGTTAAGCTCCTTTCAGAGGAACTTGGCTCTGATACTAATTGTTAGATCTAGGGCACACAACTGAGAGGGGGGGTGAATCAGTTGTACAAAAACTTGCTTCTACTTCAAACACTTGATTCTTCTTGTTAGTTAATAGCATTCAATTAACCATCCATGAAAGCATAATGCATAAACACAGGAGCAGATAAACATCAACACGTTGGACACCAAGATTTTGACGTGGAAAACCTGGTTAAGGGAAAAACCACGGGGTGATTAACCCAAGGATTATTCTCTATTAGAAGAATAAGAAAAATGAATGATACAAGCCAATTAGGGCTCACTGCCCGAGCACACTGCTCACAAAGAGGCACACTACCTACAAGAGACACATTATCTACAAAGTGATAAGAATCACAAACTTGAATTGGAGATTGACATCTTTACCATGTCTGGATCAGTTCCATTTAAGCCCGAGATGAACAAGAACTTCATCTGGAAGAATATCTTCAATTCTGGGCTCTACCACCAATGCGGACCAACAACATAACCTTAACATGATCCAAGAATCTTCACAAGCTTGCCTGATTGACCAGGTACATCCGCACTTCCTCTACTCACTAGAATCTTTTCTCCTCTTCATCCAGAACTTTAAGAACACAGTCTGTTGCCACTATCATACTGAAGAAGGTGCTTCCAGACCTCCAAACCACGTACCAATTGAGATGACACATTACAAAGACATCCCAAACACTATGTCCAATTTGTAGAATAGGACAATGCACTTCCAGATCTCACCGGACCTTTTTGCAACACTGTCACTCCGGAGCATCTCCCGGAACCGGTTCTACCTGACCGATCACAACTTTTTCATATCTTCATGCAGACCTCTGAAATCTTAATTAGATCAACTCAAGACTCATATTTACAAACCCTTTAATCCGCATCCTCTGATCCTCAACGTATTGAGTACATTTGCCTTCTTCTCATCACTATTCTTCACTATTCCTGATTGAGACTAATTTTCTCAATATCCTCAGCACACAGCTCATCCAATCATTCTTACTAATGTAATATGAGTATGTTGACATCAATGACAACACTGGTTAACCTCATACTTGCAACACTTTGGACCAACACTACTGCATCTCTATAATGGGTTGACATCAATGACAACACCATACATTGTCATGCTCTTCATCAGTCTCTCCATTCAGCTCATGTTGCCAACACACAGACTTCAATGACAAACTTCCTTCAATCTCTCAACACAAAGTAGAACCTAGAGGAGATAAGTCTAGTTGAGAGCTTTAGGTTCTCAATTGTTATAATGAGCACATAACCTACTAGCATGTAAGATTGTCCAAACATTCCTATTCTTGAACTTTAATAGTGACATGTGTTAAATCAATTGAATACAACATAAATGCTAAGTATTAATAATTAATAATATTGTCATTGATTTGTGACATCTCAATTGTCTTCTATTTTGTTTTTGTGTACTCTATTTGGCATTTTTCTTATATGTGTTTGTGTTACACAAACAGATTATTATTTATTAGACTCTATCTCCTTGACTACATCACCCAACAACTTAGAGGGTGGCTCCTATTAATAGAATTAAACATAATAAAGATTAAATAAATCTTCCCAAGCATTCACACATGCATTTACCTGACAATGTCACAAGAACGACACTAGATTCAAAACCTTTTATTTCAATAAATATTATGAAATAAATGAAAATGTATATTTAACTCATGCAATTATACAAAAACCATAAAATACACTTTTCTTTCAAAACATGCAACAGTAACAAAATAACAATAAACAAAAATGTGGGAGCCTACCTCCCAAAATCCAAGCATTCTAAAGGTCAAAAGAAACTTCTTTCTATATCCTCAAAGCTCCCAAATCCTTCTAAATTCTCAATTGATTTCCCAACTCCCTTGAATCTCAATTTCTCTCTCTAAATTATCAAAATTAAAGTGTCAAAATGAATTAGGCAACCCCTTCCCAAGTCAAGGAAAGATTTATAAAGGGGTGTTTTGTCTCACTCCCCTCCATCTAATAGGATTGATCCACATGGTAAACCCAAAATAAATGCAGCCAACCTCTTATAAAAATAATAAATAACCATATACATCTCATGTTAACTCATATGGGTTTACCTTCTCAAAGAATGGAGGAGTGGAGTGCACTCCTTTCAACCCATTTCAAAGGTAAATGAGTTGACTCAAGGGTACTTGTACTCAAGTACCCATACCTTTCTAAATTCATTCTCTTCCAAAGACCTCTAAAGGTACTCATACTCTTCTTAGACACTCCAAAAAGTCCCCATAAGTACCCTACCCAAAGGTACTAATCCTAGGGTCCTAAAAATAACTTAAAAACACAAAATTTCTCTTTTTACAAGGTTTTAAAATACCCAAAATCTTAAATATGAGTTTCACCTTTTAGAACAAAATTAAAACATGATAAATCACCCACCTGACAAAATACAACAAAATGATAACAATAAAAGAAATGGGACATAACTATAAAATGGTAACATGGATTTGCAAGGGGATCATGGTCACACATGACAAAGATGGTTTGGTATCACTACAAAAACATGGTCAAGGTCTAATTTATCATCTAATCTAAATATCAACTCATAAAGAATTGTCTATCAACAATGTAATCCATAAGCATGATAAAATATCTATAAGAATCTTATATAAAAATCAAATCAACAACTATCAAGATCATATTAGCAACATTATGTAAATTAAAACATCATCAAAGTGGTATATATGGGTATCTATAGTGTGACAACATTCACATAATACATGGCCTTATAGTAATCCTAAAACTTATTTATTTAAAACAACAAATTTTAATATAATTTAACATTAATTTACACTATTATAATTGTAATGATAGAAATTACATACATTATAATCTCCACCTTACATTTCTACACTCATTTTAGTACCCATCCCCATAGAATGTTTTAGTCTCATTTACACTTACTTCTAACCATTCCACTAGTCACAAACAGATAATGTAAGCACCCTAGTCATTATAAATGTATCCCCGACTAGCCCCTAAAACTTGAGAACTCAAGCCTAGGAGGCCACCTACACACCCAATGCAAATGATCTCATTTCCAAATAAAGAAAAAGTGTTCTCACTCATTATTTCCCTAATCCTTACTATGTTTTTTGTTGGCCATGTGCCTAATAACTTAGTATAGAGTCACAAGACGATGATTCTGATAATGCTAATGATGTGGATAATGATTATGATAATGCTAATGATGTGGAGGATGTTCATGATGTTTCAGAGGGTCCACCTATGATTCCTAGACCTCCTCATTCTGATGAGGTGATGCAATAGTTTGACCCTGCCTGGCAGCCTGGCAACCCACATGAGTCCATGTTTGCTTTACTGTATTCACACTTTGTCCTTCCTCTTTCTTTTCTTTTCATGAATAACTAACACATTTTTCACTTTTTGGTTTATTTCGTAGGTAATGTTGAGGAGTGGAGGGCTTTTGTTCATGAGGTCAATGTTAGCCTGGTTGCCCCCTTCACTAGGATGACTCGAGAGACACTTTTGGCTGATCCTGGTGTGCCCCCTACTATTGGGTGACACACTCACATTTTTTCTCCTGCCTATCATGGATGTCAGGTGAGTGTGGATTTGAAGTCCCAGAATCACATCCTTAAGGGTGAGAATTAGGTGCTTCGTGAGATGTCTCATCTTGGATTTAGACAGCAAGATGCTAGTGCAACGGGGCCTTCTCAATCACATGCTCATAGTAGAATGCCTTACTCCCATAGATCTTGTGGACTGACTAGTGGTGCACATAGGCAGAGGAGCAGGAGTCTTGAGGGTTCCATCGAGGGGAACCATCCTTGATTTTACTTTGCTTTTCCTTTGAAATCATGCCCCCTTACATGGAGAGCCTTTACTTCCCTTTGAGAGCATTTTGTCTTAGCTCTTTGTGCTCTTATACATGTGAACTTTGGATATATCAATGAAAGTTTATCTTTCTAAGGTTTTGTCTATCGAATGAGTACTCATCTCTTGTGCATTCTGGAGGTTTTATAACTTTTTGATTATGTTTTTGACCTTCAACTCTAACCATGCAAATATGATGACGATGACATGTTTTTGTAATTTTTTGGCATATATATGAGATGTAGATGTAAGAACACAAGGGATGCTAAAATGAAACATTTACTTCTATTGAATGTCATGAGTTATGACATTGACTTTATTGCTTTGTGACTCTTTTTCTGATTTTGATATGAATGCAATGTGGAACAAACAATATGACTGCTCTTTAATACAATTTTCAATCCAGGGGATTGCAAGTTGTCTTGATATAAGAGACCTATTCAAGGCTGTGAAATAGGATTTTAGAACTCAAGTGGGGAGCAGGAATGAAAATGGAGTGCTTCTGAATTTGGGCTTTGCTAAAGGCTAAACACTGATCCTTATCTAGATAAGACAATTTGACAAGCTTTCAACTTAGACAAGTAACAAATTATATTTATGTTCGCTAGACTTAGATCATAGATGGCAAGCAAGATAGACCCGGGGTAAAGGATAAATGGGAAAGAACTAGGGTCCCTAGGTAGAAGATGATCCTAAAGACTACTAGACCCTTGGCTTTGCTCAGCTAGTGCATGTGTGTGCTTTGTACCTTTCTTTTTTTTAATTTCCTCTATTAAAATTTCACCCTTGAAGCTTTGAGCTTAGACTGATCTCCACCCAAGGGTACATACATTCAATAATCTTCTCTCTTTCACTCTTTTTTGTATCTCTCTCTTGATTTTTCTCATTTTTTTGGATTTTTTGACTTTTCATGAAAATGAATGGTTTTGGATATTTTGATATGCAATAATTTGATCTCTCAATTCAATACTTTTCTCAACACTCTTATTTTGATCACTCATTTTTTATTCACTCAGATTTTAGATTGCTTCCTTTAGAGTTTTGATCTTCTTGATGTTTTTGGCCAAGAAAGATAAGGGGCTGAGGGCCACCCAAAGTTTTTGTAATCTGGTTGGACTTCTCTTCTACTAGGGAAGATTTGGGAAGGTCTTCTTGCAAGCTTATTTTGAACATTGTAGGTTTGAATACTGACTTTATTTAGACCTAACATCTTGGCTCATTAAGATTGGGATCAATGTAAAGCTAAGAGGTAGGCTTTGATTAGAATCACTGGGAGTGAAGAGGGGTATGGTGATTGTGATAACGGGGAATCTCTAGGTCTTGTTCAAGGATCATGTATACCTAGGCAACCTTTGACTCCTTACTGTAATTGAAATAATATAAGAGAAATTCATTGACTATAATGCAAGATGAACATAATGATACTGAAATGCAAGAAACAAATTCTTTTTGGCATTTTTTTATTTTTATAATTTTTTTACAATATTTTTATGTTTTATGATTTTTTTGTGTTTTTAGACATAGTATTTCTTGAGGTGAAAGGCATTTACTATTTCGCCAAATCCCTCTCCCTCCATTGTGCACAAGAGATAGGCATTGTTTCCAACATCTTCTTTAACCTTGTAAGGACCTATCCAGTTTGGTCTGAACTTGTGTTCTTCATCGGCTCTTTTATCGATCAAGTTGTCTCTTTTATCGATCAAGTTGTCTATCCTGAGCACTAGGTCTCCTACTTGAAAAGGTCTCTAGACAACCTTTTTGTTGTAATGGTTTTTCATTCTCATGAGATAGGAATCATGTCTTTGGACAACTCTTAAGCATGTTTCATCCATCATTTCTAGTTTGGCTAATCTCACTGATTGATACTCCTCATTATCCAACAGTCCTTGTAATGACACTCTTAGACTAGGTAGTTCTACTTCCAAGGGTAACACCGCCTCCGACTAAAGAGAGGGCATAAGGGGTAGTTCCAATTGGAGTCCTTATGCTTGTTCTGTAATCCCAGAGAGCTGGATATAGTTGTAAATTCCAATCTCTTTTAGAGTCCTTCACGGTTTTGACCAATATTGATTTCAATGTTTTGTTTGTGGTTTCTGCCTGTCCATTCCCTTGAGGATAGTAAACTGAGGGAGGGTTATGATTGATGTGGGATCTATCACATAACTTTCTCACTTGTGGATTTTTGAATGATGACATGTTTGTCACTATCACTTGGGGAATCCCGAACCGACATATGATTTGATTTAGTATGAACTTGGCAATTACAGTCCCTGAAATAGTAGTGAGAGGCATGACCTCTACCCATTTGGTAAAATATTCTGTTGCGGTGATGATGAACATATGTCCATTTATTGATGGGGGAGATATATTTCCCACAATGTCCAAGCCCCAATTGGATAAGGGCCAAGAGGTAACTATTGGTTGCAAATCTCTTGTTGGTGTATGGTGGACATGGGCATAGGCTTGACATTTTGGACATCTTTTTACGAATTTGATATCATCTCCTTGTAAAAATGGCCAAAAATACCCCATTATATGTATTTTCCTTACTGTAGCATGACCATGAAAGTGTCCTCCACAGATTTTGCTATGGCATTCTTCTAGGATTTTACGTGCTTCTTCTTTGTCGACACATCGAAGCAACATCCCATCTAGGGCCCTTTGATAAATCCCATCATCTATTAGAACATATCTTGCACTGAGGATATGCAATCATCTTTTTTCCCAAGTGAGTCATGTTTTCAGGGTAGGTTTTGTTTGCGAGGTAGTTCACAATGTCTTTATACCAATATGAAGCGGCATATTTCTCAAGATGAATTATGGAAATCTCTTCATCTGGGAAGTCTTCGTTTATGGGCTCCTCTTGAGGAACTGGATTCTTTGCTAGCCAGTCTGTTATCACTTGTCCTTTGACTAACTTTTGATTGACATAGGTTAATTCAAACTCACTTAGTAATGTCACAAACTGGCCATCTCTTCTTGACAACATTGGCTAATTTAAGAAAGTCCTCAATTGTTCAGATCGTATCATATCTCTTGTTTCTTGATTCAATATGTAATGTCGTAATCTTAAAGTTGCAAAGACTATGGAAAGACACTCCTTTTCAGCCTAAGTGTAATTCTTCTCATAGTCCAACAATGTTTGACTTATGAAATATATGGTTCTTTCTCTCCCACCTTCATCTTCTTGAGCCAACATACATGCTACGAAAATATCAGTTGCTCTAAAGTATAAGATGAAGGGCTTGTCATGTTTTGGTGGCATTAGCATGGGAGGTGTCAACAAGAATTTCTTTACTTGCTCAAATGCGTTTTAACGGTCCACTGTCCAGGTTAAGCCAACTTGTTTCTTTAGTAACTAATTGATCAGGTGAATCTTGAAAGTCATGTCTGGTATGAAACACCTGATTATAACTAATTGTCCCAAAAACATTCTTACCATTGTCGCACTTGTTGGTGGGGTCACATTTAGGACTACTTTAAATTTTGCTGGATCAACATCAATTCCTCTTCGTGAAATGATGAAACCCAACAACTTGCCTACCGTGACCCCAAAAACACACTTTTCAGGATTTAACCTTACTTTGTATTCTCGAAGCCTATTGAAGATCTTGTGAAGGTCTTCCACATGTGTTGATCTTTTCTTTGACTTAGCCAAAAGGTTATCAACATAAGTTTCTACTATCTTATGGATGTAATCATAGAAGATATGTGTTATTGCCCATTGATAGGTAGCTCCTGTATTTTTCAACCTGAATGGCATGACCACATAACAGAAGGTTCCCCAAGGAGTGGTGAATGTTGTTTTGTTTTGATCTAATTCTGAGATTCTAATTTGATTGTATCACGAGAACCCATCCATAAGAGAGAGTACTTCATATCCTGCAGTTGAATCGACAATTTGATTTATGGATGGTAATGCTAGAATAAGGTGCCATTGACCTTGTAAATTCCAATATTGTATTTATCCCATTTATTATTTGCTATTTTGTAATTACCCATAAGGGAATGAGGTAGTCTCATTGACACTGGTTATTTCAGAGTTACCGACAGGAGTTATGGAGCAATATTACTGTTGGCAAATGTAAAAATCATGAGTAAATGAGGGTAGGCGTTCCCCTTGGAGAATCTGCTATTTTTAGCTTGCATGAAAAATTGTCATAATGTGGTATAAGTGGATTTATGGCAGTTGCAAGTTGTCATAAGATTTAATGCATGTATAACGCATGCAACACCCATTATTAGTTGTGGTTGCTATTAGTAGACCCAGGTGCCCATATTGGGAAGATTCTTTGTTAGTGGTATCTATGACGGTTATGACACGTCATAAGATGCTTTTTCATGATATTATTGGACTTGGATGCCCAACCTTGCATGGGCAAGTTATTGCCACTTGGTGGTTGCATGTAGACACCATTTAATGCTTGCATGTGGGGTTGTTGGAGGAGAGAGAAAGTGGACACCCAAATTAGAGGGAAAACTCCTCTATAAATATTTTCCATTATATTTGTTGTTACATGTGAGATTTTAGGTACTCAAGTGTTTCCAGAATGCTGTCAGATTGATGACTGGTGGAGAGGGTTGGATAGTGATTGTATTGGACAAATCTTTTATAGATTAATACAAGCTTGTGCCTCTTTCCTGGTGGAGTTTTTTACCTGCAAGCGTTTTCTCCATGTAAACACTATGTTGTGTTTAGTTTTCTATTTTGCATGTTTCTGGGTTTGCATATTTTCATTTGCATGTTACAATCTCCATTGGTAATATATAGTTAAGATTGTAGAAATTACATTTGAATTAGTTTTCCATTTGTGTAGTTGTGCCTTTCATTTCTAATATTTGGTATCAGAGCCTAGCCAACTTTGACTCTTGAGTGGTAGTGTGGAAGTTGTAGCTGCAATGGGAGATTTGTTTATGTTTGTTTTGCAGATCTTATGTTGATATTATGGCTCGATCCACCGTTGCATCAACCTCTCGTTTGGACATTGATAAGTTCATCCGAACGAGGTATGAGTTGTGGAAGCTGAAAATGGAGGATTTGTTGGAAGAAAGAAACTAGCGGTTGGCTATTCAAAAAGAGAAGAAACCCAATGAAGTCTCTTCGGATGAGTGGGATAGACTGGATAAAAAGGCACCGGGAACCATTCGTTTGTGTCTGTCAGATTTTGTCCTGCTGAATGTTGCAAAGGAAGAGACTGCACACAAGTTGTGGAATCAGTTGGGTGAGATCTATCTAGCCAAGAGTGTGGCAAATAAACTCTATTTAAAAAGAAAATTGTTTTCCATGAAAATGAGAGGGTGATTCAATTGTAGAGCATTTAAATTCTTTTAATTTGTTGTTGAGTCAACTTGCTTTAGTAGATGTTGATGTTAGTGAGGAAGATAAATGTATCTTACTTCTTTGTTCTTTACCCGAGTCTTGGGAAAATATTATCCTTTCTATCACTACTAACCTCACGGATCTAAATTTGGATGCTCTTGTTTTAGTGCTACTGTCACAGGAATTAATGAAGAAGAGTTTGGATAGTTTAGGGGATGTTCTCAATGTCAGGGGAAGGTCTAGGGAAAGAGGACCGAAAGGAGATCAGAAAGGGGCTAAGGACAAGTCCAAGGGCTAGTCTAAGACTCTTGGGAAGAAGAAAAGAGTTAAGTGTTGGAACTATAGTAAAAGGGGACATGTGAAGGAGTGTAGGAACCCTAAGAAACTGTCAGAGAGTGCTTCGGATAAGTCCTCGAATGTAGGTGAAGATGTTTTACTTTCTGCATGCAATGTTGCTTCTAATGAAAATTGGTTGGTTGACTCAGGATGCTCATTTCATATGACCCCACATAAGGAATGGTTCTCCACATATGAGGAATATGATGGAGGTAATATCTACCTTGGAGATAACTCTACATATTTGATAATTGGGAAACACAAGGTACTATTGTGTTTTAGTGATGGGAGAATTAAAACTCTCCCTAATGTTTATCACGTTCCTAGATTAGCTAGAAATTTGATTTTGTTTCAAAGCTGAATAATTTGGGAATGCATGCGACTTTTGACAAGCATGGTTGCAGATTGGTGAGAGGGAACTTGGTGGTAGTGAAGGGGAAGAGATTGGGAAACCTGTTCAAGCTTGAAGCCACTACAGTTTGTAATGCCTCTTATGTATCTGAGGCTAGTACTAAAAATACATGTATGTTGTGGCACTATAGATTGGGCCACACTAGTAATAATGTTTTGAAAACTATTAAGAATAAAGATTTGTTAGATGGTTTTCTTATTTTGATGAGCACTTTAATTTCTATGAGCATTGTGTGTTTGGTAAACAGAATAGAAAGTCATTTCCTTTAGGAAGTAATAGAGCAAAAGAGAAGTTAGAAATTATTCATACGAATGTGTTTGGACCTGTGGATAATGATTCTATCAAAAATTCTTGTTATTTGGTCACCTTCATTGATGACGTGTCCATATTAATTTGGATTTATTTTATGAAACACAAATATGAGGTTTTTAATATGTTTAAGGAATTTAAAGTCTAAGTAGAGAACCAATCAGGGTTGAAGTTAAAAATATTAAGATCTGACAATGGAGGGGAATATTGCTCTAAGTAATTTGATGAGTTTTGCAAGCATGCATGTATTCTTAGATAAAAGACAACTTTGTATACACCACAACAGAATGGTGTTGCAAAAAGGATGAACTGAACAATCATGGAAAGGGCTAGAAGTATGTTGAGTGATGCACAATTAGATAAATGCTTTTGGGCAGAGGCTATGTGTACTAATTGCTACTTGGTTAACAGATATCCTTGTAAGGCTCTTGATTCGATATCTTATGAAGTGTGGACAGGTAAGAAACCTTTTGTTTCACATTTAAGGGTTTTTGGCTATGAGGCTTTTGTTCATGTGCCTAGGGAAAAGTGATCTAAGTTGGATCCAAAAGCTAAAAAGTGTACATTCATTGGATACAGTGATAATGTCAGAGCTTATAAGCTTTGGAATCCACTAACCCATAAGATTATCTATTCTAGACATGTTATTTTCAGGGAACTTAGAGCTATTTCTGAACCTGAGTAGCTAAAAGAAAAAGATGAAAAGGTAAAGAGAGTGCACTTTGAGTTAGAGAAGCAAAATGCACCTTAGAAAGAACAGAATGATGGATTGGGGGTGAATAAGAAGAAGAAGATTCAAGTAGTAATGATGAAGATGAATCTGATGTTACAGAAGTTGGTACAGATGATCATGTAGAAGAACAAGTTGAGACTTTTACCCCACTCTTCAGGAGATCCACAAGACAATGAAATCCAGTTGACAGGTATAGCCCACTAGATTTTCATTGTGTAGTTTCTATATTGAGTACTAATGATGAGCCTAGATCCTAGAGGGAAGCTATTCTTATAGATGATTGTGAGTCTTGGCATTTAGCCATGTAGGAGGAGATGATGGCTTTAGACTCTTGTGACATTAGGGATCTTGTTCGTCTGCCCAAAGGAAGAAAGACCATAGGTTGTAACTAGGTCTTCATGATGCAGGAGCATCCCTGGTTCAAGAGCAATCTTGCATCGACCAAAAACATTTGCATTTTAGTTCTTTCATTTTCTAGTTTAGTTTAGGTAGTTCAGTCAGAAGCAGTTTTCAGCTTGTGGTCTGGTTTTGGCATTTCACATCTTGCGGATCTAAACTTAGCATCTACATTCCTTCATCTACATCATATCAAGAATTTAGAGCATTCAGATCAGTTACTAGAAAGATATCTCTGTCAGAAGATCAACTATTTTTCTCAGAGCGGAGCATCCTGATAGTCTATGGTAATCATCTAAAGGAGAAGTCTTGCAGATCATTCCTTGACTTGCGGATCCTAATGACACATCATTCATCGATCCTTGGTTCGTGGCTGACCTTCCTCAGAGGTCCGCATGTTGTTCCATTCATTTGAGGAAGTGTTCTATGCATTTAGGTCCGACCTATCTATGTACACATTATAGCTCTTCACCGGAGTTTGTGACCTTCTGTGGCCAACGCAGAGCAATTTATTGGTCTGAAAATGATATATAAAGATGTAATAGATCCTTAGGAAAGTAGTTAACAAATTCTCATGATTTAGAAGATAGATAGTTGGCTCCTTCACAAGAGGACTTCAAAGCTTTATCTTGCGCATGTATGTAATCAGGGATGTGAGCCCTACTTGTAAGCCTGCATGTTGCCAACCAAATTGTATTTGAATTATTTGATATACTGAATGACTGAATCTACATTTGATTTAGTTGTTTCTATTGTGTTTACTCTTGCTGCATGGTCTAGATAGTTCATTCTGTGGACCCTCCTACCGTGACTACACCAAGTGGTATCAGAGCGAAAGTTTGATTCTTTGGGAGTGAATTGAGCGAAGTTGGCGAGGGAATTCCGTAAGATCTTGCTATGGATAGATCATTGAATTGAGGTAGGTTACTTGTGTTGCAATCAATCACCGATTGTGAGGCAATTGTCACCTTGTAGCCTGATCACCGAACCTAAGGTAGTTTGCACCTAATCCTAGGAAGAATGCCACCGAGGAGAGTTGTTTCTATTGGTACAATGGCTAATAGAATGGATCAGATGATGGAATTGATGAGAACAATGTGAATCCATTTGGATGATATTGAGGAAGATAGGCAAAGAGGGTTGACACCTAGACCTAGTGTTGAAAGTGATGATGAAGAAGAATTTCAACCTGCTGAACAAACTGGCGAAACCCTAGAAGGTGATGAAGAGGAAGAATCAGATCAAGTAAAGATGTTGCAATCTATTTCAAAGATTAGAAAGAGTCCTAGAGTTGATGTGCTGAACTATACTGGTAAATTGAACCCTGAAGAATTGATTGATTGGATAAATGACATGGAAGAATACTTTGAATATGAAGAAATTGAAGATATGGAAAATGTGAAATTTGTGAAGACAAAGTTGAAAGGACATACTTCTATATGGTGGAAAGAAGTTCAGTTGGAAGGAAATAGAAGAGGAAAAGAAAAGATTACAAAGTGGGACCCGATGGTGACAAAGTTGAAGAATTAAATCATACCTATTGACTATGAGTTGGAATTGTTGAAGAGATTGCAAAACTTGAGACAAAAGGAGAAATTTGTGAAGGAGTACACTGAAGAATTTCATAAGATGATCATAAGAATAGGACATAGTGAAGAAAACAAGGAGAAAGTGGCGAGATATATCAATGGTCTAAGATTGAACATTCAAGAAGAACTAAGCTTGGTAAGGATGACATCTTTGGAAGAAGAATATTAGTTTGCCTTGAAGGTTGAAGAGAAGCTGAATAAGAGGCATGATCAGAAATAGAGAGGTAGAGGAGGTAAATTTTAGAAAGGAAGAACATTTTCTGGAGGAGACAGATCATATCTGAAGCAGAACAAGTTTGACAGCCCATTTAAGAAGGATGACAGAGATAACAATGCTTACCAGAGAGATGACAAAAATTTCTACTTGAGAGGAAACCCTAGTGCATACCGGAATGAAGGATATAGAAGAGAAGGAAGAGGATTGGATAAAAAAAATTCAAAGGTACTTGTTTCAAGTGTGGAGGTGAAGGACATAGAACATTTGAATGTAATCAGGGTAGTACAAGTAAGAGGACAGAGGACAAGAACAATGGAAGAGCAACCTATGTTGAAGATGAACTTGTTGAATCACTGAGTTTAGTTGGCAAACCTAAGAAAGGAGAATCATTGGTGATGAGGAGAGCACTATTTCAAGCAGAGAGAAATGAGGAACCACTACAGAGGAAAAGCTTGTTCAGAACTAGATCCAAATCTAGAGGTAAGTGTTGTACAGTTGTAATTGATAGTGGTAGTTCAGATAACCTAGTTTAAGAGGAGATGGTGACTAAGCTGAAGTTGGAAAGATTAAAACACCCTAAGCCCTATCGGATAGCATGGATTCAAGATGATCATAAGGTACTAGTGAATGAACAATGTTTGGTGAAATTTCATATTGGATCTTATCATGATGAAGTCTTGTGTGATATTATGCCTATGGATGTTTGTCATATCTTGTTGGGTAGACCTTAGCAGTATGATAGAAAAGCTATACTTAGCAGTATGATAGAAAAGCTATACATGATGGGAGAAAGAATACATATACTATAACAACAAATGGAAAGAGAATTACTTTGATTCCTTTGGAAGATGATCCTAAGGGTAAAGTATGTGGGAATGCTAGAATCTATTTGGTAGATGGAAGAAAATTTTTGGATGGTTTGAGACATGAGAATATGTGTTATGCCTTGATTCCTAAGAAGCCTGAAACATTGAAGAAGGAGACTGAAGAATCATAATCGGAGGAGATAAAGGAGTTGCTGACAGAGTATGAAAACATCATATCATATAATGTACCTGAAGGATTACCACCTATAAGGAGTATTACTCATCACATGGATCTTATATCGGGAGCAAGTTTGCCTAACAAAGCAACACATAGAATGACATCGGCAGAGAATGAGGAATTGAATAGACAGATACAGGAGTTGTTGAGGAAAAGTTTGATCAGAGAAAGTTTGAGTCCTTGTGCAGTACCTGCAGTTTTGGCACCAAAGAAAGATGGAGAATGGAGAATGTGTACTGATTCTAGAGCGATAAACAAGATCATAGATAAGTATATATTTCCTTTACCTAGGATGGATGATATCATGGATTGTTTGAGTGGAGTAGGATATTTCACAAAGATAGACTTGAAGAGTGGATACCATCAGATCAAAATCTGAGAAGGAGATGAATGGAAGACTACTTTTAAGATAAATGAAGGATTGTATGAGTGGTTAGTGATGCCTTTTGGATTGACAAATGCACCGAGTACTTTCATGAGATTGATGAATGAATTCTTGAAGAAATTCTTGGGTAAGTTTATGATTGTATACTTGGATGATATTCTAATTTTCAGTAAGACAAAAGAGGAACATTTGTGGCATATTAGACAAGTTTTGCAGAGACTAAGAGAAGAGAAATTGCTAATAAATATCAAGAAGTGCAATTTCATGAAGGAAGAGTTGGTATATTTGGGATTTTTGCTGAAGGATTGAAGATGGACCCTGAGAAAGTGCGATCAATTGTTGAATGGACTACACTGGAGAGCATTGGAGAAGTTAGATCATTTCATGGATTGGCTTGTTTCTATCAGAAGTTCATCAGAAATTTTAGTTCAGTATGTAACCCTATGATAGAGACAATGAGAGGTGACAGAAAAGATTTTAAGTGGACATCTGGAGCAGACAAAAGTTTTGAATTGTTGAAGCAGAAAGTGACAAAGCAACCTATTTTGGCATTACCGGATTTCAATAAGGTATTTCAAGTTGATTGTGATGCAAGTGGAAGTGCAATTGGAGCAGTGTTAAGTCAAGAAGGTAGACCTGTAGCATATTTTTGTGAGAAGTTGAATGATGCAAGGAGAAGATATTCAGTTTTATGGTCAGGAGTTCTATGCCATAATTCAAGCCTTGAAGAAGTGGAGACATTACTTGTTGCCTAAGGAGTTTGTGTTGTATACAGATCTTCAAGTTTTACAATATTTGAACAGTCAAGGCAAGTTGAATCAGAGACATATGAGATGGGTTGAGTTCATGCAGAGTTATACTTTTGTGTTGAAGCCTAGGAGTGGTAAATCAAACAAATTTGCTGATGCATTAAGTAGAAGAAGAAACTTGTTGACAGAGATGAGAGTTGAAGTGTTGGGTTTTGATGAATTGAAGAACATGTATGAGGGAGACACTGATTTTGTAGAACCTTGGAAAGCATGTAAGGAACCTGTTGTGACAGATAGGAGTAAGTGGTTGGATTATTTCATTCAAGAGGATATACTATTCAAAGGAAGTTAGTTGTGCATACCTAGAAGTTCAATGAGAGATAATTCGATCAAGGAGAAACATAGTGGTGGATTGGTAGGACATTTTGGCATTGACAAGACAGTGGCTTTGGTGAGTGAAAATTACTTTTGGCCTCAGATACCTAAGGATGTTTAGAGATTTGTGCAGAGTTGTAGAGTTTGTCAAGTTGCAAAAGGGAGTAGTTAGAACACTGGATTGCATAAACCTTTGACAGTACCCGAGAGACCTTGGTAAGACATAAGTATGGATTTTGTAATGGGATTGCCTAAGACACAGAGAGGACATGATTCAATATTTGTAGTGGTTGACCGATTTTCAAAGATGGCTCATTTCATACCGTGTAAGAAGACAATTGATGCAGTACATGTAGCTAACCTATCTTTCAAGGAGATTGTAAGATTGCATGGATTACCTAAGAGTATAGTTTCAGACAAAGACACAAAGTTTGTTTGATATTTTTGGAAGACACTTTGGAAGAAGATGGAGACAGATTTGAAGTTCAGTTCAACTTTTCATCCATAGACAAATGGACATACAGAGGTAGTGAATAGGAGTTTGAGAAACTTGTTGAGATGTTTGGTTGGAGAGAAGACATGAAGTTGAGATTTGATTCTTTCACAAGTAGAGTTTGCATACAATAATTCAGTAAACAGAAGTACCGGAAGAACATCTTTTGAGATTGTTACCAGAGTGAATCCTAGAGGAGTTGCAGAATTGAGAGACATCAGTACAGAGGAAAAGAGAAGTGCAGAAGCAAAAGAATTTGCAAAACATATGAAGACAATGTATAATTAGGCAAAGAAGTATTTGGAGAATATGAACAGTAAGTACAAAGAAAAGGCTGATAAGAAAAGAAGACATAAGGAATTTGAAGAGGGAGATGAAGTAATGGTATGCTTGAGAAAAGAGAGATTTCTAGTTGGGACATATAACAAGTTGAAGATGAAGAAGTTTAGACATTGTAAGATACTCAGGAAATTTGATTCAGAAAATGCATATGAAGTAGAGTTACTGGAGACATTGAGTATATCACCTATTTTCAACATTGCAAATCTATACCAGTATCATGAAGTAGAGTTTAGTGACAACATGGAATAGAACTTGAAGAAGAAGTTACCACAACAAGCACTGGAGCAGATAGAAAACATTTTGGACAACAGAGTTGGATGCAACACTAAAGGAAGACAATACAAAGAATATCTTGTGAAGTGGAAAGGCAAACTGGAAGAAGATTCATCATGGATTTCTTAGGCTGAGGTGGACCATCTTGGTTCTCCCTTTGCCCCAACAAAGTGAGGGACTTACTTTTTTAAAAACCTTAGATGTCTGATGTAGGAGCATCCCTAGTTCAAGAGAAATCTTGCATCAACCAAAAACATTTGCATTTCAGTTTGTTTGCATTTCAGTTCTTTCATTTTCTAATTCAGTTCAAGCAGTTTTCAGCTTGTGGTCTAGTTTTAGCATTTCACATCTTGCGGATCTAAACTTAGCATCTACATTCATTCATGTACATCATACCAAGAATTCAGAGCATTAGGATCAGTTTTCGGAAAGATATCACTATCAGAAGATCAACTATTTTTCTCAGAGTAGAGCATCCTGACAATCTATGGTAATCAACTAAAGGAGAAGGCTTGCAAATCATTTCTTGACTTGCGGATCCTAATGACACATCATTCAATGATCCTTGGTTTGTGGCCGACCTTCCCCAGAGTTTTGCACATTGTTCCATTCATTTGAGGAAGTGTTCTATGCATTTAGGTCTGACCTATCTATGTACACGTTACAACTCTTCACCAGAGTTTGTGACCTTCCTTAGCCGATGCAAAGCAATCTATTAGTCTGAAAATTATATATAAAGATGTAATAGATCCTTAGGAAAGTAGTTATCAAATTCTCATGATTTAGAAGATAGATAGTTGGCTCCTTCGTAAGAGGACTTCAAAGCTTTATCTTGCGCATGTATGTAATCAGGCCTGTGATCCCTACTTGTAAGCCCGCATGTTGCCAACCAGATTGTATTTGAATGCTTTGATATACTGAATGACTGAATCTACATTTGCTTTAGTTGTTTCCATTGTGTTTGTACTCTTGCTGCATGGTCTGGATAGTTCATTTTGTGGACCCTCCTACCGTGACTACACCACTTCAAGAAGAAGTTTGGAGCAGACGGTTCATTGGAGAAGTACAAGGCTAGACTGGTAGGCAAGGGCTACTCCCAGAGAGAGGGAGTTGATTTTGGTGATGTAGACACTTAAAAATGTCCTCATGTCACAAATATGATAGGATAATTTCCCCTTCAAATTTCATAGTTCAACTAATTCAATTTCGTACATTCTAATCATTTATCCACATCTTCTTCTATAATTAAACAATTAATTCTAATTGATTATTTAATTATTCATTTTTTTAATTCCCCTTTCATTATATTAAACAAATAAAACATTTGTTTAAATACTGTAACCTAATTGCCAAAATCCCCTTTCACATGCATCCTTTCAATAAATTAAATAAATTGGACAAATTTATTTAATTTGAAAATCATTTCCCACCTCACCAGTTCTCCTAATTTTGAATTCAATTTTGTCTTGTAGTGGTGAGGAAACCCTAACTGATCTCAACCCTCCATTTACCTCCAAATTCAACTCTTAATCATGCCCTCCATTCAAATAAGGTCTTCTATAAAACAACTCATCCAGCTTCATTTTGATCCCTAATGTCTCTTATGCTCTTAGAACTCTCTCTCTCAATTGTAAACTCTCCAGAATCTTGCTAGTCACTCACAAGAGCTTTTCAAGATGGTTGCATGAATTTGTAAATCTGAGAACAATAAGGCAAGATGGAGGAGACCAATGAAGATTAGTCGATGTTAGCTTAGATTTATGGTTTATTTTCTATTTGTTTGCTTGATTTCTAGGTTTGATTGCACTTCATTGCAGTTAGGGTTTAGTTAGTTTATTGTTTTTCACGTTAAACCTGATTTTCCCTAACAACAAATGGTGAACTCGACATGAAAGCATGTAAAATTTAACATTTTTTTGTGATTTTAGCAACTCAACCTTTGCAGGTGGCTTCCTAGTCTCAAACAAACCTCACCATTGATTCGGGGAGGCCCTTTTGGTGAAAAATGATTGTAAATTCGTCAAATTTAGCTACAGGAAAAAAAATTGAATTTTTTAAGCTTTGGACCCTCTGCAGTGCCATACCGTACAGATCTGTACGACCTGCGTAGGGATCTTTAGTTCAATTTCTGGTGTTTGTTGGGTTTTTCATTGCCTAATCCCTCTGATTGTAGGATTTAAATGCATGTTGAAAGTGGTGTTTGCAAGATTTAATAAAAGAACCCTAGGCCACCATAGTCCACGATATTCTTAGTTGCCATCATGCCCTACATTCTCGTCCACCTATGTGTAAAACCCTAACTTCACTTTGCTTTCTGCCTGATCTAATCCTTTCATCGCTTGTAGGAGTCCATTCCTCTACTCCACCCATCAACTTACTATGCATTCCCACTATCGTGTTGATAATATCAAAGATCCCCACCGCCACCCAGACTTTTCCGCTGCTTGTTATACGCCCTTCTGCCACCATAAAATCCTTGTCACTTCTGACTACCAATGATTCGCCACCATACAAAATCCCGTATCCTAGCCTCCTCTCTCTACAAGAACCCTAATACAATCTTCCCGCCAGAGGATTCCTGTTGTCGCCGTCCTACAACCTCTAGGTCGCTGCTCATAGACAAAGCCATCACCACCATTAAGAATCCCAACCAGTCCCTAAAACTCTCAGTCGACACTCTTTACGTGGTCGCCACTGTTGCATTGAATTCATTGCCGCCTGTTTAAAAATTGTTCCATCGCCACTAAGATTTGTCACCCCCTGAACCATAACTCACTGCCTATTATTTCATCGACCCCAATTCTTATTCCTCCATTGGCATCTTCTGTTCGTAGATACCCTAACAACTGTCCTCCACTAAACTTCATCCTCTGCCACTCTGAAAGCCACTACCACCCTTCACAACAAGGTCGACACTCCCTATCACGGTCGAAGTGCTCAAATCTACCAGTCGATGTCTTTAAAGTCTCCACCCTCTATATTTGAGGTTGCCACCATAACTCACTCGCCACCTATAAACTTCAATCGCTATCCTAAACCAACCATCTTGCCTTTGAAACCCTGGCTCCACCTTTCTGCCACCTTATAGCTCCTAGTCGACAAATTTCAATTGTTTCATCGCTACCATTTGAATTCTCTGCCATCATCTTTACAGACCCATTGACTCATTAACTTCATCTTGAACTCCCCTCATTCGATCAACATCAAAACTTACCTCACTTGGTTAGCTGACCTCTCAAGTCAGCTATTCACTAGTTCATGCAAATCTTTGATAGTAGTTTAGTCGGGCTATAAGCCTTTTTCAAGTAGTCGTTGGTCAGCCATGGGTAGGACTCTACACCCTTAGCTTCTTATATATATATTCGCTTTTAGTTTGTCCTTGGTCACATGGGTGACCAGGGGCCGATCTAAGCCCTAACCAACAAATAGACCACCAACCTCCTAAATTGAAGACATGTGACCACGTTTAGACTAACCATTAGCGGTCACAACTAACTGTTAGGGTTACCTTGCACCTCCACATGCCATAAGGAAGTAGATTTTTTCTTTTTATCATAGATTGGTCAAGCAGGCTCCAAATCATGCAAATGAACACTCGTTGGAAAGCTAACTCTACAAACTACACGGTAGTGTAGGTTTTATTAGGTAAAAGTGTCATTTTATCAGGTAAAGTTTTGGTCAAAGTCAACATTGTTTCACAACTTCAAACACACATATCTTTTGTGTTTTTTATCGTATTTTGACGATTTGTTTTTGAAACTGCTTAAAATCTCTTGAACTTTATGATTCTGCTGTTTATTTTACTGTAGATAATTAGTTTTTTTAGATATTTTCCAGATTGAATATTTTGACCTTTTTGTTGAGAAACGAGGCATTTACTTTAAATTTCATGTTTTTTACATTATCATAGAGGTTTTGTGCTACTAATGTCTGATTTTCAACTTGTGGTGTTTGCTAGGTAAAGACTTTCATCTGAAACTACTAACACATTTTGATGCAAGGTTCCTTTCATTTTCATGTGCATGTGCTTGGTTATCATAGGAACATTTGGATTTGGTGCACTAAAATAAACATCATCTTGTTGTTTCACACTTGGTTTGGCTTAAAATGAATCAATGTTTGCTTTGCTTGGTGATTGTGTTTAGGTTGTGAAGTGTGTATGCTCTTCCCTCATGCTTTAAGTGATCTTGGGAATCAAAAACACTTCCCAACATTTGCATAAATCACACCACACATTTAATTTCTAAGGGTGAATGAACATTTGTCTGGTGTGGCATAAGTCCAAAAATACGTATGCTCTCCCCTCACATTATCATATGAACTTGGGGATCAAAAGTATTTTTTGGTGTTTAGGTCACTTTTGTTACCCTTTAGAGTGGGCCTACTCTTGAGACACATCCACAAGGAGAACTCATTTATGACCCCAAGTGGTACTTTCATCCAGTTCGCTAGACAAAATAGAGTAAGGTGAAAGCCAAGTCTAAACTAGTATCAGTGTTTACTGTACAATGCTAGTTCGAAAGGAGGCATACCTTGCGTATATGAGACTCCTAGTAGGACTAGTCAAAGCTTTAAGTATCTTGTTGGATGCTTGTAATGTGCCCATCCCCTAGATATTCACTACGAACCTTTTGTGCTAGTTGCCAAAATCCTTCTATTTGCTGGTGCAGGAGGTCGGGCCTTTGAAGCCATCCCACGTTATCGTAGTTCAAAGTAGAGATAACAAATTCCTTGAGATCTTTGGGTCTTTATGAATTTGAATTTTGGTGTGCCTGAGAAGTTAGTGCCATGTAAGGGGGAGCTAGTGCCACCAAACATCTAAGCTATCCACTCTCAATAAGTGCGGCTTGGAGTTATCCGTAGTGGGAGTCCAACAAATATTGTCTTTGCCAGCCTAGGGTTGTGCATGTTTTCAAAGTGCTTTTGAAAACTTATCAAAATACAAAACATCAAGAGTCACCAAAGACAACCAATATGATTTCCAAGTGTCTTCTATGTGCTTTCTTAGTCATCACCCTTAAACATTCTTTCCAACCCATTCATTCCAAGTCATCATAGCCTTATCACTCTTCCTAATCACATTCATCCTTATCATTCCATCATTCTTATCATCCACATAACCCATATCCTAATCATCATCCTTTTCCCATCCTAATCGCATCCTAATTACATTATCATCCTTCAACATTATCCTCTTTCTAATCCAACCAACACCATTCCAAGTCAAACCAACATCTAGTCATCCAATCTTGTCATTCCACATCGTATCCTAATCACATTATCCTAATCCATCCAAGTCACCATATCCTATTCATCATTCCTAATCACCCTCCTAATCCAACCCACTTCATCGTAGAATCACATCATATCCTATCCATCATTCCTAATGATTTCACCTTATCCTAATCATATCCTATCCATCATTCCTAATCATTCCACATAGCCTAATCCATTTTCATCCTAATCAATCTAACTCATCATAACCATATCCTATTTATCATTTTTCATTATTTCACCTCATCCTTATCATATCTTCATCATCCTATTCATCATTCCACCATATCCTAATCATTCTCCTACTCATATCCAAGTCATTCCTATCTAACCCTAATCACCTCTTTCATCTAATCACCATCATCTTATTCATCCTAGTCAAACCTTGATCACCTCTTTCATCTAATCACCATCATCATAATCATACCATAATCATCTTCATTCATAATCCAATCAACTTCTTCCTGTTCCATCCAAGTCATCTAATCTCATCATTGCACATCATCATCTTCATTCTAATCTAATCAATCATATCCTATTTCATGTCCTATCCATTCATTCCAATCCAATCATCCCATCCTAATGATTCCTTATCACAATACACCACAATTGTAGGGAAACCCTTGAGCATATACTCTCCCTATCGAATCCTATTGCAATTGTGTCAAAACCTTATAGACCTGCTGGTGTGAGGCCTATTTATTTCACTCCCTTATTTTGCTTGTTTCATATTTACAGTTGATGACATTTTGGCATTTGGGGACTGTTGATCCCGATATGTAGATTCTCTAGACTATATTCCTTTATTTTAGATTAGTTATGCTTAGTATGTGGTGATTTGACTATGTCTTGATTTTGATTCACTTATGATGTTTACACATGTGATATGCACTTTGATGATATTATAGATGTTAGTTATGAAATAATTATATGGAATTGATATGCAATTTTGATTTTGAGATAGTATATATAAATGCAATTATGAATCTTATTTATGATGTGATTTGTATAATGTTTTAAATGAATTATGCGATGACGTGAATGTTGCATTTCCTTGCTTCGGCTATGATATATATACGTTGGATTAATCTATTTGTTCAAGTGCGCAGGTGATTTTCTAGGCCATGGAAAATCAGAGATCGATCTTACACCTATGTGCTTTCCATATTATACCGATCCATTCCCAAGAGGAACAAGGATCATGTGTGATTGTATGATGTTTTGTATATGCTTGCATTTTACTATTTGGCCTAGATTTCATCATTTTATATTATTTAAATGATGTTTTGTAAAATATGTGTTTAATTTACATCACTTGGTGTCTTTTAATTTTGTGGCCATTTTATGTGGATTTTTATCTCCTTAATTGTTTACTAAGGGCTAAAATTGACCCTAGGTGATACCCCTAGGGTCTAGGGCCCATTTGGGCTTGCCAAACCCTAGGGTTACCCCTGTCTAGTCACCGTAAACTTGGGTTAAATAAAAGTGGCGAATTTTCAATTTGGATAAGTGTGGGAGATGAGTCATGCCTTGAAAGAAGACCCATCTCCCTTTCCAATGCATGGGATTCCAGTACCTTGAAGACTTGGGGAGTCTTCAAGACCCCCAAATGTGTGGAACCTTCCTCCAATGCTCTCACACAGGTGTGAGAGCATCTTGGAGTGAGAGGGCTCCCTTTGGAGAATAAGGTGATGACATGTGTCATCCCTTATCCTCTTGGAGCCCATGTGGTGAGATGCCACCTCTCCACCTTTGCTCTCACACATGTATGAGAGCACATGTGGAGAGGGTGAGGTTTGAATGGATGGGAGGGTGACACATGTCATCCTCACATTTCTTTTCCCTTGCAAGTGGGATGAGAAGAGGAAGGAGAAGGTGACATGTGTCACCTTCTCATTCCTCAAGGCCTTGGAATGAGGCCTATTTTAATTCCTCTTTAAGAGGGGAATGGGGTTCTTGCTTTGGCTTAATTTTTCTATCTTGGGACGGATTTTGGAGAGTTGGAGAGATTTTTGGAGGATTGGAGGCTTGGAGAAAGCTTGTGGGCTCTTCTTCAACTTTCATCCATTGTTGGGCTCTTAAGGTAAGCCTCATGGAATTTTAGCCTTCCTTATGCTTTGTTAAATGTTGGTTATGTGTTTGAAATGATTTTGGTGTTGTTCTTCTTTGTTGTGGGGGTTTTGGGATGAGACTACCAACTTGGGTGTGTCCATCCACGTGTGGGGTGGGGGAGGAGTGAAACTCCTTGAGGTCACCCTCCTGGTGTTGGTATTTTTATGGCCTTGAGGGCAAGATATTGAGTATGGGGTATTTTTGGTTGGCATGAGTGCCATGGTGAAATCTATATATTCATGGAGGTATCATTTTGGGCTTGAGGCCTTATTTTTGTGTTGAGATCTTGATATTTTGTGGGGTGATCCTCTTGAGTTGAGTGATGTTCACTCCTCTACCCCTTCAAACCTATTTCAATGGGTTTTGTGTTGTGTTAAATCTTATGGGTGTTTTTAATGATTAGTGTTGTTTGCTTATTGTTGTGTTGTGGTGTGATAAAGCCATGTGAAGATTGACCTCCAAGATCGGGGGTGACCCACTTGCGGGTCTATGGTAGGGAGGAGAGCATTTTTTAGTGGCTTGGTTGTCCCTCCATTGTTAGTTTCTTGCAGGTGGTTGATTATGGCATTTGGAGCTTGGTGGGAGTGTATTTAAGTTTATGTTTTCATTGTCATTTTGGCTACTTGAGAGCCATGGTCATAGTAATGGTCCTTGTATTGTTGGACAAAAAGAATGGAGAAAAAAATGCTCTCTTAAGTTGTAATTGTTTAAATGGATTTTTATGTTGCACTCTATCTTGTTGTAGTTGTAAAAATGCACTATGTTGCTGGTTTCATTATTGCTATGGAAAAAGTTATATTGAATGTGATTAGAGGCCTTTGGGAATAAATTATTTAGTTGCTATTTATATTACTATTTCAAAAATAAATTAATGCAGTTGCTGGTTATTCAAGGAAAATAGATGCAAGCTGATTAACTTATTACAGAAGTAGTTAAAAATTCCTCTTTACTATGTAAAAGGAGATGTGATTTAATTTTTGTCAATTTAAATTACCTAGGACAACAAGTAGAAAAAAAGAAAAAGAAAAGGGACAAAGAATGAATATATGGTTGTATTTGTTTTTAGAGGGAAAAATATTTATCTGGGTGTGAGATTTATATACAAGCTTTTAACAATGTAATCATGTGTTATATCTTTGTAAATACTTATATTACACACACACACACATATGTATATATATATATATTATACATTTGTTTTATTGCAATGGATTGTACTTTAACTGAGAATCTGAGGGATATACATGAGTGTATATATATATCTATACATATATATACATATACATATACATATACATATATACATGTATATATGTATATGTATACATATACATATATACATGTATAAATGTATATGTATATGTATATGTATATATATATGTATATGTACATGTATATATACATATACATATACATATACATATATGTATATGTACATGTATATATACTATATATATAGTATATATACATGTACATATACATATATGTATATGTATATACACATATACATATACATATATATACATATATACACATATACATACATATATACCTACACACACACACATATATATATGCCTGATGTATATATATCATAGTATACATAGAACGGAATAAACAATGTTTATTTTTATTCTGAATAGAAAAATTATATTGCAGTGTTAGCTTTTGCTGAAGGGCCGAGATGGACGACCGTCACTGGTGGTTTCCAGTGTTTCTTGTTTTTACGATAGTAAGTTTTGGTTGTGGGTGGGGGACGAACCCCACCCACTACCCACCATTCGGTGGGTAGTGGGTGGGATCCGGCCCCCACACCCCCGTAAAACCCTTACATATAGCTTTAAAAGCTGCGATTTATGTTTAGACCTGTGATTTGCTTAGTATCTGTAGCTATTTTGTGGGTAGCGCCCACGGCTCTCAACTTGCATCTGTCGATCCTTTGCCCTTTCGGCATCTACATTTCGAACCTACTTTTAACACAATATATATATATATATATATATATATTTCTCTTGTCTGTAGTATACCTAATGTAAATACACATTCTGGGTTATTTGTTCATCATGCCTCTATCTACAGGGCTATATATATATATTTTACACAAAAAAGGGGGCATTTCAAATAAACATATATTCAATAAATATACCTCTGTGGTATTATCTTGGCTGCCTCATTTCAGACCTGCAACACACAGATGAAAAAACAAGGAAAATGAGAGAAGATAGGATGAGAGAGGAAAGAATAGAACAAAAGTGAGTGTTAGGGTTTTACTCTTAAAGAAATTGTTATTTTATTGTAAGGAATTTTAGGGCATGAGGGTTCTTTATTATATTATATTTTTTTGAGAGTTGGGAAATTAATTCAAATTTTAAATTAGTGGGAGATGGGAGCATGTGACCCCATGTCTCCCCCTTTTGCCTTCATGTAGAATTGGAATTATTTCTTAGGAATACACTCTTGGGGAAAAGTATTTAGTTGGATGTAATACTTTATGCTTTTATCTTTTTTAAAAATTTTAGGAAAAAATTAATCTAACTTTACCTTGAACCCCCTTTAATTTTGTCTTGGGGAATTTAGTATCCTTATGGGAATTTTAATAGGGGAAATAATTAAAGGTTATGGGAACTTTAGTTCTTTTGTTTTAGCAATAGCAAGGGGATTAATTGTTTTCAAACTTTGGATTTTGAACATTTAAATGTGAATCTACTTGGTATAATGTTATTTAATTTAATTAGGTTAGACCTATGAAACAAATCAAAGCATCATTGAGTCAAATTTTATCAACTAATCGGATGGCCTAAGTTATTTATATTTTAATCCAATTTTGGTATAGTTCATAGAAGGAAGTTTCTTTTAATTAAATATTCCCTATGTACGCCCTAGTGGCGTTATGCTTCCAAAATTTTCTGGGAAATTAGGGTTGAATAAATTATTGAATTAAAGTATGTGATGGACTTACAATTTATTACTTTTGCAAAATTTGGATGATATGAGTTGTTATTTTAATCTTTTTATATTTTAGTATTAGGGCTTTAATTTCGACACATGTCAAAATCATGCCATTCATCTAGGAACTTAGGGGTTCGAAATTAAATCAATTTGGCCCCTAATAGCGATGCTCCTTACATTGCACAAACCCCCTTAGTAGGCTACCATCGTTCATGGGTTGTAAATGATACTCGTAATACTCGCCTTTTGATTGACATGTTTACGCCTTATGCATATTGCCGCCAAGCACATTGAAGCGTGTGAGGGGGTTTCTAGGGAAGCGAGATAAAATTTTTAATATTTTGTGTCATGACCACATAACAAATGTGGACATGACACGTGTGTTGCATGTCATGACTGCATGGGAAATGTGGGCATGAAATTTGGTATTAGAGCCCAAGTTTAAACACTTGGCTTGTTTGGGCACATTATTATTCTGCAAATTCATCTGATTCATGAATACCTTGTTCTTGTAGGATGCCTCCCAAAACAAGGCAAGCACGTTCATGCGCCACTGTGTCCATGGAGATACATAGCGAGTCATCAGCCGAGGGTCAAGGACCACCAGCACCACAAGGACCAGAGGCACCACCAACACCTGATTTAGGGCCATAGATTCTTTAGGGTTTACAGGCAGTCTTAGAGAGGTTACCACTGGCCGCAGTAGAGCCTGCGGCTCGTGACGAGCTACATGCTGAGTCACATGTAGAGCCACATGTCGAGCCCCATGTAGAGCTGCAAGTGGAGCCACGTATTGAGTTGCGCATGGAGCCTCGCATTGAGCTACATATAGAGTTACTTGACACCATAGTAGAGGAGGTCGGTTTAGCGTATAGAGCTCATAGCAGGAGTCCTCTACGTCATGTGTGGCGAGAGGAGGTTGTGAGGATAGAGCAGGCATACCACAGACCTTATGATTATGGACGGCGAGAGGAGGTGGACAAAAATATTATGATTTGGGCGAAAACGGAGGTCACGGTTGCGTCCGGAGAGGTTGAGAGGTGAAGAAAAATATATAATTTGGCCTATTTCGGTGATGGTAAAATTTTTTTACCTCGAGCATGCAACTCGAGGCCGTACAATCACTGTGAGGTACAGTAAATTTTTTTTTTAAAAAAGTTTTCTTTTTCAAAAAAGAAAAAAAATGTAAAAAAAATCCAAAAATAAAAAAGCAAAACAATAAAAAAAAAAACCAACAAAACAAAAAAAGACAAATAAAAAGGCAAAAAAGCAAAACAAAAAAAAAGAAAACCCCAACAAGAAATCCGTGCATGTTGGTACTTCTTGCAGGGTTGTACCTCTGTTGCAGCAGGGACGTACCTTTAGATTTAAAATTTCTTTAAAATGGTTTCTTTATTCTTAAAATATTCCTTTTAAAAAGAAAAAGTCTTTCTTTAGAATATGTTATTTTTTATTTATTTTTTAATGTTTTAAAAAGAGGATAACATTATTTTATTTTATTTTAAAATAAAATATTCTTTTAGCCCAGTAGCAGGTCACATCAGTGATCAGGAGCCAGTCACAGGGGGCTAAGACATACCCCTCTTCATTGAGCATTTTGATCCAATAGGCGATTTTCAAACTTCATTATCTTGGTCATACGGACACGTATTTTAGTGTTTTTTTTTGAAATAGACTAAAATTTCATGATTTACATCGTGGTGAAATTGGTTTTTTCTCAAGATTCTCTATTTTTCCAGAAAATTAATTTTCTCATTGCTGTCTCTGTCTCGTTACAGTTTTTAGACCTTCCAAGCTTCATAACTTTCAGAAACGGACTTGGATTCAGGTGATGTTTTATTTTGAAAGTTGATATTTTTCTGTCCTCTACACAGTGGTAATATTGTTTCAAGGATTTGTTGAGTTCTATTTTTTAAGTCCACTCATTGGCCCATCTTCAATCTATGACTTCAAACACTTGCTAAATTTTGAGTTTGTGTGGAACTAATCAACTTTTTGCAGTGTCTTCTCACTCACATAGAGCAAATGGGTTTCTCTAACATGTTCATGCATGACAAGCGTTGAAGAAATCTTAAACTATTGCACTAAGTCTTAGAAACATATTGCCTTCTTAAGGGATAATTGAACAAATCATTTCGGCGATCTAAGTCTTAGGAACATACTACTTTTCTTAAGGGACAACAGACATGTATGCGAAAACACCTCAATTTTCTAAGGGACAATGGACATGAATGCTAAACAATTCAATTTCATAAGGGACAATTGACAACTACAAACGTGTGTGTGCCTAATTTAGTTGCACCTTATTTTTCTTATAACGGGACAATTGAACCTTTGTTTGACGTGCTTGCTCTTACATTTCAGTAATTCCTTTAGAAGGGCCTGCTTTTGGATTGCGTTTCATCTAAAAGGGACGACCCTAAGCTGAGTTTTCCTTTGAACCGCTATATAAGAGGGATAAGGTGAAAGCCAAGTCCTAACCGACGTCAGCCTTACCTTGTGGTGCCAAACTGAAAAGAGGTGTACTAGCTCTTTGTGGAAATGATTTTCACATTGAGCAAAGTGTTTGATACTCTTAGTAGGATTGGTTAAAGCTTTTAGTAGCTTGTCGCATTGCTCGTAAGGCGTTGGTCCCTCAAAGTTACTAGGAACCATTCTAGATAGTGACTACCTGATCTACCTCCGAACATTGCGGTAATCATCAGTGCAAGGGGAATCGATTTAAGCCCTTAAGATACTCACCATTGGCTCCCTTGAGAAGAGATAGTATTCCCTTGACCATAAAGCTCTTGTGACCTACTTGAGCTTTCCAAGGGGAGGGTGAGATATCCCTACCTATCGTCTCTCGCAAACATACAAAATATCTGACAACTTTATGGAATGATATTTTTATCGATGGAGTATTAAGCTGTGAGCTGATCTATTGCAATGAGACCTTGTCTCTAGGAATAAAAAGTGCTTGTTATTGATTGCAATTGTCTTATACCTGTGGAAACATTGTGCTTTTTTGTAAGCCTCGAACATACACTATCTGTTGTGTCAGTCCCTTGTTTGCCAACTTTGTTTGCTGTGTTTTCTCTTGCCAAAAACAAATCCAATCAGAACCATAACCAAATCTGTCAAAATTGCTTAAAAACATCAGACACTACTTCAGCACCTCTGGTATTACAGCAGCTCACCCTTGGTGGTACAGTAGCTCACTTTTGGTCACCATAGCTCGCCTTTGGTATAACAGTACCTTGCATTTGGTAGCTCAGTCCATCGCCTTTGGTATTACAGTAGCACACTTTTGGTTGCACAATCCTATGCCTCTGGTCAAATAGTATAGCATCTTTGGTCCAGTGAATTGTACATCAGAGTTTGTCTTTGTCAAAACAAAAGTAGAATCTCAGCATTACCTTTTGTCCTAGTGTATTCCATGGTAACCACTAGGCTCTAGCAAACTATGAAGTCCAAGAAAGTTGTCCCTAGGAAGTGCAAATTGCCTCCTCACACACCGTAATTAGGTCATCTCAACATTACTCCCAAGGTTACTCCTAGAACACCCGCGAAAAGATCTACCAATTCTCCTAGCATGCTGCACCTTGATCAACCAAACAATCCGCAAGAGGGTAGAACCCCTTTGGTAAGTACACCCCACTATACCACCAGCTTGCCTCCAGATTTTGTCCCACAAGGTTATACTACCAATTCAGTCCCATCTTAGGAGAAAAGAACCCCTTTGGTAAGTACACCCCATTACACCACCAACTTGCCTCCTGATTTTGTCCCACTAGGTTATACTGCAGATCTAGCCCCATCTCAAGAAGAGTGACACTTTGAAATAGGTCAATCCTCTCAAGAAGATGGGAAAGATCTTGATGAATTCATACAAGATCCTAGAGTTGTAGCCACCTTTGACAAAATCCTTAGCGAGAACCAAGATCATTTCTTTCGCTTGCTAGTAGAGCAAGGAGCCAAATTACCTAAAGATTTTGATTTATCCAATCTCAAGGAGACAAACAACACCTTAAGCACCATACAGGCAGTCCAAACCATGTCAACAGTGACCACGCCTTTACCCGAACAAGGCTCACAAGGGAAAACAATGGTACAATATAAGAATCCCCTTTATCAAAACCCAATAGGAAAGAGGGCCATTTCACCACTTCTGACTCCTATGGAGATCTACAAAAATCAACAAGAAACTCTCCAATGCCAAGCAGAGCTAGCTAAGCAAGCCACCTTAGATCGATCAAATATACAACAAACTCCTAAAGTGTCCACACCAACTGCAAGTGGAATTTTGGTTACTCCTTCATGAATAGGTTTCCCACCAAATTACAATCCAGGGAACAACTATGTAGCCATGCAACAAGGGTCTCAACACATATCACCTCCCATATCATCAAACCTTCATGTCTCTCAACCAACTAGAGTCATGCAATCGCACCCTCAACATTCTTCTGCGCTCATCCCCAATCAACCATCACAAAACACTTCTACCTATGTCCCTCCTCCACTACGTTCATCAGTGCAAAATTTCTTCAATACGTTGCCTATCCACCCTCAACATTCCCAAAATCAAGTTTCCCAAAGCTATGTGCCGCCATCGCAACCGAATCCAACGCACTTTAGCTTTCCCCCACCCAATTCTTTTCTTCAACCATCACAAAGCCAACATTCTTACCTAGCACCACCTCCACCTCTTCCAAATCAAAACATCCAATTCCAACCCAATCTGAACCCAACGTACAACGCATATGACCCCAACCAATCTTACGACCCTTATAATACCAATGCCCATGGCTTACAATACAATCTTCCATATGGGCAGCAACAACCACTTCTAGGACAACAGGAGATGTTTCCAACCCCTCTCACAGTGATGGAGCTAAAAATCATGGAAGTTCAACAACAGTTATCTGATCTTACATTTGGCCACACCAAAAAGACCTCTTTGGAGGAAGTGTGTCCTTATCCTTTTGATCGGTCATTACCTATGATCCCCTTTCCTCAAAATTTCACTATTCCTAAGTTTGATAAATACAAAGGAAAAGGTGACCCAAAAGACCATCTTAGGGAGCTCTAGCTTTCTTGCTTCAAGGTTTCACATAACGACATATATCTTATGCGTCTCTTTCCTCGCAGTCTTGGAGGTCAAGCTATAGAATGGTTCTCACACTTGCCTACGGGCATCAAGCCTTTTAACGAGCTTGCAGAGAAATTTGCCACCCATTTTTCTTACAACGCGGAGCATAAGATCTCCATGACTGATCTATGCAACAATAAACAGAAAAATGGTGAAACTTTCATTTCTTTCCTTCAACGATGGAGACAAATGGCTAGCAAATTCCCTTTCAAGATTCCTGAGAAATAGTTGGTTAGCATATTTGTGCAGAACCTCAACCAAGAGTTAGGTTTTCATTTGCAAATTCTTAGTGCTACAACCTTCGATGAAATTACATACAAGGGAATCAACATTGAAAAGGCCCTGATTGCTAAGGTTGTGGTCAAAATCTTCAAAGAAACTAAAGACAATGCTCCTCAACAACAAACAAACAATAAACCCAAATATTGGAACAAAACAAAAATGGGGTCAACAATGGGGTGGTCAATTCTAAACATGTCCAAACATTGCAAATGCCGCTGCAGCTTTCCAAACCAAGTCAAGCTACACATCAACAATAGCAACAACAAAGGCAACCTTATCAAAACCAAAAACAATGACAACAAGAGCGGCCTCAACAAGATTACCCTCCACAGTGTCAATTCACTCCCTTGGGAGAGCCATAGAGATAGTCTTATAGAAGATTTTACACAAAGGTCTCATCACCTTACCCGATGCTCCCCCGTGTGGGGAACCTGTTTACAAAACTGTGTGATACAGAGAAAATGAATACTGTGAATTCCATAGGAGCAAGGGGCACAGAACTGCATCGTGCATGAAACTTAAGCACCTAATCCAAAATCTCATTGAAGGCAATCAAATATCTCTACAAGAAGATCCACCAGCTCAGCACACGAACAAAGATCTCGATATGTACAAGGAACCATTCCCTCATCATGGTCCACCTCCTCCTTAGGATAGAGGTAAAGGTATCAATCATGCTTCCACTTCCTTTGATTCCATTGTAGGTCATTTTGAAGAGAGTCGAGTATCTACCCTCACAATCAAAGGCAAATCTATGGATTGCGCTATTACAACTCATCGTGGTTGTGTCACCATTCCTGGTCCTACACCCAGTCTTCTGACTCAATCTGATTATAATCTTGTCAAACATCTAGGGAAAATGCCCACACAGATCTCTATCTTGGACCTCTTACGGTTATCACCTGCACATAGAGTAGTGCTAGAAAAAGCCCTCCAAGAGTCTTCAGTTCCTAACAACATAGCGGTCACGGATTTCCAAGCTATAGTAGGTAACATTGCTTCACCCTACAATGTGGTCTTCTCTGAGAAAGATCTCCCGTCCCACGATCTGTGTCACAATGATGCCCTTCATATTGAGGTTCTCATCCATAAGCGCAAAATCAAACGTATACTTATAGATGGTGGTGCATCTATTCTTTAAAGTTACTTAAGCAATTGGGATACTCTAAGGATCATGTCAACATTGATCAAAGTATTACAATCAAGGGATATGATGATGCTGAACGTCGTTCAGAAGGTATTATCCACCTGCCTATACAACTGGGCCCTGTCATGCTTGAAACTAGATGTCAAGTCCTTGATATTGAGCTTCCTTACAACATTATCCTAGGCCACCCATGGATCCATGCAATGAAAGATGTTCCCTCCATGTACCATCAGTCTCTAAAGTTCCCATACAGTGGTATGGAGATCACTGTCCCAGGAGACCCCAATCCTTTTGAATTTTGCCATGTCTTAAAAGGCAGTTATAAGAATTGCAACCAAGTGCCTAACAATGCAAAAGCCCTTGAATCCCCACTATATGTTGATCTTGCAACTCTTACTCAAGCCTCTACAAGTGAACCTAATCCTATTCCTGAAATGAAAGCACACATCCGTGATATAGGCTTTGGAACTTATGATATCTCAAAATCTTGTTGTGTAGGGCGGATGCCTTTATCTCCAAAATCTTATGGCCAACCACCCATTGCCAAAGTAACCAAAAAAGTAGCAATTCCTCCCCTAGCATTTCTAACCCAATTCCAACAGGGACGGTTATTGGAGGAGGAAACTATTGAGGACATTTCTTCTTGGCTTTATAAAGAGAAAGAACCAGTCACAATACCAGTCAAACAATATGGTAATGGCTTAAGGATAGTCAAACACATGGGCTATAAAGGCAAAGGTGGCCTTGGGAAATAGAATCAAGGAATAATGGAACCCATCATTGTGACAAAGAAACTAGACAAGAAGGGTTTAGGATTTGGTAAGAAGGTACCGCGCGCCTTGGACATCGAGTATATCCTCGACGAGGTGGCCGAAACTTTTCCCGCTGATTTGATGTCTAATGAGGATATCATCGATGAATCTTCCCTCCATATGACCAACCTCTTTGCAGAATCCTCCATTTTTACGCTATCCTCCATATCCTTCACATCCACCACAAACACCCAAAATGTAACACTTGTCTACCCTGAACTTATCGATTGGGACCAACAAGGGTCCCCCGTTATAGATGTATTTCAGAATGACGAAGCTATAGCTGAGTTTATGGGACTTCGGGAAGGTATCCCTCTTGGCAATCATAAAGCAAGTTTTGTAATGGAACTAGAGCCAACAACTTATTTTGGTGAGAAGGCCAAATCCTCCAATCGCAAAAATAAAAATAAAGAAAGATCTCTAGGTGAAAACCACACTGTGGCACCTCCTGATCATAAAATAGTAAAAACAAAGGACATATCCAAAGGTGAAAACCCAACTGTGGCACCTGAGGATGGAGGATTTGACCTTCCCCTACCATCTAAGTATCAAGAGAAGTCAGCTCTCCTAGTGGAAGATTCTACAGAGATAAACCTTGGCACAGAGCAAAATCCAAAGACCACATTCCTGGTAGCATCATTATCAGAAACAAAACACAGGAATCTTAAAAAATTCTTCTTACAGAGAACCATCAACTTTGTATGGACCTATGCTGATATGCCAAGGCTAGACCCTAAGCTAGTAGTTCACTATCTCACAGTTGATCTGAAAGTCAAACTAGTCAAGCAAAAGCTGAGGAAGATGCACCGACAGATAGCTCTCTTAGTAAAAGTGGAAATACAGAAGCTGTTAGATGCAAAGTTCATCCAACCTATTGATTATTCAGACTGGGTATCCAACATTGTACCTATGTCTAAACCCAATGGGTGCATCTGCATGTGCAATGATTTTAGAGATCTTAATAAAGCATGTCCCAAAGATGACTTTCCACTACCGGACATTGATATTATAGTAGACTTGACTGCGGTTCATGAGATGCTTTCTCTCATGGATGGATTCTCTGGCTACAATCAGATAAGGATAGCAGATGAAGATCAACATAAAACAACTTTTACTTGTCTGTGGGGTAATTATTGTTGGTGCGTCATGCCGTTTGGTCTAAAGAATGCAGGAGCAACCTATCAGAGAGCAATGGCAGTGATATTCCACAACCTCTTTCATCATATCATGGAGGACTATGTTGATGACATACTAGCTAAATCTTTTAGGGTAGATCACATACAAGTTCTAGGACAGATCTTTGACAGGCTCTAGAAATACCAAGTAAGACTCAATCCAAAGAAGTGTGTCTTTGGTGTAATATCAGGGAAGCTATTAGGATACATTGTATCTCATAGAGGCATTGAAGTAGACTCCACAAAAGTAAAGGCTATAGTGGAGATGCCTCCACAAAAGAACCTCAAAGCATTAAGGAGCCTTCAGGGAAGGTTGCAATCCATCAGGCGTTTCATCTCATAGCTAGCAGATAAATGTCAACCATTTCAACACTTACTCCGAAAGGATGTCTCATTTCGATGGGACGATAAGTGTCAAGCAACATTTGATCAGCTTAAAGAGTATCTAGCTACACCTCATGTATTAGTTCCACCAGTTGTTGATAAACCTTTGATATTATACATCTCAACTACAACTTCGGCCCTAGGGGCCTTGTTAGCACAACATGATGAAACAGGAAAAGAGCATGCAATTTATTATATCAGTAGAACCTTGGTGGGATATGAGCTCAATTATTCACCAATGGAAAGAGCTTGTTTAGCAGTAGTGTTCGCTTCCCAAAAGCTGAGGCATTACATGCTAAACCAACACAAATCTTATAGCCAAAATTGATCCATTGAAGTATCTACTAGCAAAAGCAGCTCTTACAGGTAGACTAGCTAAATGGGTCATGATCCTTAGTGACTTTGACATTGAGTATACAGATCGTAAAGCAATCAAAGGACAAGCTCTAGCAGATCAACTAGCAGAAGCACCCATGACAGATACACACCCTATGGTAGCAGACTTTTCGGATGAAAATCTATTCACTCTTTCTAACTCAATAATGTGGAAGTTATACTTTGATGGTTCCTACACACAGCATGGATTAGGGGTCGGCATCTTATTCATCACACCTCAGAATGACTATATTCCAAAATCATATAGGCTTGCATTCCCTTGAACCAACAACATCACCGACTATGAAGCACTCCTCATAGGTCTCAATACAGTAGTTTAATGGGACATCACAGAATTACAAGTATATGGAGACTCACAGCTAGTCATTCGCCAAGTCACAGATGAGTACCAAACAAAGGATGAAAAGTTGGTCCCCTACAAGCAACTAGTGGATGCCTACAAACCACACTTTTGTAGCATCACATTTGAGCAAATTCCAAGAGAGCATAACACAGCTACAGATTCTATGGCTTATGTAGGGTCACTAATTGACATGCCTGCAAATACACAGAAATGCAAATTCTTGATGGAGCAATTGTTGATACTAGCCGTTGATGTTCCCGTTACTGAAATCATCTGCGGACTTGTTGGTCCCAATTCCCCATGGTATGAAGATATCTATGCATACCTTAAACACAATACCTTTCCCCCTGACCTATCATCCACCCAACGCAAAACCTTTATCCGTTGATCCTCATGTTACACCATTCTAGGTGATACACTATATCACCGGAGTCTCGATGGTATCCTCTTACGATGTCTTAACATTCTACCGGTCCTAATCTCGCTAAGAAGATACTTAGAACAGGGTATTATTGGCCTACAATAGAGCAAGATGTTGTATAGTTTGCTAAGAAGTATCTACAATGCCAGCAGCATGGAGATTTGATTCATGCACCAGCTCACGAACTACAACCTGTGACTACTCCATGGCCTTTTTCTCAATGGGTTCTTGACCTTGTAGGACAAATCCACCCATCCTCATCCAATGGCCATAAGTTCATCATTACTGCCACTGAGTATTTCACAAAGTGGGTTGAAGCCATTCCCATGACCTATATCACCGGTAAGCAAATAGCCAAGTTTATCCTTAACTACCTCATATGCCGGTATGGTATTCCCCAAGCCATTGTCACTGATAATGGGAGACCATTCAAGAATCAAGATGTCCATGCCTTGTGCACACAATACAATATCCAACATCGCTTTTCAACTCCCTACTATCCGTAGAGTAACGGCCAAGTTGAGGCTTCTAATAAAACCATTCTCAAAATCCTCAAGAAAATGGTCAATGAAGCTGGTCGTGATTGGCACTTGCAACTTAATCCCACCCTATGGGCCTACCACACTAGTATTAGAACACCAATTGGTGCCACACCCTATGCCTTGGTCTATGGCTCTGAAGCCATCCTACCTATAGAGGTCGAGATCCCATCCCTCAGAGTATCCACGTAAGACCTAATCGACATAGAAGAGTATCGCACTTCTAGATTAGTTGAGCTCGAACTACTAGATGAGAGGAATCATTTCCATGTCTATCAAAACTGCCTCCGACGTAATTACAACAAAAAGATCAAAGAAAGACAGTTTCAAGTTGGTGATCTTGTACTTAAAGAGAATCAGAGAAATCAAGCAGATCGAGAAAAGAAGTGCAAGTTTGAGCCTAACTGGTTAGGCCCCTTTATTGTCACAACAACATATGGATCAAGAGCTTATACTTTAGCTACACCTGACAGCATTCCTCTAGATGAGCCACTTAACAGTGTCCATCTCAAGAAGTTCTATGCCTGATCCTCAGAGTATTCCAAAAAAAAAAAATCCAAAAAAATCTGTCCTCTGGTGAAAACCTGGCAAACAGGTGCTTTGTGTAGAGTCAACACCCATCGTCTATTGAGTCTTGTCCACTCCATGTCCAGTTCCACGCACTTCATCCATCCATCCATAATAAAACCATTGACCTGGTTTGCATTTCCATCTCCCTATCTAGTATAGCTTGGAAATTTGTCAGTGTCCATCATCGTCACTCCACGTCTTGATCTGTGTCTACAGTTAACACTGTCTTGTCCTAGGTCAAAGCTTTCTATGTCTTCTTCGGCAATCACCCTTGCAATTTCCTCTACTGGAATGGGGGCAACTCTTTCCTTAACTTAGGTCTAGGATTGGTTCCTTTTTCATGGTTCACAACGCACACTTCAATCCCTTTCTCTTTGTTCACAGGTAACACCCTTTAACGGACACATCGCTCCTACGATAAGGCTGTTATCTTTCCAACACGTCTCCTACATCATCACATCAACCAGAACTACATATCATCTCATCTCAATCTTAAGGTACCTTGATCCCATGGATATGGGTATGTAGGCAGTCTGGCATACAAAGGAAGTTTCCAGTACTCAGGTACATAAGATCTCCCCATCACCACCTTGACCCGTCTCATCACTCTATCTAGAACTACATATTTATCACTTTCATCTTCCATCGTAAATGTGCCTTGATCCCATGGATACAGGGTATGTAGGCAGTTTGGAGTACGAAGGATGTATCCAGTACTCAGGCACACATGATCCATCATTCTCCACCCACCCCAATCCATTAGCACTGTCATCTTTCTAGTCTTCTGTTTATCAAAATCCATTTCACCTTGACTTGACTAACTCAAGCAGCAAGCTAGCGCATCCTTTCAAAGAACAAGTCCTTAACAAACCTAAAGCAAAGCAGCTTTCTTTCAGAGTCATCTACTGTCCTGCTATTCCGATTGCCAATACTAGCTAAATCTCGCTTAACCAAAGCACTAGATCAACAAGCTTGTCTTCTGCGAAGTGTTCCATTGTCGAGAGCAACACACACGTCTCCTACAACATGTGGCATTTCCTACAGCTAGACATTGTCTTTTTAGGTAGATAGCCCCTTTAATGGACACAGAGTTCCTACGATAAGGCTGTTATCTTTCCTATCCAATCTATCCTGAGCAACCTCTTTGGAAAGAGAATATGTTGGTTGTATGTTTACTTTATAAGTCAATCAATTTGTGTTATGGTTTATCTTTTGTTCCTTTATCCATTACCTATTCAAGGCTACCTTGATTTATCTATGATCTTGGTATGTTGCGATGCCGTACGGATTGGGGGCATAGTCATTGCTTTTTGTGTGCCGTGTTTGAGGAATGATCTTTAGCATCTTTGTTAGCATCATATTTATCTTGTGTGTGTTACGACCTAGCATCTTACATATTAATAATTCTTCCTGCATTTACATGTATTGAAGTTTATTTTATGTTCAAGACTATGGCTCATTCACATGTACCAACAAGGTCATATTATGTCTAAGTTCAAACTGCTTGCTTGCAGAGTCAATGTCCACGCACTCGGATATTACAACACCTTAGTCTTTTATACCTTGGTGGCAAACTATCCACGTGCTGCATCAAAAATAAGGATTGCTCTTTATATACAATTGTGAAACCAATGCAACAAGCTCATCCATTTGCACCATCCATTTACTCATGGCCTTATATCATTTTCCAGCAATGATCGATCAACAGTATTTCTCTCATGTTCTCTCCTATCTCCTTTTTTCTATCTATCATCAACCTAGCCTCGTCTATCTCCAACAAAATCTTCTAGTCGCCCATCAACCCAGTCCTTCTATCGCTTCCCTGTCTTCCCGCTCAAGGGGGCATACGCTGGGGCAACTACCTACATTGGGGCATCAAAAATTGAATCATATCTTCAACTATCGATTTCTTTGACATGACGCTATAAACTACATCGCATCAAAGAGGGGCAAAATGTAGACACCCTAAAATGACCAAGTTGTCGCACCACTTGTATTTCATCTAATTCTTCTAATCACCTGCATTTCAACGTTAATTAAATAATCTATTTATTTAATTAGTTTCATCAAATTCTTCTAAATCACATACTTTTGGCACAATTAAATAATTTTGATTATTTAATTAGATCATTGTCCTCTTTCAAAATTCAAATCCACATTAATTAAATGAATCCCATTATTTAATTAATTCATCACAAATTCCCTCCTATCCAAACAATTAAATAATTCCCAATTATTTAATTAAATCATATTCATTCTTCCAAATTTGAATAAATCAAATCAAATTTATTTAAATTCTCTCAATCTCCAAAAATAAAATAAATCAAATATTTTATTTATTCTTCCAAATCATGCACAACAATTAAATAAATTTATTTATTTAATTTGCTTTCTTATCTACAAATATCTTTCAAATCTTCTAAAAATAAGTCTTCTTCTCCATGCACACAAAATTAAATAATTTATTATTTAATTTCTCTCAAATCATGCAAAAGCAAATCTTAAGTTCAGTTATCTATTCACTCAACCTTGTTTTTATCAATTTCTCTTAAATTAGAAAAAAGCTTTCTAATTTATGAAAAGCATGTCTTATCTTTAGAAAAGAGAGTGTTTAACTCAAATAAAACAACTTTTGTGTGACACTTGGCTTCTTCTTATTCGTTGCATGTTCCTCAACTATTCTCCTCCGTTGATTCTTCTGAATTATCTGGACCGTTGATCGATCTCTGTTGAAACCTATATAAACCCCCTAATCTCCTTCATTACCCCTCTCTTCGATCACTTATTCTTAGGCATACTTAACAACACTTTGAGCATGCATCACATCGATTGAGCAACTTCACGATCTCTTAACATTGATCTTTGAGCACACTACTTGCTTGTTGCAACCATGGTTTTGCAATACTATTGAGCAATCCACATTCATCCAAAGGGAACAATACAAATCTCAGTAAAAGCTTTCATATTTCATTGATTTATTATTAATGGCTTTTATTTAGATCGGTTCTCTTTATGTTATTGGGTTTTTGATTTTTGTTAGTTTATCATAGTCAATTTTCCTCATACACAACTTTATCTTCTTTATAGACCAACCCGTGCCAAATTCAGTCTCCATGTCTTGGATAATTGCTTTTTGTAGGTGCATGGGTATCTTTGAGAATGGTAAATGTAGATGGTCTTTGAACCATTGAAGGCATGATTCCTTCAACCTATTCACAAATGTTTTTCCAACATCCGTCATTCGGACGTCCCCTGAAACCACATCATATTCTATCTTGGTATTGTAGGTACCAATGCAAGATGCAAAATAGGGCGTGGTGGTCAAAGAAGTCTGTGTCCCAGGAGTGGGTGGGACATTGGAAGCCTCTATTCCCTATTCCACATTCTTATAGATTATTGTTATTGATTTCCTCCTGGATCTTTTTCTCGATCCAAGACTGGTTGGGGAATCAATTGATTCCCTTTGACATTGTTGATTTCGTTGTAATGTTTCAGGGGCTTTACTAGATCATTTTTCTATGTATCTGGCAAGCATTGTCAAGTCCACACCATCCAATTTGTTCACTGCCTCTACCTCCAATATGGAAGCCAATGCCTCTTTATCTTTGTCAGTCTCATGTTCCTATAAAATAAATTTCTTCTTTTAAATTTACAAATAAAAAACTAAAAACTAAAAATCAAAGAAACAATGGAAACATTTACAAATCTATAAATTGACAATGAATTACCTCATTGTGGCCAGAGTCTGCTCCCTTTGCTCTCTTCCCTCTATTTCTTGACATTTTGAGGCAATCTAGGGAAAATTATTTTTGTTCAGTTTGTGGCAGTTTTTCTGTATTCCTCAAGGTTTTTGACCTTTACTTTATAGAGCAAATCATGAAGTTGTTTTCCTCTGAATCAATTGGTGCCTTGGGAGGGAATCTATAGTTCTTGGCCTAATTTTAGTTTGCTCAGCCTCATCTCAAAAGCCCTATCTCCTTGTATTGTCTCGACCAACCTCTATTTTAGTTTGCTCACCCTCGTCTCAAAAGCCCTAATTTTAGTTTGCTCACAATTGTCTTATCTTAAAGTACTTGACTACTTTTTTAGGAAGGAAGCGAGAAAGTTGTGTTCAGAGAAAGGTATTGATGGTAATGATAAGCGAACCTAGGCATTGGGGTTTGAAAATGCGTTTTGAGAGATGCAGAGGAAATAATGCAATGTCTACAATTTTACCCTCCTCCTTTGTAATGACATGAGTTTAAATGATTCGTCTATAAACAAAACATGAACACCAAATAAAAAATTCAGGTTGGACTCCAAACCAAATGCTTGAACACCAAAAAAAAATGAACACCAAAAATCAATAAAGTTTTGTTTTGTTTTTTTTTTTGTTTTCGGGTATGTGCAGGTGGGAATTTTTAAATTTTTTAATCCAATACTCGACGCTATAGTCAGAGCAGTTAACGTCAACTTCAGCACCAAATTTTAGGCCAAAATGTAATCTATTTGGGGTGCAAAAGGTGGAATAAAGTGCACCTAATTTAGCGCCAATTAGTGCAAAATGATGTATTTTTCTTGGAAGTTGATAAAAACATAACCTCACCAAATTTGGATTGTCCTTATAATAAGTAACTATATCTTGTTTCCACGATATCATTTTGACTTCATGCTTCTCTTATGATTAGCTCAATAATGACTCACTCTTTCACGACCTTACATAGATGGTTGGTGACAATCCTTGTGCAAGTGATATTGCTTTGGAAAAACCAAACAACTCTTCTCTTATTATCATGATGTTATGATATTGGGACTATATTGGCAGCTTATGGAGTGTGCTTATGGTATTGTGATTTTCATTTCTATGTTCTCATTAACCTATTTTAGGTTGAACCATGGTAACTAACCCACTAGCTATTATGATAGTCATACAATGACTAGACAATCCTCTCCACTTTGACTATGACAGTCCTATGCATGGTGTTTTCTTCATGACAGTCCCCAATAATGTGAATTATTGATAGTAGCTAGTTCAAATGGAGTTTTGGATGGTGTAGTAAGTTGTCCCTATGGCTCATGATAGTGTATGCCTTGGTTATGTCCTTGTGACATTACTCTCTAGATATCTCCTCTTTATAGTGACAAGGTTTCAAGAACATGACAACTTAGGTAAGGTATCAACTTGTCTCTTTAACCTCAACCCTAAATAGTACTATGCCTTAAACCCTAATCCCTCAACTCTAAACCCTAATCCCTTAACCCTAAACCCTAAACCCTCAACCCTCAACATGACTATACTTTAAACCCTAATCGCTCAACCCTCAAGCCTCAACCCTAATCCTAAAGCTAAACTTAAAGCTTCCACTCATTCCACCATCCCCAAGTGATCCAAAAATGCAAAATTAGATGCCTCTATTGATAAAGCCAAATGTCCTAAGGGTCCTCATGCCTCAGGACATAAAAACAAAGAGTCAAAGAACCCTAATCCCTCAACACTTGAACCTTAAATCCTAAACCATATCCCTAAACCCTCAACCGTAAACAATACTATGCCTTAAACCCAAATCCCTCAACTCTAAACCCTAAACCCTAAACCCTAAACCCTCAACCCTCAACATGATTATACCTTAAACCCTAATCCCTCAACCCTAATCTTAAAGATAAACTTAAAGCTTCCACTCATTCCACCATCCCCAAGGGATCCAAAAATGCAAAATTACATGCCTCTACTGATAAAGCCAAACATCCTAAGGGTCCTCATGCCTCAGACATAAAAACAAAGAGTCAAAGAAAAATCAATCCAAAAAGTTAGCCAAGCCCATACCTCCACAAGCAAAGTCCAAAACCAAAATGGTATGGGTACCTAAGCAACAAAAATCAAGTTAAATGAGGTATCTACCTCTAAAAAATCCCAACCATCTACTCCCATCTCAAATTCCCATTCCGCTCAAAAGTGTCAAAACATGCCATCCCACAAGCAAAACAAAAGTAATAAAACACCTAAGTCTATGTGGGTTCCTAAACCCCTTCATTATCCATCTCCTAAGCAAATATCTCCATTGCACCCTACACCACCTCCGCATCACAAGATTTAACATTTATTGTGATGTGTGCAACCATTGGTCATGGTTCCCTTCCATTTCGCAATAAATCTACCATCATTCATCCACTATCCGACATACCCTCCACATACCATCCCTATGGTCCATGCTTTGGCATAAGTCTGACATAATCCACATCATAATCCACTATTTTCCCTACATAATCCACATCATAATCAAATTTTGTCCCCTCTAGAATCCACGTCATAATCCACTATCTGCCTTATCCATTTTCCTTCCATGTATCCCTTACCAACATTGATGAGGGCACTCGACATGGTCATGCGCGAGGACATCATTCTCTAATGTGACTATAACTTTTTAGTGCAGTGTAACACATCCTTCAAACCTCAACCCTAAACAATATACCTTAAACCCTAATCCCTCCACACTAAACCCTAATCCCTCAACCCTAAATGCTACCCCTAAAGCCTGAAGCCTCAACCCTTAAACCTTAAACCCTAAACCCTATCCCTAAATCCTCAACCCTAAACACTATACCTTAAACTCTAATCCCTCAACACTAAACCCTAATCCCTCAACCCTAAACCCTAATCCCTTATTGCTAAACCTTAAACCCTATCCCTAAAGCCTCAATCCTCAACACTTGAACCCTCAATCCTAAACCCTATCCCTAAACCCTCAACCCTAAACAATACTATGCCTTAAACCCTAATCCCTCAACTCTAAACCCTAAACCCTCAACCCTCAACCCTCAACATGACTATACCTTAAACCTTAATCCTTCAACCCTCAACCCTCAACCCTAATCTTAAAGATAAACTTAAAGCTTCTACTCATTCCACCATCCCCAAGGGATCCAGAAATGCAAAATTAGATGCCTCTACTGATAAAGCCAAACATCCTAAGGGTCCTGATGCCTCAGGACATAAAAATAAAGAGTCAAAGAAAAATCAATCCAAAAAGTTATCCAAGCCCATACCTCCACAAGCAAAGTCCAAAACCAAAATGGTATGGGTACCTAAGCAATAAGAAATCAAGTTAAATGAGGCATCTACCTCTAAAAAATCCTAACCATCTACTCCCATCTCAAAATCCCATTCCGCTCAAAAGTGTCAAAACATTCCATCCCACACAAAACAAAAGTAATAAAACGCCTAAGTCTATGTGGGTTCCTAAAGCCCTTCATCATCCATCTCCTAAGCAAACATCTCCATTGCGCCCTACACCACCTTTGCATCACAAGCTTCAATGTTTATTGCGATGTGTGCAACCATTGGTCATGGTTCCCTTCCATTCTGCAATAAATCTACCATCATTCATCCACTATCCTACATACCCTCCACATACCATGCCTATAGTCCATGCTTTGGCATAAGTCTAACATAATCCACTATTTTCCCTACATAATCCACTTTTCTCCCCTCTAGAATCCATGTCATAATCCACTATCTACCTAATCCATTTGCCTTCCATGTATCCCTTACTAACATCAATGAGGGCACTCAACATGGTCATGCGTGAGGACATCATTCTCTAATGGGACTATAACCTTTCATTGCAGCATAATGCATCCTTCAACCCTCAACCCTAAACACTATACCTTAAACTCTAATCCCTCCACCCTAAACCCTAATTCCTTAACCCTAAAAGCTATCCCTAAAGCCTGAAGCCTCAACCCTTAAACCTTAAACCCTAAACCCTATCCCAAAACCCTCAACCCTAAACACTATACCTTAGACCCTAATCCCTCAACCCTAAACCCTAATCCCTTATTGTTAAACCTTAAACCCTAATCCCTTATGTCAGCCCGATAACAATAGGAATGACTATTATTCATCAGAAGGACACTCGGCAACAACTAAAAGGATTTCTAATAATTTAGATTACCCTAACATCGGGTAAACTTCATATTGTTCTCCCTAAAATGTTAAGTAAGACAAAAGGCACCTATGCAATATCGGTGAGATTACTAAATGTCTTCCCGATTGAATAAGAGAACTAAAGGGACACTGCGTATCAAAAAGACATTTAGTGAGTCTTGGCAATCAGTTATGAATATATAAACAAAGATGACACCAAATGAAGCACACAGATCGGCCTGAAACTATGATAGTCCCATCGATGCAATCTGACATTTCAAAATTCAAAAAATCTATTGCATTCATTTCTAGTGATGGACATTAATGGCCGCGCGAACGAACACTATATGAACAATTTTGATTGAAAAGGGATTAAAATTGTTAGAACTAGAAATTTTTTTACATCTCTCACCAACCTCTTCACACTTATCCTCTGTATACCATGGAAATTGGCCACATTATAATTTTGTGATTAAAACAATTTATGAAAATTTGTGTTGCAAGATCCATATTAACTCCTATTGCTAAAACATGTGTGACAAAAATCCTATCAGAATAATTACATTTGTGAACAAATCCTCATAATATCTTTTCCTAAGTGTATCGGCCTAGCAACAATTCATCATTGGAACCCTATTTATGGCTCCACTGACAGCCCTATGAAAAACAATTTACAATGTTATCTGTCTAAAAATACCCTGTCGGGCTAACCTTTGAAGTCCTTACCCCGATAGACCGATAAGCCAACTATAGTGAGCTCATCATTGCTACACATAGTCATCGGTAGGATAGATATTTATATTCCCCCGATGACCTGATATAACTGTGGGTTATCCAAAATTAGACATAATCAGCCGAACATGCCCTCATCGTTGGAGTTCCCATCATACTCCCACCGATAGTCCTATAAACATAACTCATAGCCATATCTGGCTAACAATATCCTATCAGCCTAACTCTTGAGAGTCCCTCACTAAGAGACTGATAAAATCAACAAAAGCGAGCACATCGTTGTGACTCATAAACATCAGCAGAACGAATGTTTGTATTCCCTCGATAACCCGATATGACCATAAGTTAACCAAAGGTGCAATATTGTTAGCCCTCATCATTAGAGTTCCCATGATACTCCCATCGATAGTCCTATAAACATAATTCGTATCCATATCAGGCTAACAATATCCTATTGACCTAACTCTTGAAAGTCCCTCACCGATAGACTGATAAAATCAACAAAAGCTAGTACATCGTTGTGACTCATAAACATTGGCGGAACAAATGTTTCTGTTCCCCTAATAACTTGATATGACCATAAGTTAACCAAAGGTGCAATATCGCCCAAGCTAAGGTACATCGGGGTAACGTTACCTAGCATCCCACCGATACACCGACACAAAGAGTTCATCGATGAAGGAAGTTGACATTGGTGAAACATAAATAACAGTCTCAACAATCCAGCGATAATAATTATTGTGACATCTTGAGGCATCGTTTAGATATTCAAAATAAATGACCTCCTCCTATGATATGACAGAAATGAAAGGTGCATTTATGAACCAGGAATAAAAGCAAGTTGAGCCACAGTTTGATCACATAGCTTCTATAAAACTTTAACAAATTGCAAAAGGGGCTGAAGGAGAAGGGGACTGAAGCTCTCACACAGTAAAGCGAAGAAAAACTAGTGGGAAAGCAAAATTCAAGTAAGTACACTAATCCCAGTTGAGAAATTCTATCTCTTAAAGGTTTGAATTCAAGAAATGGGAGATAGTGTAGAAAAACCTAAAAATAAGAAACAAAAAATTGAAAAGAGAGCATTAAACCAAGACTTGATAGATCAAGCAATGGGAGATAATGTAGAAAAAACTAAAAATAATAAACAAAAAACTGAAAAGAGGCCATTAAACCAAGACTTGATAGATCAGTGTCTTGGGTCGAGACCAAGACCAAAAAGAAGTGTACAAATGAACCCCTCACATGATCGATTGTTGGACAATCACAAGGACTTGAAAGATGTATGGACTCCACTATGAGGGTACAAACTTTTCTTATACCACTACAGAAAACAATATAGATTTTACCAGTTTGTAACCCGTGGAGGCTAAACCTAGGGAGATTAGTTGTGCCAGAGGTGTTTGTCAATGTGGAATTAATGAAAGCCCTTGCCAGTAAATATGATAAAAAATGAGAACTATTTGAGCACACAGTGGTGATAATTTACTGGTTATTTCAAAAGATCTCATTTCCAATGTATTTCAATTAGAGTGTGGTTTTGATTTACCATTCACAATCAGAGATCTATTGCTAGAATATCGTCATATGGATACTAGCTATAAAAGGTGGAAGTTGGCCTTGCATAGGCCTAAGAACGAAGAAGGACAATTAAGGAAATTCTCTAGTAATGAGAATCCTCCATTTCATGAAGATCTGTTTGAAGAGTATTTTCAATACACCCATTATGCAGCTGGTAAAGTCTTGGGAGTAGAGGTCCCACCTTTAATGTTAATTGCACCAATGGTTTTTAGCTGCAGATGTACAGACTAAGTGGGCCAGGCATTTTGACTATGCTAGCTTTGTGGCTAATGCCCTAAATCAAGGGCTAGAAAAAATAAAAAATAACAGTGATAGGATCAACTTCAAACACTATTGCTTATTAATGTATTTGCTTTTATATGAGAGACATGATAGAAGATTTTGGAGCAGTGAACCAAGGATAAGGGATTGTTTTGATAATGGGGATCCTAAACCTATACAGATGTGGACTTCGTTATGGGATAGCCGATTTGGTAGATCTCACTACCTCTACTTTGAATAGTTTTTTGTAAAACCTTTAATGAAGTTATTGGGATATCCCCGAGATTATAACCTATCCCCAAGGATGCAGAGATTTCTAAGACCTAAAGAAAATAACCCTAAAAGTAAAATGGACCATAACTAGGGAGATTGGTATGCTTTCCATGACTATACAGTGATTAGAGTTTATGGATTTGAGGGCACCCCACATTTGCTGCCACAAATAGTTCCTGATCGGATTGCATATCTAGAGATTGTGAGGCAATTAGCAAAATCTGATGCCATACACCTCAAGAAGCATAACAAATAGTCAATCATGCCCAGCACTCTATGTTTTAGAGATTTCACAGTGGTCACAAATGAAGGGTATGAAGAAATTAATACTAAATGGGCATAATTCAATCTTCCTATAGGTAATGAAAGACAAAATTTTGATTCAGAGGATTTTATTCATAAATCAAAGATTTCACAAGGGCTCTCAAGATATGAACATTTATTTTCAGAGGAAGATGTGATTAGAAACTGTGATGAGGCCTCTACTATCAACATAATGGGTACATTCAACAAAGTGATACTTGCTGATGAATGGAAAAGAAAACATGTCCAATCTTATTCAAAAATGTTTTGTGAAATACAGGATCCACTGGCAAGGATTGACCAATTGATTTCTCATGTAGGTGAAATCATAAAAGATGTGCCCTAGTTGTTTTTGATACAACTTATACAATCTATTCGGGAACACAAGCTGAAGACATAGAGCCTCTGGGCTATGAAGCCTCACAGCTTACCCCTGAAGTATGTTTTTCTTTAGATACTGAAATAAGTGAAGAAGGGGAAAGTGATGAAAAAGTGAACAAATGAAGCCAATAAATGCTCTTGAAATAGCACAATATGAGCATCCTCCTAAATTGAATGATGTAAAGTTTGAGACATCAGATGAAAATAGAATCTTGGTTGCACATAAATTTATTTTTGATGATGATTTTATTAAAAATCCTGAATTTAAGTCATTTGTCTATGAGTACAAAGGAAAAAAGGTGAAAAAAAATGCAAGATGTCACTTCTGAACAAGAGGTTACTACTTTGGATGAATTAAAAAGGGAATTTGATAAAGAGATGGAGTCCATCACTCCTGAAAGAGGAAGGGAGTTGCTTCAAGAAGCCAAAGTATTGCTCTTGTAAGGGTGGGATATGAGTTTAGCAATTGTGTTTGATAGCTTCAGGAAGAGAGAAGACAAAATAATGAATTTGACTGAAGAAGCCACTGATAAGATATACTTAGGATTAGGATCAGGGTATAATGAAGATGAAGCCACTCTACTCATTTGGTCACTTTACCCACAGGATAAGAGACCAACAATTGCTAATAATTCAAATCAAATGTTTGGTCATCTTTTAGTCAAAAGGGTAGGGGATGCTAACCCCATGGAAACAACAGAGCTTAACATTAATGTGGAAAAGTTCAATAAGGCACAAGTTGAAAAATTGCTTAAAGAAAATAATAGACTAAAGGAGTTGTTATATCAAAAGGAAAGATCCTCTTCCTCTTCTATATCACAATTCTATCCTCCAGACCTTGAAAAAGATAAGAAAGTGTTGGATGCACTTACTGATTCATCTTGTTGGAAAAAATGCCATCTGAAATCCCAAGGGAAATGTAAAGAGCTAGAAAAGGAAGTAAAAACTATCAAATATGATATGGCATCTGAATTAATCAGGGAAAGATTCAATAAAATGATGAGCTATACTGATACCTATTGGAAATTGTTTAAGCTGACACACTCAACAATGGCAAAAAATAAAAGATTATAGGGGAGGATGACTGAAAAGAAAGAAGACTTTTTGGGCAAAGGGATCTTGGTGGGACAAACATTATAGGTATATAATGATTTGATAGAGTCACATGATGAATATCATGAAAAGCTCAAAGAAGGGATTGATTATTTTAATCTTGCTCCACCACTTCATGATAATTCTAGGAATCTCTAAAATGTGATGATTGGAAGGAAGAATTGGCCATGGTTCTAACTAATGTATTACAAGAGATCAACGATGAAAAGATAGTCTTGAAAAATACTCATAAGCAGTTGGAAAAACTAATGCGAATGGAGTATGATATGAAGGAAGTGATTATCAATGTGAATACCTATGCAGAATAGTACTACATCCATCATCTCTCTGTAATAAATCTGTTTATCAATCAAACCATGAACGTGTTAGATACGACAGGACAGTCATCAGATGGAGGAGATCAACCAATAGTATGAAGGGTATCATATCAGAAAATAGAAGCTTTGCACATGCCTTAGATGGCCATGAGCCTCTATTCAGAGATTAACGGATTGGTGCATCCATTTAATGAAATGTTTTCTTTTCAGTTATAATTAGTTATCAAAATTCGTGTCTTTTTGTAACAAGTCTGTAGCTTGTTGCCTCTCGCATATAAGAGAGATCAAGACCCGAGAGAAAAAAGGAGGGTAGTAGTTCTTTCTGAAGCATTTTAGGGGACTTAGTAAGAAGATAGATTGTACCCATCCCACTTGTTGGTTTCTGAATCAGCAGAGGGTTTGCCAGCTCCAATGCACAGGCAGATTCGGCCAACAGATATAGGAGGTTGCATGAGCTGCCTCCCCTTTACTTCTGGTTCTGCTGTACCAAGGGGGGTATCCCTATAGCTAAAGATGTAACATTGACTAGCTCTAATGACAGAAAGATTTAGCTTGACAACAACATGCAGAATACTCTCATGTGTGGACCAAGATGTGCATGATACATCACAAGGTTGGCAACATTCTTGGACATATTTATCTGGTTGTGGATGAGAGTATGCAGGGGTCCTACTCCTACTCCTACAAACTAACAGGATGGAAGATATGAAAAGATGGATTTTATGTTTTGGATGCAAGACAAGGGGTTTTGGATCATAACTACTAACCCAAGAGCAGACCGGTGCCTATCTCAGGGCAAGGAGTCAACTAGACATATACAAGAGAATGGATTGCACTTTGGATTCAAGTTTCAAGAGGTTAGATTGATGCTTGCCTTACAAACATCACCCAAGAATAGGTATTTAGCTGCCTCTACTTACATATATCCCAACTGACATACAACCTTCTCCATACTTCACCTAAAACAATTTAATCCACTCCTTGAATAGAAGTTAGAGATGAAGCATGTGATACAGAAATCCATACCCTAGAACCTGAGAAACCCTTAGCAGCCAGATTCAAAAGAAGGAAAAGCATGCAACACATGGAGACAAGTAGCTAAACACATGCATAAGAGCATTTTTCATATTAAACAACAATGAAATTGAAGATAATTGCAATGTACATTCATAATACAACTCATAAACTCCAAAATGAGATAAAACAATAAGGAAATGCCCTATTTTTCGCTATTCACACAAAAATGCGCAGGTCTTCAACAACCACAAATGAGTAACACCATCTGCTATATACAGCAAGGAAGGTGTACATTAGCATTAATCACATGGCAATTCAAAATTTGCCAAATACAATGTATCATGAGAAAATGGCGCTCAACATTGAATGCAACAGGTAGAGGATGAGACAGGGTGGTTGAACTTGAGCCGTATGCTGCTGCCTGGGGATTCACATCTTCAATTGGGTACTTGATCCTTCCACGCCTTCACCCATACCCTGTAACATCCGCCATTAAAGGCATACCAACCCGCGGCCTTGGGAAATGCAGTGGACTGTGCGCTTTGAAATTTTCCCGCCAAGAATCATGACCAGACTTTTCAAATCATGTGGGAACTAATTATCCCACATTCACCCCGCAGCGACCTCCTTAATACTTTATAAACGTGACCACATTGAAAGACAATAGTCAGTGATTTTGCTCCCGATGACGCCAATATAGACCCCATCATGATAGCTCATGCTGTCAGAAAAACACTCCTCATCTGCATCGATATTGCTTCCCCCACTGATGATCCACCTGCATGATCACCCGACATGTAATATCACCCTAATATTTCATATCACCCCGATATTTCATATCACCTTGATATGAAATATCACCTCCATCGGAATATCACCCGATACGAAAAATATCACCTTGATGACCAACCTCATCGGTGCAACCTGATGCATCAGTGAAAAATCCTCCTCATCATATTCATACCAAATACTTCACCGATGATCCTTCCATACCTACTCATGCCTCATAGGCAATCAGTGGGACCCTCACATAGCTGCTGATAATAACTGTCATGCCGAAAACCACATGAAACATCCCACCAGATCCAGATGACGTCACCATCATATTGACAAAATAGGGTGATATTCGTAAGATGACTGATGTTTGGAATATCACCCCCGCAAGAAAATTAGGTCGCAAGATAGGCAGATACCGATCCTCATGTAAAATTGATGTCCGCACTATCAGGGTGATCAAGCGAACATAAGGTGATAGAACAACATAGGGGGGATCGAACATAGGGGTGATCATAACAAAGATCACCCGACATTTGAAACATGACCCCCCTTTCGAAATATCGGGTCATATTGAAGCTTTGCAGGAGCATCAGGGTGATCATCCTTAAGATGAATGATATTTAAAACATCACCCTCGGGCGGAAGATCAGGTCATATATGAAATATGACCCCCGCAAGAATATTAGGGTGACAAAAACCCTGACTTAGAACTTTTTTGGATTTTTTGGGAAGGTGCCTGCAAAATTAATTGTTTGAAACCTCAATGTTCATGCAGGCACCAACATTGGTTCTGTCTGGGGATGCATGCCTCCTGTAGGCATGGCGAGAACCTCAGATCTCTAGGATGCAGACCGACCCCTTATCCATTGGGCACAGAGTCATGAAGCTGCACTGACCTGCATCACAGATCAAACTTGGTGCTCAGGGCCACCAAGAAAGGAAAAACCTGTATCTCCCTTTGTCAAATACCCTATTTTCATCTGATATCACTGGAACAAGCCTGAAGATGCTTCCATGATTCATCCACAAACAACACCTGTCATTTGCATATTCAACCATCTTATTTAGCTTGTCACTATCAATGCCATGCAAATAACCCTCAGCATCAAGCAACATGTGAATTTCATATTTATCAAACAATGCAATCCCGTATGGCATATAGCACTTATCATCATCTGTATCAGCAACATGCATTGTAAAATGATCTCCCAGCTGGACTGAAAACTGAAAGCATTCAAAGTCCACCATGTAGCTAGGAGCATCAGGCCTCATTGTATCATAAGCTGGCATATCAAAGAAAAAGATTTCAAATTCACAATTGTGTACATCATGCACACAACCATCAGCTGCACCAAGATGGAGAGGATCAGGCTCTGGCACTTCTCTACAATAACTTTCATGATGTATGTTGGCTTCTCTTTCATCCACATGAAAAATAGAATCCATATCAACAACAGTGCTATGACCTTCACCATACTCAGATAGATCCTCATCACTATATGTGTCAAAAAGGATTGATCCAAGTGTTTCAGCTTCATTATGGTATGCCATTAGTTCATGGGCAGCAGAACATGCATTTTCATTACCAATGAATTCCTTGTGTGGAGGAGTATCAACCTGTGTACCATAAGCAAAACTAAAATCAAACAAAGAACGATCATGCTTAGCACCACCACTTGTTTCAATCCTTGATTGTTCTTCATCATCTCCATGTGTCTGAATAAAAGGCAATGATTCAAACATGGGATTACGCCTCTATTTGCTTATTTCTTCTCTATCCTGAGCACAATACTCACAATTATCTCCACAAATCCACTCAAACAAGTATTCTTTGCTGTCCATAACCTCATTAATTTTTTCAGAACCAGACACCTCAACCTTGCAATGGGAGTCATCATTGATCCTTTCATTGGCATCCTCAACTGGTATATCTTCATTTTCATTTTTATCTTCACATGATGCCATGATCACTTGGTCATTTGTAGCTACACAACTATTATTCACACCAAAGCCTGTGGATAGGGAATTCAGCATGTGCTCATTTCTCATTTTTTCTATACTTTCTAAGAACTTGTATGCCATCTGCATACTTGTTATCTTGAATTCCATCAACAATGCACTAGAGCCTCCTCAAAACCTTCAAAATATATGCCAATGCATGTTGAAGTATCAGGTCTGAAGTCTTAAGGGATCTGCGAAAGGGCAACTGCAAATCTATGACTGAAATCAGTACAGGGCTCTTCATCTTGTTTTCTGATTTCCATTAATCTTGCAACAAGATCAGCAGGTTCTCTTGCAAATTCCTCTCTAAAACAGTCAACAAGTTCATCCCAATAGGCAAAGGATCCCTTTGGAAAGCTCAAATACCAATCTCTAGCTCTAGCACCAAAGGATCTAACAAAAAATCTCATGCACATATCCTCATCTCTAAATGAATGTTTCTCCACGACGCTTTGAAAGTTTTGGATATGTGCACCCCCATCACACATAGTGTGTCCACTAAATCTGGGCATCTAATTGTAGATTTGAGTAGGCATACTTTTAACTTCATAATCAACCCATAACAAATCTAGTTGGTCATACAAAGGATCAAAAGGGCTGACAAGAGGTTTAGCCTTCTGACTGGCAGACACAACAGGGTTATTATTATTTAACTGAGCTTGCCAAGCCTCTAAGAATATCAACCTATGTTTTATCTCTTCCATTCTTTTACACAACATTTCATCCCCCTCTTGGCTGAGCATGGGTGAATACATACTTGGATTCATATAAATTTCACTCTTAGACATCATATATCTGCCTAAGACCTAAGGCTTCCCCTTGACATCTAGCTTATGCAATAAAACAACAAATATAAATGGGAAGGAGCTAGGTACCTTTTCTCATCTAGATGCTAAAATCATGAACAAAACATTCTTTTATCACAACAACATACATCAGCCTTTCATGTGCACTTAAATCTTATTTGCAGAGTCGCCAGCTCTCCAAAGGGGATAAAATTTTCAAAAAACTGAAAGCTCATCAAATATTTTTCTGAGTTCATTCCACCAGCAGAGTACCATATTGTTAGTGACTTAGATGGGTCACAAATATATCTTTTAAACCAAATTCCCCAGCAGAGTCGCCACATCTGTTGATTTCTGAATTAGTAGAGGGTTGCCAGCTCCAATGCATAGGTAGATTCAGCCAACAGATATAGGAGGTTGCGTGGGTTGCCTCCCCTTCACTTCTGGTTCTGCCGCACCAAGGGGGGTATCCCTATAGCTAAAGATGTAACATTGACTAGCCCTAATGACAAAAAGATTTATCTTGACAACAATAGGTAGAATACTCTCATGTGTGGACCAAGATGTGCATGATACATCACAAGGTTGGCAACATTCTTAGACATATTTATCTGGTTGTGGATGAGAGTATGTAGGGGTCCTACTCCTACTCCTACAAACTAACATGATGGAAGATATGAAAAGATGGATTTTGTGTTTTGGATGCAAGACAAGGGGTTTTGGATCATAACTACTAACCCAGGAGCAGACCGGTGCCTATCTCAGGGCAAGGAGTCAACTAGACATATACAAGAGAATGGATTGCACTTTGGATTCAAGTTTCAAGAGGTTAGATTGATGCTTGCCTTACAAACATCACCCAGGAATAGGTATTTAGCTGCCTCTACTTACATATATCCCAACTGACATACAACCTTCTCCATACTTCACCTAAAACAATTTAATCCACTCCTTGAATGGAAGTTAGAGATGAAGCATGTGATACAGAAATCCATACCCTAGAACCTAAGAAACCCTTAGCAACCAGATTCAAAAGAAGGAAAAGCATGCAACACATGGAGACAAGCAGCTAAACACATGCATAAGAGCATTTTTCATATAAAACAACAATGAAATTGAAGATAACTACAATGCACATTCATAATGCAACTCATAAACTCCAAAACGAGATAAAACAGTAAGGAAATGCTCTGTTTTTCACTATTCACACAAAAATGCCCAGGTCTTCAACAACCACAAATGGGTAACACCATCTGCTATATACAGCAAGGAAGGTGTACATCAGCATTAATCACATGGCAATTCAAAAGTTGCCAAATATAGTGCATCATGAGAAAATGGCGCTCAACATTGAATGTAGCAGGTAGAGGATGAGACAGGGTGGTTGAACTCGAGCCCTACGCCGCTGCCTGGGGATTGACATCTTCAATCGGGTACTTGATCCGTCCACGCCTTCGCCCATACCCTGTAACATCTGCCATTAAAGGCATACCAACCTGCGGCCTTGGGAAATACAGTAGACTATGCACTTTGAAATTTTCCCGCCAAGAATCATGACCAGACTTTTCAAATCATGTGGGAACTAATTATCCCACATTCACCCTGCAGCAACCTCCTCAATACTTTATAAACATGACCACATCGAAAGACAATAGTCGGTGATTTTGCTCCCGACGATGCCAGTATAGACCCCATCATGATAGCTCATGCCATCGGAAGAACACTCCTCATCCGCACCGATATTGCTTCCCCCACTGATTATCCACCTGCATGATCACTCGACATGTAATATCACCCTGATATTTCATATCACCTCCATCGAAATAGCACCCGATATGAAAAATATCACTCTGATGACCAACCTCATTGGTGTAACCTGATGCATCGGAGAAAAATTCTCCTCATCATATTCATACCAAATACTTCACCGATGAACCTTCCATACCTGCTCATGTCCTCATAGGCGATCGACGGGACCCTCACATAGCTGCTGATAATAACTGTCATGCCGAAAACCACATGATGCATCCCACCAGATATAGATGACGTCACCATCATATTGACAAAATAGGGTGATATTCGTAAGATGACTGATGTTTGGAATATCACCCCCCGCAAGAAAATCAGGTCATAAGACAGGCAGATACTGATCCTCATGTAAAATTAACATCCGCACTATCAGGGTGATCAAGGGAACATGAGGCAATAGAACAACATAGGGGGGATCGAACATAGGGGTGATCATAACAAAGATCACCCGACATTTGAAACATGACCCCCCCCTTTTGGAATATCGGGTCATATTGAAACTTTGCAGCAGCATCGGGGTGATCATCCTTAAGATGACTAATATTTAAAACATCACCCCCAGGCGGAAGGTTAGTATATATATGAAATATGACCCCTCGTAAGAATATCAGGGTGATAGAAACCCTGACTTAGAACTTTTTTGGATTTTTTGGGAAGGTGCTTGCAAAATTAATTGTTTGAACCCTGAATGTTCATGCAGGCACCAACACCACTCATCCACTTTCATGTTCCAAAAAATTTGCAATTAATATATATATTATGAAGCAGTATTATGGAGAAGACTGTACTTAAATGGTAACCTTTTTTCAGTGTTCAACTGTTGTGTTAATTTTCATGTTTATGCTGTACTGTCTCCAATGTAATTGAAAAAAGATACAAATGATTTGATGATGATGATGATTGTAATTTGGATGATGTGGATGCTTGTAATTTGCTCATACTATAATGAAAATCTTTTGCTTAAAATTTTACAAATGAGAAGACATCTATCAAATTCTACCAATGCAAGAATAATGAGCTTACCAGTGAAAGTGATCACCATTCTTTCACAAATTAGGTCAACTGCTTCTTCTCTTTTCAAATGTTGTTAAAGGAAGAGATGTCTTTAAACATGTCATCAGGCATTGAAAATTGATGTAGTATTTTCCTCTGTTCAGTGCATGGACTTCAAAGTCCTATGTCTAAATAGTCACCATGTATGGTGAATGGATCTTCAAATATTAATATACATTTCACTATAATAGCTAAGTGGGTATACGAAAACCTGCATCGTTTCACAGTGTCTGGTAATTGAGTACTCAAGGATTCAAACCATCTCGCTGTGATTTTTTAATTGTGAATGCAAAAACTCAAATCAATTCATTGTACCTGCAAATTGGTTATACAAGGATTCAAATTAGTTCACTATATTTGCCAATGGGAATGCAAGGATACAAATCATTTGCATATAACAACTATTGGAAAATTTTAGACCTAAGAGTGGATGATGTGGATGCTTGTAATTTGCTCATACTATAATGAAAACCTTTTGGTTACAATTTTACAAATGAGAAGAAATCTATCAAATTCTTCCAATGCAAGAATAATGAGCTTACCAGTGAAAGTGATCACCATTCTTTCACAAATTAGGTCACCTGCTTCTTCCCTTTTCAAATGTTGTTAAAGGAATAGATGTCTTTAAACATGTCACCAGGCATTGAAAATTGATGTAGTATTTTCCTCTATTCAGTGCATGGACTTCAAAGTCCTATGTATAAATAGTCACCATGTATGGTGAATGGATCTTCAAATATTCATATACATTTCACTATAATAGCTAAGTGGGTATATGAAAACCTGCATCGTTTCACTGTGTTTGGTAATTGAGTACTCAAGGATTCAAACCATATCGCTGTGATTTTTTAATTGTGAATGCAAAAACTCAAATCAATTCACTGTACCTACAAATTGGTTATACAAGGATTCAAATCAGTTCATTGTATTTGCCAATGGGAATGCAATGATATAAATCATTTGCATATAACAACTAGGAGGTCTACACAATTGAGGGTAGATGTAGAAAGGTTAGAGGATAAATGCAAACATATAGGAAATTTATATAATCTATCAGGACACATTTGCTATTCATGTGTGGTTATCTTGATTGGTTCCTTTTAACCTCTTGGTGCACAACTGTTATGTGACTATTGTCATTGTTGTGTATTACAAGATCCAGAGGAGGCTATGGAGAGAGGACGTGGATGGCGTAGAACTACTAAATCGTAGAGAGGAAAGTGGGTTGAAATAGATAGGAATCTGCAGATACAATAGAGGTAAGAAGAGAAAGCAACCTCAACTAAAGGAGGAAGGTGTTTATGAATTCACAAATGCTACAACATAGAGGAGATAAAGTCATTTTTTATCCATGAGGCCTCTGAGGTCAAACTTATTGGTTGAAAATACACAAGAATGGTGATTAAATGTGATTCTATGATCAAGGGAAAATTTTGAAAATTAGGATGGCAAAACATGATATGAATATGTCACATATATGACTAAAGTGAGGTTTTGTGTTGGATAGCATATTCATTGAAATGATATAATTGGTGTACTAAACATTATTTACTATGTTGTGTATTATAGGGGCCAGATGAGGCCATGGCAACAGATCGTGTCATATCAAATAAGGACACAACGAATGAAGCAGGACATTAGGTACTCAAAATTTGACTTAACTTAGGAAGAAATGATCTAATGGTATTTTGTGATACGTCCATATTTTTTCACAGTATTATTGAAATTTATAATGTATTATCCAATCTTGACATAAATTAATGCATGTTGTTGATTATTTTAGATGGAGATTGGAGCAAATATAGAGCTTGAGCATTCAACTAGCAAAAGAAAAAGATATGTTCATGGACGTGGACCTAAAACTATTAAATCATGTAGACGACAGTGGGTGGAAGAGGATATTACAATGGATCTTATAGACACAACAAATGATTGCACTGAACAAGAGGTTGGTCAAGACTATAGTACATGGGATGAATACTTTGATAAAATTGTTGTTTGTGGATGTTCTGTATGTCGTGGAAAGAAACAATTCAAACGAGTGATTGTACAAAGACATTACATATATGATGAGCTTCCAGTCGGTAGTATGCCTCCTATAATCGATTCAAATCCAATAGGAATTGTGGTAAGGAATTTTCCAATTTGATATAAATAACATGTATACTTCGTTTAACCATTGTTTTATATTATTTAAATAATTAATTTTTTTCTTAATGGATACTTGTAGGATAAAGTTCTTGGTTTAAAGTTTCTTGGATCACCAACTTCTAGCCTAGAGGGCAATGATCATTCATCAGATGATACATCTAACAAAAATATGTGCCAATATACTAGCTCCAAAGATGAGGAATTGATGAAAACAAGTAATAGAACAAGAACCGGTTTAAAGATGCATAATTTGCTTAAAGACAAGGGGAAGGTGGACTACATACCCTATGAGAATGAATGTGATGGAGATGATGACTTGCCCTTGAGTTTGAGATCAATTTACAAAGAGACATTTGATCGTTGACTATATTGCACTTGGCCTAGTGATCAACAACTACTTAGAGTGTACAAGGTGTTTCAATTTTGGGGATACAGCTACACGATACGACTCTCCAATATTCATGGAGCGAATCTAGGCCTCTTTGTCATCCAAAATGTACATGTGGGATCTAAACATAGAAACAATTCAGAACAAACCACTAGGAAATTAATGCCATATTATGGTCCATCATTTTATAGTGGTGAATGGAGAAGGCTAGCAGAATATAAGCCTAGCATGTCATCATATGGTCTAAATTTGAATATGTATACACATTGTCTCCAATTGGAAAGTGGAAAATAAATGAATAAAGGTCATCTTATGTATATAGATGGACGTACATAGTGCAGGATTTATAAATCGTAGTAAGGGCAAGGACCCTACTGTAAGACCGAATTGTCAATTTGTTGAGGTTATAAATGATAAAGATGGAGATATGGAAAGAGAGGTTGATAGATTGATAATGGTTGAGGCTATTATGGACCTTACCATTGGGATGAGTTATTGATTGATTACCCCTTCTTAAAACACACTCCTGCGCAAAAGAAAAGGGAAGAACAAGGTCTCCCTAAGGATGTTCTTAAGGGTAGAAAACCAAAGAATAATAAATGAGTGTGGACTGATGTTTTATAAACTATGTTGTCAAAATTATGTTTTCTTTAAATTATTGTATAAAAAGGTAGTCTATAAAATAATGTTCCATTATTCAATTGATGTATATATGTTCATACAATTTATATTTTTATTTTTTAAGCCATATTTGATTATATTTCTTTGAAATTGATACATTTTGAATTTAGTACAATTGTTGCCAAACATTAAATAATGCTTGTGTTTGTTGATAGGTAGAAGATGTTGATGAAACACATACTAATACCCAAGATCCAACTGGGTTATTAAGGTTTGGATGGGATGATCCAAACCATCCTTTAAACCATACCAGGCAGAAAAGAGCAACATTGAAGAGAATACCTGTAGCTGAGAAATTTGAACTGCTGATGAGATCCGCATACATTGATGACATGCCAGTTAGCCTTAATGATGATGATCATGATAGTGAAAATGCAGTGCATGAAGAAGGATTGAATTAAATGCTTACAAATTTCTTTGGGGATGGAAACAATGATGACAATAATGATCATATGGTTGACAGTAATGATGATAGCAGGGGTAACTACCACCAACATAATGTTGATGATAACAACCTGAAAGACTCCATCAAGAAAGCAACGAAGACACCCGTGTTCAAATCGGGTGCAAGTAGAACCTCAAAACTGGCATGCACATTAATATTATTAGAAATCAAGTCACTATTTGGTTGGTTAGACAAATGATTCTCTACCCTACTAAAGTTAGATGAAATCCATTTCTTACTTTGCATTGTTAATTGGTGTACATAATTCGTAAACATTCATCAACTTCGTTTATATTTCTTTAAGGGGAATTTAAAACCATATATTGTATATAAACAGTCCTAGTATAGATTGACATATGAAACATGTTCATCATAAGTCAAACATTCAATTGATTTAATCATTGGCAATCTTACGGGGCACTAAAAATTAAAATATTCTCTGAAGAGAACGTATTTCCATCAACTTACAGAGAGGCGCGTCTGCCGTTGGTTGAGTTGGGGATTGAATATAAGCAAATTTATTCATGTAAAAATGATTGCATTTTATACAGAGATGAATATGAAAACAAGGTAGAATGCCCTATATGCAAAGAGAAGAGATATCGTATAGATGTACAAGGTCCTACAGTTCCAAAGAAGGTTTTACGTCACATGCCAATTATACCTAGACTTCAACGAATGTTTTGTTTCAAGTCACTTACACAATTGATGGACTGGCATGCAAAGAATAGGAGTAAAGATGGATTCATGCGAATTCTGGCTAAATCCAAAGCAATGAAACACATAGAGGAAAAATGGCTAAGAAAATTCAAAGATGAACCCCATAGTATCAGGTTTGGTCTTGCAATTGATGGAGTGTGCCCATTCTCTTTCCTAAGCTCAAATTATAGTGTTTGGCTAGTCGGATTAATAGTATACAATATTCTCCCATGGATGAGTGTTAGAAAGGAGCACCTTATGCTGACTCTCATTGTTCCAAGAAAACATCAAGTTAAAAACATGGATGTTTATCTTGCGCCTTTTATTGATGAGATGCAACTGCTATGGAAAGGCATAAGAATGTATGACATATCACAACCCCCATCAAATAGGTCCTTCATGTTGTATGGTGTGCTGTGTTGGACTATTCATGATTTCCTAGGACTTGGTGTTTGTTCTGGTAAGATAAAATATTTACGTATTTACACTCATAATTTATTTCCATCCCAACTTTCATACTTAGTTTTATACTATTTTTTTGATATTATTAACATTACTTATTGAATTGTAGGGCTTCGAAAAAAGGGGATATTTGCATGTCCAATATGTGCAAAACAATTTCAAGGGCGATATTCTAAAGATCTACATAAATTTATTTACGCAAACAACAGGATTTTTCTACCACTAGATCATAAGTTTAGAAATCACCTGAAGAATCAATTTGATGGAAAAGTTGAAAATAGAGGCCCTCCCATGATTATGGGTCCAGGTGATTGTCTTAAGAAGTATGAAGATGCTGAATTGAAAGCTTAGGAGGATTTTTTTGATCGAGGTGATTCAATTGAAGAACCAGAACAAGTTGTAGTTAATATGCCAGAAGGAATGAATAGGAAATCCATATTTTATGAGCTCCCTAACTGGAAGGATCTATTAATATCTCACCTATTAGGTCCTATGCACATCTTTAAAAATGTCCTAAATTCTATATTTCAACATATATCAGGCAAAGAGTGTTGTTATATGGAGCCTAATCAGACTCGGAGGTTAAATTTACCCCACTTTTATCGGTGCGGTTTCCCCCCAAATTCCTACGGGGTCAAGGGGCAGTGCCCCCAAGACGGGGTCAAGGGACAGTGCCCCTTGCGGGGTACAGGGGTAGCACCCCTGGCGTGCACCCTGTCATGATACAGGGCGGGGTTGAGGGGCAGCACCCCTGTGGGGGCTTCGGGGCAACGCCCCCGAAACCTCACATGATTTTTTATTATTTTATTAATGCGTAGGGAGTTATTTTTTTATTGGCCGACATAAGAAAACCCTATTTTGTAACTAACAAAAGTCATGATAAAAATGGCTAAGGGTTAGGGTTTCTGTTGATATTGTATTGTAGCATTTGCAGCGGTATTGAGTTGCAAGGATTGTTGGTTGTAATCAGTTTGATTTACTAGATAATAATATTAGACTCTCTATTGGTGGATGTAGCCCGAGTTTGGGTGAACTGCGTTAAAAATTATCTCTCGCTGTTATTATTTCTATGTATTTTCATTCCTCTGTTTAATCTTTATTTGCATTTAATTGATGTCTTCTGCCGGCTAACCCTAACAAGTGGTATCAGAGCCAAGTTGTGTTCAATTATCATTTGTAGGAAGGTCTCATAGTTGAGTGGGAGCAATGGTGGATGAGGGTAAATTGAAGGTCGATAAATTTAATGGGCAGAACTATTAGTTATGGAAGATGCAGATGGACGATTACCTCTATCAGAAGGATTTATGGAGGCCATTGGAAGGAGTATCTAAGAAACTGGCACGAATGACGGATGAGGATTGGAAACTTCTGGACAGAAAGGCACTAGGAACCATTCGGTTGTGCCTGGCACCATCTGTGGCATTCAATATAACAGAAGCGAAGACAACAAGTGAACTGATGAAAGCTTTGGCTAAATTGTATGAAAAACCCTCAGCCTCAAATAAGATATTTCTCATGAAGCGTTTGTTTAATCTGAAAATGATTGAATGTTGATCTGTGACAGATCATTTAAATGAGTTTAATATGATTGTCAGTTAGTTAACTTTTGTAAAAATAAAATTTGATGAAGAGGTGAGGGCTCTCTTAGTTTAATAGCTTGGTAATGGTTGTAAGTAACTCTGTCTCTGGTTCAAACACTTTAAAATTTAATGATGTTGTTGGTGCTATCCTTAGTGAGCAAATGCGATAGAAAAGCTCAGGAGGGTCCACATTAGGTAGTGTTTTGAATGCAGAAAGTAGGGGTAGATAAAATAAGAGAGGAAAAGGTTCTGGAGGTCATGGGAAGTCACAAGGAAAATTAAAGGACGAGAGATCCCAATCCAGAGGACATAAGGATTGCTGTACTGTGGGAAACTAGGTCATCTGAAGAAAGATTGCTGGTCTCAGAAGAATAAAGGAGACAAATAGGAAGGCAATAAGGAGAAAAATGTGGTAAGTAATAAATCTAAAGACGATGCTTTGATTCTTTCCCTAGATAATGCTGATGATTCATGGGTTTTAGATTCAGGGGCCTCATTTCATGCTATGCCCCATAGAAGTTATTTTCTTGATTATGCCAAAGGGGATTTTGGGCTGGTTTTTTGGGAGATAACGGACCCTATCAGATTATTGGAAATGAAAGAATTTGTTGGATCTAGGGCATACAACTGAGAGGGGGGGTGAATCAGTTGTATGCAAACTTGCTTTCTATTTCAAACACTTGATTTGTCTTGTTAGTTAACAGCATATCAATTAATCATCCATGAAAGTAAAATGCACAAACACAAGAGCAGATAAACATCAACACAATGAACACCAAGATTTTGACATGAAAACCCGGTTAAGGGAAAAACCACGGGGTGATTAACCCAAGGATTATTCTCTGTTAAAAGAATAAGAAAAAGAATGGCACTTGCCAATTAGGGCTCACTGCCCGAGCACATTGCTCACAAAGAGGCCCACTGCCTACAAGGAGACACACTGTCTACAAAGTGATAAGAATCACAGTCTTGAACTGGAGAATGACATCTTTACCATGTCCGGATTAGTTCCATTTAAACCCAAAAACCTCTGCTCTGCCTTCCGCACTTCTCTTCGCTACACCACTCTCATCCACACAATCCACACTAAATGAACTCACAAACCTTTATTTATACAAGACATCAACTTAGGAACAATCATCTAAGTCGGCAATCAACCATAAGAATATCTGCAAGATGAATAACACATCCGGTCGGCCACCACAAGAACATTCACAGGATGAACAACTCATCCGGTCGGCTAAACAGAGCAAGAATTTCATCCGGAAGATTATCTTCAATTCCAGGCTCTACCATCAATGCGGACCAACAACACAACCTAAACATGATCCACGGACATTTCCAAGCCTGCCTAAATGACCAGGTACATCCGCACTTCCTCTACTTACTGGAATCTCTTCTCTTCCTTATCCAGAACTTCAAGAACACAGTCTGTCGCTACTGTCACAATGCAAAAGGTACTTCCGGACCTCCAAATCATACACAACTTGAGATGACACATCACAAGGACATCCCAAACACTCCTTCCAATCTGCAGATTAGGATTATACAATTCCGGACCTCACCGGACCTTTCTATGATCCTCTGTCACCTCTGAACACTTGCTGGAACCGGTTCCACACCGACAGCCACAACTCCTTCAGATCTTCATGCGGACCTCTGAAATCTTAACTGAAGCATCTCAAGACTCATATATACAAACCCTTTAATCCACATCCTCCGGTTCGCATCCTATACAATACATTTGCCTTCTTCTCATCACTGTTCTTCACTGTTCCTGACTGAGGCTAATTTTCTCAATATCCTCAGCACACTGCTCATCGAATCCCTCTTGTCAATGCAATATGAGTATGTTGACATCAATGACAACACTGGTTCACCTCATACTTGCAACAATCTCCCCCTTTGTCATTGATGGCAACATATGATGTGAAAAACCATCAAGACAAGAACTTCTCCTTTCTGTCACAGCTCCCCCTATCAGCAACATGTCTTCTCCTCATTTACTGCTCCCCCTTTGATCATCAGCTACTTGTTTTTCACATGTCTTCTCTCCCCCTTTGACATCAATGGCAAAGGGCTCATACTTGCAATTTTAACACATCAGAATCATACCAGCTACTCCCCCTTAGTAGCAGCTCCCCATCATCAATCCGGATCACAAGATATGACTGTGATATCCACCGGACTGATGCACATCAGTGCATCCTAGTTCATCACCGGAGGGGCCATGACCCCTAACTTCTCCCGGAGATATTCAAAAGAGTCCTTGGGAAGAGGTTTAGTAAAGATATCTGCAATCTGATCCTTGGAGGGAACATACTCCAACCTGACTTCTTCCTTGTTCACTTGTTCTCTCAAAAAGTGAAACTTGATAGATATGTGCTTAGTCTTAGAGTGCAATACCAGATTCTTGGAAATATTAATTGCACTTGAATTATCACAGAAAATTGTGATAGGCTCCTCATATTCAACTTTAATGTCTCTTAGCATTTGCTTCATCCGGGAATAACATATGCAGTTGGTAGGTCAATAAAATTTGAGAGATCTGAGTCATTCAATGCACTTAGAAGAGCTTCCTTGGTCCGCATATTGTTTTCAGCATCTGTGATTTCATTCAGAGTTGTCGGACCACCTTGTGGAGGTACATATGGTTTTGAAACCATGGCCAAGTATGCTTTTCCCATACATTCCAAGTGACATTTCATGCGACCCTTCCAGAGAGTGAAATTGGTTCCATCAAACTTCGGACTATCCTTTTTGTATGACGACATCCTGGATCTCCTCAAGCGGTTAAGCTCCTTTCAGAGGAACTTGGCTCTGATACCAATTGCTGGATCTATGGCATACAACTGAGAGGGGGGGGTGAATCAGTTGTATGCAAACTTGCTTTCTATTTCAAACACTTGATTTGTCTTGTTAGTTAATAGCATATCAATTAATCATCCATGAAAGTAAAACTCACAAACACAAGAGCAGATAAACATCAACACAATGAACACCAAGATTTTGACGTGGAAAACCCGGTTAAGGGAAAAACCACGGGGTGATTAACCCAAGGATTATTCTCTGTTAAAAGAATAAGAAAAAGAATGGCACTTGCCAATTAGGACTCACTACCCGAGCACACTGCTCACAAAGAGGCCCATTGCCTACAAGGAGACACACTGTCTACAAAGTGATAAGAATCATGGTCTTGAACTGGAGAATGACATCTTTACCATGTCTGGATCAGTTCCATTTAAGCCCAAAAACCTCTTCTCTGCCTTCCGCACTTCTCTTCGCTACACCACTCTCATCCACACAATCCACACTACAAAATGAACTCACAAACCTTTATTTATACAAGACATCGACTTAGGAACAATCATCTAAGTCGGCAATCAACCATAAGAATATCCGCAAGATGAATAACACATCCGGTCGGCCACCACAAGAACATTTGTAGGATGAACAACTCATCCGGTCGGCTAAACAGAGCAAGAACTTCATCCGGAAGATTATCTTCAATTCCAGGCTCTACCATCAATGCGGACCAACAACACAACCTAAACATGATCCACGGACATTTCCAAGCCTGCCTAAATGACCAGGTACATCCGCACTTCCTCTACTTACTGGAATCTCTTCTCTTCCTTATCCGGAACTTCAAGAACACAGTCTGTCGCCACTGTCACAATGCAAAAGGTACTTCTGAACCTCCAAATCATACACAACTTGAGATGACACATCACAAGGACATCCCAAACACTCCTTCCAATCTACAGATTAGGATTATACAATTCCGGACCTCACCAGACCTTTATGTGATCCTTTGTCACCTCTGAACACTTGCTGGAACCGGTTCCACACCGACAGCCACAACTCCTTCAGATCTTCATGCGGACCTCTAAAATCTTAACTGAAGCATCTCAAGACTCATATATACAAACCCTTTAATCCGCATCCTCCGGTTCGCATCCTATACAATACATTTGCCTTCTTCTCATCACTGTTCTTCACTGTTCCTGACTGAGGCTAATTTTCTCAATATCCTCAGCACACTGCTCATCAAATCCCTCTTGTCAATGCAATATGAGTATGTTAACATCAATGACAACACTGGTTCACCTCATACTTGCAACAGAATTAAGATTAAGTTGCAGAATGGGAATCATTGGCTACTACAAGAGGTAAGACATGTTCCAAGGCTTAGTAGGAATTTAATTTCAGCAGGGCAGCTAGCTGAAGAAGGTTGCATTGTTACATTTACTAATAAAAATTGAAAGGTTTCAAAAGGTGCCTTAATAGTAACAAAAGGTGTGAAAGTAGGCACCTTATATCTTTGTACAGGTCATATTGTTCCTTCTACTTTAGTTGTTGCAGAGAAAAAACAAACAGGTTCAGGCATAGTTGCTGCAGGTTCACAGGAAGAGACTAAAACAGTTGCTGCAGGTTTTGAGACAACACTATGGCATAACAGACTTGGACATATGAGTGAAAAAGGTATGAAGGTACTTCATTCTAAGAAAGTTTTACCAGGTCTGAAATGTATTAATATGAATTTCTGTGAAAGTTGTGTGTATGGAAAATAAAAGAGAGTCAGTTTTCTCAAGGATGGGAAGCAAAAGAAAGATAAAAAGTTGGAGCTTGTGCATACAGATGTATGGGGACCATCTTAGGTATCTTCTCTTGGTGGCTCTTGGTATTATGTTACATTCATAGATGATGCAACTAGGAAGGTTTGGATTTATTTCCTCAGGCAAAAATCTGATGTATTTGAAACATTTAAGAAATGGAGAAGCTTGGTTGAGAATGAGACGGGTAAAAGATTAAAATGTCTCAGATCTAATAATGGTGGTGAGTATTGCAGCAAAGAATTTGAGGATTATTGTTCCTTTAATAGAATTCGTAGGTAGAAAATGGTTCCAGGGACTCCACAGGAAAATGGAGTGGCTAAACAAATGAATAGGACAATAATGGAGCATTCAAGGACCATGAGATTGCATGCTAGGCTGCCTTTAAATATGTGGGCAGAGGCTGTCAACACTGCTTTATATTTAATTAACATAGGTCCTTCAGTTCCTTTGGGCTGTGGTATTCCAGAGGAAGCATGGATAGGTAAGAAGGTGAGTTATTTTTTCTCAAAACCTTTGGATGTGAAGCATTTGCACATGTAGATTCTGAAAATAGAACCAAGCTGGATGCAAAATCAAAAAAGTGTACCTTAGTTGGATATGGAATTGATGAATTTGGTTATAAGCTTTGGGATTTTAAAAATCAACAAATTGTGAGAAGCAGGGATGTTGTATCTAATGAGAAGGTGTTGTACAAAGATCAGTTGCAGTAGCATGAAAAGAAAGAAAAGGATTATGTGGTGCTGGATGATACTCCAAATAGTGATGTTCCAGTGGTTCCTCATCCTTCGCAACAATAACTAGAAATACCACAAACTCCAGTGATTGTTAGACAATCAACAAGGCTAAGTAGACCTTCTGAAAGGTTTTCTCGCTCTTTGTATTCTATTTTGTTAATAGATGTTGGTGAACTAGAAGGGTATGATGAAGCTATGCGGGTGGATACACAGGTTCAGTGGGAGCTTGCAATGAAAGAAGAAATGGACTCCTTGCTGAAAAATTAGACTTGAGAATTATGTAAGTTACCTGCAGGTAAAAAAGCTTTACCAAACAAATGGGTTTATAGGCTGAAAGAGGAAGATGGAGGTAAGAAAAGATTTAAAGCCAGGTTAGTTGTAAAAGGATTTGCACAGAAAAAGGGCATTGATTTTGATGAGATATTTTCTCCAGTTGTCAAGATGACTTCTATTCATACTATTTTAAGTATTGTGGCTGCTGAAGATTTGCATTTGGAATAGCTAGATGTAAAAACTGCCTTTCTCCATGGTGATTTGGAGGAGGAGATATATATGGAACAACCATAAGGATTTGAGGACAAAGGTAAGGATAAATTGGTGTGCAGATTGAAGAAGAGTTTGTGTGGCTTGAAACAAGCACCTCGGCAATGGTATTGAAAATTTGATAGTTTTATGGCCGAGCAAGGCTACAGTCGGTGTAATTCTGACCATTGCATTTATTTTCAGAGGTTGGATAATGATAGCTATATTATTTTATGTTTAAATTTTGATGACATGCTTGTAGCTAGGTCTAACATGGATCACATAAGAGAGTTAAAACATCAGTTAGCATAGTCATTTGCTATGAAGGATTTGGGGGTAGAAAAATAAATCCTTGGTATGAAAATTTGTAGAGATTTTAATTTCTCAATTTGTGCTTTAGTAAACCTTGCAACATTAACATTTAAATCGACAGTGTCCATAGGATCTGTATCCTCAATCCTTCGTATCAACAGGCTACCAAAAGCTTTATTAGGATCATTAATGATATGTGGTCTCTTATTTGGAGGATACAACGCCCATATAAGCAATGCTCTTTTATCAAGGTCATACCCTAATCCTCTTCTGATATCATCCATTGCCTCTATGCTAAGTTTCAACTTCTTATCTTGATTTCTATTGAAAGAATCAAATACAATGGCCAAAGCCATGTACCATCCAGGAATCAAAATCACACCTGCTTCTTATAACAAGGTCCTTCCCCTTTCTGGAGTCATTATCTCCAATTCATTATCGATCTCCTTCTAAAGCTTAGACAACACCTCATCCTGTATGTTAGGAGTGATATCTTTCATTCTCTTCCTAGCTTGTTTGCCCTTGTATTCATATAAGAAGGCTTTAAACTCAGGTGTTTTGATGAAATCATCATTTGATATGAATTTACTGTTGGCTAGGTGCCTTATGTCTTCTGATAGATCATTTGGTGCTTCCACAGTGATAGCTTCTCTGTCTTCAAGAAATTCATACCCCTTAATGGTTGGGTCATAACTTTGCACCCCTTCTTCAAACTCTCCCTCTCCTTCTGCAATGTTTGTGTCTGCAGAGAAACTTATATCCAGTGTGGGTTGAGGTGACAAGTGTCCCAGGGGTACTTCATACTCAGCCTGTGTATCTTTAAGATGTTTTCCTTTTTTGTTAAATACATGAAGGGGAACATTCTTGATCAGTTCTGGTGCATGTCTAATCATAGTGTCCAATCTTTCGATAGGATCATCAATATCCTGGAAAACTCTGGTGTAGGTGGGGTTTTGGGCTACCCTCCAAGCCTCTTCTAACATGGTTTTATGGTACAAACGTCTTCTTTCTGCTGCTATAATTTCATCACAATTTCTAATTAAATCTTCATCAACAAATAGGACATGATCACATCCCTTTAACTTCTGCTTTGTTTTTACACTGTTTATGAAGTGTTCCGGATCACAATTTCCTCTTGCATTTCTAAAAGGTAATCTAAATTGTTCTAATTTACTATAAATTAATTGATAACATTTGTTAGAAATTACTGTGAAATCTCCAAAGCATAAAGTTCCAGGCATAAATGATGGTTTATGTTGATTCTTGAGATGCATGAAGTCTGAGGAAGCTAATTGCCTAACAATTTCTAAGTATGCAACTCGATCTGGGCATTTCTTTGGTAGCAAGAAGGGTGGCCCTTCATATTTGAATACTCTTATCATAGTGCAATCTCTGAAAACATACCAATCACCCCAATTATGGCTGAACTTTCCCTCTTCATGTCTATCTTTTGGTCTCAAAAACTTATGTATTTCCAATGAAAAATTATGGTTGCAAGGATGTCCAAACCGTTTGAATATTGGTTTCACAAAAAACTCTTCAAAGTATAAATAATGGGATTTGTTACATCTACTATCCCAAATAGAAGTCCACATTTGCACAGGTTTATATCTCCATTGATGTCTAGGTCTCTTACCCTGAGATTTCTATCCCATAAGCCCATACATTGTCCTTCATATAATACCATATGCATAAATAAAGAATAATGTCTGAATTTACTTCATCCATTCTTAATAGACATTAAATCATTTTTTATATTATATGCTAGGTATTTAGCATATTCAAAATACCGCGCATCATGACTTTGTATGTCCGCAACTAGGACCATGGGTTCAATTTCCATGAACATGGAGGCTTCTATTCCCAATAGATGGCAGACAGAGTAATATGTGTTTTTGAAATAATCTTCAAACAATTCAGTTGAGTAGGGTGGATCTTCACCCTTTGAAAATACCCTAAGTTGGTTTTTGTCACCGCGAGGCCTGTGCAAGGGTAACTTCCATCTCTTATAATTGCTACGCATATTGCAGTACTCAACCAACAAATACTTGATTCTGAATTTCTTTTCTAAACTTGTGTCTAACTGAAACATTGTGGCTATATAGTCTCTGGTAATGGGGAAGAAACCAATCCCATCATTGAATTCAATATAACAAGTCTTAGGGTTGAATTTCTCTGCAAAAAAATTCAACAACTAGACATTTACAAACACATTCGGGACTACCAATTTACCCAAGTTTAGCCACCATGGGTTTGAAATGGGTTTATGCCTGTGCATTTTTCTATAATGGGAGATAAAGAGATCATACCCTCTGACTGGTGTCCATATATCCCCAATATCCCTGTATAAATCTTTAAATTTCTTAGCATGTGGGTTTAGTTGGGCATTTCTTCTGGATTTCTGTCTTAACCCAGGACATTGGTCTAATAAATCCCAATTTAGATGTCTATCCCTAGTTTTTATCTTTTACTCTTTGGGTTCTGAATTGTTTCTTCCATATTCTATCACTATGTCTGGATTTCAACTCTGTGATTTATAAACACAAACTAATCTATACAAGCAAGTTCACAGTACTTACTTAACAAATCGCTCTGGTCCTAAATTGCTTATTCATCCATGCCCTGCACTTGTTCTTTGCAACACCCTCTGAATTCCCATTCAACAATCTTAATTCTGTGCAATCAATGGCATCTTGCTTGTGTTTGTCATATCATCGAAGGGAATTTAAATGTTTCAAAAACAGAGCGTTAGATCACCACCTTTATGTCTTGTCACTTTATTTCGATATGATGTGTTTTGCAATCTCATTTATTGTTTGGGATTTTGGTATGACCCTAACTGGTGTTACTTTGATAATATGAGTCTCCTCAAACAAGAAATCACCCTTTTGATATTTTAATTTCTTTTTGTCTCCTTTTCTGAGAGACCCCCAAAACCCTCTCTTCGACATAGTAGAGTTTCTTCAAAATACCCTTTACATTATCTTTTCATCGGTGAGACCCCTTCTATCGGTGAGACTCTAAACCATATCACTTCGATATCCTAAATCCCTTAAAGGTTATCGATATTTTGATTTGATCGTCGTGACACATTTTGGTGTCACGTTGAAGTTCCTTATCTGTTTGACTTTCGGGGTATCAATGAGACTGTTGAATTTTTTTGGTGTATGACATTTAATTTAGCACTAATTTAGTCGTTATAATCGGTGCTAGTTTGGGTGCTAAAGTTGGCTCTAATTTAGGTGTAATTTGGTGCCTAATTTAACGCCTACTTGTTCTGATCAGTACAAAAAATGCCAAAAAAAGTGCCATCTTGATAAATAGTGCTGACTTTTTCAAAAAATTGGAGAAAAATACATTAAAACAGTGGGTGGAAGCAAAAAATAGAGCAAAAAAAGGAGCTAATCACAGGGATTTGTTGTAGTGCAATCATCCAATGAATCGTCAATCAAATCCTGGTGTTGCTTGCATGGCCAACAACACTAGTATCAATCATTCATCTCACTTGCCTTAGATAGGTAGGGGCATTATCGAAACTAGACCAGGCATCTTATACGACATGCTTCTATCCTGAAACCAGGCTTCCTTCATCGAATCATCATAATCAAACAACCCACATATCACTTGGCAAACGATCTAATGGCTATTGACTATGTCAGTCTAGTTTGTCTTATCTTTCATTCAGATTGTTTTGCAGTCTCATTCTTATGCTTCTCAAGGAAGTCCCTAAGTGATGAAAAGAAGCGAGGATAGAGCGAGACCTTTTTCTTTGATTGCTATTTGTAGTTTGTCTTGGAAAAATGACTGGGGCAAATTGGTGCCTTGCGTGTGATCGAGATTCTATTAGGTGTGAATCAAAGACATCCTATGCATTGGAAAGACTAACTACTTCCTTGCATAAGGACTTGCACAACTCATAGTTATCTCATCGTATGTTCTGACAAGGTATCACGGTCACTAGTTTGAGTCAAGTATTCCTTGTCTGTCACGTGCCTATTTCACAACGGACTACACTTTCCACCTTGGCCTTTGACATGCTATGGTGATTGTTATCCTTTGACATAATAAGTTCTATGATGATAAGTAGAAAAAATTGCAAGTGAGAAGCTAAAAAATATATCAAAGCAAGATCTCATTCCCATTCTTCTAGCCAATCTTTCATTCCTCCACCTTCATTGTAGCTTAATGTATCATTCATTTCTTCTATCCATTCCCCTATATTTCTTCCTTGACTGGAATCCCTTTCATTTCAAGAGCCTACCCGTGTTTGTCCAACCTGCCTATCCTCTCGAGGGAGTATCATCATCCTATCTTTCCATCACCATCCTTTTCCTCTATCCATTTCCTTAGGTTCTTTGAAATGATGTTACTCGACATAAATCTCATCATCTCGAACATAATCTCAAAGAGGGGCAAAATGTAGACACTTAAAAATGTCCTCATGTCGCAAATATGACAGGACAATTTCCCCTTCAAATTCCATAGTTCAACTAATTCAATTTCATCCATTCTAATCATTTTTCCATATTTTCTTCTATAATTAAATAATTAATTCTAATTGATTATTTAATTATTCATTTTTCTAATGTCCCCTTTCATTAATTTAAACAAATAAAAAATTTGTTTAAATACCCTAACCTAATTTCCAAAATCCCCTTTCACATGCATCCTTTCAATAAATTAAATAAATTGGACAAATTTATTTAATTTGAAAATCATTTCCCACCTCACCATTTCTCCTAATTTTAAATTCAATTTTGTCTTGTAGTGGTGAGGAAACCCTAACTGATCTCAACCCTCCATTTAACTCCAAAGTCAACTCTCAATCCTGGCCCTCCATTCAAATCAGGCCTTCTATAAAACAACTCATCCAACTTCATTTTGATCCCTAATGTCTCTTATGCTCTTAGAACTCTCTCTCTCAGCTGTAAACTCTCCAAAATCTTGCTAATCACTCACAAGAGCTTCTGAAGATGGTTGCATGAATCTGCAAATCTGAAAACAATAAGGCAAGATGGAGGAGAAAAATGAAGATTAGTTGATAGTAGCTTAGATTTATGGTTTATTTTCTATTTGTTTGCTTGATTTCTAGGCTATATTCCACTTCATTGCAGTTAGGGTTTAGTTAGTTTGTTATTTTTCACATTAAACCTGATTTTCCCTAACAATGGGTGATATATTCTCTCCTATTGCTAAATTGACTTCTATTAGATTTCTTTTATCTATTGCTATAGCTTATGATTGAGAGATTGAGAAAATGGATGTGAAGACTATGTTCTTGCATGGAGATCTTGAAGAAGAAATTTAGATGCAACAGCCTACAGGTTTTGAGGTAAAAGGAAAAGAAAAATGGGTTTGTAGGTTAAAGAGGTCTCTTTATGGTTTGAAGCAGTCCCCTAGAATGTGGTATCAAAAGTTTGATTCATTTGTGTTGAAATTGGGTTTTGTTAGAAGCGAGGAGGATCACTGTGTTTACATTCATTGTATTGATGATTGTATACTGGTTATTGCATTGTATGTTGATGACATGTTATTTTTCAGCAATACTAAGGGAATGATCAGTGAGCTTAAAGCCCAACTTTTAGGTGCATTTGATATGAAGGATCTTGGAGTTGCTAGGTATATTCTAGGAATGGAGATTAGAAGGGACAGAGGTAAGAGAAAGCTTTGGTTGTCACAAAGTAAGTATGTGAATACCATTTTGTAGAGATTTAGTATGTAGGATTGTAATCCAGTTAGAGTTCCTTTACCCATTATACTAAGCTTTCATTAGATATGTGTCCAAAGACTGAAGATGATCTTGAGGATATGTCTAATGTGCCATATGCTAGTGTTGTAGGGAGTTTGATGTATGCAATAGTTTGCACTAGGCTAGATATTTCCCAAGCAGTGAGAGTTTTGAGCATATTTATGTCTAACCTCGGTAGATAACATTGGAATTATGCGAAGATGGTGCTTAAGTCGAAGGTTTTTTTGATTCAAATTGGGTAGGTGACTTGGATAGTCGAAGGTCCACTAGTGACTATGTGTTTAATCTGTTTGGAGGAGCAGTGAGTTGGATGAGTAAGAGGTAGCCCACAGTTGCTTTGTCCACCACATAATCAGAGTATATAGCTACTACTCATGTCTCTAAGGAGGTAGTTTGATTGAGAAGACTGTTACAGGTATTGGATTTGATTGCAGGATCATTCAGATTGGTTGTGCTAGCCAGAGTGCTATCTGTTTGGCCAAGAATCCCATGTATCATGCTTAGACTAAGCCTATTGATGTTTAGTATCACTTTGCTCAAGAGTTGGTTGCAAATAGATAGATTGAGCTGAAGAAGATAGACACTTAAGAGAATGTTGTAGATTCATTGACCAAGCCTATGAGCACAGATAAGTTTGTGTGATGCAGAGAGGCCATGGGCCTTGTTTCTAGTGCATGATTATATTTCTTTTGATTTCCTATGGGTTGATTTACAATGTATAATGTCAAGTGGGAGAATGTTGGAATAAGGTGCCATTAACCTTGTAAATTTCAATATTGTATTTATCCCATTTATTATTTGCTATTTTTTATTTACCCATAAGGGAATGAGGTAGTCTCATTGACACTGGTTATTTCAGAGTTACCGGTGGGAGTTACGGAGCAATATTTATATTGGCAAATGTAAAAATCATGAGTAAATGAGAGTAGGCATTCCCCTTGGAGAATCTTCTATTTTTAACTTGCATGACAACTTGTCATAATGTGGTATAAGTGGATTTATGGCATCTGCCAGTTGTCATAAGATTCCATGCATGTATGACGCATGCAACACCCATTATTAGTTGTGGTTGCTATTATTAGACCCAGGTACCCATATTGGGAAGATTCTTTGTTAGTGGTATCTATGACAGTTATGACATGTCATCAGATGCTTTTGCATCCTATTCTTGGACTTGGGCACCCATCCTTGCATGGGCAAGTTATTGCCACTTAGTGGTTGCATGTAGACACTATTTAATGCTTGCATGTGGGGTTGTTGGAGGAGAGAGAAAGTGGATGCCCAAATTGGAGGGAAAACTCCTCTATAAATATTTGCCATTGTATTTGTTGTTACATGCGAGATTTTAGGTACTCAGGTGCTACCAGAATGCTATCAGATTGACGACTGGTGGAGAGGGTTGGATAGTGATTGTATTATACAAATCGTTTACAGATTAATACAAGCTTGTGCCTCTTTCCTTGTGGAGTTTTTTTTACCCACAATGATTTTCTCCATGTAAACACTGTGTTGTGTTTAGTTTTCTATTTTGCATGTTTATGGGTTTGCATATTTTCATTTGCATGTTACAATCTCCATTGGTAATAAATAGTTAAGATTGTAGAAATTACATTTGAATCAATTTTCCATTTGTGTAGTTGTGCCTTTCATTTCTAATAGGTAAGGGAAAGTCATCCTTTGGGCAAGCTTGATTGATACCCCTAAATTCAAGGCATATATGAATTTTTCCATTTTTCTTTAAAATTGGGACAATGTTTGATACCCAAATTGAATAATCCACCAGTTTGATGAAGTTGGCATTCAATAATTTCTTCAATTCTTCCTTTACCATTTTAGCTACTTGAGGCTTTATGGGTCTCAATTTTTGTTTTATGGGTTTTGCATCAGGCTTCGTTACTAAGTTGTGCACCACGATCTTTGGGTCTAATCCTAGCAAGTTTGAGTATATCTAGGGGAAGACGACAGAATATTCGATAAGGAACTCAATGTATTCTTCCAACTCTTCAACATTTAACTCCCCTCCCAACTTTAACATCTTTAGTTTCTTAGGAGTTCCTACATTTATATCAATGGTATCTCTAGTTAGTGATGGATGTCCCTCTTCAAATTTCTGAGGGGCAAGTGGTAAATTTGAATTTGCTTTGATCAGGAGGATTTCTTTTTCACTTCCAAAATAATATTTTGGATGAGGAAGGAGCATGTATCCTTTTGTGATATACTCTTGGGAGGCCATCATAAGTGCTGGGTGAATATTTTGTCTTCAACTAATTGAAGGCAAAATGGTTATATCAACCACAGTGTAATGAGATAAATCTCTCCTCTTAGCAACGGGAGGTTCCCTATTAACTATTACAAACTTATTTGCACTAAAAACTAATTTTGGGGTGAAACCATGTCATCCATTTCTCTTTTTTCAGAAATGATGTTTACAATATAAAAGAGCACTTTCACAATACAAATCAAAATGACCAAGAAACTCACGAGAGCACAAAGTCTATTGTTGCTCCTTTTACTGATTTACAATTTAGAACCAAGTAGGATAAGGTGCAACTCAAAGTCTTCACCGAATACTATGGAAAAAAATATGACCACAAAAGATAATAGTAGTTCAAAGCCTTTCCAATATCTTTTACTTAAAAACATAAAATCACAAGCTAAAGATAATTGTTGTAGCACAAAGTCTCCACAATCAGCTTTAGAACATCTTCCAGATTATTTACACTCACACTACAATTTGATCAAGCAAATAAGATAGTATAAGGAAAAGGACATAAGAATAATTTCCAATATGCCACAAGTTATTCCAATGCAAAGATTGAAAGATCGCTTGCTTTTCTATTCACTTGATAAAATATGATTTACAATTTGAACACAAAGTCTCACAATGCTCTTCAATTTGGTAGAGTTTCGCTTCAATAACTAAAAGATAAAAATTACAATGGGGGTCCTCTTTATTTATAAGAGAAACCAAGAGCAAAAATAGGAAAATCCTAACTACTTTGACTTATTCAAACAGAAGAGTCCTATTTGACTTAGGACTTCCTTTGCCTCACATGTAATTACATTTTAGAAAATTACAGATGAATATTTCCACAACAAAATTCAAATTACATATACAAGAATAAAATAAACTAAGGTATCAAAAAGGAACTTCAGCTTCCTCCATCATTCTTCTTTAGAAAATTTTGATACATGGCCTGTATAGTTGCCATTTCACATGCATCTGGCTTAGCTATATTTTCTGAGATAGTGCAGGCTGGAGAATCGCATCTTTTACTACCTTTATTGCCTTCTCATGCTTGTCAATATTGTCCTTCAAGTTCTCAAAAGTTGAATGCTGATTATAGAGATTGTCCATAGAAAGTACTGAGGGCACTTCATCTTCGAATTTCCTTTGAACCATCTTTTCGAATGAGCTTATCATTTCATTTGCTGAAGGAACTTATGATCTTCACCTGTGAGGGTGCATGGGAGTTCTTCCAACCTATGTTGAAGCGTGACATCATTGTCTTCACTATTTTCATGAGCTTGGCATAAATCAAGTAAGCCTTTTACTATATGGATACGATGAACAAGAGACTCCTTAGTCTTAAGATATGATTCTCGATTTGAGATGACCCCAATGGTAATCAAATTCTTTATCTTAATCTTTTTCATCTCTATCCACTCCTCAAAGCTCTCTTCCTGATCCTGCAGCTTTTGGGAAAGTAAGTCAACCATGTTATCAAGCTCAGCTTTGGCTTTATCCATCTTTTCTTTTCTTTCTACGGTGGTCTTCAGTAGAATTCGCCCTTGGGCTAGCAAACATTCCACAATATCTCCTACCACTCTTCCTCTGGCTTGAGCTTTTTCAACCTTCTGGATCAGAGGATCTTCTACAGTCATTGCCATGGGTTCCACAATTTTAGATGACTTTACTATTTTTTGAAGAACAATGACAAGTTGTTCTGCTTTAGCTTTATATTGTTCTTTCTCCTTCTTGACTTCATCATATTTTTCGAGCAAGGTGCTGGTAGTGGTTTGAAAATCTGCCTTAATGCCTTCATGAGTTAGCTTACCTAACTCAACCCTTGAGAAGACATAATCATTCATGTCAAAATTGTCAATAGTGGCATCCTCTGGTGGCTTGGCAATTTCTGCATATCTGATTCCCTTTTCATTGATAAGCCTAGAAACAGTCTTAGGCTTCTTCTTTAGAGTCTTTGATTTAACAGGTAACAACTTCTCAATATCAATTTCATCTAGCGAAATATCTTGCTTCTTTCTCTTGGGAGTATATGCAGACAATCATGGAGGAAGCACATAAGCACTAATATTCGCGGACAAATCCACTGCTTGTTTTGCCAGATCCATATTTACACCTGTTATGGTAACAATAGGATTGGTGTTGGTAAAAACTACACCTGTGTCAACAACTTTCTCTAAACTATCCAGAAGATGTTCCAAAATAGATTGTTCACCAATATCAAAAGATGGGGAAGATAAACTTGGGATAGAACTGGAGGAATCAAACACGGTCCCAAAACTGGTTCTTACAGAAGTAGGGGTATTATCAGAAGAAATAACGAAAATAGGTTAAATACAAACACTTGAAGCTACTGGAAAACTACCAGAAATAGGAGCATGAGGAAGGGGTGTAGAAACTTGTGATTTAGTTGGAAGATCCTTCTTAGGAGACTGACGTGGATCACCAAGTTGTTCCTGCTCTACACTCTCATCTTTATCTTGTTTTGTTTCATCCTCTTTAGTAGGTTTTCATTCATTTCTGTTCGTTGGGCATCCTTAGATTTCTCAATATTTTGTTTTTCAGTTTCAACATCTTAACCTCCATTTGCTCAACATTTGTGTCTTCGGCACCTGATTCAGTGACATTAGAGGTTTCTGTGATTTCCTTCTTTTTCCCTCTCTTAGATACAAACTTAATTTTTGTCTTACATATTTTGGAGGAAGAAGGGGTGTCACTCTTATTCTTGGTCCTATTTTCCACTTTCTTACCTATTTGCTCCTGAGTTTTAGTCTCTAGCCCTGTAAGAAATTCCTTCAAGCTGATCCCTTTGCTTTCCAACCATATGTTTGTGTTAGCCAGGATCAGTTGAAATCTTTTCCTTATGGAAGTCTGATCTTTGACTAGCCATTTCACTTCTGGAAAAGGTGAGACTTCAACAATCTCAATATTATATTTGGGATCTAGAACATCCCCATCATCTTCCATTCCATCTGGAATATCTACAAGGATCAGCTCTTCTATCTAACTCAAATGAAGTCTATAATAGTCTAACTTCCTGATCTCATTTTGTGTCCTGAGATCAGCCCAAATATCTTCCACCATAGGCATATGGAAAATTGACTTTCTTTTGATTTTATCTTGTATGCTCCTGAAGTCAAAAAGGTCCCTTTTCTTGAAAGTTTTCATGGTGACTAGTTGCAATTCAGAATCAACTATTTTTGCCTTGGTAGCTGACTGAACTGAGTACCTTCCAATTTCTACGGGAAACTTTATCCCTGACTTTTTCAGCTCCATTTGTTTATTATGTACCACAATCAGCTGCCTACATAATTCCATGAGAACAATCTAGTCACTGGGGTATCGTGGAAGTATATAAGGGTAACTAGGATAATACCTTATTTTGAGATATGTGAAAGTAGGAAATTGTAAGAACAAGCAGCCAAAAGAATTTACAACTTCCCAAGCTTCATTTGAAACCCTCTTCTGAACAAGTTCATTGTCCCATAAGCACATAAACACGGAAAAGAAAGCATCATTAACCCTACGGAAATGATGGATTGATCCCTTTAGAGTGACTTGAGGATAATACTCATACACAGGAACCAATCTCCTGTCACCAACCTGAGTAAGACTAGGAAAACTTCTCATGTTTGCGGCAGCATATCTCCCTAGAAGATTTTCTGTGTGCCCCAGAGAATCACCTTGATGTATGTATACATCCATTCCTAAAACTTGGAGGAAGAAGGAAGTCCTCTAATATGACTCAAAAGTGTGATCAAGTCACAAACCTCCTCTACAAAGTCACTCCTCGGGAGATCCTTCAACCATCTGGTTAGATTGCTCAGAGGAATCTTCAACCATTTACTGTTTATGTACCTTCTTGTGGCTTCCACATCTGCATCATAGTCTCTTTTCTCTTGAGCAAAATTAATTTGTCCAATGCTTTCAATAGGAGGACACATGAAGATTTTATCAAGAAATTCTACATCCAACCTCATAATCACATTCCCTTGGGAATCTGTCACAACCCTAGTATCCCTGTTGTAATGACTAGCCACCTGAAGAACAAACTAGGGGTTATGGGCAGAAACTGGAAAAGAGACAACCAAGTGAATGCTGCTGTCAATGATCTTTTGCATATGTCTAAAAGGATTTGTTTGTTTAGTTCTATCCACAAACTCTGTCATATCTACATGCCCTATCTCTATATCTCTGATTTCGTCAACATTCGACTGTACTGATGTGACAAGGAAGACCCCTTGGTATTTGTACTTCATGATTTTGGTTTTGGATGGAGACATCTCCGACATCAGCTCTGGAGGGAATTTTAGAAAAAGATATCTACCACGGATGTTTGTTGAAAACTGCAAAAAACCATGATCTCATAGCTAGGGGAAAAATGGATAAATTGGGATTATTGCAATTCGATGATCTTGAACAGGGAAGCATGCGTTGAAGGACTTGAGTGCACGCAAATTGAGGTAAAAGGTGAAAGCAAGTTAACAGGCCTTGAAAGGCAAATTTTCCCAGTGTTAGGAAAAATTTAGGAAAATGTGCATGGGCTGTCAAAATGACCGCTCCTGCACAAGAGATTATTCACTTATCATGCAAAGTCAGTCATTTTGACCGCTATTGCATGTGTTTGGGGAGATTTATATTTTTGATGTAGGGGCGGTCAAAATGACTGCCCTTACATGAGGATAAAATATGCAAGTTTGAGGCACATGCAAAAGCAGTGAAATGGACTGCTGAAGCCCGTTGGATGGAAAAACTTCAAGTTTGATCTATATGTGTATAAGCGGCAAATCCACCCGCTAATGCATATGAGGAAAAAGGTTTGAAGTGTTAAGTTGGTCGAAAGGACCACTTATACAGGTGCTCTTGAAACTCTAGGTCAGACATGTAATAGTAGGAGTTTCAGTCACTTTTACACATAGGGGATAACACAAAGTTTGTGTGAGGGCGGTGATTTTAACCACCCTTACATGTGGGGTAGTCCGAAAGCAAGGTGTAGACGTCGGTCATTTCACTGACCATACATACAATGAAAAAGATTTCTAAGACACCGTTGGCAGAAAATATCGACTACACACAGGTATAACGAAAACCTAAGTTCTCGTAAGGCAATAAAATCTTCAACAAAATGAAAACATACTCAAAACCCAAAACTATTAAGAACTAGGGTTTTAAAAAAGAAACATACGAATTCAAAATAAAACTAGGGTTTTAAAAAGAAATAGAGGACGATTTTGATCAACGAAATGAACACCATTTATCATTAACAAAAACCTAAAACACAAAAGAAATAAAACAAAAACCTACCTGTATAAATGCAAAGTAGAAACATGAGAGCTTCAGTAAGATTGAATCCGTGGACGCTAGAAAGCATTAGCTTCAAGTTCTCTCCAAGGCTTAGGTAGGATGGATAATCGAAAGTAAAACAAGATACTAATTGAAAATAATTTAAAGCAACTCAAAGATTGCCCAAATCCAAAAATTAAAGGTGCAATAAATACACATGAGTTAATATAAATGCAAGGAAAAAGATGCACCGTTGGCGGAAAATGCTGCTCTTGCACGAAAAAAGGAAGAAGATGAAGGGCGGGCAAAACTGCCACTCTTACATCTTTACAAGGGAGAACTGACATGCATGGGCGGCGATTTTTGCCGCCCATACATCTTTTTACACAAAAACATGCATGTAAAAGTGGTGAAATGGATCGACATTACATTTTACAACATCAAGGATATGCAAGAGCGGTATTTTTAACCGCTTATGCACATGAAGACTCAAAAACCTACTAACACCCTAAAATGATCAAACTTGATATTTTGATGGTTTGCAACCTAATCAATTTGCACGAATTTTGAGGAATCGACTTAAGGGAATGTCGTAAACTATTCTAGGATGTCACATGACTTCATACGAGGCCAAGAGTACTTGTCTTGATTTGCAAACTTAGAGTGTATGCTATGAAACAGACAAGTTTCGTAGGGGTTGTCTACAAAAATGAGCGTAGCCAATTTTGAGAACAACAATAAGCATGTAGATATTCCAAGATGGCCTCATTGTTTTCATTGTAATCTTGAGTAGGTTTTTCTGTTTGACCCGCAACATAATTTAGAATGCTTGGTAATTCATCACTTTCCAACAATGGCTCTCCACAAACTGACACAATGTATAATTCTGAATTTTGAAGTTGACCGTGTCGCAAAAATAGTGTAGAGGATGTAGCCATTGAATCTATCACTTGGTTCTCTTTCTTAGGTATGGATTTTATAGAGAAGAAGTCAAATAATTGAACCAATTTTCTAATGGTTTCTTTATAGGGTTGTAGTTGCTCTAATTTTGTCTCGTAATTCTCTACCACTTGGTTGATCACTAATTGGGAGTCTCCAAAGGCAGAGATCTTCTTGATCCCCATTCTCATGGCTAACATGACTCCTAGGGATAAGGCTTCGTATTCCACAATATTGTTTGTGCAAAAGAAATCCAACCTAAAGGCGAAGGGGAGGACTTTTCCTTCCAGGGAGGTTAGGATTATCCTTGTCCCCGCTCCGGTTTTACAACTAGCTCCGTCAAAGTGGAGAGTCCATAAATTTTGATTATTTTGTAGTTGAGATGTTTCTCCAAACTCATAGGTTGAGTTTCATTTCTCCTCTTTTTCTTCTCTTCTTGGATGATTTTGATTGTTCTTACTGAGAGGTTCTTGATGTCCTATTCATTAAAGCATGGTATGGATGCTAAGCCGAGCAAAGCATGAGGCTTGATAGTATGAGGATCAAAGGGGAATTCTCTGAGATCATCCATGCTTTGATATGATATATTGTGAGTACTTGTGTTTGGTTGAGAATCTTGAGTTTCTTCTTTAGGTTTCTTTTTAAACTTTTTATCATTTTTCTCCTGTTCCTTCCTGTAAATGTTGAAAGGATAGGGTCTATTTTGACAATGCCAGTCTTTCCCAAATGATGGAAGTAGATTTCTTGAAACAAGGTGGAGGCAATGGCCTTCATGGCATGAATCCAAGGTCTTCCAAGGATCATGTTATAATTGATTTCTTTGTTGATGACATGGAAGTATGTGGAAATAGTTTTATCCATTAGAATGAGTGGGAGACTGATTTTCCCAATTATTTAAATATCATGACTGTCATATATCCTTAAGGTGGTAGCTTGTTTCTTGATTCCTATTTTACTATATCCCATTCTTCACAGGAATGACATTGGCAAGAGATTGACTGCCGATCCTTTGTCCACCATGAGTCTCTTTATGGTGACCTCTTCAACTTGAATTTGTTGTATAGTGGTGAATCCCTTTTCTTACTTCCTTTGTTTTGAGGTAATTTGGAGATATCAAATGTGAGAGGGGTTGGTTCCTCTTGTGTTGAACATCCCACTTCTAATACTTCCAAGAATGTTTTCCGATGTGAGGGGGAGGCTCTCAACAAATTTATCACTTGTGAGAAGACATTTTCTTTTTGATCTGTTTGTTCTCCTCCTTGGATTACAAATACTTGTTGGCTCAACTCTACATGATTGGAGTTGTTTTGGTTGGCCTTTCCTTCTCATTTTGAGGTTCCTTCTCCTTCCTTTGAGATTCAAGGAGTTTGAGAAGTTTTGTTGTTGATCTGGGGTAAGTTTGGAGATAGCGTTGTTGTATCCATAACACATTTTTGTTTCATGACCTTTTGTTCCATGGAACCAACAATAAGTGTTGGGGTCATAGGGGTGATGGTTTGACCCTTGATTTCCTTTTTGTCACCACTTGTCATTACTAGGATTTCTTTTCACAACATTGACATTTTTGTCTCGAGAAATATTGGATGTAGTCTTTTCAACTCCTTTGGATATTTTGAGTCTTCCATTTCTACCATAAATCTTCTGGCTACTATCAATGGTAGCTTGATCGATCCTTAGAGTACTTTCCAACCTTCTTCATAGGATCTGTATGGTAATTTTTGAATGTCTTCTCTCATGTCTTTGTTTAAGGTATGTAAGAAAAGGTCACATAGTTCATGGGGTGGTCCATGTTTGGGGCGCTAGTTGAGGAATAGACGACTTGCCTCCATTTGGTCACAAAGTGGGCTACATATTCATTTGGTTCTTGTTTCATGGTGAGGAATTATTTGATCCCTATTTTGACAAGTTTGTTCATGTCAAATGCCATGACAAACTCTTTGATTAGTTGTCTGAATGAATGAATTGAAGCCTCTGGCAAATGATAGTACCAATCTAGAACTATTCCTTTGAGAGTTTTTGGAAAGATCTTGGCAACAACCCCATCCCAAGGGAGGAGTTCTCTTATCATAGTGGTATAAGGTTTGATATGTGAGTTTGGATCTCCTAGAACTCCTTTGAATTTTGAGAGATCAGGCAATGGCTAAGGTAACAGTACATTCCTTATGTTTTGATCGAGAGGTTCTTTTAAGTACTCAAGGTACATCCCAAGAAAGGTGATTTGTGATTGAGGGGTTGATAGCAACAATCCTGTAGGAGGGTTTTGATAACCCATTGTCTAATTTGTTTGATTTCCCAACACTCCAAAATTGTTCTAAACATGAGGGTTCCCATTCAGACACGTGTCATTACTTGTATTTCATGAATAATAATTGAGATAGGGGGATTCTAAGATGCCCAGGTCTTGTTCATTTTGAAAGTTGTCATGGGATTTCTGCCTTCTTTTAGAAGCAGCTTGTTCTACTTCTAAGGTTCTAATCATTTGCACTAGAGTTTTGATTAAGTTTGTAGGAGTGGTAGCTCTAAGTGTTTCCTCATTTCTAGGATTTTCTCTTTGAATATTATCATGGTGGTATGCTTCTTCTCGTATAGCATTTTCTCTTTGTTCTTCTCGCAAAGCAACTCTTAATGCTTCTTTAGCGTCTCTTGCCTCTTGCAGGTGTCTTTCTAGCCTTTTCACTTCCTCATCGATATGAGTACCTGATGTGCTTGTGGAAGGTTGATTAGGTCGATGTATTTCTAACCTTACCCTCCTAGATTTATGAGGTGCATTTGGTATGACTGGGTTGTGTTCCCAAGATGGATTATTGAAAGACAGAAAATGCATGGATTCTCTTTGGTCTCTCTGGTCTTGTTCATAATTTGAGTCTTCATAATCATAACAGTTTGTGATAGGTGCATTTGGATTTAGCAACACATACCTATCAAAAGAAGGAGTTTCTATTTCTTTTGAGGGAATATTCCCTTGGTTTAAATCAGGTTTCATCATATTTGGGGGTGTCGTAGACACCACAGAATAAATGGAATGGATGATGGTGAAGGCAACGAAGTGGCGAAAGTGGCTATGAAGAATAAAGTGCAAATGCTTGTCAATTTTTGTTATGAATGTTTAAGTTTTGAAATCCAAATGATGGGAATGCAAACCATATAACTAGAAGGTTCTATAATTCATGTCAGGTTCACCAAAATATGGACACTCAAAATCATGACTTCAGTTGCTTGGGGCTATCCAGTCAGATTTTGGCACACACAAGGACCCTTCCCTCCTTGCCACAGGGTGAACCGCCATGTCACTCTCGCTCTCGTTGAAGTAGCCAGTTAAGAGGAGGGGGGGTCTGGCTCGTTGGAGAGCTAGACTTTGTGTAGAGGGGTCAACATGTCCTGGGGCCTTTGTTGTTGTGTGTTGATGTATATGTTTCATTCAATGATTATTGTTGTAGAGATAACCACATGACCTGAAGGGTCACTAGTTACTCTCCTTTTGTTAGGGTTTATGATGTTCCACCTCTATGTGGGCAAGCTGTTATTTAGTTGATGGCTTGTTCTCATCGACATTCTCTTTCAAATAGTTGGATGATTGCTTGTTGTATTTGAAGTTGTCTAAATGCCTCTATTTGTTGTAAGACAAATGGCTCTTATTGTTGTCTCAGATGGATTTCCTCTATTTCATGGAGGATTTCCCTCACCTACTCACCTCTTAATCTTTGGCACATTTGTGAGCTGAGACAAGAGATAGGCGTATGTTGGCTAACCTTGACTAGACCTAGGGTTTTGACTTGGGGTTTTGATTGACCTAATGTTTGGTTTTGTGTTGAATTTTGTTGACCTTGTGATGATATCAAGGGTATTGAATAGTTGATCGTGATTGACCTTGTGATGATATCAAGGGTTTAAAATTTATCTAAGTGCCTAATATTTTTATGAATGCAACTATATGACATGCAAAACTTGTTTTTGTGCTTTTTTTGTTATTTTGGAAATAAAAGATGCTTTTTAATCTAAGAAAGGAAATATGAATGCAACTAGAATGAGTTTTACCTAGTGCAATTATTCTATATTTTTGGGGTTTTTGAATGTTTTGAAATGATTTAATCTAGAAAATGAAATTGCAAGTAAATGAATTAACTATGAATGTAAATTACTTCTAGAATGCCAGATCTAACTATTCTATCAAGGAAAAAGCAATAAATTACTAATCCCAAGAGCAATTTCAATTTTCTAATTACTACCAATTGACAAAAAGCATAGAGGAACCTAAAATAAAGAAGACTTGTGAGCCTCTGTTACACTCAGAAATCCTAGATGGAAACCTCGTATCCTCTTGAAGCAGCGGGAAGACCTCTTGGCGACAAGACAACACAAAGAAGCCAAAGAAGATTTAGAAGCTTTGCAAAGAGAGTTCAATGAGAGTTGTTGATGAGCACGATGGCTTGATTGAAGTAGCGTAAGGGCGCTTGAAGAGCTTTATGTAAAAGCTTGATGAACAATGAACAAACAAAAGGCACTTTTGTCCTGTGTGAGTATGAGAATGCTAATTGGAGAGCAAAAACTTAGCAAGAGCTGTGTGCACAATAAATTTGCCTTCCTTTGTGCTTGAGGGAGGGGGGCATTTATAGGTTATAAGAAGGGATGAGAGGTAGAATTGATTGAGAAGTTAACTCAATTGATTGAAGAGTTAATAAGGATTGATTGGGTAGTGAACTGGATTGATTACTGAGTGAACTTAATTAATTAGGGAGTGATAAAATAATGATATCTTATCACTGAAGGAGAAATGGAGTTATAAGAATGCATGGGAAAGAATGAGTTGTTAATTTTAGATCAAATGGAGCTAATTATGCATGTGCGGGTGCATGAAATAGTTAACTCCAAATTAGGCATAAAAAATCATGCAAATTGGAAGAAAAATGGGTGAAAACGAAGCTATTTTGAGTTAGAAACTGAAGTTTTTCCATAGCTAGAAATGTGACAGGGTTGCCCATGGGTCACCCCTTTCACCAGTAGGGTTGCCCATGGGTTGCCCTGGGGGAGTTCCTGATTTATGAGGGTCACCCGATGGGAGATCTAGAAAGAAAGGGGTCTGGGTGAAAATGCATGATGGGAGATGGTAGAGGAGATAAAAAGGAGGGGATCTGTGTCCAAAAATAGGTTAGTCATGTAAAAATCCAAATCTCCACTTGCAAAGTAGGATCTCTCAGTGGGAGATCTAGAAATAATAGGGGGAGATTTGGATTGGTTGAGTGAAACTAAAAACTGAAAGTGGGAGATGGCTTCAGGGGACCTCTAGAAGGATTCTAGGGGGTGGAGAAGATTAAAAACATAGGGGAAAGGTGACAACTCACCAACAAGGTGCTTACAAGGCTTATGAATAGGATCATAAGCTCATAAAACACCAATCGACAAGTGTCACAAGAGAGAGAGAGAGAGAGAGAGAGAGAGAGAGAGAGAGAGAGAGAGTATGTATGTAACAAGGATTATATATCATCATAGGTGTCCTCGTGGAGGTTATGCGTGATTTTTGTGCTTACATGTACCACTCTTCTTCCTCACAAATATGGCTAGAACACCTTAAGACAATAAATTAGATCTAATCAAACTTTGCTCTAGTATTTCTTGCAACTAATTATTCAACTCAAAGAGATTTTGCATGGTCATGTGATAAGAAGCTAAAGAGATTTAGACATAAGCTCCATCCCATGAAGTCATTCAGTGGTGAAGTCAAAACTCCTCATAGGTAGAAGCTTAAGTGAATCACCTGGAAATACATTTTTAAAAGGAAACACCAATTATAATCTTAAATTATCACTCCTTTTCCTTAACCTCATTAATCTCCACCATGAAATTTTGAAATATTTTCCTCTTCAATACTTTTAACTGCATCACATTGAACTTATTAAGGATTATTGGTCTTGGCACTCTATACAACTTTATTTCATTTTTTAATTTATCGACATAATCAATTGAATTTATAAAATAGTCTACCTTAACTGTATGCTCATACAACCCGTTGGCTCCTAATATTACATCATATGAACATTAAAGTGTCCCATATAACTTAACATGCATTAAAAAGTTTGGCACACCAGTTTTGGCTTCAAATAGACACTTGTCCATGAGATATGTATAAATGTTTATGTATATCGAAAAATTTGGATTTATAAATGGAAATGATCAAACAATTGAAATGCATAACCTAAACCCAAATAATTCAATACCTCGAAGATGCAAAATGAGCTTGATTGATTGATCGCTTTGTTGTGTTGATTGCTCGATTCCGCAGCATAACGTTGATAAGGAGATAGATGATGGATGCAAAGGCTCTAATGATATTTCAACAACATGTGGATACTTGAGGATCAATGCCCTTTTAAAAAATTTGACAGAATAAGGGTGCTTAAGGCTCAATGCATTGCTAATGGCTTGTGAGGGGGTTGATTTATAGGAAAGACTTGGTTCCAATGGATGGCTAGGATCAATTAGGGCTTTAGGTGAAATGGATGGATAGGATTAAGTTAGGTTTCCTTGCACATCAAGAAATTGTAGTCATATGACATGTGGCAAAGGAGGATGAGGCTTAGGTGTGCTTGTGTAGATAAATACTAAAATTAGGTCCCATTAGTTGTGCATGTGAAAGATAAAAGTTGTAACACATGATTGACTAGACAAGTGTTGGAATGTGATGAAAGATGAGTGTTTAATTCAAATAAAATATTTGAATTAGTTGGGATATGAGTTGGATATTAATTAAATAAATAAAGTTTATTTAATTAATTGAGAAGTTGAATAGGATGAGATAATATATGATGTGGAAATTAATTAAATAAATAAAATTTATTTAATTAATTGGGATGGGGATAAGATAAATGAGATTATGCATATGAAATTAATTAAATAAATAAAATTTATTTACTTAATTGGCTAAGTAGGATAAGGATGGGATTGAATGGGATTTTAATTAAATAAATAAAATTTATTTAATTAATTGGCTAATGGAATAAGTGGGGTTAAGAGTGGGATTTAGGATAAAATGCTACATGATGTTTAAGTGATGTTTTTATCAAGGTGTTGCAAAACATGAACAAAGTTGGGACAATTTTGGGTGTCTACATTTTGCCCCTCTTTGAGATGATGTTTGAGATGATAAGCTTTGTGTCGAGTAACATCATTTCAAAGAAGTTAAGGTATGGATAATTGATAGGGATGCTGATGATGATGATGATGATTGATAGAAAGGATAGGTTGGTGATGGGATGATGATGCCCCCTCGAGAGGTTAGGCGGGTTGGACAAACACGGGTAGGCTCTCGAAAAGAAATGGCTTGGCTGCAAAAAGAAAGATAAGGGGATAGATAGAAGAAATGATGATGCGTTATGCTGCAATGAAGGTGAGCAACCATGATGTTTGATATAGCACTAGACATTATGCACCAAGGTATAAGGACCAGGGTGACGATGTGTCTTGTGCCCCAGCGTAATACAACCTTGTCTAACATATGAGGAAGAAAACTTAGAGCATTGAAGTCCTACTACACAAAAGGTATGATATGACCTTAGATGCAAAGGATAGTGCAAAAAGCTATTCCAACATACAGAAGATATGAATATTAGCTGGAATGATATAGATGTGATATAAATGCAAGATAAAAAGATAACACACACAAGCAAGCAAGCAAGCACAAATGATTCAAAAACAAACAAGATATTGCCCCTGTCAAGCTGTAAACCAATGATTAATTGCTGATTGTTGATAGTTGAGAGTGTTGTCATTGCGGGGAAAGCTATATCCCTAGATCAACACAAGGTTGTTTGCTGAGTTGGTTGGCTAATTGGCTGAGTGATTTGGCTTACAACAAGGCTAGGATCAAGACCATGGATTGTGTTTAGATAACTTGGCTTGATTGATTAACTTGATTGGTATGGATTAAGGATGGGCTTGCATTTAGATCATTGCTTGGAATAATTTGATTGGATGATTAAAGGATGAAGATTGATGAAGGATAGATTGATTTGATGAAATGTTGATGATGGGATGATATGTGGTGGATTGAGCTGCTTTGAATTTGTTGGAGTGATTGGATTTGTTCTGATTGGAGTTGATTTGCTTTGGTGTTGATGTTGACGATTGATAGGATTTATTTTGATGGTTGGATTGATGTGCTTTGGTTGTGATTTTTGCTATTGTTGGGTTGATTGTTTTGAATGATGATAATGATGGTGTGATGATTAGAGTGTCGATTCAATCTAAGCATAAGCAAGTGTTCTCAGTGTGCTCAAAGGATGTAAAACAAACAAGGTATTGTCCTTGTCAAGTCATAAACCAATGATTGATTGTTTGTTGATAATGATAGATAGTGTTGTCATTGCAGGGAAAGCTATATCCCTAGATCAACACAAGGATGTGGGAACGCTATATCCCATTAATGATGATTGATGATGATTAATTTGGCTCATGACAAGATTAGGATCAAAAACTTGTTATTTGATTGGATAATGTTCCTTGATTGATTAGCTTGCCTGATATGGATTAATGTGACTTGGATTTAAGATCATTGCTTAGATTGATTTGATTGATATGACTGGAAGAAGTGATTGATTGAAATGGATGAATGAATGTTATTGATAAGAAGAATTGATGATGATAATTTTGATTTTGATTGATGTTGATGGAGTGGATTATTTTGGATGATGATTGAATTGATCTTATTGCTTGGATTTTTTGTTGGATATTTGATTTTTTTGGATTTTTTGACATATTTGATTTTTTTTTGTAGTTTTTGAAATGTTTTGGGATGTCAATGGATTTACAATTTAGGTAGCTGTTGTGCTAGATACCAATGACAAGGGAAAACCAAGTCTAGGTGCAAAGATGGATGAATGGGATTGGATGGATAAAAGGATGGGCAACAAGGGATGGAAGGCTCATGATATATGGATGGATAAAAAGATAGGCCATAAAAGGGATGGATGCATGCCTCATGATGAACAAATAGGTAGGCTATAGTGGAAAGCTCATGATAAATGGATGGGGATAAGCTATAAGATGGAAAGCTTATGATAAGGATATGCCATAGTGGATGGATCATAAGGGAGCTAGGATGTGATCTTCAAAGGCTATGTTGCATCAGAAGAATAACTTGCCCCCATTCTAGGTGGTAATGCTTAGGATTTTTACATGACAAAGTTCATGACCATGGGATGACATGATAGGTTTTACATGACAAGGTGTATGATAGGTGGATAATGATAATATGGATTGATGAGGAAGGTATGAGGTATACCAAGAGATATCCAAAGCATGTTTCAAGATTTTGCCCCTATGTCTTCATCAAAATCAAAAGGCAGAAGGATGGATGAATGGATAAATGGGTTCAATAGGATAGGCTTGTTTATGTAATGGCTAAGGATGGTAGGATGGTAAATGATATAATGGGATAGATAGTTTGGAAATGGATAGGTTGGATGAGACAATGTGCCCCCAAGTGTAAGTGACATAGAAGATCAACCTACACATGATGCCTGTTTGCCAGGTTTTCATCATGGTACTTATCCAAGGCGCCTGTTTACCAAGTTTTCACCGTTGGACGAAGGAATTTCTCTTTACTTTTTTGATTTTTGATTTTTGATTTTTTTTTTGCTTCTTTTTCTTTTTTTTGCTTTTAGATGGGTTGACAATTACACATGGCGCCTGTTTGCCAGGTTTTCACCATGGTAATGGATAGGAGGGACTCAAGTGGCTAGTTCAATGGATGTTGGTAGTCCCATTCGAGATAGATGATGTCTTCGCATGAACCATGTCAAGTGTGCTCATTGATGTTGATAAGGGATTGCATGGATGGGAGATGGATTAGGTAGATAGTGGATGATGAAATGGATTATGAAAGGTTCATGCAAGGATAGATGGATGGGGATAGTGGATTATGATGTGGAATTATGGTAGGGTAGGCTAGTGGCTTATGGTGTGGATTTATATAGGCTTATGGAATGAAGATGGACGAAAAGTTTATGCCAAAGCATGGACCATAGGGATAGCATGGGGGAGATATGTAGGATAATGGATGGAAGATGGGGAGATGTAGTTGTGTGGAGATGCTGCGAAGTGGAAGGGAACCATGACCAACGGCTGCACACAACGTGATAAACATTGAAGCTTTTGATTGGATGGTGGTGTAGGAAGCAATGGGGATGTTTGCTTAGGAGATGGTTGATGAAGTGATTTAAGAACCCACATAGATTTAGTATTTTTAGTGCTTTTGCTTTTCTTGTGGGAGTTTTGAAAGTTTTGGATAGGCTCTTGGATGGATATAGGCTTTTGGATGGAGGTAGGTGATTGGGATTCTTGAGATGTGAATGAGGATGCCTCATTTGACTTGCTAGCTATTTGCTTAGGAACCCAAACCATTTTGCTTTTGGGCTTTGCTTTTGGAGGTAAGGGTTTGGATGGTTGCTTAGATGTGGATGAGGATGCCTCATTCGCTTTGCTAGCTGTTTGCTTAGGAACCCAAACCATTTTGCTTTTGGGCTTTGCTTTTGGAGGTATGGGCTTGGATAGCTTTTTGGATTGCTTTGATTTGGTTCTTTGCATTGATTTTTCATGTTTGTGCCCTAAGGCATGATAGTTCTTTGGATTTTTGGTAGGACTTTTAGCTTTATAGGTAGAGGCATCAAAATTTTTGCTTTTGAATCCCATGGCATGGGTGGAGTGGATGAAATGATTGGAAGCTTTATGCTTAGGTGATGTGTGCTTTTGTTGGCCATGATTAGGGATGTAAGGATACTTATGAATGATATGTATGTTAGGTGTTGGAAGCAATGGTGGCAAGGTGGATGGAGCGATATTTGGAGTTGGTAAAAGTGGAGGTAAAGTGGATGGCAGAAGGTGTATGGTCACATGCTTTTGACATTTATAGGATGATGGAGATGGAATGGCTACATATGTTTTAGGTATATGATGGGGGGTGTGATGGAAAGTGGTAGGTTTAGGATGCATGAAAGGATTACCAACATCTTGGCCTTGTTTACCTTGGGGTGTGTATCCAAGGCCATATGAGCATGGAGGGATTTTGACATGGTTTGGCTCCAAAATACCTTGTTCATAAAGGCCTAGACCTTTGCCTTGGTAGTTCATGTTTTGGAGTATGCGATGGACAATGGGACTAGGTGTGCTATGAACATTAGACTTGAGCTCATTATTGGATGAAGAAGGTGAAGTGGATAAAGGTCGTTGTTGTCCTAAGGAAGAACATTCATAGACAAAGGTGGTAAAACCAATAGGACATGATGGTGGACTTGAAGTGGAATCGATGGTCAATGTGAAAGGAGGATCATTAGGATCTTGCTTATGTTCATGTTGATCCAAGTTATTGGTATGATCTTTTATGCTTACTTGGGGGACAAGTGTCTCATCATGACAAGTTGATGTTTGCTCATTATGGATAGGGCTAGATGGTAGATGACTAGGAGCAATGTGGATATCTTGGTCATGGATAGATATAGGATTATGGATAGGATCAAGGTGCTCATGGATAGCTTCTTCATAGGTATCATCTTGATCATAAAGAAGGTAAATGTTATGGATGGGTTGCATGGAAGTGTTTTGATCTTGAGTTGGACTAGGGCTTAATGTTTCCACATGTTTAAGATTATGCTCTTGACATACCTCTTGACTTTGGATGGAAGTGGAAGGTTCTTGAGTGGACTTGATAGGCTCTTGATAGTTATCAACATGAAGGCATGATGGCTCTTGACTTAGGCTTGTGGTTGGAGACTCTTGAATAGACTTGTTGGCTTGTAGGTCACATGATGGGCTTAAAGGACTAAGAATGTTTATTGAGGGCTCTTGGATAGGCTCAAGGATAGGTGGACCACATGATGGGATTATATGATTGGACATGACCTTTGAAAGTTCTTTGGTAGGCTCATGAATGGGTGTTTGACATGGACGTAGTTTATTCCTAGCTAGTAGCCAATGGATCACATCCTGTGCAAGGGTATGAGTGGATGGAAAATATAATGGATGTATGATAATGGTAGTTGGTGTTGGATTAGGATTAGGACTAGGATTAGGTTGAGACCTAATTGGATTGGATGGATTAGGATTTGAACTAGATGGGGATGATGTGGCACGATTTCCCATTATAGGTGGGTACACCTTGTAAATAATTGAGACAAATATTGGGCATTGATCTGTATTATGGCCTTTGGTCCTATGGTATGCACAATAATCATGTTCATCATATGGACTTTCTTCACATGGTTTGACTTTAGGAAGTTCAATGAGTTTTGCTTCAAGCATCCTTTGTAAAACTCTCTCAGCCGCATCCTTTGGTGAACGATTAGAATGACATGGTGATGAAGGTAATGAAGGGCTTGGTGGTTTGGAAGGTTGATGGATTAATGGACTAGGAATGGGATCACATGATGGTGTTGGGATAGGACTTGTTGGTTCATGTGTTAGCATGTGATTGGGTGGTGGTGGCCACTCTAGATTGGTATCTCCCTTGTCAAAGGTTATTAGATCTTGCATAGGATAACTTGGGCTTGTTTGATTTATGTACAAGGGATTACTTGGACTTGGATGTGCTTCTTGTTGCAAAGGTGGACTTAGGTCTATCAATGGTGCTTGGTGGTCTTGTTGAAAAGGTGTACTTGGACCTGATTGATTTATGTACGAAGGGCTATTTGGACTTGCGTGTTGTTCTTGTGATATCACTTGATTGCCTTGTGGATGGGCTTGGTAGTGCATTGGAATGGTGGTATGAGGGATTGGATAAGCTTGAGGTGGAGGTTGATAGGTTGATGTGGCATTGACTTGGTGGATAGGTGGATTAAGTTGATAGGAAGTGGATGGATATGACATGTGGCTATAAGGTGGATTAGGTTGATAGGAAGTGGCTAAGGATTGTTGTACTTGTCGAGCTTGACTAGTGGCTAAAAGGTGTTGGACTTGGGCTATGGAGTGTTGTAGTTGAGGTGATTGGCTTGCATGGGGTTGAGCTCTTTGCATGAAGAATTGTAATATTTCAATGGCGTCTTGGTTTAGGGGTTGTAATCCTTGATAAAGATTTTGGAGGAATCTTTGGAATTTGATTTCTAGGTCCTCTAGTGTAGACATGTTGTCACCACGTGTTTGTCTTAAGTCCTTTTAGCAAGTGCTTGCTTAGGGATTTGGATGATGATGTGGAATGTTTAGATGCTGTGTTTAGAGTGATTTGTTTATGTGTTTGGGTGTTTAGAGCTTGATATGGCAATATTCAAACAAATGATTATGCATATACACACATGAATCACTCACGCAAGACACATAAGCAAGTTGTTGACTTTGAAAATGAAATGTGATGATTATGCAAGCACACATGGAAGACACATCAACAAGCCTAATGTGTAGTCAAGTGGGTATAGCCAATTAGGTCTTAGGCTATCTATTACACAAGGTTGACTATGGAATTGAAAATGAAATCCTGCCACACAGCCAGGAGAAAGGGGTAACCCACCCTTCACCTTCACTTCCCAAAGGTATAAAGTTCTTTGGGGCTTAGCCAAGAGTGACAAGATTCCAACTCCCAATAAGGGTGTCTTTCGATTCAGCCTCGATTGAGGTCGTCCCTTGGAGTGGTGTGTCTCCAAGCAGGCCTCCTAAGAAGGGTATGACAAAAGCAAACCAAGTGAGCTGTCACTTGATTCACACTCGCAGTTGTTAATTTCCCCTTAGAAACTTGAAATGTGTAACAAACAGTTCAAACACTTGTTCTTTTTAGACCCAAATCTAAATGTGATGGAAGACAATGGTTTGTTTTAGCCCAATTTTTTGATGTGAATTTGCAAACAATTGTTTATTTTAAAGCCCAAATCCAAGTGTGATGACAAACAAGTTGTTTGTTTTATGCCCAAAATCTAAATGTGTGATCAAATAATGATTAGAGATGAGAGATTAGAATGAGTGCACCTCATAAAAATTACTTTCCAAGTTGCTATTATGATTGATCCAAATGTTGCTCCAGCTCCTTTGATTCACTTACAAGTCACTCTTTGAATACTGAACCAAATCTTTAATGTAACCACTTTTCAGAAAGCTCTCGAAGTCCTCTTTCCAACGAATCTAAGATCTCCTTTTTACAGGACCTGTGTAAAACAAAAAACCCTCTGCAACAAATCTGGTCATAAATTTAAAAAAATCAGCAAAAAGTCGCGCGTCAAAAATATCTGAAAAATTAGAATCGCAGGGTCAACTTCAAATCGTCATCACTCTTTGAATACTGAGCCAAATCTTTAATGTAACCACTTTTCGGAAAGCTCTCGAAGTCCTCTTTCCAACGAATCTAAGATCTCTTTTTTACAGGACCTGTGTAAAACAAAAAACCCTCTGCAACAGATCTGGTCATAAATTAAAAAAATCAGCAAAAAGTCGCGCGTCGAAAATTTCTGAAAAATTAGAATCGTAGGGTCAACTTCATATCATCATAACTCTTTGAATACTGAGCCAAATCTTTAATGTAACCACGTTTCGGAAAGCTCTCGAAGTCCTCTTTCCAATGAATCTAAGATCTCCGTTTTACAGGACCTGTGTAAAACAAAAAACCCTCTGCAACAGATCTCGAAAAATTTGGATTTATAAATGGAAATGATCAAACAATTGAAATGCATAACCTAAACCCAAATAATTCAATACCTCGAAGATGCAAAATGAGCTTGATTGATTGATCGCTTTGTTGTGTTGATTGCTCGATTCCGCAGCATAACGTTGATAAGGAGATAGATGATGGATGCAAAGGCTCTAATGATATTTCAACAACATGTGGATACTTGAGGATCAATGCCCTTTTAAAAAATTTGACAGAATAAGGGTGCTTAAGGCTCAATGCATTGCTAATGGCTTGTGAGGGGGTTGATTTATAGGAAAGACTTGGTTCCAATGGATGGCTAGGATCAATTAGGGCTTTAGGTGAAATGGATGGATAGGATTAAGTTAGGTTTCCTTGCACATCAAGAAATTGTAGTCATATGACATGTGGCAAAGGAGGATGAGGCTTAGGTGTGCTTGTGTAGATAAATACTAAAATTAGGTCCCATTAGTTGTGCATGTGAAAGATAAAAGTTGTAACACATGATTGACTAGACAAGTGTTGGAATGTGATGAAAGATGAGTGTTTAATTCAAATAAAATATTTGAATTAGTTGGGATATGAGTTGGATATTAATTAAATAAATAAAGTTTATTTAATTAATTGAGAAGTTGAATAGGATGAGATAATATATGATGTGGAAATTAATTAAATAAATAAAATTTATTTAATTAATTGGGATGGGGATAAGATAAATGAGATTATGCATATGAAATTAATTAAATAAATAAAATTTATTTACTTAATTGGCTAAGTAGGATAAGGATGGGATTGAATGGGATTTTAATTAAATAAATAAAATTTATTTAATTAATTGGCTAATGGAATAAGTGGGGTTAAGAGTGGGATTTAGGATAAAATGCTACATGATGTTTAAGTGATGTTTTTATCAAGGTGTTGCAAAACATGAACAAAGTTGGGACAATTTTGGGTGTCTACAGTTTACATATGTGACTTCCCAAGTGTGTTTCATATAATTTTCTTAATTATATATTTTTCAAAGTAGATGATAGAGAACATTTTGTTGAACTAATATTTATAATAATGCATATAAATTGACCAAAGAACATACCAAAAAGATCTATATGTGTAGCCTGATGTCCACTTGTTAATTGATCACTACTACATGAATACATCTAAACATTTGTTGTTTCTATTGGTTAGGTTGATTAGGCCTCTCAATGGGGTTGACCTTTGTTGAAGTTTTTATTATTTCTTTCACTAGTGCCACCTATCCTCTCATTCCTATTTGAGTAGTGATTAGAAAAGTTATTTTCTCCACACATGGAACATGATTCTATGATGTTATGATTAAAAGGACCTTGATTCCTTTATTTACATTGAATTGTAGAAGGATCTTGTTGCTACCTCTATTAGGATTCCAACCAAAATTTTTACTTCCTAGGTTTCCTTTGTTAACTCCTTGATTCTTGTTTCCATTAAACCTAGGGAATTACCTAAAAATAGGGGTGAATGTAGGCTTGATGGTAAAAACCCTCTATATCATTCTTTCAAAAAATTAGATAACACTTGAAGTTGTACTCCTATTTGAGATCTTTCTTAAAAATTATAGACATTGTGGTAAGATTTGGAGATATACCTATAATATAAAAATTAAGCTATCCCTAACTTCTATATTACATTAAATATGAATAGAATAAGAAAATTCTAACTTATAAAAAACTAGAAATATTTTACAGAAATAAGTGACAAAGTTGAAAAGAGGACAAAGAGAAGAACCTAGAGCTAGGAGGAATCTGCTGTTCAGGATGCCAACGCATCATGTAGACGTTTGTGCTAAGCATTGTTGTCCATGTGACCTATAAAATCAACTAGTTCCTAGAAAACATGTAAAAATCCATCCAACAATTCTCCCAGATCTATAAAAATAGAACAAGGGAACACACTAGCAAGATACTAGATAATATAGAAATTGTAGAATAGAGCTAAACTAAATAAATCAAATGAAGTATTGAGATAACAAGAGGAAAGAAGAAACCAACAAACCTTTGTGCAGTTGAATGCTTCCCAAATACCCATAGCTAAAAAAAGATAAAATGTTAGGGTTGTTTGGGGGTTTGCCTTTAGGTCAAACCCCTTCTTTGGTATTTCTACCTCCACAACAACTAAGATAGATAAAATGAAAATAGTGTGTGTTCTTAATCTAAGTGCATCTAGAAGTAAGAATAGTGACTAAAATGAAAGATTGATAGGATGTGAAAATCGCAATGTGCTTAGGGGAACAATAAAGAAATGATTGTACAATAATATTACTTGCAGAGGGGCTTGAATAAGCCAAAGAGAGAAAAAGAGCTAAAGAAGAATGTTGTAGAGAGCTTGAGAGTGTTTGAAATTTGCAAGAGAATGCCAAGAGTTCAAAAGATTGATTCAAAAATAAGAGGAGGGAAGAGAAAGGGGTTGAAGAGCTATTTCAGATTTATTTTGAGCCATTACAACTGGCTTGGGAAGGTGACAAGTGGAAAAATGCTTAGAAACGACCACCAAACAAGAAATTGTCATAAGACACTAGTGCATTGCACAGACACATCCATGCTAAGTGCTAGTGTCTAGATAGTTTGGGCTAAAAATGAAGACGCTAGGAAATCACAAGGATAGCACAAAATTGACAACAAAACTTGACAAAAAGAAAACACTGGAAAGAATGCCTAAGCACCATGGGTGGGAAAAAGGCTAATGCAAGTGCTAAAATGAGCCTACAAGTAGACTAAGGGAATGAACACTAAAGTAAGGCCAAAATATAGCATGGAATTTCAAGGGTATGCAATTTTAGACATTACAATACCTTTGTTCCTATTTGAGTGTTTAAGCCTAGAATAAATTTTTTAATTCAGAGCCTCTCATCTTTTTGATGCTATGAAACATAAGAAATCTAGTGAAAAGTTCCTAATATTGAGCCACAATCTTGCCTCTCTTCTATAGGTTCATAAAATCAATCATTTCATAATTGTAAGATAATTATGGAAACCATCATTTTTTAATAGGTTGACAAACACATCCCACATGATCTCATGTCAAAATACCATCTTCTCCATTTATATTTTCCCAGCATGTCTCTACTTTACCTATCAATGGATATGCTTCTCATTGTACTTTCCAATTCTTAGAATAATTTATAAGATCAACGTACTTCTTCTTCTAGATAAACTATATTTTAATAGTATCACCTAACTCTAATCCATTTTACTTAGGTGGTTAGACCTTCTTTAGTTCCTTATAAATCTCACTATTCTAGTTAGCCCCTTTGCATTCTTCTTCTCTCTTTTCAACTTCTAATGCTTCACCATCTTAACTCCTTCATTCTCTCTATTTTAGCATTTTTATTTTCCTCATTTTGACCACCTTGGTTATTGAGGTTTTGCTCAATAAAATTCATAAAATCCATTTGCTTAATCATTATCGTCATAATGGAATCCAATGTTTGATGTGGGTCATTCTCCTAGTCTTCATTGTTCAATTAATAACCCTCCAATATAGGGTTACTCATACCCTCACTATCAATAGTTTTATGATGTACTACCATTATCAACTATATGTTATCAATTAAATTAAATAATCAAAATAAATCACAAATAAATATGATATAGTCGTACCCTCACTATCAATAGTTGTAAGGACACCTCAACCCTATTTATTAATTTAACTGTGATATGTCATTTAGAATAATTAATCAATTACAATTGTTTTTGATATTAATAAGCTACAAACGCGGGTGCAAATCCTGATAAGAAAAACCTAAAGGGTAGCGAAACAGGCCCAAGGCCACAAACAACACATAAACAATTGACTAGCAGCAAGAGTTCATAATAGTATCAAAATAAAACAAAGTCCGGATAACAGAATAGAAGTAAAAACTAGTTAACTAGATCTTTTTGGACAATCATCATTTAGAAATTTCAGTAGCTCCTCCTTGTTCTCAATTTTTGCATCCTTAAAAGCATTGTGTTCTTTTTGTAGATTGGTAAAAGTAGTGGTCGCCCAGTGGATGACTTTCAGAAAAACGGTCACCAACACCTTAACCTTGGCTTCCATAGCTGAGAGACGAGTCTTAACCTACCCAAGCTCTTGCATGAGCTTCTTGTTAGATTCACCCTCCCTAGCGCTTTCCACTTCTTTTTATGGAGTCTCCAGAATCTCAACGTCATCCTATTCAATATCATAATACTAATTGTTCATAGAGTCAAAGTGGCTTGCTCCCTCTTGATCTTGCACAAGGGTAGTCTTAACTTCCTTAATCTCAATCTCATTCTCCAAGTCATCAGGGTTAGAAGCGAAGGAATAATAATTTTTTTTAAAACTGAGGGCTTCCCCCCTGCCAGCCTGGTCGACCTGCGAATGCTAGGTCTTCTCACTATAGTCTCCTTGCCCACAACCATCTCCTTGACATTAGTTGTCTCATCTTCTTTCTGCTCAGAGGGTTTGTCCTGGTCTTTTTCAATATCTGGTTCCAGATTCCTCATACCCACTTCACCTTTTTTGTTTTTCTTCTTTCCCCCTTTACCAGAACTGGGGTGGACATACAGACCTTTGTGTTTCTTTCCTCCAGAGGGGGAAGGGCAATTCTTTAGCCCACAGAGACCTTCATCAACATCTTTGTGAGCTTGGCCCTGGGACCCATCAACACCCCCAGAATTAGAAACAACAGGGGTCTGACCAATTTGATGGGCCTGAGGGAAAGTGGAATCCTTCTTCTTGTGGGGTCTAGAATCAAGGAAGGTAGGAGAGTTAGGGGGCCCAACATGATTTGGAGAGTCAACATCTATCAATTGCAATTGTTTCAAAATAACTATTGAGATAATTTAATATTGTGTAGAAAAGAAAATCATGCATTGCCATTATGTGCTGTCCTATTTACATATTTTATAAAGATTCATTTAATTCATTATTATTTTATGCCACATACAAGGAGTGGTAGTTATGCATCTTCAAGAGAGAAACTTAAGAATTAATATTCATTTTTGTTTCTTCTTAGTGGGGGGATAATTTTAGAAGAAGTTAGTGGCAATTATACATTTTAGTGAAGGGATATTGGAGAGTAATATTTCTTTTTAGGTTTAATTAATGGAGCCAATTTTAGAATATGTAAGAGAATGAGAGTTATTACTTGTTTAGCAACCTATGTTATTATTAGAAAATGGTTGAGAAAGTTGGAAGGTGTAGTTATATGCCATAATGACAATTAATTGTCATTATATATGGGGGAGATTACATTTAGAAAATGCATAAATGAGTTATGATTTTGTTTTTGAATATGAGATTCTTGGGAGGATTTATTACATTTACTATTTTATTTTTTAGGATATGTTTAAAAGAGGAGGATATAAAAAAATAGTTTGTAAGAGAGGAAGGGGGTTTTTTTTCTTTAAATATGTGGAAGGCATAATCTGTGTGAGAGAAGGAAAAATTTGGGAGGAATAAGAAGAGGATGAGGCTCTGCAACTTTTGAATATGGAGATTTGTGGAGTCGGAAAAATTATACGAGTTGATCAAAATGGTTTTCAGGTAATAAGTGAAGAATCTTCTTTGAAATACTCATTTGCACGTAAACCTTTATTATTATTATTTAAATCTTTATTCTTTATGTAGATGGCTGAAATAAAATTTATTTGTCAAATTGCAACTATTTCATCTTACTGTATATTATTATTGGGAATAGTTATTTTTTTTGCATATCAGTATAAAATCTTAGGTTAGCACCTATGGAGGAGGTAAATTCATTTTGTGAAAATTTTGATAGGGATATTTTATCCTTTTATTTCTTTTCTTTAATCAAAATTTTAATTTATTTTGGAGTCTCAAACAGTATGGAGTCATATATTTTCATTTTCTTTTGTTGTGGCACTAATCTGGACTATCCTAAAATCAATATATTAGATAGTTTACAATAAGAAATTTTTTTAATGGTAATGAATCTATCTAATTAACTTCTGGGTTTTATTCCCCTATGTCTTATCTTTTTAGAACAATTTGAATTTTTAAATTTTGTTTAGAAATAAGGGAGTTATGGCCATTTTATGACTGCTGAGTAGTTATGTTTTATCAACAAAGATTTGTTTATTTATTTATTTATCTATTTTCATTTGGAGTATTTTAATGAAAGATTTGCATGTAATCTATTTTGTTCTTCTTTGGCATGAATCCTCTTCTTCTATCAGATGTATTCCCCATTTAAGCTTATTTCTTTTCTAATCGATTTCCTTCCAAACTTATATACACCACCATATCAATAGAGAAATATAATCAAAATATGTTTAAGCTAATCAAAATATGTTTAAGTTTATTTTTATTTTCTTTAGCACCACCTTGATATACACCTCTATATCTTTGATACTTATTCCTTGCAATCTTTTAAAAGATTATGTGTATGTAAATATCTATTCAAGCTATTTAACCGGTGATGACACTTATTTAAACACCTATATTGGAATCTTTTTTTTTGATAAATCATGGGTGATCAAGTCACCTTCTATTATATTGAAAGGAGAATTACAAAAGAGGCAGCCTTAAGAAGAAAATGGCTATGCCCAGCAGCTTTGAAGTAAGATAGACTAACAAAATGACATATACAATTCAACAAGACAGAGTCCTAAAAACCATCAAAGTGAATAGGCTCAAGAGTTATAGCTACCAGAAGAACTATCACCACCAACAGAATCCACTTTGTCATCAACAGCATTCGAAGGACCAACTTTAGGAGGTAGAGGAGGGTGTAACAGGGCCTCTTCCTCAACATGTTTCAAGAGATAATGTACAACATTGAACAAAGTGAAGCCTTTGTCATAAAGAGCAGAACCAAGCTCATTTCCAACAGAGAAGAGAATTTTCCAGGTATAATCCACATCATCAGACAGAAGCCCATACCTCATTGCTTGCAAGGCCACCACCATTGCTAGAGAGTCATGAAAGACAGATTTGTCGAAGATAACCGCTATAAGAGTGTCGCGGACATCCAAGGAGTAGACGTTCATAGCCGCATCTAGATTAGATAGAGAGAAGATGAAGGGTTGGAGATATCGGGTCACCAAGAAAGAAACAAAATCACTGTCGGCCACAATATCCATTAAATGAGAAAGAAAGGCCGAAGCCACCTGTGAGAACAACACCGAAGGATTTGATTTAAGCCATGAATTGCCAATCACTGAACAAATGGATTCTTCCAATGGCGGGTACATGACAACAAAAACTCTTTTAAACTTGTCCCCCTCGAACGATAATGCATCCATCTGTTTCTCCCAAAACAAACTCGGAAGCTGAAATCTCCAAGGAAACTCCATGAAGCACAATCAATAGAGACCCGCAGAGACCAGAATAGAAAGAAAATGGCAAAAAAACCATTCCAAATGAAGTTAAAAACATCCAACAAGTGTGTAATTTGAGGGGGAATTTACTTCACATGTGCATAGAAATCATTGCAAGGAAAGCTCTCGATGCCCAAAACAAAATAAACTATGCGGAGAGGAAATGGGAGCAGTAACAGTAAAGAGAACTTCGTGTGAGAAGCCATATGTTAATCAACCCAAGGTGAAAGTACATAAGGTAGTCAGAATATCCCCTGCAAAACAAAAAAATGTTGAAAGAAAAAGATCATAAGTGACGAACATAGCCACCAAATGAGGGAAGCAAGCACGAGTGCTATGAAAGACATAGAGAAAAGATCTAGCTTAAGGAACAGAAAGTGAGAGGAGAGCACAACCACTGCCAACTATCAATTGGACAAAATTGACTCAACTGCCACCTAGGGAGGACCTTCGACACACTCCTACCAATAAATCTACCAAATGTTTGAATCATTCCATTTACTTAGGGAATTACTAGACAATATTGCAACTTGATGATCCACTGCTCAGTTTTCCAAGGAGTCAGCCAATTGATTAGCCCCATGATAACAATAACCACATTGGAAGAAATCTAGATAATCCAAAAGCTTCTAGATCGGTTCCATCAGATACTTAAGATTCCAAGCATGGAGAGATTTTTGAAGTAGAGCATTTATAATTAACATAGAATCCCCCTCAATGTGTAGATTGGTGAAGCCCTTTTCAATAGCCAAAGAGAGGCCAAGGGAAAGAGCCTAAATCTCAACTTCATTATTAGTACCAAAAGGAAGACATTTAGAGGAAACTAGTAATAACCTCCCCTTAGAATAATGGAAAACACAACCAGCTCCAGAGGCCCTCGGATTGCCCCTAGAAGCCCCATCAAAGTTAAGCTTGATTAGAGAATCAACTGGAGGAACCCAACTAACAGCTTTCTTGTTCACTTGAGAAGGCTTTGAAGAGGTAAGAGCAGGGGGAAACTTTAACAAAGGCCATTTGTTGAGAACTGATTTATCCCAAGAGGAGAAACAAAACTTGGAATAAGGAATATTGTTGAAAAAGGACATCACCTTTTCTGAAATAGCTACCTCCAACTTATTAATGATTATCATCCCATGATTAGAAGACCCCTTGAAAGTTCTATAATTTCTTTCTCTCCAAATATGCCAGATGACCATAGAAGGAATGATATTCCATATACAAGCAAAAAGAGAGGAGGAAAAAAGTAAAGGCCAACTCTCAAAAACTGAGCCAAAGAGCAAGGGAAAGCACACTGCCAGTTAAGCTTGGAAAAGACCCAAGACCAAAGAATATAAGAAAATTTACAATGAAGGAAAAGATGATCTACAATCTCAGCTTCTTCGCAAAAGGAACATTTAGGATCAATAGCCATGCCAAAATTACATAATCTATCCCTTGTGAGAACCCTATTTTGAATGGCCAACCAGGCAAAATCCCCATCCTTCGGAAGAATACTCATATGCCAGCAAAGATTAAGAAGCCACTTTTGAGATTGAGTCTTAGATAAACTAAGATAACTAGCTTTTACAGAGTAATTTCTAGACTTATTACCTAACCATATCAGTTCACCATCTTTCTCTGAACAAATGATTTTTCTCTTTGCAAGAATGCCTTTTAAAATGGACTTCTAAGCATTCGAAAATGGGCAAGAATCAAAATCCTTCCACTAGACAGAAGAAGAAGCACTGTCAAAAACTAGATAATCTCTAACTTTGGAACCCCAATGCTCTGTCAAATATAGCTTAGCCTCAAGAAGATTAGATCTAGCATCTAATTTCTCATAGCTATTCCAAGAATCAAGCCAAAAATTTGCCAATCTCCTATTTCTAATAACCCAAGACAACTTGAAAGAAATAATTGATCTACAAGTAATAATGAAGTTCCACATGGCCAAACTAGCAATGGGGTTAAGGATAGTAAAAATTCTACTTCTCTCTAAAGAATCCAAATATTTAGCCTATACTAACCTACACCATTTGGCCTCTAGATTTGAATAGATTTTCCAGGCCAATTAAGCTCCAAGAGCAATATTTTGAAGAGGCAAACTTCTAATCCCCAACCCACCTGAACCTTTCTGCAAAGAAACTTTTTCCCAAGCTAAAAGAGGAATCTTTCTGACCATTCCTTTACCATTCCAAAGAAAATTTCTGAAAATCCCTTTCAATTTTTGAACCACTTTATAAGGCATAGGAAGATGAGACAACATATAGACAGGAATAGCTAACAACACTGCTTTAATAAGCAAAATCCTACCTAAAAAGGAAAGCCATTTACATTTCCAACTTGCAAGATTTGCCTCAATAGAAGAAATGATCCTATCCCAAAAATCAAACTTAATCTACCTGGGCATAAAGAGAGGTATCCCCAAATAAGTGCTAGGTAGACTTTCTCTCTTAAGACCCAAAAGCTTGGAAATTCTATGCATGATCAAAAGAGGAGTATTAAAGAAAACAAACCTTTGATTTGCTGAAATTAATTGCTTGACCAGAGACTAAACAATAATTAGACAAATAATTTTTAATCATTTGAGCTTCTTCAAAGGTAGATTGACCAAAGAGGAGGGTATCATTTGTAAACAAACAGTGAGTGATAGGATCTACTTCATCTACCACCTTAATCCCTTTCCACAAACCTTGAGAGTGTAGAGCTGAAATATTTCTGCTTAAGGCTTTAGCTAAGATGATAAATAAGAAAGGCGATAATCAATCCCCTTGCGTTAAACCCTGAGAGGAAGAGAAGTAGCCAGTAGGAGAACCATTAACCAAAACTAAAAACCTGGCTATAGACAAACATTCCCACACAAGTTTACACCATTTCTGACTAAACCCAAACCTATCTAGAACTTTTAACAGAAAGTTCCAATTTACCCGATCATAGGCTTTTAACATATCAACCTTTAAGACCATAGCCTACATTTTCCTCAATTTTACTGAATGAAGGACTTCATGGGCTACAATTATCCCTTCTGAGATCTCTTTCCTAGGCGCAAAGCCCCCCTATTCACTAGAGATTATATCTGGAATGATCACACCTAATCTACAGGGCAAGGCTTTAGTAAGAATCTTATAAACTGTATTACATAAAGAAATTGGTCTAAAGTTTGTGAAAGAAGAAATGTTTTTTGATTTAGGAATCAAAGTGATAAAGTACTATTAGCCTCTTTTAGAATCTTTCTTTCTCTTCTAGCTTCCTCCACAACCTTCCAAACATCCTTAACAATGAAATCCCAACACTTCTAAAAAAAATAGGGGGAAAACCATTCGGCCTAGGAGCTTTAGATCCTTCCATTGAAAAGACAACTGCCCTGATTTCCTCTAAGGAGAAAGGACAATCAAGGGAAGAAATATGAGACTCTATAATCAACTTAGGAATATTATCTAAATTTTTTGATTCATCTTCATTAACATCTGTAGTAGCAGTAGGAGAAGACAACAAATTCTGAAAAAACTTTACTGCTTCACCTCTAATCTTCTTGATATTTGAAATGATAATATTATTTGAATAAGAGATTTGATAATTCTGATTAAAACTTCACCTTGCTTTAATTGATGCATGAAAAAAATTTGTGTTTTTATCTCCATCTTTCAGCCACAACTCCCTAGATTTTTGTTACCAAAAAATTTCTTCTGTAGATTGGATTTCCTTTAATCTTTTTATTAGGGATTTCTCTTCTAAAAAAGCCTCTTGATTCATACCCTCTAATATATCTTTGCTATTCAAGGATTTTAACTGTTGTTTGACCAACACCTTTTCTAGAAAAATATTTCCAAACACTGACCTATTCCAAGATTTAATATTTTCTTTAAAAAAATTTAGATTCTTACAAAGATTATACATATGAGAACCATGAAGCAAAGGGGCCTCCTACCACCAATTGTTAAGATGAATAAGGAAGTCCTCATCTCTAAACCACATGTTTTCAAATTTAAAGGGACACCTATTCGGAGCTCTATCCTTGAAGAAGCAACATTCAATAGGATAATGATCAACACCCGAAGAAGGAATGATTCTACTAACATAGCCAACCTTAGACTGCAACCAATTTGAATTAATAAAAAATCTATCCAACCTCTCAGCAATCAATGAAAAGTGAGATCTCCTATTAGACCAAGTGAAAGTCCCATTCTGAAAAGGAATATCAATAAATCCATTCGAAACAACAAACTCCATAAAATTCAACTAAGATTTAGAAGGTGTCGAGACCCCCCCTCCCTGAATTTTTCTTTAGAACTGTAGATAGAATTAAAGTCACCACCTAAAAGTACCAGATCAATTTAAAGAGGCCTAATCAAGGAAGCAACCATTTGCCATAAAGATTTCTTAAGGTTAAGATTTGCTGGACCATAGATATTAATCAACCAAAAATGAAGATCTAAAGAGAGACTACTGGCCTTCCAAAGCATCCATGAATTACCCAAAAGGATGTTCTGCATTCTTACTTTCTTGGGGGACCAAATAAAAGAAAGACCCCCGTTGAACCTGAAGCATCAACAAAACAGTTCTGCCAACAACCCCAAGAGTTAAAGATATCTTTAGCAATATCACCTTTAATTTTAGTTTCTTGCAACAACATAATATCTACCTTACATTCATCAAATTGATGCTTAATAAAGCATCGTTTGTTAGGGGTATTCAAGCCCCTAACGTTCTAAGAAATTACCCTCATTGGGAACTCGGAGAGCCAACAACCCTCCTTGAAGTAGACCTCAGATTCCTATCTAAGGTAGATTGTAACCCTGCCGCAACTTCCTCCTTGGCTTTGGCAAATTTGGATTTCCTTCCCCTTTGTTTTTTAGGATTATTAACTGAGTCTTCAAAATTCTTGACTGCTTCCAATTAAGAAATAGTAAATCCATCCTTGTCTTCATTTTCAAAATCTTCAGATAGAATCTCATCAGCTATCTCCTCAATAAGCTGCTCCCTAACTTTGTAAAGAACATTATCAGCTAGTAATTCCAAAAGAGTCTCATCTAGAGCCTTACCCAAATGAAGATCAGAGAGGATTGAGTCAACCTTACTGCTCATGTAACTCAAAACTAATTCTTTAGTATTTATCTTTTTAGGACTAGACAACTGGAATTTAGAAATAACTGGAATCTCACTATCTTCCAAAACTGTGTCAATAGTAGTGACTCCCAAAGGATTAGATCCCATTTCCAAAGGAGTATTAATAATAGCTAAAGCTTCCTCTGTATGAGAAATCTCAAGACTAGTATTCTCACAAATGTTTACATGAATCACACCATCATTCAAAGCTATGACAACAACACCAACTCCCAAAGAGTTTGAATCAATTTCTAAGGGTGTATTAACAGAAGCAGCCCCCAGAACAATTGCATCATTTGACATACAATTATCCAAAAACTGCTTATCCATTTCCAGACTATCCTCTGAAGCAGTTATCTTTTCAATAGGATCAAAATTTGACTTGGAAAGATTTAGATTATCAACCCTTTCATTTGATAATTTAATGGGACTACTGAAAGGTAAGAAGCTAGAAGTAAGATCATCCTCTTGAGGAATACTTAAATTAACTTCTTCACTAGACACATTCACTTTGTCTTCTTGATTATTGTTCAAATTTCTCTTACAAACTTAGCTATGATGACTGAATGATTTACAATAGATACAAAATGGATCTGGTTTCTTCACATATACTTCTTGATGCCAAACACCCTTAGATGAGATGAGATTTACTGAGGTAGGAATTAGCTTAAGAGAATCTGCCAAGATGCAAATATGGACAAAAAGACCCATCCCCTGCTTATCAAAACTTTCATCAACTTGCAAAAAGACCCTAAAGAATCACCAATTTTCTGCAATACATTGAAATCCAAAAATTCCTTTGGTAAATTAATCAATCTTAAACAAATGGGAACATAAGGGATCTGTTTAGTATTGGGATCAAAGTTAGGTTTCTAGTTAATGACAAATAAGTTTGCCCCTTTATAATTCCAAATCCCAGATTTGAGGATATTGCTCTTAGCCATCTCATTAGAAAAAATCACAATAAAAAAACCTTTTGCCAAAAAACACAAATATTTCACATCGACCCAAGTGCTCTTGACCCATTCAGTGATTTCTAATCTTGTAAATCTAGCATTCCAAAATTTTGCTATGATCGCTACTTCCTTTAATTGTTGAAATTTTTAGAAATATTGAGACAATTTAGAAGATCAATAGATGGACTTGGAATTAGTACTTTCTTTTCAGAAGATATCTTAGATTTATTAGGACAAGTTAAAAAACCTCTTGAAGACCCAGAATCCAGTTCATCCCTCTTTTTCTTCCAAACCCTACTTTGCCCGAACCCCCCATATTGAAGATCTTTCTTAAATAGATAAAATCTAGTATGAAAATTAGGGTTACTTATAGAATTTTGTCACCTCTTTGATCTCTATCATTCCCTTGATCTAAAGAATGAAAACTAGAACCCCTAGGATATTGATTTTTCCCAGCACCACGCAGTCCCAAATATCTATCAGCTTCATCTACCCATGAAAAATTCTCCCCATTTCTATTCGAATAGCTATGATCATTCTGAACCCTAGAATTGACATCTTTGAAGCCACCATCTGAATAATAATGCCTTTCAAAACATTGATCCCGCTCAAAATCTTGATCTCCCTCTCACTCTTGCTCTCGCTCCATCTTCCAGGACTTTTCTTATTTATGTTTGATAATTGTTACCATCCTTATTTGCTGATTTACTTCTTAGAAATTAGCTCTAGTTTTAGAAGGTTTCCCTTATTTCTTGAAGAAATGAAACTATGAAATCTGCTTTATGAATTTAAAATATTGTTAATGTAAAAACATATTTTTGCAATTAAAAGGATAATAATATATGTGTTTGATTTCTAGCAGCTAAATACCAGATTTAGTGAATTTACTTAGTAGTTAATGTGATTGATATCTCAGGTTTTCAAGTAATAGGCATAAGAATGAAAAAGGTTATGAATTAAGTCTTCTTGTTTAAAAAAAATCATACTTAGGTATGTAGACTTTCAAATTCTTTTTATGAAATTTTATAGCCATGATATTAATTGTGGATTGGAACCCCATATTTTAATTTCATTAATGACTTAATAAAGGAAGAAAATAACTTGTGTCATAGGAAGATTTTATTAAGAATTTATAGATATAATATTCATTTTTTTAAAAGTTACCTTTTAGATGTTTAAGAAGAATTTTATTTTCTTTCAGATAGAAAATTATGAATTTATTTTGTAAATAGAAAGAATATGATTTTTATAAAATTATCCTGTAGATATATATTATAGGAATTTATTCTTGTTTAAATAGAAAGAATATAAATTTATATCTATCAATATGATTTCATCCTGTTCATATATATATATGGTATTTAATCATAAATGCATTAGTATTAGTTTTATATTTTATTATTATTATTTTATATAGATAAGGGTTAGTGTTATCCAAGATCGACTTGGTTTCTAGTCTTCGTTGGAAAATATAACTTTAAGTTAGAAGCTAAATTTTAAATCTTCTTTATTTAGAAACTTTAAATTTCAATCTAAGTTTTACTTTTAATAATCCTTGTTAACTATGAAAATAAATCATTGATCAAGCCATCATATCTCTTATTAGATAACTATCATATTATTTCTTGAGACATGTTTTCTGAAATGATGTACTTACTGTAATAGCTTGGGTTGATCATATAATGTATAACTTTATGTGTTAGTATGTTTTAGTTATGAGAACGCATAGTTGGATGTTGTATATGTAGTGTATGTTGTCTCCCTCATAAATTCTCAAGATTATAAAGGTTCTATTGCATATATTAATCCAAGTTATAAATTCTATTATACCATCTTGTGGTTGTAAGTTCAAGTCCCGAACTACGAAGTCTTTGTGCTATGCATATGTAGGCAAGGCCATCATGGATGTGCCCTCGAGGCATTAGGTCAGCCCCTTATGGCCTTTAGTCTTGTTATCTTGTGCATTAATATCTAACATGTTATTTATTGACCTTGTGAAACTAATGTTTATATTTAGTTGTTTAGTTGTGCAGGGCACTAGAGCTAAGAAAGAATTTCCTCACCTTGTGAACGAATGATCATGTGGTGTTTATTGTAATTGTGAATAACTATATAATAAATGTTTAAATCTTGTTTCATTTTCATTATAATGAATGATACAAAATTTATGTCTATGTATAATTGTATCCAAAGTTGGTTGCACTAGTTACATATCAGTTTTAGATTTTTGTGTTATGGTCTTTTATATTTTGAAACTAAAGTTAACTTTTGGCATTAAAGTGTGATATTAATCTATGATTTGAGGTTCATGCTCTAGTGTTACAGGTTGAGCATGGCAATAGTTTTATGTAGTGTCATTGTCAACTTTATGTTAGCAATAAATTTAAAATATGAAAAAAATCACTAATAAATATGATATAGCCGTATCATACATAGGTTAAAATAAAACAAAATATTAACTTTTATTAATATAAGGTGTTTTTATCAAAATTGTACAAGGAATGTTTTACTTCTAACTATAAAAGTTCTTTAGAGCCATAAGTTGCCTAGGAAATCTGTCTTCACTATTCCTAATTATCATATACCTTCTAAGTTCATTAGACATGGTGGATTAGGGTTCATGTTTTTCCTATCTTCTTTAGCATCCAAAATAATTGCTTCCCTACATCATTGTTGCATGAAGTATCGCTTCTCAAACACAAAAAACCTTAAGTTATCTTTAAGATAGATCCTTGGTTCACTTTAAACTATATGATTTTGGGTTGAGATAAAGGAGCTTCACCATTTCTTAACATTTTCCTAATAAATAATTAACACAAAGATTTAACATTAAATATGAAAAGTTTATTCACTCTTACATTCTATTTACATATATTTATTTAGTTTAAGGAACTACATAGGTTCCATTTACAACCTTAAGAATCTAATTTAGATTCAACCTCTTTAGGGTCTTCCTCCTTAAAGGTTACAAATTTAATCTCAACACCAAGATATACATGCAGGTACTCCTCAAGCACTTCCTTATTCATTACAAGGGTATTATGCCCACAACTAAAAGAAAAATTATGCTTGACATATGCCATCTTAGCAACAATCTTTGACACTTGTCTAATTTCTACTTGTTTTCCTTTGTTGATTTTTATTTAGTTTAAGTCTATAGCCAAAGTTTTAGTGTTTAAAAGCTAAATGACCCACTTCTTTATTTGTAGAATAGATGACCCCTCTTTTTTACTTGGTTTTCAACCCACTACTTTCTTTCCATGGTGATTTTGTTTCTTTGATCTACTCATGTTGAAAACATGAGCAAAGGAAAGGTACTTTACTAAAGTAAACATGCAAAATACATAGTGACTCTTAGGTTTCTATTGAACCTAGTGCTATGATACCATATGTCACAACCCTAGGATTGTGAGGAGATACATTTCAACTAAAATACACTATATTTTTTGAATTTAAATTTGAAGTTACTCAGTTAATAGATGCAAAAATTATCTATAGTTATGTTTACCTAAGTTAAGTTAGTTTTTGATGCTTGTTTTGGCACATCAACTCTAAGTAGAATGAATGACACTCTACTTCTCCTTAAAGGAAACCTAATGATGTTATGATTACCCCAAGGTCCCTGTAAGCTGGGTCACAACATTGTTGGAGAAGTTGAGTAGACAATGTAATTGTTATTTCAAGGGGTCTGTGCTAGTAGAATCAATCTAGATTTTGATAATCTCTAAAAGATAGATACTTCTTTTTAAAGTTTGGGATCCTAAAACCTTCTGTTAACTATGCATATATAAAAAAAGGAAAGAGGACATTAGGGTTTAGAAGAAAAAGAAAATGTAAACTATCGGACAACTTCTACACCCGACTTTTCACTTCACATGACAAAGTTAATGAGATCAAAATAAACAAGAAATGGATGATCAGTATTCCACACAATCATGTATATTGCAAGTGAAAAATTCTAAGGAAAGAGAGAAGAACATGAGTATGAAGACACCATATTGCATGGATAGAATTCAAACCCTATCCAACCATTAGATTAAAGATTTAACAATTAGAAACATGATTCATCAATATAAATCATGTGCAAGGAAAAGAAAACATAGATACATTACCACCAACTGGCATGAACACATGAATAAGGAGGATGTCTTCTTATTAATTGGCAATATTATGGCAAATTAGAAATGAGTAAGATTTTCCACACCCTAAATGCATATCAAAATTTCCCCTTACATGCCATCAAAATTACAAAATTGCTTACACAATCACAAGTACTCTATGTTCCCCCTATTTTTCAAATGACATAGCTTCCCTTCTTTTATAGGGAGCCTCTCAAAATTATAATGTGAAATATAGATATGTCGGCCTAAAATCCCTTATATGGGTCGGCCTCAAAATACAAGATACTATTTATTGCACAAGAAGGTGGTATCAATTCCCTATTGGTACATGGGTTTAAAAACTTTGGATAGTAGCATCAACTTCTCCTATACCTGGTCCTTAATGGTACTTCTCTTTCATTCTAATAGAAAGGTGAGTTTTATTAATCTTATCTTACTATTTTACCATCTCAGCCAATTGGTCTTGGAACCCCACAAATAGGGATTTCATCTTCATTAAGTCATCAATCCCTTGCTCAGTAAGGCGATGTTGTAACAGCCCTTGGAACTCCTTTATTAGGTGGGAAGAAGGGAAAAAATGGCAGAAGGATCTTTGAAGGTGCAAGGGATGGATGTAATCAATGATTCCACCTTGGCCAACCTTTCCTTAACTACCTCCATCTTGGTCTTCAACTTCTCTTTACATCCCTTGAACACTTTGGATCTAAATTTCCCGGCAAGTAACTATTCGCTAGGCAACCCTACAGTATTACTGTTGATCACACCCATCTGAATGAGTTGGGTGGAAGCAGTGCCTTGCATCTTTTGTAGGATGGGGAGGTTCTATTCCCATAAGCTCAGTTCATTGTTAATGGAGTATTCTGATGCCATCATTTTTTCATTTTATGTATCTAAAGTGTGATAGGCCTTCATGGCCTTCTTGATGGTCTCCACCCATAGAGCTTCTAATGATTTTTTCCATGCTATAGCTACAAGAAGGATCCCTTGAGGGTTAGTAGGCTGCTGATCTTTATTGAGTGCCTCTAACGAGGCTAGTATAGATGGTCTTGAATTAGTGGGCCCAACCAGATGCTTGATATAAGATGTGAGTTAAAAAATGTGCCCTTAGAGCTCCTCTTTGGTGTCTTCATCTTTCTTCATCCGGGCAAAGATGGCCAAGATAGACTTAGTGAGGGCATATTTCTACTCATCTCTGGTTTGGTACCCCAAGATCACCTATTGTATGTTGTAGTTGGCATGGGTCATGGATGCTTCTTCCTTATTTGTCATAGGTGTAGATATATGTGTTGTTTTAACTTCTTGTTGATCCACTGTGACATGGGACAAGACCCTAGCCTTCTTCTTCTTAGGTTGCTCCTATAGTACTTCAACAATAGTGGCTAGGTCTTTATCTTATGTCTATAACTTGTTTCTCTTCGCTAGCATTGCATTCAATCAAGTGGGAAGCCCTCTGTCTGCATTGTCAATTGGTGGAGGTGACACTGGTGATGGGGATCTTGTTGGTGAAGGTGTCAAAACCCTTGTCTTTCTTGATTCTTCAAATGCTTCTCCTTGGGGTGGAGAAGAGGTACCTAAGTCAACAATCTTGTCTAAGTTCAAGGTGTCTTGTGACCCTTCCTCTTCCTGTAGAGATGGGAATGACAACTTTTGATCACTACTCTTTTGTGCCCTTAGTGATGCAACTGAGGTGGTAGGTGGTTCTTGGAGAGGAGTAGCCACAGAAGGAGGAGGTGAGGCCTGATGAGTATCTGGCTGGGGAGAGGGAGGAGTAGTTTACCTAACTGTAGGGGTAGATTCAATAGTTACTCCTTTAATAAAGAGCTGAGCTCTTCCACGGACTTTCCTCACCAAGGGAATATGATCCTCCTCTTCTATTTCACTGGAGTCTGCCAGCACTACCTTAGATTTCTCCTTCTCCCTAGCAGTAGTAAAAACCCTGGTACTTACCCTGACTTTCTTTCTTGGGCTTTTCCTTTTTCTTGGAGGGATAGGGGTCCACCATAGGATATGGTTTTAGCAACCATTTCTTAGTTCGTACTAGGACTTCTTGGGACTTATCTTCCAAAGAAGCAATTTCATCCTACCCCTAATTTACATCATCCAAGGGCTAATTATAGACTTTGTTTTGTTCATATATAGGGTCTAAAATCTTACCATATTCTTTTAATCCCTTTGGGACCTTTGAGAGGTCAAGTAAATTTAATCTTTTCACCAAATGCAGGTCCAACCTAAAATAGTCTCTTAGTCTGACCTCATGATCATCCATGTAGTCAACCCAATGGACCTTGACAACATCTTCATGTTTGTATCAATTCCCAATTGGGGGGCTGACCCATCCAATCAGATCAAACCTTTCCCTAGTGACATGAAATAAGTCTAAGGCCCATGGGGCCATCTCTAGCTCTATAAATTTTGCTTGTGTGATGCTTTAGCAGGTGTAGCCCCTATTTTGATAGGGAACTTAAAACTAGTTTTGTGCTTACCAAAAATAAGCTTATAAACCTCATATACCTACCTATAGATTTCCAATAATATAACTTTATCACTAGGGTACCTAGGGAGATTGTATGGAGGCTTTCAGCAGCCCATCACCCTGATGTATGAAAAATTCTTCAGCTGTATATACAAATGTCCCCAATTAGCCATTTCATCACAAGCCTTTAGAGACAACCTTTGGGAATAGTAATTCTCTAGAGTTCTAATAATAACATAGATAAAGGCATCAATAACCAATTTATAATATTTCTGTCTCTTAAGGAGCTTCAGCTATGGAAATTGCTAATAAACTAATACTTCCCCCTTTTGGAGGGATCTAACCTATTGCAGCCTTGGGAAGTTCACTTTGTAAGCTAACAAGTAGACAAGATATGATGTCATATAGAATTCTCATGTCTTCTCTACTACAGACAATTGCTCATCTATCTTGTTGCTAATGAAGGATCCTAAATCAATATGCTTCCCCTTAATGACGTTCATGCAGAAGTAACACATCCAAGGGTGCCACTTGTCTGAAGAAGGGAGGCCAAACACCTAGCTAAGAAGTGAAACGAATTCCTTACCATCCTCTCTGAATTGACTTCTTGGTTGTGCCACTGCGATCTTCATTGGGTGTTTTCTCTAAGTTGCCAGTAATTGTTGATTGATATAAGTGGTAGTAGTTTTGGGCTTGCTGGAGTAGGTCTTTGCTGAGCTATGTGTTATCCTCTCATATTGCTCAAAGACAAGGATACCAAAGACTGTGTCAATCATGTCAGAATAAATGTCCAGGTTGACTTGTCCAGATGGGCCGGTGATCTTCTTGCTCTTGGGTTTGTAATCCTTGGAATAGGCTAGGACCAACTTTGGGGATTGAAGAGAGATAAGGAAAGCCACTACTTGGACTAACCTAGAGATGTCCATTTGCTAGGCCTAAAAGGATCTCCCTCAACCTCTCTTTTGACCTTCTTCAGGAAATATTGTACATCCGGAGCTCCTAAGTCTGTATCTCTGACTTTGGAGAATTGACTGAGCATTTTGGAGGAAGAGAAGTACCCCTTGTTATCATGTTTGACTTCTTTAACTGGTACATTCTCCTCCATGATTGTAAACCTGAAAGTAAAGTAGTAGTTAGTGTATACACCTAAAAATGGCTAAGTTGAATTAAATAAATATTTTAATATTTATTTTAATTCCCATTCTCCTATCAATTAAATAAATATCCTAATTTATTTAAGTGATTCACATCCCTCCAAAAATTAAAGAAAATAAATTTATTTAATTAAATCCCCCAATTCTTCTAATGTCTCATCTAATTAAATAATCCTAAATTATTTACTTAATCTCAAATTCCTCTATCCTAAGTCCAAATCCCATAAATCCACCTCACCATTCAACATCACCTTATCCATGTCACCTTTCCACCTCACCATGTTGCACATGTAATTAAATATTTTAATATTTAATTAGCTAATATTCCCTCACCCACATTTCTTATTTCTCCTCCAGTCAGATTAGTTAACTCATCAATCAAATCTATTCACTAATTAGTCAATTGAGTTCACTGGTTAATCTATTTTGTTGACTCCCAAATCAACCCAGTTAACTGATCAATCATCTCAATTAACTCTTCAATCTATTCTGTTAACTCCCATAACTCATGAAGAAGGCTTGAACACTTGTCCTCTCCTGATTCACACACATTCCCTCAAGCTTCCTCAACCATACACCTCACAGTTAATTTCTCTAGTCATGGATCTATTGACACTTGGATTTGGTCTTCCCTCAGCCTATATAAGCAAGGTCCTCACACTCATTTTGATCCATCTAAGCTTAAGCAATCTTACTCTGTAGGAATCATTACAGTGTGCCTTTGGCAAAGTTATCATCCATTTAAATTATCAACCCATTATCATCACCATGTCTCCATTATCCATCACCCATCTCCATTATAGTTGCATTGTAGTTTAGTCTCCATTGCACATTCCATATCACAGTCGTTCTACTCTTGTCATCTTCAATAGCAAGGAAGTACACACTTCTGAGAGCTCCATTATCATCAAGATCAAGAGGAGATAGGCGAACAATGGAAGTATAGAGGTAAAACGGTCTTTGAAGGTATAATATTTGTTTACTTGTATTTACATTAATTTCCATTGAGTTATTGAATGATTAGTTGCTTTAAACTATTGTTCACATTTTTTTATAACATTTCTGGCACCCACCGTGGGGCCTTGCCCCATTTTTAACTTTGATTTTAGTGTTTTGTGAAGGTTCTTTCACAACAGGTTGTTCTTGTGCATACAACTTCTAGTTCTGTACATTTAACACTTTCTGCACCACATTCAATCTTTCTGCACATCTGACTTGTTTTGCTATACATATGACACATTTCTCTACATTTTTGATCTTCCAGCACATTCACAACGCAGTCCTGTGCATTTGATATTTGCTGCTAGGCTTTTGATCTTTCAGCACATCCAAACCGCAGTCCTGCGTATTTAGTCATTATTGCCGTGCTTTTGTAAATCTACGCATATGAATCATAATATTACGCATATGACCTGTAGATCTACGCATATGATTTGTCAGAGAAAGGTGTAATGTTTTTATTAGATCTTCCGTACTAACTCTCATTTGGAGGTGTTAGAAGCTGGACTTAGTCATTTTACTTGCATTATTAAGCTATTTAGAACTAATTAGGAGAGAGTAACTTAATATGTTCATGCAAATCATCACATAGACATAACTAGGAGGAAAGTAAATCATTTTGTTGCATCACAACTTGCATCTAGTCCCAACCTAGGGGTTAAAACTAAACAATTTCTTTATGTTTTTAATATCTTGCACTACAATCCATCACATAGCTTAATAAGGGAAAGTAACACTTGTTTATTTCTTCAAGAAACAATCTACACCTAGATTTGTTAGAAGGTTAAAATAAACAATCTTTTTGAAGTTATTGCTATCTTGTTACAAATCTCTGTGCTTGGTAGAGTTAACACATTTAGTTTTTTCTTTTAACTAAGAAGGTAAAGAACCAGTGTTCTCTATATTTTTAGAATGATAATAGGACTATGCTCTCCCCCTTTTTGGGTGACCAAAATGCCAAACTTATCATTTTGCATGTTTAACCTTTAGAGAGGCCTACCCTTGGAATTCCTTCCTTCCAAGTGGGACGACCTTAAGTGACAATGGGCTAAAGCCAAGCCACCTCCAAGTCACTATAAATAAATTGTGTTTGTGATGAAAGTTGCAAGCAACGGGTGCCGCTGTGTTACACTGACCAATGTTTCCCCCAAAACCTTATGGAGTGTAACCTCTGTAGGCTAGGAAGCCTCCTTATCAGAGCGAATGGCCGCACGTGTAACCACTCGAATAGATGCCTTGACTAAAATCCTTTTGTTCTAGTAAGCCAAAATCCCCCATTTGGTGACACAGGAGGAGGAACCTCTAGAGCCATCCAACATCATATACTCATTTAGTGTAGAGACAAAAAATTCAACTCTTCGGAGGGATTGTAACTTGGTATGCGTGAGAAGTGAGTGTCGTGGAGGGGAGCTGGTGCTACCAAGTTACTAGTTGTCCACCTTTATGCAAGTGGCTAGTGTAAAAACTAAGTTGGAACTCATCAAATATTGTCTTGGCCAACCTTAGGATTGTGCTTGCTTATTGGTCAAAAAATTTGTAAAAAAAAAAAAAACATGGAATCTTCTTGTTTGACGTGTTTTCTTGCAACTAATTGATACAAATCATCAATGAAAATACCAGATTTGCTTCAGGAAACATTGTGAAAACAAGCCAAAATCAAGAAAAGTTGAAACAAAAAAAAAACAACCCTACCTGCAGTTTTGTGCATTTAAACCATTTTGCTGCGCATATGATAAGTTTTGCTGTGCATTGAATCCTGCTGCACAATTGACACATTCTGCTGCACATTTGAGACATTTTGTTGCACATACAATACTTCTGCACATTTGATGCACATAGCGGCACATGCAAACCACAGTGCTGCGCATTCAAAAATCAATGCATTTCAACCATACCTGTGCATTTGACTTATATAGATACGCATTTGACCATTTTTCCTGCGCATCTGAAACTGCGCATGCAAAATAGAGAGCTATTCCATACACTTTTGAGAAAAGTTTAAACCAGTTTTGGGTACCCATTATTGCATATACCTTGTTTATGATCTCAGGAAAACCATACAAAATCCATTTCACATACTTTTTCAAAACATCTCCATTTGCCATATCATCCATAGTAAAAACATCAAACAAAGCAAACCAAGTTTCCTACTAAGGTGTCATTAAAATCTTCCAAAATCTCAAAAATAAAAATCTAGTTAGTTTCATAACAGGATATATCATTCTTCATCTTAGAACTACACTAGTGTAATCTTGATAAAAGTAGTCCATATCAATAGGAGTGATCAACTCTCCCTACTTTGACTATCTTTTACCTCAAGAGCACATTTGTTTGAGCAAATAGTAGATCAAACTTTAAACCTTAGGAAAATGGTTGTCATCTCAACCTTTTCACATTCATTTTTTATCATCCAACATTCACCCTCATCAAATGATTTTTATGGTTGCAACTAGATCAAAATCTAAAGAAAAGAAAGACATGGATCCTTTGAACAAAGACATACCATCTTCATCTCATAGTGATGGAGAGGAAGAAATCCCATATTAGGATGTAATGGATGCTATACAAGACTCAAAAATTCAAAAGATGATAGACAAGGTCTTAAACATGGACCCTCAAAGGTATTTCCTTATGCTAGCACAACAAGGGACCAAACTTCTGACAGATTTTGATACATCCACCTTAAAAGACACCACCTCTACGAATGACAAGGAAACTCCCAAGATCACACAAGAGGTTCCCAAAACAGACAAGACTAAGGATACCACAAACCCTCTAGACTTATTGATTCAACAAATCCAAGTCTTGCAGCAACAACTATCAGACATTCAAACTAGAGCATCCCCCAAGTACTACTCTCTAGAGGATATTTCACCATATCCTTTTGATAAAGGCTTGATCATGCTACCTTTCCCCTCAAAATTTGAGGTACCAAAATTTGACAGATATCGAGGAAAGGGTGATCCAAGAGACCACATCAGAGAATTTAGTGTAGCATGTCTCGAAGTCACCCATAATGACACCTATCTAATGTGACTATTCCCATGGAGCTTGGGAGGACAAGCTATGGAATGGTTCTCTCGCCTACCTCCCGACATCCAAACTTTCAATGAGCTAGTGGATAAGTTTTCCACTCATTTCTCTTATAACATTGAGCATGAAATCTCAATGTTAGATCTTTGTAACACAAAACAAAAGGGTGGAGAATCCTTTGCTGCTTTCTTGCAAAGATGGAGACAGCTAGCCAACAAATGTCCATATCATATGCCAGAAAAACAAATACTTGAGATGTTTGTACATAACCTAAACATTGATCTTAGCTACCAAATACAAATCTAATGTCCTCCTTTATTTAGTAAGGTCATTGAAATGGGGTTACTCATTGAAAAATCTTTGATAGCAAAAGGTCAAGTCAAAATGTACAAGGAAACCCCTAGCTCCAATAATAGCACGGACAAGTCAAGGTTTTGGACTAAGAATAAAAACATTGTCAACGACGGTCTCATGGATGCAAAACAAGTGATCCCAAAGAAACTGATCTTCAACTGGTCCAATCCGTAAAACAACACACTACAAAACAAGCCCCAAAACAATGCGTCATAACCCACTAACTTTCCTCCTCAACAAAAATTCACACGTTTGGGAGAATCACTGGAATCAACCCTGTGGAAGCTCATATCGAACAATGTCATAACACTTCCAATGGCACGTGATTACGAACCTAAATTCAAACCTCCTTGGTGGAAAGACTCAAACTTTTGCGAGTATCATCGAAGTAAGGGACATAAGACCAATGATTGCCAAAGCCTCAAAAACTTACTTCAAGACTTGGTAGATCAAAAAGTGGTCAAAGTTAAGGGACAAGGATTCAATGAGGACCATTTGGCATACCAGAATCCACTTCCCAACTATGAAGAGGGAGGTTCTTCAAACCAAAATGATAATAAGGGTAACAACACAAACTATACAAATGTGTCTTATGATTACATTGTTAACCACATTTCTGAAAGTGATGCGCATATCAATGTCATCACTATAAATAAAAACCCCAATTGTAACATGACCACCCACGGTGGAAAAGTTACTCTTCAAGGGGCTCCATCCCAAACTCCTTCCATGTCTAACCAGTACAATGTCTTAGAGAAATTCCACAAAACACCAGCACACATTTCCATTTTGGAGCTCTTGCATCTATCCCCATCCCACAAGACCATCCTCAACCAAGCTCTCTCAAAAACCATAGTCCCAACTAATCTAGCAGAAGAGCAATTCCAAGCCATGGTGAGCCACCTAATCACACCTCATTTCTTAACCTTCACTGAAAAGGATGACATGTCAATCACCCAACCACACAATGCGTCTCTCCACATTAAAACCTTCATCCACAAGCATAAAATAAAAAGGGTTCTAATCGATGGAGGAGCAGGGTTAAATATTTTCACCTTAAATCTACTCCTTGCATTGGGGTTTTTAAAAAAAAGCTATCGATCCCAAAAAGAAAATCACCATCAAATCTTACGATGAAGAGGAAAGAACTTCAAAGGGAACCATTGTTTTGCCTATCAAAGTGGGACCTATAGTAAATGATGTGGTGTGTCAAGTCCTTGACATGGAGCTCACATATAATATTCTCCTAGGAAGACCTTGGATACATGTAATAAAGACGATGCCATCCACCTATCACCAATGTATTAAATTCCCCCATGATGGCCAAGAAATCACCATCCAAGGTGATCCCAGTTCATTTCAATATTACAACTCCATACAATCTAAACCTGATGTTGTAATTCCCAATAACTGTGCCTCTACTCGATCCTCATCTCGTGTTGACCCAACTTTGCTCCCTTCCACATCTAAGGCACCCAAAATTAACCTCAAGCTCAAAGACAAGGGTGTCGGTGAATATAGAATCACACAATCCTTTTGCTTAGTACAGTTACCTATATCCCTCAGATCCTATGGAAAGCCATCAATGAGCAAACCCAAGTCATTAGAAACTCCTAAAGGTCCATTTGTAAAATGGGGAAGCCTTGAAGATGAGAGCGATGAGAAAGACATCCTACAATGGTTATACAAGGATGCAAATAGTCTATCCAAGCCACAAGACCATCAATCCACATTGCAAACCAAACAGTATGGTCAAGGATTCTCAATACTACAAAGAATGGGATATGAAGGTCATGGCCCCATAGGATTGAGGAAAGAAGGTATCATTGAATCCATCCAACCTCCTTCATTAACATCCCGAGACACTACAGGGCCAGGTTACACTGACAAAGCAAAGATCAAGGGAAAAGACAAGCATAAAGGTAAACAACCAAAAACATCTTCTACTAACCTAGTAGAATAGATTCACCAACTACAAGGATGGAGTGAGACAGACTCCAATGTGTATGAATGGGATAGTCTCTCTGAACTATCTTGTGATGAAAAAGATGTTGATGTGGTCCATGAGTATGACCCTACCCCTACAACTCATGAGAGATAAAGTTCACAGTCTAGACCTCTAGAGTTTGATCCACATAATAATGATAGTGAGATTCGTGAGGGAAGAATGATCCCCAACTTGACAGATCAACTTGTGGAGAGTACCATCGCATGCATTGTCAATGCTTATAATAACCACATTAATTCCTCCATCTTGACCATAACTACTCTTGAACTAGATCAATTTGATGACCCGTTACCACTATTGTATCTAGAACTCATAGATTGCGATTTGCAAGACTCTACCCCTAAGCTAGATACCTTTTAGAATGATGAGGCCATCATCAATTTTATAGAACTTAGAGACCATATACTCGCAGGGGATCACAGAGCTAGCTATGCCATAAAACTCAATGATAGGGCTTATTTTGGAGAGAGTTCTAAGCCTTTCAATCTCAAAAATATAAAAATGAAAGATAGATCTAGCAGTGAAAACCACTCTGCGGCAGTGTTAGATCGTGAAAATAGTAAAAATATGAAAGATGTATCCAACGGTGAAAACCTCTCTAAGGTGCCAAAGGGTGAAAGGCTTGACACTCTTCCCAATCTAACACATCAAGAGAGATCCTCAATCTTGATGGAACTAGTAGAAGAGATCAACGTTGGCACAGGTGAAAATCCAAGGATAATTCATATGGCACAATCTTTAACTGCACAAGAGAAGCCAGAGTTCTCAAAATTCTTAAAAAAGAAACAAATCAACTTTGCTTGGTCATATGTGGATATGCTGGGTCTCGATCTAAACCTTATAATGCATTACTTATCGCTAGCTCCGTGAGCTAAGCCAGTTAAACAAAAACTCAGGAAGATGCACCCGCATATCGCACTCATGGTAAAAGAAGAACTCAAGAAGCTACTAGATGTTGGGTTTATCCGACCAATAGACTACCCAGAGTGGATTTCAAATATAGTGCCTGTCGCCAAACCAGATGGAAGAGTTCGTCTGTGTAATGACTTCAGGGACCTGAACAAGGCTTGTCCCAAAGATGACTTCCCCCTACCTAACATCAAAATCATTGTAGACCTCACAATAGGGCACACCATGTTGTCTTTGATGGATGGATTCTTCAGATATAACCATATCAAGATAGCACCAGAGGATTAGCATAAAATGACATTCACATGTTCTTGGGGTACCTATTGTTGGTGCGTTATGCCATTCAGGCTAAAGAATGTGGGGGAAACATATCAGCGGGCAATGACATCAATCTTTCATGACATGATGCACACCATCATGGAAGATTATGTAGATGACATCCCCTCCAAATAAAAAATTAGAGAAGGGCATCTACAAGTCCTGGACAAAATCTTCACAAGACTAGAGCTATTTAATGTATGATTAAATCCCAAAAAGTGTGTTTTCAGAGTCACATCCGGTAAACTCCTTGGATATATCGTATCAGCTAATGGAATAGAGGTGGACCCGGCTAAGGTCAAAGCAATCATGGAAATGCTGCCTCCTAAGAATCTGAGTCAATTGTGGTCTCTACAAGGGAAATTATAGTCCATCAGAAGGTTCATCTCTTAGCTGGTAGATAAGTTTCACCCATTCATGCATCTCCTACACAAAAACATTCCTTTCAAATGGGATGACATGTGTGAACAAGCATTTCAACATCTAAAGGAGTATTTGATGAATCCACTTGTCTTAATGCCGCCAATTCATGGCAAGCCATTGCTACTCTACATTTCAGCCACACCAACAACTCTTGGAGCTCTGCTAGCACAACAAAATCACGAAGGAAAAGAACAAGCAATCTACTACATTAGCCGAATACTGGTTAGCTATGAGCTTCAATATACACCAATTGAAAGAGCATGTCTCGTTGTACCATAATTGCCAATACCCTATATTGACAAGGACAAGATGTCAAAGAGCTATGTGACAGATTCCACATCCAACACTGCTTCTCCACCCCATATTACCCCCAAGGAAATGGCCAGGGAGAGGCATCAATAAAACCATCTTAAAAATCCTAAAAAAGACTGTCAATGATGCTAGCCATGATTGGCACATCCAATTGAATCCTGCATTGTGGGCCTACTGCACAAGTATCCGCACACGCATAGGTGCAATGCCATATTCCCTCGTCTATGGATCTGAAGCCATCTTGCCCATTGAAGTCAAGATCCCATCCTTGTGAGTATTGTTAAAAGGCCTCATATCTAATGAAGAGTACAAAGTATCCAAACTTCAAGAGTTAGAGCTACTCGAAGAAAGAAGACAACATGCCTTTAACCATCTTAAAGCTTATCAATAAAGGATGTCTAGGATTTACAATCACAGAGTCAAACCTCAGGTATTTCAAGTTGGTGACCTAGTCCTCAGAGAGAAACCTAGGAATTAGTAGGACAGAGAGAAGAAAGGTAAGTTCAAATCCAACTAGCTGGGCCCCTATGTCATCATTGTTGCATATGGATTAGGTGCTTATCAACTGGCTACATAAGAAGGTGAAATGTTTGATGATCCCATCAATAGCATGCATATTCACAAGTTCTACACCTAAACCCCAATGCAAGGGATCAAAATAGCAAAAAAATAAAAAAATGGAAAAACAACAAAAAAGATCATCCTCTGGTGAAAACCTGGTAAATAGACGTCATGTGTATCTTAGCTTTCATGAAAATAAAAGCAAGTGGTGAAAACCTGGTAAGTATGTGCTACTTGTGATAAACCATCTCCTCCATCTTTTCGAACCTTGTTCCTCATTCATCCCTCTTAACCACATCCACCCAATCACATCAAGATACCTACCATGGCTTGTTGTTCACTCGTCCTATCCACACTTGCATCCATCTTGTCATTCGTACTCAACCAATCCATTGAACTGTTGTCAAACTATGTCACCTCTTAGCTATCATGTAGGCAAGGCCATCATTGATGCACCCTTGAGGTTCCTTTCCCAATCCATTCCATCCCTTATCCTCCATCCTTTGGTCCATCTGAGTCCCCACTTTTTCCATCGCCTAGATCCTAGGTACACAAAGTCTGCACCCCAAACTATGTTGCCTCTACATCATCACGTAGGTAAGGCCATTTATCAATGAGCCCCCGAGGCACTAGGTCAGTCTCTTAGGGCCCGTCTCGTCATGTCTATTGTCAGTTCCTCCACAATAAACCAATCCTTTGGTTGATTGGGGGCAAATCCTTGACCTAGTTGGAGAGTTGGATTCTTGGATGTCCCGTACCATGGGGGGTAACAATAAGTATCGTGATACTATCACCTAACAATAGGCAGGATTACAAGCACACTTTTTCAACAAAGCGCTTGACACAGGAACTAGACCTATCAACAAGACATAGTGAACCTCAACTACCATGATGATTGTATCTGTTTTCATTGTAAGAAAACATAACTATGGCAAGAAAATTTGTGTTTATTAAAAAGGTTTAAGTTACAAAGTCTTGATTTTTGTTATTATGTCTTTCTATGCTAATCAAGGATGTCAAAAACTAGAGGCTCTATGATGGGGGCATAATTATCTTATTTGTTTGTTGTTTGTGGATCAATCTTTATTAATGTGACGAGTTTGTCTAAGGACATGATCGGCAAAAGATCATTGAGGATGTTCTAAGTCTAAACATGAAATAGGGTGGTACTTGTCTGTTGATACATACAAGAAATACTCAGGTCATCTAGATTTAATTTTAACTAGATTCTTGTATTAACTTGCTAAATAAAAATCCATGTAAGAGATACTCAGGTCATCATGGTTTAATTATACCTAGATGCTTGTATTTTCTTACAACATAATAAAAGCTCAATAATGAAACAAAGTACATCATCATCTAGCCCCTGTCCCTGTGGCGGTACTAGAGGCTGAACCTGTCCCAGTATGGCTAACTATGACTATTGAGTGGGGTCAATCCTCCATCGAACCCTCCTCCCATCTCCATCTCCACCATCATCCCCATCACTACCATCGTGTCCACCATCATGACCTCCTCCTCCTACTCTGCCACCACCATCATGACCTCCTCCTCCTCCTCCGCCACCTCCATCATCTCCACCTCAGCCACTTCTGCCTCCTCATCCTCATCCTGATCATCCAGAATCGGGGCTCGCTCTCTTGGACTGGAGTAGTGAGGAAAGGGATGTGCTGCAAACTAGTCAAAATAGTCCTATGTCACCCCCGCGTTTGCCACTACCCTGTGCATCGGCTAATACTAATATGGAATATGTAGAAACTCATCCTGAAATACCTCATAAGATGGACTGGGTCCCCATCATCTCCACTCCTTGTGTGTACGGAAAAATATGGCATTACCCACGGGCATCCCCTGGATTCTGCCAAACTACCTATACACATGTGAAACAATGTGTCTCTCTAAAATATAGGGTATCCTCCCTATAAGCCATCTCATCTGAAAGCAATAAGGTAGCTCATGTGCATCCTCGTCGCATACCTCATAATCCAAATATGGTCACCAAACAACTGAGCCAACATTATCAAAAGCATGCCTCCATTACTCTAGCTTTCCTAGCTTGGGCTGGGAAAGGTTCTCCTGAAACCTATAGGAGTAAGGCTAATCCCTACCCTGAGTACCAATACTAGTAGGATGAGTAATTGCTATGTGAGTCCATGCCCATATCTGAAGTAGTGAAACCCTACAAGCCAAGCTAGAGGAACCATCATAAACGAAGTGGTGTAAATCATGATACAAATGTGCAAGGATGCACACTCCCCAAGCATATCTGGTACCCTCATGCACAATCCTCTCTAACACTCAACCCCATCCAACTACAAATCCATTAGAGCATCTGTAAGGACACAAAATACCTCCAATCAACCCTGCCACAACTACAGGAAGTGGCTCATAGTACACCAGCATGTCAGCCCAGCTGATCTCATTACCCTCGATGCTATCATTGTCAAAAACCCGCCTGTACTCATCCAAACCTGCCCTAGTCTCCGACTCATACTCCACAAGCTCTCCATCGATGGGTATGAGTAGGATCCTATGAACATCCTCCAGAGTAACTCTATTCTCCCCAGTGGGGAGATGAAAGGTCCCGTCCTCATTGTGAAAGAGCTCCGACAAGGCAGTCAACATACCAAGATTTGCACAAATCTTAGGCATGAAGCAAACAAAAGACAATCCCACCGATCCAAGAATAAGAAGATTAGTCTCCGTAGGCTGAGGCCTCAACAACTGTGTAACCAGACAATGCTCTCTCAACATGAGAACATCGTCTAGGTCCTCCTACAATCAAGCATGCATGCATTAGTCCATCAAATTGACTACATTACAAATCTATCTGTCCAACATCAAAATCTTAACAATTCTAACAGGAACACTTTCCTATCCTCTCCGGAGATTTGATGAAGGGGGTAAATCATAAAACACACAACAAAAAAAATTGCACATAGAAAATATAACTTTCTTTTATTGATTTGGACAACTTATTACATTATAGAAGCTCAAATACAATCAGAGGAATCAACCCTCCATAGCCTACAACACATTACAGCTTCCTCTCACAAGACTTTGGAATCATCTGCCTTCTGTAACCACAAATCAGCTACGGTTTCTATTTTCCTGCCTATTCTTGAATCTACACTTTCCCCCCTTAACTCTACTATTGCCCAGGGTTCCCAAAAATGGTCATTAATAGCCCTTTTGGCGGCCAACAACCTAATTTCAAAATTTGCATCTCCCTCCAAAAATAGGTCAACTTCCGGGAGCCATAACTTTTGATCTGGGTGTCCGATTGACGAACCATTTTATGCGTCAGAAAGCTTGCAGAGTGCTCTACATGCTAAGAATCCGCTCTACTAGTTCTGGCCATTTTGGGCCTGTACGGGGCTGTTTAGTGCCTCAAAACTGAGTTTGAATAATTTTTAGGCATTTTTTGGGAAATGAAAACTTTAATATCTTTCAGCTCGCAAATGATCTTTGCATGATTCCTTCGCCAAAAGTCTTATTTTTCAGTTATGAAGCTTCCTATAAATTTTCACTTCAATCTGTGCCCAAATGCAAACTTTATAAAAATAGCAGGTTGCTATTTTCAACAATTTGGAAAGGCTAAAAGTTCTACATCATTATTCAAGCGATTATGGAACTAGAACCACAAATTTTGAAAATAAATGGAAAGAACATCAACAATTTTGAAACACATCTTTTTTTGGTTGATGCAAGATTGCCCTTACACCACTGGATGCTCCTGTATCAGACACCTAGGGTAATTTGAGAAGTGACCCTATCACATCTCAGGTGTTTGTGTGAGGAAAACCCAAACAGTCAACCTCTACCTTAGACAACCAAGAAGAATCTTCAACAAGCCTTACTTTCTATTTCACTAGATATTCTTCATATTGCCTATTATGAGTACTTCTTCCAACACGGCTATCCAAGATCTTTTCTATCTCCTCTGTTGAAGTAGATGCCGGAATACTCTACTTTTCTTCTATTGGTCCATCCTTTATTCCACCTTCATGATATTCCAATTGTTTAGTGAAAAATTGGATTTGTTAATGTTTTAGTGTTTTGATGTTTAAATCTGCCTTTCCACTTAACATTCAAGGATCTAGGGTTGAGTGGCGAGCACTATCATACCCTAGGTCGCTTTGAGATGTAGGGAAACTTGGATTAGGGAATTTAATTATCAATTTTCCTTCTCTTATGCTCAATTGACCATTAAAACCCTAATTATACAATCACAACAACAAAGTGATGATTAACAGAAAAAGCTCTTCTAGACAGGAGTAAAATACCAAATCACAGAATACCTATTTTTGGGGTTTCGAGGTGGAACAGTCGGGGACACTAGAGTGGATGCCCAAGTCCAAGGTACCAGTTTCTTTACGGGATCCGGACCTCCTTCCAACACTGATCAGCTCTGTAACTTCTGTTTCTGGCAATTTGTCTGCAGAGGACACTAGAGCGAGCACCCAAGTCCTGGAAATGCTCTTGTGTCCTACTTTTCTTCATATCCTAAATCCTTGATGCCTACCAATCCTTCCTGCAACTTCACTTTTCCCAAATGTGACCCCTGTAACCTGCAATCACAAGATTTGGTTTGGGAGTTATGGTGTTTAGAGGCTTGCCTCAGTTAAGCCCCAGAGGACATTTAAGTCTCTGAACATCGTTGTCAGATAAAGAGTGCATGCCCTTGTGAGGCAGAGTTAAAAACTAAAGGAATTAATGATGAAAACACAATATAATGTCACCTTGTAGTGAATCTCTCATGGGAGGAAGATACTCTTCATTCCATGAGGAGATTGATGCTCAAATCTACAAATATCAACACACAAAACATACAAGTCTGCTCTTGCAACACAATGAAAGTCTCAAATCACCTTGAGAACACTTATAGCTTTCTAGTAATCATCTAGTTGAAATCTAGTTTACAAATGAATGCCTAAACATGCTTTTATATGCAACTACAAACACTTCCACCAAGATTTCCTAAATTCAAACTTACTGTGTCGGTAAAGGACCCAAATAATGGTCATAAACTGACACCCAAAAAATAGGGCTGCCCCAAAATAGGGCAGGACTAGGGCATGGATACCCAAGTCCTCCCCCTATTTTGGGTAGGGTACAGCTCAAGGGGTGCACCTAGGTCCAATTTGTCATGGAACCCAGGTCTCATTCCATCGAGATCCCAAAATATGAACTAAGATGTCCTAAATGCATGCTAAAGACCCAGGAGCTAAACCTTATGAGGGAAAAGCCCCCAAGGGGACATTTTCTGACATTACATTTAACCCCCACTTTAATGTATGTATAAACACAAGACCAATACATGCATTAACATAAGGTCACAAACACAAGAAACACACCAAGCATGGAGAAGACACGCCAATCACATAGAAAACAATAATAGGCACGCAAAACATGGAGAAGATAGTTACAGTCATGCAGAACATAGAGAATATAGTCAATGCATAGAAGACACATTAATGCATGGAAGACAAAAATGATATCTTTTCTTCTCTTTTTCTCATATATATGAAATGTAAATGCAAATATTGAAGAGTAAACAAACCTCCCATAATATAGGTTGCACTACCCTAGGGTGCAAGTCTCTGTATATATGGGGCAACACACACACTAGACACGCAAAAGCTCCCAAAATGTAGGAAGCACTACTCGAAGGCGTTGGTCTCTGCATATGGGGAAACAAACATGCCACACAAAACAAGCATGCCAAAACACACACACTTGAAGACACGGAGAAAACATGACAGACAAGTGATGGAGTGTACCTATTTGTAGGTCCAACACCATCTCAAGCACATTACAGGCACACATTGATGATTGGGCTTCTTCACAACAATCGCTGAAAACATGCTTAAGGGTTGAGTTAGTCACAGAATCGCTCCCTGCCTCTACAGAGGACTTTTAAAAATGACAAGATGATGTAATATGCTCTGAGAAATACACCATCCCCACCTCTGCAGAGGGCTTACATGATTGATTGGTTGATTGCAAACAAACTCAGGATGCACGATGCACTACCCTGGGGCACAAGTCTTTTCATCTGAGGTCAAACACATTGCTAATATCTATAATAGATAGCTTACCTTATATATGTCCCCACATCAGGTATCAATATCAAGCATGTTAAGGTAGGAATAAAATAGACAAGGGAACACTAGCTTTCGCAAAGCCCATGCCCCCCAGAGGTGACATATACTTTACGATCGCCAAATGTTCCCACAAACACATCCCTACAAGAAACATGTTAGTGTCTATAAGATTATGATAAACAACAACATCAATGCATATAATTAACCACACAAAGAGCCAAGGTTATACAATGAATCTGGAGTTCGAGGATAACCGTGGGGCTATATCACAAAGCTCTTCGAATCGAGTACCACCAAGGCCATATTCAAAGGCAAACAAAGGTGCATAGAGCAACAGTATTGTTAAGGTTTGTGAATGCGATAGAAACATCATCAAATTCACTATGCGGAGAGCATGAGTTCTTCCACTAGCCAAGTGTCTAATAAGATATACAACCCCATCGTCATATTAGGAACTAAGTCTATTTTTTGATTTCTCTCAAAAGAGACACTAGGTTCGCATCAGTATAAATGTTTGTCGTCATCCGCTCGCTAGGTGGAAACACTAGAGGAAGGGAAACAACAAATAAGAGAGGAGAAACAAGTGTCTTAGGGACAGTCATGTAGGAGGGTGCCCCCAGGTCACCAAACATGATGCTATGTCCATAAGACACAGCACACAACAATGAAATCAGAGAGAAAGGCAATATAGAAGAATGATGATACCAATAGAAGAAGGTCACAACAAAGGTGGTGTACTGGTATCCCAGACCTTATGGGAGAATTAGGGGTCATCCCAGGAGGCCTAAACAACACATAACACATCATGGGGGAAGCACACCACAAAAGAGATAAAGAGTTAGAGATACTTACCTGTAGGGTCTTCATATTATATCTTGGAGTTCTCGAACCTCTTGGAGAGGTATTCTATCATGTTTAATGCAAAATTTGAGTGGTTCTTATGAAAGTCTTGTTTGTTATCATATGATGCCTGTTCTTTAAATCCTTGTTTAAATGAGACTTTTTGTTGCTTATGAGGGGGAGAACCACTATTATTTCTAACTATTGATTGTCATCTTGCTCTTTTTTTATTTTTAGCAAGTTTTCGTTGTTGAATCTTTCTAGAACGGTAACGATAATCATCCTGTACCATCTTACTTGTCTGTATCAGTTGTTGTTCTTTCTTTTCTGATGCATTTTGAATATCTCCTGATCCATATAAGGATAACAGAGGAACCGCAACATAAATTATGTTTCTTTGTGGATGAGGTGGATTATCCACTTGTTTCTTATCTACTTCAATCATACCCATGATACTATCATAGTCCAAGTAATCATCCTCATCTACTTCCATTAAACCCTGTTCCGCCATATTGTTTTCAGTATGTTTAGGGAAAGGATTAGTGAAGATTTGTAATGGACAAACACTTATCAACTTTGACAAAGGAAAAGGCCAAATGCACTTACCCATTCAAATAGCAGTTGCAATGCACACACCAAACTTTGAATTCTTTGTCTCTGAATACTTTGAGCTTCATTGAATGATCAGAATAAAATTTCACATTTATCGGCTCCCACACCCAGTCATTTCGTCATTAATATCAACTTCATGCTTAGATATGCAATGATCAATGACCTCATATGATTTCAAATATACACCATTGATCTAAGAAGATCAGATGGCTAAAAATATTTGATATGATTTTCCTTATACTCGCAGTGAATGCAAATGATAATTATATCACAGTCCCTCCGTAGTATATGAAGACCTCCGCGGGGCAGCGAGATATATACTTCAAGTTGTAACTTGTCTCGCGATACCACAAGCTATGTTTAGCTTTTATCAATCCTATTGCGAGCTTGCGGTAAACTTTATTTCTAGGTTAACCATTTACTACTGTCCCGCACATACATCAAATGATATGACACTCCCATTGCGAGATGATGGGAACTTTATTACTTGACCGATTCTTTACCACCAACTCGTAAGTTGTCTTCAGGGCCACAATATCGATGTTGCAAGGATGTTGTAGTTAACCACTAGCCCACACTTTCTCTTATCATTCATTGCGGTAGTGCAGTGACTAATTATATCACATCACAAGTTCTCGCACTCCCGCAAGGGACCCATATAGTAAGCTATATAGCTCTGTGGGGATGAGGTACTAGTTCAAAACACATGCTATGATAGAAATACGAGGATATAGCACAAATATGATGGAAAATGATTAAATGAAGGAATTATTAAAGGTTTTTTAGATTTTGGGGTATAAATGACAAAAGGATTAAGACTCTTTTTAAAGGATTTTTGGAATTAGTGTTTACAAAATTGGGTATAATCAAATGATTTTACCAATTCTAATAGTGGCTCTAGTTGGGGATGAATGGCCATCAGACATTGCAAGAATCCAAAACCAAACTCTAGGATGCAGACCAAAAACATAGAAACAATACAAATCATAGAGGAAACCAAAATTGGGAAGGACCTAAACTACTATGCATGGAAACGATCTTCTTTAAGAAAAGAAGTGTTTCAGAAATTGTCCATGCACTGGTAATTCTTGATCTTCACCCACCATATTTTACAAATAGTACGAATATTCTCCACATTTACCTATGATAACAAATGGACCTAGCCACAGAGATTCAAAATTTCCATGCTTTCCTTTGTCTTGACTTTGAGCATTCCACATAAGAAACATATCATCAACCTAAAATTTTCTATCCTTGGCCTTCTTATCAAACAAATATTTCATTTGTAGCTGCATTCTCTCATTTTTCTTTTGTACTTGATTTTTGATCTCATCCAACTCTGCCAATTGTTCTATCCTTTCTTCCATAGGCTCAAGTATGTCTATATCTTCTTACAGAATGAAATTATAAACATGTAGAAGATTATGCATTGGAATTCTAGTTTGAGCTCCATAAACTAGTTCAAAAGGTGACTTCCCAGTGGCCTTTTTCACTATGATTCTATCTACCCATAATGCCAACTTTAATTTTGAATCCCAATCCCTTTTATTGTTGTCAAGCATTCTTTTGATTATTTTCATGATACTCTTATTACTAGATTCATCTTGCCCATTATCTTGAGGATGGTATGAAGAAGCATATGAGATCACTATTCCATAGGACTTACATAATTTCTTGAATTCATCAGATTTGAAACACATCACATTAACTATGACTTTCTTGACAGGAACCCCAAATCTGGTAATGATATTTTCCAATAAGAAATTAATTACTACTTTACTAGTAGCTTGTTTAGTTGGGATTGCTTCAATCCATTTAATAAAGTAGTCAGTGGCAACAAGAATCCATCTGTGTCCTCCACCTGATTTATCTATTATCTCTCCTATGAAATCAATACCCCATTGATAAAAGGGTGCTTCAATTTGCATAGGCCTCAAAGGTAGGGTTCCTTGATATTTTAATTTACCAGAAAACTTCTTGCACGCTTCACATTTTCTAAAATGCTTATGAGCATCAGTAAAGATAGTTGGCCAGTAGTAGCCTTCTCTCAGTATTTTATGTGCAGTGGTTTTAGCTAAAAAATGCCCTCCACATACACCTTCATGCATCTCCTTTAAAGTTCTTTCTACCTGTCCTTCATCTAAACACAACAATAGAACACCATCTTTATCTTTCCAAAACAAATCACCATTCATAAATACATACCTTGATGCTTGTAGCTTCAATGTTCTCTTCTGATTATCATTTATACCATCAGGGCATTTCATGTGTCTGAGGTAATGAACTATATTTGTATACTAAGGTGTGTGTTCAATACTAGATACCATACCTTCTTCTTCCTCAATATTACACACTTGTGGAGCTTCTAAATTAGATTCATCCATCAATTTTTCCAATCCTTGTCCTCTTACAAGCTTAATGATTTGGATACTATTATTAAACTCTTGGATTCTTTTTGTTAAGAGAAAATTAGAGTAAACATGAATAATCAATATATCAATATCAATAATACCCAAAACTCAATGAAATAATGAACAATACAAAGCAAACCTCCTTTAATTCTTAGCTTCCATTGATCACCTATCACAAATGATCTTGTCTATGAATATGGCCCTTAGAAGGTGCACTTCCTTGCTACGATTCCAAGATGTTCAAATGGGAATGACTATGATAGTTTTGCCATGAAGATGAGCTTCACAACAATGATAGTAGTGTGTAGTAACAAGTTTGATTGCAAGCAATGAAGGAATTGGTGCCAAAGACACACTGTAATTCCTGCAGAGTAAGTTTACTTAAAGCTTGGATGAATGAAATGGAAGAAGAGGGTTGTATTTATAGACTTGGGAAAGAGAAGATCAATGGTATAGAAAGAACAAGAAGATCAACAGTTGAGAAACCTTGAGAGAATGTGCACGAATAGGAAGAAGACGTGTAACACAAAAGCTGTTTTATTTGAGTTAACTACTTTCTTTTCTAAAGATAAGACATGCTTTTCATAAATTAGAAAGCTTTTTTTAATTTAAGAGATATTGATAAAAACAAGGTTGGTTGAGTCAGTTAACTCAACTTGAGATTTGCTTTTGCATGATTTGAGAGAAATTAAATAATAAATTATTTAATTTTGTGTGCATAAAGAAGAAGACTTATTTCTAGAAGATTTGGAAGTATTTGAAGAATTAGAAGATGAGAAAGTAAATTAAAAAAATAAATTTATTTAATTGTTGTGCATTATTTGGAAGAATAAATAAAATATTTGATTATATTTTATTTTTAGAGATTGAAAGGATTTTAAATCAATTTGATTTATTTATTTAAATTTGGAGGAATGATTTGACTTTAATTAAATAATTAAAGAATTATTTAATTGTTTGGAAGAATTTAATTAAATAAAGGATTTTTATTTAATTTTGACTTTAGAAGAGGTAATTAAATATTTCGATATTTAATTAATTTAGAAGAATATGAATCAAATAAATAAATTTGTTTATTTATTTAGTGATAGAAGAATTAGAATGAAATAAATATTAAGAATATTTATTTAGACTAAATCGTGTCATTTTTAGGCGTATACATTTTGCCCCTCTTCGATGCAATGCAGTTTACGGCGTTGCTTCAAAGACAAAATAGTCTGATAATGATACATGCCCCAGTTGCCCCTGGTACAGGTTTAACGATGATAGGATGCCCCCTCAGGAGATTAGATGGGAAGAAGGCAGAAGGCGTGAGACTGACAATCTCACGAAGAGGGATGAAGAAAGAGCTGAATGATACGCTATGCAAGATAGAATGAAAACACACACAAGCAAGTAAGCAAGTATGCACAAATGATACAAGAACAATCAAGGTATTGCCCATGTCAAGTGGTAAACCAATGATATACTAATAACGATATACGATAGTGTTGTCATGGCGGGGAACGATATATCCCTAGACCAACACGACAGGCGTGTTGTCATGGCAGGGAATGATAGATCCTTAGAGAAAACATGAAGGATAATGTCTAGTTTCAGGAAATGGAACATGTCATGTAAGATGCATGTGTTGGTCTAATTTCGACAATGTTACATCCTGTATAAGATAATTGATTGATTAATTGATTGAGTTGGTTTACGACTAGACAAGGATCAAGACCATTGATTGTGATTGAATCATTTGACAAGATTGATTTTGACTTGATGGGGATGGATTAAGTGGTGCAGGAGCACCTACCTTACAGTGGCCTCCATGAGGCAATTAGTTATTTTATGCTTAGTTTTATGTTTTCAATAAAGTCCTAAATGGACATTAAATGTAATAAGGTCAGTTTGGACTAATGCATGTTTAGTTAGTTGTATTTAGGATCAAGTTGTAAGTTCCAAGATCATTTGCTGAGCTATAGTTTGTTAGGATAGTTAAGTTTGTTTGGATCGATGGAGGTAGTTAGCTCTCCCAGCCACTTGGAGACAAGTTTGTACTACCGTGAGTAGGTAGATAAATACCCTAGTACAGATCAACTGTGAGGTATTATGTCGTGAGAAGTTGTATTAGGCTGTTGGAAAAATAGAGTACTGTAATTACATTTTTGAAAGCAAATAAAGATTCTATTTGTGTTTTGATCATTTGATTTGTGGCCCGATGGATTCTTTTATCCATTCCATTGGTTGATTCTTTGAATCGGTGGAATGGCTGTGTACAGTAGTTTAGGGTTTAGTTTGCATTTTCTGTTTGTTTGCATGCATGTTTGTAGGATCACAAGTCAAAGGTGTTGAGAACCCTAGCATGGGTATGTGCTAGGTCGTGCAGGTTGAAAGAGTCTGAGAAGCCGCCTAGGAAACAGATTGGGCCATCGCTGGAGATTGTGTGGATCCAACTGTGAAAATCTGTGAAGTTCTCAAAAATATACAAATTGTGTATATATCACTTTTGTATGCGAGATATATAATCTGTGTGTATATCACTTTTGTATATCGTGAGTATATCACTTTTGTTTCATCGTTGTTGTATGTTGAAACATACATGGAGATATACAAGTCTATCGCATATACATAGGAGAGAGAAAGGTCAAGATCCCTATCGGCATACAAAGAAGTCAAGGGTTGGTCAAAGATACATTAAAAAATGCATGTTAAGGAGATACAAGTTTGAATATACAATTTCTGTATATATTGCAAATGTATATCAGGTTATACAACTTGTGAGTATCTATCTTTTGTATGTTGGATACAGTTCCTGTGTATCCGTCAATTGTATCGGGCAGATTGTATGTGTTAAATGTACATCAGACATGTACATCGAGAATATACAAAGGCAGTCAGCGGGTCAAACATACATCTAAGGCATATCTGAAGGAATATTCGGTGAATGTATATTCTGGTTTGTATGCGGTAAAGATACAATGAAGTAGATGCATCGGGTTGATGTAAAAGGTGATTGGTTAGGGCGGTAGCCCGAATGTATGTTGGATGGATTGTTGGACTGCGGATACAAGGTGCGACCGGCAGTAGGAGGTGAGGGCACCAATAGAGTAGGTAAAGGTTTGTATGTATCGATTGTATATTGAAAATATACAATGTGCAGATACAAGTGCTAGATACAAAAGTCGACCGATAGATCAGGTGAAGGTGACCAGCGCCGACAGGTCAGAGTTTGCATATTCTATGTAAAGGAAGCGACAGATACAAAGGGACTGCGGGTTTGGCAGGTTGAAATTTGTATGTATGTGGCCGATACGTCGGAGTGACAAAGGAGATCGGTAGGAGGTTTAAGGTGTTCGCCGATAGTGAAGTTCCCGCCGATAGGCAAAAAGTCGAGTATCCATCGGTGAAACATAGGTGATTGGGGCATGGTTATTTTGTCCGGCTGATGGAGGATGTTTTGCCGATGACAAACAAAAAGGGGACTTTATGAATTAAAGTTTGTGTACATATCTGAAAATGCATAGGCATACATTGATAATTGTATGTTAGGGTTTTATTGGTGGTAGAAGCTCTGCATCATAGTGGTATCAGAGCTTAGCAAAAGGTCTGGGCTGTTGTGTGTTGATTCTGTCACTGAGAAGGCAGAAGTAGAGGAGTGAGAGGTTGACAAGATGCCTCCTAAAGGTAATGGTACTGCAAGAGAGTTGCAGGAGATAAAGGAAAAACATGCCAGAGAGATGAGGAAGATGAAGGAGCTTGCTGAAGCACTTCAAGCCAGGCTTGTAACCTTGGAGAAGAACAAAAAGAGGGAAGTAGAAGACAGTGAATCAGAAGAAGATGAAGATGATGTTGAAGAGTATGAAGAGGTAGTTGAAGATCTGAATGCTGAAGATCAGAGATTTGCAAAACTGTTAAAGGCAGTACAAGGTGAGAAACCTAAGGTAAAGGTTGATGTTTCAAAGTATAATGGAAGTTTGGATGAAGATGAGTTACTTGATTGGATTGCTGCATTAGACAATCATTTCAAATGTGAGGATGTTCCTGAGGAGCAGAAGGTAAAGATTACAAAGACCAAGTTGGGAGGTCATGCTTTGGTATGGTGGGATTATGTACAATTCGAGAGGAGAAAACAAGGTAAGTCAAAAATTTCTTCATGGGATAAGATGGTAGCAAGGATCAAAGGTAAATTCTTGCCTAAGGATTATGAAATTCAAATGTTCAAGAAGCTGTAATTTTTAAGGCAAAAGGAAATGGATGTGAAGGCATACACTGAGGTGTTTTACAAGTTGAGTATGAGATCTGGTCATCATGAGAATGAGATAGAAAAGGTGCTTAGATACTTGGCTGGTTTGAGATTGAACATACAGGATGAGTTAGTTTTGGCTAATCCTAGGAGTGTCGAAGATTGTTATCAAATGGCAATCAGGATTGAGGAAAAGATGAAAAGAAGGCAGGATAAGTCCATGAGAGGAAGAGGCAGCAATATGAGGGGAAGAGGATCAGCTCCTACAACAAGACAAGGCAATGAGAGTCAAGAAGACACTGGTAAAGGACAAGAGCAGTCTGATTTCAGAGGTGGATGGAAAGGTACCAGAGGCATATTTGGAGGTGGTAGAGGGTCTACTACATTTTCTAGTAAGTGTTACACTTGTGGTGAATATGGGCATCCATCTTTCAAATGTCCAACAAAAGCAACAAGTTCAGGAGGAGAAAAGAGGGCAAATCTGATCCAAGAAGCTGATAACCAAAGTGCAAGCAGCTCAAACACTTAGCAAAGTGTGATGGAGACTCCTGATAATTATGGGTATCTAGAGGAGGGAGAAGCATTGATGTTAAGAAGGACAATCTTGAAAACATCAAAGGATATGATGCAGAGAAGAGCTCTTTTCAAGACCACATGCAAGAGCAAAGGTAAAATATGTAAGGTTCTAATTTATTCTGGCTCAATAGATAATATGGTATCTCAGGAAATGGTGGATAAACTAAATTTAGAAAAGATTCCACATCAAAACCCTTACAAAGCATCTTGGGTGAGTGATAGTCAATCACTTTTGGTATATGAACAGGCATATGTTGATTTTCAAATTGGAGAATATCAAGATAGAGTTTTGTGTGACATATTGCCCATGGAATGTTGTCACCTACTGTTGGGTAGGCCATGGCAATTTGATAGGAGAGTATTGTATGATGGGTATGCTAATACCTACACCATCAAGAAGGATGGAAGAACTATTGTGTTGGTACCACTACAAGAAGAAGCTGCAGCACAGAAGGCAGGCAAAATCATATTATTGGGAAAGGAGTTTGTGAAGATGCCTACAGCAGAAGGCATAAAGACAGTTGAGGATACTGCAGGGAAAGAAGTTGTTAAGGACAACAGTTTGAAGAAAGTTTCAGTTTTGACTGACAGAGGTCAGCCACAGACCAAACAACAGGTTTATGAGCAGCCACAAATTAATTGGCAAGACAAGGATGTGATTGTAGTGGGGACTATTGTTTGTCCTATCAAAGTTGAAAGGAAGACAACTTTGAACATTGCAGAAGTTCAAGAAGCAATTCCTAAGGTTATTCAATCAGGTATTCAGACAGAGATGCTGGTAAGACAAACTGGCAGACACAGGGTATGTATGAACAGAGCCTACATTGACAGGCATGAGAGTTTACTTCCAAGACAGCAAGTTACAGTTCAGAAATCTTGGAGCAGCCAAGAGACAGTAGAGTATAAAGCTGGAATAGGTCAGAGCACTGAGATGGCAAAGAGTAACTTAGGTGGAATTATTCCACAACCTAACTCATGGGGCATGAGTTCTTTTTTTGTTGGGGAGTATGGTGCAGGAGCACCTACTTTACAGTGGCCTCCATGAGGCATTTAGTTATTTTATGCTTAGTTTTTTGTTTTCAATAAAGTCCTAAATGGACATTAAATGTAATAAGGTTAGTTTGGACCAATGCATGTTTAGTTAGTTGTATTTAGGATCAAGTTGTAAGTTCCAAGATCATTTGCTGAGCTGTAGTTTGTTAGGACAGTTAAGTTTGTTTGGATCGATGGAGGTAGTTAGCTCTCCCAGTCGCTTGGAGACAAGTCTATACTATCGTGAGTAGGTAGATAAATACCCTAGTACAGATCAACTGTGAGGTATTATGTCGTGATAAGTTGTATTAGGCTATTGGAAAAATAGAGTACTGTAATTACATTTCTAAAAGCAAATAAAGATTCTATTTGTGTTTTGATCATTTGATTTGTGTAATCAACTGGTTGTTTTGTGGTCGGATGGATTCTTTTATCCATTCCATCGGTTGATTCTTTGAATCAGTGGAATGGTTGTGTACAGTAGTTTAGGGTTTAGTTTGCATTTTCTATTTGTTTGCATGCATGTTTACAGGATCACAGGTCAGAGGTGTTGAGAACCCTAGCATGGGTATGTGCTAGGTTGTGCAGGTTGAAAGAGTCTGAGAAGCCGCCTAGGAAATGGATCGGGTCATCACTGGAGATTGCATGGATCCAACTGTGAAAATCTGTGAAGTTCTCAAAAATACACAAATTGTGTATATATCGCTTTTGTATGTGAGATATACAATCTGTGTGTATATCACTTTCGTATATTGTGATTATATTGCTTTTGTTTCATCGCTGTTGTATGTTGAAACATACATGGAGATATACAAGTCTATCGCATATACATAGGAGAGAGAAAGGTCAAGATCCCTATCGGCATACAAAGAAGTCAAGGGTTGGTCAAAGATACATTCAAAAATGCATGTTAAGGAGATACAAGTTTGAATATACAATTTCCGTATATACTGCAAATGTATATCAGGTTATGCAACTTGTGAGTATCCATCTTTTGTATGTTAGATACAGTTCCTGTGTATCCGTCAATTGTATCGGGCAGATTGTATGTGTTAAATGTACATCAGACATGTACATCGAGAATATACAAAGGCAGTTAGCGGGTCAAACATACATCGAAGGCATATCCAAAGGAATATTTGGCGAATGTATATTTTGGTTTGTATTCTGTAAAGATACAACAAAGTAGATGCATCGGGTTGATGCAAAAGGTGACTGGTCAGGGTGGTAGCCCGAATGTATGTTGGATGGATTGTTGGACTGTGGATACAAGGTGCAACCGGAAGTAGGAGGTAAGGGCACCGGTAGAGTAGGTAAAGGTTTGTATGTATCGATTGTATATTGAAAATATACAATGTGCAGATACAAGTGCTAGATACAAAAGTTGACTGATAGATCGGGTGAAGGTGACCAGCGCCGACAAGTTAGAGTTTGCATGTTCTATGTAAAGGAAGCGATAGATACAAAGGGACCACGGGTTTGGCAGGTTGAAATTTGTATGTATGTGGCTGATACGTCGGAGTGACAAAGGAGATCGACAGGAGGTTTAAGGTGTTCACCGATAGCGAAGTTCCTGCCGATAGGCGAAAAGTCGAGTATCCATTAGTGAAACATAGGTGACCGGGGCATGGTTATTTTGTCTGGCTGATGGAGGATGTCTTGCCGATGGCAAACAAAAAGGGGACTTTATGAATTAAAGTTTGTGTGCATATTTGGAAATGCATAGGCATACATTGATAATTGTATGTTGAGGTTTTATTGGTGGTAGAAGCTCTGCATCATTAAGGATGGACCTTGCATCTAGTTCACTGCTCAGATTGATTGGATAAGGATGAAAGATATGATCATAGATAGAAATTTGACTGATAGAAGAATGACTTGACAGAAGGACTCGCAAGCTTTTGTTTGTATTGATACTTTGCATTTTGGATCTTTTATTGCATGGGATATGGATGCTTTGGAAATTTTTATTCCATGGGATATGGATGCTTGTGGATGTGAGTGGTTTTTTGACATCTTGATATTGCAAGTATTTTGAAGTGCTTATTTCATCATTGGGCTTTTTTGTTTTTGTGTGTTTTTGAAATGTTGTAAGAGAATAAAAGCATCTAGGTATAATTGAACTGAGATGACCTGAGCACCGCTTACATGGATTTTGATTTAGCAAGTTAATACAAGCATCTAGGTATAATTGAACCGAGATGACCTAAGTATTTCTTATGTATCAATAGACAAGGATTGCCCCCTTTCATGTTAGACCTTTGATGTCCTTGATGATCTTTTGCTGATCATGTCATTAGACAAGGCTTCACATTACTAAAGTTTAATCCACAAACAACAAACAAAGAAAATAATCATGTCCCCACCATAGCATCTCTAGCTTTTGGCATCCTTGAGTAGCATAGAAAGACATGATAACAAAAACAAAGATGCTATAACCTAAACTGATCACAACCACAAAATTTTTTTACATTTAGGTGTGTTTGTTTCTTGCCATGATTTAGGTAAAATCATTTTAGAGTGCTTTGGATACTTGCTTTCTTTGCTTTGGCTAGGTTGAGGTGCTTGCGTCAAAATTTCTGCCAAAGAGTGGGATTTGCTTGCGTGTGTGCCTGGTGAAAGGTTGCACAATCCTTATTGGTGAGACGGACCCTAAGGGACTGACCTAGTGCCTCGGGGGCTCATTGCTAAATGACCCTGCCTACGTGACGACACAGAGGCAACGTAGTTCAGGGTAAACCCTAATGGACCTAAGACTTAGGTGATAGAGAGTGGTGTGGACTCAGATAGATAGAAGGACTAGACATGTGACGGATGGGACGGTGGAGCCTCGGGGCGCATTAAAAAATGGCCTTGCCTACGTGACAACGCAGAGGCAACGTAGTTCAGGGACTTGGACCACATGGACACTGACGACAGATGCTATGCTAGGCTAACACTGTGGATAGGATACTGGATAAGACCTTGGTTGACAATGTGACCAAAGATATAGAGTATCAAGCCATGATAGGTTATCGCTAGGTGGTTTTGATACCGTTGGGATGATTTTGGATAACAATTTTGGATAGCCTTAATGCTAGATACTAGTGACAAGGAAACACCACAGATAGGCAGATGGATGGGTTACAGTGGATACAGATGGTTAGGTAGAAGGAACCAAGGATGTGATCTCTAAGGACTACATTGCATAATAATACTGTGTCCTATTGTAGGTAGAATACTTAGGATTTTTCATGACAATGCTTATGACGACAAGAGGATGAGAGGATAATGTAGGACTTGCTTGGCTTGGAGGGATAAGGTATGTCAAGAGACATCTAAAACATTTGTCAACATTGTGCCCCCAATCTTTATCAAGATCAAAAATAGAGGAATGGAAGATTAGGATGGATAGACTGGATAGTATAGGTATGCAATGGATAGAAGGATTAGGATAGGAAACATTATGGAAGGAAACTGATAGGAGAAAGAGTGATGGGCTAATGAGACAAGGTGCCCCCAAGTGTAGATGACGTAGAAGATCAACTTACACATGATGCCTGTTTGCTATGTTTTCATCATGGTACTTATCCAAAGCCCCTGTTTGCCAGGTTTTCACCATTGGACAAAAGGATTTTTCTTTACTTATTTTTATTTTTTATTTTTTTTTCTTCATTTTTTTTTGAATAGAAGGTAGAATGGACGAGAGGGACTCAATTGCCAGGTTCCATAAAAGGTGATAGTCCCACTAGAAATATGTCATTGCATGGACCATGTCAAGTGCTCTCATAGATGTTTGTAGGAGATCACATGACAGTGAGATGTAGAAGGTAGATAGTGGATTGCGGAAGGTGCAATAGTGGATGATGATGTAGAATATGGATGGAAAGATTATGCAAAAGCATGGACCACGTGAGTAAGATGGGGAAGATATGTAGGAGGTATATGGAAATGTTTGTGAGACGGAAGGGAATCACGACCAACGGTTGCACATACCGTGATAAACATTGAATCTGGTGATGGGAAAGTAGTGTAGGAAGCAACAGAGACTTTTAATTGTGGATGAATGACTTAGGCATGTAGGGATCCACATAGACTTGGTATTTTTCTTGATTTTTGTTTTCCATGTGGGATGGAAGAATTTGAGACTTTTGGATGGAATGGCAGAAAGTGGATGGTTGTGATTCTTGAGAGGTGGATGCCTCATGTAACTTGAGGGATTTTTTCTTAGGCACCCAAACCATTTTGCTTTTAGATAGTACCTGTGAAGGTATGGGCTGGGGTGTATGCAACTTTGGTGCAACTTTGGAGGTAATCATTTGTTGGATGCGGACCCACACTTTTTTTAGTTTGGCATATAGGTGTGTGGGTGTATGTAGCTCTTGAGAAGGATGTTTCTTTGATTCTTGGCTTTTGTATCCTAGATCATGAGGACTCTTAGGATTTTTGACTTTATAGGTGGAGGCATCCATATTTTCATTGTTGAATCCCTTTGTTTAGACAATATGTGCATTTGTTGTCCATGATTGGGATTGTTAGAAGATTCATAGATGGGTGAATAAGGTGTTGGAAGAAGTGGTGGTAAAATGTATGGAGGGATATTAGGAGTTGGAAGTAGTGGAGGTAGATTGGATGGTGGAAGGTGTATAGTCACATGCTTTTGACAATTGTAGGAAGGTGGAGGAGGAATGGTGACATATGTTTTGGGGATATGATAGGGTTTGCGATGGAAAGTGGGGGATTTAGGAGGAGTGGAGGAAGTACCAACATCTTGAGATTGTTCACCTTGGGGTGTGTATCCAAGGCCATATGAAGGAGGAGGAACATTGACATGGACGGGCTCCAAAATACCTAGTTCGTGAAGGCCTAAGCCTTTACCTTGATAGTTCATAAGTTGGAGTATGCGGTGGACAGTGGGATTATGTGTAGGTGGAACACTAGATACAAGTTCTTTATTGGATGGAGACGATGAGATAGAGGATAATGGTTTCTGGTGTTCTAAGGAGGAACACTCATGAATGAAGGTGGTAAGACCAAGGATATACGGTGGGAGATCTGCAACATGGTCGATAATGGATGGCAGAGGATTATTACCGGTTTGATCTTCTGTGCTTCCTTGGGAGGCAAGTGTCTCATCAAGGTAAGTGGACCTTGTTAGATCCTGGATGGGACTAGATGAGGTTATGAGCTTAGGACCATGGAACACATAAAGTGGGCTAAGAGGATCATCATGGTCTGCTTGATCATAGATAGACTCTTGATCGTAGGTGGGATCTTGATCATAGATAGGACTTAGCATGATGGGATTAAAGTGCTCTTGTATATGTTCTTCATCAACGATAATATCTTGATAAATGAAAGGATAGAGGTTATGGAGTGGCTGACATTGGATTTCTGGCTCATGTATAGGATCAAGTTGTTCATGGATAGCTTCTTCATCAAAGGTGGTATCTTGATCATGAGAAAAATATAGGTCACGAATGGATTGAGATTAGATTTCTTGCTCATGCATAGGTATAGGATCATTGAAAAGATAAAGGTTATGCACGGGCCGGATGGGGGTGCTTTGATCTTGATTTAGACAAAGGTCAAATGTTTCCATATGTTCTAAAGTGTGCTCTTGACATAACTCTTGGGTTGTTTGAATGGAAGTGGAGGTAGAGGTCTCTTGGATAGGATTTTGGTCAACAATATGAAGGTGTGATGGACCTTGACTTTGGTTCTTGGTAGGAGATTTTTCAACAAGTTCGAGGGGTTGCTGATTACATGACGAGGTTGGTGCAATGGACATGTTTGAAGGGTCTTTGATAAGGTCAAGGATCGGTATTTGGGGACATGATTGACTCTCTGCCGGTAGTCCTTGGATCACATCCTTTGCAGGTGTTTGGGTAGATGTATGAGGTAATGGATGAGTGGAGTTTGGAATTCTCCATAGCTTTTCTTGTGCTGCATATCTTTCCCAGAAATCATCTAAGGATTTTTTGTTTGTCGTATTAGAGCTTGGGGAATTCAATGGTGGTTTTGAGCTTGGAGTAGAATTAGTATGGTTTGGGCTATGGGTTCTAGGAGTAGTCTTTGCCTTGTCAAGAGTATCATTAAGACGGGACAAGAATGTATGATTGTAGGGCATGGTGTAGCTAGTACTAGCTTATAAGATTGCAAATTGCTATTGTATGGCTTGGAGTTCTTGAGCAATTGCTATACAACCTTGGCGCGAGGTGTTTAAGTTTAATTGCAATTTCAGGTAATGGAGTTCTTGAGCAAGTTCTTCCAATTCAGTTGTCATCTCCATAGAAACTGACACAAGACCGAAATGGGTACCTAGAAAGGTTGAAAATGTTTTCTCAAAAGAAGTGGAAAAGCTCACTGTCACGGATGCACAGAAACAGAACGTAGAAATAGGGGATATGAGTGCAGCAAGTTCATGTAAATGCACAGTTCTAGTGAGAGGTAAATGTGCAGCAACATGTTATAAATGTGCAGGAAGTCGTAGCAAATGTGCATTATGTCAAAATGTATGCATAGATTCAGAGGGGAAATGCATAGCTCTGGCTTTTCTATTTTTTTTGTAATTTTTTGGCACATTTTTTGATGTTTTTGGTTTCTTGGTTGCAAGATGGTCTTTTTAACCTAATTTTCTTAATTATGGCAAGAAGACACAGCAAACACAAAGAATGTTTTCATGGCTTTTGAATTTTTTTGTAATATTTTGACTCTTTTTGGACTAAAAGAAAGCAAGTACAATCCTAGGTTTTAAAGGACAATATAAAACCAAATTCTCACTATCTCTAGTGAAGCATCTTTAGGAGGTGATAATCGCCCTTCCTTGCACTGGCTTATAGGTGTTTTTGGCCACTAAGACAAAGGTGTTTAATAAGGGCAACTGTTCGAGTGGTTATACATGTGGCAACACTACTCTTTGTTATGGAGTCTCCCAGCCTGCAAGGGTTGCACCTTGGAGTGTTTTGGGGGAGGTTGGCTATTGGTATAACACAATTGCACTTGTTGTTTGAAGCTTTCACTCTAAACACAATTTATTTATAGTGGATTGGTAGGGCTTGGCGTCTAGGCTATTACCACTTAGGATCGTTCCTACTTGGATGAACGGTATCCAAGAGCAGGCCCCTCGAAAAGAAAAACACATACGAAAATGATATGTCTGGCATTTTTTTCACCCAAGATAGGGGAGAGTATAGGCCTAGTATCATTCCCAAAACATAGAAGAAAGTGCTTCTTTTCCCTTAGTTAAAATGAGAAACTAGATGATCTATCTACTTGGGAAAGCACATAAATTTGTTAACTTTGAAGTGATAACAAGATAGCAATGGTTCAATTTTACCCAGATAGCAATGATGTGTTCAATTTTACCCAGATAGTAGTGATTTGTTAACTTTGAAGTGATAACAAGATAGCAAAGGTCAAGTTTTACCAAGATAGCAATGAGTTGTTAATTTGAAGGATAGCAATATAGCAATGATTCAATGATATGCAAGATAACAATGATTCAATTACCACCTTCCTAGTTAAGACTATGTGAGATTTGCATGAGCATCCATTTACTTACTCGTTAGAAATTGAAGTGTGAGTTAACAAGTGCAACTATATGATTATAAACCAGTACCTAGCTTGCAAACAGATCAAGAGTGTTCTTGCAAAAAGATGTCAGTGTTTAGCGAAAACTTCAAGGAAACCCTAAAAATCATTGCCTAGATTAGATGCACAACTTTAGAGCTTGAATGAGCAGAAATAGAGCTCAGAAGTGTCACAGTACATATGTGCTAAGACAAAGATCAAAAGTGCAAGAAAACAGTAAATATGCGCTGAACTGACAGATGCGTCATATCAGAGGATATATGCACCAGAACAGAGTCTATATGCACCGAAGGAATGTATGTGCCAGAATAGATAGCAGATGCATGTTATGATGTGTCAGATGCGCGGTTTCCTACTGTGTACGGCTTTCTAAAACACAAAAACTCAATTTTTGGGTTAAAAATCAGGGCTATGCCCCATAGTGGGTGCCAAAAATGTTAAGGGAAAATTGGAGTAAATATGAATAATCAATATATCAATATCAATAATACCCAAAACTCAATGAAATAATGAACAAAAGAGATCAATCAAACAATGAACAATACAAAGCAAACCTCCTTTAATTCTTAGCTTTCATTGATCGCCTATCACAAATGATCTTGTCTATGAATATGGCCCTTAGAAGGTGCACTTCCTTGTTATGATTCCAAGATGTTCAAATGGGAACGGCTATGATAGTTTTGCCATGAAGATGAGCTTCACAACAATGATAGTAGTGTGTAGTAACAAGTTTGATCGCAAGCAATGAAGGAATTGGTGCCAAAGGCGCACTGTAATTCCTGCAGATTAGTTTACTTAAAGCTTGGATGAATGAAATGGAAGAAGAGGGTTGTATTTATAGACTTGGGAAAGAGAAGATCAATGGTATAGAAAGAACAAGAAGATCAACGGTTGAGAAACCTTGAGAGAACGTGCGCGAATAGGAAGAAGACATGTGTCATACAAAAGCTATTTTGTTTGAGTTAACTGCTTTCTTTTCTAAAGATAAGATATGCTTTTCATAAATTAGAAATCATTTTTCTAATTGAAGAGATATTGATAAAAACAAGGTTGGTTGAGTCAGTTAACTCAACTTGAGATTTGTTTTTGCATGATTTGAGAGAAATTAAATAATAAATTATTTAATTTTGTGTGCATGAAGAAGACTTATTTTTAGAAGATTTGGAAGTATTTGAAGAATTAGAAGATGAGAAAGCAAATTAAATAAATAAATTTATTTAATTTATTTAATTGTTGTGCATGATTTGGAAGAATAAATAAAATATTGATTATATTTTATTTTTAGAGATTGAGAGGATTTTAAATAAATTTGATTTATTTATTTAAATTTGGAGGAATGATTTGACGTTAATTAAATAATTTAAGAATTATTTAATTTTTTGGAAGAATTTAATTAATTAAGGGATTTTTATTTAATTTTGACTTTAGAAGAGGTAATTAAATATTTTGATATTTAATTAATTTAGAAGAATATGAATCAAATAAATAAATTTGTTTATTTATTTATTGATAGAATAATTAGAATGAAATAAATATTAAGAATATTTATTTAGACTGAATCGTGTCATTTTTAGGTGTATACACTATTTATCCATTTGCATCTTCTTCCTGTAACGTCAGTTTGTATAAAAACATCCTTAATTGTTGTATTTGGTACATAAGTAGTCACTTGCACTCCTACTAAGGTTTGAATGCCTTTACTACCTTTACAAGTGCATAAGCTTGTTTTTTAGTAGCATCATATTTCAATTCAGCTCCTTGAAGTGACTTGCTAAAAAATGAGAATGGTTGTTCATACCCTTCTTCATTCTTTTGTAACATAACAACAATAATATGGAAAGAAGTAAAAGAGAAAATTTGAAATGGTTTACTGAAATCTAGAGATTTCAGAACAAGAGCTTCCTTGATTGCCCTTTTAATTGATGTAAATGCTTCAATGGCTTTTGATGTCCAATCAATCTTTGATCCCTTTTTTAACATTTTTGCAATAGGTTTCACAATTTCGGCAAAGTTAGAGATAAACCTTCTAACAATATTTATTTGCCCAAAAAATGATTGAATGGCTTTCACTATAGGGATAAGGATCTTATCAATGGCCACAACTCTCTCCATGATTTTTATGTGGAAAACCCTAAAAGGGAAAAACCATGGTGGGTGTTAGCCCACAGAAATATACAAGTTATATCAATATCAAAAAATAGAGGCTCACTACCTACATGGCTCACTACCCAAATTTCTCACTACCTATGGGTGGCTCACTACCAAAGGGAGGCTCACTGCCAAAAGTTTGAACTGAGATAACAACATCTACTCCATGCTAGGTTTAATTCCATTGAAGCACAAACACCTCTGCTTTGCTCTGCTACCATCACTTTTATCTTCACATCTTCGCACTTGATACATTTTCATGACTCAATTACAAGTATTTATACACTTCATCAACGTTGGAATGATCATCAAGGTCAGCATTACAATCATCAATCGTTGGAACAGTCTCCATGGTCGTCAAACATACGTTACATCATAATAGGTCTAGAACTAAATAGATTTACAAAGAAAAGAAATGAATACAGATCACGACGTGCCTTAGCAGGCACTCAAACACAATCTTCCAAGTTACAACATGCTATCACAATCTTTGATGCATCTTCGCAGATGATGAATTCAACTAGGTCAGCCAAGACTGATGTTAACACAAGTATTCTCAAGAACATGCTTCATGCATGATCTAAATTACACCTTACAGACCAATCTGAATGTAGGAGCTTGATCAAGAGACATCCACAAGCAAATTATAATCACCAAGAACAACCGTATAATCTCTAATCACTCTAACAATAAGATTCTTCAAACCAGTGTATAGGAACTACATGGTCAGCCACTGTCATGAGTAAAAGATAGCTTGCAGACCACCAAATCACAAACCATTGCATTTGAAGCTACTTAACATCACCACTGACTTAATTGCAAAAACACAGACCAAAATACTTCAATGAGAAGGAATGCGAAGCAAAACACATACAGAAAAAGCTATTTTCACTCTGGTGAACATAACTCACTCAATTCTTCATACCGAAGGCTCAAACTCAAAGTATAACATCTTCAAACAGGCTTCTAAATAACTTCCAATCCACAGGAAAAGATATTTATTCTACAGGAAATGCAGAGAATTCTTCTGGACTGTTCTTCTACATGTAATGCACTATTTCTACTATAACACATTGTTATCACCGAAGGGGCTAATTTTCTCAATATCCTCAACAAAGTAAGAGCACAGTTGACACCAATGACAACATAGATATGTTGACATCAATGACAACATTGATTAGGTACATACTTACAACATATACAACTTGACCTCTTTTCCATTAACAGGTATAGTTACATATGACAAATCCAATTGAACATTCCCTCCAACTGCAGTAGTCCATTGTCTTGATAGTAACATGCCATAATATAGAGGAATATCAACCACAATAATGTCAGTTTTATATGTAGCCTTAGGATAAGTAGCCAAATTTATCTCCACATCCCATATGGCACCAATGATAGGGATAGATCTATTATACATAGCATAACACTTTCCATATGTGGAATCAACCCATAACCCCAATTCTTTCACGATTGTCATATGCATAATATTTATTGCTGCTCTTGAATCTATCATACAATTTTTTACCAGTTTGTTATTTATCAATAATGTGATGTAGAAAGGATCAACTTGAGATGGATTCTTTGTCAAGGTAGTCCCCAAGTAGATCTCAGGAGTCTTTATAGTCTCTCCTTTGACATTATTTACCTTCTTCTCATTCTTCCCTAATTCATTTTTATTCTTGTTTTGAGTTTCAGGCTTGTTTGGCATTTTTGAAATAAATTTCATTGCACTATTTCTATACTCATCATTTTTCATCATTTCCATCAAAGGAACTGACAACTTACTTTGAGATAAAGTCTGAGTTATATCAAAGGAAGGCATACATGTCACTGGTTCTATTTTGTTCACTTCCACTTTGGCAATTTTTTTCTCTTCCATGACTTGCTACTTAGGATCATTCCTTATTCTTCTTTGATCACCCTTTGATGTGTCTTTGGGTATATATTTTTGAGTTACCTTTTGAGGATTTCCATTTTCATCATTCTTCTAAACTTCTAAGGTAACTTTTTTATCACCTTGCCGATTCTTCACAAATAGAACCCCAGGTGTCCCCTGATCTACTTTCACAGTCCTATTCCTAAGATTATAGTTGCTTCTAGATTGCTCCACAACAGTGACTGTGAGTGCTTTTATTTCTTCCTTAGTTGGTCTTCTCAATTGAATTTGATTTGATTATGATTTTGCAGAGCAAACTAGAAAATTTCCCATATTGTTATCCTCTTGATCAGAGAATACTTCGTGCTGACCAACATGAATATTATACCTCTGGTGATTTACATCATATTCAAATCCATCCTCCTTTGAAGAAGAATATTCTTTATCTACCTCAGAAGATCTAACTAACTAAATGTTAATAGTGTGGTCATCCCTTTCCTGATCATATGATACTTCACCTTCTTGAATTGACTGTACAACCACATAATACTCAAGAGAATGAGGCAAATTACAAGGTACACACCATGAAGTGTCTTCCACCATATTAACTCCATTTCTTTTCAATGGATCAGGGCTGTCTCTATTGAAATTATGCTTCTGATCATCAACCAAGGGCCTCCCTTCTTTCCAGTTTGTTTTGTAGGGCATGTCATGCAATCTTGGCCTTTCATTCCTATGATAGTTAGATCTATCATAAGATATTCCCTTTTCATTTCTTGCTACTTTAAATGATAAATCTTTTACAACATTCTAAACCTTATTCAACTTATCTTCTTCTTTTGGCTGCTTGTTTTGTTGGGCCTTGGGGTTTTGCAATATTTTAACTTCATCTCTTCTACCAATTTGTCTCGAGGCCTTTCTATTATTTTCTATATTCAGAGAAACTCTAAATGCCTTAGTAAGGGTAGGAGGATTCCTTGTTCTGAGTTCATAACTAGTTTTTGGATCAAATGGATTTAGGTAAAAGGCCAGGCACATAGGATCTATAGGCTTCAAATGAGGTGAAATTCTATTGAACAACTTCATAAACCTAGTGTTGAAATCTGCAACCGATTCATTCTAATTATTTTGAATGTTTGTTAATTCATGTAGGGAAAACTTTGGGTTAGAATAATCCCCATTGTTCCTTGAATATTCTTTTGAATTCAGCCCAAGAGCTGATTGAGGCATCATGTAGATTTCTATACCAGTCTCTTGCATCCTCAATTAATGATTGCATGAACAAATTCATATAAACATCTTCATGTTGCACATCAATATTATCCATGACTATTTTAAATGCTCTTATGTGATCTTCTCCTGAGATAACATTGTTATTGGAAAACTTTGGGACTCCTTTTCTTACCTTATTGTCAATGTCATTTGGGTATCCTTGAATACCAAAGAAATCAAGTTGTCTATATCTGTCTACATTCATAGGTCCCCTTGCAAATGGATTTTGCCTTTGATGAGGCTAATATTGTTGATACTAAGGTCCATGTTATTGATATTGCTGATACTGACCTTGATGCATATTTTGGTTAACACCTCCATGGAGATACATACTGCCTTGCACATTTTGGTGTGGGTATCGGTATTGATACTGATACTGCGACACATGCTGATTATATCCCTGATTTTGAATTTTGACTCCTCCTTGACTAGGAGGAAAAGGATGAGCACTTCCAAGAGGTTGAGAAGTTACTGGCATACTCATTTGATTTGACATTTGTGGTGCATAAACATTTTGCTTAATATGATGAGTATTATTTGTATTGCCGAGATTTCCAACTGTATTGTGGGGCACATGTGGATTCAAAGAGCCTCTTGTATTCACATATCCAACCTGATTACAATTAGCTCTATATCGTGACATATTTAGCATAGGCTGGGAACTCAATTGGAGCAGTTCTCGATCCAGTTCATTCTTTTGCCATATCATTTTTTGTCTTTCAATTTGTGCTCTCAGTTCTTCTACCTCCTGCTTTAACTCCTAATCAGTCAATTCTCTTTTTGAAGCATAAACAACATGGGCATCAATATAGCATACCATTCAAGGTGTTTTCTCCTTAGGCCTATGTTTTTCAGGAATATTGTAAGAGACTCTTGGTAGAAACTTCTCATTGCTATGTAATCCAATCCTAGACAAATATCTGTTATATATGTTATAAGGCTGTCCAGAGGTATTCCCTTATTTGTCTTGAAGATTCTCATGTAATCCAATAATTACAATTGTATCTGTAGGGATCCCTACATCATTAGTAGATACATTTCAAGTCAAAGGGGGATTTGAACCATCCTTATTCTTTTCTGACCCCTTTTAATTTCTATCTTTGTTTGTTGGATTATTTAGATTTCCTAGGAATCTTCTCCCATCCATGTTAGGAGAAACTGTGATGCTCAGATCTTCTAAAACTTAACCTCTCTGACTTATAATCCAACAATTTCACAGAGATTTTTGACAAGAGTTTTCACCTCATTTTCTGAAAAGAGGAAAACTGCAATAACTTCAATGACTCAAACCCAAGCAAGTCCCCAGTAGAGTCACCAATCTGTTGGTTCCAAAATATATAGATTGCAAAACCCTAAAAGTATGCCAGGCTTTATGATTAGGTTCAAAAATTTATTTGGCCAATGAATGGAATTAACCAAGAATGGTTAGAATTCCCCGTACTTTAGGCTCTGCTATGCCTAGGTGGGTGTACCTTTATCACCAATGTTTATTACTTCTCCAAGATAAAATGGTGATAGTTAAGCAGATTAAAACCTCATACAATTTCCTTTTAACAATCTATTCCACGCTAGCATGAGGGTTTGAAATAGATTACTTCAACTACATTAACCACTACTCCTACTCCTACAACAAAAAATCAAAAATGTATTGGAAATATTATACAAGGAATTGTTTTGGAAATGAAATGATCAGTGCCTTTCTTCCACTGGGTAATGAAGTCAAAATACAAATGGATATGTGTCTTCCTTCTAGCTATAATTTAAATTATTTAGCACCACAATGTTTATGACTAGCATAAATGTGCAAAGATATCAATTATCTAGTTCTTCTTATTAATCCAAATGAATTCTCCAGGTTACTGTGACTTATTCAAAGGATTTTTATTCTTACATGAAGAAACCCATCAAATAATCTACACAAAACATAAATGTGTTTTGATAAATCAGACATATACTTGATACACTATTTTAAATAACAAGGAAAAACCAAATTGGAGACAACCGGATAAAATTTTAGCAATAACTCCAACAAATAATTGAAACTAGATTTTAGGCACCAGATTAATGCAGTTTCCCTATTACCTTGCTTTAGAAAATGGGCCTTTACAATGTTTTGCTTTTCCAAAATCCAATTCCCCCCTTTTCTACCGGTCTTGGTTTCCTTCTTATAGGTATTTGAAGGAAGCGACAAGCTTCAGACCATTTACATTTCAAAATGACTTTTCAACTACCCACCCATTCACATAACAACTTTAATTTTAATTAATTGATTTTTGCTTGTCCTAATAAGACTGATAAAAAATACAAATACAACTGATGAAAGAAAAGCATAAAAAAAGCCTAAAGAAGAACTGGGGTACATCCAAAGCTTGTTGAAAGTCACTTGATAGTTGACAAATCCAACAAAGTTCCTTTTCCATGAATTCAAATTACTTCACCACACTTTTGACATGACTAATCCTCTGGAAGAGTCAAATATTCCTTTTCCTACTGATACATTATGTAATCATTTGGCCACTTGTATCTCTGAATTTGTGACATATTTTCCAAATGAACCTTCCATCTCTTGTTCAACAGTCCTCTGACTTCTGTAATGAATTTTGAATACCTTGAATCCAGTGCAATTATCCTGTCTAGGATCAAATTGAAATTATGAACATTTATCTCCTCATCCTTTTGTAAATGACTAATCATATGGGAAACCATTTGATCAAATTCCCTTTTCCAGTCCTCAAAACTTTTGAGTTGATTATTTTCACCAAGAATCTCTGGTATGAATTGATGCTTGAAGGTACCAAAAGATTCCATCTTTGCTTTTATTTTCTAACTTTCTCTAGACACATTGAAATTCATCAATGACCATTTTTACCATTTTTTTAGTGGGTTTCAAAGTAGCAGGGGCGTCTAGATTCCTTTGTAAAACTTTACACAATGTTATCAGAGTATGATGAACAGGTTACCACTTTTGAAACAAAGGATCTAAAATAGGAACATGAGCCTCCATCGGCTCCAGTGCTTGGGCAAAAGCATCAAACAATGATGTACATCTTCTATCTTATCCAATACCAATTTGACTCTATGTTCTAGAACTTTTTCAAATACACCAAAAAATTGAAATCTCAACTCACTTTTTGTGTCTTCATTTATTTTCTTTAATTCCCCAATCTCCTTTTCCAAGTTTTGCTTCAATGCATTCATCCGATCCAAAGGGACTGTATCAACACCAACTTCTTGAGATATGGGATTTTGATAAAGCACAACTTCCTTATTCTGAGAAGAATCAATTCCTTTCACTTGTTGTTTCAACTTGACATTTTCCAAATACAATTTATTCACTTCTTCATTCATTTCTATTTGACTTTTTTCCTACTTAATCAGTTTGAGTTCCATATTCTTGACTTTAGCCTATGTGAACATACTTGAATGCATGGTCATGGTAGTAGCCTCCAATGTAGATGTGTCCTTGAGTGTCTTCACCATGGTAACTCCCCTCATCTTTGACACTACATTCAACAACCTTGGCTTTTGTGTGTTTTTCTGCCTTGCCCAAAATGCCAAAGTTTCAATCTTAGGATTATATCTTGTGCCACTCACGCCTTCTTCAAAATCAAACTCAGTAACTAACATAGAATCATATTTATTCCTCACTTGAACAAGTAGAAACATATTCAATTCCATTCTGGGAATAATCAACATGTTTCTCTTCAAAACCATTTGTCTAGCCTCTTGTGGGCTAACATTTATTTCATCAATTTTGATTTCTTTGAATGTTTGAGCAACAACTTGGTTGTGTTGAGATTCATCAGTCCCCATATTATTTATCTAAACCTTTTCCTCAAACTCCTTCATCTTTATCTTTCCTCAAAAACCTTTGAATTCATGAGTTTTTATGAATTCATCATCATCCATGAATATTAGAGAAGTTATATTATCCTTTCATCCTCATGCAATTTTGGTTCTCCTTGTACCTACATGTCCATCCTAGCCTTAGGATTGTGAGATTCAACTTCCTTTCGAGCAAGGGGCTGATCAACTTCAACATCTTCACTCATATGCCTCAATACACTAGCAACCTCATCTATATCCCCTACCCCTTCTATCATCTCATAAGGCACTAGGGGAAGCATATCATCAATCTTCTATCTTTTGGACCTTGGTTGCTTTGGAGATGAATATTTTTGTACTGACATTGCATTAAGAGAAGGGTCAGCAATCACAACCTCCTTTAATTTTTTCACACGAAGCTTGGTAGCATTTGTAGGCTAGTTTTCTGCTTTACCATACAACATCTCAAAATTATCAATTATTAAATTAATTCTCTTCAAAGGATTTATTTCTTCCACAAAAAATTCCCAAACAACTAGGATCCTTTTTCTTTTTCTCTTGTTCTATTTTCATCAAAATCTCCCATTTTTTCTTTCTATCATACACCTCTTGAGGAGTGAGGCAATTTCTTATCACATCTTCTTCATAGTCCACCTCATGGGTGACCCTAGTCTTGGTGAGAATTACCTATCTTACAAAGCTCATGTGGTCCTCAGGGTCAAAGACCCTCTCTGTTTTGGATTTCAATGAATACCTTGCCTTCAAATAATCTTACAATTCTTCCAGAGTATCAGAACCAATAGACAATCCTTCAAACACAATCAAATCATGCAAAATTGTTCCTTTCTTTTGTTTTTTCATCACATCTCTTTCCATCCATAGTATTTGCCACATGAATTCCAAAAATTCTAAACGAGAAGGAACAAATTTAGGTAGAATATGTGGAGGTTGGGTACATCCATAGATTCTCATTATTGTACATTCAGGTAAGAAGAACCAATCCCCAAAGTTGTGCATATGCCCTTTCTTGGGCCTTAATGCAAAAGGCCTCAACAACTCTCTTATTTCAATAGATAACCTTGGTGAGACATTCCCAAGGGTAGCCATAACTTTGACTGCAAAATCATCATGAAAAATTCCATAATTGTTGTTCTTGCAATTATTGTCCCAAGCATAACACCAACATTGTACTGGCATCCTCTTGCTCTTTTGATCATGTAATGTTGGAAAATGTCCCCTTGGGGGCTTTTCCCTCATAAGGTTTAGCTCTCGGGTCTTTAGCGTGCATTTAGGACATTTTAGTTCAAATTTTGGCATCCCGAAGAAATGAGACCTAGGTTCCATGGCAAATTGGACCCAGGTGGACCCCTTGAGTTGTGCCTTGCCCAAAATAGGGAGGGAGGACTTGGGTGCCCACGCCCTAGTCCTGCTTTATTTTGGGGTAGCCCCAATTTCTAGGTGTCAGTTTATGACAGTTAGTTGGTTCCTTTGTTGACACGATAACGTCTAATTTTTAAAATCTTGGTGGGAATGCTTATAGGTGCATATATAAGCATGTTTAGGTATTCATTTGTAAACTAGATGGCAATTGTGATATTCAAGTGTTCTCAAGGTGACTCAAGGCTTTCTATAGTGTTGCAAGAGTAGACTTGTGTGTTTTGTGTGTTGATATTTACAGATTTGAGCATCAATCTCCTCATGGCATGAAAAACATCTTCCTCCATGAGAGCTTTCACTACAAGGTGACATATCATTGTGTTTTTATCATTGATTCCTTTGGTTTTTGCCTCTGCCTCATAAGGGCATGCACTCTTTGTCTGACAATGGTGTTCAGAGACTTAAGTGTCCTCTGGGGCTTGACTGAGGCAAGCCTCTAAACACCACAACCCCCAAACCAAGTCTTGTGATTGCAGGTTACAGGTGTCACATCTAGAAAAAGTGGAGTTGTAGGAAGGATTGGCAGGCATCAAGGATTTGGGATCTGAAGAAAAGTTAGACAAAGGAGCACTTCCAGGACTAGGGCACCCACAATAGTGTCCTCTGCAGACAGATTTCAGGAAATAGAAGTTATAGGGATGATCAATGTCGGAAGGAGGTCCAGATTCCCCATACCTTGGACTTGGTCACCCGTACCTTAGTCCCCGATTGTTCCACCTTGGAACCCTGAAAACAGGTATTCTATGATTTGTTATTTTACTCCCATTTGCAAGAGCTTTTTCCGGCTTTCATCAATTTGTTGTTGTATTTGCATAATTAGGGTTTTAATGGCTAATTGGATATAAGAGAAGGAAAGATTGATAATTAATTCTCTAATCTAAGTTTCTCTTCATTTGTAAGTGACCTAGGGTATGATAGTGCTCGCCACTCGACCCTAGATCCTTCAATGTTAGGGTGAAAGGAGGATTCAAACATCTAAATAACGAAAGATTTACAAAATCTAATTTTACCCTAAACATTTTGGTGAAACCATGTTTTTGGACTTAAATTGCAACTTACTGAATGTTTGTCTTTAGATTTGGTGTGATTTCATCATTCATATAGGTATTTACTTTATTGCATTGAGAAATTTTCAAAAAAATTGCATTGTTTGGCTTACTAAATTGCATTAATTCTTCCTCAATTTTCCTAATTCATGATTTTTGCATCAGATATAATATAAACTACAAAAAAACCCAAAAAACTCAGAAATTTACATTGCATTTTCATCATTTAATTGCTAGGGTTTTGCGGAAATTTTGACAATTTTATATAATCTAGTAATTCCAAAATCTAGGGTTTGTAGGCAAAAATTTTTTCTCAGATTTTTCTACTGATTTTAAAGGCTCATTAAAATTTTAATTTGGCTTTAGTCTTGCATTTTAGTGTGAATTTGCATTTAGATCTAAAATATTTGCATTTTTAAATAGAAAATTTCAACAAAAACTAGCAATTTCGATGCATTTTCATTAAATTTGCATGGGCATTTTGCATGTTCAAGCTTGAAAATAATTTTCAGATCTAATATTAAGTAAATTTCATCATAAATCAAACCTCATAACATTCTCATAGCATTTTGTATCAAGATCTTAAACCTAGGGCTTCAAAAACAATGATTTTCACTAAATTTGGCCTTATTGACTTTATAAACTTGCACCATAGGCATGTTGTGGAGAGTATTTTTGCATTAATTTTCTGTTAACAGGGTAATAATTTGTTTCCCCTCCTAAAAAGCTTCACAACACCCTTTTAACGGGCTCTTGTAGTGAAAATTCAGTGAAAAACTACACATTTTGGCCATTTTTGCCCTAGGGTTTGACCTAGTTTGCACTCCAAGCGTGTTGTGATTAATTTTTTAGATTGAGGTGACTAATATTATTAATATTATTTTCTATACCTCCTAAAATTCCTTACAACAACCCTTTTGCTAGGTCTTGGAGTTGAAAAACCGTGAAAAATCGCATATTTTTTCTATATTTTCACTAGGGTTTTACCTTAAGAGGCACTAAAAGCGTGTTGTGTTGGGTATTTTGACATCAAGTGGCTATTATTACTTATATTATTTTCTGTCCATCATCATTTTTCTCACAACACCCTTTGTTATGCTCTTTTGCATTGAATTTTGGTAAAAAAAAAAAGTGTCTATTTCGACATATTTTCACTATATTTTGGTTTTGCATCAAGAGTGTGTTGAGAGTAGTTATATTGCTGTTTTGGACTGATATTAGGCATATAACTTTCTACCCTTGATTGAAATCCTCATAACATCCTTTGTTTCATTCATTTGCATTGAAAAGAGCACAAAAAATCAAGCATTTTGGTCGTCAATCATATCCTTCTCCCAGGATTTGTTCTCTTAGTTTGTGCGTTGTGTGTTGTATGCTTTTGTATAAGCTTTATGACACGCTGTCCTAAAAACAATATCCCTTTGAGAAGAAGTAAAAGATTAATGGGATCTAGTGCTCTTGAAGAAGTTGGTACTTTGGACACCTTCTTTACAAAGGGAGAAACTCAAATTGTGCAAGATATTATACATCCTCCAACCTCAATGGAAGACCAAACTTTTCATGATGTTGATAACACTATTGAGGCAACAGGATATGTATCTGATGAGCAAATAGAAAAGTTGGATAAATACTTAGTTGAATTTCAAACATTTATGGAAAATGAGAGAATAGCTAAAGAAGTTGTTCCTACAATTCATAATATAAGAGAATTGATAAAAGAAGGACAAGATGGTGTTAATGCACTTCGTGGCCTAGCACATATTGTACAAACCAATATCATGCCGGTAATTGAATGTACGCAAATGATAAATAACACTTTATCACCATCTCATACTCAAGTTTCCATACCTATACCAAATACAAGAATATCCATGTTTACATCAACGATCTTAACAACTAATGCGAACGCTTGTAGTAATGCTACCACTGGTATGGGAGTATCTAATGACACTAATTATAAAGCTGTGGGATTTAATTATTAGAATTTGATTCCTAAAGGGACATCTTCTATGAATAATTGTTCTCAACCTCCTATCTATTCCACTCATTTCCAACTACCTATTACATATTCGCAACCATCTTCTACCTATCATTATAGCTAACCACTGCTAACATATTCTTAGCCTCCGCATATTTTATCTCAAGCTCAAACACCTCCTCACCTTGGTTCCAATTCCTCATAACAAACCGCATCTCCCAATGATGCCATCCTCAACCAACTTTTATAGGGCATGACTGCTTTACAACAAAAGGTAACAAATTTGACAAATTCTTTGCAGCCTAGTCTACCAACATATCATGCCTGTAATCTGTTATCCTATGCAATTTTGAGAACTCCTATGCTTGATAGGTTTTAGACTCCTCTCTTTGAAAAATATGGTGGAAGAGGTGATCCTAATATCCATGTGGCATCATTCACAGCTATGTGTAGTGATTTCTATTTTGAAGAGGATTTGTTGGCAAAACTTTTCCCACGATCTCTTAAAGATACTGCTTTAGAATGGTTTTGCTCATTGCCTCTGAATATAATACACTCCTTTTAATAGTTGATCGATCAATTTTTACAACATTTTCAAGCAAATATCGAACCCCAAGTCACTCTTATTGACTTGGTTCAATGCAAACAAGGTCCCAAAGAAAAGTTGACTGAATTCATTAGTCGATATCAAGGATTGTATGCACAAATTCAGTATTAGATGAAAGATGAGGATGTTCAAAAGATATTTATAACAAATCTACAACCTAATATTCATGATAAGATTCTCTTGATGAAATATAACTCCTTTCAACATTTATGCACCGCTCTTCCTGATTATCAACTTTCATCTAGTCAGTATGAAAACCAAAACTCATTGGCTCAAGTTGGTCAATCCATGGGTGGATCATCACAAAACAATTTTAAGAGGAACAATAATAGGAGTTTCATCAAGATCAATGGACCAAATGCGAATGTGTCTGCTATAAACAATCCAAAGAAACCATCGTATCAACCAAGAAAGTTTACTCTGATATCTGAGTCCTATCATTCTATCATGAATCAAGCTGTGAGTAATAACATTCTGAAGCTTCCCTCGATTAAGCATGTTCATCCTAATAAACAAGGACCTTACTTTGATGCTAATGCCTTTTGTCATTATCATCAGACACAAGGACATGACACTAAACAATGTATGCATCTTAAACATGAGATACAAGACCTTATTGATTCAAATGTCATCCAGGTATTGGGTGTGAATGACAATGGAAATAAGTTAGTTGCTCCGCCGAATCAAAATTTACAAATCTTTACCAACCCTTTTCCTAAGCATATCGAAAACAATATGGTGGAACAAGATTTAGTGGAGGTAGACGAGGATGATTACTTGGACTATGATAGTATCGTGGGTATGATTGAAGTTGACAAGAAACAAATGGATAATCCACCTCGCCCATGAAGAAATAGAATTTATGCTAAGGTTCCTCCTTGGTTATCCTTATATGGATTAGGAGATAATCAAAATGCATCTGAAAAGCAAGAACAACGACCGATACAGATGAGTAAGATGGTAAAGGATGACTCCCGTTACTATTCTAGAAAGATTCAACAACAAAAACTTGCTAAAAATCAGAAATGAGCAAGACGACAATTAGTAGTCAAAAATAATAGTGGTTCTCCCCCTCACAAGCAACAAAAGTCTCATTCAAACAAGGATTTAAGGAACAAGCAATATATGATAACAAATTAGACTTTCATAGGAACCACTCAAATTTTGCATTAAACATGATCGAGTACCTCTCCAAGAGCTTCGAGAGCTCTAAGATGTAATATGAAGGCCCTACATGTAAGTATCTCTAATCCTTTATCTCTCTCGTGATGTGCTTCCCTCGTGATGTGTTATATGTTGTTTAGGCCTCCTTGGATGACCTCAGATTCTCCTGTAAGGTTAAAGATACCAAGAGACCAACTCTGTTGTGACATTCTTCTATTTGTATCATCATTCTTGTAAATTGCCTCTCTTTGATTTCATTGTTGTGTGTTGTGTTTTACGGACATAGCATTGCAGTTGGTGACTTGGGGGCACCCTCCTACATGACTGTCCCTAAGACACTTGTTTTCTCCTCTCTTATTTATTTCCCTTCCTCTAGTGTTTCCATCTAGCGGGCGGATGATGACAAACATTTATACTGATGCGGACCTAGTGTCCCTTTCGAGAGTAATCAAAAAATGGACTTAGTTCCTAATATGATGATGGGGTTGTATATTTTATCCGATGCTTGGCTAGTGGAAGCACTCGTGCTTATAGCGTAGTGCATTTCATGATGTTTCTGTTGCATTTACAAACCTTAACAATACTGTTGCTCCGTGCACCTTTGTTTACCTTTGAATTTAGCCTAGGCAGTACTCGATTCACAGAGCTTCGTGATATAGCCCTACATCCTCAAACTCTGGATTCATTGTATAACCTTGGCTCTTTGTGTGGTTAATCATATGCATTGATGTTGTTTATAATGATTTTGTAGACACTAACATGTTTCTTGCAGGGATGTGTTTGTGGAAACATTTGGCGATCGTAAAGTACATGTCACCTCTGGGGGGCATGGGCTTTGCGAAATTCAGTGTTCCCATGTGTGTTTTCTTCCTACCTTAACATGCTTGATATCGATAACTGATATCAACCACCTTAAGGTGGGGGCATATACAAGGTAAGCTGTCTGTTATAGATGTTAGCAATGTGTTTGACCTCAGATGCAAAGACTTGTGCCCCAGGGTAGTGCATCATGCATTCTGAGTTTGTTTGCAATCAATTAATCATGTAAGCCCTCTGTGGAGGTGGGATATCGAGCATATCCTTTTTTATTAAGCCCTCCATGGAGGTGGGGATGGTGTATTTCTCGGAGCAGATTACATCATCTTGTCATTTTCAAAAGTCCTCTGCGGAGGCGGGGAGCGGTTCTGTGACTAACTCAACCCTTAAGCGTGTTTTCGGTGATTGTTGTAGTGAAGTGCAATCGTCGGTGTGTGCCTGTAATGTGCCTAAGATGGTGTTGGACTAGAAATAGGTACACTCCATTGCTTGTCTACCGTGTTTTCCCCGTTTCTTCAAGTGTGTGTGTTTTGGCGTGCTTGTTTTGTGTGGCGTGTTTGTTGCCCCATATGCAGAGACCAGCACCCTAGGGTAGTGCTCCCTGCATTTTTGGGAGGTTTTGTGTGTCTTGTGTGTGTGTACCCCATATATACAAAGACCTGCGCCCTTGGCTAGTGCATCTTGTATTATGGGAGGTTTGTTTGCTTTCCAGTACCTGTATCTGCATTTCATATATATGAGAAAAAGAAAAGAAAAGATATCATTTATGTCTTCCATGCATTAATGTGTCTTCTATGCATTGACTATCTTCTCCGTGTTTTGCGTGACTATAACTATCTTCTCCATGTTTTGCATGCTTGTCATTATCTTCTATGTGATTGGCGTGTCTTCTCCGTGCTTGGTGTGTTTGCTGTGTTTATGACCTTACTTTAATGCATGTATTGGCCTCGCATTTATACATACATTAAAGTAGGGGCTAAATGTAACGTCAAAAAATGTCCCCTTGGGGGCTTGTCCCTCATAAGGTTTAGCTCCCGAGTCTTTAGAGTGCATTTAGGACATTTTAGTTCATATTTTGGCATCCTTAAGAAATGAGACCTAGGTTCCATGGCAAATTGGACCCAGGTGGACCCCTTGAGCTATGCCCTACCCAAAATAGGGTGGAAGGATTTGGGCGCCTGCGCCCTAGTCCTACCCTATTTTGGGGCAGGCCCAACTTCTAGGTGTTAGTTTATGACTGTTAGTTGGTTCCTTTGCCAACACGATAAAGTTTGATTTTTAAAATCTTGGTGGGAATGCTTGTAGGTGCATATATAAGCATGTTTAGGCATTCATTTGTAAACTAGATGGCAATTGTGATATTTAAGTGTTCTCAAGGTGATTCAAGGCTTTCTATTGTGTTGCAAGAGCAGACTTGTGTGTTTTGTGTGTTGATATTTGCATATTTGAGTATCAATCTCTTCATGGCATGAAGAACATCTTCCTCCATGAGATCTTCACTACAAGGTGTAATATCATTGTGATTTTATAATTGATTCATTTGGTTTTTGCCTCCGCCTCACAAGGGCACACACTCTTTGTCTGACAATGGTGTTCAGACACTTAAGTGTCCTCCGGGGCTTGACTGAGGCAAGCCTCTAAACACCACAACCCCTAAACCAAGTCTTGTGATTGCAGGTTACAAGTGTCACATCTGAAAAAGTGGAGTTGCAAGCATCAAGGATTTAGGATCTAAAGAAAAGTTAGACAAAGGAGCACTTCTAGGACTAGGGCGCCCGCAACAGTGTCCTCTGCAGATAGATGTCAGGAAATAGAAGTTACAGGGCTGATTAGTGTGGGAAGGAGGTCCAGATTCCCTGAAAAAGTAGGTACCTTGGACTTGGGTGCCCGCACCTTAGTCACCAACTGTTTTGCCTCAGAACCTTGAAAACAGGTATTCTATGATTTGTTATTTTACTCCCGTCTGCAAGAGCTTTTTCCATCTTTCATCAATTTGTTGCCGTATTTGCATAATTAGGGTTTTAATGGTTAATTGGACATAAGAGAAGGAAAAATTGATAATTAATTACCTAATCCAAGTTTCTCTTCATTTGTAAGTGACCTAGGGTATGATAGTGCTTGCCACTCAACCCTAGATCCTTCAATGTTGGGGTGAAAGGAGGATTCAAACATCTAAATAACGAAAGATTTACAAAATCCAATTTTACCCTAAATAGATCAACCATATTGATGTCCATTCTCTTGGTCCAGTTGTTTCTGTTCTAATACAAAATCATGTGACACAACAAAGAATAATGCCTGAAATTGATAGGAGCCTTATTTTCTCTCACTTGGAGGAATCCATCATGTAGTTTTTTCTCAATGATAGAAGCAAAACCAAATTCAGTATTAACTTCAGGATTCGGAATCCTCATGGCCATCATCACTAGGCCAACTGACATTTTATCTTGTGCATCTATTCCCAATAGTTGACATAGGGCAAAATACGTCTTTTTGAAATACACTATAAAATCATCAACTAGAAATGGTTCAACAGAAGATGTGGGAATAGCTATTCTTTTTTTTATTTTCTCCCTTTCTTATGTACATTGGAAGCTCATCCTCTGATAAGTCTTCCTCAGTCTAGTATAATCCTCCTCACTTTTTTAAATGTCAATCTTAGTGAGAGCTTGTTTATTCAACATGAAACATTCAATAATTGCAGCTTTGGCTAGTGTTACTAAGGGTGACCCATCAGGTAGTCTCACAGTCCTTGTAACATCATGATAGTGTTGTGCCAATACTCTAATGAGCTCAACATCTATAAAAACATTTGGGACCACTAGTTTTGCTAAGTCAAGGGTCCATGGATTTGATACATGACCCTGAGCATTTTTTTTATCACAAAAGTACCAGAACAGATTCCATCCCGAAATAGAAATTAAAGCATCTCTACACCGATGTACTTCATCCTTAAATACTTTCTTGTAACCCTTGTCTATAGATTTGGATAATATATTTAAAATATATTGTTGAAGTGGTCTCCTTTTCTCTTTTGGAATTAAAGTCTCCCCTTTCTTATTCACAGATTCACTCTTTTTGGGAGGTATTGTGCAATATATAGTAAACTAGGGTTTTGAAAATTCTTTGTTTCACAAAGCTACTTGAAAGCTGTAATGGATAAACACTTATCAACTTTGACAGAGGAAAAGGCCAAATGCACTTGTTCGTTCAAATAGCAGTTGGAGAGGACACACTAGACTTTAAATTCTTCATCTCCAAGCACTTTGAGCTTCTTTGAATGATTGGAATAAAATTTCACATTTATCGGCTCCCGCACCCAGTCATTTCGCCATTAATATCAACTTCGTGTTGAGAGATGCAATGATCAATAACCTCATATAATTTCAAATATACACCATTGATCTAAGAAGATCAGATGGCTGAAAATGTTTGATATGATTTGCCTTATATTCTTAGTGAATATAGATGACAACTGTATCATAGTCCTGTCATAGTATATGAAGACCTCCTCGGGGTAGCAGGACATAAACTTCAAGTTTTAACTCGTCCCGTGATACCACAAACTATGTTTAGCTTTTATCAATCCCATTGTGGGCTTGCGGTAACCTTTATTGCTAGGATAATCGCTTACCACTATCCTGCACATACATCAAATGATATGACACACCCATCGCGGGATGGTGAGAACTTTTATTACTTGATTGATTCTTTACTGCCAACCCACAAGCTATCTTCAATGCCAGAATATCCATGTTGCGGGGCTACGGTAGTTTATTGCCATCTCACACTTGCTCTTATCATTCATTGTGGTAGTGTGGTGACTAATTTTATCACATCACAAGTTCTTGCACTGCTACAACGGACCCATAGAGTAAGCTCTACAACTCCGCGGGGATGCAGTACTAGGCCCAAACACATGCTAAGATATAAATACAAGGATATATCACATATATGATGGAAAATAATTAAATGAAGGAACTATTAAAGGTTTTTTGGATTTTGGAGTATAAATGACAAAAGGATTAAGACTCTTTTTAAAGGATTTTTGGAATTAGGGTTTATAAAACTAGGTATAATCAAGTGATTTTTACCACTTCTAATAGACCCTACCCTTTATTGATAACAGTACCACATATGAAGAGAATATAATAGGTGTAGATGATTGCAACAACTTTTACAATATAAAAAAAAATAATTTTACAAAACATATCCCTTGGCCTAGGTTTTCAAATGATTCATGAGTAAGACTTAACTTGTGACATAAAATTTTCATGTAAATACATGGTACTAACCATGCCTTATCTTGAACATAAAAAGTCATAATACATTCATATAAAGCCAATGATGTTGACCTTGCCTTGTCATGCAAAAATGATCACCATAGTACTATATATAGGGCCCCTTGTGCACAAATATCAGTCAAGGACCCCATAATCCTTTCTATTCCTTTCAGTTATATAAAAGGCTAAGTGTGATGGAAATAAAAAATCTACAACCATGCTATCTCTATGTGTAGTCATTCAATCAATTCAAATAAATCAATAGATGATCCCATAAGTTCCTCCCCATTTTATTCAATGAACCAAAGAACTATCATGGATATAGTAACATGATTTTGAATATAAATACATGATTTTCAATAGTTGGTGTTCCATCTCTTCCAAGGATGTACCCCACACAAAGAAATAACAATAACCTCTCACTAAAAAATCACTCTACAACACTATCTTGACTTATTGTTACCATAATTCACTTCATACAAGCAACATTACTGAGATAAAATTTCCTACAATAGATTAGCCAAAACATGAAATATTGGAAATGAATGATGAAATGGAAACACAATGAATATTAGTATATTGATTGTTAGAAATTTGTTACAAAATATCACATGCCTCTTTAGGGGCAACCTCCTTTGAGTAGTGCTAAATACAATATAATTCATGAAGGATCAAATAATAGCCTATGCATTATATTTATACTAGTTCTAATAAAACTAGCTATTTCCCAAGCATATGGGATTATTCATTCTAGCTCAAGGGATGACTTATAAATCATATGCATCCAAAGCCTTTATTACAAGAGAAATGAGTTAGGACTAAGGAGTCCTAACATCTCATCCCCCTTAAAAAAATTTGTCCTCAATGATAAAGGGAAGGAAAGCGTTGTTGAGTTTGGTCCAGGGGTTCCCAAATAGCATCTTTAGGGTGCATGCTGTGCCACTAGATTAGGACCTTAGTGAGTGCATTGTTGCAAAGTTGGCATGAGCATGTATCTAGGACTACTTTGGGTTGGAGAACAACGGATCCTTCACCATCGAGCTCTCAAAGAATGGTTTGAACATTGACATTTTGGCCAAGAACTTTCTTCAAACAAGAGACATGGAAGATAGGATGAACATGAGAGGAAGATGGAAGTTCTAGCTTGTAAGGTATGTGACCAAGCCATTGAAGAAATTTGTAAATCCCATAGAATCAAGGAGTAGGATTCTGGTGACCTTTCATCTACAAGGAGGACTACTTATAAGGATACAATAAAAGGAAAACCATATTACTAGACTAGAAATCACATTCAAAATGATGTTGATCAGCTTGTTGCTTCATGTTGTTTTAAGCCACATGGAGGTTGCCATGAAGGATATAAATAATATTATCTCATGTGTTGAGGGTAGTATCCACTGCATTGACTAGAGAACTACTTGGAATGTATGAGAGAAGAGATGGTGATTTCTACCTTAAACTACTTCGTATGGGATCATCTTTGTGGTTGTGTCATACGAGGCATTGTACCACCATTAGGATAACGATAACCACTTGACCCAATGGTGTTGTTGGTGAGATACAAATAATCAGAGATAGATTTCCAAGGATTTGTTGACTATTTTAGTTTTATTATCTATTTGAGGGTGATATCCAAAGCTCATCTTCAAAGTTGTGTCATTTATTCTAAATAATTTTTTCCAGAAGCGTCTTGTAAATGTGGCATCATGGTTAGAGACTATAGAAGAGGGAAGGCCATGGAGACAAAAAAATTGGTCAAGGAATCTTTGGTCTACTATGGAGGAGGTGTAGGAGTTGACCAAGACACAAAAGTGGGCATTTTTGGAGAGACAATCCACCACCACCAGTATGACTAATTTTCTACTAGACTTGGGAAAACCCTTAATGAGATTCAAGGCAATATTTATCCAAATCCAAGTAGGAATGGGCAATGGTTGGAGCAAGCTTGGATTTTCTACTATTTCACTCTTATGGGATTGACATGTATCACATTCAACAATGAACCATATGATATCCTCCTTAAGTGTTTCCAAAAACCCTAAATGACCAACTGAGGGAGATGCATGCAATTCAAGAAGACTTTTTAAGATGCAGAGCAAAGTTGGGAAGTACAACATGCATTATTTATACTACAAATATTGGCCATCCCAAGAGTGGTTGGGTGATGAAGCATGGTCAACTGAGAGTTGGTGGATGAGGCATTGTGTGGGTGGGTCCTGGTGCCATTATTACTGGAGATGACACAACTAGTATGAAAGTGGCATAGGAATTACATAGAGGGACACATGGTCCTCAAATTTATTTGTGAGAGAGAGCATCAACAACCACATTCTCCTTTCCCTTCTTTTAAGTGATCTCATAGTCATACCCCATGAGTTTGGTAAACTATTTTTGTTGAAATGGGGAGGATATTTGTTATTCCAAGAAATATTTTAGACTATGGTGATCCTTTTTCATATAAAAATGTCTCCCAACCAAACGTGGCCACCACTTGTAAACATGTAAGATGGTGATAATTTATTTCTCATAGGTGGAGGATACCAAATTACGCCTAGATAGGGACTTAGTAGGGAAGGTGATGATATTGCATGAGAACAACACCAATGCCATTTCCACAAGAATCACTTTTAATGACAAATTGTTTGGAGAAATTGAGCATGGTAAGAATAGTTGTTGTACATATAGCATGTTTGAGGACATCAAAGGCATGTTCTACATTGGTGGTCCATGAGAAGTTATCCTTTTTGAGAAAGGTAGTCAATGGAGCAATAATTTTTCAATAGTTTGACAAATTTCTTATAGTAGCCATAGAGACCCAAAAATCCATGAAGGATTATGAGTGTCTTAGGTTTGGGCCAAGTTTACATTGCATGAATTTTGTTAGGGTCAACCTGAGCACCTACTAGGGAGACAATATGTCTAAGGTACTCAATTTTCTTTTGACCAAAGGAGTACTTGGAGCGTTTATTACATAATTGATTATCTGCAAGAACTATAATGCTAGGTGAAGCTACTACAAATGTTCCACCCAAGTTCTAATATAGATCAAAATAACAACAAAGAGTACCGAGATTAATTCTTGGAGAAAGGTCCAAAGAGTGTATTAACCAATCCTTAGAAGGTGGATGGGGCATTAGTGATCTTGAATGACATGACCAAAAATTCATAGTGACCATCATGAGTATAAAGGTTGTCTTCAAAATATTTGCTTCATTAATATGAATTTGATGATAGCTAGAGGACAAATCCAAATTAGAGAAAAACTAGGCACCATGAAGCTCATCATGTAACTCATCAATCACAAGAATGGGAAATTTGTCATTGATGGTGAGTTTATTCAACTCACAAAAGTCAATGAAAAGTAACCAAGATCCATCTTTTTTGCAAATGAGTAGAATGACACTAGCCTTAAAGAGTTATTATACCAGATTTTTAAACTCTATTTTTTGGAGGAACAAATAAATGTAAGGGTGAATGTTAGGAGTTGCACTCCCTAGGAGGAGTTGAATGTGATGGTCCTCTAGATGTTGAGGTGGAAACCTTGTAGTCTTAGCACATATTGAGGCATGCTTATCCAAACAAATTTGCAATTATACAAGAGGGCCAAAATTAGGAGGGATGACCTAAATGAAGCCAAGTTGGGCAATGATCTCATGGGATTTTTTATTAAGAAGAGTTTCCATCTGATGTGAATTGATTACATTGGTAGACCTAGGTGTACTTCTACCTATTATCACAGAGTGCATCCATAGTTCATAGAAATCTCACAAGATTAGACCTAAGGTACACAACCTTTGAGCCCCATGAACTACACCATAGCTTCCTAATGGAAAGATAAACATATCTAAATGGAGGTGATAGTTTGCCATAATAATTTGAACATGACGACATTTTATTTTACAAGGAAAAGTGCCACCACTAGTGATCATAACCTCAAAGTTAGAACAAGGATACACAAAACATTTAGCTTGTTTCAAAATCCATGGATCAATGACGTTATGCATGCTACTAGATTCAATGATAATAATGAGGTAAATCTTCTTAAAATACCCTTTAACTTTCATAGTTTGAGGAGTGGTGACCCCTGCCAGGGCATCGACAATTTTTTTGGGATGGGAGTCCATAGGAGAAGAATTGGTGGTGGGTAGTTCTTCTTCTTGGGTTTTTGGAGCATCTTCCCACTCTTTAGCATCTGAAGGTTACTCAACATAAAGGAAATATAGCTTATGTTGTAGACATTTGTGGCCCCTTATGATTTTATCATATTAGTTATAACATAGACTAGTTTATCCTTGAGCTTGCATTTCATTCTTGGTTAGGAATTTAATGGGAGTACTAATCATTGAAGGATGTGGTAAAAGAGGATGTGGTAGTGGGGTGTTCTTGAAGGGAGCCAAAGATGAAAATGATGTTGATTAGTGAGCTTATCCTCTGCAAGTTTTTCTAAACCCAAATCTTCCACCATGTCCTTTGGTTTGAACATTTTAACCTTAGAGCGGATTGGATCTTTAAAGATACTAATGAATTATCTAGTGAAAAAGGAGTCTAATAAGCCTTGAGTATGATTGGTGAGCCACTCAAATTTGGTCTGATATTCATGAACTATGCCAATTTGATGGAGCTTAGTAAGAGCACTGATAAAATCCTCACAGGCACTAGGGACAAACTGAACCAATAATTGTTTGACAAAAGATTCCCAATTTAGTTCATCATGAGACAAGATACCATTGATACCATTGGACAACTTATTTTTTCAAATAGAATGATGTAATAGGGATCCCATTTACTAAATATGTATTATGAAGATTGAAGTATTATTTAGCTTGATAAAACTAATTGGTAGGATTAATGCATATTTAGGGAATTCCAATTTTGGGCCATAGGGCACATATGTAGATGAATTTACACTCTCAAATAGTTGCTAAGTACTGATGCAGTTATTGGCAATTGCATTTTAGTCATTTAGACCACAAGTTGTTTGTCAATTCTAAAAATTGATTCTCTAATTCTGTAATTTTTTGGTCCATTTTGTGAGTGCCAAAATGAGTAGACACAACCATGAGTTGGATGAGGTGCTAAAAAAGGTTCCTAGAAATATGTATCAAAATGATTTATGCAATAAGATAGTTGCAATGGGACAATCGATTGAAAAGGAAAAATTTAGAATTTTTTTCTTTTTTTTTTAGACTTTTTTGGTTATTTTGATTCTAGATCCCTCTGAGGAAAATCTTCAAACCATTTTGCTTTGTAGTGTTCAAATCAAAATATGTCACCCCTATTATGACTTCTCTATTCAACATTATACTCTACTTTTCCTAACAAGTGTAAAGCTACTTCTGTATTCCACTATTTCTAAAAATTAAAAAAATTACGTCTATTTTCAATTATTTCTAACAAAAAAATTTGAGTGTTAATCAATCTCATTTGTATGATGTCTATATCTAAAATTTTCTATTTGGACAACCTACAGTCATTGGTGGTGGTTTTTGTTACCTATATGCTAGGATGGATAGGGGAATGCAGGAAAAAAGGAAGGTTGCTATAGGCAATGTTTGGTTTGTGAGCTCGTGAATATACAAATCCTTATGGATATAGTATGGTGCAATTTAATTCATGGGGCTAACTTTTTCCTGGTGCATCACATGTGATAGATGACCAATGGCTTCCTATGGCTAAGTTTCAAAATTCTAAGGGGTCTTCTAATGTACTCAAGGGTACATGGATGCATAAGACTATATACAAAGGTTATTTGATGGCATGGATTGGGAGGGAAACTCTTCTGGCCTTCACTAGAACCTATATAGTGAATCTATCTTTGCCTAGAATGAAAACTCTTCTATTCTTATTTTAAACCCCTAGTACAAAGTTTCTAGCCTATAAATTAAAAAAATCTACTAGCAGAAACAAAAATAGTTAAACTTTTAAGGAAAAAATCAATGTTGTTATTGTTGTAACCACTTTGTGGTCATCAAGATCTTGAAAGGGTGAGGTGAGAGCATATGATGGATAGTTGTACAAGCCTCAAGAAGGAAAAAATTTCTATAGTAGACACAACCTTGGGAACAAATTTGATATCAGATGAGATGAACCTTCTTGCAACAAATTAGCTAAAACACAAAATAGTAGAAATAATTGTTGAAATGGAAACATCGTGAATATTATTATATTGATTGATAGAAAATTGTTACATAATATCCCTAGTCTCTTCAAGGGGGTGACCTCGTTTGACAAACACTCAATATAATATAATTCATGAATTCTCAAATAATATCCTATATCTTATATTCATACTAGTTCTAATAAAACTAACTACTATCTCCCAAGCATATGGGATTATTCATACTAGCTCAAATGATTACTTATAAAGCATATGCATCCAAAGCTTTTATTGCAACAAGAAATGAGTTACAACTAAGGGATCCTAACAATTACACACATAATGATAGGTAATGACTGATTAAGTACCAATCTAAGTTTATGATTTATTTCCAAAATTTTCTCAAATGCTAATAGTCCTGAGAGTAAAACCTTTCCATTCTAATGTCTAATAGACTAGAGTTTTCCTCTTTTCAAATTGCTATATCATAAATGTCAACACAACTAAATTTGTTGAGCATCCACACTCACAACACTAATGTGTAAATGTAAACACACACACACACACAATGAAAATAGACATAACAAAGTATGACTATACAAGAACCTAATAACTATTCTTCACTTGGTTAAGTATAATGTAATCATAAGGATCTATATTTAATTATTATACATATACATATACATACATACATACATACATACACACATACATATATACATGCATACATACATGCATACATACACACATACATACATACATACATACATACACACACACATACATACATACATACATATATATAGATATAGATATGTGTGTGTGTGTGTGTTTGTGTTTATATATAAGGAATTCATACTTGTAAGAGATATCAAACCACTTCCACTATGGGAACAAAGTGAGTTTCTAAACATATTCACATTCGTTTCCACTCTCCATCACCTTCTTAGCCACCCAAAGGAAGAAACTCACAAAATGATCTCAAAACTGTAGGGTTTGGTTTGAAGAGCTAAAAGATAAGAAACATGTTGTTTTAACAACCCCCTATTCTACCATGCAAGTGGTTATCATCCAAGTAGGGATATGCTCAAGATTTACTCATAAAAGTAGACACAAATCAATAATACATTTTTAAATATTACTACCCATGCCTAGCAAACAAGATTGTTAGACCTATTCTTATGAGTTTTTAAAACTAAAAATACAAGTCAAACACCTACTAGAGCATCTAGGGGTGTAGGAGTAGTCCCACATCACCTATTTTTTTTCTTCTAATGATCTTGTTTTATTTTGATTTATTTTTGCAGGTAATAATAATGTCAGTCATAAATATTTTATATTTTCTGCTATCTCCTGGTTTGGGCATCTAACTTCATGATTTGGTAAATCAAGGGATTAATGGTAAATCTACCTCATTTCTAGATTTCCATGCTCCCACAATAGTCAACTTGTAATTTATCAGTTACTAAAATCTATCAACATCATTAATTGGAAGTTGTAGTCTATTTTTAGTATGGGCATCTATGATAACTAGTTGGCAAATTAAGAGTATCAAATAAGGTTAAAATAGTTGATTTTATATTAAAAAGGATCTAAGCACCTAAATAGAAGTATCAATTCCCAAGGCATGAAATAAATAATTAGTTAGACAAGGTGGCACCACAAGTGCCATTATGGCATATTTTTAGCAGATTCTTAATAAAAGGAGATATAAAGGAAGAACAAGTTGTTTTTTGAATGACCAAGAGAGAAGGTGAGAAATTTGAGGAAAGGGCTTGGATTTTGCAACTACAAGTCATGCAATTCATTCATAGGGACAAATAATGGAATTTTGAAGCCCCAAATTTGTTGATGCGTTGTTAGTGATTGTAATCTCTATTTTCCAAGACTTTTTGGGTTTGAATTTTTTGTTATTCAACAACCCATATTGATGTAACAAGAGGTCCTATGACCTTTATGCAATTACATTTCAGTTAGATTACTTTTGAATGGAGTTATTTGAAGCAATTTTCTTGCACAATAATATGGAATTTCTTTGAATCTTTGAATTCATTTATTTGAAGGTGTTAATTTGATGTTGTAAGTTTGTTTCCCGTGGAGTAAACCCTCATCAAAAACACACAAAGCAATATTTCCATAGATCCATATTTATTAATAAATCCTATAGGAATTCTATGTCATGCACAAGGTTGGACACTAAACACTCAAGTTTACTGTTTCTATTTGTGACCCAAATGAAACAAGATTAATAAATTTACATACCCATTAATTTCAAGCTCATAGCCTATGTAAAGCTCCACAAGCCCATGACCTAGCAATACCACCACACCAAAATCAAAATGTAGATAACTATTGTCACAAATATTGCATTCTCAAATGAGACCCTCAACAAAAGATTAAAGACTTCATTAGTAATTGAAAAAAATTATAAAGACATCAAGCTTTCCACTCTCAAGGAATGCTCTAGTAAATCAATGATTCCAAATATACATGGAGGCTAAGTTAATGGCTCATCAATACCCTTGACATCCACCTTACCACTCACCAAAAGTTTATGGTTTTAATCATATAGCCTAGATTCTTTGAATTCTCTCCTTCTTTAATGCTTGGTACAAGATAATAAATATTTAGGGATAAGTTAGATTAGTCAATCCTGTGACCTCCAACTCATGCCTTAAATTATATTTTTCAAATTCTCAAAACAAGCCTTCTAGGCAATGGTCTTACCAAGGTTTAAAATCAAACCACATTTATTATTTTAATCATAGTTAAAGGAAAATTAGTCTAAGGCAAAATCATTAAACCTAATGACTTATAACATACATTCATGAACCATACATGCATAACCAAGCACCTTCAAGATGCTTATACACCAAGCCAATACTCAACTTGATATAGATCAACAAATGATAATAACTCATAAATTAAATGATTAAAATGAAAGAATTGAATGACACAAAAATTACTATAAGAAATGACCAAGAGATGGTGATGTAAAATAACAATAAATGACCATAAGCAAGATGTGGTAGTCAATAGGGATATGCCAATTCATCATTATGATTGGAACCACAATACTAAACATATGACCAACACAGATAACAAATTAACAAACCATCTGCACTTGTGCTCCATATCTATTGATGTCACTATGTTGGCATACCAACATCCTCCCCCATGATACTCTTCCTTGCCAAGGATGAACCTCACACAAATAGAGAGAGTCACAAGATACATTAGTTAATATGATGTCCATATATAAAATAATCATCATATGTAACATATAAGCATCACATAAGTAATTTATATCAACTTGGATATCAACTTACTAGATCAAGAATATACTTTCTAGTTGTCACATAAATCAACATATATGCAACAATAATAATTCACTATAATGCATATCAACACCTAAAATTTTCAAGACATCAAATATCAATAGCTATCCAAGTTGAGGCCAAATCATTACAAGTCAAATTATTAATTTTTCTAAATAGTCAAAATGGGATATTACAAAAACCAAATGTTGGCATTAGATTACTTTGACTGAGTGTGTTTCAAGCCTTGTATAACTAAGTATTCATTTATATATTTCATAGAATTATCAATTTTATACACTATATTTCTTTACTATAATTGTTAGAAATGAAGGTGCAAACCACACAATGAAAATTTGATTCAAACCTTATTAATATCCTCTAAATAATGTAGAATCAATGGAGATTACAACAAAAATAAAACCCACTACACAGAAATAACATGCATTATGAACTAAACACATAACACAGTATGTAACATGGAGAAACCCTTTCGAGTAAAAATCTTCCACCAAGAAAACAGGCTCCAAGTTGTATTATCTTCAAATATGAGATTACAATACATGCACTTCTTCTTCTTCAGTCTTCAATCTAGCAATGCATGTTACTCTCAACTCTACTAAAAATGTAGTAGAAATATCCTTATAAAAGGGGGTTTCCTTCTAGAGCAAGAAAACTGACAAATATTGACCATCAGATCTGTGAGCTAATGACGAACAGTCTATATTTACAATGACAAAATATAAATAAAATGTGGTTTTGGGGGCACTACCCCCAAACCCCCATCAGGGTGTGCAACCCTCAGACTCTCTTGTAACCCCCAGTCGTGGATGAATTAGCATCAAGTACCTAATATAAACATGAGGTTGAATCAAGATCGTTGTTGTTGAAACCTCTCATCCCTTATGGATGATTTATAGACAATGATAGGAATAATAAATTACATAGGATTTACAAGGTTGATGGCACCTTAATCCTAACAATAATGCCCTAACATATTTTTTTATCTTGCTACAAGACATGTATATGTGGTTGCTGCAGCCAAGGGAAATGAAGAAGAAACAAAGTATTGGTTGGAATGTTGTGTTGAGGCTAAATATAAATTGGTAGAACCTACCATAGATAGAAATAACTTTAAATATTTGATAGGTTTAGTAGCAGTTGTTGGCACTTGGATCCAAAAATATTTGATAAGGAAGAATGGATTGCATGTATTCCATTGTTATGAGACACATGAGAGGATTTTGCACTACTCACATTTGATTATAGAAACAAGTGTAGAATTGGTGATATATTAAGGAAAACTTGTTACAAAAAAGTTGTGGACACTTTCTATGGGTGACTAGGAGTTGTGATTAATTTTTTGAAACATAGTAGAAACTATCTAAATATCCAGTAACTTGAATGAAAATGAGACAAATACAAGTAAACAAAAGATAATACCTTTGCAAATAGATTTACCTCATGTCTTCCATTGTTGCCTATCTTTGTTTGATCTTGTGTGATTGTAGAGCTCTCAGAAGTTGTACTTGCTATTAAGATGACAAAGGTCGAATGGCTATGTGGAGGATTATGCAATGAGACTACAATGCAATAACTAAAATGAAGGATGGGGATAATGATATGTTGCCATGGTTGATGATAATGAGATGGGGATAATGAAAGCTAGATGCAAATGCAATGGAGCCAAAGCCACACTTGGGAGCTATGAAGGAATTTTTGCAGAATAAGATTGCTAAAAGCTTGAGTGGTTTAAAATGGGTGCGAGAGCCTTACTTTTCTAGGCTTAGGAGAGGCCAAGTCCAAGTGTCAATAGATCCATGACTGGAGGAATTATCTGTGATGTGTACGGTTGAGATGGATTTGAGGGAGATAGTCACAGGAAATGTTCCTACTACGTTTACAAGGTAGAGGAATATGTGGATCCATGAGCCACATGTCATTGTGCTCACAAATGACCTGTGAGTTAAAAGTGGAAGACTTTGAGGAGATTGTGGAAGAAGGACTCTTGATCTGTTGGAATGTGAGAGATGAACTAGAATCAGAAAGACAAGTGTCTTTGTCCTTGGAGATGATTGAGAAATAATAGGACACATGTGGGTGAGGATATTTAGCTAATTAAATATTAAAACATTTAATTATGTATGCAACATGGTGAGGTGTAAAGTGAGGTGGAAGAATGACATGGATGAGATGATGTGGAATTATAGAATTTAGGACTTTGGAATAGAGGAATTTGTGATTAATTAAACAATTTAGGATTATTTAATTATATGAGACATTAGAAGAATTAAGGCATTTAATTAAATAAATTAATTTTTATTTAATTATTAGAAGAATAAGAGAAATGTGAACCATTTAAATAAATTAGGATATTTATTTAATTGATAGAAGAATAAGAATAAAATAAATATTAAAATATTTATTTAATTCAACTTGAGCCATTTTTAGGTGTATACATTTTGCCCCTCTTTGATGTAATGTGTTTTATCACGTTGTTTCAAAGAATAATTTTTTTTTACTATGATACATGCCCAGTTTGCCCATGGTATAGATTTGATAATGGTAGGATGCCTCCTCAGGAGATTGGTCGGGTTGGATGATGTTGGTAAAAGGTGGACGAACAATCTCACGACATGTAAGATTTAATGACACATTCTCTAGATAAAAAGTTTAGGCGATAGAGGAAGGAAAAAGGATGAGAAACAAGCCCCACACTCACAAGGTAAAAACACCTCCAATTAGGGCTCACTTGGCTATAAATAGGGAAGTGGGGTCACACTCCTAGTCATTTGTACACTTGTCTTTTGTAGAGAGATTGTAGGAGCTCTAGTGTTGTAGCAGTGCAAAGTAGTCAATAGAGATGGATTAGATTCTGATAGCGAGTCATCAATTTGAGAGGATCCGACAATTTGGGTAGCCAATAGACTATGGACCCCCGGTATGTACCCTTTGAAACTTGGTCAATTTTGCATTTATGGTGTTCAATTGTAGGTCAAAGTCCATGGGTTTGGATGCATGGTTTAAATGTTTTTGCGCATATGAGAATTTTACCCACGCATATGCTATCGGAATCAGCGCATATGCAAAATTTTTGCATTTGACTATGATTTCAGCACTTGTAATTAGGGTTTACGTGCATTTGTCTGAATGTGCACAATTAAAGAATAGAACTGGCATTCAGCATAAAGTTGCGCATGTAATATAAAAATGTGAAAATGTACATTATTTAGGCGCATTTGATCAGAAGTAGCACATGCATGATAAAGCGGTGCAAATGTCACCTAAAATTGTGCATTTGCCTGAAATAGCACAAATGATAGGGGATTCAACATATTTGATACAAAGCTACACATTTGGTAAACATAGTTGTGCATCTGATAAGATCAGTCAAAGACTTAGCTGGTTTGGTAAAGTTGGCATCAAGATCGATGTTAGCCAATTGATAGGTCATCTTCGAGATTGATAGAATCTCAGAAGAGATGATACCTGATAGGTTTCTTGATAGGATAGCTAAGTAACTTGTTTGTTTGATAGGATAGATATGTAGCTTAGTTTGTTGTGTGGTTAATGTGCTTTGTTATTGATTGTAGGAGATTCTAGATCATGTATTGATGTCGCGGGAGAGATTCCCTCTGATGTAGCTGCTTAGGCCCTATTTCACCGAGACTGATCACTTGGTGCTTCGATCCAACGATTTATGGTATGTTTGCTTCATGCCTAAGATGCAGGTGAATCTCAGACTACTGACTGCTCTGGGTGAGAGGTACCACATTGAGATTTCACTTGTTGATAGGAGAGATGATGGTGACCTTGGAGGATGTTCATCGGATTCTCTGGATACCGATTCAGGGCGAGTTGGTAGAGTACAAGTATGTGACTAGAGCTGGATTGGCCAAGTGTAGGCGAGTATTTGATGACCTAGACTTAGAGGGTACTAAGATTAGCTGGGTGGATATGGCAGAGTATTATGAGCCCCTGCCAGCTATACTAGCAGGTTTGATTAGAAGTGTTGTGTGCCTTGATAGGAGATCCCATGGCTTCCAAGTTGGATGGGGGCAGACACTAGAGTGGATGGTATAGGAGGGGACATGGTTTGCCTAGGGTCCTTGCATCTTGGCTCACTTGTATCATGATTTACATTAGTTTGTATATGATGGAGCCATGAGTCTATCTACGAGTGTTTCACTTCTTCAGATTTGGGCATGGTTCCATATAGCAGTGACATGGCCAATTGGCATGGGGGTCATGGGACATGACAGGACTTATTTCTATAGTTTCTAAGAGGCTCTTTCCTAGCCCAAGTTTGGAAAGTTGGAGTATTGGTGGCACACATTGGACAATGTGGACGAGGTTGAGTGGAGACCGTACCTAGATTGTGAGGTGTGGGATGAGGATGCAATAGTTATCGTACTACTTCTAGACATGATGGTTGATAGGGAGGACTCCCTACATCCTAAAGTGCCACATTTTTACCCATGTGCTCGAGCAATTTGATAGGATTCAAGGGATACCTTAGGGTACTGCTATTTTTTCTCAAATGCACAAGGAGCATCCATTGTGGGGTCGGATGGCATCCTATGAGACATCGAGGATGAACTTTTTATAGATTCCATACTAGGCATGGGATTTGAGATGACACATAGTGGACATGAGCATGACAATAGATTTTGCGGCGCACTTTACTGCCCATCCACTTTTGAGATATTTTAGACCTGGAGAGCGGGCCCTGAGATTAGAGGATGAGGAGGAGGATGATGACACCTCTCGACAGAGGAGCAGATGACAGCGAGGTGGGATGGGTGGCTGAGGTGGTAGGGGAGGCAGAGATGATGGTGGCGCGGGATATGATGGGGATGATGGCGGGTAGAGGAGGGTGCCCCAGATGTAGGCACAGGTACAAGGTGGACAGGGAGATGGGGACACAACATTGTGAGCCCAGGTGGCTCAACTATAGGCACAGGTTGCATAGCTATAGGGTTAGTATGATGGATAGATGGTAGCTTTACGAGCCCTGGTGGCTTAGTTATAGGGGCATGTTATGTAGCTATAGGGGGATGTCCAGACTGCCATTTTAGAGAGAAATACAGTGATCTAGAGATACACTAGGGCAGAGACCTTGCTACAATAGGTGCAACAGACCGCATCCTAGGGTCCCCACAATCAAATTGTGTCAGACATGGTATGGGCTAGACAGGAGATATTTTACTAGAGAGGGTTGTATGAGTAGGCTGTGCCAACACAATAGAGGGTTAGCAGTTTTCATCCTAACTCACATAGCAGGTCAAGGCGGACACAGATAGAGAGTGTAGGGATGATGAGGCCACCACTTCCTCATGGGCCACCAGGGACATTCCTATAGGTCCAATATCTCCTATAAGGTCTCAGCCTCCTCCTCAGCAGCGTCAAGATCTAGCACATAGACTCCTGCTGGAGACATGCATCATGTGTTTGTCATTTTCAAGTATACACCATTTTTTATAGCGTGAGATAGAAACTTTCATGATATCATTATAAACTTGGGCATTATTATTATTGTTTTATGATGATGATCTAGATGAGTTCGATGGACTACATGCAATTTACGTCTAACAAAAGAACTAATATAGTCACACAAAGACTATATTCAGTGAAAGCAGTTAGAGATTATAACCATATGGCTCTGATATGCCACCTGAAGATCACACTAAGGATCGTAGTGCAGAGGTTAGTTTCACAAATTTCTTTCCTGACTGTGAACAAACCTTTTCTATGCCTGAAGATCATAGTAATGCTTTAGATGATATGTCTAATAATAGATTTGTGAATGAAGAGTTTCGTGTGCCTAAGATCAAACCTTCTGAAATCTATAAGGACATCCTTGATAGTCTAGTTTCTATGATAAATAAGTCTAAAAGGCTTAAGAATTTATTTGGTTATACCTCCTGGAAGAAATGTCATGTAGCCACCTTGCAACATACTGTAAAAGGTGGATCTAAGGGAAACTTAAATTGTTTAATGATGCTGAAATTAAAAAATTTCAAGATCAGGCCAATACCAGTCCAAAGAACCCCCAATATATGCATCTATCCTATGTTAGAATAGGAGTTACAGGTCATTATAGGAAGGGACTTCCTATAATTATTTTTATGATGTTAAAAGATGCAAGGTTCTTTAAACTATCCCATGCCTTGTTAGGCTGTGCTTGTGATTCAATGGCTAAAGGATCATTATACATTGACTGTCTGTTGGATTTTCTCATTAGTCTTAAAGATGGTAATTTAGATGATGTTTTGACTTATCAGTTTAAAACAATGAATCTTTTTATGAAAGACAACTCCATTGATCATTCCTTAGTATTTCTTGTTCATTATCACCTGTATAACAAAGTGATACCCATGATGATGAATCCACGGTGAGCCCAAGAAATAGAAGGTCTTTCTACCATTTGGAAATCCACTTCAGACCATACTCAGTTAACAGCTCCCAAAATAGTCAAGCATAAAGACATTCAATTACCAACCGAATGGGCTTTAGATTTATGGGATAAAGATTCTCAGCCTCCTCCAGAAAAACCTCCTCAGTTACGTGGCGTAACCTTAGAGGAAATAGATGACTAGGCCATTATTAGATTCTCCTCTGGACGCACTCCATCTATGAGAAAGGAAAAAACATTTGATCATAATAACCCTGTGTCATCTGTGTATACCCGATCACAGAGTGTATGTCTTCAACCTTCAAAAGGTTTTGAAGATTTGTTTAAAATACCTTCTATTAAAAAATATGTTCCATCTACTCCTGGTGCCAGTACCTCTTCTATACCTATGTCAAATCCATGTCCCCATGATCAGTATTCAGCTCTGGACAATGAATTCTTTAAATGTGAAAAATGTTCGTTTGTTTTCATCCACCTACTGGTAAATTAAACATGATGTCTGAAAAAGCTGCCTCCATTCCAGAACATGATATAAAGGAAACCAGTGAAAAGGCTATTTCTACGCCTTCTGGACCATGTATAGTTCCCAGAACTATTCCTCTCTTCAGGGATTTTATGCTAAAAGACTTATCTGATAACTTCCAAGCTGATTTTTGGCCACTACATGTCACCCCTGTAGGTGAAATTCAAGGGTCCAGTCAGCGTAAGCTTTTAAATTGGACAAATTTATGCATCCGCAAAGGTCTTTGGTCACTCCTTGATAGGAAGACATGGGAAGAAGTTCAAGCCCTTCGGGTTGGAAAACATCTTCTTTCTCTCCAAGAAAATATGCATACTATAGTTGCATCCCTTGAAAGGTTAGAAAAAGGTCTCCTAAAGCAACTTCAAGATGAAGTCCATGAGCTCCATACCTCCTATACCCATTTTAAAATGCATGATGAAGCGTGGTGGGTCGCTCTCCATAGAGTAGCAGAAGTTCATAGAGAAAAGTTGCAATAGGTTAGAGTAGAAAACAAATTAGATAATGATGCGTTAAGTTCGTAGTTGTCAAACTGCAGAATACAAATGAAGCATACAGAAGACAAGATTGATGTTGTCCAACAAGAAATTCAACAAGTACATTCAAGTCATATTTTGCTAAAAGATTCAATTGTTCAAGAATCTTCTGAGATCAAAACTTTGGTTACAACCACTCAAACTCAGTCTTAGAAAACAAAAGTGTTGAATTTCCCCTCTAGTGCTAAAGGATATTTACAGGCACAGTATGAAGGTCCTAAGTTATCTACTGTTGTTAAGCAGCTTGTAATAGAAAAAAATCTTTGATCCCACAATTGGAAATCTCAAAGATACTACTGAGGAAGAAAAAGCTTCTAGAAAATTCCAAATGGCTCAAGGAAATGGAACCAATTCTTCTAGTTCAAATCTAGCTGATCTATTCAAGAACATCTAGTCCTATAAGTCAGACACTCCTCCCCTGGTCAACTTTGACAGTTTTGAGGATGTAGAAAATATGAGAGGAATCGACGCCATGCACGCTTGGATCACTAATTATATGTCAACCAACAATGGAGCTGATGAAGCCCAAGTGATCAAACAAGCTCTCAATTCAATGACTGGAGTTGCTAGAAATGTGTGGGATAGGTTAGAAGATACCTACAGAGAAAACCTGATAAATCATGGTACAGATTAGGTGTGTGCCCAGTTGACCCGTCTGTTTGTTGGAAAAATAGACACAAGAGAAAAGCTTGCCTACAATAAGTTCATCAGAGGCAAGTGTAAGGATTTAAAATATTTTAAGGAATATTGTGATGACCAGTATAAGAATTTCTATCAATCTGGCCTAGAGCAGAACCATGAGTTTATGTTCACTACTTTTCTTAAAAGTTTTGGTAATGATGTAGGGGAATTCTATCACAAAAAAGTTCTTGAAAATTTGTTAGTAGATGGTGTTGAAATGAAAGAACTAACGTATCCATAGTTAGTTCAATTTTTGATAGAAATAAATGAAGAAGTATGTCAAGCCTCACAGAAGCGAAAGGAAATAAAGAAAGTAAAGCCTTTAATTTCATCTTCTATATGTTATCAACTCATGCCTTCTAATCAGTATTTTGATAAGTGTAAAGAATGCCAATCTTCTTCTAAAAAGAAATATTTTGATAAAAGTGATAAATATTATAAGAAGAAGAAAAAGCAGTATAGTAAATATCCTAAGAAGAAAGGGTATTTTAGAAAGAAGGATAAGAAAAGCTCTAGTAAGAAATGGGAACCTACTTGTTATATCTGTAAGGGTAAGCATTATGCAAACAAGTGTCCTGATAGAAACAAGAAGAAGAATAAAGGAAAGGTTCGTGCAGCCAGAGAAGCTGGACTTGAAAACAATGATGAATTTGAATTCATCAACGAATACCCCTCAGATCCAGAGGATGTAATTCTTTCTGATTCCTCAGAGAGCTCTGAATCTGATGTAGCTGAATTTGTGTCTGCCCCAGAGCAGGCAACTGTTAACCAAATAACCCAACAACACAAATCAGAATCTTCTGATTCCAAGAACTCATTCTTCTGCCGCATGCTCAGAAGAAATTCAAGAGCCGAACTGGATAAGGTTATTGAAGAAATTATCCAGATTGAAAAATAGGCTCCATGAAATGAATATGGGTCAAGAAACATGGAAAAAGATGACTAGTAAATTAGAACAACTCAATTCTAAAAAGCATTTCTTGCTTCGACAAGATGAGCCAACTCCTAGACAGACCATAAGAAGAACGCCAATTCTCAACTATGCTCAACCAGTAACTCCTTTTGAGTTAACAATGCCTATTGCCCAACACAGTATTGCAGCAACACCCTTAGCTGGTAGCATGGCCAGAAGATTGTGGCAAAGACAGAGAAAGATTTTCCTAGAGAAAGTCATTCAGCAGGCTCACACAGAGATTGCCAAAATTAAAGAAGAAGAAAACTTCAATTTAGTTGATGAAATGGAAAAATCTCCTGAACTAGACAGATACATTAACTAGTACAATACATCAACTGGAGTCCAGTTATCCCAACAAACTTCTGCAAGGGAAGAATAACTTTTTTGTGAAGAAAAGCCCTATAGTCCTTTAGAAATACCTACAGAAGAACCTTCTCAAAGTCTGGTTCTTATTCCTAATATTGCTCCTTTTATAGAAGAAGGTTGTAGCAGTAGCCATCATCAAATGTGCGCACTGCAGAGAAATTTGAAGACTATAACATGCCCAGGTGTTATACTTACAATCCATCCTCCTGGTATTAAAATGTATCCATTAGCCTTCTTATGGGATACATGAGCATATATTAATGTTGCTAGATGTAATTGTTTTCCTAAAGACCTATGGATGGAAGGAACTACAGAAATTCTTTTTGGTAAAGGCAAGTTTGAATCTCAGCTTATTTGTAGAGTTCCTATTCAATTAGGAATGGGATTTATGGATGAACTAACTTTTGTTCATTATGAAGTTGAAGGATATGATGGTGTGATTGGCAACAAGTCAATGCAAAGTTGGGAACCCATTATTATGGATTCCACCTACATCACACTATAGGGAACATTACAGATGCCTCGTCTACATCAAGATCAATCATAGTATTGATTATGCTCTATTGTGATGCTTTTAACATGTTGATGCTATGATGCCTATGACACTTATGATATGATGTTTTTATGATGTTACCTGATGACTAATATGTATGCATAATGAGCTTATATGCTTATAGTTATGATGTCTTATTGCATATGTGGATGATTTCCTACATGTACTACATGGTTCTTTTACTTTTTTTAGGTATGATGATCTAATATGCCAATTGTTATGACCAATGACATCTATGTTTTTTGGATTTTCTTGATAAATAAATGTTATGCAATCTATGCAGATAAATCACATCACTATCATGATCTAAATACTTAATATAACTAATACACTTAAATGGTAATGAACTAATGATGGACAATGCTTATAATATGCAAAATAATATCACTACATGAAATTGTTTGCTAACAATCACGAGTTGAATGTGTGATGCAGCTACTAGACTAAAATGATATGAACTAATGATGGATGCACTTAGACGAATGCAAAATGATAATGATGTATGTTTGTTATGCCAAGTATACTCAATCATAAGTGAAACAACACTTAGAAGAACTAGGTGAAAGATTTAGATATAATGAATGATTTAGAAGAATAATAGGACAAATGGACAACATGGATAATTGACAGATGGGATTTGGATCTTATGACACTTGGACAAATGGTATGTATGGAATGCTTATAATTGAGATGAAATGCAAACCTAATGCATATGAATGAGGCTTTGTCATCTTGTATGCAAGTATTTGAAGTACTTTTTTCATTATTGAGCTTTTAAAATGTTGTAAGAGAATACAAGCATCTAGGTATAATTAAACCATGATGACCTAAGTATCGCTTACATGGGTTTTGATTTAGCAAGCTAATACAAGTGTCTAGTCAAAACTGAACCTAGACGACTTGAGTATTTCTTGCATGTATCAATAAACAAGGATTGCACTTTTCATGCTTAGATCCATAATGTCCTCGATGATCTTTTGTCGATCATGTAGTTAGACAAAGTCATCACATTACTAAAGATTGATCCACAAACAACAAACAAAGGAAAATAATCATGCCCCCATCATAGCTTCTCTAATTTTTAGACATCCTCGAGTAGCATAGGAAACATGATAACAAAAATCAAGACTCTGAGACTTAAACGTATAACAAGCATCAAATTTGTTTTCCATAGATATCTTTTTGTGCAACGAAATCAGATATAATCATCATGATAGTTTAGGCTCATTGTTGTCTGATATAGGTCAATGTCTTGTGTTGAGTGTTTTGTTGAACATGTGCATTTGTAATGTTGCATGTTGTCTAGGGATAATATCATAATCTGGTTTGTTATCCTCTAAGATTTTGTGGCATTCAAGAATCCAATTTGCAACTAGGTCAAGGATTTTCCCTCCAGTCAAATAAATCCGGTAACTGATCCAAATGCTCTGAATTATGGATATGATGTAGATGAATGAATGTAGATGCTAAGTCCATATCCACAAGGTGTGAAATGCAATTGTGGTAGGATACTAGACCAAAAGCTGAAACTACTTCTGACTGAACTACCTGAACTGAACTGCAAACAAACTAGAATGAAAATGTTTTTGGTTGATACAAGATTGCTCTTGAACTAGGGATGCTCCTCCATCACTACGTGATGACGTAGAGGCAACATAATTTGGCGCACAGACTATGTGGACCTAAGACCTAGATGATGGGGAATTAGGTGGAATCAGATGGATGAAAGGATGGGTGTCAAGGGATGGAATGGATGGGAAGCCTCGAGGGCTCATCAAAGATGGCCTTGCCTATGTGATAGCTTAGAGGTGATGTAGTTCAACAATAGTATTAATGATAAGGTCATATAGATGACAAGATAGATAAAGGATTGGATTGACAGCTTGAGGAGACAAGGTGATAAGGGCAAGCGAACAACAAGCCATGATAGGCATCCTGATGTGATTCAATGGATGCGGAAGAAAAGATGTATGAAAGGACTAAAATCCTAGAAGATGGAGGAAGCGGTTTATCACAAATAGCACTTGTTTCTAGGTTTTCACTACTAGCTTTTATTTGCACGATCACAAATAGCACCTGTTTCTAGGTTTTCACTACTTGCTTTTTTGGTGTTTTTGATTTCCCTTGCATTGGGGTTTAGGTGTAGAACTTGTGAAGGTGCATTCAGTTCACCTTCTAATGTTTCTAGTTGATAGGCCTTTGATCCATAGACAACAACGATTACATAGGGACCAAGCCAGTTGGGTTCAAATTTGTCTTTCTTCTCCTTGTCCTGTTGATTTTGGGGATTCTCTTTAAGAACTAGGTCCCAAACTTGAAAGACCCGGGGTTTGACCTTGTGGTTGTAACTTTGTGACATCCGTTGTTGATAGGATTTCACATGGTTGAAGGCATGTTGTCTTCTTTCCTCTAGTAGCTCTAACTCCTAAAGTCTAGAAACCATGTATTCTTCATCTAATATGAGGCCTTTAAACGATACTCACGAGGATGGTAACTCGAGTTCAATTGGAAAGATGGCTTTAGAGCCATAGACTAGGGAATATGGTGTTGCACATGTGGGTGTGTGGATACTTGTGTGGTAGGCCCACAAAGTGAGATTTAGTTGGATATGGCAATCTCGACCAGCATCGTCGACAGTCTTCTTTAGGATTTTCAAGATGGTAATATGGGGGTAATATGGGGTGGAAAATCAGTGCTGGATGTGGAATTTGTCACATAGTTCTTTGACATCCTAGTTTTTAAATAGTCTTCCATTATCAGTGATAATGGATATAGGTATGCCATAGTGGCAAATGATGTAATACATGATGAATGAGGCAATTTGTTTGCCTGTGACATTGGTGAGGGGTACAACTTCGATCCACTTCGTGAAGTACTTAGTGGCAGTGATTATGAATTTATGGTCGTTGGATGATGGAGGGTGTATCTTGCCCACTAAGTCGAGTCCCCATTGACAGAAAGGCCAAGGAGTCGTTAATGGCTACAGTTCTTGTGTCGGTGCATGTATTACGTTCCCATGAATTTGGCATTTCTTGCACCTTTTCACAAAATGATAGGAGTCCTTCTCCTCACTGTCGAGACACCTAAGGAGAGTACCATCTAGTCCTCGTTGATACAAGGTGCTAGCAATTATAGTATAATGGGAGGCTTGGTGGATGAAGGTTCTTTTTTGGTTATTAGATAGGTCGAGTGGTAGGGTATTCTCTTTCAGATAGGTATATACTTTTCCATACAAGGGAGAATCAGATCCTACGATATGGCATATGATGTTGTTTTCAGGGGTGTCATATGCAAGATGGGATACTGGCTCTACCAAGAACTTGTAACATGACTAGTTTTCAGGTATATCAAGGAGAGATGCAATGGTGGCCATGGCATCTGCTGCTTTGTTCTCTAGTCTGGGAATCTACTCAAAAGAAATCACAACAAAGTATTCTTTGAAGTCGTCTACCATACGCTTGTACAATATTAACTTCTCATCTTTGGTTTGATAGTCATCATTCACTTGGTTGATGATGAACTTTGTGAGTCTCCATACACATGAAGTTCTCTAACTTTCCATTCTATTGCCGTTTTGATGCCAATGACCAGTGCTTCAATCTCTGCCGCATTATTGGTACATGGAAAGAGTAGTCTGTATGACTTTGGAATTGTGTCTCCATTAGGTGTGACCAACAAGATACCTACTCTGGACCCATTCTAAGTATACAATCCATCAAAATAGAGTTTTCATGCTTGTGTTGTGATGTTAAAGATGGTTTCGTCAGGAAACTTGAAGCTTAATGGATTCTCATCTATTAATGGTGCATCTGCCAATTGATCTACAATCACTTGACCTTTTATGGTTCGTCTGTCTACATACTTAATATCAAACTCACTGAGTATCATCACCCACTTGGATAACCTGCCTGTTATAGTAGCCTTGTTGAGTAAGTGCTTTAATGGATCAATCTTGGCTACCAATTTGATGGAATGAGTCAGCATATGATACCTTAGCTTATGTGATGCAAAAACTACTGCAAGACATGCTCATTCTATGGGTGTGTATTGCAACTCATAACCAACCAATGTCTGGCTGATGTAGGAAATAGCTTGCTCCTTCCCTTCATGGTTTTTTTGTGCCAGTAAAGCCCCTAGAGCAATTGGTGTGGCTGAAATATAATGTAGAAGGGGTTTCCGCTGGATTGGCAGCGTCAAGATCGGTGGATTCATTAGATACTCTTTGAGGTGCTAAAAGGTTTGTTCACATGAGTCATCCCATTTGAAAGGAATGTTCTTGCGTAGGATATGTGTAAACAGATGATATTTGTCTGCCAGTTGAAAGATAAATCACCTAATGGATTGTAGCTTGCCCTGTAATGACCGTAGCTGACTGAGATTCTTGGGTGGTGGCATGTCCATGATTGCTTTTACTTTGGCTAGGTCCACCTGAATTCCATTAGTTAACACTATATATCCTAGAAGTTTGTCAGATTTGACTCTGAAAGCACACTTCTTTGGATTTAAGTGTACATTGAATTGCCCTAATATCTGAAAGATTTTTGTCTAAGACCTACAGGTGTCCTCTGGTAATTGACTTGGCTAGAATGTCATCTACATAATCTTCCATGATGGTGTGTATCATGTCATGAAAGACTATAGTCATGGCTCTTTGATATAACGCCCCCACATTTTTCAATCCAAATGGCATGATGCACCAGCAATAGGTACCCCATGGACATGTGAATGCGGTCTCGTGTTGATCTTGTGGTGCTATTTTGATCTAATTATAGCCAAAAAATATGTCCATTAGTGACAACATAGTGTGCCCTACTGTTAGATCTATAATGATGTCGATGTTGGGCAGAGGAAAGTCATCCTTGGGACAAGCCTTGTTCAAATCTCTAAAGTCGTTGCAAATTATGATTCTTCCATCCAATTTTGATACAGGGATGATGTTTAAAATCCACTCTGGATAGTCAATTGGTTTGATAAAGCTAACATCTAGCAGCTATTGGAATTAGGGCTGACAATTGAGAGGGGGGGTGAATCAGTTGTCTTAAAACTTTAGTGCTTACTATAGTTAACTCTTCTTTACCACTTCTTAACATATTAATGATATAACCATAAAAAGAAAAAATCAATAACACATGAGCAGAAACATAGATAACACACTTGACACCAAGATTTTTAACATGGAAACATGGTTAAGGGAAAAACCATGGTGGGGGTTAACCCACAAAGATTATACCCTGTTAAAAGTATTACAAAAAGGGGAAGGCACATGCCTTTGGGCTCACTGCTCAAAAGAGGCTCATTGCCTACAAGAATGATTGCAAAAAGATTACAGATTGTTTGAACTAATGAATAGCATCTGCTAATGCAAGAATTCAGTTACGGTTAAGCACATAATACTGATCTTACACACTTCATCTTTACTCTGCCCTGCTTACTGCTCTACCATAATCTGAACCTTAGATCTCTTTTCTTTCACTCTTTAATCTGCCTTTTTCACACTACTACATCATCGCACACCAACATCCATCAATACACTCAAATCCATCGGCTATATATATATATATATATCTACCTCAAGAAATTTGATCACCTTTCTGTCGGCCTTATGAAGAACGTAACAAACAATACAAGTACTTTGTTCTGTTGGCTGAATCCATACACCAATATTAATGCATACCAGAAATAACACTTGCAATTCACCATACATGTCATCCACTAACATTATATCCCATATGTAACTCACCAAAACACTTCTACTAGATCCGCACAAGGATCTAACATAAGTCAGCCTATTCTTCACTAAACTATTCTGTCATATTAGGACCCAGTACTTAGATGCTCATAACTTTTAATCCTTTTGTCATCGGAGGCTAAAATCTTGGATTTAGATTTTCCTGACATTCCTCTACACTCCCCCAGATTCACAACACACAATGATTAACTAGAGAGATCTGCTGACCAAAATATTGAACTCTGCCAAATACCATGTTCCTGTCTATCTGGACTTGACAAATCTTGGAACTGACTTTCGATATGATCTAATATTGCACAGAGGATGTGCGGAATGGACTTAGTTGTCATCAATGACAACACATGACATGCCTTACAGTGTCTCTTGCCAACAATCTCCCCCTTTGGCATTGATGGCAACACTTAGTGAAAAATGACTAAGTGGAATGACTAACTCCCCATACTGTGTACACTTATATATTATTCCACTGCTCCCCCTTTGATGGATTCTTCATTTTCTTTCATTTTTCATTGTGTCTCACTCCCCCTTTAACAACAAAGGAAAAGGGTGGGATTTGCAAACCAAAATTTAAAAAAGAAATATGTATACAAGGCTACATATGTACAAATAATCCATGTATTATATTTACAAGAACTTGAGAATATCTGCAAAACTATTTTTTAGCTGCACAAGTTTAGAGGCCCAACTTCTTTTCATGCCATCCAAAATTGAGATGTGTCCACTTAGTAGGAATGCATGTGTTTCTGCTTTCTTTAGATCTGAAGGATCACCTGTCCGGACTGCAACTTGAGCTTCTAATAAAGGAGTAAATATTGTTTCTAACTTGAGGGCAATCAATCCCTGGAGCTCACACATTCTCTCCATAATATTGCTCTTTTCTTTAACAAGTTTCTTTATTTCATCAGTCAAGCTGATTGCTTGACACTCCTGACTTACCGGAGAAACTGTTAGAGGATCAAAATTTTGAGATAGATTCAACAATTTTTGTTCCCGCTCCTTTATTTTCTTCTCAATATCCTCAATAACTTTGGGCCAAGATAGACAAAATTTGTATACATCACCTCCATCATTAAGAGCATTTTGAATACTCTTTATACTGATATCAAGTACCTTTCTATCATTCCTATTAGGCCCTTTAGCTCACTAAATCTCTTATCCAAAAATTCATTCTAGACTTTACTCTCTGTAGACTTCTCAAAGGACTCAAAGTGTGTACTTATAGAGTTTACAAGGCTCTTCAGATTTCTAGAGGGAGAATCAAATGGATTCTTCTAGAAAGTTGGCATTATCTTCTCCAATATACCAGATGCAAGGCCTAACAACTCACTGTCCTCTATGTGAGATTTCAATATCTTTTCTCTTGTGTTGGTGGTGTAGTCACGGTAGGAGGGTTCACAGAATGAACTATCTGGACCATGCAGCAAGAGTAAACACAATGGAAACAACTCAAGAAATGGAACAAATGCAGATTCATTCATTCAATATATCAAAGAATCCAAATATAATCTGGTCGGCAACATGCGAGGTTACAATTAGAGCTCATAGGCCTGATTACATAAATTTGCAAGATAAGGCTTTGAATCTCCTTTGCACAAGATATAAACTATGATCAATCTAACAATCATCAACTTATTTCCTAAGGATCTATTACATCTTTATATATCATCTCCAGACTAATAGATTCCTTCGTGTCAGCCAAGGAAGGTCAAAAACTCAAATGAAGAGTTGTAACGTGTTCACAGATAGGTTGGACCTAAATGCATAAAATACTTCCTCAAATGAATGGAACAATGTGTGGACCCTTGGGGAAGGTCAGCCATGAACCAAGCAAGTCAAGGAATGATCCACAAGCCTTCTCCTTCAACTGATTATTAGGAACTATTAGAATGCTCTGCTTTGAGAAAATAGTCAACTTCTGATAGCGATATCTTTCTGATAACTGATCCAAATGCTCTGAATTCTTGATATGATGTAGATGAATGAATGTAGATGCTAAGTCCAGATCTACAAGATGTGAAATACCAAAACCAGACCATAAGCTGAACTGCTTCTGACTGAACTACCTGAACTAAACAGGAAAATGAGAGAACTGAAATGCAAACAAAATTGAAATGCAAATGTTTTTGGTTCATGCAAGATTACTCTTGAACCAGGGATGCTCCTGTATCAGACATCTGGGGTTATTGAAAAATTGATTCCCTCACTTTTCTAGGGCTAGGGGAGAACCAAGATAGTCCACCTCATCTTGAGAAATCCATGATGAATCTTCTTCCGGTCTGCCTTTCCACTTCACAAGGTATTCTTTGTATTGTCTTCCTCTAGTGTTGCATCCAACTCTACTATCTAAAACATCTTCAATCTGTTCTAGTGTTTGTTGTGGTAGCTTCTTCTTCAAGTCTTCTTCCATGTTGTCACTGAACTCTGCTTCATGATACTGATAAAGATCTGCAATGTTGAAAATAGGTGATGTACCCATTGTCTTTAGTAACTCCACTTCATATGCATTTCCTGAATCAAATTTCCTGAGTATCCTACAAGTTCCAAACTTCTTCATCTTCAACTTGTTATATGTCCCAACTGGAAATCATTCTTTTCTCAAGTACACCAATACTTCATCTCCCACTTCAAATTCCTTATGTCTTCTCTTCTCATCAGCCTTCTCTTTGTACTTACTGTTCATATCTTCCAAATGCTTCTTCACCTGATTATGCATTGTCTTCATATGACCTACAAATTATTTTGCTTCTACACTCCTCTTTTCCACTGTACTAATATCTCTTAGTTCTGCAACTCCTCTAGGATTCACTTCAGTCACAATCTCAAAAGGTGTTCTTCTAGTACTCCTATTTACTTAATTATTGTATGCAAACTCTACTTGTGAAAGAATCAAATCCCAACTTCCAGCTTTGTCTCCAACCAAACATCTCAATAAATTTCCCAAACTCCTATTTACTACCTCTATCTATCCATCTATCTGTGGATGAAAAGTAGAACTGAACTTCAAATCTATCTTCATCTTCTTCCAAAGTGTCTTCCAAAAGTATCCAACAAACTTTGTATCTCTATCTGAAACTATACTCTTAGGTAATCCATGTGATCTCACAATCTCTTTAAAAAATAGGTCAGCTACATACACTGCATCAGTTGTCTTCTTGCAAGGTATGAAATGAGCCGTCTTTGAAAATTTGTCAACCAATACAAAGATTGAATCATGTCCTCTATGTGTCTTAGGTAATCCCATTACAAAATCCATGCTTATGTCTTCCTAAGGTCTCTCCGGTGCTGTCAAAGGTTTATACAATCCAATGTTCTGACTATTGCCTTTTGTAACTTGACAAATTCTACAACTTTGCACAAATATCTGAACATCCTTATGTATCTGAGGCCAAAAATAGTTTTCACTCACCAAAGCCAATGTCTTATCAATGCCAAAATGTCCTGCCAATCCACCACTATGCTTTTCCTTGATCAAGTTATCTCTCATTAAACTTCTAGGTATGCATAACTAACTTCCTTTGAACAACATATCTTCTTGAATGAAATAGTCTAACCACTTACTCCTATCTATCACAATAGGTTCCTTGCATGCTTTCCAAGGTTCTGCAAAATCAGTGTCTCCCTCATACATGTTCTTCAATTCATCAAAACCCAACACTTCAACTCTCATTTCTGTCAACAAGTTTCTTCTTATATTCAATGCATCAACTTTGTTTGATTTACCACTCCTATGCTTCAACACAAAAGTATAACTCTGCATGAACTCTACCCATCTCATATGTCTCTGATTCAACTTACCTTGACTATTCAAATACTGCAAAGCTTGATGATCTGTAAACAACATAAACTCCTTAGGCAACAAGTAATGTCTCCACTTCTTCAAGTCTTGAATTATGTCATAGAACTCTTGATCATAAACTAAATATCTTCTCCTTGTATCATTCAATTTCTCACTGAAATATGCTACAGGTCTACCTTCTTGACTTAATATTGCTTCGATTGCATTTCCACTAGCATTACAATCAACTTGAAATACCCTATTGAAATCTGGTAATGCCAAAACAGGTTGCTCTATCACTTTCTACTTCAACAAATCAAAACTTTTATCTTCTCTTGATGTCCACTTGAAATCTTTTCCATCACCTCTCATTGTCTCTATCATAGGGTTACAAACTGAACTGAAATTTTTGATGAACTTCCAGTAGAAACTAGCCAATCCATGAAATGATCTAACTTCTCCAATGCTCTCTAGTGTAGGCCATTCAATAATTACTCTCACTTTCTTAGGGTCCATCTTCAATTCTTTCGCAAAAATCACAAATCCCAAATATACCAACTCTTCCTTCATGAAACTACACTTCTTGATGTTTATCAGCAATTTCTCCTCTCTCAACCTCTGCAAAACTTGTCTAATATGCCACGAGTTTTTTTCTTTTGTCTTACTAAAAATCAGAATATCATCTAGGTACATAATCATAAACTTACCCAAGAATTTCTTCAAGACCTCATTCATCAATCTCATGAAAGTACTTGGTGCATTTGTCAATCCAAAAGGCATCACTAACCACTCGTACAATCCTTCATTTGTCCTAAAAGCAGTCTTCCATTCATCACCTTCTCTGATTTTGATTTGATGGTATCCCCTCTTCAAGTCTATTTTTGTAAAATATCTTGCTCCACTCAAACAATCCATGATATCATCCATCCTAGGTAAAGGAAATCTATACTTAATTGTGATCTTGTTTATTGCTCTGGAATCAGTACACATTCTCCATTCTCCATCCTTCTTCAGTGCTAGCACTGCACAAGGACTCAAACTTTCTCTGATCAGACCTTTCCTCAACAATTCTTGTATCTGTCTATTCAATTCTTCATTCTCTACCAGTGTCATCCAGTGTGCTGCTTTGTTAGGCAAACTTGCTCCTGGTATAAGATCCATGTGATGACTGATACTCCTTATAGGTGGTAATCCTTCGGGCACATTATCTGATATGATGTCTTCATACTCTGTCAGCGATTCTCTTATCTCCTCCTGATGTTCTTCTTCAGTCTCTTTCTTCAATGCTTCAGGCTTCTTAGGAATCAAGGCATAACACATATTCTCATGTCTCAAACCATCCAAAAATTTCCTTCCATCTACCAAACAGATTCTAGCATTCCCACACACTTCACTCTTAGGATCATCCTCCAAAGGAATCAAAGTAATTATTTTTCCATCTATTGTTATAGTATATGTATTCTTTCTCCCATCATGTATTGCTTTCCTATTATACTGCCAAGGTCTACCCAACAAGATATGAAAAACATCCATAGGCATAATATCACACAAGACTTCATCATGATAAGATCCAATATGAAATTTCACCAAACATTGCTCATTCACCAATACCTTGTGATCATCCTGAATCCATGCTATTTGATAGGGCTTGGGGTGTTTCAATCTTTCCAACTTCAGCTTAGTCACCATCTCCTCTAAAACTAGGTTATTTGAACTACCACTATCAATCACAACTTTACAACACTTACCTCCTGATTTGCATCTGGTTCTGAACAAACTTTTCCTCTATGATGGTTCCTCATTTGTCTCTACTTGAAATAGTGCTCTCCTCATTACCAATGATTCTCCTTTCTTCAGTTTACCAACAGAACTAGGTGATCCAACAGGTTCTTCTTCAACATAGGCTACTCTTCCACTGTTCTCTATCTTCTTTCTTGTACTACCCTGATTACATTCAAATGCTCTATGTCCTTCACCTCGACACTTGAAACAAGTACCTCTGAATGTCCTTTTATCAAATCCTCTTCCTTCTCTTCTGTATCCTTCATTTTGGTACGCACTAGGGTTTCCTCTTCGGTAAAAATTTCTATCATCTCTCCAGTAAGCATTGTTATCTCTATCCTCCTTCAATGGGCTGTCAAATTTGTTCTGCTCCACAAATGATCTATCATATCCAGAAAATGATCCTCCTCTTTGAAATTTACCTCCTCTGCTTCTCTATCTTTGATCATGCTTCTTATTCAGCTTCTCTTCAACTTTCAGGGTAGACTGATATGCTTCCTCCAAAGATGTCATCCTTACCAAACTTAGTTCTTCTTGAATGTTCAATCTCAGTCCATTGATGTATCTAGCCATTTTTTCCTTGTTTTCTTCACTATGTCCTATCTTAATGATCATCTTATGAAATTCTTTAGTATACTCCTTCACAGATTTCTCCTTTTGCCTTAGGTTTTACAATCTCTTCAACAATTCCAACTCATAGTCAGTAGGTATAAATTGATTCTTCAACTTTGTCACCATCTGGTCCCACTTTGTAATCTTTTCTTTTCCTCTTCTATTTCTTTCTAACTGAACTTCTTTCCACCATATAGCAGCATGCCCTTTCAAATTTGTTTTTGCAAATTTCACCTTCTTTGGGTCTTCAATTTCTTCATATTCTAAGTATTCTTCCATGTCATTTATCCAGTCAATCAATTATTCAAGATTCAAATTACCAGTATAGTTTGGTACATCAACTCTAGGTCTCTTTCCAATCTTTGAAATAGCTCACAACATCTTTATCTGATCTTATTCTTCTTCATTACCTTCTAAGGTTTCGCCAATTTGTTCAGCAGATTGAAATTCTTCCTCTTCATCACTTTCAACATTAGGCCTCGGTGTCAATCCTCTTCACCTATCTTCTTCAACAGCATCCAAATGAATTCACATTGTTCTCATCCATTCTATTATCCATTTTACCAACAGGAGGAACTCTCTGCGGCAACATCTTCCTAGGATTAAGTGCAAACTACCTTAAGTTCAACAATTGGGCTACAAGCGACAACTGCCTCTCAATCGGTGATTAGTTGTACACAAGTAACCTACCTCAGATTAGCGATCTACTTACAACAAGACCTTATGGAATCCCCTTCACCAATTTCACTCCAAAGAATTAAACTTTCACTCTGATACCACTTGGTGCAGTCATGGTTGGAGGGTTCACAGAATGAACTATCCAGACCATGCAACAAGAGTAAACACAATGGAAAAAACTCAAGAAATGGAACAAATGTAAATTTAGTCATTCAATATATCAAAGAATCCAAATACAATCTGGCCGACAACATGTGGGCTTATAATTAGGTCTCACAGGCCTGATTACATACATGCGCAAGATAAGGCTTTGAAGCTCCTTCACATAAGATATAAACTATGATCAATCTAACAATCATCAACTACTTTCCTAAGGATCTATTACATCTTTATATATCATCACCGGACCAATAGATTCCTCCGCGTCGGCCAAGGAAGTTCTCAAACTCAAATGAAGAGTTGTAACGTGTTCATAGATAGGTTGGACCTAAATGCATAGAACAATTCCTCAAATGAATGGAACAATGTGTAGACCCTTGGGGAAGGTTGACCATGAACCACAGGACATTGAATGATTTGTCATTGAGATTTGTAAGTCAAGGAATGATTCGCAAGCCTTCTCCTTTAGATGATTATCAAGAACTGTTAGAATGCTCTGCTCTGAGAAAATAGTCAACTTCTGATAGTGATATCTTTCTGGTGACTGATCCAAATGCTTTGAATTATTGATATGATGTCGATGAATGAATGTAGATGCTAAGTCCAGATTTGCAAGATGTGAAATGCCAAAACCGGACCACAAGCTGAACTGCTTCTTACTGAACTGCTTGAACTGAACATGAAAATGAAAGAACTAAAATGCAAATGTTTTTGGTTGATGTAATATTACTCTTGAACCAAGGATGCTCCTGCATCACTTGCCTTGTGTGAAAGATGTTATCTTCATCATTTGGACTAGAGAGAGAGTATCCAGGTTGATTGGTCCTTGAATCAATTCTGGATCATCAAACTTTAGCATTTCTTTACTCAGGAAACTCTTCACTGCATCTGCAGTGTCTCTTGCCACAATTTCTGGACCACTTTCCTTTACTTGAGTTTCCTCAGTGTTAGTATCAAGACTATTTTATTTGGGTGCATCAACATTTGCACCATCTTCTTCTGCTTTATCTTCCTTACCCTTGACTTCTTCTTCTTCCTTTTGCTGTGAGTCAACTTTAGTGAGAATTTTTGTTTCCATGTTTAGTTTTGTGTTAACTCCATCTATTTGGTCCTGAGTATCCTTTTTGTCTTTAGCCTCTTCTAATTTTTGATCCTCGTTCTTCTCAGAGTCATCTTAAGTAGGATTTAGTGTCTCCATATAGGTTTGTTGCTCATTGATCTTTAATTCTTCAACATCCAAAATTGAGGAGTTAATTCCATCATTAGTCTCTTCTTCAACAATAGGAAGATTGTGTCTTTTCAATGCATTCAGGAGAATATCCTAAGTATCTTTGACTATCTCATCTGTTTCACCAAGCATGAATTTATTCATTCTCTTCTTCCTCCTGAAGTCATCCTTCACTTCCTTGAATATCATTTTCATATGATCTGGAGTAATCTGAGGGCATAGATTTATCAACACATGCTCCCTAATCTCAATGTCTTTACCTTTTGCATTTTCTTTTCTTAACTCCAAAATATCTGCTAGACTTCTTGGAATTTTAGAAGTTATTTCAATCAAAGCCTTATTGTAGATGTTTAGATATTTGACAGTTGCTTCCTCTAGGACCTTCTTATTAGCATCACTGTAATAATCAAAGAATTTAGTCATTGGTCTTAAATTCCCATCTATATTGACTGATTTGATGATGTCATCCATAGAGAGAGTAGGCTTTTCAACAAATATTTCAGTCTTTTACCTCTTGCTTGCCCTTTTGCTTTTGGAGGGTTTTTCCTTAGTTACCTTGGTTGTATTTGTACCTGAGGCCTTCAACTCTTTGATCTCAATATCAGAATCAGTTTCTTCTTCATCATTTTTCATGCTTTTATATGTCCAGGTGGCCTTAGTTTTCACTCTTTTCCCTTCTTTTCTGGATGATTTTCCTTTTGGTTTCTTGGGATTTGCAGGTTTTGGGGAAACAGGGGTAGCAACAGAGCTTCTAGTAGTCCTTGATGTGGAGGAGGATTCTATCAGAGCACTTCCTTGTTTCTTATCCTTCTTCTCCTTCTCTGCCTTTTCAGTTCTTTCCCTAAATTGCCTCACAGCTTCCTTTGTGAGGCCTAGATTCTTGGCCAACTACTCAACTTCTTTTCTTACTTTCCTTTTTGTTTTAGGTTTTCTAAGCTCAACATGCACTTAGCTCCTCATATGTCCCAAATCTCTCAATTGTTGTGTCTTTTGGCTTGCTCAAAAGGTGTTGAGCATACATATTCAAGATTTTTCTATCTACCTCATACCCCATGGGCATGATCCAGTTCTGGGTTCTACTGCTTCCATTAAGCACTAATCAGTGTCAACCATGAAACATATTTCATTCTTGTACTTCTCAATAACCGATTTAGGGATTCTTTCTCTAGAATCCATCATATTTTGAAAATTCTTGAAGTATCCCCAGATTGTAGTTTCTTGTGCTTTATAGTCAATGTAACATCAGAAAATGTCCCCTTGGGGGCTTTTCCCTCATAAGGTTTAGCTCTCGAGTCTTTAGAGTGCGTTTAGGACATTTTAGTTCATATTTTAGTATCCTGATGGAATGTGACCTAAGTCCCATGGCAAATAGGATCTAGGAGGACCCCTTGAGCTATACCCTACCTAAAATAGGGGGGAGAACTTGGACGCTTGTGCCCTAGTCCTGCCCTATTTTAGGGTAGCCCCATTTTTGAGTGTCGGGTAGTGACCATTATTATGTCCATTTGCCGACACGATAAGTTTGAATTTCAAATATCTTGGTGAGAGCGCTTGTAGATGCATATATAAGCATGTGTAGGCATTCATTTGTAAACTAGATTATCATTATGAACTTTTGGCATCCTAAGGTGATTCAAGGCTTTCCATTGTGTTGCAAGAGCAAACTCGTATATTTTGTGTGTTGATATTTTTTAGATTTGAGCATCAATTCCTTCATGGCGTGAAGAGCATCTTCCTCCATGAAAGCTTCACTACAAGGTGATATATCATTGTGTTTTTATCATTGATTCCTTTGGTTTTTGGTCTCTGCCTCACAAAGGCATGCCCTCTTTATCTAACAACGGTGTTCAGAGACTTAAGTGTCATCTAGGGTTTGACTGAGGCAAACCTCTAAACACCACAACCCCCCAAACCAAGTCTTGTGATTGCAGGTTACAGGTGTCACATCCAGAAAAAGTGGAGTTGCAAGAAGGCTGGGAAGACATCAGGGATTCGGGATCTGAAGAAAAGTTGGATAAAGGAACACTTTCAGGACTAGGGTGATTTCTCCAGTGTCCTCTGCAAACAGATTCTGGAAAACAAATGTTACAGGGCTGATCAGTGTCCGAAGGAGGTCCAGATTCCCTAAAAAAGTAGGTACCTTAGACTTGGGTGCCCGCTCTAGTGTCCCTGACTATTCCGCTTTGGAACCCCAAAAATAGGTATTCTATAATTTGGTATTTTACTCCCATCTGCAAGAGATTTTTTTGTAATTCATTAATTTGTTGTCGTATTTGCATAATTTTGGTTTTAATGGTCAATTGAGCATAGGAGAAGGAAAAAATGATAATTAATTCCCTAATCCAAGCTTCCCCTCATTTGCAAGTGACCTAGGGTATGATAGTGCTTGCCACTCGACCCTAGATCCTTCAATGTTAGGGTGAAAGGAGGATTTTAACATCTAAACCACAAAAGATCAATAAATCTAATTTTACCCTAAACAATCACCAATGTTGCATAGATGATCTCTGATCTGAATAGAAACTAGTTCGTCATTAGTCCAGTGTACACCTTTTACTCCAGGTACCTCATTCATAAAGTAGAAAAATAAACATAGAACCAATGTACCATATTTAAAGGTGTTTTTCTTATCTTTCTTGATTTTGTTCAAGTTCTCAATTAGTTGGTTTTGCAATAATTCACACAAGTCATAATCTACATTTTCTTTTAACATTTTGTATGTAGCATATATGGTTGTTCCAGAGACAGAGTTCTCCCTATTAGAATGATAAATTTTGTAGCCAATTACCATTGAAGCAAACTTGACATCCGAATCAATAATATCATTGATAGTCATTGCCCTTTTGTCGAATTTGGCATTGGTTGCATCAGTTACAGTCTGGTTCTTCATGGATTTTAGCATGGGTAAACCACCGGTTGAATTCAACCTAATCACAATCCTGATAGCATCCTTTGTAATTTTGAATGGTTTCAACAGCCACAAAAACTCATCATGCATTCGACTTAAAACATACCGGACCCACTCATCTTCATCGAATGTTGGAAACCCGATAATCTGAATAAAATGTTTTTCATGCAGTACCTTATACTCAGGTTTAAGGTCATGATTTTCATCCCTGAGATGACTCTCAAAAAAATCTACATACCTTGAGTCCCCAAATTCATCTATGTTTGCATGAATATAGACCCTAATATCTTCAACATGCAACACACCATATGGAACACTTGAAAATGCACCTAATGGGTTGACTTCTACTGATTTGTGTGGATTCTTTTTAAATTTGGGTCGAGCCCTTTCAGTAATATCAACAACCAAAGGTGTAGCCATTGCAAAAGATTACAAGTTCAAAGATTCACAGATAAATACCTTTTTCACGAAATTAGGGTTGGTGGGCAAATTCATCGGTTGCACTTCAAATCCTTGAAATCTTTGCTTAGACGCTATTCTTCCTACTCTCTTTGAATGCAAAGTGATTCAAATGAAGAGTGAATGACCTTTTATACTCTGTAAAACCTAATTTGGCTTTGTAATAAATGCTCTGCCCTAACACTTCTAGTAACATTGTTTTTGCATACAGTTGATCTTCAATTGCTCCGCAAATTGTCATATCCACTTATTTTCTTCTAGAAATCCTTTCATATGATCTGTAATAATGCAAATTATTTTCTCTCATCATGCCAGATTCAGGCACCTACTTACTGGCTGGGGGAATTTGATTTTAATGCTTCTCCCCCTGAGCCAGAGCTCCTAATTCAATTTTCAGAGAAATTGTCAACACCAAATTCTGGTGCGGACCCATTACTATTGTTCATAACACTTTTCTTGACCCATGTCTTGCTCATTTCATTATGGATCTCATTCACATCAATTTTGCCCTTGCCTTTGTCTTGTCTCTGCTCATATGGTTTTTTGTTTACCAAACCTCTTCTTTTATTATTCTTGCTTCTGCAGAATCTTGCAAAATGGCCAGATCGGTTACAATTGAAGCACACAACATCTCTTTGCCCATTTGATTGATTTCCTCTTGATCTACACTGATTAGCCATATGTCCAAATCTATTGCATGCAAAGCATTTGCCATTGAAAGAATTGCCATTTTTTCTTTTGTTAGAGTCATTCATTATCTTACTTATGCATTCATTAGATCTATGACCATACCTTTTGCACTTGAAGCATTGACCGGAGAAGGATGGATCACTTTGATTTACTCTACTTCTGGATTGAGTATCTCTATGACCAAATTTATTGCAATTGAAACAATTTCCATTGAATGATGGACATCTTTGAGCATTAGGTTGTCTTACTGAAGGTCTTCTAGGTCTGTTTCTCCTATTCCTTGATTGAGAATTTCTTTGTCCAGATTCAGAGCTTTCACCTTTCTCATACCCAAGACCATGCTTATCATCAACCTTCTTCTGACTCTCAAGTAGCACTTCAAGTTTAGCTAAGTTTATCTTGAACTTCTCCTTGTATTCATTTGCAACTTCTAGGTCATGTTTGAGAATGACAATTTGCCTTTCAAGTTCTTCCTCATTGTTTCTACTTTCATGTAGATTAGGCTCTATATGGCTAGCAATTCTGTCCAATCTACAACATTCTTCTATACTTACTTTCAGAGATTGATTCATTTTTTCTTCAGTCTTCTTCCTTTCTTTAATTTCCTCATCACCCCAGATTCCATCTCATGTTTTAAGACAACAATTTCTTTAGCTAACTTATCACATTCCTTTGTCTTCTCTTTCAGGGCCTTATCCTTGTTGTTGTCTTCATAATATTTGCCTAGTTGAAGAAGTTGCTCCTTCCTCTTTTCATTGGATTTGCTCAATTTTTCTTTTAAAGTCTCAATGAAGTCTTCAGCATCTTTAAGGTTCTCTTGCATTTCTTTCCCTTTTGCTCTAGACTGATCAAGATCTTCTAAAGTGAGTTTAAGTTGTTCTTGGAGGTTGTATTCATCCATTCTACTGCCTTCCCAAATCTTCCTCAATCTATTAAACTTTTTCAAAGGAACCTATCTCTGATACCAATTGTTGAATTAGGGCTGACAACTGAGAGGGGGGTTGAATTAGTTGTCTTAAAACTTTAGTGCTTACTTTAGTTAACTCTTCTTTACCACTTGTCAATAGATTAATGATATAACCATGAAAGCAAAAACCAATCACATGAGCAGAAACACAGATAACACACTTGACACCAAGATTTTTAACGTGGAAACTTGGTTAAAGGAAAAACCACGGTGGGATTTAACCCACAAAGATTATACTCTATTAAAAGTATTACAAAAAGGGGAAGGCACGTGCCTTTGGGCTCACTACTCAAAAGAGGCTCACTGCCTACAAGAGTGATTGCAAAAAGATTATAGATTGTTTGAACTGATGAATAGCATCTGCCAATGCAAGAATTCAATTCCGGTTAAGCACAAAATACTGATCTTACACACTTCATCTTTACTCTGCCTTGCTTACTGCTCTGCCATAATCTGGACCTTAGATCTCTTCTCTTTTACTCTTTAATCTATCTTTTTTGCACTACTACATCATCGCACACCAACATCCATCAACATACTTGAATCCATCGGCTATATATATATCCGCCTCAAGAAATTTAATCACCTTTATGTCAGCCTTATGAAGAACTTAACAAACAATACAAGTACTCTATTCTGTCGGCTGAATCCATATACCAATATTGATGCGTACTAGAAATAACACTTGCAGGTCACCATACATGTCAGCCACTAACATTATATCCCATACGCAACTCACCAAAACACTTCTACTAGATCCGCACAAGGATCTAACACAAGTCAGCTTGTTCTTCACTGAATTGTTCTGTCATATTAGGACCTGGTACCCAGATACTCATAACTTTTAATCCCTTTGTCACCAGAAGTTGAAATATTGGATTTAGATTGTCTTGACATTCCTCTACACTCCCTCTGATTCACAACACACAATGATTAACTGGAGAGATCACTAACCAAAATACTAAACTCTGCCATATACCCTATTCTTGTCTATCCAGACTTGACAAATATTGGAATTGACTTCCATTATGATCTGATACTGCACTGGGGATCTGTGGAATGGACTTAGTTTCCATCAATGACAACACATGACATGCCTTGTAGTGTCTCTTTCCAACAACAGCTTCTTCAATTCTTCCTTCACTAAGAGTGTGATGTGTGGATGCATCTTCCTAAGTTTTTGTTTGACAGGCTTAGCTCCTGGAGCTAGTGACAAATGATGCATTATAAGGTTTGGATCCCACCCTAGCATATCCACATATGACCAAGCAAAGTTGATATATTTCTTCTTGAAGAAGTCGATGAATTCTGGAATTTCCTATTTGGATAATGATTTTGCCATGTGGATTACTCTTGGATTGTTTGTCGTTCCAATGCTGACATGTTCTACTGGTTGAATCAAAATTGAGGACCTCTCCTAATGTGTTAGATTTAGAAGAGTGTCAAGCCTTTCATCTTTCGGTGCCTCATAGAGGTTTTCACTGTCGGATACATCTTTTATTTTTTTACTATTGTCATGATCTAACACTGCCGTAGAGTGGACCATTAGATCTATCTTTTATTTTCACATTTTTACTACTGAATGGATTGGCACTCTCTCCAAAATAAGCCTTGTCATTGAGTTCTATGGTGTAGCCAGTTTTGTGATCCCCTGCGGGTAGATGGTCTCTAAGTTCTAGATAATCAATGATAACCTTGTCATTTTGGAAAGTATCTAGCTCAGGGGGGTCATCTTGTAAATCCCAGTCTATGAGTTTAGGATGTACTAAGGGTAATGGGTCATTGCGCTGATTTGGTTTGAGGGTAGTGATGGTTAAGATGGAGGAGTTGTTTAGGCTAGTGTAAGTATTTACAAAGTCTATTATGGTACTCTCCTCAAGTTGATTTGTCATCTCTGATATCATACTTTCCTCACAAAACTCATTTTTGGTATTTTATGAATTGAACTCTGGAGGTCTAGACCTAGAGCTTCGTCACTCATGAGTTGTATGGGTCGAGCTATATTGTTGAACCACATCAACATCTTAGTGGTCACAAGATAGTTTAGAAAGACTATCCCATTCATATTCATTTGAGTTTACAGTTTCACTCCATTCTTGTAGTCGGTGAATCTACTCTACTAAGTTAGTAGTAGTTGTCTCTCTTTCTTTTCCTTTATGTTTTTCTTTGCTTTTGTAACCTAGCCCTGTAGTGTCTCGGGCTACTAAAGAAGAAGGTTGGATAGGATTGATGATACCTTCTTTCCTTAATCCTATGGGACCATGACCGTCATATCCCATTCTTTGTAAGATAGAGAACCCTTGACCATATTCTTCGGTTTGCAATTGGGGTTGAGGGTCTTGTGGTTTTGATTCACTATCTTCATCTTTATATAGCCACTATATAATATCCTTCTCATCACTCTCATCTGATATGCTTCCCCATTTAACAAAAGGACCTTTAGGACTCTCCACCAACTTGGGTTTGTTCATGGATAGGACTTGGGAGATATGGGTAGTTGTGCTAGGCAGAAAGTTTGTGCGATTACTCCCCTACACCCTTGTCTTTGAGCTTGATATTGAGTTCGGATGCCTTGGATGTAGATGGTAGTGAGGCTGGGTCAACACGAGATGAAGATGAGGAAGATGCACGGTTGGCAGGGATTACAACTTCGGGCTTGGATTGGATAGAATTACAATATTGGAACAGATTAGGATCACCTTGGATAGTGACTTCTTGGCCATTATGAGGAAGCTTGACACACTTATAATAGGTAGATGGCATGGCCTTCATCACGTGTATCCAAGGTCAATCAAGAAGAATATTGTATGCTAGTTCCATGTCAAGCACTAGGCACGCAATATCTTTCACTACAGGTCCCACTCTTAACGATAAAATAATAGTTCCTTTTGATGTCCTTTCTTCTTCATTGTACACCTTGATTGTAATTTTCTTCTTAAGATCCATGAATTCTCTAAAAAACCCAATGCAAGGATTACTTTTAAAGTGCATATATTTAAACCTGCCCCTCCATCTATTAGGAGACATTTTATTTTATGTTTATAGATGAAGGCTTCAATATGGAGGGATGCATTGTGTGGTTGGGTGATAGACATATCATATTTTTCTGTGAAAGATAAGAAATGGGGTGTAGTTAGATGACCTATCATGGCCTGAAATTGATCTTCAACTAGATTGGTTGGGATAGTAATTTCTAAGAGAGCTTTTTTGAGGATGGCTTTGTGAGATGGAGATAGACATAAAAGCTCCAAAATGGATATATGGACCAGTGTTTTATGGAGTTGGTCAAGGAAGTTGTATTGATTAGATGTGGAGGATAGTTTGGATGGATCCCCTTGAAGAGTAACCTTTCCACCATGAGTGGTCACATTACAATCAGGATGTTTATTTATAGTGATCACATTTACATGTGAGTCACATTCGGAGATGTGGTTAACAACATAATCATATGACACATTTGTTTAGTTGGCATTGTTACCACCGTTATTGTTTTGATTTGAGGAACCTCCCTTCTCATAGTTGGGGAGAAGATTCTTGAATGCCAAATGGTCATCATTGGATACATGTCCATCAATTTTTATTACTTTTTGATCAATCAAGTCTTGAATGATATTCTTTAGTCTTTGGCAGTCATTGGTTTTGTGACCTTTGCTTCTATGATATTCGCAAAAGTTTGAGTCTTTCCACCAAGAAGGTTTGAATTTAGGTTCATAATCCCGCATCATTGCAAGCATTATGAGATTGTTTGATATGAGCTTCCGTAGGGCCGATTGAATTGATTCCCCTAATGGTGTAAACTTTCAACAAGGAGGAAAGTTTGTGGATCGTCATTCATTGTTTTGAGGTTTGTTTGATGGTATACTATTTTGTGGATTTGATAGATTAAAGATTGGTTGTTTTGGTACCACATTTTTAGCATCAACAACCCCATCGTTTACAATTTGTTTGTTTTTGGTCTAAAACCTTGGCTTGTCAGTGTTATTACTTGAACTAGGGGTGTCCTTGTAGAGTTTGATTTGTCCCTTAGCTATCAAGGATTTCTCAATGAGTAACCCTATTTCAATGACCTTACTAAAGGAAGTAGGACATTGTATTTGTATTTGATAGCTCAAGTTAGCATTTAAGTTGTGAACAAACATCTCGATTAGTTGTTTCTCTGGGACATGGTATGGACACTTGCTAGCAAGTTGTCTCCATCTTTGTAAAAAGGAGGTGAAAGATTCTCCACCTTTTGGTTTGTTGTTACAAAGGTCCAACATTAAGATTTCATGCTCAATGTTGTAGGAGAAATGGGTCACAAATTTATCCACAAGCTCATTGAAGGTTCGGATGCCCGGAGGTAATTGAGAGAACCATTCCATTGCTTGTCCTCCTAAACTGCGTGGAAATAGTCACATAAGGTATGTTTCATTGTGAGCAACCTCTAAGAAAGCATCACTAAATTCTCTTATATGGTCACATGGGTCACCTTTTCCTCTATATTTATCAAATTTTGGAACCTCAAATCTTGGGGGAAAAGGTATCATGACCAAAGATTTGTCAAAAGGATATGGTGAGATATCCTCTAGTGAGTAGTGCTTTGTTGAAGTTCCAGCTTGGATTTCCATAAGTTGTTGTTGCAAGACTTGGATTTGTTGCGCTAATGTGTCCAAAGAGTTTGATCTATCCTTAGTCTTGTCATTTTTGGGAGCATCGGTGTCATTAGATGGGGTTGTTTCTTTCAATTTTGAGACATCAAAATTAGAGGGTAATTTAGTTCCTTGTTGTGCTAGCATGAGGAAGTATTTTTAGGGGTCCATGTTTATGACCTTGTCCATCATTCTTTGAAATTTAGGATCTTGCATATCACCAACAAGTTCTTCATGTTGGATTTCTTCCTCATCATCACTAGATGTAGCGGAGTGCTCACTATGGTTTGAGGGATCCATTTCTTTGTTTTTGTTGGTTTGGGATCTAGTTTGAACCATAAAAAGATCTGATGCAGGTGGAGTTGAATGGGATACTCGTGAAAGTAAATGAAATGTTTTTGGTAAGATGTGGTTGAGGGATGGTTGATTGGAATTTGGAAGTTTTTTCATTTTGTGATAAGATTTTCTAAGGTCTTCTCTTCATCTATTTGGTCAAACAAAAAGGTCTCGAGCTAAAATGGTATTAGCTATCAAAGTGATGATATAAAGGGAGTCAAATAGGGATAATTGGTAATGACTATTGATGTAGACTAGACCTTTATCAAGATGTTCTAGTGTCAGTTCAAGGTGGAGGATGATTAATCATGATAAGAAACTAACTAGTTTGTTTGATTTGGAGGATCTCAATGATACCTTAGTGGAAATCTTGGTTTTGGATGGCAAGGTATGCTATGGTAAGTGGAATGTTAGGAAATGAGTATGAAATAGAATTTTATGGTTCAACCGAGCTCACAAACTGAATCTAAGCAGTAATGGGTACCTAGAAATGATTTTGTTTCTCTCTCAAAATTTTAGGAATAAGCCATTGTCACATATCTGTGGGTTTATTTGCGCTGAAACATAGTTTAAATACATGTTTCTATGGTTTACATGTGCTGATCTGAATGTGTGCTTCTATTGTTTGTGTAACGTCAGAAAATGTCCCCTTGGGGGCTTTTCCCTCATAAGGTTTAGCTCCCAGGTCTTTAGCATGCATTTAGGACATCTTAGTTCATATTTTGGCACCCTGATGGAATGAGACCTAGGTTCTATGACAAATTGGACCTAGGTGGACCCCTTGGCTATACCCTGCCCAAAATAGGGGGGAGGACTTGGGCGCTCACGCCCTAGTCCTGCCCTATTTTGGGGTAGCCCTAATTTTTGGGTGTCAGTTTATGACCATTATTTGGGTCCTTTGCCGACACGGTAAGTTTGGATTATGGAAATCTTGGCGGGAGTGTTTGTAGTTGCATATAAAAGCATGTTTAGGCATTCATTTGTAAACTAGATTTCAACTAGATGATTACTACCAAGCTATAAGTGTTCTCAAGGTGATTCAAGGCTTTTATTGTGTTGCAAGAGTAGACTTGTGTGTTTTGTGTGTTGATATTTGCATATTTGAGCATCGATCTCCTCATGGAATGAAGAGCATCTTCCTCCCATGAGAGCTTCACTACAAGGTGACATTATATTGTGTTTTCATCATTGATTCCTTTGGTTTTTGCCTCTGCCTCACAAGGGCACACACTCTTTATCTGACAATAGTGTTTGAAGACTTAAGTGTCCTTCGGGGCTTGACTAAGGCAAGCCTCTAAACACCACAAACCCCAAACCAAATCTTGTGATTGCAGGTTACAGGTGTCGTATTTGGGAAGAGTGAAGTTATAGGAAGGATTGGAAGGCATCAAGGATTTGGGATCTAAAGATAAGCAGGACACAGGAGCATTTCTAGGACTTGGGCACTCGCTCTAGTGTCCTTCGCAGACAAATTACCAAAAACAAAAGTTATAGGGCTGATCAGTGTCAGAAGGAGGTCCAGATCCCGCAAAGAAATTGGTACCATGGACTTGGGCATCCACTCCAGTGTCCCCAACTGTTTCACCTTGGAACCCCAAAAATAGGTATTCTGTGATTTGGTATTTTGTTCTTGTCTGCAAGAGCTTTTTCTATTATTCATCAATTTTTTTGCCGTATTTGCATAATTAGGGTTTTAATGGTCAATTAAGCATAAGAGAAGGAAATTTGATAATTAAATTCCCTAATCCAAGTTTCCCTACATCTCACAGTGACCTAGGGTATGATATACTACTCACCACTCGACCCTAGATCCTTGAATGTTAAGTGGAAAGGTGGATTTAAACATCAAAACACTAAAACATTAACAAATCCAATTTTCCCCTAAACATTTTGGTGAACCCGTGTTTTTAAACTTAAATTGCAACTTTTTGAGTGTGTGTCTTCAGATTTGGATTGATTTCATTCATTCATATAGTCATTCATTTTATTGCATTGAGAAAAATTCAAGAAAATTGAAAATTTTGAAAAAATTCAAAAAAATTGCATTGTTTGGCTTACTAAATTATATCAATTCTTTCTAAATTTTCATAATTCATGATTTTTCCATCAGATATGATATAAAATACAGAAAAATCCAAAAATTCATAAATTTGCATTGCATTTTCATTATTAATTTGCTAGGTTTTTGTAGAAATTTTGGCAATTTTCATTTAACATAGTAATTCTAAAATCTAGGGTTTGTAGGCAAAATCTTTTCTCATATTTTTCTACTAGTTTTAGAGGCTCATTCAATTAACATTTGGCTGTAGTCTTGCATTTTAGTGTAAATTTGCATTTAGATTTAAAATATTTCCATTTTTGCATAGAAAATTTTAATAAAAACTAGCAATTTTGATGCATTTTCATTAAATTTACATGGGCACTTTGCATGTTCAAGCTTGAAAATTATTTTCAAATTTGAGATTGTTTAATCCCCATCATAAATTAGACTTCAAAACATTCACATAGCATTTTGTCCCAAGATCTAAAACCTAGGGCTTCAAAAACAACGATTTTCACTAAATTTGGCCTTATCGACTCTATAATCTTGCACCATAGATGTGTTGTGAAAAGTGTTTTTGCATTAATTTTCTGTTATCAGGGTAATAATTTTCTTCCCCTCATAAAAATCTTCACAACACCCTTTTATCAGGCTCTTGTTGTGAAAATTCGGTGAAAAACTACACATTTGGCTATTTTTGCCCTAGGGTTTGACCTAGTTTGCACTCCAAGCATGTTGTGACAAATTTTATGGACTGAGGTGACTAATATTATTGATATTATTTGTTTTACCTCCTGAAATTTATTACAACACCTCCTTTTCTAGGTCTTGGAATTGAAAAACTATGAAAAATAGCCTATTTTTGCTATATTTTCACTAGGGTTTTACCTTAAGTGGCACTAAAAGCATGCTATGTTGGGTATTTTGACATTAAGTGGCTGTTATTTCTAATATAATTTGATTTCCATCATCATTTTCCTCACAACACCCTTGGTTATGCCCTTTTGCATTGAGTTTTGATGAAAAAAGTGCCTATTTTGACATATTTTCACTATATTTTGACTTGGCATTATCTTGGATTTGCATCAAGAGTGTGTTGAGAGTGATCATCTTGATGTTTTGGACTGATATCAGACATATAATTTTCTTCCCTTGATCAAAATCCTTACAACATCCTTTATTCCATTCGTTTGAATTGAAAAAGGTACCAAAAAAATAAAGCATTTTGGCCTTTAATCATATCTTTCTCTTAGGATTTGTTTTCTTAGTTTGTGCATTGTGTGTTGTATGCTTTTGTATACATGCTTCCCTAAAAACAATATCCCTTTGAGAAGAAGTAAAAGGTTAATGGGATCTAGTGCTCTTGACGAAGTTGGTACTTTGGACACCCTCTTTACAAAAGGAGAAACTCAAATTGTGCAAGATATTATACATCCTCCAACCACAATGGAAGAAAAAACTTTTCATGATGTTGATAACACTATTGAGGCAATAGGAATGTATCTGATGAGCAAATAGGAAAATTGGATAAAGAGCTAGCTGAATTTTAATCATTTATGGAAAATGAGAGAATAGCCGAAGAAGCTGTCCCTACAATTCATAATATAAGAGAATTGATAAAAGAAGGACAATATGGTGTTAATGCAGTTCATGGTCTAGCACATATTGTACAAACCAATATCATGTTGGTGACCAAATGTGCGCAAATGATAAATAACACTCTATCACCATCTCATACTCAAGATTCGACACCTATACTGACTACGAGAATATCCACTTTTACATAAACAATCTTAACAACTAATCCGAACACTTGTAGTGATACTACCACTGGTATTGGAGTATCTAATGGCACCAATTACAAAGTTGTGGGATTTAATTATCAAAATTTGGTTCCTAAAGGGACCTCTTCTATGAATAATTGTTCTCAACCTCCTATCTATTCCACTCATTTCCATCCACCTATCATTATGGCCAACCACCATTAACATATCCTTGGCCTCCGCCTATTATATCTCAAGTTCAATCACCTCCTCACCTTGGTTCCAGTTCCTCACAACAAATGACATCTCCAAATGATGCCATCCTAAACCAACTTTTACAGGGCATGACTTCTTTGCAACAAAAGGTAACAAATTTGACAAACTCTTCACAGCCTAGTCTACCAACATATCATGCTCGTAATCCATTATCCTATGCAATTTTGAGAACCCCTATGCCTGAGAGGTTTGAGACTCATCGCTTTGAAAAATATGGTGGAAAAAGAGATCCCAATATTCATGTGGCAGCATTCACAACTATGTGTAGTGATTTTTATTTTGAAGAGGATTTGTTAGCAAAACTTTTCCCGCGATCTCTCAAAGATACTACTTTAGAATGGTTTTTCTCATTGCCTCCAAATTCAATACACTCCTTTTCACAATTGATTGATCAATTTTTATAACATTTTCAATCAAACATCAGACACCAAGTCACTCTTATTGACTTGGTTCAATGCAAACAAGGTTTGAAAGAAAAATTGACTGAATTCATTAGTCAGTATCAAGGACTTTATGCATAGATTCACTATTAGATGAAAGATGAAGATGTTCAAAAGATATTCATTACAAATTTTCAACCTAATATTCGTGATAAAATCCTCTTGATGAAATATAACTCCTTTCAACATTTATGCACCACTCTTCGTGATTATCAACTTTCGTCTAGTCAATATGAAAATCAAAACTCATTAGCTCAAGTTGGTCAATCCATGGGTGGATCATCACAAAACAATTTTAAGAGGAACAATAATAGGAGTTTCATCAAGATCAATGGACCAAATACGAATGTGTCTGCTATAAATAATCCAAAGAAAGCATCATATCAACCAAGAAAGTTTACTCCAATATCTGAGTCTTATCATTCTATCATGAACTAAGCTGTGAGTAATAACATTCTAAAGCTTCCCCAATCAAGCCTGTTGATCCTAGTAAACAAGGACCTTACTTCAATGCTAACGCCTTCTGTCATTATCATCGGACACAAGGACATGACATTGAATGATGTATGTGTCTTAAACATGAGATACAAGACATTATTGATTCAAATGTCTTCCAGGTATCGAGTGTGAATGATAATGGAAATAAGTCGGTTGCTCCACCGAATTAGAATTTACAAATCTTCACTAATCCTTTCCCTAAACATACTAAAAACAATATGGTGGAATAGGGTTTAATGGAAGTAGACGAGAATGATTACTTGGAATATGATAGTATCGTGGGTATGATTGAAATAGATAAGAAACCAGTGGATAATCCACCTCGTCCATGAAGAAACAAAATTTATGCTGAGGTTCCTCCTCTGTTATCCTTATATGGATCAGGAGATATTCGAAATGCATTAGAAAAGAAAGAACAACAACCGATATAGACAAGTAAGATGGTATAGGATGATTCCCATTACCATTCTAGAAAGATTCAACAATGAAAACTCGCTAAAAATTGAAAAAGAGCAAGATGACAATCAATGGTTAGAAATAATAGTGGTTCCCCCCCTCATAAGCAACAAAAAGTCTCATTTAAACAAGGGTTTAAAGAACAAGCATCATATGATAACAAACAAGACTTTCATAAGAACCACTCAAATTTTTCATTAAACATGATCGAATACCTCTCCAAGAGGTTCAAGAACTCCAAGATATAATATGAAGATCCTACAGGTAAGTATCTCTAACCCTTTATCTCTTTCGTGATGTGCTTCCCCTGTGATGTGTTATGTGTTGTTTAGGCCTCCTGGGATGACCTCAGATTCTCCCGTAAGGTTCAGGATACCAGGAGACCACCTCTATTGTGACCTTCTATTTGTATCATCATTCTTGTATATTGCCTCTCTCTCTAATTTCATTTTGTGTGTTGTGTCTTACGAACATAGCATTGTGGTTGGCGACTTGGGGGCACCCTCCTACGTGACTATCCCTAAGACTTGTTTCTCCTCTCTTATTTATTGTTTCCTTCCTCTAGTGTTTCCACCTCGTGGGCGGATGACGACAAACATTTATACTGATGCAGACCTAGTGTCCCTTTCGAGAGCAATCAAAAAATGGACTTAGGTCCTAATATGATGATGGGGTTGTATATCTTATTAGACACTTGGCTAGTGGAAGCACTCGTGCTTTTCGTGTAGTGAATTTGATGATGTTTCTATCGCATTTACAAACCTTAACAACACTGCTGCTCTATGCACCTTTGTTTGCCTTTGAATCTGGCCTTGGTGGTTCTCGATTCAGAGAGCTTCATGATATAGCCCCACTATTATCCTCAAACTCCGGATTCATTATATAACCTTGGCTCTTTGTGTGGTTAATCATATGCATTGATGTTATTGTTTATCATAATCTTATAGACACTGACATGTTTCTTGCAGGGATGTGTTTATGGGAACATTTGGCAATCGTAAAATACATGTCACCTTCGAGGGGCATGGGCTTTGCAAAAGTCAATGCTCCCTTGTGTGTTTTATTCCTACCTTAACGTGCTTGATATCGATACATGATATCAACCACCTTAAGGTGGGGGCATATATAAGGTTAGTTGTCTGTTATAGATATTAGCAATGTGTTTGACCTCAGATGCAAAGACTTGTGTCCTAAGGTAGTGCATCGTGTATGCTGAGTTTGTTTGCAATCAACCAATCAATCATGTAAGACCTCTATGGAGGTAGGATATCAAGCATATCCCTTTTATCTTAAGCCCTCTGCGGAGGCAGGGATGGTGCATTTCTTGGAGCAGATTGCATCATCTTGTCATTTTCAAAAGTCCTCTATGGAGTTAGGGAACAGTTTGTGACTAACTCAACCCTTAAGCATGTTTTTGGCGATTGTTGTGGTGAAGCCCAATCATCGGTGTGTACCTGTAATGTGCCTGAGATGGTGCTGGACCTAGAAATAGGTACACTCCATCACTTGTCTGCCGTGTTTTCTCCGTGTCTTCAAGTGTGTGTGTTTTGGCGTGCTTGTTTTGCGTGGTGTGTTTGTTGCCCCATATCCAGAGACCAGCACCTTCGGGTAGTGCTTCCTGCATTTTGAGAGGTTTTGTGTCTTGCATGTGTGTTGCCCCATATATACAGAGACTTGTACCCTAGGGTAGTGCATCCTGTATTATGGGAGGTTTGTCTACTCTTCAGTACTTGCATTTGCATTTCATATATATGAGAAAAAAGAAAAGAAAAGATATCATTTCTATCTTCCATGCATTAATGTGTCTTCTATGCATTAACTGTATTCTCCATGTTCTATGTGACTGTAACTGTCTTCTCCATGTTTTGCGTGCCTATTACTATTTTCTATGTGATTGACATGTCTTCTCCGTGCTTGGTGTGTTTGTTGTGTTTGTGACTTTACTTTAATGCATGTATTGGCCTTGCATTTATACATACATTAAAGTGGGGGCTAAATGTAATGTCAAAAAATGTCCCCTTGGGGGCTTTTCCCTCAAGGTTTAGCTCCCGGGTCTTTAGCATGCATTTAGGACATCTTAGTTCATATTTTGGCATCCTGATGGAATGAGACCTAGGTTCCATGACAAATTGGACCTAGGTGGACCTCTTGAGCTATACCCTACCCAAAATAGGGGGGAGGACTTGGGCACCCGCACCCTAGTCCTGCCCTATTTTGGGGTAGCCCTAATTTTTGGGTGTCAGTTTATGACCGTTATTTGGGTCATTTGCCGACACGGTAAGTTTGAATTACAAAAATCTTGGCAGGAGTGTTTGTAGTTGCATATAAAAGCATGTTTAGACATTCATTTGTAAACTAGATTTCAACTAGATGATTACTAGCAAGCTATAAGTGTTCTCAAGGTGATTCAAGGCTTTCATTTTGTTGCAAGAGCAGACTTGTGTGTTTTGTGTGTTGATATTTATAGATTTGAGCATCAATCTCCTCATGGAATGAAGAGCATCTTCCTCCCATGAGAGCTTCACTACAAGGTGACATTATATTGTGTTTTCATCATTGATTCCTTTGGTTTTTATCTCTGCCTCATAAGGGCATGCACTCTTTATCTGATAATGGTGTTTGGAGACTTAAGTGTCCTTCGGGGCTTGACTGAGGCAAGCTTCTAAACACCACAACCCCTAAAACTAAATCTTGTGATTGCAAGTTACAGGTGTCGCATTTGGGAAAAGTGAAGTTGCAGGAAGGATTGGAAGGGATCAAGGATTCAGGATCTGAAGAAAAGTAGGACACAGGAGCATTTCCAAGACTTGGGCACTCGTTCTAGTGTCCTTCGCAGACAAATTGTCAGAAACAAAAGTTACATGGCTGATCAGTGTCAGAAGGAGGTCCGGATCCCGCAAAGAAACTGGTACCTTGGACTTGGGCACCTGCTCCAGTGTCCCCAACTATTCTGCCTTAGAACCCTAAAAACATGTATTCTGTGATTTGGTATTTTACTCCTGTCTGCAAGAGCTTTTTCCATTATTCGTCAATTTGTTGTCGTATTTGCATAATTAGGGTTTTAATGGTCAATTGAGCATAAGAGAAGGAAAATTGATAATTAAATTCCCTAATCCAAGTTTCCCTACATCTCACAGTGACCTAGGGTATGATAGTGCTCGCCACTCAACTCTAGATCCTTGAATGTTAAGTGGAAAGGCAGATTTAAACATCAAAACACTAAAACATTAACAAATCCAATTTTCACCTAAACAGTTTGAATGCACAATTTTATGTATGCGTAGAAATAAGTTTTAAATGCACAGCAAGAAGGTTTGAATGCGCATCAGGATGTGTTTGCATGGAAAGAAGTATCAAATGTGTTGTAATAGGTTTCAAATGCGTTGTTCTGCCTTTTTGCAATGTTTGATCAATTTTTCTTGTTTTCAAGGATGTTTTGCTAAGCAATCTAAGTGTTTTGCTGATGATTTTGTTTCAGTTTGTTGCAAGAAAACACAGTAGACAAGAAGATTCCATAGTGTTATACAAATTTTTGATCCACATTTTGCAAACAAGTACAATTCCTATGGTTGTCAAGTATAATATTTGTTGAGTCCCAACTTGGATTTCTCCAGCCACTTGAATCAAGGCAGATAGTTAGCAACTTGGTAGCACTGGCTCCCCCTTGCACGTCACTCACTTCTCTGGCATACCAAGTTACAGTTCCTCCGAAGAGTTGAACTTTCTATCTCTACACATGATTAGTGTATGACGTTGGACGGCTTCAGAGGTCTGACCTCCTGCGTCAACAAATAGAAGGATTTGGACTTCTAAAAATAGTGGTTCTTAATAAGGGCATTCGTTCAGGTGGTTATACATGTGGCAATTCACTCCATTTAGGAGGCTTCCCAATCTATAGAGGTTAGGCTCTACAAGTTTAAATGCACCACAAGGGTACTCTAGGAAACATTCATTGGTATAACACATCAACACATGTTGTTTACGACTTTCATAATAAACACATTTATTTATAGCATCTTGAAAGTGGCTTGGCTTTAGCCCATTACCATTCGAGGTCGTCCCACTTGGAAGAAATGCAATCCCAAGGGCAGGCCTCTTCCAGAGGTTGAACAAATGAAACGATGGGTTTGACATTTTGGTCACCCAAGATGGGGAGAGCATAGGCCTATCACCATTTTACAAGCATAGTAGACACTGGTTCATGAACCCTCTAGAGTTAATCTAAATGTGATATAATCTACCAAGCACAAGATTGACATGATAGCATAAACATGAAAAGATAGTTGATTTTAACCCCCTAAACAAACTATGTGAAGATTGTTGTTGAAGATTTGATCAAGTTACTTTCCCCTAGTTATGCTAGATGTGGATTTGTAAATGCAAGATTCACTTGAAAGATTTGTTCAATTTTAACCACGTAGTTGGGACTATGTGAAATTTGTATGCAATTTGTATGAGAAATGATTTACTCCTAATTAAAGCTAGATGAAGATTTTTGTATGCAAGTTACATGAACAATGATTTACTTCTCCTAATTAAAGCTAGATGAAGATTTGTATGCAAGATGTAACTAAAGATTCCTAAACCTGCTTTTAAACCTGCAAGAACATTCTGTCAATAGCCTCCATTGATGACTGATAATACCTGCAACCAAGTTAGTATCAAAAATTTTACAAAATCAATACAAATCTCTGACAGGAATCAGATGCACTGAAACAGACAATGGATGCATAGGAAGACAGTTTAAATAAGTAGAAAGACAGATGCATAGAAAGAACTTGCGAATGCGCAGAAACAAGTCTTAAATGCACATAAAGAATGAAAGTGCAGGAAGAATGATCAGATGCGCAGAAAGAAGTTTCATATGTGCCGGATTGCTCTTTTCATCATGGATGCACAAGACTAGAAATTTGAATGCACCGGAATGATCTATCACAACTACAACTTCACAAAAAAACTTAAATGGAGGTTAAAAATGGGGCAGTAGCCCCATGGTGGGCACCAAAATGTGATTGAATTTCTGAAACATAGTAGAAACTATCTAAATATCCAATAACTTCAATGAAAATGAGACAAATGCAAGTAAATAAAAGATAATACCTTTGCAAATAGATTTACCTCGTGTCTTCCATTGTTGCCTATCTTTATTTGATCTTGTGTGATTGTAGAGCTCTTAGAAGTTGTACTTCCTTGCTGTTAAGATGACAAAGATCAAATGGCTATGTGGAGGATTATGCAATGAGACTACAATGCAATAACTAAAATGAAGGATGGGGACAATGATATGTTGCCATGGTTGATGATAATGAGATGGGGATAATGAAAGCCAGATGCAAATGAAATGGAGCCCAAGGCACTCTTGGGAGCTATGAAGGAATTTCTACAAAATAAGATTACTAAAAGCTTGAGTGGTTTAAAATGGGTGTGAGGACCTTGCTTTTATAGGCTTAGGAGAGGCCAAGTCCAAGTGTCAATAGATCCACGACTAGAGGAATTATCTGTGATGTGTATGGTTGAGATGGATTTGAGGGAGATAATCATGGGAAATGTTCCTACTACGTTTACAAGGTAGAGGAATATGTGGATCCATGAGCCACATGTCATTGTGCTCACAAATGCCCTGTGAGTTAAAAGTGGAAGACTTTGAGGAGATTGTGGAAGGACTCTTGATCTATTGGAATGTGAGAGATGAACTAGAATCAGAAAGACAAGTGTCTTTGTCCTTGGAGATGATTGAGAAATAATAGGACACATGTGGGTGAGGATAATTAGCTAATTAAATATTAAAATATTTAATTATGTGTGCAACATGGTGAGGTGTAAGGTGAGGTGGAAGAATGACATGGATGAGATGATGTGGAATTATAGAATTTAGGATTTTGCAATAGAGGAATTTGTGATTAATTAAACAATTTAGGATTATTTAATTATATGAGACATTAGAGGAATTAGGGTATTTAATTAAATAAATTAATTTTTATTTAATTATTAGAAGAATAAGAGAAATGTGAACCATTTAAATAAATTAGGATATTTATTTAATTGATAGAAGAATAAGAATAAAATAAATATTAAAATATCTATTTAATTCGACTCGAGCCATTTTTAGGTGTGTATAGGAGCCAATAATAGATTTATTACAAAACAAAGAGGATGTAAATGGTACAATAGAGTGATATTTATAGTTTGTAAGTATATTGTAATTCTTAAGTTTCATTTTTTGAGCACTATTTTACTTAACTATTAATGTGTCTTATTCTAGGTAGGCATTAGAGATATTTTAAAGCAAAAATATAAATATATTTTACTTTAAAATCTCTTTAATGTGGGGAGCTTTTACCTTCATGTGGTTTGTCCTTTTAATAGAGAATATTTATTCTAAAAAAAGAAGCTCAAATACAATATACTTAATTAATTTTTTTCAATAATTTTTTTTTGCTCCGTAAATTGCTGACATTTAAACTTAACCAAAAAATTAACCAGTATGAAAACCAAACAGTGGCTAGGGGACTAACCCTAACCAAGAAAACCCTATCTACTCATATTAGCCAAAAATGCATCCAACCCATAACAATGGATGCAACAAATTAAATACAACTAGTCATGGAACTTTCGAAGCAGCCATAGAGGATTTCCTATTATAAGTTGTATCTCCACTACTTGAAGGCTCTTTTGCTCCACATTTGGAGTTGGAGTGCATAAGCCTATTGAACACTATCTCCTATTTCTTTCTCTTACTTTGCACCAAAGTCCAGTTTCAATCTAAACCCCCCACTTCCACAACCTTATCTAATTTCTCTGAGGAATTTTATTTTCCCTCGATAGCTATGTTTTCTATCTAAACTACTAACTCCTTATTAGGCTTAGGTGCCATAGTAGCCTTGATGCTGTCCTTCCCGTCAGGAGAAAATCTCTTAGTGGATCTCAAAGAGTCTTGCGGAGCGATTGGTGTATCCCTATGGTTGCCCTCCCTGCCCATTGGTGAAGCCACGAGATTTAGGACACTCTGGTGAGGGTCTTCTTTTTCCACTGAATAGTGATGGGGCGATACATTTTTCCACCAAGTAGCCTGACTACCCACTCTTCGCTTTGAGAAAAGAGCAGTAGTATGACTGGTACTGAAGCATCTGCGACAGTGAAAGGGTAAACCCTCATAATCAATCATTTGACTCCAACACCCGCCAGCAAAATTTAGAGAGATATTAGCTGGGAGATCTTTAGAAATATCCATCTCCACTAGGATGCGAGCATAGGTGGTGTGCAAATAATTGGCAGAGCCCTTGTCCACCCCCAAAAATTTCCCCAATGAGTTACCTATAGATTCAAAGCAGGCATCAAACCAGAAATGTAATGGAAGATTCAGAAGTTTTACCCATATTGGAATCACATTAAATGATTCTGTGGAAGGGTTGAAAGAAAGGTGCCACAGTTTCAGCATGAGCGGAAAACTCTCACAGAACCATTTGTAGTTGCACAAAATTTTATTTCTATCCCTTTCATTATCAGAGGCCACCACAAAAAACCCTCGCACACATGGATAAATTTGAGTGTCCCCTTTGAGATGGGGATCCTAGTTGTCTTTAATCCATTGATGAAGCACCGGTAGACTTGGCCAAAACCCTTTGAATCTCCCTATCAACCCCAACTTCGAGAAATATGCTACATGCTCAGCCACCTTTCTGCAAATCTCCTCTCCGAAAGTCATAGAGGGAGAAGATAAGGCGCTTTGGAGAGGCTGTGTGTGTTTTGCCTCCTTCCCCAATGGCCCATGCAGAGGTCTATCGCCACACCCTTGGCCATCTTCATTCCCATGAGGATTCCTAGCACTCCTCTTCTTTGTTTGCCAATTATCCAGAGAGCCAGAAGTATTCCTAGCCTCCAAAGCTCATCCCAGTGCCGAGTTCTTTAATATTATGCATAGGTTTTTTTCCCCCATTTCCAGCCACATGTTGGATAGCAAAACCCTAGCACTCGCCCCTTCATTTGGCACTTCTTTGCCTGTCCGTTGAGGGAGAGGGATAAACAAGAGCAATCTTTGAAGGAGTGTTTGTCTTTGTAGATCCACTCAAAAGATTTACAGAAGCGACGCCATTTTTTAATAGGTTAATTTTTTTCAATAAATTAATAAAGTAAATTTATGTAATTAAATTATAAAATTATTAAAATAAAATTATATTTAACTAATTTCTTTTAGTAAATTTATGTAATTAAATTATAAAATTATTAAAATAAATTTACATTTAACTAATTTCTTTTAGTAAAGTAATTAAATAAAATTATTTAATTAAATTAAAAAATTTTTATCTATTGCAGCGAGTTGGGTAGAATTCAAATGGACAAATAAATAGATTATAACACAAATAAATAGTTATAGCACAAAGGACATAAATCAAATGGATAAGTGGCTAACATAAGTTGCAATAATTCCTTAGACTATGATCCTATAACTAGGGCAAATAAATAGATTATGTGTGTACATGCATGTAATACATAGTTAGATAGGCTTTTATATGTGAGCATTATAGTGCTCTCCGTAAAAATTCCTTGAACCTCCTATGGGTGCAAGTGCTAGTTATAACACAAAGGGTAGAACTCAAATGGATAGGTGGCTAACATAAAGTGAAGCAGTGACAACAATTCCTTTGACTAGGGCTTAAATTTGATGGCCGTATAACCATATTTAATGATTTTTAAGGTAAAATACAATTAACACATAAGAGAAAAAAAATTGGACAAACCATCACAAATTATAGTAAAATATATATTTAATGTATGATATACTTTTAAAAATAAAATTTATTTTCACTTTTGGAAAAAAATTCTAAATAGATAACCATCACAAAATATTGCTTACAATCAGGGTCGACTGTCAAATTTAAGTCATTCTAGGAGTTGTCCCAGTTGCGTGCCCATTAAAAGGAAACTTGTAGAAGAAATTCACTGGCATAGGAAGAAAACTAAAGATCCACATGGGTCCAAGGAAGACTTGAGCTACCCCTTTCACGTTAACTTCAAAAAAATCTTGGAATTTTTCATATAAAATGTTGTTTCCAAATGAACTGATTAAGCCTGTGCAAAAAACTCAATTTCCAGTTCAGATGCATGGAAATTTCTCTGATACCAGTGACCTGCAAATAGCAAGAGAGATCATGATCATCCATTTTAGCACAAATCAGTAATGGAAATGGAAAATTCCATATGTGACTGCTTCTCCTTGGTCTGAAGTAAAAAGAAGGCCGATTCCTCTCATCAATAGAAACTTTCCACCATGCAAAGTTAGAAGGTACCAGGAGTGGAAGAAAATCTGAAAACTCTTGCCAAAATGTAACCCTAACAAAAAAGCCATAACGAGAAAGCTGATTTAAGAAGCTTGATAAGAATGTTTGTCTTCATTGATAAGACAAGATAAAAATTAGGTCTCAAATCCTTCAGCATAGTGGCCAACTTGAGGGAAAAACTGGAAATCCTCCTTCAAACTCAGATTTGCCAACCAATTACCAGCTTTATTTTGTTCCCTACTAGCATGCAAAAACTTGTGACAAGATTCTTTTCATACGCCCATTCTGAATATTTCTATTTTGTGTGCCATTAATGATGCTAGAGTCACCATCAATAATCAGATTATGAACCCCAAGTTAAGCTCCTAATTTGAGGCTACATGTGAGTTCTTCAGGTTCGGCTATGTTGGTAGAATTAATTCCCATTAAGTCCCAAAAATAAGAACTTCTCCCTTGTGGTTCTTGAAAAGAGCTCCCGCCGAGAGGAACCAATATTCTTCTTGGAAGCCCCGTCACATATCAATTTGATCCATCCAGGTGGAGGGCACCATTTCTTAGATTCCTTCTTAGCTATGATTTTTTGGGGAATAACATTAAATATTTCCTAATATCTACCCATTTCCTCAAAATAGCAACTTCTCCATGATTTGATTCCTTGGATTTAGCCATTTTGAAGTTGTTATGTATCTAGAGCATTCCACTAGAATTTCTTTCCCCACTTTATCTTGGCTCTTCCATATACGATGGGAAATTCTACCATTCCTTCCAAGCCCTATCTTCCAAGCTATTAGACTTGGGCCAAGTTCCGAAGGGTGTTTAGATTGACCAGGGATGACCAAGAATTAAAGAAATCTTTGAAGCATATTCTAATCACTCATTTGATTGAAACTATAAAAAGGGTTCAATATACCTTTGGCATAGTAGAGGATTAGATGATTACAATCCTCTTCCTAGATGAAAGTACTTAGGACACCTTTTAGGTCTCAAGAAACCCTACTTCTCGAGTTGATCCCAAGTGAGGATCTTATCATGACACACTAACTAGAGGAAGGACTTATCCTTGGGCTAGACTTTGGAATTTCATATCTCAGCTCACGAGAAAAGGGAATTGGTAATACCCCTTCGAGTCACTAACTAAGAAAATACTAGTACCATGCCTAGACCAACCAAAGGAGTCCACTTTTTAGCTCTAGATTAGTATGAAACTTTAAAAAGAGATAAGATGCATTGCCAAGCTTCATTCATAACATCATGAAGTTTTTGAAGAGATTTCCATTTTTTGGAGATACCATATGCTTCCTCTTTTTCCTCCCAATAGTCTCTAGCCTTTACACCCCAATTGTTCTTGAGACCGGTTGCAATCCTATTAAGCTCATGGTCCTCTTTAAGAGGTTGATTAGAGAGCCAACAATCATCCCAAAAGGCTATTGTACTTCCATTCTAGATACTCCATGGTCTAAGCGTAGTAGTCACACACACTATTGTTATTTCACCTCTTCACTTAGCTTGCATATTTGCCTACACTCAACATGCACTACACAACTATAACATAACTCTACAAATAACAATTTAGCACACTAAGGAGCATCTAATCCTTGTGCATCCTTTCATAGTACTGCTTGGCCATATATTTTAGCCTTATACATGGATGCACGTGCCTTCACTTGGATACACTCAGTTTGGTACCATACGTGCTCGACACCTAGCCACACCTACACCACCTATTTTACCAACCCTGTATGTGTGACACTTGGAACCATACAAGTTCAACACCTATCATGCTCCTATTGACATGACATGCATACCATATGCTTTTGACATTTGTTAGCATCTTGTTAACAACCCCTTTGTATAAATAGCTATCATATATAAGGTACACATAGAAAAGTTCATACCAATAAGATTGTTGTATACATAATATTGTATATATCTTCTTCATGCAATACATGTACATTGTGAAGTCTCCTACTTTTTTTGAATGTGCATTTGTATACTTATCTAAAGTTTCTTATACATATTCTACAAATTTTGTAGGTTATTACTTCAATTTGTAGATTTTTCCAGATCATTGATATTAGAGCTTTATTTTTTTTCAACATTTTCATGCAATTCAAACATGCTCACAACATCAACATAAGGATCATGCCTCTAGTTCAACATTTGAACAATCGCATGAACACCAAGAGTAGATAACAATTGCAAAAGAGTGTATGCTTATGGATCTTATAGAAGTGCAACAATTTCTCAATCCAAGCTTAGAAACATAATGGTAGGATATTTTTCAAACATTTTTTGACTTCATGACAAATTGGACCAACGTGGATACATCTTGGACGTACTACTATAGTGCATCATCACAATTCTTTTAGGGTGCAAGTCAACCTTCACATTCTTGTATTAGATGGTAAAATCAATAGCATAGTGTACTGGACAATTGGATTAGATAGATTGAATCATATTTCTTTGTTGAGAATTTTATTGGCACTTCAAATATCTCATTCCTAACGCTAAAGATGTTAGCCACATTATATCACTAGTGGTAAGAAACTAGTGCACAACATGCTAGGGACCATGATCCCATAAAAATTAGAGTGACTTCATCAATTCTCTACAAGATGAATACCATCCCCTCTAACATCATGAGAATGAATACATGAAGTTTCAGCAAATGTATCATCACAAACATCAAATGGTCGAGTTTTACACCAATGACTTCCACATGTGACTACTCTGTGTGTCTATATGAGGAAATTCCATAACATCCTCAGGTCCTCAAATACATTAGTAGATATTCACCTCTTATTTGCACCAAGACGGACTTCCATATGTTGGACACTTTGGGCAAGTCCAAATTTGAAGCAAAGATAAAGATGAAGCAACAATGACTATCTCTACATAAAAGAAAATAGATGCTCAAAATTTTTTGTTTTGATGAATCATGCTAGAGTGCATTAATGTGCAAAGGCCACAACATAACTTTCAACCACCATCACCAAACCCCAAGTCTCCCAAGACATCTACAATAAATAGGGATAAAGAGAAGCAACCATAAAGTTCATAGTGGTGTAACTATCACAACTCCCACTCTCATAGTGACTCTGATTGCCATGACAAACAAACCCTTGTTGCACAGGCAATGCTAGATTGTGTTAATAATGAAGAGACTAAACAAGAGGCCCAATGCCTCAACACATGTACTCTAGCTAATACTTTAGCAGAACAAGAGTGAATTTTCCACATGAAGTACAAGGTTAATGGTAAATTGTGCATGTTATCATTGATAGTGGTAACCAAAAGAATATCATTACATAAAATGCAATGCAACACATTGGGCTCCATACTAATTCTCATCCAACCCCTACTCTTTGATATGTCTACACCATGGCAAAAAGATACATGTAAGTCACCAATGCATAGTTAATTATGTTATTAAACCTACACATGGCATAGTCACTTGTCATGTCACACCCTTAGAATATTATGATATTTTTCTTAGGAGGATTTTTTTCTACAATCATGAGGGTACTTACAACATGAAACCCCAGTGCTAGAGAATTCACATTGGTGATTGGTACTTCAAACTACAAGAAATGTCACCATGATCTAGACTAACAATGGTATCAACTAAATAATGTAGAAAAATAATTACACACTCAAAAGTTCATACTTATGATGGTTCATGTAGAGAAACCTATTTAGATAAGCAAACACACCCTTACAATGCGCAATCTTGTGTCCATTGTATCACAACAACATCAATTAAACATTGTTTATGATAGTATAATGAAGTCTTCATTGATCATGTAGGTCTTCCCATGCACTACTCAATGCAACATATAATCAACTTAATTCCAATATCTCCTCTTCCAAATAGCTCTTTATATCATAGATTAGTTTGGGAGAACAATGAAACCTTACACCAAGTTCTAGTTTTGGTTGATCAAAGAAGGATTATAACAAGTTTGTCCTCTTGCTGTAGTCCCATTGTGCTCACACCCAAATAGGATGGTATATGGCACTTTTTCATTGATTACCATGCACTCAACAAGATCTTGGTGAAAAATAGGTGTCCCCTCCTTTGCATTGATGTATCTTTGGATCAAGTTCATGGAGAATGCTTTTTCACCAAAATTAACTTGAAATTACGATATCATCAAGTTCTAATCTAATCAAAAGACATCTACAAAAATACATTCAAAATAGAAGAAGGGATTTATTAATGGATGATTATGCCTTACTATCTCACCAATGCTCCTATGACAATCATGAACCTAATCAATGATGTCCTCCATGCATTCATCAATTCATTTGTCATTGTATACTTGGAAGACATCCTTTTCTTTAGCAAGACATGGGAAGAACATGTGCCAAATGTCACAAAATTATTGGGTACATTGCACCAACACAAGTAATAAGCTAATCTTAGTAAATGCATCTTTGACACCACATAGAATCATTATCTTATTTACATTCTCAACCACTTTGGTATTCATGTTGATTGAGAGAAAATCAAGGTTATTCAAGGTTGTCTTGTCCCATGCAATCTCATAGTTTTGTGCAGCTGTTTTGGACTTGCTAATTTCTATTGAAGGTTTGTCGTCGGATTTTCACATATTACTTGGCCACGTAACTAGATTATTCACCCCAAGGCAACATTTCAACGGATTCTCACACAACAACATGCCTTCAATGAACTCAAACAATGTCTAAGTTCTACACTATTGTTGGCTCTCCTAGACATTGCACACTCATTTGAGATATAGACAAACACATTACACTATGCTTTTGGGGCATGATACTACAAAATGACCATCTTGTCACCTTTAACTTTTTGTTACTCTACTTACAAGAATTGGATCTATGCTATAGTATAGGCTATCAAGCAATAGTGCCATTGCATTCTTGTCAAATATCTACTATTATTAATTTTGACCATCAATCATTTCAATTCCTACACACACAAAATAAACTAGAAAATTCAAGGTATATGAAATGGATAACATATCTACAACAACTTCATATAATCATCAAGAATAAGAAGGGGTGCAATAACAAGGCTACATATTACCTTAGTTGACCACTAATTCATGCACTTACCAATATACTAGAGTTACACAACCGCAATTGCTTTGACTATGGATCACTATATTGTAGATAAGGATTTTGCATAGCCTTTCAAAATTCTCATGTACAAGGTACATATATGGTAGAATCTCACATTTCCAAAGGACTACTTTGTGTTCCCTCTAGTGCATCTATAATGACAAAAAATGCACACCATGCAATTTCATGTCATGTTTTGCACTCAACTTAGTGCCAATTCATGTAGCATGCCCTAGAACCACATAGGCCTAATCTTGAATTAATTTCTCCCAACTAAGTTTTTATCAAAGATATATACATCAATGTTAAGACCCTTCTAGACACATATTTTAAATTTGAGCAAAAATCCTTTGGACACTAGTGTGATGCATAAACATTTATGCGATGTGCTAGCATCCTATGTCATACAATGCCTCAAAATGAGCATTATGCATGCTATTGCCTCATAATGTCTCTCGACGGATGTAACACCATCACAGCTTCACCTTGCTATCTTTAGCCTTCCCTTAACCAAGGAGGGGATATTTTTTAAATTCATTCAGGGAGAAGGTATCTAGAAATTTTCTATGAAACACAATAGTGTTGTAGCTTGGATCTCTTGGAAGCTCTAATTATTCACAAATAGTAGATAGGCTATCTTCCTTGTCTTGATTTATCCTCTTTGCATTTCCATTCCCTTTACACATCTTGTAATTTCTTGTGATCTTTATGAGAACTACTCGAAACAATCACAAGGGAAGATTCTTCACTATGAGGTGTAGGCCTCTCCCAAAAGATTCCTCCAAGTTTCTTTCTACCATTGAAGGTGTTTTTAGTGAGTGGTGAACACTAGGTTTCTCTATAGAAACCCTTCTCATCTTTAACATTCAAATCCATGTGAATAAGGTAGTGAATTCTTTTGGTGGTTTTCTTTATCATATTCAATCATAGGGTGATATGTTCTTAATAGTTCTCACTCTTTAACATCTTGTTGATCTCATTTGCAAGAGTAGTGAATCAATAATCTCTTGATCATTATTTCGATCCAAAATCCCCTTTCTTATTTTTTTGTAATCATTGGTGCATACTGTAGACACCTAAAAATGTCTTCATCGCCAAATTGACTCCCAACATTCCTAAACATACCAATTTCCCTTCTAATCAATTAATTAAATTTTTATTTAATTAATTATCCATTCATCACCTAATTTTTCATCATTTTATCCCCTGCAATTGGATTAATTTAATTAATTCAATAGTCCAACCTTAGCCAATTAATTAAATAAATATGCAATATTTATTTGGTTAATTGCCCCTTTTCACTAAATCCAATTAATTAGGTAAATCATGTTTATCTAATTAATTCATCCTATTAATCAACCTATCCCTACGCTAGTTAATTAAATATCTATTATTTAGTTACGTAGCCTAACCTACACAACCCTAGACCTAGGATTAATTAAATAAAACCTTATTTAATTAATCTTGACCTCCCATTAACCCATTCCCTAATTTTTTCCAGCCATATTAATTAGGCTAATCACCCTAATTAAGATGGTCAAACCTTGATTAACACTCCTCCCCATATCCCACAAATAAAAAATTGAAATATATCTCATATAAATCAATTTTTTATACACATGTATCATAATCCTCATTTAATACCTCTTATACCCCTTACACATGTCATAACTCATTAATATCCACTCTTCCCCAAATAAATTTTTAATTCATTTTACTCTTCCCCATGTGAATTTTTAATTCACAAATAATCCATCTCACCCAACCTCATTTAATTCACCCCTTTCCCAAGATGAATTTAAAATTCATCTTTATTCCTAGCCCTCCATTCTTCAAGATTCCTCCACATCATATTCATCCTCCACCATTGATTTCTCAAATCAATTTCAACCATTGGATCAAAATCTCTCCAAAATGCCTATAAATACATCCTCCAAGCCATTTTATCATCCAATTTCTAAGTAGTGTTACCATGCTAAAAAATCTCTTGAGCTAGCTTGTGAGTTGCATTTGAGAGAGCATTTCACATTGAATCCATTATCTAGGGTATATCTAGGAGCTCTTGGGTGCATGCTTCTACAAACCCATCTTGGATTTGTGAGTCATAGTGAGGTATAATGCTTGTTTATGCACTTGTTTTATGTTTTCTCTATCTCACTTTGATTTCACTAATCACATTAGCACGCTCGGTGGGACCCACAAGGTCTCAATCTAACATCTTGTGTGAGTTTTTGTTGTTTTTAAACGTGTTTTGCAGGTATTAGTGTTATCTTCTTGTGCAGTGGCACCATTTACCTGTGTTTTAGCACTATTTGCGGCTCTAGTGGTGCCTTCCTAACACATCATTGCTTGTTGATTATTAACTCACGTGTTGTTTGTTTTTGGTCTTTTTAGCATCTTTTGCATCGTTTGCTCTTGTTTTTGTAGGATTTTATGCAGAGACAAGGGGAGACTATGTCAAATTTTTCTTAAATCAAACTTAACATATTCATATTTCCATCTTAGTTTGGTTTGATTTATTAGGCTATTTTGTGGTTGTATCTCATGTTTTGGACACCAAAGAAGACTAACAAGACCCCTTTGATGCAATATAATCAACACTTTGGTTAAAAAAACTTGTGTTTTTGCAGCCTTGACTACCTCTGCCTTGTATTAGCGCCATTGACACCCAAGACATCGCCTTCATCCACAATCAATCAAACTATTTAGACCTTTACATAGTGGTGCCTTTTCTAGTTCTTTTGGTGCTATCGTAAATTGTAGGGCTATATTTGTCTGTAACAACGCAATCCTAAGTTTTAGTGCTATTTGTAGTCATCGTAGCACCATCATTGTATTAAGCACCATATGTAACTATTGTAGCGCAATATTTGTAATCAGCGTAATCTGTAAACATTTTAACGCTATTTTCTAGGATAGTTAGGTTCCGTCCTGTGCTCTGTTAGTAGCATGATTTTAGGTTTTGGTGACACTATTTTTATCTGTTTTAGCACTATTTATTGTGCTAACATTGGGTTCTATGCAAGGTCTTCTATCTGTTTTGCAGGTCATTATCATTTGTCCAAGACCACTAATAGTTTTTGCAGGGTTTTTATTAGATTAGACAAACATTTCAATTGGTGCTCATAAAAAGAACCTTGCATGTTACTGTAGAAAACATTTCAATTGGTGCACTAAAATCAATCATTGGCTTGTCAAACAAACAACAAACAAACATTTCATTTGGTGTACCTAAAAAGAATCCTTTGTGTGCCTTAGCATAGAGAAAATTTGATATTGGTTCTCTAAAATTAACAAGTGTTTGCAAAGAACTTTAAGCACATTTTGATTTAGGTTTAAAAAGAACATTAGTGAGTGTTTGACGTGCTTGGTGCACTTGCACATTTTGTTACCCAAGAGTTAGAATCAAAGTATCCTCTCCCCTCACCTTCAAAAGGATCTTGGGTGAAGAGAAACAGTTCTATCCTCTTTTTTCTAGAAAGCGGGCTTGCCCTTGAGACACATCTGTATAGAGAACTCATTGGCACCCCAAGCGGTACTTTCATTTGGTCCACTATATGTAAAATATGATAAGGCAAAAGCCAAGTCCAAATCGGTATGAGCGCTTACCATACGATGCTAGCTCGAAAGGAAGTAGTACCTTTGCGTATCTGAAACTCCTAGTAGAGCTAGTTAAACCTTAAGTGGTTTATCAGATGCTCATAAGGTGCTGATCCCTTGGATGTACCCCCACTACGAACCAATGTTTTAGAAGCCCAAAACCCTCTACTTGTTGATACAAGAGGTTGGAAGATCACACTTTGATAGTCGTCCCACATTTTTGTGGCTTGTGGTAGAGATAGCAAAGTATCTTAAAGTTTACGAGCCTTGGGGACTTGGAACTTGGTGTGCCTAAGAAGTGTGTGCACTGTAAGGGGGAGCCCGTGCCCCAAGTTTCTGGAGCTATACACCACAAGTAGGCATGGCTGGGAAACCAAGTGGGAACTCAACAAGTATTGTCCTATCCTTGCCTTAGGTTGTGCAAAGTGCTTGTTAAAATATTTACATCTTTTCACAAACAAATATTTGGCTATTGTGTTCTATTGTGCTTGAAGTGTTTGCAAAAAACTTGCCAAGAAACAACACCATTTGAGACCTCATTTCAACATTTGATCAACCTTCACAACCAAAAAATCTAAATTTGCTATCAAAATCAACCTTTTTCCAAAGCATCGACCAACATTGACCTATTTTAGTGCTATTTTTGTCTATTTTGACTCCATTTACCTAAGTTTTGGCGCTATTTATAGACTGATTTGCTTGAGACTTTAGAAACTTATTTTGGGATCTTTAGGGCTTGCCTATCCATAATCCATAACCACATTTCTGAAACTTGCCAAAACCCCATCCATTTTAATCCAAAATTTCCCAATCATACCCCCATTTTTGACCTTAGAGAATTAATCATTATCACCATTGGACCCTTTGTCATACCTTTGAGCCCAAGCATAATCAATTCATTTCCATAGCTTCTCATCCTCCTTGGTTTTTGCATACTTTTTGGACCAAATAATATCCTTCTACAAATCCATTTGCTTCCTCCATCAAAAACACATCCAAAATCTCTTAATCCAAACATCAATCAAAAACATTAACCAACATCCAAAAGAATCAAATCCAAAAATCAATCTTTGAGCTAAAGTTGAATCTAGGTTTCATCCTTTACACCCTATTTTGCTTTATTGGTCATTAGTCTACCTTCAAGTAGAATAATCATCCCTCTTTGTGTAAGGTCATAATTCTACCCCAAGCACAGAGAAAAACAACCATTGTGCAACACCTAAAATCTAGATCCAACTTGAGCTCATTTGTTGATTTCAAAATCCTTCTTCAAAACATCATCCAAATCTCTCATTTCAAACATCTAGGTCACTTAAGGTTTTCCTTAGTTAAAACATGCTCCAAAATCAATATCAAATCTCTCCCATCAAATAATCCTCAATCCAATCTATTCGCCATCTTTTTGGTCCAATTTTTTGTGAAATCAACCTTCTTGATACCCATCACCCTTAGGTTCACACCTTTTGAAATTTATCTCCCAAAAGTTAAGACCTATTATCACACCATAATCTCCTTTCATCTTTAGATTTAGATTATAGGGAGTGTGCTCTCTTACACCTAAATCTTAATCCCATTCCATTACCATATCCTCTTTGGGTCCAAAAAATCAAACCAAATTCTCTAAGATCCCCATCTTCATCCACCTCACAATCAAAACCTGTCTCCTTGCATGCCCATAACAAGATCTCAACACAAGAAAAACCAAGAGATGGCTAACTTTGGACACAACATGGGCATAGGGATGCCTCAAACTGATCAAAACAATATCCCAATCGGCCAACAAGTGTTCAACATACCCTTGGTCTTCCAAACACAATCATATGGTCCCATTGAAAACCCCTTCACCTTCTTGCCACCACAACCACCCATCCAAAACACCACCACCATTGACCAAATAGATCAAGATGTCCTAAAAATTACACAAGATTCTAATAGCATGGATATGCTTGACAAAGTCTTAAGGTCAGATCCAAATAGATATCTTGATTACCTCCTCAAAATTGGTGCCCAACCACCCAACAACACAACATCATCTCAACCATCCACGTCTAACATGAATCCCACGACATCCTCCCAACCATCTACATCAAACACCAACCTTGCCATCTCTCAAACCTCAAACCCCACCATATCTACCACTCCCACAAATTCAAATGTTGCCACATCTACAACTCCCACTAACGTATCAACCACATCTAATGTCTCCAATCCTACCATTTCCAACCCCGTTGTTACATCCGCCACCACAACAAACATAAACCCCTTCGTTCCCCAAATCACCTTGGGAATCCATAGCAACCCCATGCACACGAGTTCCTCCACAAGTGTGCCTCCACTCAACCCCCACACCATAGCTTACATGAGCCAATTCTATTCACAACCTCCTCACAACATGATCAACCCCTCCAATGTCAACCCATCCAATCTCACGTATGTAAAAAATCCCATAGTATCATCAACACAACATAATCCCAATCCCCAATTGCCACCTCACGTTCTCCAACAAATCCATGCTTACCAAAAATATCTTGCGCAACTTAACCAAAACACCATCCTAAAAAACCAAAACATCATACCCCAAAATCAAAACCTCATCCACCAAAACCAAACGAACCAATACCAAATTCTGCCAAACCTCCAACATCTCAACAACCAACAAACCTACATCCCACAACCACCACCAACCCTGGACCTAACAAGTTTGGTGCAAACCTTGATCCAAAAGGTATACGATTTGCAAACTGGGGGCAAGTGCAAACAATATTCTTTTGAGGATATTTGTCCCTATCCATTTGATCTGACACTATACATGCCTCCCTTTCCTAAAAACTTTGAAACACCCAAATTCAACAAATATAAGGGAAAGGGAGACCCTAGGGATCACCTTAGGGAGTTCTATATCTCTTGCTTATAGATCTCAAACAATGACACATATCTAATGAGACTTTTCCCTAGAAGCCTTGGCAATCAAGCCGTTGAATGGTTTGCACACCTTCCTCCGGGCATTAGGTATTTCCCTAAGCTTGTGGAGAAGTTTGTCAACCATTTCTCCTACAATTTTGAACACGGGATATCCATGACGGACCTTTGCAACACCAAACAAAAAAATGGAGAATCCTTTGCTTCATTCTTGCAAAGGTGGAGAGGCTTAGCAAGCAAACTCCCTTGGTCCATCCCTGAGAAACAATTAGTCACCATGTTTGTGGCTAATCTTAACCAAGAAATGGGCTTTCACTTACAAATCCTATGTACATCCACTTTTGAGGAATTCATTGACAAGGTTACTGCCATCAAGAGAGCTCTTATCACCAAGGGTTCAATTAAACTATATGACAACAAGCCCTACAACATTAGCAACATCAAAAACAATAAAATCAACATCAACACCCCAAACACAAGCAATAACAACATGCAATCAAATGAGAAACCATGCTTTTGGGGTAAAAACAAGAACACCCTCAACAACAGCGTCACTGATGTGAAGGCCGTCCAAAATGTGCAAAACCAAGCACCCCCAAGTGCATACACCGCCAATGTAAATATTCCCAAAGGTCAACCTAAGAAAAATAAAGCTCGAAGACAATTTACACCCTTAGGGGAACCACTCAAAGATATCCTTGATAGATGTCTAAAAGATGGTTTAGTGACTCTCCCACCTATTAAGCCCCACCAAGAAAATCAACTCAAAGCCATGTGGTATAATGAAAATGACTGTTGTGACTACCACCACATTGTGGGACATAAGACATCCAATTTCATGAAATTAAAACATTGTATACAAGACCTCATAGATCAAAACAAAGTTCAACTCAAGCAAGCCCCCAACCATCGCCCAATGCCAACTTGGGAGCTTACAAGGATCCTCTACCTAATCAAAACAAAGGAAAAGCCTCATCTTCTAATCAAGCCTACAACATCACTCCACCTCCCACTTCCTATGATTCTATCATAGGTCAGATAGAACCATCATCCAACTATATCAACATAATCACCATTCGGGCCCAAGCACTTGATTGTGCCATCACAACCTATCGAGGCTGTGTGTCCATCTGCACAACCCCTACCACCGACCAAACACCTCCATCCACATCAAATCCTCAACCAAATAATCCATCAATTCACCCATCATCAACCAACAAATACAAACTCCTAGAACATCTAGGAAAGAACCCTACATAGATCTCTATCCTTGAGCTGCTCCGTACATCACCTCTCCACAAAGAAGTCCTCGACAAGGCTCTAATGGAAACCCAAGTTCCTACCAACCTAAATGTGGATCAAATCCAAGCTATGGTGGGCCATCTATCCTCATCTCATCATCTCACTTTCTCAGAAAAGGATCTCCCTGCCTCTGACAACTTGCATAACGATGCCTTACATATTGAAGTCTGTATCCGCAAGCATATCATCAAAAGAGTCTTAATAGATGGTGGCTCCAGCCTAAACCTATGCACTCTAAATTGTTAAAACACTTGGGATACTTAGATATGGTTGTGGACACTAGTGAATGCATAACCATCAAGGGATATGATGACACCGAAAGGCTATCTTAGGGTATGATCAAACTTCCCATCCAAGTAGGGAAAAAGATATTGGAAACAAAATGTCAGGTTCTTGATCTCGACCTCCCCTACAACATTCTTCTCAGCCGACCATGGATCCATGCCATGCAAGCCATCCCCTCCACATTCCATCAATGCCTAAAATTCCCTCATAATGGCATGGAAGTAACTATCTATGTCGATCCATGCCCCTTCCAATACTGCAGTTTCTTAGACTTGGACATGATCATACTTTCTGTCCATACAACAAGGCTATCACGAAAACCACCTCCCGAACTGATCCTACAACATCCACCTCATACATCAACCCTGGCAATATTGCTACCACTTCATCTCAAACACCTCCACCACCTGAGGTCAAGATCAAAATAAGCAACATGGGATGTGGAGAATATGACATGCATGGTACCTTTTGTGTAGGGACATTACCCAATCCTAAGACGTTTGGTGCCTCGAAAGAGAAAGAAGTCTCCACAGTGGTTATCAAATGCAAGCCATCCCTGACCTTTGAAAAGAAGCACCTTCTTGATCAAGGCGTGCTTGAAGACATATCATCATGGTTGTATAAAGATGAATAAATAGAGCAAGAAGCCCCTACCATACCATCCAAAATCTATGGCAAAGGGTCAGAAATTGTCAAGAACATGGGCTATAGAGGACAAGGCGGTATTGGTCTTCATGAACAAGGGATTATAGAAATAGTTCAAGCAACAAGGAATCCCTACACTCAAGGATTAGGCTATGGAAAACAATAGTGTATCCTCACTAGTGGCGAATGTATCTTAGCCGAGGTCGCTACGGTTTCCCCTGAATTTGATAATATCAACGAAGTAGACCATCAAGACTCCTTTAGTGACTTCATTGAATTCTTTGAATCCTCCATATGCACCATCTACACAGTAACCACCCTAGCATCCTCATCTAACAATCTACCCCTTGTATACCCAGATCTCATAGATTGGGACCAACAGGGACCTCTTGTACTTGACATAGCACAAAATGATGAAGCCATAGCAAAAATGATGGGGGTTAGAGATCACTTCCCCCTAGGAGATCATAGAGCCAGATACATCATGGAACTCGACATGTCTGGCTATTTCAGTGAGACTACCCATGCTCCTAGTTGCAAAAACATAAAAATGAAAATAATGCCCCTAGTGAAAACCACTTTGTGGCACTTTTAGGCAAAGAAAAAATAAAAATAAAGGACGTATCTTCTGGTGAAAACCTCCACAAGGTGCTAGAAGATGGGAGCATGGACCTTCCTGAAATAGAAAAGGTATATCTTGATAGATCACCGATCCTTTTGGAACCATCACAAGAAATGAACCTTGGACAGAGGAAGCACCAAAAATCACCTTTAGGGCAGAGTCTCTTACTACAATAGAACAAGAGAACTTCTTATCCTTCTTCAAACAAAGAAGCCACAACTTTGCATGGACCTATGTAGATATGTTAGGGTTAGATCCTGCCTTGGTTGTTCATCATCTCGTAGTATGGCCTGATGCAAAGCCTGTCAAACAAAAGCTAAGAAAGATGAATCTGCAGATCACACTCCTTGTCAAGGAAGAATTGAAAAAGATTCTAGATGTGGGATTCATTCGACCCATTGACTATCCTAAGTGGGTGTCCAACATTGTGCCTATAGAAAAAGTCACTGGGGGCATCTGATGCTGCACAGATTTTAGGGACCTCAACAAAGCATGCCCTAAAGATGACTTCCCCTTACCTAACATCAACATCATAGTGGACCTCACTACAGGACATGAGATGCTATCCATAATGAATGGATTTTTAGGGTATAATCAAATCAAAATTACAGAAGAAGACCAGCATAAGGACTTCCTTCATCTGCCCATAGGGGACATATTGTTGGGTAGTGATGCCATTTGGCCTGAAAAATGTAGGAGCTACTTATCAACGTGCTATGACTGTCATCTTCCATGACCTTTTCCACCACATCATGGAAGATTATGTGGATGACTTGTTAGGGAAATCAAAGACAAGAGAAGAACAATTGGACATGTTGGCAAAGATCTTCGACTGACTAGAGCAATATAATGTGCAGCTAAACCCAAAGAAATGTGTTTTTGAGGTTACTTTAGGAAAGATTTTGGATACATTGTCTCAAGAAGGGGAATTGAGGTAGATCCTGCTAAAGTCAAAGCCATCACAGAAATGCCTCCTCCAAAGATACTAAAATAACTACAAAGTTTGCAAGGGAAGCTATAGTCTATTCGTCAGTTTATTGCTCAGCTTTTCGATAAGTGTCATCCTTTTCAGGACCTGCTCAGATAGAATAAAACCTTTGTCTGGGACAATCAATGTCAGGCTACCTTTGACTAGTTAAAAGAGTACTTGGCTAATCCCCATGTTCTCACTCTACCAAAGCAAGGAGAGCCCCTCCTTTTATACATCTCAGTAACTGAAACTGCTATAGGGGCCTTGTTGGCACAACATGACAAACAAGGGAAGGAAAGAGCTATATATTATATCAGCCGCAACTTGGTAACCTATGAACTAAATTACACACCAATTGAACGAGTGTGTCTAGTTGTGTTCTTTACTTCACAAAAGTTAAGGCACTACATGCTCAATCAAAAAACCAAGCTCATTGCCAAGATTGATCTAATATTTGCTAAACAGAGCCGCTCTCACTGGTAGAATGGCCAAGTGGGTAATGATCCTTATCGAATTTGACATTGAATACACAAAGAGAAAGGATATCAAAGGATAGGTCATTGCAAATCAATTGGCTGAAGCACCTATTCCCACATAACATCCTACACTCGCAAAGTTCCCTAATGAAGCCATATTGATAGTAGCACCAACAGCGAAAACATGGAAAATGCACTTCGATGGGTCGTATACACACTAAGGCTCGGGGGCAGGCATCTTGTTTGTCACCCCTCAAGGTGACACCATCCCTAAGTCATTCAAAATTACATTTCCATGCACCAACAATGTGGTAGAGTATGAAGCCCTCATCACAGGACTCCGTATGGAAATCAAGTGGAAAATCAAGAAGATGACAGTATATGGTGACTCCTAGCTAGTCATTCGACAAGTAAACAATGAGTACAAAACTAAGTATGATAAACTCCTACCTTACAAAAAGATGGTCAATGACTTCAAAGACTATTTTTTTGATATCACTTTGAACAAATCCCAAGGCTAAACAACAAAGCTGCATATGCCATGGCAACAATCAAATCCCTAGTTGATATAAAGAAAGATAGCAAGAAGTGTGAGTTCCTGATCGAAGAACTCCTTGTACCAACTTATGATGTTCCCCAATCAGAGCTAGTGTGCGAAATCGTTGGTCCCTTATCCCCGTGGTATCAAGAGACATATATGTACCTCCATGATAACATCATTCCCCACAACTTATCCACTTCGTAACAAAAAAGCCTCATCCACCAAGCCTTCCACTTTATCCTCGTAGGAAACACCCTATACACAAGGAGTCTTGATGGTACACTTTTACGATGTTTAGACTCTAGGGAAGCTGAAGTGGCCTTGCAAGAGGTACATGAAGGCATTTGTGGGGCACACTTAAGTGGACCTACTCTAGCTAAGAAGATCCTAAGAACTGGATACTATTGGCCAACCATGGAGTGAGACGCCTACTGATTCATAAAGAAGTACCTACCATGTCAACAACATGGAAATCTCATTCATGCACCATCACATGAATTGTAGCCAATTACGACTCCATGGCCCTTCTCACAGTGGGGGCTCGACCTCATAGGAAGGATCCATCCACCATCATCTAATGGCCATAAATTTATCATCACTGCTACCGAATACTTCACTAAGTGTGTGGAAGCAATACCACTCACTTTCACCACTGGAAAACAAATATCCAAGTTCATCCTCCATTACATCATATGTCATTATGGCATTCCCCATTTCATTATCACAGATAATGGAAAACCATTCAAAAACTACGAAGTCCACACCCTGTGTGAGAAATTCCAAATCTAACATCATTTCTCCACTCCATACTACCCTCAAGGTAATGGTCAAGCTAAAGCTCTAAACAAAACCATCCTCCGTATTATGAAGAAGATGGTTAATAAAGTTGGTTGGGACTGGCACCTTTAGCTTAATCCCGCCCTATGGGCCTATTGCACAAGCATCTGTACACCCATAGGAGCCACTCCATATTCCCTTGTATTCAAATCCAAAGCCATCCTACCTATTGAGGTTGAGCTCTCATCCTTAAGAGTATCTCTACAAAACATAATCACTGATGAGGAATACCAAGTTGCAAGGCTGCATGAGATAGAATTACTGGATGAGAAACGATTGGATGCACTTAACCATCTACAAGCCTACCAAAATCGCTTGAGAAGAAGCTACGACAAGAAAATCAAGAACCATAAATTTGAAGTAGGTGACCTTGTCCTCATGGAAAACTAGAAGAATCTATAGGAACATCCTAAGAAAGGAAAATTTGAACCCAATTGGTTAGGTCCCTATGTCATCATAGTCAGCTATGGATCAAGAGCATATCAACTTGCAACACCTGAGGGGTAGCCTCTAGATGAGCCTATGAATATTCTGCATCTAAAAAATTTCTATGCATAACCCATCAAGTATCCCAAGCAAAAATACAAAAAAAATAAAAAATAGAAAAAATCAAAAAAATAAAAAATAAGAAAAACCCGAGTGCAATAAAGATATCCAATGGTGAAAATCACTTCAGTCACACCTTGGATTGGTACGATGGTGAAAACTTGTTTCAAGCACCATGTGTAGTGGCCGGTTCTACCATCTGATAAGTCCTCTTTCCATCATGACACTCCATACCAAAAACACCTTCCACGGCTTGGAATTCAGAAACATCAATCACCCACCCCACATCATCCCACCCAAGGCTAATCTGTGGTACAAAGATTCTTGTAAGCTTCCTTCCATACAACTAAAATTAGAAAAATCCAAAAACATCAGAAAACTCAAAAATCCAAAAACATCAGAAAACTCAAAATCCAAAAACAATAGAAAATCAAAAAAATCCAATAACATTAGAAAATAAAAAAACCCAACAACATCAGAAAATCAAAAAATCTAAAAAATTCCAAATCCACTCCCATGACATCATCATGATTTCCAACATCCTCGCAATCACCCAAAATCTGTTAGGGTTAGCCGATAGAAGATATCAATTAAATGAAAATAAAGATTAAACAGAGGAATGGAAATACATAGAAATAATAACAGCGAGAGACAAGTTTTAACGTGGTTCACCCAAACTTGGGCTACATCCACCAAATAGAGAGTCCAATATTATTATCCAGTAAATCAAACCAATTACAACCAGCAATCTCTACAACTCAATACCACTGCAAATGCTATAATACAATATATCAAAACCCTAACCCTTAGCCGCTTTTTATCAAGTTTTTTGTCAGTTACAAAATAGGGTTTTTTTTATGTTGGTCAATGAAAAATAACTCTCGGTGCCTTGACCCCGTAGGAATTTGGGGGGAAATTACGCTGATAAAAGTGGGGTAAATTTAACCTTCGAGTCTGACTAGGCTCCATATAACAACAATCTCCCACTTGGAGACTGATCATAGCACCACTGTCCTTGTAGCTCCCACTAGAAATAAGCACCCTGGACTCTGCTATTCTGTTTTTGTTATTTTCAGTCTAGAAGACCAACTGAAGCTGAAGAGAAGCTTAGCTTGTCCCTTGTCACTGCCTTTGTAAACATATCTGCTGGATTGTCGTCTGTATGTATCTTTTTCAGCCTTAACTGTCCATCATCCAACACCGACCGAATGAAGTGATACCTCAATTGTATGTGTTTGGTCTTTGAATGCAAGGCATAATTATTTGCAAGATGTATGGCACTCTGACTGTCTTTATACAAAGAACTATTATCTTGTTGTTTGCCCAATTCTTTCATGAAATATTGCAGTCATATCATCTCCTTGCTTGCCTCTGTTGCAGCTACATATTCTACCTTTGTGGTGGATAAAGAAACCATCTTTTGCAACCTAGAAATCCAACTCACTACTATCCCACCTACAGTAAAGACATTACTTGTAGTACTCTACCTGGTATCAATATCCCCTGCCAAATCTAAGTCTACATAACCTGCTAAATCAATATTAGAGCCCCCAAAACATAAGTGTTTATTGGATGTACCTCTCAAATATCTGAGAATCCATTTTACCGCATTCCAATGCTCCAATCTAGGATGACTCATATACCTACTAATGACTCCTACAACATGTGCAATATCTGGTCTCGTGCATACCATGGCATACATTAAACTTCTTAGAACTGAAGCATATGGTACCTTGGACATTTTCTCTTCCTCTTGTGTCTTAGGACACATCTCCTTGGTCAATTTCAAATGACTAGGCAAAGGTGTGTTGACAGCTTTTGCATTCTCCATATAGAATATCTACAACACCTTTTCAACATAAGCAGCCTGAGATAGAGTCAATTTTCTGTTCTTCCTATCTCTGCAAATTTTCATACCAAGGATTTGTTTTGCTTCCCCCAAATCCTTCATATCAAATGACTGTGCTAATTGCTATTTTAACAGTCTTATGTGATCCATGCTAGACCCAACTACAAGCATGTCATCAACATATAAACATAAAATAATGTAGCTGTCATTATCCAACCTCTTAAAATAAACACAATGGTCAGAATTACACCTGTTGTAGCCTTGCTCAGTCATAAAACTATCAAATTTCAAATACCATTGCTGAGGTGCTTGTTTCAAGCCATACAAACTCTTCTTCAATCTGCACACCTGTTTCTCCTTACCTTTGACCTCAAATCCTTAGGGTTGTTCCATATATATCTCCTCCTCCAAATCACCATGGAGAAAGGTAGTTTTCTCATCTAGTTGTTCCAAATGCAAATGTTCAGCAGCCACAATACTTAAAACAGTACGAATAAAAGTCATCTTGACAACCAAAGAAAATATCTCATCAAAATCAATGCCCTTTTTCTGTGCAAATCCTTTTACAACTAACCTGGCCCTAAATCTTTTCTTACCTCCATCTTCTTCTTTCATCCTGTAAACCCATTTGTTTGGTAAAGCCTTTTTACCTGCAGGCAACTTACATAATTCCCAAGTCTGATTTTTCAACAAGGAGTCCATTTCTTCTTTCTTAGCAAGCTCCCACTGAACTTGTGTATCCACCTGCATAGCTTCATCATACCCTTTTGGTTCACCAGCATCTATTAATAAAATAGAATACAAAGAGGGAGAAAACCTTTTAGGAGCTCTACTTATCCTTGTTGATTGTCTAACATTCACTGGAGTTTGTGGGATTTCTAGTTGCTATTGCGGAGCATGAGGAACCACTGGAACATCACTATTTGGAGTATCATCCAGCACCACATAATCTTTTTCTTTCTTCTCATGCTGCTACAACTGATCTTTGTACAATATCTTCTCATTGAATATAACATCCCTACTTCTCACAATTTTCTAATTTTCAAATTTCCAAATCCTATAAACAAATTCATCAATGCCATATCCAACAAAGGTACACTTTTTTGATTTTGCATCTAGCTTGGTTCTATTTTCAGAATCTACATGTGCAAATGCTTCACATCCAAAGGTTTTGAGAAAAGAATAACTCACCTTCTTACCTGTCCATGCTTCCTCTAGAATACCACAGCCCAAAGGAACTGAAGGACCTCTATTAATTAAATATACAGTAGTGTTGACAGCCTCTGCCCACATGTTTAAAGGAAGCACAACATGCAATCTCATGGTCCTTTCACGCTCCATTATTGTCCTATTCATGCGTTCAGCCACTCCATTTTCTTGTGGAGTCCCTGGAACCATTTTCTGCCTACAAATTCCATTAAAGGAACAATAATCTTCAAATTCTTTGCTGCAACACTCACCACCATTATCAGATCTGAGACATTTTAATCTTTTACTTGTCTCATTCTCAACCAAGCTTCTCCATTTCTTAAATGTTTCAAATACATTAGATTTATGTCTAAGGAAATAAATCCAAACCTTCTTAGTTGCATCATCTATGAATGTAACATAATACCAAGAGCCACCAAGAGAAAATACCTGAGCTGGTCCCCATACATCTATATGTACAAGTTCCAACTTTTCATTTTTCTTTTGCTTCCCATCTCTGAGAAAACTGAATCTCTTTTGTTTGCCATACACACAACTTTCATAGAAATCCATATTAATACATTTCAGACTTGTTAAAACTTTCTTAGAATGAAGTACCTTCATACCTTTTTTGCTCATATGCCCAAAGTCTATATGCCATAGTGTTGTCTCAGAACCTACATCAATTGTTTCAGTCTCTTCCTGCGAACCTACAGCAACTATTCCTGAACCTGTTTGTTTCTTCTCTATAACAACTAAAGTAGAAGGAACAATATGACTTGTACAAAGATATAAGGTGCCTACTTTCACACCTTTTTCTACTATTAAGGCACCTTTTGAAACCTTCCAATTTTTATCAGTAAATGTAACGATGCAACCATCTTCAGCTAGCTGCCCTGCTAAAATTAAATTCTTACCGAGCCTTGGAACATGCCTTACCTCTTGTAGTAGCCAATGATTCCCATTCTATAACTTAATCTTGATTCTTCCCTTTCCAACAATCTGACAGGGTTCATTATCTCCCAAATAAATCAGCCCAAAATCCCCTTGGATAATCATGAAAATAACTTCTATGGGGCGTAGAATGAAATGAGGCCCCTGAATCTAAAACCCATGAATCATCAACATTATCTAGGGAAAGAATCAAAGCATCATCATCAGACTTATTGCTTACCACATTTGCCTCCTTATTGCCTTCTTGTTTGTCTCCTTTATTTTTCTGAGACCAACAATCTTTCTTCAGATGACCTAGTTTCCCATAGTACCAGCAATCCTTCTGTCCTCTGGTTTGGGATCTCTTGTCCTTTGATTTTTCTCGTGACTTCCCATGACCTCCAGAACCTTTTCCTCTCTCATTTGATCTACCCATACTTTTTGCATTCAAAACACTACCTGATGTGGATCCACCTGAGCTTTTCCTACGAATTTCCTCACTCAGAATAACACCAACAACATCATCAAATTTCAGGGTATTTGAACCAAAAACAGAGTTACTAACCGCCATTACCAAACTATTCTAGCTTTTAGGCAATAAACATAATATCAAGAGAGCTCTAACTTCTTCATCAAATTTTACATTTACAGAAGTCAATTGACTAGCAAGTGTATTAAATTCATTTAAATGATCTATCACAGATCCACCTTCAACCATTTTCATATTAAACAAATGCTTCATGAGAAATACCTTATTTGAGGCTGAGGGTTTTTCATACAATTTAGCCAAATCTTTCATCAGACCATCTGTTGTCTTCGCTTCCATTATATTGAATGCCATCGATGGTGCCAAGCACAACCGAATGGTTCCCAATGCCTTTCTATCAAGAAGATTCCAATCCTCATCAGACATTGTTGCCGGTTTCTTGGCTACTCCTTCCAATGGCATCCATAAATCTTTTTGATAGAGGTAATCCTCCATCTGCATCTTCCATAACTAATATTTCTACCCATTGAATTTATCGACCTTCAATTTACCCTCATCTGCCATTGCTCCCACTCAACCGTGAGACTTTCCTGTAGACGATAATTGAACACAACCCGCTCTGATACCACTTGTTAGGGTTAGCTGGTAGAAGATATCAATTAAATGCAAATAAAGATTAAATAGAGGAATAGAAATACACAGAAATAATAATAGCGAGAGACAAGTTTTAACATGTTTCACCCAAACTTGAGCTACATCCACCAAATAGAGAGTCTAATATTATTATCCAATAAATCAAACTGATTACAACCAGCAATCTCTACAACTCAATACTGCTGCAAATGCTACAATACAATATATCAAAACCCTAACCCTTAGCCACTTTTTATCAAGTTTTTTGTTAGTTACAAAATAGGGTTTTTTTATGTCAGTCAATGAAAAATAACTCTCAATGCCTTGACCTCGTCTTGGGGGCACTGCCCCTTGACCCCATAGGAATTTGGGGGGAAACTGCACTGATAAAAGTGGGGTAAATTTAACCTCTGAGTCTGATCAGGCTCCATATAACAACAAAATCATCATCACTTCATCCTCAACATCCATCCAAAACCATTCCCACATCATCAAGTCTTTCCAGAACTACATATTCATCTCACCCGCATCTTGAAAGTATCTTGATCCTGTAGACACACGGTATGTAGGTAGTCTGGAATACAAAGGAAGTATCCAGTAGTTAGGTACATAAGATGCACCCATCCAACCCGTTTGGATAGTCCCTATTTACTAAGCTTACTAGATCCAACAAGTGATACACACGCTAAGTATATTCTTGAAACATCACGCCTCATGCAAAAATCATCAATCAACATACCAACTATAATCCAACACATGCCTTGACTATCCTTTTGCCCACCTTTCAAAAATTATCCAACAAAATCCAACCAATTTGCATCCTAGGATATATCATTCGTACAATGGACAAGAATCTGTAATCCTATCAACAATTATCTTGGCAAGAGCACACAATAGCTATTGGTATCTTTTTGTTGGTATTTTTGATTATTGATTTTTATCTTCTTGTCTCGCTCTAGGTCATTTCCAAAGCTACCTTGATCTCATTATATCATGGTAAGTGGCAGACAACACCTGGAGTAGACATGGTCATTGTTTCTGTATGCTGTGCTTGTGGGTTGGTTTCATTACTCCAAGAATAGTATTCATATCTTGAAGCCTGGGTCGGTTCTAGCATTATGTGCCTCATTTGCATATATAGGCATTAATACTTTATATGTACTATGCACACTCATGGCTATGAGTCCCCTTCCTCAGCTAGGCAAGGTTATACTACCTTGGGCATGCATTAAATCAACCTATTGTTTGCGAGTTTGGTCCATGCAATTGTGGGATATATACATCATCACCTAGGTCATTTCATACCTTTGTGAAGTGTATCCTATATTGCTATAATAAACTAAGAAATGCTCTCAATTAATCTTATACAACTACTATCACTAGCTCAAATCATCTTTCTATCACTCATCCAACAATACTATATGGGCCTAGATTTTATTCCCCCCCATCTATTCCCCCCAATCTTCTAACGAAATCCCCCCTCCTCTCACTCATTCCAACGAACCTAACACATCCTAAACCAAAACAAATCCCCCCTCAATGATGTGGTGTATCATGACCTAGCAACTCCCTTATTCCCCATCCCACTCCCTATCCCAATCTAACCATTACCAATCCTACCCTTACCCAGTCCATAAACCATTCTCCCTCCCTTCCTATCCCCCTACCCCCAAGCCCCATCATCCAAGATTGTACCAAAATATCATGTGTGTCATGACTTGATCACTGTATGAAATCACTAATCAGTGCATTCACCATTTCACCCCTATCATGGAAAAGATACAACTTTCCTGAAAAACAAAACAATTAAAGCACTAAGTGTAGGGTAGTTGTTGCTTTGTATCACATGCATGTGAGAAATCTTCAAGAGTTAATGATGATGATTTCATGTTCATTCCATTACACATTTTACTTTTGTTGCATCCATCATATATGTTTATTAAGATAAGCATATGTTTCCATTACATTACATTTTGCATCCATAATAAATGTATATTAATCTAAGCATTTATTTGCATTCCACATTTCACATCATAATCCATAATCAAAACATGCATACATCACATAGGAAAAACATAATATCACCATATAACATCCATGATCTATCATTATCATAAATCCTGTTGTTATTACATGCATGTGGAAATCTAACTAATAACACATGGAAGGTATTGATTTAGTACCTGATATGATATGATTGATCACACAAACTATATAGCTATAATTCACATTCTGCATCCATCCAATCTAACTGAACATCTATCATGACATCACCATAGGCAAATCATAACATTATATCCATCACATAACATTAGTAGTACATCCATAGCATCTCATAAAATCATCACATCATCATCACATATACATATAATCCATAACTGCATAGCATCCATAAACATAAACATAATGCATCCATAAACATAATCATTATCAGAAAACATAAGCATCAATACATACATCCATCCATAACACATCATAAATGCATAAGTCACCATCATCATGGATCATCAATGGTCATAATACATCATCATAAACATAATGTACATCGCTCAAAATAATACCAGTCATGATACAATAGGCCTCAAAGGGCTCAAAAATATATTTAACACTCTACATTAGCCCTGGACTAATGAGCCTCTACCTGACTCAGTAGGGGATCTTGGTCATGGCCGTGGCTATACCTGTTGCTATTGTGGTACCTATGATGGGGGGCCCATCAGCTGCTGCACTGACTAAACAGATCAAGACCTGTGAGAACCAGACCTCCGAGACCCACTCTGCTAGTTGTAGCTCAGGATCCTCTAACCCTTTGGAACAACTAAACAATAAGCATCATGATAATACTCAGCTTGTAGACTTTGTTCCATAACCTACACCTATAACTGAGTAATCTGAGTCTGTATCAGTGTCAATACAAGGCCCATGCCTATCCCTATCACAACCCCCTATAGGCTGGCTACCAGCTCCTCTACCTACTGAGCCCTCCCCTTTGCCTGCTGGGCCCTCACCTCTATCTGCTGAGCTCTAGCCTCTGCCTCCTGCTGCTGAGCCCTCTCTCCGTCCCTCTTGCCTATTAGGGTCACTATCTGACCATGTGCATGTGCTAACTGCGCCTGTAGCGCACTCATCTACCTGTCTGCCCCATCCAATAATGCAGCCATGCCCCGTAACTACACTAACTCAGCATCTCAACTCTCTAAGGTATCCTGTAAACTGGTGACCTGGCCCCGTGAGCTCTCTATCTCATCCTCCTCCTCTCTTCGAGGCTACCAACATGATGAATGCTCTCTCGACACTGAACCCCCACCTACCCCTGAGCTCCCTACCTCAGCTCGCCCTAATCCTGTGAAACCCATAGCAGTCTCTGGAATGTGTTGCTGCACATTCCTTTGCCTCACCTCTAATACCAATGCCTGCTATGCCGCAAAAACTATCTTTCTCAGCTGCTGCTGTGGTACCTATGGTGGGGGCATAAGTTCCCTATTAGCTCTCTGCCTTTGCTACCTAGACCCTCATTGCTGAGGTGTCCTTTGCCTCGACACCTATCCTATCTTTACCTATTGTATAGGTACCTACTGTTGTACCTACTATTGGGACAACTGCTGGGCCCCACCTACCTATCCCCCTCCTCCAACCCCTGCCTACCCAGCTACTGGTGCTTCTATGAAAACACTAATCAGATCATCATCATCCCCGACCTCTACCTCCTCCTCCACAATATAATTCTCAAGAACCTCATCCTCCTCCGATATACCCTCCTCATCCCACTTTGACTGACTCTCCTCATCTCCCTCCACTCCAGCCTCATCGGCCATGACTATCTCCTCTGTCAGATCTGTAAACCGCATAGGCCACCACATCTGCCACCATGTGTCATATGCAGGTGTAGTACCTACATCTCTGACCTCACTCCTCCAATCCCACATCAATGGCTTCAAGGCCGCAAAGTCTCCTATGGCAACTTGTGGTTGTATGGCTAGGGGCCACAAATGTGCATCTCGAGGAGTTCATGCAAATATCACCATCAACTATGAAACATCTTGCCATAGTCCAAACTACCGCATGACTTGTGACGGCAGATACATGTTAATAGTACAGTCACCTCGACCCATCAAGTACCACTGTTAAAATGTGTAGGGCATATGAACATCGTCATCTGACCATGGATCCACTCTGATATATGGTCGCTAGGTCACCCAAATCAAATCATCCAGTATTCGACGGTAATATTGAACCTACCTTGTGTACGTGTACTCCACATCTCGATATAAAAATACATAGGCCTCAAATTGATGATGATAATATCCACCTCTCAGCTTGGTAACTGCAATATGCTCCCAAGCCCATACATGTAACAAAGTAACTCCAGTTGATAGCACTAAATCGCAATGATAAACAACTGTATGCATCTCATGGTATAGTTGCACCATCATATAGGGCCCGTAGGCATACACCATCCCATGTTGAACCATCCCCTCAATAAACTCCCCCCATCCAACTAGAAAGACTCTCGGCCACCAATCTGGCATCACCACGCCACCAATCAATGTACACAAGAATAACGAGAAATGGGCTGCACCCGCCACCAGTGTCCTCTCATAGCTCATCTCTCAACTCTCTAAAACCAACACTATCCAACCATGAGTAAATACTCTAAGTAGGGCCCTCCATCCCCTCCTCGTATCATATATCACTTGCTGCCCATGAATGGGTATCTTGAGGATGCGATAAACATCCTCAAGTGTAATAGTGATCTTGCCCATAGGAAGCAGAAAGGAACATGTCCTCGGGTGATAACACTTTAGGAGAGATGTCATCAGAGCTCTATGAGCTCGTAGCACTGGCATCTCTGCGGGTGTCAAAAGCCCTAGCTATGCTAGTCAAACGCGGGTAGCATCATCAAACAACTCCATCACTAAAGGCACACGTCGCTCCTAAGAGTACACAATAAAAGACCTCATCACCTGCATCCACAAACGCTTGTCAGAAACCTACCTATTCTTCCAAAACCAAATCTTTCACATCACATTTCTACTGATTGGAAGCCAAATCAATTTTGGTGCCAACATACTTCTCTTTTGCGCCAACTTTATAGATGGTGTTGCCCAACTTCCATATGGCTCTAGAATAGAGTATAGCACCACTGCGCATAGTTTCTGCACCATTTCAGAACATTGCGCCACTTCACATTTTTGTGCCAATCCAAGTGATGGCGCTACTTTTCCCCATAGTGCCAAACCACAGGATGGGGCTACTTTACAATATAGCACTAATCTAAAAGATAGAACTATTCTAGACCTTTGCGCTAATCCAGAAGATAGCGCTACCGCAGCCCCCTTTTGGTGCTAATTCACCAAACCCTAGCCTTGTGCATTATTGCACTAAAGCAAAGGATGGCACCAAAAAATGAACATTTTGGCACTGATTTGTCCCTTTTCTACCCTAAACAGATAGCGCCAATCTAGAGGATGGCGCTAATCCTCACCCCTTTTCGCACTAGGTGACCGCCCGATAGCGCTAAAAACTAAAATCCCATTTCCTAAAGTAAAAAATTGTGACAAAAAAAATGACAAAGCTAGGGTTAGGGCCTACCTGCGGTCCAGTGTCTGGTGAGCTCTCGAATGGTCAAAAGTGCTCAGAAATGTGCGTGTATCATGGGAACATGGGATTACACTTTGCCATCTCCTCTTCTCTTCTTCTTCCAATGGCTCAATGTGTGCAAATGTGGCACACTTAGGGCACACTCTTCTAATTATTCTAAGCGATGTCATCCCTCCACATAGTTTTTCTTCCCCAAGGTGCAGATCACAACCATTTTTCCTTATTTTTCTTCCTATCAACTCAATTTTCTCTCCCCTATCCAAATTTCACCCCCATCTCGTCCTTTCGAGAGCTCGCCCAATTTTTTTTTTTAATTTTTTCATCAACCTCTCAAGGGGGCATCCCTCACTCATTTCATTCCTTCCTGGTAGTTGGGACATATTTTTCTTTGACCTGACACCACTTCCCTGCTAGGTCCTAACGCCACATCAAAGAGGGGCAAATGTAGACACCTAAAAATGTCTTCATCCTCAAACCGACTCTCGCCATTCCTAAACATACCAATTTCCCTTCTAATCAATTAATTAAATTTTTATTTAATTAATTATCCATTAATCACCTGATTTTTCATCATTTTATCCCCTACAATTGGATTAATTTAATTAATTCAATAGTCCAACCTTAGCCAATTAATTAAATAAATATGCAATATTTATTTGGTTAATTCCCCCTTTTCACTAAATCCAATTAATTAGGTAAATCATGTTTATCTAATTAATTCATCATATTAATCAACCTATCCCTACCCTAGTTAATTAAATATCTATTATTTAATTACCTAGCCTAACCTACATGACCCTAGACCTAGGATTAATTAAATAAAACCTTATTTAATTAATCTTAACCTCCCATTAACCCATTCCCTAATTTTTTCTAGCCATATTAATTAGGCTAATCACCCTAATTAAGATGGTCAAACCTTGATTAACACTCCTCCCCACATCCCACAAATAAAAAATTGAAATATATCTCATATAAATCAATTTTTTATACACGTGTCATAATCCTTATTTAATACCTCTTACACCCCTTACACATGTCATAACTCATTAATATCCACTTTTCTCCAAATGAATTTTTAATTCATTTTACTCTTCCCCATGTGAATTTTTAATTCACAAATAATCCATCTCACCCAACCTCATTTAATTGACTCCTTTCCTAAGATGAATTTAAAATTCATCTTTATTCCTAGCCCTCCATTCTCTAAGATGAAATCTAGGCCCTCCGCATCATCTTCATCATCCACCATTGATCTCTCAAATCAATTTCAACCATTGGATCAAAATCTCTCTAAAATGCCTATAAATACAACATCCTCCAAGCCATTTTATCATCCAATTTCTAAGTAGTGTTACCATGCTAAAAAATCTCTTGAGCTAGCTTGTGAGTTGCATTTGAGAGAGCATTTCACATTGAATCCATTATCTAGGGTATATCTAGGATCTCTTGGGTGCATGCTTCTACAACCCCATCTTGGATTTGTGAGTCATAGTGAGGTATAATGCTTGTTTATGCACTTGTTTTATGTTTTTCTATCTCACTTTTATTCACTAATCACACATACCACCATTTTTATTGTATAATACACAATCTAGGCCTAGTATCCTCCCTGTAGACTAGAGAGGTTCTCCTAGCACACTTTGTCATTGCATCATAGTTCCTAGACACACTTAGGAATAGGTGCACACACATTCCAATCCTTCTTCATCATTTGACTACTTGTGGAGGTCGACAGACCAAAGTATGGGTTTGACAATTCTTGGCAAACTCCTTTGCAACTCATCCAAAATAGGTTATTTGGTGGATATCAGCCACACAGATGCTAGCTAGTATTGATCTTAGTGTTTTGGTTGATTGTATCTTTGGTGTTTTATATGATTTCTTTATACATCTGGGTATTACATTTGCATTTGTTCTTGTTGTGTTGTGTTGGTCGATCCAAGAATCCTACAGATAGTGAAGAAGATTGTTGGGTAGACATAGATTTCTCCCACCTAATTTTTCCATCCATACTATATCATACAGATGAAAACATGATGCACAAATGTTTGCACTATGCACAGTCATCCTTGGCTGAGGATTTATTCTTTTGATGACAAGTTTTGTACTTAGCATACTTTTTAGATCTACTTTCTATTTGTTGAAAATCATTTCTAGTTTTTTGAAAACATCATTTTCTTTTTGTGTACTTATCACTTTTACTTTATAAAGATACATTTTCCAGTCATTAGCACATCTGAGATATCTAGTATAGTTTTGTAGTTGTAAAGTAGAGCTCTTTATCTCTCAAAACCTAGGAATTCTAGGGTAGTGTTTTGTAATATCACTTTATCTTGGGTGTAGTTGTCAAGGCTAAGCTGCTATCTTATGCATGACATTTTGGTGAGCCCAAGATGAATTAAACAACAACCTTATGATTTATATCAAAACATGTTTCACAAACCTTTCTCTCAAGGAGATTTTAACATGCTGGATGAAGTCCTTGAGGACTTCATGCATAATGACTCTCCTTTCAAAACAACATAACTTTCTCCTAAAAACATGATTAATTCATTTTTTCCTTGAATACTACCATCTAGAACCAACAACCTAAGATTGTGATTTAAGGTGTTTCTCATTCATCTAATCCAATGATAACCATTAGGGGTGCTTATATTCCACCTAGACCCCTAATTATTATACTTGGTATGCTAGATCTATCACTTCTAAAACACCTAAGGTTCCTCTTGACTATCATGTGGTAACTCCCCCTAACTATCAGACAATAGATCATACTTGTAATACCCATGGTAATAGGCAACACAACTCTATTCATGTTTCCCTTCCTACATCCACTTCGATTTTACCTCAAGCCCCTCATGTGTCTTAGAAAACCCTTGGAGGCCACACTAGATAAAATTTTTGTTTGGGATTTGGTTCAAACTTCCCCTACTTGCTTAGACATGCTTTAGTAAGCCTTACAAAACATCTAAGTCTCATCCTCTACTAGGATGAGTGAAGTGGCCACCTTGCTTGATTGCATTTGTACCAATACCACCAACATTATCTTTTAACAATATGAGTTGCCTTCTATTGAGATCCAAAAATAAAATGTACCTCTCTTGATCATAGTTGGTATAAATTCTATGTGGAAAAATGTACCCTCATAGATAATAGTTTTGACCTTAATGTTTGTGGAGTAGATTTGCTAAATCATTTAAACATTGACATGGCTTGTATTTTTCATTCTAATTTAGTGATCAGTAGCTTTGTTAAAATAAGTTAGCAAGCCCTTGGGATCGTCACCTTACCTATAGAGTTGGGCCCTGTCACATTACCTATTGTAGTGCATGTGATTCTTGGTGCTCTCTCTTATAATCTCCTCCTAGGTAGGACATGGATTCAATCTATGGGTGTTGTCGCCTCAACCTTATACTAGTCTATAAAATTTGTCCATGGGAACAAAAAAATTACTATAAAGGCTGATCCTAACCTGTTACAATATTGCTAGAAAACTAATTTGGAACCAAGGTATACATTAAGAAATGACCTCTTGAAAATTTTATACAAACCGTGGCAAATCCACTACAAATAAGCATAATCTATTAAGCAATTTTTTTTCATACTAGGAATTAAATTTTAGTATGGACGGAAATATTTTATCCTTGTACCATTTTTTTCAATTTAGTGACTAATTTTTTTATTAATATTTAACTTTTATGGTGATTTAATGTCTAAATTTATTATCAATATATAATTGTTAAACAAATATGTTGAAATGGGGCAAGCACAAAAAATAAAAATCGCTCCTAATAAACTAGGGAGACTAGGACACAAATTTTTATATACAATAGTGTGATATGTGTCTATATTAAATAATAAAAAGTTTCTAACTCAAGGTGATTTTGTTTCAAGGTTAGGGAAAATCTATAAAATATGGGTGGATTAGACACTTCTAAAGAGCCCAAAAATAGCCAAATTTAGGGGCTAGAAATTGAAGAAATATCCAAGTGGCAACATATAGTCACTAAAAAATTCCTTGGTTGGAACAAAAGTCTAATTTTTCCTGGGTAATTTAAAATTTAATTCCTTCTTTATCATCACAATAGATTGTGCCCTCATCAACCCCTATTGATGATGTGGTGAAGGATGTGCCTTCTTTTTTGAATAGTGCATGGATAGATGACGATTCGGGTCTCTTAGATTTTACACCTTATTTTGTTGGAGAATACAAAATAGATCCATCACAGTTCAACACTTCTGAGATCCCAACTACACCACCTAGATCACAACCTAAAGAGGTCATCACCTCTTCTCTCGAAGAAACATGTATATGCACTTCTCATATTGAATATGCCTTTAATGTCGATCCTCCTTCTGAGGAGTTGCAATCATGTTATGGTCTTGGATTAGATATCCTTGTGAAAAATGGGTATAAACATGGTGGCTTAGGTCATAAAGAACAAGGCATTAAAGTCCCTATAGAGCCTAACGAGCATCGATCTAAACGAGCATTGGTTACAAGCACCCTAGATCTTCATTTCAATATTGTTTAAATGTGAACAAGATTTCCTCCTTATCTGATTCATCCTTTTTGTCTTTATTATACCTAGAGTTGATCATTTACATTGGAGCATCTTACATGACTCCCTTAGATACTTTCTTTATAGATGATTCCCTTACAGAGTTTCTTGGAGTTTATGATCATTTACCCATGTATCACCATGATCATGGTTCTCCCTATTATTTAAATGCTTAGGTATACTTTGGGGAGTCCATTGCATTATCTAGTGATACCACATCATTAACTAAAGCTCCATGTGACTCTTGAGATAGTGTTGAATCACAGGACCGTTGTACCCTTGTGATAGGAAAAACTATTGAGGTCTTTATGGATCCTGGTGATCCTAAGAAAATCATCCATATTAGTGAATTTTTATCACCTAAGGAATGTTCATCTCATTCCAACCTATTATGTGATCTTCTTGACCTCTTTGCTTAGACCTATAAGGATATGCTTGGTTTAGATCCTAAGATGGTCACTCATAACATAGTGTTTCATCCCGATGCTCAACCTGTGAAACAAAAAAATTAGAAAATGCATCCCAAGGTGGCTTTGTTGGTTAAGGTTGAGATAGAAAAGCTTTTGAAAGCTGGTCTTGGATTTCAAACATCATGTCTGTTGCTTAAATAGATAATTGTATTCACATTTGCATTAACTTTCGTGACTTAAACAAAGCATCTTTAAAGGATGATTTTCCTCTTCTAAATATTGACATGATAGTGGACTCAATGAAAAACCATGCCTTACTTTCTTTTATGGATGGCTTCTTAGGTTATAACCAAATTCTAATCAACCATGAAGATCAACATAAGACTACTTTCACATCTCCTTGGGTAATTTATGTTATGTTGTCATGTTGTTTGGTCTAAAGAGTGCAGAAGCTACTTATTAGCATGCCATGAATTTGATGTTTCATGAATTCATTCATAATATTCTGAAAGATTATGTTGATGACATCTTGGCTAAATCTATCTTATGCTAGGATCATTTGAGTAATCTTCATCTCATCTTTAAACATCTTCGATTGTACAACATGCATCTAAACTCTCATAAGTGCATTTTTGACATGGATAGTGGTAATCTTTTAGGGCTTATAGTCTCGCAAAGTGGCATTGAGGTCAATACTAATAAAATCAATGCTATTATGAAAATGCCACCTCCAACAAATATTTCTCAACTTCATAGTTTGCAAGGAAAGATTTAGGGCATTGATTCATTTATCTCTAAATTGGCGGATCATGCCCCCCTTTACTAATCTCCTCAAAAAATACATTTGTTTTTCTTGGAATGAGGATTGTCAAAAGGCCTTTGAAAGCATTAAAGAATATTTAGAAAATCTACCTTTTTGATGCCTATTGTTTTAGGGTGTCCTTTTCTTATTTACACTTTTGTGTTGTCTCATGTTGTAGCCACTCTCTTGGCTTAACATGACAATGAGGGTAAAGAGCATTTAGTTTATTATATCATTTGTACCCTCCTCAATTATGAAACTTGATATTCTACGATAGAGAATAAGTGTTTCACTTTGGTCTTTGCCACCCACAAGCTGAGACACTATCTCCTTCATGTAGAAACACATGTGGTCATCAATTTTGACCCTCTTAAGCATTTGTTTTTGGAGATAGACCTATTAGGGCATTTGGCTAAATGGGTTATGCTCTTGACTAAATTTGATTTAAAGTTTGTCTCCTAGAAGGCAATAAAGGGGCAAGATATATTTGACCAACTATTTGAGGTCCCCCTCTCCCTCCTTGTTCCCTAATTTTGATTCATTCCTAGATGATCACATCCTTCTTATAGATGGTAATTCTCCTTGGGACTTATTCTTTAACAGTTTGATATGTCAAACTTGTTCTAGGGCTAGTGTAATATTGTTCCCTCCTAATGGTAAGGTAATCCTACTTTCTTTTCATCTGAATTTCTACTGTATGAATAACATTGTTGGGTATGAGGCTCTAATTATTGATTTGTGTCTTTATTTCCCTTGACGTAAAAATAATCCATGTTTATGGTGACTCGTAGTTGATTATTACCTGTAGATCATCGGTGACTATCAGGTTAAACAAGACAAGCTTTATCGATACCGTGATTTGGCCTTGTTGCTTATTCATCATTTTTCATCCTTCTCCATTGACACAATTCCACAAAAAAGACAATCGTCATCCAAATGCTATGGATATTGCCATTTCCCTAGTGTTCTTTGATGATTCGGTGGATGACTATCATTTTGTGATCCACACTTTGTCTTTACCTGCTATCATGGATGATTCTATAATGGATACCCTCTTCTATTGTAGCATCAACTCGAAAGAGTGGTATGCTCATAATTTCCACTATTTGCATGATGGCACATTTCTAAGTGATTGTTCTAAGAATGCTCATATTTATATCTATAAACTCACTTCCCGTTATATCATCCTTTCCAATGTCCTCTACAAGCAAAGTTATAATGGCCTCTTGTTAGATCTAGGGCACACAACTGAGAGGGGGGGTGAATCAGTTGTGTAAAAACTTGCTTTTACTTCAAACACTTGAATCTACTTTGTTAGTTAACAACATATCAATTAACCATTCATCAAAGCATAAAGCAAGAACACCGGAGCAGATAAATATCAACACATTAGACACCAAGATTTTGACGTGGAAAACCCGGTTAAGGGAAAAACCACGGGGTGATTAACCCAAGGATTATTCTCTGTTAGAAGAATAAGAAAAATGGATGGCACATGCCAGTTAGGGCTCACTACCCGAGCACACTGCTCACAAAGAGGCACACTACCTACAAGAGACACACTATCTACAAGATTATAGGAATTACAAACTTGAACTGGAGAATGACATCTTCACCATGTCTGGATCAGTTCCATTTAAGCCCAAGACACATTTGCTCTGTCTTTCGCTCTCTCGCTATACCACACTCATTCGCTCCACACACACTTTGAAATGAACTCACAAACCTTTATTTATACAAGGCATCGACTTAGGAACAATCATCTAAGTCGGCAAGCATCCACAAGAACATTCGCAAGTCAGCAATCATCCACAAGAACATTCATAAGACAAATAACCCATCTAGTCGGCCAACCTGAACAAGAACATCTTCATCCGGAAGTATATCTCCAATTTCAGGCTCTAACACAAATGTGGACTGACAACACAACCTCAACTTGATCCAAGAACCTTCACAAGCTTGCCTAAATGACTAGGTACATCCGTACTTCCTCCACTTACTAGAATCTCTTCTCTTCTTCATCCGAAACTTCAAGAACATAGTCTACCGCCATTCTCATACTGAAACATGTGCTTCCAGACCTCCAAATCATGAACCAATCGAGATGACACATCACAAGGACATCCCAAACACTCTATCCAATCCACAGAATAGGACAATGCACTTCTGGATCTCACTGGACCTTTTTGTAACACTCTGTCACTCTGGAGCATCTCCCAGAACCGGTTCTACTTGATCGATCACAACTTCTTCATATCTTCATGCAGACCTCTGAAATTGTAACTGGAACATCTCAAGACTCATATCTACAAACACTTTAATCCGCATCCTTTGGTACTCAACCGATTGAGTACTTTTGCCTTCTTCTCATCATTGTTCTTCACTATTCTTGATTGAGACTAATATTCTCAATATCCTCAGCACACAGCTCATCCAATCTTTCTCATCAATGCAATATGAGTATGTTGACATCAATGACAACACTGGTTAACCTCATACTTGCAACAATCTCCCCCTTTGTCATTGATGGCAACATATGATGTGAAAAACCATCAATACAAGATCTTCTCCTTTCTATCACAGCTCCCCCTATCAGCAACCACTCTTCACATGTCTTCTCTTCCTTTATTGCTCCCCCTTTGATCATCAACCACTTGTTTTTCACATGTCTTCTCTCCCCCTTTGACATCAATGGCAAAGGGCTCATACTTGCAATTCTAACACATCAGAATCATACCAGCTACTCCCCCTTAGTAGTAGCTCCCCATCATCAATCGAGATCACAAGATATGACTGTGATATCCACCGGACTGATGTACATCAGTGCATCCTAGTTCATCACCGGAGGGGCCATGACCCCTAACTTCTCCCTGAGATACTCAAAAGAGTCCTTGGGAAGAGGTTTAGTAAAGATATCTACAATCTGATCCTTGGAGGGTACATACTCCAATCTGACTTCTTCCTTGTTCACTTGTTCTCTCAGAAAGTGAAACTTGATAGATATGTGCTTAGTCTTAGAATGCAATACCAGATTCTTAGAAATATTTATTGCACTTGAATTAGCACAAAAAATTGTGATAGGCTCCTCATATTCTAATTTAATGTCTCTTAGCATCTGCTTCATCCACAAAATCTGAGTGCAACTACCTGCTATTGCAATGTATTTTGCTTTAGTTGTAGACAAGGATATTGCCTCTTGTTTCTTGCGTAGCCAAGAAACCAACCTTTTTCTTAAAAAGAAAGCCCCTCCACTTGTACTCTTCCTATCATCCACATCTCCTGCCCAATCTGCATCTGTGTATGCATGAAGAGAGAAATCTTGATCTCTAGGATACCATAGACCATACTTAACTGTTCCTTTCAAGTAACTAAAAATTCTTTTGATTGCCATGACATGAGATTCTCTGGGATCAGCTTGAAATCTTGCCACAAGACCAACAACCTGCATTATATCTAGTCTAGTCTGAGTGAGATACAATAGTCCTCCAATCATTGATCTGTACTTGGTCTGATCTATCTTAGGAGAGTCATCATCTTTGCTCAACTTACATCCGGTTGCCATAGGAGTGTTCATTGGCTTTGAATCTTCCATTCTGAATATCCTCAACAATTCTTTTGCATATTTGGTCTGAGAGATAAAGATGCCTTTCTTTGTCTGAGTAATTTACAGACCCAAGAAGAAATTTATTTCACCAAGCATTGACATTCAAACTCATTTTTCATTTGATTTACCAAGGTTTTACACAAACTGTCTTTTCCTCCAAAGATGATATCATCAACAAATACTTCAACAATCAAGATGTTTTCCTTGTCTATTTGGAAATATAGATTACTATCAGCAGTACCTTTGTTGAAACCAATTTGCACAAGATGCTTATCCAACCTTTCATACCATGCTCTTGGGGCTTGCTTCAAACCATACGGTGCTTTCTTCAAGTTGTAGACCATATCATCATGATCAGACAATTGAAATCCATCCGGTTGTTCAATGTAAACTTCTTCTTCTAAATCACCATTTAGGAAGGCAGACTTGACATCCATCTGATATACCTTGAATTCTTTGAAGGCAGCAAATGCTAGAAATAATCTGGCTGCTTCAATTCTTGCCACCGGAGCAAAGGTTTCTTCAAAATCAATTCCTTCTATTTGAGAGTGGCCTTTGCAGACCAATCTGGCTTTGTTTTTGATTACTTCACCAACTTCATTTAGTTTGTTCCGAAAGACCCATTTGGTTCCAATCACATTCTTGTTTCTAGGTCTGGGAATAAGATCCCAAGTGTGATTTTTCTCAATTTGCATCAACTCTTCCTCCATTGCTTTGGTCCAATTTTCATCATTGCAAGCTTCATTAATTGTCTTAGGTTCAATCTTTGAAATTAGACAGTATTCATTTGAATCTTGAGCAATTCATCTCCTTGTTTGTACCCCTTTGCTTTTGTCACCTATGATCTGATCTTCAGAATGGTTTAGAGTTACATACCTTGGAACTTTGGGAGTTTCTTGCACTACTGTTTCTTGATTAGGCTCATTCAGACAAGCCTCTTCTTCCTGATTTACCGGATCAGTCTGAATCTGAATTTCAGAGGAGGATTGAGTTCCTTGCACCAGAGAATCATTCTGATCATCTTCATCATATTCATAAAACCTTGAGGGCTTCTCAATTCCTTCATCAACCTTTACATTTGTACTTTCTATCATCTTTCTCAATCTCTTGTTGTAACACCAGTATGCTTTGCTTTGAGTGGAGTAACCCAAGAAAATTTCTTCATTACTTCTTGCATCAAACTTTCCTAGATCTTCATCTCTTTTGATGTAACACTTGCTACCAAATACTCTGAAATATCTCACAGTAGGAATTATACCAAACCATAGTTCATAAGGAGTCTTACCAGTATTGCCTCTAATTTGAACTCGATTGAGAGTGTAGACTGCAGTGCTGACAACTTCTCTCCAAAACATCTGAGGAACATTTGCTTCCATCATCATTGTCCTGGATGCTTCCTAGATGGTCCGGTTCTTTCTCTCAACTACTCCATTCTGCTATGGAGTCCTAGGAGCAGACAGTTGTCTCTTTATACCATGCTTCTCACAAAAGTCTATGAATTCACCAGATGTGAATTCACCACCTCTATCAGACCTTAGACATTTCAGTTTTAATCTGGTTTGATTCTCTACCATAGCTTTGAAGATTTTGAACTTCTCAAGGGCTTCTGATTTCTCTTTTAGAAAGGTAACCCACATCATCCAGGAATAGTCATCAATCAGTAACATAAAATATCTATCACCTTGCATACTCTTGATTCTTGTCAAACCACAGAGATCAGTATGAACCAATTCCAATAATCTGGTAGAGGATTGATCCTTGCTTTTGAAAGAGACTCTGCTCTGTTTACCTAGCTGACATTCTTTGCACAAACTATTTGTAGGTTTCACCAATTTTGGAAGATCTCTTACAGCCTGAGTATTGCTTATCTTGATGATGTTATCAAAATTCACATGACACATCCTTCTATGCCATAACCAACTCTAATAAACTTGAACAAACAAACAACTTTTATTAGAACCAACTAGATGGAAGATATTACCTTTTGTCTGAGTACTGGATGCAATCTCAGTTCTGGAGCTTTCAAAGATCCCGCATCTTCCATTTTTGAACCGAAGATCATAACCTTTGTCCACCAACTGACCAACACTGAGAAGATTGTGCTTCAATCCTTCAACATATAGTACATTACCGGTTTTGCTCTTTCCATCAAAAGAAATAGTTCCCCTACCTTTGATTCTACCAGCAGAATTATCACCAAACTTTACCATTTCTCCTTCATACCTTTCCAAATCTAAGAACTTGTTCTTGTCACCTGTCATGTGGTGAGAACATCCACTGTCAATAACCCAATCATCCTTTTCTTCAACTTGGGCAGCCAAAGCTCTTTCCTCAACCTTATGATTGACAGATTTAGAGGATATTGAATCTTCTTCCTTGATGGCAATAAACACCCATTCATTTCTGGATTTGCTTCTTGTTTCTGATTCATCATCTGTTACTCCTTCATTATCATCTTCTTCATGAACATAATAACAATTCTTTTGGAACCTTTGTCTGTTAGCATTTGACCTTGCAGATCTCTCCGGACATCTTTAAGCAAAATGACCAATCTTATTGCAATCGAAGCACTTAAAGGGTAATTTTCCTTCATACTTACCAGATCCTCTTGGTTGTCTCTTTGCAATGAGGGCTTCAAGATGAGCTATTTCTGCTTCTTCCTCTTCCATGTCTTTCCTTGCTTGATCATACCATGACAGCTTCCTTGAAGAGTTCTCTCCCGGATCAAATCTTTGTTTGCCTTTCACATAGGCACTGGCTTTGAATGCAGATTCAGGCTTGGGGTGATCATCTCCAAACTTAGTCATTTTGAATGTAGCCAGTTTGCCAGCCAATTGCTCTTATGTGACAGTTGTATGGGCTCTGAATTCATCAATGGCAGCAACCTTGATTTTGTAGGCAGCAGGAAGGGATCTGAGAATTTTGCAAATAATTTCATTTTCATCCAGAACTCCACCAACATTCCTGATTCCACACACCAGCTCATTCATTCTTGGCATAAAGGTAGTGATATTTTCATCATCTCTCATCTTCAATCTTTCAGATTTCCCTTTCAGACTTTGTAACCTTGCACTCTTAACAAAGTCATCTCCTTCATGCAGAAGTTCCAGTTTAACCCAGATCTCATATGCAGTTGGAAGGTCAATAACATTTGAGAGCTCTGAATCATTCAATGCGCTTAGAAGAGCTTCTTTGGTCATTTCAGCATCTGTGATTTCATTTAGAGTTGTCGGACCACCCTGTGGAGCTACATAAGCCTTTGTGATCATGGACAAGTATGCTTTTCCCATACACTTCAAGTGACATTTCATGTGACCTTTCCAGAGCGAGAAATTTGTTCCATCAAACTTTGGACTATCCTTCTTGTATGATGACATCCTGGATCTCCTCAAGCGGTTAAGCTCCTTTTAGAGGAACTTGGATCTGATACCAATTGTTAGATCTAGGGCACACAACTGAGAGGGGGGGTGAATCAATTGTGTAAAAACTTGCTTTTACTTCAAACACTTGAATCTACTTTGTTAGTTAACAGCATATCAATTAACCATTCATCAAAGTATAAAGCAAGAACACTAAAGCAGATAAATATCAACACATTAGACACCAAGATTTTGATGTGGAAAACCCGGTTAAGGGAAAAACCACGAGGTGATTAACCCAAGGATTATTCTCTGTTAGAAGAATAAGAAAAATGGATGGCACATGCCAGTCAGGGCTCACTGCCTGAGCACACTGCACACAAAGAGGCACACTGCCTACAAGAGACACATTGTCTACAAGATTATAGGAATACAAACTTGAACTAGAGAATGACATCTTCACCATGTCTAGATCAGTTCCATTTAAGCCTGAGACACATCTGCTCTGTCTTTTGCTCTCTCGCTATACCACACTCATTCGCTCCACACACACTTTGAAATGAACTCACAAACCTTTATTTATACAAGGCATCGACTTAGGAACAATCATCTAAGTCGACAATCATCCACAAGAACATCCGCAAGTCGGCAATCATCCACAAGAACATTCATAAGACAAATAACCCATCCGGTTGGCCAACCTAAAGAAGAACATCTTCATCCGGAAGTATATCTCCAATTTTGGGCTCTAACACAAATGCGGACCGACAAAACAACCTCAACCTGATCCAAGAACCTTCACAAGCTTGCCTAAATGACTAGGTACATCCGCATTTCCTCCACTTACTAGAATCTCTTCTCTTCTTCATCTGGAACTTCAAGAACACAGTCTACCGCCACTGTCATACTGAAACATGTGCTTCCAGACCTCCAAATCATGAACCAATCGAGATGACACGTCACAAGGACATCCCAAACACTCTGTCCAATCCGCAGAATAGGACAATGCACTTTTGGATCTCACCGGACCTTTTTGTAACACTCTGTCACTCCGGAGCATCTCCTAGAACCGGTTCTACTTGATCGATCACAACTTCTTCATATCTTCATGCGTACCTCTGAAATTGTAACTGGAACATCTCAAGACTCATATCTACAAACCCTTTAATCCGCATCCTCTGGTACTCAACCGATTGAGTACTTTTGCCTTCTTCTCATCACTATTCTTCATTGTTCTTGATTGAGACTAATTTTCTCAATATCCTTAGCACACAGCTCATCCAATCTTTCTCATCAATGCAATATGAGTATGTTGACATCAATGACAACACTGGTTAACCTCATACTTGCAACACCTCCTCCTTCGGTGTTCGATGAAGTATGAGATATTTGTGGCCCTTTAGGAGCCTCATTTTGGTGCTTGTGGTGGACATTTTGGTGGTAGGTCCCTGGTGTAAAATCCCTTGTGCATGGGGTATTATTGGCATAGCATGGAGCAAGACTCCTTTGCTTTCATCAAGAAGTTCCCTTAGTGTCAACATCATAATAATTTGAGGTGAGCTCCTGTGCAAGAGCTCCACACTCAAACATCTCCCTAACCATTCTCCATCTAGGGCCCAAGCCTAATTGGAATAAAATTGCCACCTTCCTCTCAGAGACATGTATTTATGACATTTATAGATTACTTCACTAAGTGGGTTGAGGCCATTCCTCTTCGGTCTACCATCGTGGAGGTAATTTTTAGGTTCCTCCTTGATAATATAACTTCTCTCTTGGAGCTACCTTCCACCTTGGTCTATGATAATGGATCCTTGTTGAAGAACAAGGAGGTGAAATAGTTTCTAGAGAAATTCCATATTCAACATCATTTCTCTACCTCATACTACCATTAGTATAATGGGCAGGTTAAAGCTTCTAACAAAATAATCAAGAAAATTCTTTGAAAATTTGTCAATAAGCATGGTAAGAATTGGCATGTGCAACTCTCTTATGCTTTGTGGGCATATTACACAAGTATTTGTACTGCCAAGGATGTTACTCCTTATATCCTTGTCTATAGTGTTGATGGCATCATGCCCTTTGAGTTAGAGATTCCATCCTTGTAGGTTTCTCTCCAAGGTCTTATTGATGATAACACCTATCATGATCAATATGTTTAGTATCTCGAAATGCTTGATGAACATCATATTAATGCTCTTAAGCATCTTCGAGCTTATCAAAAGGATTTCAATCATAATTATAATCAGCATGTTACTCACTGTTCATTCTAGGTATGTGACTTAGTTCTATATGAGAATCAACATAATGTGAATGCTCTAGCTGGTGTTAAGAAAAAGTTTAGCACTAATTAGTTGGGGCCTTATATTGTCACCTTAGTTTCTGGTTTTGGAGCATATGACCTTCCTATGATGGAAGACAAGTCTCTCAAGGGTCCCATAAACACAACTCATCTTTATCACTTTGATGCACGATCCTCTCTTTTTGTGGGTCACCCTTGTCATCACAAATCCTTCCTTCCCAAGTGACATTCATTCTTTAAATTGTTAATTGGATCTTTTCTATGTTTAATTAAACAATTTATTATAAAATTGTTTAATCAGACCATTGTAATATTTAATTAATCAATTTTATTCATCCATATTGTTTATTCTTACCATTATAGTATTTAATTAAACAAAATTTAACAAGATTGTTTGATTAGATCATAAAGCATATAAATATATAATATTAAAGAATCATCACCATCATAAACACATAATCATAACACATGGACCTCACTCAAAATCATGTATATGTGTGTGTGTGTCAAAAAATATTATACATCATCTCAATGAAACAAAAATGCACCACTCATCAAAATGTGGTGTCTGTCAATATAAATATACATATATATACAAAAATCTGCATTAGGGGGCATGACTCCCCAAGTCCCCTAGCTATGGCAATGCTAGAAGTGGATATCATCTCAAGACCACATAGTGTAAGAAGGATCAATTGTGAGTGGCACTCCACGACTAGAGTCCCCTAAGCTCTCCCCTTAGCTTTGCAACCTCTGTTATGAGCCTAAGCTCTCTCTTAGCTTTGCAACCTTTCTCATCATCCCCTGCACCCTGGGGTGGCCTAGGTCTAATGATACCACCCCTTGTGTACTCTGTAACTCACCATTAACCTCATCAAGTCAGCTCTATAGGGCATCATGTGCCATTTCAACTCTCTCTACCCACGTCATGGCTTGGTCTCACTTGGTGGAAAGTGTTGTAGCCTTTATTGCCCTTTGATATCTATCTGTTGTCATCACCAAAAGCTCTATTGTGGAGCTTTCTATGCATACTTGTGCCTCCTCATATGCAACCCTCAACTGTGCAATGAGCTCAAAAACATGTGTGTGCCTCCTTGTAGTCTGTAGTGGCTTGTAGCTGGCCCTCATTGGTCACTCAAGCTAGACTTTGGGGACCATCTTTGCCAATACTTTTCCAATGAAGTCCATGTTGGACTGCACTGGACAACTGAGAGGGGGGGTGAATCAGTTGTCCTAAAAATTTTAACCAATTATGATCATCAACTTATTAATTACTTGTATTATGATAAAACCATGAAAGCATAAAATGAAGAGCTTAACATAATAACATACTCAACACAAGAGACACCATATTTTTACGTGGAAAACCCTAAAAGGGAAATACCATGGTGGGTGTTAGCCCACAAAAATATATAAGTTATATCAATACCAAAAAATAGAGGCTCACTGCCTACAGGGCTCATTGCCCAAATTGCTCACTGCAAAGAAAGGCTCACTACCTATGGGTGGCTCACTACCAAAAGGAGGCTCACTGCCAAAGGGTTGAACTAAGATAACAACATCTACTCCATGCCAAGGTTCAGTTCCATTGAAGCACAAACACCTCTGCTCTTCTTTGCTACTTTTCTTCACTTTTACCTTCGCATCTTTGCACTTGGATACATTTTTATGACTCAATTACAAGTATTTATACACTTCATCAACCTTGGAATAATCATCAAGGTTGGCAATACAATCATCAACTGTTGGAACAATCTCCAAGGTCAGCAAACATACGTTACATCAAAATAGGTTTGGACCTAAATGGATTTACAAAGAAAAGAAATGAATGCAGATCACACCACTCCTTAGTAGGGACTCAAAAACAATATTCCACGCTACAACATGCTATCACAATCTTCGATGCATCTCCACAGATGATGAATTCAACAGGTCAACCAAGACTGATGTTAACACAAGTATTCACAAGAACACACTTCATGCATGATCTGAATTACACCTTGTGGACCAATCCGAATATAGGAGCATGATTAGGAGACATCCACAAGCACATTGTAATCACCAGGAACAACCACATGATCTCTAATCATTCTATCAATAGTATTCTTCAAACTGGAGTATAGGAACAACACTGTTAGCCACTGTCATGAGTAAAAGATAGCTTGGAGACCACCAAATCATGAACCATTGCATTTGAAGGCACTTAACATCATCACTGACTTAATTCTAGATCTTCAGCCTGAAATACTTCAATGCGGAGGAATGTGAAGCAAAACACTTTCTCCCTGTCACCACCAAACACACAGAAAAATCTATTTTCACTCTGGTGAACATAACTCACTCAATTCTTCATACTGGAGGCTAAAACTTAGAATATAACATCTTTAGACAGGCTTTGAAATAACTTCCAATCCGCAAGCAAAGATATTTATTCTATAGGAAATCTAGAGCATTCTTCTAGATTGTTCTTCTACATGTAATGCATTGTTTCTACTACAACACATTATTATCACCAGAGGGGCTAATTTTCTCAATATCCTCAATAAAGTAAGAGCACAGCTAACACCAATGACAACACAGATATGTTGACATCAATGACAACACTGATTAGGCACATACTTGCAACAATCCAACCACTCTTGTGTACACACTACAAGCAAGAAACAAAAGTAAAATCAATCTCCCATCATATTTAATAAGATAAGAATCAAAAGAAACATCTAGTATTCTATCAAATCGAAATACATAAACACGTAAATCATACCTGGGTCCCCAATTTGCAAGTATGGGTTTGTAACAACTGCAACCCTTATTGGGGATGGGGGTGGTGCCGTTGATTCTACCATTGCTACTACAAATGGGTTTGTCACAACCCCAGCTTGACTAGACTCTCCACCAACTAGCTCGGTGAATGGTGAACCTCAAAGAAGGGCTCTAGGCCTATCCTCGATTGCACTCTCATTGCATTACCATGGTCACCAGGGTCTCTCCTCCTTCTCATCATCCTCCTCCTCATTTGATGTCCCCTCAAATGATATCAACTTAGCTACCTCTCCACCCCATAGGGGCCTGGGGTCCCTAACAGGTGCGTCAATTGAATAAATGGGTGTTGGGCATGTCATTGCCCACTAGGCTATGTACCACACAATCACCTTGACATAATGTGTATCAACATGTGGAAGGGAGCCCTTCACCTCATCAAGGTCACTCAGTGGGACATCCACCATTGTGGGGTACAGAAGGTCACCCGATCATACAACACTCTAATGAGATCATACATAGGTGACCACATCATGTAGTACTCCCTGTACCTATCCAAACTATTGCCTAACATGATTGTAGTAGAATGGGATGATAATGCGGTCGTATTGACTGACAAACCATTTATCCCTTTGCATGTGGGCTTGGGGATATACTTCTCCTCACTTCCACATGGTCAATAATACCTCATGTATAGTGATAGAATTTACTATAAATCTCTAAATTCACTTACCTCTCAATGAGATAGGAGATCCTTAAATATAGGAGAAGGGGTGACAAAATACCTAAAGGGGTATTAACCACACCTATTCAAAACAAGTTCTATTTGTAAATAATTAATAATCTAATAGTTATTATATTATTAATTATTAAATGATATATGATTTATAAAGCATATAATAGACATAAAGGTTTATAACCTTATATTCTAGAACACTATAAATGTTATAAGGGTATGAGCCCTAGTAACATTATTTTATAAGACTCCCCCTTAATGTTAATAGGGGCATAACCTGTCAATTTCTATAAAAGAAAAAATGAAGTACCCCAATAATGTAGGTCTTCTTTGATAGTGATAAACAATGACACACATATATGCCAAAGGAAGAGTATGTATTATGGACTACATGAAAGTCATCTTGTCATAATTTATAATCCCAATGTTTTAAAAAATGATGCTTTAATGAGGTCTTATAAATTTTTTATTGGAGCCCAGAACTCCTCAAACTAGCCTTCTCCAGGTTCATTACATAGTGCTCGTAGGTCTTATATAATATAATTTTTTTACAAGTGAATAATTTATTATATGCCTGAAGGAATTATACATATAATGCCTAGATGTCTTATGTTATGCCTATTAGGTCTTACATCTAGGATTTATCTATATATAATGTCTAGAGGTCTTATTTTATGCCTTTTAGGTCTTACATCCTAAGGGGTTATATATAATGCCTAAAGGTCTTATTTATATGTTTTGGGTCTTACATATAAAGATGCCATTGTCATGCACACTCCCCCTCAATGAAAATTCCTTAGGCCAAGCATTGATTTGAATTTGGAGAATTTCACACTACACAGAGGTTTGGTGCTATTCAACATATAGGATTTCTTGTGTGATTACTGGGAGCCTAGCCCAGTTCTTAATCATAGTATATCTACCACTTGATAATCAGTTTGACAAAACTTGAGAGTAATTTTATGATGGAAAACTTTCCCTTGAATGAAGTACCCATGAACTTTAATGTGCTTTATTTCTAGAAATAGGGGTCTTTGGTAATCTAGTAAATAGCTTTGGTTATCATATAATAAAGTGAAACTTTTACTAGTGTGATGTAGAAAAGAGTGATCTAGCCTAAGGAGTTAAACTAGGTCAAAACCCTCTTCTACAAACATTAGGACACAAAATGAACTTGGCTTCTACCCAAGAAGGAGAGCCAAACTACAGATGTTCTGCCCTTCTGTTGAATATAGATGGATCAACCAAGTTCAACCAAAGTCAAGCAAGCAAGCTAAGAAAAATGATCAAAACCCTAGAAGATGAAGATTAGACTATAATTAACTGTCATAAGTGAATATCAAGAAATAGAAAGTACAATAGAGATCAGGGGATGATTTAGAACCTAGATTTTGTAGTAGAAATACCCAAGACCAAGGCACTTGGGCATCCTAGGCCTTTTCTATGGTTTAGCAGAATCTTGGATGTCACCAGTCTTGTACCTTCTTTCTCTGCCTTCTTCCCAGAAATCAGCTCCAAAAATTGATTTCTCCAACTTGCACACAAGGAAAGAGGAAAAGGTTGTGCTGCACGTATAAGGGCTTGCCTCAGTCAAACCCCATGTTGGTGTTCCCACCTCCACTACAATGATGGTTAGATCCAAGAGTGTGTGCCCTAGGAGGGAAAAGGCCAGATCTGTAATAATATGATAGATAATGAATGATAATGATGATGATAACCACAAGAGATATGACCTTAGTTGATGAAGATGACTCAAGATCCTACACCAACAAAGGAAAGTGATGAAGAGGGCTTGAAAGTCCTATCAAAACCTACAAACAAACTTCAATAGCATCTAAAAGTAGATAACACTCCAAGCATGAAGAACACTTTAGCATAGAACACAATATGAGAGAAAACTTTGCACTAATACTCTAGGTGTCATCTAGGTGTAAAATGAACTACTACACTCATTTAAATATGCATTCCCTCTCTCTTACAACAAATAAAACTCAATTAGGTTGACAAATGCAAACTAAGGAAGTGTCCTAAGTTGACACTACGCAAGTGGGGATAAAGGTCCCAACTAGGACCAGGGTGCTTGGGCACCCTGGATGTTTAACCCACAAACTCTGGGGAGTGCCAAATATAGCGGGCTTAGTCCAGTCCTAAGTTGATTCTATCAGGTTTATTTATTGGGATCAAGATTTCATCATTTTAAGATTAAAAAGGTGTTAAAATAGGTCCTGATTAACAAAGGCAATAGAATAGGTCCAACCGGGTGCTAAACTAAGTGTAAAATGCTAGTGTGCACATTTTATGATGTTACATTTAGCCCCCACTTTAGTGTGGGTATGAACTTATGTTTGAACTCATACTAAAGGATGGACAAAACACACAAACATAGAAGCCCAAATAATTCCAACTTGTTGACTACAAGTAGCCCCCAAACTTAGGATCCTAAGGTTGCAAACACATAAGCAAAGAGATATCAAAACACACAAGACATTGCAACATAACTCACACATACATGGAGTACTAAAAAGCATTTCATAGGAATACATGTGGAAGACATGCCATACACAATACATACACACTTAACACGAAGTAGACACATAAGACACAAAGCATACGCATAAGACATAATGCATACACATAAGAAAATAAGGCATATGCATAATGAATGACAAATACACATAAGAACACATGGAAAACATGATGAAGAGACTTAAGACATAAGTTAAAACATAATGCATAAAAGAAGCAAACATAAGAATACACATAGGAACAAACACACAACGCACATGACTCTGACGCTAGCTTGCTTTGTCGCTAGGGGTCATGTGGAAAGAAGTGCCACCATGGATCACACATTGGTGAGGACCACCCAATTTCTAAGTGACCACACCAAGTCACATGAAGCACATTGGCTAGCCAACTACATTTCACTAGGTGGCTCATGGACCAAAGAGGAAACATCACAGACTAGTTTGGATCGCCGAATCACTAGGTGAGTTCCACACCAACAAGCATGTAATCAACAAGACAACATAGCACGATGTATGCTCCCACCTTAAAGTGATTGCTAACTCCTATCAGAAAGCAATTGCTTTAAGGTAGAACAAACCACAAGATAGGCATGAGAGCTTTCCAAAAACACATGCCCATAGGATATGTGTTAAAAAAAACTACATTGTGCAAAGGGGTTGCCACCACAAAAAACAAACCAAGGCAATGCTACAGGCATGATACACAATGGATTGTGTAGTCATGGTATGACACTGAGCATAGCAACAAGGTGCCACATAAATCAAACATAAGAGAAGCAATAAATTATACTAAGGAGTAACACAAAGGGATCTACTTTACTAGCGTCGGTATATGAATGGTTGTATAATAGGAGATATCTCAAGACTATATATATATGACTAAATCCTTGGATGTAAGACCTAATAGGCATAACATAAGACCTCTAGACATTATATATATAATTCCTTCAGGAATATTATAAACATCCACTAGCTAGTAGAACTATATAGACATGAGATCAAAAAATAAACATACCTTGGGTCAACAAGGGAGAATGTTGAAACATTCTATGCCTTGCATCATCCCCAAAGGACACAACAACAATACAAATTACAACATATAGAAGAATGATGATACAAATAGAGAGAATGTCACAATGGATTTCGGTACCTTTGTATCCTTGCACCTACAAGGGTGTCAAGGGTCATCCAAAGAGAGACTAACAACACAACAAGAAAAATAATAACACAATGAAATATCAAGCAACACATCACGGGGATGCACTCATAACATAAAAATAAGGTACCTCACTTGTGAGTTAACCTAAAGCAAATCGTCCTCCTCCCAACCTTGCTCATCATCCGTTTGGAAAGGTGGACAAGATGTAAAAGTAACTATAGCACATGAGGTATAACAAACAAGATCCATACTTGTATTATATTCAAACTCACTATCAGAATATAGTACAATAGGCTCCATAGCGACTTGCGAAGCTTCTTCTTTCTCTATAGGGGACACAATGGTAGTAGCTATCTCTTTCGCATCCATCAGTGATGAATGCTTGTGAGGAGGAAGATTCTCCTCTCCTGCAACAAGGTGAGCCATAGTGTGGCGATGCTTCTTTCTTTCTCTCACAATCTTATTTCGCTTAGCTTTTTTCATGATGTTTGTGAGGGGAACTATAGTGTCTTCCAATATGGGTTCCTTTTCTTCCTTTGCTTTAAGAACATTAGAAGAAACAGGAGGAACTAGCGAAGGCTGGGAGGCTACAGGGGAAGGGTTCATCAATTAGGGTTTCTCTTCCTTCTCAACTTGTGAAACAGGTGGAAGTACATGAGCATCCTCAAGTGGTTGAGAAACCTCAAGAAACAAAACATGTGCAATCGATTTCTTACCACTTGTCTCTGTGGAGGCCAATGGTATAAAAGTAACATTGCAATTGTGGGGAGGTCTATTTTGTGCACGAAGGTTGCCTTATTTTCCTTGAAGGGATGGCGGAGGGGGAACCTCAACATATCTACCAGGCACTCGGGGATGGGGAAGAACCTTTGATTTGGGCTTAGCTTCATTCACTACCTGTGGTATAGGAGGAATTATAGCCATAGCCTTAGAAGATTGAGGAGGTTCAAGAAAATCACAAGGAGGAATATTACTAAGTGATAGTTCTGCTATTTTCTTTGCTTTAAACTTTTGATATGATAAGAAAAATATATCTTCTCTAGGTTGAGCAACTCCAATTGGTTGTGGCCAGAAGTAGTCAAGTGAAAAATGTCCATTGCGAGCGATAGGTCGGTACTGACTGCGATGTACAACATGCACCTATCCCTCAAATGGAAATTTTAAGCACTTGTGAACCATAGAGGAGACTGCCTTCATGGAGTAGAGCCATAGATAGCTCAACTTCACATGAAATATGTTTGATGTAGGAATGACGAAAAAATGAACATCCAAAGCTCTTGGTCCAACCTTAACTTCAAGAGTTAAAGCACCAAGAGATGGAAAGATAGACCCATCATGTGCTTTAATAGCCATCTCTGATACATCATATGTATCTCAATGTAAACCATGCATGTAGAGAAACTCTTTAGTCACTACTTTCACCATGCATATAGGATCTATCATAGCACCCCAAATAGGTTTTTCATTGATTCAAATAGTAATATAAAGAGGCCCATTAGGAGCTTTGATAGTAGCATCATGTGGAGTAAAAGATATAGTAGGTTCTAAATCCACTCACTCTTTTTGAGGGTGAGCATCGAACATGCAAATATCAACAAAATTAGACTCATGATGAGGTAGAGGATCAATATATATTTGAATATTTTGATTAGGACCCGCCACCAATTTATTCCCTTTGTCATTCACACCAACAACTTGGATGACATTTGAGTTGATGAGGTCTTGAACTTCATGTTTAAGACACACATATCTTCCAGTGTCATGGCCAACGGAGTGGTGAAATTGACAAAAGGCTTTCACATAAAAGGAAGATGATTGCATCTTACTTGGATCGAGGGGTCTAACAGGTGAATGCTTGATGAGATTGTTGTGTAAAAGTTGTGTCATGATAGCATAGAGAGATTCTAATAATGGTGTGAAATTTCTTGTTTTTGATTTTAACTTGTAAGGGGTGAAAGTAGGAGATGATGCTACCATCACATGTTTCCTTATATTATTCACTGAGATTTCATTTATCTTGACGAAGTTTTTGTTTTGTCTTTTGAAAGATTTATTATGAGAGGCCTCAGATTGACCAACTTGAGCTCATGAGGGGTTATGCTCATACTAACTAATAGAAAGATGATAATCATGAAGAACCATGCAAAGATGAGTGAATGAGTCATATTGCATCAACAATATCTTATCATGGATGTGAGGTTGTAAGTTTCCTATAAATATTCTTTGTAGATCAGTATCCATAATAGAATATCGGATTTGTGAGAAGAGGGCTTGATAATGACCCATAAAATTTGTTATTTTCTCTTTCCGTCCTTGTTTGCAATCAACCAAGTCCATCAAAGAGATTTGAGGTCCAATGTTCACTTGAAAATGCTTGAGGAACTTGTTAACTAATTTTGAAAAAGAAGTTATAGAATTAGGAGGTAGTGAGCAAAACCAATCCAAGGTTGTGTCCTTCAATGACCTAGGAAAGATTTTTGCCAAGATCACATCCTCAAAAAAGTAATCACTACACATAGCAATAAAAGCTACCATATGATTGTTAGGGTCTCCCTTCCCATTTTATTTCTAAGCGAGGAGTCTCAAAATTCTTAGGAATAGGTGTTCTTAGGATGGAATAGGATAAAGGGCTACAGATATAATGTGTTGTCTAAAAGGAAGCTAGGTGTACAAAAATCACTTCCTACACTAATCTAATGAAGAGAGGGCTATGCAAATGTAATTTTATCCTAACTATTACAAAAATGTTAAACAATTAACATGAGATATTGCAGCAAAACACAAGAACAAGAAAGTAGACAAAATAAAAGAGACAAAGATTTATAGTGGGGAAAACCCTTATTGGGTGAAAAACCCCACACTCAGAAACCTGCACAATGAATTAACAAATCTAAAATATGTTTACAATACACTTGCAATGCAAGCTTCAATGGTCTTTAACACTCGTGTCTAGAGTCAAACCGGTAGCATAATAGTACCTATAGAACTTGTGATACCACTCCCTCTCCAAGCACCTGTTTATATAGAAAATACAAGGCAATATTGGACCTTTCTTGGAATGGGCATCCAACTTGGCCTCATGGCCCAAAACCCACACCTAAGGACACTTGGTCAACATTGTAGAATGTGCTTGACACTTATCCACAGCTCCCATCCCAAAGAGGTCACCTATTTCCAAAATGGGCTATGATAGATGCTCTTACGACACTTACAACCTTCATAGAATCTGTCATAGCGGTTACAACTTACAACTGTAAGAGAATCTATCATACACAGGCTATAAATAGCATATTCTCTTAAAACATGTCATAGTCCACCTTGGGGCACCCAAAAATGCCTTTTTCAAAGATGCTTCATGACACATGTCTTCACCTGTCTTACAACCTTCTATTTCTGATTCTTACATGTCATAGATTCGTCATAGGAATCCGTCATAACTGTTTCAGTCAAACATTCCCTTACACAACATGGAAGATGCCGAAACATGGCAAAATGATCCTACCACAAAGTGGGATGCCTATCTCCTCATGTGAGGACAAAATTACAAGTTGTCATATTCCATGTAGGATTGACACATCACTATGCCATATCCCACAATATGACAATTGGAATTTACAAATATTTACAACATAGGTAATTAAATAATAAATAGAAATATTAATAATGTAAGGAATTTACAAGGTTGAGACACCTTAATTCCCAACATTCTCCCACTTGTCGAACACCTTGTAAGAGTCAATAGAATAATAGGATTTAACTGCTATAGGTCGAGAGGCCCATAGACTCCAAACACCATCTGAACTTCTCTGTGCTCACTGGCTTCATCAATGCATCATCATCATTCTTCAAAGTATCTACTTTCTCCAAATTTACCTTTCCATCCTCAACCATGTCATCAATGTGCTTGGTTCTAGCGTGGAAAGTTGGATTCTTTGCAAGGCAAATCGCACTCTAACTGTCACAACTGATCATTATCTGTCCTGCATCAACACCAATATCTAAACACAATCTCTTAAGCCAAATGGATTCCTTAAAACCATGAGTTGCTGCCATATACTCAGCTTCTGTCATGGACAAAGCAACAATAGGTTGTCACTTATCATCCAACTAATAGCACCACCAAACAATGTAAAGACATAAGCACTGGCGGATCTCCTTCTATCAATGTCACTTGCCCAATCTGAATCCATAAATCCACAAATGTCAATGGAATGTGGAGGTCTTGTAACATTACCATGATAGAAAATGGAATACTCAGAAGTACCCCTTAAATATCTAAACACTCACTTAACTGCATCCCAATGAACCCGTCCAAGATTAGCCATAAATCAACTAAGGACTCCCACTACTTGGGCAATGTCTGGTCTTGTGCAGACCATAGCATACATCAAACTACCAACAACACTTGCATAAGGTACTTTGCTCATGTCCTCCACCTCAGTAGGAAATTTTAGACAATCCTCAACAGATAACTTTGTCCCCAAAGAAACATGAACACACAATGGTCTACAATCTGCCATGCTGAACCTATCCAACATGGTCTTCACATACTTACTCTGGCTTAACCAAAGTTTTATGTTAGCTCTGTCCCTTTTGATTTCCATTCCTAGAATGTACCTAGTAGCCCCTAAATATTTCATTTCAAACTGTGCTGATAATTGAGATTTGAAATCAGAAATCATATTCCTACCCTTCCCAATGAGCAACATATCATCAACATACAATGTAACAATGAGAATACGATCACCATCAAACTTAAAGTACACATAGTGATCTGGTTTCAATATCACAAATCTAATTGACAACACAAAGGCATCAAACTTCAAGTACCATCTCCTAGGGGATTGCTTCAAACCATACAAAGACTTCTTAAGTTTGCAAACCAAATTTTCTTTACCTTTCACCATGTAATGCTCTGGCTATGACATGTAGATTTCTTCCTCTAAATCACCATGAAGGAAAGTTGTCTTCACATCCATCTGTTCTACCTCCAAGTCATAAGATACTGTGAGAGACAACAGGAATTGATTGGATGTTAGCTTTGCAATGGGAGAGAAGATGTCACCATAATCTATACCCTCCACTTGTGAATACCCCTTCACAACCAATCTGGCCTTATACTTCTCAACATTGCCATCTACACCAATTTTCTTCTTGAAAACCCATTTGCATCCAACATGTTTCCGTCCAGGAGGAAAAGGTACCAAGTCCCAAGTTTGATTCTTTTCCAAAGATGCCATTTCTTCCTCCATGGCCTCCTTCCAAGAACCTGCATCTTTCATATCCAAAGCTCTGACATAGTTCTAGATTCATCAGTGTTAGTGATTAAAGTATAAGCACAACTAGAATCAAGCAATGCAAAACGAAACCTTTTAGTTTGCTTTCTTATCTGTGTAGACCTCCTCAATGGATGAGCTTGAGGTTCAACTTTTTCATCTGAGCTTTCAGAGCTGCCAGAGCTCTCCTCATCATTAGGTCCAACATTGTCTTTCTGTTTAGTCTTCTGAGGGGTAGCAGGAAGCTGAAGAACATCCTCTTTCTTTACTTTTTCTTCTAGCTGTAAAATAGTGGAAGAAGGTGTAAGCTCTCTGAAGATGACACTTCTTTTATACAACACTTTTTCATCCACAGCGTCCCAAAGCTTGTATCCTTTCACACCGACACCATAGCTAATGAAGATACACTTAACATCATTGATCTCCAACTTTGACCACTTCTCCCTAGGCACGTGCATATGCCTCACAACCAAAAACACGAAGATGCCTTATTGAAGGCTTTCTACCATACCACACCTCCATGGGTGTCATACCAACAAGAGCTGATGTAGGAGATCTGTTTACCAGATAACAGGTAGTGGCAATAGCTTTAGCCCAAAACTTTTATTCTAGGCCAGCTCCACTAAGCATACTCCTAGCCTTCTCCATCAGTGTCTTGTTCATCCTCTCTGCAACTCCATTTTGCTGTGGGGTGTATGGAGTTGTCTTTTGTCTTTCAATCCCAAGTTCCTTGCAATATTTATCAAATTCTGTAGAACAAAACTCACCACCGTTGTCAGTTCTCAAACATTTAATCTTTTTACTAGTCTAATTTTTAGCAAAGGCCCTAAACTCCTTAAACTTGCTATAGACTTCAGATTTGCTTCTGAGAAAATAAATCCATGTCCTTCTACTGTAATCATCTATAAAAGATACAAAATATATAGACTTTGATAATGGAGGAACATTAATAGGACCAAACACATCAGAATGAATAAGGTCCAATACACCAAAAGACTTATGAGAACTCGAGTAAAACTGAACACGATTTTGTTTTCTATAAATGCAATGTTCACAAAAGTCAAACTCAAGATTACAATCATCTAACCCCTCAATGAGGTTCTTATTTCTCAAGGTACACAGACCCTTCTCACCAATGTGGCGAAATCTCTTATGTCATAACATTATCTTTTCAGCAGGAAGTTTAACTTCCAATGCATGATTACAACCATCAAGACTAGAAACAACAGATTTCTTCACTACTCATTTAGATGGTGGGGATGAAGTGACTGCTGCCCTCTTCCTTGAGTCAGAAGAACTATTGCATTGTGAAATGCATGCCTTCAATTGAAATAGAGTACATCTTCTAGTACCCTTAGCAAGCACCATAGCTCCTCTAGTCATCTTGCATCCTTCTTTCAAAAAGACAACCTGCACACCTGTATCATTCAAACTACTTACAGAAAGCAAGTTCCATGCTAAGCTTAGGATGTGCATAACCCCAGAGATCCCCTTCACTTGACCATCAGGGAATCGGATAGAGACTCTTCCATGATCAACAATCTTCAGATGAGAGTCGTCACCCAGAGACACCTTTCCACCTTCGAACTCCTCATACTTAGTGAAACAACCTCGATGTGAGGTCATGTGGAATGATGCACCAGAGTCGATTAGCCACACATCGTCAGATGCATGGGTTACCAGGGCTGAGATGAAAGCATCACCGTCATCTTGTGACTTGTCAAAATTTGAATTAGGAGCTTTCTTCTTCTTCTCCTCCTCCTCTTTGCATTCCTTTTGAAAATGCTTAGTTTTGCCACAGTTCCAATAAAGAGCCTTGGACTTTCCAGGAGATTTGGATCTCCCATGGGATTTGGATCAACCCTTCTCAACTTTCTTGTCCTTCTTCTTCCCTTTCTCCTCGGATCTTCCACTAACTGCAAGGGCCTCTTTAGCTGCCTTAGAAGACTTTCTCCACATCTCTTTAGACAATAGTGAAGAAACAACTTCTTCCATTTTGAATGTGGATGTGGTGCTTCTAATAGCCATGACAGGATGATCCCATGAGTCCGGTAGAGAACAAAGCAAGGTCATACGCCGATCCTCTGCCTAGATCTTCACACCGATAGATGTCAATTGTACAACCAGCATGTTAAAGATATTCATATGTTCAGTGACTAATCCTCCATCCTCCATTCAAAGAGAATACAACTTCTTTCTCAGGAAAAGTTTATTAACTAGGGATTTGGCTTCATACACATCCCCCAACTTCTTCCAAAGTAGTTTGGCAGTAGTCTCCTCATGGACATTTAACAAAACAGAATCAGCAAGACTAAGTCTTATGAGACTTTTAGCCTTTCGATCCTTGAGATCCCACTCATCTTGTGACATTGCAGCTAGTTTAGTTCCATTAACACTTTCCCAAAGGTCTCGGTCTACAAGTATGTCTTCCATCTTGAGCTTCCATAGCTCAAAATTAGTGCCATTGAATTTCTCTACTTCAAATCTTCTAGATGTGCTTGCCATCTCCTTGCTGCAATAAGATACAAAATACTCTGCACAGAATCCCACTCAACCTAAGATCAGCTCAAAAAACCCTACCCAACAACTAGGACCAAAGGTGATCAAGCTCTGATGTGAACTAAAAGGAAGCTAGGTGTGCGGAAATCATTTCCTACACTAATCTAATGAGGAGAGCGATATGCAAATTCAATTTTATCCTAACTATTACAACAATGTTAAACCATTAACATGATATATTGCAGCAAAACACAAGAACTAGAAAGTAGATAGAAGAAGAGATAAAGATTTACAGTGGCGAAAACCCTTATCGGGTGAAAAACCCCACACTCAGAAACCTGCACAATGTATTAACAAATCTGAAATATGTGTATACACCTAAAAATGACATGACTCTATCTAAATAAATATTTTTGATATTTATTTAAGTCTACCTTCCTCTATCAATAAATAAATAATTAAATTTATTTATTTGATTCATATTCCTCTAAGTTAATTAAATATCAGAATATTTAATTATCTCTTCTAAAGTCAAAATTAAATATAATCCTTTATTTACTTAAATTCTTCTAAGCAATTAAATAATTCTAAATTATTTACTTAAGTCAAGTATATTCCTCCAAATTTAAATAAATCATTTAAATTTATTTAAATCCTCTCTCTCCAAAAATAAAATATAATCAAATATTTTATTTATTCTTCCAAATCATGTGCAAGTAATTAAATAAATTTATTTATTTAATTCTCTTTCTTATCTTCCAAATCTTCTAAAAATAAATCTTCCTTGTCATGCAAAAGCAAAAGTTGAGTTATTGATTTAAAACAGCCTTGTTTTTATCAACAAACTCTTAAATTAGAATAAAACATTCTAATTTGTGAAAAGCAAATCTTATCTTTGTCATGAAAGCAGTTAACTCAAAGAGAATAACTTTTTTTATGACACTTGTCTTCTTTCTATTTGCGTACATCCTTTCAAGTCTTCTCCTCTGTTGATCTTCTTATTTCTTCTACACTGTTGATCCTCTCTCTAATGAGTCTATAAATACAACCCTCTTCTTCCATTTCTACAACACATGCTTTCAAGTAAACTTATGTTGCAAAATCCATAGCATGCCTTTAGCACCTACACCATCACATAGCTCATATCCATTATTCATTGTATTGAAGCTTATCTTCTATACAAAAAGTATCCTAGCCACCTCTCTATCGCCATCTTGAAGAACTGCAAGGAATTGCGTTTCTTGAGGACCATATTCTTCACAACAAAGATCGATTGAGACTAGGCGAGCAATGGAAATCGCGAGGTGACAGAGCTTGTAAGTATCATTTATTTGTTTAAAGATTTTGTTATTTATAAATTCTATTGTGTTATTGGGTTTTTATATTCTTTAATGATATATGTACCACTTTTTCCCATAACATTTTTGGCACCCATCGCTCAATTTTATGTTTTTTACAAATTTTTGTAGTAAAAAATTATGTTTCTCTAAACCCCATTATCAAGTTTTGCAAGGATCTATCAAAAGGTGACCTCCTAGGCTGAAACTGACATCACCAATGTGCTCAAAAGGGTCAAAAACCTTAGAATCACCTATTTTTTAGGGTGCATCCTTTTATCCAGTGGTCCAAAGGGTGCTTCTATAGGGTGCATCACTTTATCCAGCAGTTCGAAGGGTGTTTCCGCATCCTTTTATCCAACTATTTGAAGAGCTTTTTTGCAAGGTGCATCCTTTTATCCAGCGGTCCGAAGAGTGCTTCCGTAGGGTGCATCCTTTTATCTAGCGGTCCAAAGGGTGCTTCTATAGGGTGCATCCTTTTATCCAGTAGTCCAAAGGGTGCTTCTATAGGGTGCATCACTTTATCCAGTGGTCTGAAGGGTGCTTTCGCATCCTTTTATCCAACTATTCGAAGAGCTTTTTCATAGGGTGCATCCTTTTATCCAATGGTCTGAAGGGTGCTCCTACAGGGTGCATCATTTTATCTAGCAGTTCGAAGGGTGCTTTTGCATCCTTCTATCTAGCGGTCCAAAGGGTGCTTCCATAGGGTACATCATTTTATCCAACAATCCTTCATCCTGCCTTCTTCTACATGCCATAAGGGTGGTATCTTTTTCTTTTTGCCATAACAAGAGCATACGAACTCATAATCGCGCAAATAAACACTCGTTGGAAAGGTAATTCCATGAAATTCATAATGGAGTAGGTTTGATCAAGTGATTTTATCATTTTATTAGCTATTTTTATAGTCAAAGTTTAGCTATCTTTCCAAGCTCAAATCTAGCATTTTTTCTTGGAAACTAATGATTTATCTGTGCAGCTTGACTTAAACATTTGTCAAAGAAAGGAGAAAAGAAACTTCTAACATATCTTTTACAGGTTAGTCAAAGAACAATTATTTATCACTAAATTAGGCACACTTTTGTTTTGGGCTTTAAAATAAATCTTTGTGTGTTTAGTTAGGCAAACATTACATTTGGACTTAAAAAAGAACCATTGTTTGATCTTAGGAACATTTAGATTTGGAATTAAAAAGAAAATTAGTACTTGTTTGCCATGTTTGGTGCACTTGCACACTTTGTATTACCTAAGGGTTAGAATCAAAGTATGCTCTCCCCTCGCCTTCAAAAGGATCTTGGGTGTAAGAGAAATGATTTTATTCTCTTCTTTTTTAGGATGTGGGCCTGCCCTTGAGACACATCCGTATGGAGAACTCATTGGCAACCCCAAGCGGTACTTTCATATAGTCTACTATATGTAAATTGAGGATAAGGTGAAAGCCAAGTCTAATCGGTATGAGCGCTCACCATATAGTGCTAGCTCGAAAGGAGGCATACCTTTGTGTATATTAAACTCCTAGTAGGGTTGGTTAGAGCCTTAAGTGGCTTGTTGGATGCTCGTGAGGTGCTGGTCCCCCAGATGTTCCCCCACTACGAACCATTGTTTTAGTAGCCCAAATCCTTCTATTTGTTGGCGCAAAAGGTGGGACCTTTGAAGCTACCCCGATTCATGTGGTTCTTAGTAGAGATAGCAAGGGCAATCCTAAGGTTCGATGGGGGTACGAGCTTTGGGAAACCTAGATCTTGGTATGTGTGAGAAGTGTGTGTCATGTAGGGGAGCCGGTGCTACCAAGATCCTAAACCTATCCACTTTGAATATGCACAGCTAGGGGATCTGACAAATACTGTCCTTACTATCCTAGGTTTGTAATTGTTTTCTTTAGTAAAAAAGAGTCCAAAAAATTACAAAAAAAAAAAACATGAAATCATTCTGTGTGTTTGCTATGTCTTCTTACTATAATTGATAAAATTAGATAAAAAAGACCAACCTGCAACCAAAAAACTAAAAAAACTACAAAATGTGTCAAAAATTTTACAAAAACATTCTAAAACTGCACATTTGTAGCTGTGCATCTATCACAGTAAGCTTTTCCAGTCTTGTGTCAATTTCTGTAGAGATGGCAAACCAATTAGAATATATTGCTCAAACACTTCAATATCTACAATTGTAAATAAACTTAGGTCCCTCACCCCAAGATTGTATAGCAATTGCTCAACAAATCCAAGTCTTACAATAAGAAATGATAATCTTGCAAGCTAAACGTACTAGTACAAGCTATACCTCGCACCAAAATCATACCTTCTTTTCTCATCTTAATGATACTATTGACAAGGTAAGCACCACCTCAAGTCAGAAATCATATACCACCCCATCTACTAGTCCTCCTTCTCTATCTTCTAAGACACATATCCCAAAGCATACCGGTTCTACACTAACACCACCATCTAGTTCCTCAAACCCTAAATGGACAACCAAAAAAGAGTTAGATGAGTGGCGGGAAAAATATTTTCCAAATTTATACAGCAAAAGAAAAGCTATAGAGAAAGCCAAATCAACTCATCCATTACCTCATTCATCTACCCATACACCTATGAAGGATGTGATCCAAGGACTACCAACAGAGAGTCAACCATGTCCCCAAAATCCGGTCCTTGACCTTACAAAAGATTCTTCCAATAACATGTCAAATCCTACAACCCCTTCATGTGATCCTTAACCCCTTAAGCTTATTGAAGAGTCTCCTACCATGAACCCAAGTCAAAAGCTATCCACTTTTATTCAAATAACCCAAGAGTTATGTCAAGAGCACACCTTAGAGCATGTGGAAACATTAAGCCCTAGTCTAAGTCAAGATCAAATCACTTTCATGCAACCTATCCATAACATGTATCTTTTCCATGATCAAGATGATATCCATAATAATGAACCTCTCCATAAGCCACTTGATCCTATCCATCTCCCAACAACTATATATGAGCAAGAGATCCAATTCCATCCTAGGCATAACCTTTATCTTTTCTATGATCAAGATACTATCTTTGATGAAGAAGCTATCCATGAGCAACTTGATCTTATACATGAGAAGGAAATCCAACTCCAACCCATCCATAAACTTTATCTGTTCTATGATCAAGATATTCCCTATGAAGAAGATGTCCTTGAACAACTTAATCCCATACCCATCCATGAGCAAGAAACTTCCATTACTTCTATCCCTCTTCCATCTAATCCCATCCATGATCCAACAAATTTCCCTTCCTCTGAAGAGACACTTGCCTCCCAAGTGCACATGAATGATCAACCCAATAACTTAGATCCTAAAGAGCATAATGATGATCAAGATTCTAGTGATCCTTCACCATCCATTATTGACCAAGCTACAAATCCGTCATCCTATATCCTTGGGCTTACTACCTTCATGCATGAATCTTCTTCCTTAGAACACCAACAACTATTGTCCACTATCTCGCCTTCCTCATCCAATAAGGAACTCATTGCTAGTGCACCTATACATAATCCCATGGTCCACTACATACTCCAAAATATGAACTATCAAGGTAAAGGCTTAGGCCTTCATGAACAAGGTATTTTGGAACCTATCCATGTCAAAGTTCCACCATCTTCATATGGCCTTGGATACATACCCCAAGGTGAGCAATCTCAAGATTTTGGTACTTCCTCCACTCCTCCTAAGTCTACCACTTTCCATCACAAACCATATCATATCCCCAAAACATATGTCGTCATTCCACCTCCATCATCCTACAATTGTCAAAAGCATGTGACCATACACCTTCCACCATCCAATCTACCTCCACTACTTCTAACTCCTAATAGCCCTCCGTACATCCTACCACCACTTCTTCCAACACCTTATTCATCCATCTATAAATCCTCTAACAATGCCAATCATGGCCAACAAATGCATATGTTGTCTAAACAAAGAGCTTCCACCTACCCCACTTCCACCATCCCAAGAGAATTCAACAACAAAAATTTGGATGCCTCTACCTCTCAAGTCAAAAATCCTAAGCATCCTCATGACCTAGGATACAAAAGCCAAGAATCAAAGAATTATCCATATCAAAAGCTGTATACACCCATACTCCTTAATACCAAACTGAAAAAAGTGTGGGTCCCCAAGCAACAACTAATTACCTCTGAAGCTGCGCAAATGCTACATATACCCAAGCCCATACCTTCACAGGTAAATTCTAAAAGCAAAATGGTTTGGGTACCCAAGGAAAAAGCCCTAAAGTTACATGAGGCATCCACCTCTCAAGAATTCCAACCATTCACTTTCTCCCATTCAATCCAAAAGTATCCAATTCCTCCATCCCACAAGACAAGCAAAAATCAAAAAAATACTAAGTCTATGTGGGTCCCTAAATTCCTAAATCATTCATCCACCAAGAAAAAATCTCCATTGCTTCCCACACCACCTGCCTATGATAAGCTTCAATGTTTATCATAGTATGTGCAACCATTGGTCATAGTTCCCTTCCATTCCACAACACTTCCGTATAACTCCATCTCCCCTCCCTTCCACTACTATACTACATATCTTCCCCATCCTACTCCCATGGTCCATGCTTTTGCATAAGCTTTCCAATCCATATATCTACATCAGCGTCCACTATCACACCTTCCATAATCCAATATCTACCATTCTCCATCTCACTTTAATGCAATCCCCTACCAACATCTATGAGCACACTAGACATGGTCCGTGCGAAAGCATCCATCTAGCAGAACTATCACCTTTCAAAGAACTAGATACTTGAGTCTCTCCTTATCCATATCCACCTTCTCCTCTCTAAATATTCAAAAAAATAAAAATAAAAATAAAAGTAAAGAAAAATCCTTTCGTCAAATGGTGAAAACTTGGCAAACAGGTGCCTTAGATAAGTACCATGATAAAAATCTGGAAAACAGGCATCATGTGTAAGTTGATCTCCTACGTCACCTACACTTGGGGGCACCTTGTCTCATCAGCATATCACTTTTCTCCTACCAGTTTCCTTTCATACCATTTCCTATCCTATTCCTCTATCCATTACATACCTATACTGTCCAGTCCATCCATCCTAATCTTCCATTCCTCTATTTTTCTTGATCTTGATAAAGATTGGGGGTTAATGCTGACAAATGTTTTAGATGTTTCTTGACATACCTTATCCCTCCAAAACCACACAAATCCTTCATTATCCTCTCATCATCTTTCGTAGTAAGCTTTGAGTTATTCCTATGCGACATAGTCCTTGGAGATCACATCCTTGATTCCTTCTATCCACTATTGCCCATCCCCATACATACTCATTCCATTCTTTATCCTCCATACATCTACCTATCTGTGGTGTTTCCCTTGTCATCAGTATCTAGCATTAAGGCTATCCAAAATTCTTATCTGGTATCCTATCCACAGTTCAGCCTAGCATAGCCTCTGTCATCAGTGTTATCTGTTCCATATTTGATCCATAGTTTTTCCATATCTAATCCATATCTGTTCCATATCGTGTCTCATCCAATCCATATCTTAGGTCCATTAGGGTTCCTTCCAAACTATGTTGCCTCTGTGTCATCACGTAGGCAAGGCCATTTAGCAATCTGCCCCTGAGGCACTAGGTCAATTCCTTAGGGCCCATTTCTTTGTCTCTATTTGTCAGTTCATCCACAATATAGTCGAACCTTTAACTGATTAGGGGCAAGTCCTTGACCTAGTTATAGAATTGGATTCTTGAATGCCACTTGTTCTAAGAGGACACCAATAAGGATTGTGATACCCTTTCACCAGACGCAAGCGCACATAGCAAAACACACTTCCAAACAAAAATCTTGACACAAAAACATCAACCTATCCAAAGAAAAACAAACAAAGACCAAAACCATCAAAATGATTTTATCAATACTATGGAAAGAAAGCACATCTAATGCAAGAATGTTTTGCGAAAAGGTTAAGTTAAAGGGTCTTGATTTTCGTTATTATGTATTTTTATGCTACTCGAGGATGCCAAAAGCTAGAGATGCTATGATGGGGGCATAATCTTTTTTCTGTCTGCTGTTTGTGGGTTAATCTTTAGTAATGTGATGACTTTTGTCTAACGACATGATCAGTAAAAGATCATCGAAGACTTCAAAGGTCTAAACATGAAAAGGGACAATCCTTGTCTATTGAAATGCAAGAAATACTCAGGTCATCTAGATTATATTTTGACTAGATGCTTGTATTAACTTGCTAAATCAAAATCCATTTAAGTAATACTTAGGTCATCTTGGTTTAATTATACCTAGATGCTTGTATTTTCTTACAACATAATAAACGCCCGATGATGAAATAAACACTTCAAAATACTTGCAATATCAAGATAGAAAATATCCATATCCATAACATATCCAGAAAGCATTCCTTATCCATATCCATAATGTATCCAATTACATCTCATATTCGTATCCATATCCCATGCAATAAAAATTCTATGTAGAGTATCAATGTTTACAAATAAAAGCTTGTGATTTCTTCTATCGAGTCATTCTTCTATCGATCAAATTTCTACTTGTCTTCATATCTCTCGTCAACAATTCTAGCTGTCAATCTGAGCTGTGATCAAAATGCAAGTCTATCCTTAAATCCATACCAATCAAGTCAAGTCAATATTGTCAAATGATCCAATCACAATAAGTGGTCTTGATCCTTATCTGGTCGTAAGCCAACTCGATCAGTTATAATCAAACATTTGTCTTATATAGGATGTAGCATTGTCAAAATCAGACCAATACACGCATCTTACACAACATGCTTCATTTCTTGAAACCAGACACTATCCTTCGTGTTGCTCTAGGGATCTATCGTTCCCTACCATGACAACACTATTGTATATCATTATCAGTATATCATTGGTTAACCGCTTGACAGGAGCAATACCTTGTTTGTTCTTGTATCATTTGTGCATACTTGCTTACTTGCTTGTGTGTGTTATCATTTTATCTTGCATCGCATATCATTCAGCTCTTTCTTCAAAACATTTTTTTCTTCATCCTAGCCTATCTTCCACCTTCTTCTTTGTTAAATTGTCTGTCTCACACCTTCTACCTTCTTCTCGTCCAATCTCTTGAGGGGGCATCCTATCGTCGTTAAACTTGTACCAGGGGCAAACTGGGGCATGTATCATTTTCAGACAATTTTATTCTTTGAAGCAACATGATAAAACACATTGCATCAAAGAGGGGCAAAATGTATACACCTAAAAATGACACGAATCTGTCTAAATAAATATTTTTGATATTTATTTAAGTCTACCTTCCTCTATTAATAAATAAATAATTAAATTTATTTATTTGATTCATATTCCTCTAAGTTAATTAAATATTAAAATATTTAATTATCTCTTCTAAAGTCAAAATTAAATAAAATCCTTTATTTAATTAAATTCTTCCAAGCAATTAAATAATTCTAAATTATTTAATTAAGTCAACTATATTCCTCCAAATTTAAATAAATCATTTAAATTTATTTAAATCCTCTCTCTCCAAAAAATAAAATATAATCAAATATTTTATTTATTCTTCCAAATCATGTGCAAGTAATTAAATAAATTTATTTATTTAATTCTCTTTCTTATCTTCCAAATCTTCTAAAAATAAATCTTCCTTGTCATGCAAAAGAAAAAGTTAAGTTATTGATTTAAAACGGCCTTATTTTTATCAACAAACTCTTAAATTAGAATAAAACATTCTAATTTGTGAAAAGAAAATCTTATCTTTGTCATGAAAGCAATCAACTCAAAGAGAATAACTTTTTTTATGACACTTGTCTTCTTTCTATTCGCGCACATCCTCTCAAGTCTTCTCCTCCGTTGATCTTCTTATTTCTTCTACACCATTGATCCTCTCTCTCATGAGTCTATAAATACAACCCTCTTCTTCCATTTCTACAACATATGCTTTCAAGTAAACTTATGCTGTAGAATCCATAGCATGCCTTTGGCACCTACACCATCACATAGCTCATATCCATTATTCATTGTATTGAAGCTCATCTTCTATACAAAAAGTATCCTAGCCACCTCTCTATCGCCATCTTGAAGAAGTGCAAGGAATTGAGTTTCCGGAGGGCCATATTCTTCACAAAAAAGATCAATCGAGACTAGGTGAGCAATGGAAACTACAAGGTAATAGAGGTTGTAAGTATCATTTCTTTGTTTAACGATTTTGTTATTTGTAAATTCTATTGTGTTATTGGGTTTTTATATTCTTTAATGATATATGTACCACTTTTTCACATAACAATATGTTTACAATACACTTGCAATGCAAGCTTCAGTAGTCTTCGACACTCGTGTCTAGAGTCAAATCGGTAGCATAACAGTCCCTGTAGAACCTGTGATACCACTCCCTCTCCAAGCACTTGTCTATATAGAAAATACGAGGCAATATTGGACCTTTCTTGGAATGGGCGTCCAACTTGGCCTCATGGTCCAAAACCCACACCTAAGGAGACTTGGTCAACATTGTAGAATGTGCCTAACACTTGTCCACAACTGCCATCCCAAAGGGGTCGCCTATTTCTAAAATGGGCTATGACAGATGCTCTTACGGCACTTACAACCGTCATACAATATGTCATAGCAGTTATAACTTATAATTGTAAGAGAATCTATCATACATAGGCTATAAATATCATATTCTCTTACAACATGTCATAGTCCACCTTGGGGCGTCCAAATATGCCTTTTTCAAAGATGCTTCATGACACATGTCTTCACCTATCTTACAACCTTCTATTTCTGACTCTTACATGTCATAGATTGGACATAGGAATCCATCATAACCGTTTTGGTCAAACATTCCCTTACACAACATGGAAGATGCTGAAACATGGAAAAATGCTCCTACCACAAAGTGGGATGCCTATCTCCTCATGTGAGGACAAAGTTGTCATATTCCATGTAGGATTGACACATCACCGTGCCACATCCCACAATATGACAATTGGAATTTACAAGTATTTACAACATAGGCAATTAAATAATAAATAAAAACATTAATAATGTAAGGAATTTACAAGGTTGAGACACCTTAATTCCCAACATTGTCATACTATGCTTAGGTAGACTATTACTCATGTTAGCCAATTGTTGTTGGATGAAAGTCATAGTTTGCAACAATTGGTTTATGACGGGATCGGAAGCTGAACTAGGTTGAGATTGGAATGAATTGGAAGGACTAGGTGATGGTGTATGAGTAGCCTTTTGGATTGTGATAAGAGGTTTAGATGTAGGAGAAGTAACATTAGGTGTGGAATTTATGTAGTTATATGGAATGGTACTATAATGGCGAACAAGATTCCTAGTGGATAACCCAACACATGTGGTAGCATTATTACTTGACTGTGTAGTATTGGTGAGAATAGTAGATGAATAAGTTGGAATAGGGAGTGTAGGTATGGGTGCCAACACATGAGTCCCTATTTGATTAGAAGAAGTGACATTATTAATGATTTTAGTACAACTAGATGCAGATAGAATATTGTTATGCACTATATGTGCAACGCCACACAAGACTTCCAATCCATCTTGACCTTCGACCAAAAGACTTCGTAGGCTCTCAAAAATAGGGAAGACCTCCTCAACTATGTGTTATGAGCTTACAGGTATCTATAAATTAGCCAAGTCTATGTCTAATCTCTAAATTTGAGCTTTAGGAACATGAGCCACAAGGTCATCAATGTTGATGGATTCATGGAAGTTTGATGCTTCGGGAAGGTGTGAAGTAGGTATATCAAGAAGAATTGTTGGCTCTTCTTATGTGATAAGACTAGAAATTTGGGGTTCTGATGTATTGGTATCATAATTATGCAAATCATTAGAACCCATAATTCGACGACTTCTTCACACAAGAACGTTAGAACCAGGGCACTAGGACACAAAGCTCAAAAAGAGTCTACAAGATTTAGTAACACACAAGATGCACCAATGGAAGAAATGAATGATGAAGAAAAAGAAATATTTGAGTTTATGTTTAAGTGAAGCAATAAGATACCCTTGATCAAATTCAATTCTACTCAAATCCACTTAAATATTAGCAATTTCAATCCTTAAATCAAACCCAAATTTCAATGCCTTTCTCCAAAATGCAACAAGTCAAAATTATTCCTATCTTCAATTTTCAATTCAATATGACAAATGTAAAGTTATATGACAATGCAAAATAAGACTTTGAATGCAAATGACAACAGCAAAATCTGAAATCAAACTATCAATCATAAACCCTAGAATGCAACATTAACTAGGTTGCACAAAAATGCACTTTTTTTGACAATTTCAAGAAATAAAAAAGGGTTCAAATGCACAATGTAACAATATGAAATGGTTATCTACTATAATTCCAATAAGATCTGATGCAAAAATTAGAAAATCATGCTATGATGATCTATCCTTATGAGATGTAAACAAAGTGGCAACTATTCTTTTTTCAAATTCTGGAATGAAGTTTTTCTTTTTCAAATTTCAAATGCATGTATGCAAGAATGTTTTGAACAATAAGAATAAGAAGATACATCAAATGCAAATTTTCTAACAAAGTAATAAATGAAACAAGATCTAAAACAACTCACAAGTGTACAAACCCTAGGTTCAAAACTAGCAAGAGTTTCCTCAAAATGCTAGGATTTCACAAACCCTATTTTTGAAACTATGAAAAATTTAACTATGTATGCATGCAAAATGATTAATGAAACCATTCCCAATAAGATATAGAGTCATAAAAAAAATCAGATCTGAAAGAATAAGGATGTGCAAGAAATGACAGGTTCACCACAATGTGATGTAGAAAAATGTGATCTAGCCTAAGGAGTTAAACTAGGTCAAAATCCTCTTCTACAAAACATTAGGACACAAACTGAGCTTGGCTTCTATCCAATAAGGAGAGCCAAACTACAAGGCTTCTACCCTTTTGTTGTAAATAGATGGATCAACCAAATTCAACCAAATTTAAGCAAGCAAGCTATGACAAATAATCAAAACCATAGAAGATGAAGATAAAACTATAATTAACTCTCAGAAGCAAATCTCAGGAAATAAGAAGTACAATAGAGATTAGGGGATGATTTAGAACTTGGATTTTGTAGTAGAAATGCCTAGGACCTGTATGCTCAAAATCGTGATGTTAATTGCCTAGGGTCGTCGAGTCAGATTTTGGCATGTACATCGACCTTCCCTCCTTGCCATAGGCTGAACTGCCACATCACTCTCACTCTCGTGGAAGTATCCAGTTGAGAGGAGGTGAGACATGGGGTGGTCTGGATCATTGGAGAGCCAAACTTTGTGGAGAGAGTTTAGCATGTCTTGAGGCCTATATTTTTGTGTGCTAGTGAAGATGTGTCATTCAATAATTATTGTTGTAGAGATAACTGTATGACCCAATGGGTCACTAGTCACTCTTCTCTTGTTAAGGTTTTTGATATTCCACCTTTGTGTGTGTAAGCTATTATTCTCATTGATGGCTTGTTGTCTTTCAAAGTATTGGATGAATGCTTGTTGTACTAGGAACTACCTATGTTATTCTTGTTGTTGTAAGGCACGTGGGTCCTGTTGTGGTCTTGGATAGATTTTCTCTATCTCGTCGAGGATTGCCCTCACCCACTCACCTCTTAATCCTAGGCACATTCATGATCCAAGACAAGAGATAGGTGTTTTTGAGATAGCCTTAACTTGACCTAGGGTTTGATTTGACCTAAGGTTTGATCATGTATTGACTTCATTTGACCTTGTGATGGAATCAAGGGTTTTGACCAATGTTTGACTATCGTTGAACTTGTGATAGAATCAAGGGTTTGCAAATTTTCTAAGTCTCTAATATTTTTGTTCTTTTTTGGGGTTTTTATAAATGCAAGCCTAAATGAAATGCAAAACTTCTTTTTGTGCTTTTTAAATGTTTTTGGAATTGAAGATTTTTTCTCATCTAGGAATTGAAAGATGAATGTAAGCTATAATGAATTTACCTAATGCAATGTAAACTATGTTTTTGGGGTTTTCTGAATATTTGGAACAAATTAATCTAAGAAAAAGGAAATTGTTTTTAAATGAATTAATCTATGAACTTTGAAAGCAAATTACTCTAAGAATGCAAGATCTATCTATTCTATCAAGCAACAAGGTTATTGATCCCAAGGGCAATTTTAGTTATCTAATTACTACAAATTGAAAGAAAGTATAAACGAACCTGGAGATGCGTGAGCCTCCACTATCCTCAGAAATCCTTGTGATGGTAACCTTGTATCCTCTTGTAGCAATGGGGAATCCTCTTGGTGACAAGAAGAGAATGGAAGCAAAAAGAGCTCAATGAGAGCTTTGTTGAGCACTATGGCTTGATATGAGTAGCGTATGGATGTATGATGAGCTTTGTGTGAAAGCTAGATGAAGCAACGAACAAAGCAAAAGGCCCCTATGTCCTGTATGAGCATGAGAATGTTGAATGTGGAGAGCAATAACTTGTAAGAGTTGTGTGTACAAATGAAATTGTTTCCCTTTATACTTGAGGGGGGGTACTTATAGGTTAGAAGAAGGGATGAGAGGTGAAGAAGAAGAAGAAGAGTTAACTCAATTTGATTGGAGAGTTAACACATAGGATTCAAGAGTGATCTAGGCTAAAGTTGGAGTGATATACCCAGTAAAAGCTTATCAATCAAGAAGAAGTGAAGAAGAAGGAGTGCATGGGAATGCATGAGCTATTAGTTTAAGATAAAATAGAGCTAATTATGCATGTGTAGGTGCATGAAATAGTTAACTCTATATTTGGCATGGAAATCCATGCAAACAGGAAGAAAAAAGGGTGAAAGCAGAGCTTTTTTGAGTTAGAAACTCAAGTTTTTCTATGATTGGAAACACAAGAGGGTTGCCCAGGGGTCACCCCTTTCACTAGTCTAGTCACCCAGAGGGCGACCCATGGGCGACCCACTAAGGAGAGCACCTGGGTTGAATTTCAGGATGGGAGATGGAAGAGGAGAAGAAAAGAAGGGGATCTGCCGGATTTGGAAATAGGTTAGTCATGTTTGAAAATCCAAATCTCCACTTGCAAAGTAGGATCTCCAGGCAAGAGATCTAGAAATAATAGGGGGAGAATTGGATTTGTTAAGTGAAACTGAAAACTAAAAGTGGGAGATGGCTAGGGGGGACATCTAGAAGGCTTCTAGGGAGTGGAGAAGATGAAAAACACTAAGGAGAGGTGAAAACTCACCTACAAGATGCATACAAGGCTTAGGAATAGGTTTGCAAGCATAGAAAACACAAATCAACAAGTGTCAACAACAAAGAGAGAGAAAATGACAAAAGAGGAACAACACAAGATGAAAGAAATGACACATCACCAAGAGGATTGTTGCTGAGACGATGTTTTTTTTACATGTACATCACAAGGATTAAAAATCATCATAGGGGTCCTCATGGAGGTTGTGTGTGATTTTGGTGCTTAATATTTGCCCCCTCGAGGATGGTAGTCTACATGAAAGGTAGCTACTGTTCCTGAACTAGGCCTTACCTATTGTTGATTTTCTCGCAATTATACCTACAATAAGTAGTATTAGTCTAACATCTGGATATATCAAAATAAATAATGAAAACTGAAACGACAAACATACCATGGATCATGAGAGTTTGACTAGTTGTTTGCCTTTGTCTGTGAGACCTATAGGAATGAATGCACACAAAATGACGCATGAGAGATGCATAAAAGAAAAAACTAATCTACGAATGCATAAAAGAAACTAAGCTAAGGGAGAGGAAAGAGCAAGCAAATTAGTGAAATTCAAGTGAATCAGCGACAAAATCAATCATGTAAGCAGTTGTTGGGTAGATATCACTGAGGAGATCGTGAAGATGATTGCCACTTCTTCTGCCATTGAGAATCAGGTACGTAAATAGTGAAAAACCTTTCTCTAAACCCTAAGTTAAACTTTATGAAAAATCTTTTAAAATTGTTTGTTTTTGATGATTTTTTTGTTGCATTGTCTTTGTTTCATAGTTTAGAGTAGGATCGGTCCTTCATTTTTTGAAATTAGCTAAGAAACGGGGTTTATAGAACATTTTTAGATTGGGGGATCTCCACACAGGGTTGCCCCTTTTGCTAGGTAGGTCACCCGGTGGGAGATCTGCTGAGCAACAAGGTTTCCCAGGGGGAGATATGGTTGACAACAGGGTCACCCGGGGGGAGATCCAAACTGATGAAATGGGAAACTCTAGATGATCACTTCTGATTGAAATTTGATGCTTTCTGACATTTACTTCACTTTATTTCAATCTAATCTGACTACTGCATACACCTGTTTATTGCAATTTTGATGGTTTATACGCTTTTTTTGTAAGATTTTTTGCAAGTTTTACGATTATTAGGATTTTTGCGAGTTTAATGAGATCTAATCTAAAGTTCTTTTTCGATTTACAGGATATGCACATTCGATGGAATGCTTACAGAGAGCAGTTGTGGCTCTCAGAGATGTTTGCTACACTAAGTGATGATGAGCTTGCCATTTTGAGGAGAGCAAGCTTAGCTAGAGTTTGCCACGTGCTAGTTGTTCATCCTACGACACGCATCTATTCGATGTTTACCACATTCTAGGGGTTGTTGTGAGAGGGTACCCTCTTGTCCTACCAACTAGTGAGTCCTTCAAGGACAAGGCTTCTTGGGCATAGTTCATGGGAGTGAGTCATCCTGAGGATTAGACATGTGTTCAACTTACCTCTATGTTGCGGCTTCGTATTCCTCATTTGAGGAATTTTTGATCAGTTTGATTGCATTGAGGTTGTCTAGAGACAAGGCCTCGGCTCGCTTGAGATGGTGTTGGGCACCAATTATACATGGTCTTGAGTAGGGCATAGTCTATGCTTGGGGGCTAGACATTTTATCCATGGTATACAAGGATTTCTATCATATCACATGACGAGGGGCTCTTGCTTTCAGCCATTCCTCCTTGATTATGACTTGGATTTTTGAGCACATCAGGCCTTATCAGAAACTTGTTCTAATTCTTGACAGATGTTTATCGAGATCAGCTAGATGGGTTAAGGTGGGCCACTTTGATACTTCTTTACATGTTGTGGCTACTCTTACCGATGTAGATATAATTTTCAAACCTTATCTAGATATGGAGGGAGCATGGTCACATGATGATGAGATCAAGGAGCACTTCCATGGTGTATCAGAGCTTTCAAACCATAATGGTCTAAGTGAGGCTCACCATGTTGAACATGTCCCATAGTAGTTTGGCAAGGACTTCCTTGAGGAGTTGCCCCCAGTGCTTACTTGTTACAAATATATCTAGGAGATGGGTGAGATTATCTAGAGGATAGTTACTTGGACCCCCTTAACTCCTGGAGTTTTCATTACTAGAGTTTCTAGGACTTCGAGAGGAGGATAGAGGGGAGGGAGAGGGACTCCTTCCTAAGCATTGATTGTGGTTAATGACTATGATTCCACTGACGAGGACTGTGTTATTGATGGGGATGATTCGTCAAATGAGGGGCCAATAGAGGATGTACAAGATAATGGTTTAGATAATGTTGATTATACTCTTGAGGATCCATTCACAGTTCCTAGACCTCATCACTCTGATGAGATGATACGGTAATTCGACCCTGCCTAGCATCTTGGTGACCCACATAAATCAACATTTCCTTTATTGTTTTCGCATTTTGTCCTTCCCTTTCTTTCCTTTTCGTCAAGGACCAACATCTTTCTCATCTTTTGGTTTGCTTTGTAGGTAATATTAAGGAGTGGAGGGCTTTTGTTCATGAGTTTAATGTTAGCTTGGTTGCCTCCTTCACTAGGATGACTCAGGAGATGCTCTTGATTGATCTTGGTGTGCCCCCTACTACTGGACAACACACTGGGATTTTCACTCCTGCTTATCATGGATGTCAGTGAGTGCTGATTTGAAGACCGAGAATCTCATCCTAAAGGGTGAGAATCAGGTGTTTCATGAGATGGCTCGCCTTGGGTTTAGACAACAAGATGTTATTGTTGTAGGGCCTTCATAATCATGCACTCATAGTAGGGTACCGCAGTCCCATAGGTCTGGTGGAGCTTCTAGTGGCACACATAGGTAAAGGACTAGGAGTCTTGAGGGTTCCATTGGAGGGAAATGCCCTTGAGTTCACCTTGTTCTTTTTGAAATCATGCCCCCTTTCATGTGGAGCCTTTACTTTCCTCAAGAGCATTTTGTCTTAGCTCTTGGCACTTATATACATGTAAACTTTAGATGTATCAATGAAAGTTTATCTTTTTATGGTTTTGGCTATTGTATGGGTACTCATCTCTTGTGCACTTTGGAAGTTTAATAACGTTTTGATTATGTTTTTGACCTTCAACTCTAACAACGCAAGTATGAGAACAATGACATATTTTTGTAATTTTTTGACATATACATGAAATGCAATTTACGATATGCAGATGCAAGAATACAAGGGACGCTGAAATGAAACTTTTACTTCTATGGAATGTCATGATTTATGACATTGATTTTATTGCTTTAAGATTCTTTTTCTAATTTTGATATGAATGCACTGTGGAACAAACAATATGACTGCTCTTTAATATGATTTTCAATCTAGGGGATTGCAAGTTGTCTTGATATAAGAGACCTATTCAAGGCTATGAGATAGGAATTTAGAACTCAAGTGGGGAATGTCATGTCCCCGTACTAAGGCATTGTTTAAACTAAAAATTTAAACTTCATGATGAAATTCAATTTCATAAAAATACCAATTTAGGCAATGGAAATAATGATGTATATTATTAATATATATATATATATATTATTATATGAATATTTTAATAAATATTATTATATTAATATAATTAATATTGACAATATAAATATTATATTATCATTATTATTATAATTATTAAATATAAATATATAATATAGTATAAAACAAATATTAATAATCATAATCTACGAATTGTTAGATTCAGGATAGACAACTGAGAGGGGGGGTGAATCAGTTGTCCAAAACTTTCTTCCAAAATAAACACTTAAATCCACTTTGTTACTTAGTAGCTTATTATTAACTTAATCATGAAAGCACAGTGCATTGAATCAAGAGTAGAAACACAATAACACATAAGACACCAATATTTTGACATGGAAAACCTGGTTAAGGGAAAAACCATGGGGTGATTAACCCAAGAATGTATTCTCTATTAGAAGAATAGAAAGAACAAAAATGGCACATGCCAATTAGGGATCACTACCTGAGCACACTGCTCACAAGAGGCTCACTACCTACAAGAGACACACTGTCTACAAAGAAATAAGTATCACCTACTTGAATCAGTTCCATTTAAGCCCAATACTTTTGCTCTGCCTTTCTCTCTTCCTTGCTACCACACTCTCATCTTCACACCGACTACTTTGAAATGACTTCGTAATCCCTTATTTATACAAGACATCAACTTAGGAATGATCATCTAAGTCGGCAAACATCAACAAGAACATCCGCAAGATGTGTAACTCATCCGGTCGGCTAATCTCAGGAAGAACACCATCAACCGGAAGTTATTCTTCAATTGTGAGCTCCAACTCCAATGTAGACCACCAACATGAACTGGACATGATCCAAAGACCTCCACAAGATTGCTTGAATCACCAAGAACATCCACACTTCATCTGCTTACTGAAATCCTTCTCTCCTTCATTCAGAACCTCAAGAACAGAGTTTGCCATTACTGTCACAAAGGAATAGATACTTGCGGACCTTCAAACCATGAACCAATTGAGTTGACACTTCACAAAGACTTACTCAACACTCCCTTAAATCTGTAGAATAGGACAAAGCATTTTCAGATCTCACTAGACCTATTTGTATCACTCTATCACCTCTAAACACCTACTGGAACCAGTTTTACTTGACCGGCCACAACTTCTTCATATCTTCATGCAAACCTCTGAAATCTCTACTAGACCACCTTAAGACACATATCTGCAAACCCTTTAAACCACATCCTTTTATCCTCATCCTATCTTGGACTTTTACCTTACTGTCATCACAGTTCTTCACTGTTCTTGATTGAGACTAATTTTCTCAATATCCTCAGCACACAGCTCATCCAATCCTTATCATTAATGTAACAGGGGTATGTTGACATCAATGACAACATCAGTTAGGCCCATACTTGCAACAATCTCCCCCTTTGTCATTGATGGCAACATATGATGTGAAAACTATTTTAACCATCAAGATAAGAACTTCTCTTCACTTTCACAACTCCCCCTATCAGCAACAACCATTCACATGTCTTCTCTCTCTTTACTGCTCCCCCTTTGATCAGAAACCACTTGTTTTTCACATATCTTCTCTACCCCCTTGACATCAATGGAAAAGGGCACATACTTGCAATTCCACCACTTCAGAATCATACCTGCTACTCCCCCTGAGTAGCAGCTCCCCATCATCAATCCAGACCACAAGATGTGACTGTGATATCCACTAGACTGATGCACATCAGTGCACCTTAGTTCATCACCGGAGGGGCAATAACCCCTAACTTCTCCCTGAGATACTCAAAAGAGTCCTTAGGTAGAGGTTTAGTAAAGATGTCTGTAATCTGATCCTTGGAAGGCACAAACTCCAATCTGACTTCATTCTTGTTCACCTACTCTCTCAAAAAGTGAAACTTGATGGATATGTGTTTAGTCTTTGAATGTAACACTGGATTCTTAGATATATTTATTGCACTTGAATTATCACAGAAGATTGTGATAGGTTCCTCATACTCCACTTTGATATCTCTTAGCATCTACTTCATCCACAAAACTTGAGTGCAACTACCTGCTGCTGCAATATATTCTACTTCAGTTGTAGACAGAGATATTGCCTCTTGTTTCTTGCTTAGCCAAGAAACCAATCTCTTCCCTAAAAAGAATGCTCCACCACTGGTACTCTTCCGGTCATCCACATATCCTGCCCAATCCGCATCTATATATGCATGTAGAGAGAAATCATGATCTCTAGGATACCAAAGACCATACTCAACTGTCCCTTTTAGATATCAAAAAATCCTCTTGATTGCCATGACATGAGATTCTCTAGGATCAGCCTGGAATCTGGCAACAAGACCAACAGCCTACATAATATCTGATCTAGTTTGAGTAAGATACAACAACCCTCCAATCATTGATCTATACTTTTTCTGATTAGCCATAGGTGAATCATCATCTTTGCTTAATTTGCATCCGGTTGCCATGGGAGTATTCATTGGCTTTGAATCTTCCATCCCAAACTTCTTTAACAATTCTTTCACATATTTGGACTGAGAAATGAAGATTCCTTTATTTGTTTGAGTGATTTGTAAACCCAAAAAGAAATTCATTTCCCCAAGCATGGACATCTCAAATTCACTTTTCATTTGATTTGCAAAGGTTTTGCACATACTATCTCTTCCTCCAAAAATGATATCATCAACAAACACTTCAATAATTAGGATGTTTTCATGATCAATTTTGAAATACAAATTACTATGAGCAGTACCTTTGTTGAAACCAATCTTCAAAAGATGCTTATCCAATCTTTCATACCAGGCTCTTGGGGCTTGCTTTAGTCCATACAGAGCCTTCTTCAACTTGCAGACTATATCACCATGATTAGATAATTGAAATCCATCCAGTTGCTCTATGTACACTTCTTCCAAATCACCATTCAGGAAGGTAGACTTAACATCCATCTGATATACCTTGAAATCCTTGAAGGCAACAAAGGCAAGAAATAATCTAATTGCTTCAATTCTTGCCACCGGAGCAAAAGTCTCTTGAAAATCAACTCCTTCAATTTGAGAGTAACCCTTGTAGACCAATCTGGCTTTATTTCTGATTACTTCACCAACTTCATTCAGTTTGTTCTAGAAAACCCATTTGGTTCCAATCACATTCTTGTTTCTAGGTCTGGGAACAAGATCCCAAGTGTGATTTTTCTCAATTTGCATTAGCTCTTCCTCCATAGCTTTAGACCAATTTTCATCATTGCAAGCTTCATTCACTGTCTTAGGTTCAATCTTTGAAATCAGACAATACTCATCTAAATTTTGAGCAATTCTCCTTCTAGTTTGCACACCTTTGCTTTTGTCACCTATGATCTGATCTTCAGAGTGGTTCGGTCTTACATACCTTGGAACTTTGGGAGTTTCTTGCACTTCTGATTCTTGATCAGGCTCATTAAGACTCATCTCTTCTTCCTGATTGATCGGATCAGTTTGAATCTGAATTTCAGAAGGGGCTTGGGTTCCTTGAATCATAACACAATTTTGATTATCTTCATCATATTCATAAAAACTTGAGGGTTTTTCAATTCCTTCATCAACCTTCACATTTTTACTTTCTATAATCTTTCTTAGTCTCTTGTTATAACACCGGTATTCTTTGCTTTGAGTAGAGTAACCCAAGAATATTCCTTCATCACTTCTAGCATCGAAATTTCCTAGATCTTCATCTCTTTTAATGTAACACTTGCTACCAAAGACTCTGAAATACCTCACAGTAGGAGTGATACCAAACTAAAGTTTATAAGGAGTCTTACCGGTATTGATTCTTATTTGAACTTGATTGAGAGTATAGATTGTAGTACTGACATCTTCTCTCCAATAGATCTGAGGAACATTTGCTTCCATCATCATTGTCCTAGATGCTTCCTAGATGGTTCGGTTCTCTCTCCACTACTCTATTCTGCTATGGAGTCCTAGGAGCAGACAACTGTCTCTTTATTCCATGTTTCTCACAAAAATCTATGAACTCACCAGATGTGAATTCTCCACCTCTATCAGACCTCAGACATTTCAATTTTAATCCAATTTCATTCTCTACCATAGCCTTAAATATTTTGAATTTCTCAAGAGCTTCTGACTTCTCTTTCAGAAAAGTTATCCACATCATCCAGGAATAGTCATCAATTAATAACATGAAGTATCTATCACCTTGCACACTCTTGATTCTTGCCAGACCACAAAGATCAGTATGAACTAAGTCCAATAATCTGGTAGAAGATAGTTCCTTACTTTTGAATGTGACTTTGCTCAGCTTACCCAACTGACATTCTTTGCACAAGCTATTAGTAGGTTTCACCAATTTAGGAAGATCTCTTATAGCTTGACTATTACTTATCTTGATGATATTATCAAAATTCACATGACACATCATCCTATGCCATAACGAACTCTGATCAACTTGAACAAACAAGCAACTTTTACCAGTACCAACCAAGTGGAAGATATTACCTTTAGTTTGAGTACCGGATGCAATCTCTATTCCAGAACTTTCAAAGATCTTGCATTTTCCATTCTTGAATCAAAGATCATAGCCTTTGTCCACCAACTGACCAACACTGAGAAGATTGTGCTTCAGTCCTTCAACATACAGTACATTACCGGTTTTGTTCCTTCCATCAAAATAAATAGTTCCTCTTCCTCTGATTCTACCAACAGAATTATCACCAAAATTTACCACTCCTCCTTCATACCTTTCCAAATCTATGAACTTACTTTTATCACCTGTCATATGGTGAGAGCATCCACTGTCAATGACCCAATCATCCTTTTCTTCAACTTGGGCAGCCAGAGCTCTTTCTAGAACTTTATGATTGACAGATTCAGAGGGCATTGGATCTTCTTCCTTGATGGCAATGAACACCTAGTCACTTTTGGATTTGTCTCCTGTCTCTGATTTATCATATGTTACTCCCTCATAATCTTCTTCATGAACATAATAACAATTCTTTTGGAACCTTGATTTGTTAGGTTTTGGCCTTGAAAATCTTTCTGGACATCTTGAGGCAAAATGACCAATCTTATTGCTGTTAAAACACTTAAAAGGCAATTTTTCTTCATACTTACCAGATCCTCTTGGCAGTCTTTTTGTAATAAGGGTTTCAAGTTGAGCAGTTTCTGCTTCCTCTTCTTCTAGGTCTTTTCTTGCTTTTTCATACCATGAGAGTTTCCTTGATGAGTTCTCTCTCGGATCAAACCTTTGTTTACCTTTTACAGAGGCACTGGCTTTGAATGCAGATTCAGTCTTGGGGGGGGTCATCTCCAAACTTAGTCATTTCAAATGCAGCCAATTTGCCAGCCAATTGATCTCTTGTGATAGTTGTATGGGCTATGAATTCTTCAATGGCAACAACCTTGATTTTATAAGAAGCAGGAAGGGATATGAGAATTTTGCCAACAATCTTATTTTCATCCAAGACTCCACCAACATTTCTAATTCCACAAACAAGCTCATTTACTCTTGGCATAAAAGTAGTGATATTTTCATCTTCAAATTTTTGAATTTTCCTTTTAGACTTTGTAACCTTGCACATTTGACATACTTGTCTCCTTCATGCAGAAGTTCTAGTTTTTCCCAAATCTCAAAAGCAATTGGTAGGTCAACAACATTTGAAAGCTCTGAATTGGACAATGCACTTAGAAGAGCTTCTATAGTCTACAAATTATTTTTAGCATATGTGATTTCAGTTGGGGATTTCGGACCACCCTATGGAGGAGTATACTTCGTTGAAGCCATGTTCTAGTACTGCATTCCCATACATTTCAAGTGACATGTCATGTGACTTTTCCAAAGATTAAAATTGGTTCCATCAAAATTCAGACTTTCCTTCTTGTAAGACGACATCCTGGATCTCCTCAAGTGGTTAAGCTCCTTTGAAAGGAACTTGGCTCTGATACCAATTGTTAGATTCAGGACAGACAACTAAGAGGGGGGGTGAATCAATTGTCTAAAACTTTCTTCCAAAATAAACACTTAAATCCATTTTGTTACTCAGTAGCTTATTATTAACTTAATCATGAAAGCACAGTGCATTGAATCAAGAGTAGAAACACAATAACACATAAGACACCAATATTTTGACGTGGAAAACCTGGTTAAGGGAAAAACTATGGGGTGATTAACCCAAGATTGTATTCTCTATTAGAAGAATAGAAAGAACAAAAATGGCACATGCCAATTAGGGCTCACTGCCCGAGCACACTGCTCACAAGAGGCTCACTGCCTACAAGAGACACACTATCTACAAAGAAATAAGAATCACCTACTTAAATTGGAAAATAGCATCTTCACCATGCTTGAATCAGTTCCATTTAAGCCCAATACTTCTGCTCTGTCTTTCGCTCTCTTCCTTGCTTCCACACTCTCATCTTCACACCAACTACTTTGAAATGACTTCACAGTCCCTTATTTATACAAGACATCAACTTAGGAATGATCATCTAAGTTGGAAAACATCAACAAGGACATCCACAAGATGTGTAACTCATTCGGTCGACCAATCTAAGGAAGAACACCATCAACCGGAAGTTATTCTTCCATTGCGGTCTCCAACTCCAATGTGGACCACCAACACAAACTAGACATGATCCAAAGACCTCCACAAGCTTTCTTGAATCACCAAGAACATCCACACTTCATCTGCTTACTGAAATCCTTCTCTCCTTCATCTGAAACCTCAAGAACATAGTCTGTCATTACTGTCACAAAGGAATAGATGCTTGCGGACCTTTAAAACCATGAACCAATTGAGTTGACACTTCACAAAGACTTACTCAACACTCCCTCGAATCTGTAGAATAGGACAAAGCATTTCTAGATCTCACCAGACCCATTTGTATCACTTTGTCACCTTTGAACACCTACCAGAACCAGTTTTACTTGAGCAGCCACAACTTCTTCATATCTTCATGCAGACCTCTAAAATCTCTACTAGACCACCTTAAGACACATATCTGCAAACCCTTTAAACTGCATCCTCTGATCCTCATCCTATCTTGGACTTTTACTTTACTGTCATCACTGTTCTTCACTGTTCTTGATTGAGACTAATTTCTCAATATCCTTAGTACACAGCTCATCCAATCCTTATCATTAATGTAATAGGAGTATGTTGACATCAATGAAAACATTGGTTGGGCCCATACTTGCAACATGAATAAGTTATATTACATAAAGTGATCAGGCTTTTGAAAGCACCGATCCCATATTAGTTCCTACACTAAGATTTAAGAAAAATTATCAAAGGCAGCGGATACCTCTAAAGAGGTACTCGCTGTGCCTTTTGACATTATTGGTGACCATTCATAAGTTTATAAGGGCACTACCCTCATAGGAAAAGGGGATCAGGAAGGCTTGGGCAGATCTAAAAAGGGATATATGCAGAGTTAGGAAAGGAGCAAAGGCATGGGATTACAACTCAAAACCTTATTCATATGAGAAGAACAACACCATTGGGAGCTATTGGGTGACATAGTATACAACATTTTAAATGACTATTGTATGATCAGGAATTGTCATTGGATGTTAATTGAGTGTAAACTAGAAGTCTCACGACTCTATTGAAGATCCCAGCATCCTACAACGAAGTCATTGCAAATGCCGAAGTGTTGGAGGAAAGTCACTGACGCCCACATCCCTACCTCTACGACTTTAGATATCATCGAGTTCACCTAGCAATGGATTGTTGAACAAGGAATCACCAAACCAAGGAGTCTGCATTCATTGTAAGTCATCACTGATTCAAGATATCCTCAAGCCAATGAATACCACCATCATTCCATGCCTGGCACTGAACAATGATCACTCTAGAGGCTTGTGCTATTGTATATTCGGGAGATCGCCATCCATATCTAAGATCAGGGGAACCTTGAAGCATCTTGTTATCGTCTTGGAGGATATATCTTTGCCTTAGACATCATCCATCACCTTTATCCAATAGTTCTGAGTTGTATAGTGTATTAGGATATACAACAGAAAGGCTGCTATTGTCCATTGTTATTTCAATTGCAATCTCTTAGACTTAGTCAATTGTGTTGGAGACATTATATTTGGTAGAAGATTGGATCAGTTTCATTGCATAAGTGAAAGGAACATAAAATAACATATTAAACCCATTTTAGGACATTACAAGTGGTATCTGAGCTATTAACCTGCCATCGTGTAAGGGAATTTGATGCAAACCTACTCAATAATGTACAACACATGCAACAACAACGACGACATGTAAATGATCAATGAAATGAGAGCCTTTATGGAAGCAACCACTAAGGCAATGATGGAACAAACTCAAGCAGTCATGTAACAAATAGAACTATTAATGGAGAAAAATGCAAAGTCAAATCAAGTCCTTCAAAAAACTATACAAAATATGGAAACCATGATGAATAGTTTCAAGGGTCAAGCTTCAAATGAAAGGGAGGAGATCTCCAACCAAGAAGAAAATGGAAACTCTTCAACAAGCACAAAGGTTCTAATACCACCATTCCTACCAAGCAAAGAAAATCCAAGAATGCAAAATGATACCCCCCAAAACATAAGCACAAAAGACATGATGAGAGCTTATGTGAACCTAGAGCTCGAACTAAGAAGAATGGTATCCTTTACCGAATATAGAAATTGAAAAAGGAATGAGTTAGCAAGAAAGGAAAAAAAAACCCATCAACAAGGAATTGAAACAAAAGGCCAACAAAGTTAATCTCCCACATTTTGATGGAACCCATAAGATCACTCCTCAAGTATGGTTACAAAAGTTAAATGACTATTTTTGACTCAACCCTATTACCGAGAAGGATGCACTTCAATTTTCCATCCTACACCTAGAAGGATTGGCCTATGAATGGTGGCATCATGGAAAACACACTCAAGGACATGAATCCATTACCTCTTATGAAGTGTTCTCCAAAAGATTTAACAAGAAATTTGACCGATGCCATCCACAACAAGATTTCTAAGAGTTAACCCTACTAAGACAAGAAGGCTTAGTGGATGAGTACATAAATGAGTTTTAGAAGATAGCAATATGAGTATCTGGAGTAGAAAATGAAAGGCTCGCATACTTATTTATTAAAGGATTGAATGAGAAACTAGGAGGCCTAGTAGGAGCCCTCAAACTCACTACACTTGATGATGCCATATATATGGCCATGCAATTAGAGCCAACCCACTCCTCTCAATCATATACCAAACCATTCCATAAGAAAGAAAATCTTGATATGAATCCATGCCGTAAATGTGGAGAACCATGGAAATTAGGACATATATGTCTAAGGAATGAAAAGAAACATGAGTAACCATATCTTTCTTACAGTGACCATGAAGAGCTAAGAAAGAAGGGTCCTTGTTTTGATTGCAAGAAAGAATGGGAGAAAGGACACATTTGTGAAGAAGACAAAAAAGTGTGTTTTAAATGCAATGAAGCATGGAAACCAGGGCATAGATGTGGAAAAAGAGCTCAAGCACACAATATAGAAGTCATATTCAACAGATAAATTTAGAAAGAAAATGAAGTGACTTCAAGTAAAAGGAGGAAAGAGAGTTGATTCTAGAACCAAGTACGCTTGTTTACATGTAGAAAATGAAATGGAAAAATTGAAGAATAAATATAATACTCAATAAAAGGGAATATAGGACCCTTTCTTAGGTATGCCACCCAAAGGAAATGTAATGAACTCACATGAGCCAAATGGGTTCTACCTTCTAATGAAGGGTTTTGCCTTCTAATGAAGGGTTTTGCCTTTGGGTCTAGAGAGATGTGCTCTTCTAGATACATCACTCATGATGAGAAACAATTAGTCCACATAAGCCAAAGGGGTTCTGCCTTTGGGTCTAGAGAGAGATGTACTCTTCTAGACATGCCACTTATGATGAAATTAATAAGTTCACATGGGCTGAAGGGGTTTTGCCTTTGGGTCTAGGAGAGACATGCTCTTCTAGATATGCCACTCATGATGAGAAGTGATAAGTCCACATGAGCCAAAGGGGTTCTGCCTTTTAATTAAAAGGTTCTGCCTTTGGGTCTAGAAGAGACGTGCTCTTCTAGATACACCACTCATGATGAGAAATGATAAGTCCACATAAGCCGAATGGGTTTTGCCTTCTAATGAAGGGTTCTACCTTTGGGTCTAGAAAGAGATGTGCTCTTCTAGACACACCACTTATGATGGAAGTAATAAGTTCACATGGGCTGAAGGGGTTCTGCCTTTAGGTCTAGAGAGATATGTGCTCTTCTAGATACGTCACTCATGATGAGAAAAAATTAGTCCACATAAGCCGAAGGGGTTCTACCTTCTAATGAAGGGTTCTTCCTTTGGGTCTAGAGAGATATGTGCTCTTCTAGACACACCACTTATGATGGAAGTAATAAGTTCACATGGGCTGAAGGGGTTTTGCCTTTGGGTCTAGAAGAGACGCGCTCTTCTAGATACACCACTCATGATGAGAAATGATAAGTCCACATGATCCAAAGGGGTTCTACCTTTTAGTGAAGGGTTCTTCCTTGGGTCTAGAGAGAAATGTGCTCGTCTAGATACCTCACTCATGATGGAAATGAAATGTTCACTTGGGCCCAAGGGGTTCTGCCTTTTAGTTGAAGGGATTTGCCCTCGGGCCTAGAGAGGCTAAGACACCCCTTTGAGTCACTTTCTTCCATATCTTCCCATGGTTGATCATCCCAAGGACAAGAGATTCTCCAAAATCCAGACTTCAACATTGCTTCAAGACAAGCAATTCTAAGAGGGGAGGCCTATCATGTCCCCATACTAAGGCATTGTTTAAACTAAAGATTTAAACTTCATGATGAAAGTCAATTTTGTAAAAATACCAATTTAGGCAACGGAAACAATGATGTATATTATTAATATATATATTATTATATGAATATTTTAATAAATATTATTATATTAATATAATTAATATTAACAATATAAATATTATATTATTATTATAATTATAATAATTATTAAATATAATATATAATACATATATAAATATAAATATATATATATATATATAGTATAAAACAAATATTAATAATCATAATCTATGAATAAGTTATATTACATAAAGTGATCGGGCTTTTGAAAGCACCGATCCCCATATTAGTTCCTAAACTAAGATTTAAGAAAAATTATCAAAGGCAGTGGATACCTCTAAAGAGGTACTCACTGTGCCTTTTGACATTATTGGTGACCATTTGTAATTTTATAAGGGCACTTCCCTCATAGGAAAAGGGGATCAAGAAGGCTTGGGCATATCTAAAAAGGGATATATGTAGAGTTAGGAAAGGAGCAAAGGCACGGGATTACAACGCAAAACCTTATTCATATGAGAAGAACAACACCATTGGGAGCCATTGGGTGACATAGTATACAACATTTTAAATGACTATTGTATGATCAGGAATTGTCATTGGATGTTAACCAAGTGTAAACTAGAAGTCTCACAGCTTTGTTGAAGATCCTAGCATCCTACGACGAAGTCATTGCAAACACCGAAGTGTTGGAGGAAAGTCATTGACGCCCACTTCCCTACCTCTATGACTTTAGATATCATCGAGTTCACCTAGCAATGGATCGTTGAACAAGGAATTACCAAACCAAGGAGTCCACATTCATTGGAAGTCATCACCAATTAAAGATATCCTCAAGCCAATGAATACCACCATCATTCCATACCTGACACTGAACAACGATCACTCTAGAGGCTCATGCTACTGTATATTCAGGAGATTGCCATCCATCTCTAAGATTGGGAGAACCTTGAAGCATCTGGTCACCTTCTTGGAGGACATATCTTTTCCTCAAACATCATCCATCGCCTTTATCCAACAGTTTTGAGTTGTATAGTGTATTTGGATATACAACGGAAAGGCTACTATTGTCCATTGTTATTTCAATTGCAATCTCTTAGACTTAGTCAGTTGTGTCAGAGACAATGTATTTTGTAGAAGATTGGTTCAGTTTCATTGCATAAGTGAAAGGAACATAAAATAACATATTAAATCCATTTTGGGACATTACAGGGAACGGGAATGAAATGGGGTGTTTCTAAATTTGGGCTTCACTAAAGGCTAACCATTGATCCTTATCTAGATAAGACAATCTGACAAGCTTTCAACTTAGACAAGTAACAAATATTATTGATGTTCGCTAGACTTAGATCGTAGATGGCAAGCAATATAGACCCAGGGTAAAGGATAAATGGGAAAGAACTAGGGTCTCTAGATAGAAGATGATCCTAAAGACTACTAGACACTTGGCTTTGCTTAGCTAGTTTGTGTGTGTTCTTTGTACCTTTCTCTTCTATTTCCTCTTTTATAATGTCACCCTTGAGGCTTTGAGATTAGACTAGTCTCCACCCAAGAGTACGAACATTCAACAAAATTCTCTCTTTCACTCTTTTTTTGCGTTTTCTCTTTTTTTGTATTTTCTAGAATGCCTCACTTGTTTTCTCATTTTAAATTTTTTTTTTTACTTTTTATGAAAATGAATGCTTTTGGAACTTTTGTTATGCAATGGTTTGATCTCTCAATTCTCACTTTTCAACACTCTTATTTTGATCACTCATTTTTTTAATTCACTTGTATTTTAGATTGCTTACTTCAGAGTTTTGATCCTCCTGACATTTTTGGCCATGAAAGATAAGGGGTTGAGTGCCACCTAAAGTTTTTGTATTCTAATTGGACTTCTCTTCTACTAGGGACGAATTGGGAAGGTCTACTTGTAAGCTTCCTTTGAACACTATAGGTTTGAATACTGACTTTGTTTGGACCTAACATCTTGGCTCATTAAGTTTGGGATCAGTGTAAAGCTAAGAGCTAGGCTTTGATTTAGAATCACTAGAAATGAAGGGGGAGAATGGCGATTATGAAAATGGGGACTCTCAGGACCTAAAAGGATCACATACACCTAGGCAATGTTAGAATCCTTATTGAAATGAAAATAATATAAGAGTGAGTCATTCACTACAATGCAAGATGAACAAAATGATATTGAAATGCAAGAAACAAATTCTTTTTGACATTTTAATTTTTACAATTTTTTTGTATTTTTGGAATATTTGATTTTTTTGGTATTTTTTATGTTTTTATGGTTTTTATGTTTTTTAGACATAGTATTTCTTGAGGTGAAAGGCATTGATGGTTTCGCCAAATCTTTCCCCCTCCATCGTGTACAAGAGATAGGCACCATTTCTGACATCCTCTTTAACCATGTAAGGACCCTTCCAGTCCTCTATGAATGTTCTCTTTCATCTTCTCTTTTTGTTTTTTGTGCTACCTCTTCTTAGGACTAGTTCTCCTATTTGTAGGGCTTATCATCCGATTCTACTATTTCTAGCTCAGTGGTTTCTCTTTGCAATGTGAGATGAAGTAAGTCTTGGAAATCTTGTTGATGGGAAGGGGTCCAATATAGGAGTCCATCACCCTTAACAATTCCATCAGCATGTCAAATTGCTCTTGCATGTAAATTCTCATGTCTTGTCTAACTTGAATGTTTTGTATAAAGAACTGAAATAATTCCAAGGGAGTTTGAGGTTCCATTTGCTCATTAGGAGGGACAAAGCTTATACTCATCCTCCCATTAGGTTTAGGCCTCAAATCCATAGAGTATCCAATATAGCTCCCTAGCAACTCAAAGATGATAGGATCATTAGTTTTGACTGACACTCGCATTTTCCATTCTTTATGAAACGTACCCTCACTCTCTTCGTCTTCATCTGGGAGTCTCTTAACCATTTAGATTTGCACTAAGGGTGCTTCCCATTCACCAAGATCATTTGATTACACTGAGGTAGCAGTTGTAGGTTGTAGTTGTGGTTGAGACACCATGAACATTCTTGGGAGAACTCTTATTGCATCGGTTGATTCGTTGTCAATAGAACGTACATCCTCCATTTGTGTTAATGGTCTATAGACTCTTATGTTGGTGTGAGAAGTTCATACGACTCACTTTCTTCTAGTGTCTCAAGGACTCATGATTCACTTAAGGGTGATAGAGGAGTATAACTCTCTTTCACGTCTTCTTCTGGATCTGAGAAAGCATGAGGGTCCGCATATCACAAATCTAACGTAGTTGTTTTTAACACTGGACCTTCAGTTCTATGAGGTTTCTCCCCTATGTAAGGGAAGAGTTTGTAGGTAGGTTGGATATCAATCATGAGGACCTCCCAAGGGAATTGGAGAGGTCCATCCCACTCTATCCATTCCATGCTCTTTATTGTATTATCTTTGGAAACAATTTCTTTTTGTTTCAAGGGTACCTCATTTTCTAAAGTTTTTATCTCTGCAGTGTTTATGTTCTTTTTCAAAGTTTCCATTTGTTTGATGCATATTGATTGAGGCGTAGGTCTAGGAACAAATAGTTTGTTGGTAGGAAGTTCATAATCTATGGGGATGCCTATACACTTGTTTGATGTATTTGATTTTAGCATACCGAAAGGTTTTGGGTCCCATTTTGTGATGTATACCTTCCCCAAATGTAGGAATCGAGCCTCTTGAAATAATGTAGATGGCACAACTTTCATTGTGTGTATCCATGGTCTTCTAACGAACAAATTATATCTTGTGTCCTTGTTGATGACATAAAATGTGGTTGGGATAGTCTTAGGCCCTAGAGTCATGGGAAGTGTGATATTTCCTATCATAGCAGCCTTTAGATTATCATACCCACTTAAAGTGTCTTGTGAAGTGGTGATATTAGTGTGCCCATAACCCATTCTCTCTAGGAGAGAGAATGGAAATATGTTTACTACTGCTCTATCATCTATTAATGTCCTTTTGATGCAAGTATCATAGATCCATACTAGTTCATGGAATTCCTCTTGTTTAATCTCAAGATCTCCTTCCTTCTCTTCGCTATGTAGTATTTCAACTAACCCCATCATCCTAGCTTCTCCTTTCTGCCGTAACTGTGGTGGGATGCCGGTGTTACTACCTTGGGCTACTTATTTTTGATTTGATGTCTCTGTATCCTTATGCGCAGGAAATAGATCTTGATAGATTCTCATGTTAGTGTTCTACAGAGCTATCAAGGCTTAGGTTTGTCTTATGCCCTTGTTATCTAGCATGATTTCCTATGAGTTTAAGAACATTTATATGAACAACCATTGTTGGTCTTCTGATAATCTCTCTATGAATCTTTTATACTCTCTACAGGATTTTGTGTTATGCCCCCTTGTTCTATGAAAAGAATAAAATTGGTTGTACTCATATGGGGGCCTTTCATACCTTCCATCATTTCCATTTCCATTATGATTCCAACTCTGATAGTTGTCCCTAGGGTAGTATCCATTGTTTCTGGGCCAATCAATCGCATTAACATTAGGAGGGTAATAGTCTCTCCCATTGTAATAATCTCTTACTTTCTTGACAAGGGGTTGATTTGTCACCCAATCTTTTGTTGCATTTCTATTGTTTTTAAGAATCTTGATGACATGAGCATTGTTTCTTGTGTCTTCCTTTGTTAACTTTCCATTTGACCTGTAGATCCTTCTGCCACTATTAATGGCAGCTTAATCTATCCTTACAATGCTTTCCAATGCTTCTTCATAGGATTTGTATGGTAATTTATGAACATCTTCTCTCATGTCCTTGTTCAAGGCATGTAAGAAAAGATCGCATAACTCGTGATGGTCCATGTTTGGGGCATTGGTTGAGGAATAGAGGACTTATCTCCATCTAGTAACAAAGTGGGCTATAGATCCATTCGGTTCTTGTTTCATGGTCAGGAATTCTCTGATCCCTATTTTGATGAGTTTGTTCATGTGAAATGCCATGACGTACTCTCTGATTAGTTGTCTGAGTGAGTGGATTGAGGCTTCTAGTAGATGATAGTACTAATCCAGAGCTATTCCTTCAAGGGTCTTAAGAAAGATCTTAGTGACAACCCCATCCCAAGGGAGGAGTTCTCTTATCATAATGGAATAAGCTTTGATATGGGAATTTGGATCTCCTTCTCCTTTGAATTTTAGGATATCAAGTAAAGGTCAAGGCAACTGAACACTTCTTATGTTTAAATCAAGCAGTTCTTTTAAGTACTCTAGATATGCCCCCAGAAAGGCACTTTGTGATTGAGGGGTTGATAGAAACAACCTTGTAGGAGGGTTTTGATAACCCATCATCTGATTTGTTTGATTTCCCAACACTGCTGGATTGTTCTGAATAGGAGGGCTCCCATTCAGACACATGTCATTACTTGCATTTCTTGAATAATAGTTGAGATAGGGGGGATTCTGAGATGCCCCCTAGTCTTGTTCATTTTGAATGTTGTCATAGGATTTCTGCCTTCTTTCAGGAGCAGCTTGTTCTACTTCCAATGTTCTAATCCTTTACACTAGAGTTGCAATTAGGTCTGCAGGAGTGGTAGCTCTAGGCACTTCCTCATTTCTAGGGATTTCTCTTTGAGTACTTTCATGATGGTGTGCTTCTTCTCGTGAAACATTGTCTCTTTGTTCTTCTTGTAAGGCAACTTTTAATGCTTCTTGAGTGTCTCTTTCCTCCTGCAATTGTCTTTCTAACCTTTTTACTTCCTCATCGAGATTAGTACTTGAGGTACTTGTGGAAGGTTGATCAGGTTGATGTATTTCTAACCTTACTTGAACTCTCCTAGCCTTATGAGGCACATTTGGTATGGTAGGGTTGTGTTCCCATACAGGGTTGTTGAAAGACAAAGAATGCCTGGGTTCTCTTTAGTCTTGTTCATAGTTAGTCTTCGTAATTGTAGTAATTTGTGATTGGTTCATCTAGGTGAGGTAGCACATACCTATCGAAAGAAAGAGTTTCTGGTTCTCTTTAGGGAACATTCCCTAAATTTAGATTGGGCTCCATCATATTTGGGGGTGCCATAGACAACACAAAGTAAAATGGAACGAATGATGGTGAAGGTGATAGAGGCTGAAGCAATAGAAGTGGATATGAAGAATAAAGTGAAAATGCTTGCCAATTGTTGCTTTGAAATGTTGAATGTTTAAGTTTTTGATATGATCTGCGCATTTGGAATGCAAAAAGCATAAACAAAAGCTTTTGCTCTTCATGTCAGGTTCACCAAAATATGTACGCTCAAAATTGTGACATCAGTTGCCTAGGGCTGTTGAGTCAGATTTTGGCATGCACATGGATCCTTCCCTCATTGCCACAAGGAAACCTGCCACATCACTCTCACTCCCATGGAAGTAGCCAGTCAAGAGGAGGCAAGACACGAGCATGGTCTAGCTTGTTAGAGTGCTAGACTTTGTAGAGAGGAATCAGCACATTCTGAAGCCTATGTTGTTGTACGCTAGTGTAGATGTGTCATTCAATGATCATTGTTGTAGAGATAATTGTATGACCCAAAGGGTCACTAGTCACTCTTCTCTTGATAGGGTTTCTAATATTCCACCTTTGTGTGGGTAAGCTATTATTCTCATTGATGGCTTGTTGTCTTTCAAAGTATTGGATGAATGCTTGTTGTACTAGGAACTGCCTATGTTATTCTTGTTGTTGTAAGGCAAGTGGGTCCTATTGTGGTCTTGGATGGATTTCCTCTATCTCATCAAGGATCGCCCTTACCCACTCACCTCTTAATCTTAGGCATATTCGTGATCCAAGACAAGAGATAGGTGTTTGTGAGCTAGCCTTAACTTGACCTAGCGTTTGACTTAGGGTTTGATTTCACTTAAGGTTTGATCGTGCATTGATTTTGTTTGACTGTGTGATTGAATCAAGGGTTTTGACCAATGTTTGACTATGGTTGACCTTGTGATAGAATCAAGTGTTTGCAAATTTTCTAAGTCTAATATTTTTGTTCCTTTTTTAGGTTTTTATGAATGCAAGCCTAAATGAAATGCAAAATTTCTTTTTGTGCTTTTTTAATGTTTTTAGAATTGAAGATGCTTTCTTTCTAATCTAGGAATTGAAAGATGAATGCAAGCTATAATGAATTTAAATAATGCAATGTAAACTATGTTTTTGTGATTTTCTGAATATTTGAAACAAATTAATCTAAGAAAAGGGAAATTTCTTGTAAATGAATTAATCGATGAACTTTGAAAGCAAATTACTCTAAGAATGCAAGATCTATCTATTCTATCAAGGAAAAAGCAACAAGATTACTGATCCCAAGAGAAATTTTAGTTATCCAAGTACTACAAAATGAAAGAAATCATAAAGGAACTTGGAGACACGTGGGCCTCCACTGCCTTTAGAAATCCTTGTGATGGCAACCTCGTATCCTCTTGTAGCAGCAGGGAATCCTCTTGGCGACAAGACGACAATGGATGCAAAAAGAAACTTTTGAAGATTTACAAAAAGAGCTCAATGAGAGCTTTGTTGAGCACTATGGCTTGATATGAGCAGAGTATGGATGTGTGATGAGATTTGTGTGAAAGCTAGATGAAGCAACAAATAAAACAAAAGGCTCATATGCCCTGTATGAGCATGAGAATGCTAAATGTGGAGAGAAATAACTTGCAAGAGCTATGTGCACAAATGAAATTGCCTCCCTTTGTGCTTGAGGGAGGGGGATACTTATAGGCTAGGAGAAGGGATGAGAGGTGAAGAAGAAGAACAGTTAACTCAATTTGATTGAAGAGTTAACACATAGGATTCAAGAGTGATCTGGGCTAAAATTGGAGTGATCTAGCCAGTAAAAGCTTATCACTCAAGAAGAAGTGAAGGAGTGCATGGGAATGCATGGGCTATTAATTTAAGATAAAATAGAGCTAATTATGCATGTGTAGGTGCATGAATAGTTAAGTCTATATTTGGCATGAAAATCCATGTAAACAAGAAGAAAAATGGGTGAAAGGAGAGCTTTTTCTAGTTAGAAACTTTAGTTTTTCCATAGCTAGAAACACAACAGGGTCACCCAAGGGTCACCGCTTTCACCAGTCTGGTCACTCGGGGGGTGACCCTAGGTCACCTAGGGGGCAACCCATGGATGACCCACTAAGGAGAGCACCTAGGTTGAATTTCAGGATGGGAGATGGAAGAGGAGAAGAAAAGAAGGGGATTTGCCCACAAAAATAGGTTAGTCATGTGTGAAAATCCAAATCTCCACTTGCAAAGTAGGATCTTTCAGTGGGAGATCTAGAAATAATAGGGGGAGATTTGGATTGGTTGAGTGAAATTGAAAACTAAAAGTAGGAGATGGCTAGGGGACGTCTAGAAGGCTTCTAGGGGGTGGAGAAGATGAAAAACTCTGAGGAGAGGTGAAAAATCACCTACAAGACACATACAAGGCTTAGGAACAGAGTCACAAGCATAGAAAATGCAAATCAACAAGTGTCAAAAAGTATCGAAAAGCATCAACAACAAAGAGAGAAAATGACAAAGGGGGAACAACATAAGACGAAAGAAATGACACATCACCAAGAGGATTGCTGCTAAGAGGATGCTATTTCATGCTTACATGTATGTGATAAGCATTAAAAATCATCATAGGGGTCCTCATGGAGGCTGTGCATGATTTTGGTGCTTACAGGACTAGGATGCTTGGGTGCCCTAGGCCTTTTCTAGGGTTTAATAGAATCTTACAGACACCAGTCTTGTACCTGCCTGCTCTATCTTCTTCTCAGAAATCAAATCCAGAAACTTGTTTCTCTGACTTGCACACAAAGAAAGAGGAAAAGGTTGTGCTGTGTATAGGGGCTTTCCTCAGTCAAACCCCATGTTGGTGTTCCCACCTCCACTATAATGATGATTAGATCCAAGAGAGTGTGCCTATTTTATAGAAAAAGAGGGGAAAGTGATACAAGGGTTAAATCCTCCTTTCACTACAAACATTCAAGGACATATCAATCGAGTTGAATCACACTTTTGCAAGAGGATTCACCTATAGGTTGGGTTATCACTTGGAATGATGTGGAAATTTAGAGTTTGTCAATTAATGTATTAATTTAATGCTCAAATACCCTTAAGACCCTAATTATGCAAAACGACAAGTAAAATGATGAATTATGACAACTGCTCACAGACTGAGATAGTAGACAAGGATTAGCTACTAACCATTTTTTGAAGTTCATGATTTAGAATATTCATGGACATTGCCCCAGGTGCCCAAGTCCAAGGTATAGTTTTCCTCAGGGAATGTGGGACTCCTTCTGGTACTGATAATCACTGTTCTATCTATTTTTGTCACAGGAGATGCAGAGGACATTGGGACTCCCACCGTAGTCTAAGGCAGGATATTCTTCAAGATGTTGGGACTTCTTCAGATGCTAATCATAAGTGTCACAAAGAGTTCTGTGTTTGTGATCTCGGAGGACATTACCCTAGGCGTCCATGTCCCAAAAGTACTCCGAATTGCTTGTTTCTGCCAGATCTAGAATTCTTATCTTCTGCAACCTTCCCCTGCAACTCCACTCTGTGAAATCTGAGACCTGTAACCTACAATCACAAGGAGTGTGGTTGGGGGTTGTGGTGTTTAGAGGCTTGCCTTAGTCAAGGCCTAGAAGGACATTCAAGTCTTCTAAACACTGTTGTTAGATAAAGAGTGAGTATCCCTACATGACAGAGGCAAAAACAAATTGATAAATGATTCAAACACAAATAAATATCACCTCAAAGGTGTAGATCTCACATAGATGAAGATTCTTCAACACATGAGAAGATGAAGCCAAATATGTAATCACAAACATAATAACAATGCTCTTCTCTACAATAATGAATATCTTGAATGCTCTAAAATCATAAGATTGCCAATAGTTCACAATCATCTTCTAGTTTTCAAATTGTTTAAGGTGAAATTTGAAGAGGATTAGTTTAGGGTTAATTTTTCTAGTTTGTATGAATCCTCCTTTCACCTTAAAACATTCAAGGACTTCAACCAAGTAGGAAATCTACTATCAGGCCTTCAGTCACTTGGGATGTCAGGGAAAATTGGAATTGTGTGATTTAGTTGTTTGATTATGCCCAATTATGCTCAAAACCCTAATTATGCAAATTTGGAAGCAAACAGACAAATTATGGAAAATGCTTGCACACAGAGATATCAAATGACAATCAAATGCATACCAGATTTCAAAGTTCAAAAAATAAAAAAGTTAGGGACTAATGAGCGGGTGCCCTAGTCTAGTGCCATAACTCTTTTCGAGATCTGGAAACCTTATCTGCAACCTGTTCCCATTGTTCCAGAGATTCTTTAGTTGCAGGATTAGGAGGACTAATGAGCAGGTGCCTGAGTCTAGGTCCTTATTTTCTCTTCTGACTACAATTGTGATAGTCTGCACTACTCTCCTACAACTCCACTTTTTTTTCTCCTGAAATCTGTAACCTACAATCATGGAAAAATGGGTTGGGGGTTGTGGTGTTTAGAGGCTTGCCTCGGTCAAGCCCTGGAGATACATTCAAGTCTTCCAAACACAATTGTCAGATAAAGAGTGTGTATCCCCATAGGATAGAGGCAAAATCCAAACGATAAATGATTGAAAACACAATTGATATCACCTTGTAGTGAAGATCTCATGGAAGGAAGATGCTCTTCATGCCATGAGGAGATGGATGCCAAATCTACAAACACAAACACAATAACAATGCTCTTCTCTACAACACAATGAATATTTTTAATGCTCAAAGTCACAAGTATTCTAAAAGATCACAATTTCCATCTAGTTTACAAATGAATCACTAATCATGCTTATGTATGAAACTACAAACATTCCTGCTAAGAATTTTGTAATTCAAACTTACTGTGTTAGCATAGGACCTAAATAACGGTCATAAACTGACACTTTGAAATTAGGCTTGACCTAAAATAGGGCAGGACTAGGGTGTGAACACCCAAGTCCTCCCCTCTATTTCAGGTAGGGATCATATCAAGTGCCTCCCCTGAGTCTAAATTGCCATGAAACTTCAGGGTTTTCTCATTGGGAGTCATCAAAATCATGCAAGATACTCTAAACACATAAATAGGACCCAAGAGCTAAACCTTAAGAGGGAAAATCCCCCAAGGGGAAATTTTTTGATGTAACATTTAGTGCCCACTTTAATGTATGTATATAATGCAAGGCCAATACATGCATTAAAGTACGATCAACAAACACAACAAACACACCAAGCAAGGAGAAGACACGCCAATCACAGAGAAGAAAGTAACAGGCATGGAAGGCATGAAGAAGATAGTTACAGTCATGCAAAACATAGAGAATACAACATTAAAGACACACAAAACCCAGTGAATACAGTGAATGCAGTGAAGACAATAATGATTTTCTTTTTCATTTTCATATAAATGCAGATGCAAACTTACATGGAAGTAAAAACACTACCCATAATGCAGGAGGGACTCATTGCCACTAGCCTTTAAGACTGCATATGGGGCAACACACACACCAAACACACCATACAAAACAAACAGGCCACACAAATCCCAAAGCATAGGAGGGACTCATCACTACCATTCTTTAAGACTATGCTTGAAAATAAACATGCAATACACACACTTGGAAGACATGGAGAAAACATGACAGACAAGTGATGGAGTGTTCCTATTTCTAGGTTCATCACCATCTCAGGCACATTATAGGCACACACCAATGATTGGGCTTCACCACAACAATCGCCAATGACATGCTTAAGGGTTGAGTTAGTCACAAAACCACTCCTCGCCTCACGATGAGGACTTTTGGAAATGACAAGATGTGCACTCTCCACGAGAAATACACCATCCCTGCCTCACGATGAGGGCTTAAGAAAAGGATGTGATATCCTATCTCCACAGAGGGGTTAAATGATTGCAAACAAATCTTAGAGTGCAGAAGGGACTCATTGCCACCAGTCTTTAAGACTGCACCTAAGAACAAGCACATTGCTAACATCTACAACAGACAGCTTACCTTATCTATGCCCCCACCTTAAGGTGGTTGATATCATGTATTGATATCAAGCATGTTAAGGTAGAAAGAAAACACACAAGGGAACACAAGATCTCGCAAAGCCCATGCCCCCTAGAGGTGACATGTACTTTACGATCACCAAATGTTCTCACAAACACATTCCTGCAAGAAAAGTGTTAGTGCCCATATAATCATGATAAACAACAACATCAATGCATAAAGAACTGAGGAATGCAGATTCAAGATAGACAAATTGCATGGAGCAGAAATACTATTATGTTTTGTAAGTGAGATAAGACACCATCAAGATCACATGACAAAGTGCATAGAGTGATTCTACTAGCCAAGCATTGGATAATATATAACTACGTCTAATTTTTGATTTCTCTCTAAAGGCACGCCAGGTCCGCATCAGTATAAATGTATTTTGTCATCCACCCACTAAATATAATCACTAGAGGAAGGGAAACAATAAATCAAGAGAGGAGAAACAAGTGCCTTAGGGACAGTCATGTAGGAGGGTGCCCCCAAGTCACAACCGCAATGCTATGTCCGTAAGACACAACACAAAATAGTGAAAATAGAGGAGAAGCAATATAGAAGAATGGTGATACAAATAGAAAAAGGATCACAATAGATGCAGTCTCTTGGCATCTTGGACATTGCAAGAGAATCAAGGGTCATCCCAGAAGGCCTGAACAACACATAACACATCACGGGGGAAACACATCACGAGAGATAAAGGGTTGGAAATACTTACCTGGTAGGGACAACCTAATTAGAGGTTGTCGATGAGAAGATCATTGTTATCATCATCTTCCCACTTTTGAATGCTAGAAGAAAGTGGGACATAAGGTACCATAGCCCAACCCTTATTCTTGTTTTCAAGTTGTCCATTCTTAAGATCTTCTTGGTTTGATTCAATGTTTGGTGAGATGTTTTCTTGTTGAGATGCAAGTCATTGGGCATAAGCTTGTCATCTCCTCCTCCTTTCTCTTGCTTGCCTATTTCTTTTTGTCTTACCACTTATCTCTTGTAAGATAGTGTTTTGCTCATCCATAGGTTTTTATGTTTTAGAGGAAGCACCAGGATTAAATCTCATTTGTCTAGGTGGAATATTTTTCTATCAATGACTACCTCCCGAGCCTTGTAAGGATGGTGGGGGAGGAACCTCATCATAGGGTCCTTTTGCTTTCAGTCTAGGATTCTCTGCAAATGCAGGTTGTTCGTCTTTTGTTGTTTCTTGTATGGAAGGACCGACCACTTGATGTAATAGTTTTGTTTTGTAGTTTATATAGCTCAAGAAGTTAAAGTATGTTCATGGCTCTAGTTCCACCTCAAGTCTTTCTCAAAAGTAATCTAGTGTAAAGTGTTATTTTGTAATCAAAGGTTTATACCCATTGCGATAGATAGTATGCAATTGTGCATTCAAGGGAAATTTTACACAGTTATAAATTGTTGAAGGGACAGCTTTCATAGTCTTTAACCATGGATGTCCTAGTTTTATATGGAAAAGGTCAGAAATGGGGACAACATCAAACCATTGTTCTACAGATTTCTCAAATACAATGACCAATAAAGATATCTTCCCAAGAGTGTTTTCGAAGGTTCCCTTATGTGTCTTAATCATCATATCCGAAGGGTCATAAAAGTCTTGTATCAACTCATGTGAAAAGAGGAAATCTTCCGTGGTGACATTAGTCATGCAATTAGGATCAATCTATCCACAGTATTTCCCATTATTTTTATAGTGATATAGAGAGGTCCTTTGGTTTCTCCAATTGTTCTATCATGAGGTGTAAACACAATTTCAGGTTTGGGGACCTTTCTTTTCATGTAAGGTCTAGAAGGGAACCTATTGTTGTAGTTATGATTAGAATCCATGTAGATATGTATTTAGATCAATGCAAGATTAGATTTTAAAAGCTTTTCAAAATTTATGCAAAGGACAAGTGCAAAACTATGTATGGAAATGACCTAACATGCTTTATTTTTCAGCTTTTTCAATGTAAATAAGTGAGAGAAAAGGTGTTGTAAGGAAATTGATCAGGGGAAGAAAATAATATGTCTGATATATGTCCAATAAAGCAATAATATCCTTCACAACACTCTTTTGATGCAAACCTAGAATGATGACTAGTCAAAACCTAGTGAAAATACACTAAAATATACAATTTTTCACAAATTTTCAATGCCAAGACCCAACAAAAGGGGTGTTGTAAATAATTTTAGGAGGTACAAAAGATTATAGCAGTAATATTAGTCACATAAATCCATAAAATTCATTATAGTTGCAGGAGAGTCGCACTATAAGCGTGTTGTGATGGATTTTTTAGAATTAGGTGGCTGTTATTACTGTTATAATCTTCTTTCCATCATCATTTTCCTCACAATGCCCTTTTTTATACTCTACAATTTGATAGTCTACACTACTCTCCTGCAACTCCACTTTTTCTACTCCTGCAACCTATAACCTGTAATCACAGAAAAATGGGTTGGGGGTTGTGGTGTTTAGAGGCTTGCCTCAATCAAGCCTCGGAGAGACATTCAAGTCTTCTGAACACCGTTGTCAGATAAAGAGTGCATATCCCTGCAATATAGAGGCAAAATCGAAATGATAAATGATTGAAAACAAAATTGATATCACCTTGTAGTGAAGATCTCATTGAAGGAAGATGCTCTTCATGCCATGAGAAGATGGATGCCAAATCTGCAAACAAAAACACAATAACAATGCTCTGCTCTACAACACAATGAATATTTTGAATGCTCAAAGTCACAAGTATGCCAAAAGATCACAATTACCATCTAGTTTACAAATGAATCACTAATCATGCTTATATATACAACTACAAACATTCCCGCTAAGAATTTTATAATTCAAACTTACCGTATCGGCATAGGACCTAAATAATGATCATAAACTGACACTTTGAAATTATGCTTGACCTAAATTAGGGTAGGACTAGGGCATGGGTGCCCAAGTCCTCCCCCCTATTTTAGGCATGGATCATGTCAAGTGCCTCCTCTGAGTCCAAATTGCCATGAAACTTCAGGGTTTTCTCATCGGGAGTCATCAAAATCATGCAAGATGCTCTAAATGCATAAACATGACCCAGGAGCTAAACCTTGAGAGGGAAAAGTCCCCAAGGGGACATTTTCTGACATAACACAAATAAAACCCTAGACATGCTTGTATATGCAACTAAACACATTCCCTCTAATAATTTTGTAATTCAAACTTAAGATGTCGGCATTGGACCTAATTAACGGTCACAAAACTGACATTTAAATTTGGGACCTACTAGAAATAGGGCAGGACAAGGGTGTGAGCATCCATGTCCATAGGTCCTATTTCAAGGTAGAGTTAAGTACAACAATGTCCCTTAAGCCCCATGTGACATGCATGTCAGGCCATTTTCTTCCAGGAGTCAGAATGAACATGCAAGATGCAAAAACAAGGGACCCAGGAGCTAAACCTAGGAGGAAAAGTCCAGGGAGACATTTTCCAACATAACATTTAGCCCCCACTTTAATGTATGTATAAACGTAAGGCCCATGCATGCATTAAAGTACAATAAAAAAATAACAAGCACACCAGGCACTTAGAGCTAATGCATACACAAAGAACGAGGAACTATCTCTAGTCCCCAGTCTCAGGTAAAAATTAGAGAAAACACATTACAGACATGCCAATCATAGTGAAGACAATAACAAGCATGCAAAACATGGAGAAGATAGTAACAGTCACGCAAAACACAGAGAACATAGTATTGAAGACACACTAAAGATGATGAATATAGTGATTATTTCTTTTTCATTTTCATATATATAAATACATATGCAAGTACATGGAAAGTGAACACACAACCCAAAATGTAGGAGGGACTCATTTCCATACATCTTTCAACTGCATATGGGGCACCAAACATGCAATACAAATCTCAGAGTGTAGGATGGACTCATTTCCACACATCTTTAGACTACACTTGAGAACAAACACGCCATACAAATCCCAAAGCATAGGAGGGACTCATCGCCAGACATATTTAGACTATGCTTGGGAACAAACATGCCATACAAAACCCTAGTGTAGGAGGGACTCATTGCCACACGTCTTTAGACTACACAAGGGGGAAAACACATGGAAGACATGAAATACATGAGCACCGTATAGTATGCCAAAGACATACTATATGTCTCAAACATGACAAACAAGTGATGGAAGGAGCCTATTGCTAGGTTCACCACCATCTCAGGAAAATTATAGGCACACTTGATGGATGGGCTTATGCCACAAAAACCACCAAAGACATGCTTAAGGGAGGATACACCAACCCTGCCTACTTGGAGGACTTTTAGAATAAAAAGGATGTGCACTAGCTCAAGAGATACACCATCCCTGTCTTCATAGAGGGCTTAAAATAAAAGGATATACATGATATTCCACGTCAACAGAGGTCTTAAAATAAAAGGATATGCACGATATCCCGCCTCCATAGAGGGATTTCTCAGATGTGCACTCGCGCGAAGATACATCCCGCCTCCACAGAGGGCTTACAAACACGCTTCATTAGTACCAAAATCATCAAACAACTTACCTTATATATGCCTCCACCTTAAGGTGGTTGATATCATGTACTGATATACAACACATTAAGGTAGGAAGAAAGTACACAAGGGAACAAGAGCTTTCACAAAGCCCATGCCCCAAAAGGTGAAATGTACTTTATGATTGCCAAATGTTCCCACAAACACACAATTTTGTACAAGAAGAGAGGTTAGAAATCTTTTTGTAAGATAACAACCACATCACATGATAAAAGCTATGCATGTAAACAATCACATCAAGAGCTAAGGTTACACTACAGATTCAGAAACTGACTACAACCGTGGGGCTATATTGTAAAGATCTCATAACCGAGTGTAAGCAAGGCAAGATCCAAGATAAACAAAGTGCATGGAGTAGTAATATTGTTATGGTTTGCTAGAAAATATAAGACATCATCAAAATATCACACGGAGTGATTCTACTAGCCAAGCATCAAATAATATATATCAACCCCATTGTCATGTATGGACTAGGTCCATTTTTTCTTACTCGCTGAAGGGACAGTTGGTCCTTATCAGTCTTATTTATTTTTTGTAATCCACTTGCTAGATAGAATCACTAGAGGAAGGTAAGCAATAAATCAAGAGAGGAGAAACAAGTGCCCTAGGCTCGTCATATAGGAAGGTACCCCCAGGTCACTAACTGTAACGCTATGCCCCTAGGACATAACACACAATAGGGAAAATAGAGGAGAAGAAAGATATAAGAATGATGATACAAATAGAAGAATGGTCACAACAGAGGTAGTCTCCAAGTATCCTTGACCTTACAAGAGTATCAAGTGTCAGCCAAGGAGGTCTAAACAACACATAAAACATCATGGGGGAAATACAACTGGACTAGTAGTCATCATTGAGTAAGTCAACTGGACTAGTGGTCATCATCGAGGTAAAGAGTTAGAAATACTTACCTGTAGGGACAACTGTACTAGTGTTCATCATCAAGTAAGTCATCATCTTCCCTATCTCGAATGTTAGAGGAAAGAGGTACATAAGGTACCATGGTCTAACTTTTGTTCTTGTCTTCATTCTTGAGCTCTTCTTGGTTTGTTTCAATGTTAGGTGAAATGTTTTCTTGATGAGATGCATGTTGTTGGGCAAAAGCTTGTCTTTTTCTCCTTCTTTCTCTTGCTTGTCTATTTCTTTTTGTCTTGTTGCTTATATCTTCAAAAGTATTGGCATGTTTTTCCATAGGTTTTTGCATGTTAGAGGAGGAAGCACCATGTTCAAATCTTATTTGTCTTGATGAAGTGTTTTGTTCTCAACGAATGCCTCCCGATCCTTGTAAGAATGATGGTGGAGGAACCTCAGCATAAATACCATTTCTTCATGGACAAGGTGAGTTATCAATCTTTTCCTTAGCCACTTCTATCATACCAATTATTTCATTATAGTTGTAAAAATCTTGTTTTATTTGCATTTCATTTTGTCTTTTTCCTTTTACTCTAGCAAGTTTTTTTAATGCGGGTTGTTCATCTCTTATTGTTTGAATAGGAGGCCTGACAACTCTATTGATGGTGGTTTTAGCACACAACAACGTAGGTGTGATTGTTGGTTTCACACCTCTCTTGAAAAGTATCCTACCCTAGGTAAGACTATTCCAAGGATAATACAGCTAGGTCTTAGCTTGCTTGGAATCTCTCAATTGATATGTTTTAGCTGTGCCTACAAGGGGTCTTACATGCAATCTGCAAATCTTCAGGTTTGGGGCAGCAAATACACATAAACCCTTTTATGATTTTCAGCTGATAAACAAGATAAAGTGTTGCTGAAACTCCTATTGTAGCAACTAACAGTGTTTTTAAAGAAAATGCAAAAAGGTTTAGGGTTTTAGAAGAATCCTAAGTGACATTCACAATGTATAGGTTATCTTTAGTAGACAAATACTCTAGAACTTTAAACCAGTTTCCTAAGTTACCAAACTAAAATGGGTGTTACAGTACTACAGAAAATGATGCTATCTTCAATGGAGGTCAAAAGATTTTCAGATCACATTCATTTTCTAAATACCCAATAAACGGTGCAACTTAAATCATGAGATGCAATTGAACTTCAACACAAATAATCAGCCAAGACTAACTTTACATAGCTATTTACCATCAACAAATAACTAAAAGTATGGACTTGGAATATTCATCAGATACCACAACAAACCATGAACATTATAAAAGCCCAAGTAACTAACTCCGAGAGAGCAAGAAGCGAACCATGAAAACTAAATTGAGTCAACACAAGACACAAATTCTTAGAAGTACTATAAAAACTTACTTTGTATTACTTCAAATGGCATAGAGTCAACAATTCAGTATCAAATCTCTCTTGCAAATAGTGGAAAAGGCAACCCTTTATATAGAAAAGCAGCATACCGAGTTCTCAAATGAACGGTGGAGATTAACTCAACACCGACGGTCTAGATTACATCAATAAATACAATTATAACAACTCACATCAATTCTTGGATTACATTTTGTCCTTTATGAAAAAGATGAAAAATAGCCCCCAGATACATTGAATCTAGTCATTTTGACTAGCCAACTCAGTATATTAATAGAAAAGAACATTTTAGAAGTAAGAAAAGACAAAATAGAGTCACATGCTACCTAGAATACAACAATTTACAATTGTGACGGGATTACATCATTAGAATATTCAAAATAGTATCAAGATGCACTATCTAAGTCAATTTTGTCTTCACTGTCCAGCTTGTTGCGATAAGTCAACTAGGCATCAAGTGCAAAATTAATGTCAGATGGGTCTGGATCCTTCAAATGATTTATCCGATAATCAAACACCTCTAGTTCCTGACTGAATTTACTATGTATTCTCTCTATCTCTGCTCTTGCCTTCTGAAATGCCTTGAATTCAGCTATGAGGTCGCTTGCCTTGTCCAACCTCTCCTCCATACTGAGTGTGGCATCTTCAAAAATTACTTTATGCAACTTATCTTTACATTTCTCAAAATCAAAAGGGGCATAATCATCATAGGATGCTTCCCTGCAATCCCTCAAAGAGTCATTGATATCATAAATGACTGATCTTAGTTCTTCATCAGCTAGTTTATATGCTTCCTTTATGTGTTCAAAGGTCTCTTTTCTCAAAAGTAGCTGTTGATACCATTCAATGGCCTTTGACAGCTGATTTCTAGTCAAAATATTCTCTTCAACTAGAGTCTGGGCTGGCAATTCTTTGATTCCTTTCACCCGGGGATACATGTGCGAATAGTATTCATCAAAAGAATTGCATTCTTTGCGTAGGTCCTTCCATTTGTTATGTAACTCCACCAGTTGCTTGTGTGCTTGAGCAGAGGCACTAATGGCTTCACATCCCATCTCAAAAACTTTTAGTAACCAATTCTTTGTACCTTGGGACTTTGATTTAACCTCACCCAATTTAGTCATTTTGCTAGTGGACAGGAAAGTGGGTATTGTCCTTATATCTCCTCCTACATCTACTGGCTTTATAAAAAAATGAAGACATGCTTGAAGTTCTTCATTTTTCTATTTCAAATCTTTCTTGGACATTTCATCTTTGTCCAATTGCTCCAAGATTGATGTGACTGAGCCCTTGAAATCATCCACTCTTTGTGCATGAGTGGCTGGACCTAGATCAACTGTAGATATGATATAATCTTCCACCCTAACTTGTTCTCTTGCTGTATCAACTGACGGGACCACTATTTCTGTTATCCTTGATCTTGATTCATTCTTAAAGATTCTTGATTGAATCTTAGCCTTTTTCTGCTTCTTAGGCTTCTAATCCTATGACAAGATCGTGCTCAGGTCAAGCTGCATTACTTCTACTTGTGGCTTAGGATACGTCATTCTTCCTTGCAACCACTCAAGAGCAAAAGATTTGTTCAATTCAGAAGCTCCATCCTTATCAATTACAGCCAGCTCTTTGGGTTGTTCCTGCCCTTTCTTTAGCTCTTCATCCTTCTCTAGACTTTTCTTTTCTTCCTTTTCTTCCCTCTAGGCCAAGTTCTCTAGATTTGCCATTACATTCTCTTGTGCAGACTTGAAATGTTCATTTGTTTGATCATTGTCCAAAGGACTATCAGATATATAATTAACTTCCACATTGGCTGAAGGTTCATGGAAGTCATCATTATTTACTTTAGCCAATGTATTCTTCTCATCCTCAAATGCTGTTTGAGGCTCCTGCAACCCCAATTCTACACACACTTTCTCAATCCCAGGCAGCAGTGGTACTACCAATGAATCCACAGGCATTTGTGAGATAGGGATAGTAGAAGATATGGCTAAGGAAGGTGTACTAACCTATGTTAGATTAGCCAAGATTGATGATAAGGAGGAAGAAATGACAATAGGTGAAGGAAAAGGTAGTGAAGGTAGAGGAAGGGAGGGTGAAAGGATGGTGGAAATGGGAGGCAATGGTAAAGAAGAAGAAGATGTAGGTATAGTGGTAGTGGAAGGGTGTAAAATGGTGAGAGTGGAGGAATTAGGGCTACTAGGGGTGCTAGAAGAAATTGCTAGTTAACAAGAAGTGGTGGCAATGGTGGAGGTAAGAGAGGTGGCAGAAGAAGTGGCAGTAGAAATAGTAGGGGTTATGAGAGTTGTGCCAACACTTTGGGTAGGAGGTTGGGCAGTTGGAGGATTGGAATCGGTCTTGGTCGTAGCATCCTCCTTATTAACTTCCTTCACTTTTGCCTTCTTGGCCTTAGAACTTTCTCCAGAGCCACTTGGCATATCTCTTTTCTTGGAGGCTCTTGTCTTGGTTGAAGGAGGTTGGTCCTTCTTCTGAGGAGACCTTACAGATGGCTTCTTCATCTTCTTTGCCTTTTCTGCTAGAGATGTATGTTCTTCACTATCTGACTTTTATTTCTCAACTGGCTCTGCCTCATCTGTGACATGTATTGGTTCATCCTCTTCTCCCTCGGAGTCCTTATCTGATTCCATGGCTATGTAAGTGAGCTACACTCCTTTTCCATCCAGAATAGCTACTTGAGCTCTGACCTAGGCCTTACTCAATCTGATTGGTTCTCTCATAACAACTCCCAGGGAGCTCTGTTCTGCATTTGGCCAATTTGGCAATGGAATGGGATGATGGTACTGAGCCTCCCATGGCCCTCTGACCATAACATATTCATCATTTTGCAACTAATCTAGTACTGCCATTATGTGAAACCTCTTAATGAAATCCAAAGGCAACCTTGCATGTGCTTTCTTCATAACCTCATAATCATCAGGGCAATTGTCCCAAAAGTCTTCAATATGTACTTTGTGGAAGAGCTTCTTACTTACAAACCTTTCCATTACTCTATTTGGATCAAAATGACCCCTTGCATTGTAGTAGAGTAAATTTAGTAGCTAAAGCTCTTTGTTTGAGTGTTCTATAGATGCCAAAGAAGGGCATGCATAAAGTCCCTTTCCAAACTTGATGGGAAATTGGACATTAGTTCTATGCAAGTGTTTGAGTTTCTTAGCACATGGTATTAATTGCCTAGACAGCTCCAGAAGCACTGTCTTATCATCTGGATACCTGGGGAGTCTGTAGGCCATTCCAGTGAAGCCTTGTACCCTTATGTATGTAAACTTCTCAAACTGGATATACCACCTACCATATTTGGTTATTCATTCATGGCCTTAGTGGAAATCCTTAAGGCTATGTTTCTTTGCAACATTCTAGCTATATACATTGTGAATGCATCATTTACCCTTTTAAAATGTTTTAATGATTGAGATGAGGTTAGCTATGGGTAACATTCATATACTTTTATCTAAGTTTGTTCATCATTTCCAACTTCACCAACTTTCGACAATCCATCATAGTGGTTCTTTCTCGCCAATGCATAGACAATATAGGATGTCCATCTGAAGTATTTGTTTTCCCTGAAATTGCTGAATGCTTCATAGATGTTGTCACTAAGGATCTGAGTCTAGTGGAACTTAGTTCCCTTCAATATCTCAGTGATAATAATGAACATCTAGTCCTCAAAGGTAGAGGTTGTTGGCAATCCATATATTCTACTCAAAAAGGTTACCAAATCTCCTATCTCATCGTGGAAGTCACTCCTATATAATATTATGGGAAGCTTAATGAGATCATACCTTCTACTCTTGGCCCAATGGACATTTATATACTTTCTACATCCTTCTACATCTTTATTATATGTTGCTTGTGATCCCTTTTTGTCTGGCATAGTCATAACCTTGTGCCAGGGGATATCAAAGGTTTTAGCCAGAGAAGGTGGGGTTAGATCAGCCACAATATCCCCATTTGCTATCTAAATTGCTCTTGTCATTACGTCATACCTATCTGCACAAGTGGCCATTAGTTCTACACATTGCACCGAAGTAGGGAAGGTAACTACTTGTGCAATACCACTATCTCTGAGTACTCTGGCTCTAAGATTTGGGCTCAAATCAAAGACTCTTAATCTAAAGTCATCTAGGTCTATGTGACCTAAGTCTGTGTCTCCTACATCACTCCATTCGGAGTGAATCTTGGTTCTGGAGGGACTCCTTTGAACTCGTACTTCATTGCTTGGGCTCGAGCAGTCATTTAGTCTGCAGGACTGGATCTTATAAGTTTGATACCTTGAGGAAACTCCTAATATACTCTTAAGTTTCAAATGAATCTCAATGCAAATCTGCTATTTACTACTAACATGCCTTTTGAAGGAAATTTAAATCTAACACTTATCTCAATTGCAACAACCACCATTAATGCATGTAAACAAATATCTAATGATGCAAGAAATTCCATGAAAATCACCATTAACAGTGCATTACAACATTAATTCCATCATTTTAAGCACTTTCCCCTTTGGAAATTTTAGAAAATTTAGTGATTTACAGGGTTTCGTTAATTTGAGGGTTGTTTGACCTTTAGGGAAAAAAGCACTGAATTCAAGGTCATCCAACCTTGGCGAAGAAATTGGGCAGGTTTGACCAAAGGTTTACATCCTTTTATGCTTTTGAGTGTTTTGCGCAGGATTTAGAGGTCACCGACCTCTATTGGTCATCGAGTTGGCCGGTTGAGATTTTAGCGCAAAGTCTATTGATGCTCTTGTATTGCTTTTGCGCGAGTTTCAATTGCTATCGACCAAGTTGGTGGGAGGGTATTGCAACACAAGTCGGAAAGGGTCATTTTTAGCACAAAGTTGAGGTCTTGTTTCCAGTGGGATTTTCAGGTGGCACTAACCTTGCAGGAGAATTTGGGTCGTTCGACCAAGTCAGAGACAAGGTCTTTTGGTGCAAAGTTAGAGCGAGGGATTTTTGACGCAAAGGACAACTTCATAACTTGTGGGAGAATTTGATCCTTCTGACCAAGTCAGAGAAACGTGTTTTGGGCACGTATGTCAGACAAGTGAGAATTTGGTGCCAAATGGATCTAGGTGCACGACGTAGTTTCTGAAGGTCTCTGACTGACCAAATGGTGGTTTGTTTTGTAGGTCAGTCGAAGCTTGTTCAGCACCAAGACCAAAGGTTTTACGAGATTTTTCCTAAGTTTTGTTTGTTTTTAGCAATTCGTGGCCAACCATTCTCCATAAGAAATCTTAACTAGGGGTTTGAATATAAAAAAATAACTCACTGCACCGAAACCCTAGTTAAAACCCTACAAACACTAGTTTAGGAAGATTTAATCACTTAATTGCTCATTTTCAAGAAAGATTCAATCATTTAATTTCAAAACCTAACTATTTGAGGAGGAAAGTTTTGAAGAATGGAGTTGAGTTCAAAACCTTACCTGTTGAATGTGAAGATGCATTTTAGTTTGCACAGGTAGGTCGCAGGTTTGAGCTTTGGTGAGTCGATGGAGTTACGAATGGAGCTCCAAAAAATCTCATTTGATTACACGCAAATGATTTAAAATGGATGATTTTCCCTTTTATCCCCCTAGCTAATTTTCCATTAATGCGCAGGTGTACGACCTGCCAGTTTTAGGGTTTGCACGATTTTCTTTGAGCTCAGACCTGGCGGGGAAATCAGATGTGTTAGACTTGGTCGGAGCAGACCATTTTCAATGCTAAACTTAAAGGTTCAATACGCATAGTCTTGTGGTTGTTTCAGGTTCATCTAACTTGCGAGCTTTTCTTGTTCATCCAACTAAGTCGGTGATTTCTTGATCTAGCGTAAAATCAGACAGGATCACTTTTAGCACACAAGTTTGACAAAGGGAAATCAACGTTGTAGTCGGTAACAATAGCTTTTAATGCCAGGTCAGACAGACAAGAATTTAGCGCAAAGTTGGATCGATGGGAATTTAGCGCTAAGGTCGGACAAGTGAGATTTTAGCGTAAAGGTCAGTTGAAGGGCAATCTAGCACAAAAGGTCATTCCAAGGCCCTCAAAAGGAAAATAAGGATTCATCTTAGCAAATTTTGAAGTGATTTTCAATATCATCTTTCAATCAAGGTCAAAATGCACTTTGACTATTCAATCAATTAAGAGATGAATAGATCCAATGACTCTCAAGCCAAATCAAAAGAGGGGGTCTCCATTTTTGAATGGGGCGTGTGTTCAAGGCACAACAAATGGCGACTCTGTTGGGAAAATTCTCCTGAGCATTTCAATGATAAACATTCAATTTGAACCCAGAATCTCTATGTTCCCCACATATTAAACGAAAAAGCAAGGTATCTTATCAAAGAATCTAAGATCATTAATTAGTGCAATCATCCATATCCTGAAAACCTAAGTGTGTACAATTGTATTCATTCCCATCCTTCGGCAACTAAGTTCACCCAAGATCCCCTAAGACAAGCTAGAAATCTAAGATCATTCTACCACCAGGAAATGCTCAAATTTTTGAAATATTGTTGAGCTTTGAAATAAATAAATGGTCAGTTAAGTTTCTGGTATGATGACATTTGAAGTTAATCATTTCTGGATAGTACCCTTTGTAAGAATATACAATTTGGTGGTCTCTTTTTATTTGCACTGTAATGGGTCTAGTGTTGAAAAACACCTTTTATTTTTACCCAATGTAGGCTAGCAACACTTAGTGGCACCTGCCTTCTTTTTGATTGATAGTGCATGTGGTAGAAGAGAAAATCAACCCTTTTCGCATGACACAAGATCACCTAGAATCGCTTAGCTACTTTAGGATTATTTAGAGTGTGAGAGGTATATGGTTAGAAAATACTTCAGGTGCACCAACTAATAACTCATTTCCAATGAACAGACACCATACTCCTTGCCATAACAATGGAACCCACAACAAAGACTAAGTGGAAACCTTGGCTTCTCGAAGGAAAAATCATGATTATTCTTCCAACATAGAAGCACTTGCAAGTTTGCACAACTACCTCCACACCAAAAATAAAGGCCCCGCAGAAAAGCAAGCGCAGCAAGCAAAAACAAAAGGACAACTAATCTAAGAAAAGCACCTAACAACTAAGGAAAGCAAAGGCAAGAAGACAAATTAAACTAAAGGCAACCTAAACTAACCAAATCAAGCAAACCTCTAACTATGTACACTAAAACGAGGCATGTTTGCCTCTCAGGCCTAGAAGTAGTACTTTAGGAACTGGCCATTGACAGGCAATGGCAGCTCCTCACCAGTAAGGCTCTTGAGTCGATATGTATTGTCTCCAAGGATCTCATAAATCTGATATGGGCCCAATCAAAGTTTATCAAAATTACCATGTTCTCCTCTCCTCTCATGCGCTTTATCCCAATATAGGACCAAATCAGAAATGCAGAAGGCTTTGACCTTTTCTCTTTTGTCGAACCATCATTTTACAACTCCCTGATGTTTGGCAAAGTTTTCTATAGTAATGTCGCATTTCTCTTCAAGATGTAGTAATTGGGCCAACCTAGAGGACAACTGATCATCAGTTTCAAGGTAATCTTGCATAAATTGAAGTACCGGGATTCTCAAATGGATGGGAAAGATGGGTTCAATCCCATAGACTAGGTGATAAGGAGATGTGTTCAAGGCTGCTTTATGTTAGATTCTATCAGCCCATAGAACGAACCTAAGCTGAGTATGCCAAGCTCTAGGGTTTTTATCCAATAGTCTTTTAATAACCTTGAGAAAACTTTTATTCGTTGATTCAGCTACCCCATTCCCTTGTGGATAGTAATTAGATGAGAACTTGAGAGTAATCCCATAGTCAAATGCCCAGTTAGAAAAACATAATGATGAAAAGGTAGAGCCATTATCACAAACTAAGGCAAATGGACAACCAAATCTAGTGGTAATATGCTTTTCAACAAACTTAGTGACTACCTCTACAGTGCATTGCTTACAAGCTATTGCTTCAGACCATTGAGTGCAGTAATCAATAGTGGTTAGAATATACCTGTGGCCTATAGAGGAAGGTAGATTGATCATACCGATAAAGTCGAGGCCCCACTGAGCAAATGGTCATACCTCCACTACTGGTTGCAAAGGCATGGCTGTGTGTCATTCTTTGTGTGCAGCAGTCTGGCATATATGATAGGTTCTAACATGTGAATGCACATCTTTGAATAGGGTTGGCCAGTAGTATCCAGCATGAAGAACCTGATTAGCTGTTGAGTGTGTTGATCCATGACCTGTCCCAAATCTCTCGTGAAAATTGGTTAACACCTGATTGACATCTGACTTGTCTAAACACCTTAGATAGACACCTTCATGATTCTTCTTATAAAGGACTGGTCCTTTTATTATGTAACTACTACTTTTTAACTTGAGAGCTCTCCTTTGCACTGAATTCAGCTGTGGTGGACAACGTTGATTGAGTAAATAAAATATGATATCTCCTTACCACTCATCTTTTGAAACATCTTCTAACAGGTACTACTGAGAGACTAGGTCTGGTCCTACTTCAGCCAATGTTCTAGTCAGAGATTGGCCTCTTACCAATTTCATAGGTTGGATATCTATGTCAAACTCTTACAATATGGTGACCCACTTCCCTCTTCTTTCTCCTAATTCACTTTGCATTAGTAATGTTTTGACTGTTGCATCTGGGACTATGGCAATTACTTGACTTCTCAAGATGTAATGACAAAATTTCTTAACTGCTTTTACCAGAGTGTATTCTTTTTTTCCATATTTGGATACCTTAGCTCTGAGTCTTTCAATGGGGTGCTCATGAAAGCGATGGACCTTTCATCATCAACTGACCTCTTCTGCATCAACATTGTAGTACAAGTATGCTTAGAAGCAAATGAATATATGTGAAACGATAAAGTGTAATCAGGACTCACTAAGATAGGTACATTGGATATAGCTTATTTAATTTATGCGAAGGAAGCCTTGGCTTCTGGAGTCCAATCCATTTTAGCGTCTTTCTTCAACATGGCATTGAGAGGTTGAACAATCTCAGCAAACCCCGTAATTAATTTACGTATGAAATTGATCTTGCCAAAATATGACTTAAGTTCTTTCTTGCTGGTTGTGGGAGGTATTTTGAGTATTGCTTGGATCCAGTCTGGGTCAATAGATATTCCTTTCTCTGATATCACATGTCCTAGAAACTTCCCCTCAATTACTCCAAAAATCCATTTCTTAGGGTTGAGTGATATACCATAATCCTTGCATCGCTGCAACACCTTTCTGAGATCTACTACATGATCCTCCCGTCTTTTTGAGAATAATGTTAGGTCATCCATGTAGATGATAATACATTTTCCAATTAACCCTTTGAAAGTGACATCCATTGCATGTTGAAAAGTTGCACCAACATTTATTAAACTAAATGGCATGTGGTGGTAGACATAGATGCCCCATTTACAGGTGAAGGACGTCTTCAATCTATCTTCATATTCCACCATTACCTGGTTATAACCAAAATATCCATCCAAGAATAACATCATCTGGGACCCATTAACAATCTGTAATACTTCATCCAAAGAAGGCAGTGGGTAATTATCCATTTGAGATGCTCTGTTTAGATTAAGGAAATCAACACAAAGTTTGATTTCTCCATTTTTCTTTCAGACCGGGACTAAATTTTCTACCCATGCAGAATGTCTAACTAGAAATATTATCCTGGCTGACAGCAGCTTCTGAATTGTTAGATTTAGGGCAGACAACTGAGAGGGGGGTTTGAATCAGTTGTCCAAAGCTTTCTTCATTTTCAACACTTATATTCACTCATCAATATAACAATAAATCAAACATGAAACTTAATGCATTTAATCAAGAGTAGATACACATCAACACATGAGACACCAAGATTTTGACATGGAAAACCCGGTTAAGGGAAAAACCACAGGGTGACTAACCCAAGATTGTATTCTCTGTTAGAAGAATAGAAAGAACAAAATGGCACATGCCAATTAGGGCTCACTGCCCGAGCACATTGCTCACAAGAGGCTCACTACCTACAAGAGACACACTATCTACAAAGGAACAAGTATCACATACTTGAACTGGTAAATAACATCTTCATTATGCTTGAGTCAATTCCATTTAAGCTCAAACCTTCTGCTCTACTTTTCATTCTTCTCCTTGCTATCACATACTCATCTCCACATGACACACTTTGAAATGACTTCACAACCCCTTATTTATACATGACATCAACTTAGGAACAACCATCTAAGCCGGCAAACATCCATAAGAACATCTGCAAGATGTATAGTTCATCTAGTCGGCCTATCATAGAAAGAACACCATCATCTGGAAGTTATTCTTCATTTCTGGGACCCCAATTCTAATGTGGACCATAAACAGTAACTGAGCATGATCCAAGGACCTCCACAAAATTTCTTGAAACACCAAGAACATCCGCACTTCCTCTACTTATTGAAACCCTTCTCTCCTTCATCCAAAACCTCAAGAACACAGTCTGCCATTACTGTCACAAAGGAATAAATACTTCTGGACCTTCAAACCATGAACCAATCAAGTGGACACACCACATAGATTTCCCCAACACTTCCTCAAATCTGCAGAACTAGAGAATGTATTTCTGGATCTCACTGGACCTATCTGTATCACTCTATCACCACTGAACATCTGCTAGAACTGGTTTCACTGGAACTACCATAACTTCTTCATGTCTTCATGCGGACCTCTGAAATCTCTACTAGAACATCTTATGACACATATATACAAACCCTTTAATCCGCATCCTCTGATCCACAACCTATCTTGGACTTTTACCTTGTTGTCATCAATGTTCGTCACTATTCCTGATTGAGACTAATTTTCTCAATATCCTCAGCATACAGATCATCCAATCCTTCTCATTAATGCAACATGAGTATGTTGACATCAATGACAACACTGGTTAAACCCATACTTGCAACATGAACTTCTTTGAAAATCAACGGTTCCAGTAGAGCATTCATTGGCCTCTACCTTTGTCTGAAAGGCTTTGCCCCTGGCTTCAATGGGATGGTGTGCATGATGATCGAGGTATCATATGTCTTCAGATCTTCATAGCTCCATGCTATAACCTCATGATAATCTCTTAATGCATGTCTGATTTCGGTCCTTTCTTCTTCAGTACTAGCTTTCCCAATGAATAGATTCTTAACATTTTCTTCTGTTCCCAATTTAAATGGTTCACACTTTGCTCTTGGAGACTCTCCTTCTTTCCTTTGGGTCCCCAAATTATCTGCATCAAACAGTCTTTCCATTTCTACCATTCCTCATGTAATCGTGTTGGTTTTCAGGCTTAGTACTCCTAAATCTATTTCAACAGGCTCCATCTCTTCTTCATCTATTATTTGAGTAGTGAACACATCAGATGAAGAAAGAAAATTGATTATGTGTTGATCATCTTCAAAAACTTAGAAATTGGTAACATTATCAGGTATAGATGGGGTAGCAACAAACTCAATAGAAAACTTATTTAATCCTACTATGGATGTCAACTCTAATGTACTTGTTGTTTGAGCTAGAGCATTTGCAACATGGTTCTGCCTCCTTGGGATCACTTGGATGTTAAAACCATCAAAGCATTCTATCAAGTCCCAAAATCTGTTCCTGTACCTTTTCAACCTCTTATCATTGCATGAGTACTATTTTCTTACTTGTTTCACCACTAACTCAGAATCACCAAACACCTGGATAATTTTGATTTTCTTCTGCAGTGCTAGCAGTAACCCCTGCACCAATGCCTCATATTTAGTGACGTTGTTTGTGCATCGAAACTGTAATCTTTGTGATGCCAAATATGAACTCCCAGTGGGGCTGATCAATTTGACCCTAGCACCAGACCCTTGTCTGCATCTTGAGCTGTCAAATCTTAAGGTCCATAAGCGAAAGTCTTTGCTGTTATCATTCTATTTTACAGACTTCTTATCAGGAGGGGGCTCGAGTTCTTCCCTCTTTTGGACAAATGATACCTCCTTTGAAATTATGGGGATCTTTAATTGTCTTTGCACTTGTTTGACTGCCTCTTGACACAGTTGGCAAGTAAATTCAAAATGAGCTGCATCATGTATATGACATCAGTTGGGCAAATAGTAACTCTTCCATTTGAACCTGCTTTCCAATAGCAGTTTGATCTTGCGCAAATCTAGCCACAAAATCATGAAATCCCTCAAATACCCCAAGTTCATCTTCTTCTAAAGAGTCTTCTTCATCTAACTGAATATATGCTTATGTACTTTCAGGGCTTTCTATAAGTGGCTTAGAGGGTCTTAAGCAACTTAGTAGGAGGACTTCTTCTGACTGACTAATGTGTGGAAGATAGACTCCCAAATCAACTTCTGAGAACAAAATCTCATTGGGTTGATTGTATTATGTGATCATATGCTTCATCTTGGGCTCTATTTCAATACATATCTGATTTGCCAATCCTTTCCATGGTAGCCACATGTGGGAAAAGTCAGTTGCCATATAACCATTCAAAGTCTGAGAACAATCTTTGCTCAAAAGCATGCCATATTGATCTAGAATGTCTACTACTTGAATATCTATATAATGTTGTACCCTAGGATCAGAAGCCAATTGCATGTGTATCCTATTCAATTCACCACTACATTCACTTTAGTCTTATCTAACTGTGTCACATTCCTAGAAGACTTGGCTGGAGTGAGCCCAAGTGCTTTGCAAACTGATAATGGCATTACATTTGTGGAAGCACCAGAATCTACTAAATAGTTATGAAGGTTCCTATTGAATATCCTGAGTGTTAGGAGGAAAGGAGGACTTTCTCTCTTGTCTTTATAGAGTGTCATCTTTTGTTCTACATCAGTCAAATGTATCCTTTCTTTCCCTTTATCAATGCTATCCTTAGTGGTATTTTCCTTTGGGACATAATTGGTTTTAGTTCCAGCACCTATATCTTGGAAGAAAGATGTCCTAACCTCAAGTATTTTAAGCAAATCATATACAGAAAGACTGACCTTCATTTTCTTTAGCTCTTCAGCTACATACTACCCCATCTTTACTATGTCAGATTGTTGAGAATTTTCTGCAACAGTAGCACCCTGATATACGGATTGGTGGGGAACTTTCGGGGGTTTAGGATTATTGGTATCTTTTGGGTCAACTGGGATCTGGTAACTATTTGGAGGGATGGAAGTAGTGAAAGGACCTTTAGGGTTGCTACTTCTCAGGTTGTAAGGAGTCTTATTGTACTGCTAATATGCATTAACTTCTTCAGACTCATATTCCTCAAGCTGATTATCATCTTGGAATGGAAATGTGTAACTATTAAGGACTAGGGTAGTATCATACCTTTGAGAAGGAACAATTTCACATCCTGTCAGCAGAGTCTCTTGATTTTTAGCATTTTGAATCTCCATTTGGAAGATACTGGATGCAATATGGAATTCAGGGCAGTCTAGTTTAGAATGAGCATTTGTGTTGTGTAGTCTGCACTAGGTGGATAAAGCAGCTTCGGCCAACATCACACGTCTTGGGGGCCTGGTATTATTATTTTAATTTTCCAAGGGTGAAGGCACTCCTCCATTATTTGGTCTAGTGTTCCAGGATCGATTTGACCACTGCTGAAAGTTCTAATTTTGATACTAATTTTGATTTGGGAACTGGTTCTGACTTTGGTTCTAGGAGTACTACTAATTCTAGAAATGTTGTTGATTTTGTCCCCTTTGTTACAGATAAGTATTCTGGTTCTTGAGGTGGGTAACCTCAGTAGTAAGCTTCTTCATTTTCTCAACTAGCTCTTTGATATCATCTTTTTCTTCTTTAGCTTTGGCTATTTCCGAAGACTGAAGGAAAGGCATTTGTGCTGGAGGCATTTCAATCACTGGATTGCCTGGGTGGATTACTAAGGCTTGTGTTGCAGTTGGGTTCAGAATTGGATTCATCATAGGGGTATGATTAGCCAATGCATGATTTATCATGGGTATTTGATTCAGCATGGCAACAAGTCCCATATGGTTCAATGGACTAGAGGCTGTCTGTCCTAGTTGGGTACTCATAGTGATAGCAGCAGAATATGCCTGAGCTAAACTAGCAGGTATTGGGTCAGCTCTCCTTGCAAACATGGAGGTGAGTTTATCTAGGGCAGCATAGTAAATAGGTAAGGCGGCAGCCTAATCTACAACATAAGGAGCTTGCAAATGATTGTAATCTTTTTGGAATCTGTTGTTAAAGGAAATTATCATCTCACCTTCATCTTGACAAATTTCCACAAAAGATCGATAAAGATCAGCTGGGGTGGTGGGCATACGAAACCTATCTAGAAAAGTAGTCTTCAAGTTCTACCATGAATTTATGGATGTTGCAGGGTGGTTAGCAAACCAGTAATAAGCTTCATCTTGCAGGGAATAAGGGAACAACCTACATATCACGTCCTCATACTATACTTGTAACATAAACATGTTAGATTCAAAGATTTTGATGTGCTCATCTGCGGTCCTATTTGGATCATTCACTCTGAATTTTGAACAGAACTTGTCTGGGTTCTTAGGCATGTCATGGTAATCATTGAACATAAAAGGAGACTAGTTATTTCCTGCAAAGAAGGCCATGTTGGGAGGATTAATGGGAGCTGCAGCAGTGTTCCTAGGGGCTGACTGAGCTCGAGGGGCTCTGGGTATTCCTTGATCACTTCTTGTTTGTCTGAATTCTGCTAGGGACAACAACTCTTCTCCAGCTGAGCTCGATCTAGTGTGTCTCTGTCTAGTCCCCAGACTTGCTAATTTTTAGTAGAGGAAAAATATGGGCCCTACTTCTAGCGCCAATTCTGTTGATGGTGGTTTTACCACAACAATGCAGGTGTGATTGTTGGTTTCACACCTCTCTTGAAAAGTATCCTACTCTTGGTAAGACTACTCCAAGGATAATATAGCTAGGTCTTAGCTTGCTTGGAATCTCTCAATTGATATGTTTTAGCTGTGCCTACAAGGGGTCTTACATGTAATTTGCAAATCTTCAGGTTTGGGGCAGCAAATACACATAAACCCTTTTATGATTTTCAAGTGATAAATAAGATAAAGTGCTGTTGAAACTCCTATTCTAACAACTAACAGTGTTTTTAAAGAAAATACAAAAAGGTTTAGGGTTTTAGAAGAATCCTAAGTGACATTCACAATGTATAGGTTATCTCTAGTAGACAAATACTCTAGAACTTTAAACTAGTTTCCTGAGTTACCAAACTAAAATGGGTGTTACAGTACTACAAAAAACAATGTTATCTTCAATGGAGGTCAAAAGATTTTTAGATCACATTCATTTTCTAAATACACAATAAATGACACAACTTAACTCATGAAATGCAATTGAACTTCAACACAAATAATCAGCACAGACTAACTTTACATAGCTATTTACCATCAGCAAATAACTAAAAGTATGGACTTGGAATCTTCATCAGATACCATAGCAAACCATGAACATTATAAAAGCACAAGTAACTAACTACGGAAGAGCAAGAAGTGAACCATAAAAACCAAATTGAGTCAACACAAGACACAAATTCTTAGAAGTATTGCAGAAACTTGCTTTGTATTACTTCAAATGGCATAGAGTCAACAATTCGATATCAAATTTCTCTTGCAAATAGTGGAAATGGCAGCCCTTTATATAGAAAAGAAGCATACTGAGTTCTCAAATGAATGGTGGAGATTAACTCAACACTGATGATCCACATTACATCAATAAATACAATTATAACTCACATCAATTCTTGGATTATATCTTGTCCTTTATGAAAAAGACGAAAAACAACCCCCAGATACATTGAATCTAGTCATTTTGACTAGCCAACTTAGTATATTAATAGAAAAGAACATTTTAGAAGCAAGAAAAGATAAAATAGAGTCACATGTTGCCCAGGATATAGCAATTTATAATTGTGACAAGATTACATCATTAGAATATTCAAAATAGTATCAAGATTCATTGTCTAAGTCAATTTTGTCTTCACTAGCCAGCTTGTTACGATAAGTCAACCAGGCATCAAGTGCAAGATTAATGTCAGACAGGTTTGGATCCTTCAAATGATTTATCCAATAATCAAACAACTCTAGTTCCTGACTAAATTTACTATGTATTCTCTCTATCTCTGCTCCTGCCTTCTGAAATGCCTTGAATTTAGCTCTGAGGTTGCTTGCCTTGTCCAACCTCTCCTCCATACTGAGTGTGGTATCTTCAAAAATTACTTTATGCAACTTATCTTTACATTTCTCGCCATCAAAAAGGGCATAATCATCATAGGATGCTTTCCTGTAATCCCTCAAAGAGTCATTGATATCATAAATGACCAATCTTAGTTCTTCATCAGTTGGTTTATATGCTTCCTTTATGTGTTCAAAGGTCTCTTTTCTCAAAAGTAGCTGTTGATACCATTCAATGGCCTTTGGCAGCTGATTTTCATTCAAAATATTCTCTACAACTAGAGTCTAAGCTGGCAATTCTCTGATTCCTTTCACCTAGGGATACATGTGCGAATAGTACTCATCAAAAGAATCACATTCTTTGCACAAGTCCTTCCATTTGTTATGTAACTCCACCAGCTTCTTGTGTGCTTGAGCAAAGGCACTAATGGCTTCACATCCCATCTCAAAAAAATTTAGTAACCAATTCTCTATACCTTGGGACTTTGATCTAACCTCGCCCAATTTAATCATTTTGTCAGTGGATAGGAAAGTGGGTATTATCCTTATAGCTCCTCCTACATCTACTGGCTTTATAAAAAATTGAAGACATGATCGAAGTTCTTCATTTTGTTGTTTCAAATCTTTCTTGGACATTTCATCTTTATCCAATTGCTCCAATATTGATGTGACTGAGCCATTGAAATTATCCACTCTTTGTGCATGAGTGGCTGGACCTAGATCAACTGTAGATATGATATAATCTTCTGCCCTAACTTGTTCTCTTGTTGTATCAGCTAGCGGGACTGCTATTTTTGCTATCCTTGATCTTGATTCATTCTTATAGATTCTTGATTGAATCTTAGCCTTTTTGTGCTTCTTAGGCTTCTGAGCCTATGACAAGATCATGCTTAGGTTAAGCTACATTACTTCTACTTGTGGCTTAGGATACGTCATTCTTCCTTGTAGCCACTCAGGAGCAGAAGATTTGTTCAATTCAGAAGCTCCATCCTTATCAATTACATCCAGCTCTTTGGGTTGTTCCTACTCTTTCTCTAGCTCTTCTTCCTTTTCTTCCCCCTGGGCCAAGTTCTCTAGATTTGCCATTACATTCTCTTGTGGAGACTTAAAATCTTCATTTCTTTGATCTTTGTCCAGAGGACTATCAGATATATCAATAACTTCCACATTGGCTGAAGGTCCATGGAAGTCATCATTATTTACTTCAGCCAAGGTATCCTTGCCCTCCTCAAATGTTGTTTGAGGCTCTTGCAACCTCAATTCTGCACACACTTTCTCAATCCCAGGCAGTAGTGGTACTGCCAATGAATCTGCAGGCATTTGTGAGATAGGGAGAGCATAAGATATGGCTAAGGTGTACTAACCTGTGTTAGATTAGCCAAGACTAATGATAAGGGGGAAGAAATGACAATAAGTGAATGAAAAGGTAGTGAAGGTAGAGGAAGGGAGGGTGAAAGGATGGTGGAAATGAGAGGCAATGGTAAAGAAGAAGAAGATGTAGGTGCAGTGGTAGTGGAAGGGTGTAAAATGGTGAGAGTGGAGGAAATAGGGATGCTAAGGGTGCTAGAAGAAATTTCCAGTGAACAAGAAGTGGCGACAATGGGGGAGGTAAGAGAGGTGGCAGAGAAGTGGTAGTAGAAACAATAGGGGTTATGATAGCTATGCCAACACTTTGGGTAGGAGGTTGGGCAGTTGGAGGATTGGAATCGGTCTTGGTTGTAGCATCCTCCTTATTAAGTTCCTTCACTTTTGCCTTCTTTGCCTTAGAACTTTCTCCAGAGCCACTTTTCATATCTCTTTTCTTGGAGGCTCTTGTCTTGGTTGAAGGAGGTTGGTCCTTCTTCTGAGGAGACCTTATAGATGGCTTCTTCATCTTCTTTGCCTTTCTTGCTAGAGAGGTATGTTCTTCACTATCTAATTATTTTTTCTCAACTCGCTCTACCTCATCTATGACATGTATTGGTTCATCCTCTTCTCCCCTAGAGTCCTTATTTGATTCCATGGCTGTGTAAGTGATATGAACTCCTTGTCTGTCTAGAACAACTACTTGAGCTCTGACCTAGGCCTTACTCAATCTGATTGGTTCTCTCATAACAACTTCTAGGGAGCTCTCTTCTGCATTTTCCCAATTTGGCAATGGAATGGGCTGATGGTACTGAGCCTCCCATGGTCCTTTGACCATAACATTTTCATCATCTTGCAACTAATCTGGTATTGCCATTATGTGAAACCTCTTAATGAAATCTAGAGGTAGCCTTGCATGTGCTTTCTTCATGACCTCATAATTATCAGGGCAATTGGCCCAAAAGTCTTCAATATGTACTTTGTGGAAGAGCTTCTTACTTATGAACCTTTCCATTACTCTATTTGGATCAAAATGACCCCTTGCATTGTAGTAGTGAAAATTTAGGAGCTGAAGCTCTTTGTCTGAGTGTTCTGCAGATGCCAAAGAAGGGTATGCATAAAGTCCCTTGCCAAACTTGATGGGAAATTGGACATTAGTTCTATGCAAGTGTTTGAGTTTCTCAGCACATGGTATTAATTACCTAGACAACTTCAGAAGCACTGTCTTATCATCTAGATACCTGGGGAGTCTGTAGGTTATTCCAGTGAATCCTTGTACCCTTATGTATGTAAACTTCTCAAACTGGATATAACACCTACCATATTTGGTTATTTCATTAATGGCCTCAGTGGAAATCCTCAAGGCTATGTTTCCCTGCAGCATTCTGGAGATATACATTGTGAATGCATCATTTACCCTTTTGAAATGTATTAATGATTGAGATGAGGTTAGCTGTGGGTAACATTCATATACTTTTATCTCAGTTTATTAGTCATTTCTAGCTTCACCAACCTTGGAAATCCATCATAGTGGTTCTTTCTTGCCAATGCATAGACAATATAGGATGTCCATCTGAAGTATTTGTTTTCCCTAAAATTGCTGAATGCTTTATGGATATTGTCACTGAGGATTTGAGCCTAGTGGAACTTAGTTCCCTTCAATATCTTAGTGATAATAATGAACATCCAGTCCTCAAAGGTAGAGGCTATTGGCAATCCATATATTCTGCTCAAAAAGATTGCCAAATCTCCTATCTCATCATGGAAGTCACTCCTGTATAATATTCTGGGAAGCTTAATGAGAGCCAACCTTCTTCTCTTGGCCCAATGGTCATTTATATAATTTCTACATCCTTCTTCATCTTTATTATATGTTGCTTGTGATCCCTTTTTGTCTGGCATAGTCATAACCTTGTGCCAGGGGATATCAAAGGTTTCAGCTAGAGAAGGTGGGGTTAGATCAGCCACAATATCCCCATTTGCTATCTGAATTACTCTTGTCATTACGTCATACCTGTCTACACAGGTGGCCATTAGTTCTGCACATTGCACCGAAGTAGGGAAGGCAACTGCTTGTGTAATACCACTATCTTTGAGTACTCTGGCTCTAAGAGTTGGGCTCAGATCAAAGAATCTTAATCTGAAGTCATCTAGGTCTATGTGACCTAAGTCTGTGTCTCCTACATCACTCCATCTGGAGTGAATCTTGGTCTCTGGAGGGACTCCTTTGAACTCATACTTCATTGCTTGGGCTCGAGCAGTCATTTAGTCTGTAGGACCGGATCTTATAAGTTTGATACCTTGAGGAAACTCCTAATATACTCTTAAGTTTCAAATGAATCTCAATGCAAATTTGCTATTTACTACTAACATACCTTTTGAAGGAAATTTAAATCTAACACTTATCTCAATTGCAACAACCACCATTAATGCATGTAAACAAATATCTAATGCTGCAAGAAATTCCATCAAAATCACCATTAATAATGTATTACAACATTAATTCCGTCATTTTAAGCACTTTCCCCTTTGGAAATTTTAGAAAATTCAATCATTTGTAGGGTTTTGCACTAATTTGAAGGTTGTCCGACCTTCAGGCAGAATAGCATTGAAGTCAAGGTCATCCGATGTTGGTGGAGAAATCGGGCAGGTTCGACCAAAGGTTTACTTTCTTTTATGCTTTTGAGCATTTTGCATGGGATTTAGAGGTCACCGACCTCTATTGGTTGTCAAGTTGGTTAGTAGAGATTTCAATGCAAAGTCTATTGATGCTCTTGTATTGCTTTTGCGCGAGGTTTGTCAATGTCTGATTTGCGCGAGTTTCAATTGCTATCGACCAAGTCAGTGGGAGGGTATTGCAGTGCAGGTCAGAATGGGTTGTTTTTAGAGCAAAGTTGAGGTATTATTTTCAGTGGGATTTTCAGGTGGCATCGACCTTGCAGGAGAATTTAGGTCATCCGACCAAGTCGGAGACAAGGTCTTTTGGCGCAAAGTCAGAGTGAGGGACTTTCGGCGCAAAGGACAACTTCATAACTTGCGGGGAAATTTGATCCTTTTGACCAAGTTGGAGAAATGTGTTTTGGGTGTGTAGGTTAGACAAGTGAGAATTTGGTGCCAAATGGATCTAGGTGCATGGCGCGGTTTCTGAAGGTCTCCGACTGACCAAATGGTGGTTCATTTTGTAGGTCGGTCAGAGCTTGTTTTAGCACCAAGATCGAAGGTTTTATGGGATTTTGCCTAAGTTTTGTTTGTTTTCAGCAATTCGTGGCCAACCATTCTCTGTAAGAAATCTTAACCAGGGGTTTGAATAAGAAAAACAACTCACTACACCAAAACCCTAGTTAAAACACTACAAACACTAGTTTAGGAAGATTTAATCAGTTAATTGCTTGTTTTCAAGAAAGATTCAATCGTTTAATTTCAAATCCTAACTATTTGCAGAGGAAAGTTTTGAAGAACGGAGTTGAGTTCAAAACCCTACCTATTGAATGCAAAGATGCATTTTAGTTTGCACAGGTAGGTCGTAGGTTTGAGCTTTGGTGAGTCAACGGAGTTGCAAACGGAGCTCCAAAAAATCTCATTTGATTGCATGCAAATGATTTAAAATAGATGGTTTTCCCTTTTATCCTCCCTGGCAAATTTGCCATTAATGCATAGGCATATGACTTGCCAGTTTTATGGTTTGCATGATTTTCTCTAAGCTCAGACCTGGCAGGGAAATCAAATGTGTGGACCTAGTCAGAGCAGACCATTTTCAACACTAAACTTAAAGGTTCAATATGCATAGTCTTGCAGGTGTTTGGGGTTCATTTGACTTGCGGGTTTTTCTTGTTCATTTGACTAAGTCGGTGATGGCTTGATCTAGTGCAAAGTCAGACAGGATCACTTTTAACTCATAAGTCTGACAAAGGGAAATCAACGTTGTAGTCGGTAACAACAAATTTTAACTCCAGGTCAGATAGATAGGAATTTAGTGCTAAGGTCAGACAAGTGAGATTTTAGCGCAAAGGTTAGTTGAAGGGCATCTAGTGCAAAAGGTCATTCCAAGGCCCTCAAAAGGAAAATAAGGATTCATCCTAGCAGATTTTGAAGTGATTTTCAATATCATCTTTCAATCAAGGTCAAAATGCACTTTGACCATTCAATCACTTAAGAGATGAATAGATCCAATGACTCTCAAGCCAAATCAAAAGAGGGGGTCTCCATTTTTGAATGGGGCGTGTGTGCAAGGCACAACACACTCTATATATTAGTTTTTCTTTGTATCATCTATATTGTAGGAAAGAGTGATCTCTTCATGGCTCAGGGTCTCTATTAGGTTGCGGCCAAACATAATCAAGAGTAAAGTTGTCCATTGTCAAAGGTTGATATGTATTACATTGAATAGTACACACTTGTCCATTTAAAGGGAATTTTATGCAATTGTGAATATTTGAGGGAACAACGTTCATAGCTTTTAACCACGAGTGTCCTATTTTTATACAGAAGAGATTGGATAAAAGGATAACCTCAAATACTTGATCCACAGCTTTATTAGAAACCATAACCAATAGAGTTATCTTCCCAAAGGTAGGCATTAAAGCTCCATTATGTGTCTTAATCCTTATATCTAAAGGTTCATAGGAATCTTGTGTCAAATTATGTGCAAGGAGAAACTCTTCCATTATCACATTAGTCATACAATTAGGATCTCCATTATTTTTATGTTAATGTAAAGAGGCTCTTCATTGTTTACAAATGTTTTGTCATGAGGTGTAAATGTAATTTTAGGTTTAGGGATCCTTCATTTCAAATAAGGCCTAGGAGGAAACCTAGCATTATTGTTGCGATTATAATCCATGTGTATATGTCTTCAAATGTATGCAAAATCAGATTTTAAAAGATTTTCAATGCTTATGCAAGGAACAAGTTTAAACTATGTATGCCTATGATCTAAAATGCTTGATTTTTCACCTTTTTCACAAATTTTCAATGCATATCACTAAAAGAAGAGGTGTTGTGAAGAAATTAAAGAGGGGAAGTGAATAATAAGCTCAATATCAATCTAATAATGCAACAATATCCTTCACAACATGCCTATAATGTAATTCTAGAGAGATAACAAGGCAAAATCTAGTGAAAATGCAAGGTTTTCAAACCCTAGACATGATTTTTTGCAAAAAAGGACACTATGATGCAACACTAAAATTATAAATCAGTCCTAAATGAGTGTTTAAAAGAGTAGTAAAATCTGAAAAAAGATTTTAACTACAAACCCTAGCTAATGCAAAAACTAGGTTTTTATGAAAAATGCACAATTTCAAGTAATTTCCAATAATTTAAGCATGAAAATGCAATGCAAATGATTAATTAATGATGATTTTCTATAATTTAAATAAGATTTATTGTAAATATCAGAAATTAAATGAAATTAAATTAAATTATGTCAAAATGCAATTCTAAAATGCCAATTTTTTTAAAATTTTCAATTTTTTTTGTAAATTTTTAAATGCAATAAGATGAATGAATGCCAATCTAGAGTACAACGCTCCACAAGGTGAAAAATTCAAATAAACATGGGTACACCAAATTTTTTTATAGAAATAGAGGGGAAAGTGATACAAGGGTTAAGTCCTCCTTTCACTACAAACATTCAAGGACATATCAACTGAGTTGAATCACACTTTTGCAAAAGGATTCACCTACAGGTTGGGTTGCCACTTGCAACGATGTGAAAATTTAGAGTTTGTCAATTAATGTATTAATTTAATTCTCAAATAGCTTTAAAACCCTAATTATGCAAAATAGTAAGTAAAATGATGAATTATGACAACTACTCACAGACTGAGATAGTAGATAGGGATTAGATACTGACCATTTTTTGAAGTTCGTGATTTAGAATATCCATGGACACTACCCCGGGTGCCCAAGTTGAAGGTATAATTTTCTTCAGGGAATGCAAGACTCCTTCTGTTATTGATAATCACTGTTCTATTTGTTTTCGTCAAAGGAGATGCGGAGGACACTGGGACTCGCATCGTAGTCCAAGGCTGGATATTCTTCAAGATGTTGGGACTTCTTCAAATGCTAACCATCACTGTCACAAAGATTTCTATGTCTACAACCTTGAAGGACATTGCCTTGGGAGCCTATGTCTTGAAAGTGCTCCGAACTGCTTCTTTCCACTAGATCTGAAATCCTTATCTTTTGTAACCTTCCTCTGCAACTCCACTCTGTGAAATCTGATACTTGTAACTTGCAATCGCAAGGAGTGTGGTTGGGGGTTGTGGTTTTTAGAGGCTTGCAAGGAGTGTATCCCTGTGTGATAGAAGCAAAAACAAATTGATAAATGACTCAAACACAACTAGATATCACCTCGAAGGTGTAGATCTCACATAGATGAAGATTCTTCAACACATGAGAAGATGAAGCCAAATCTGCAATCACAAACACAATAAAAATGCTCTGCTATGCAACAATGAATATCTTGAATGCTCTAAAATCATAAGTTTGCCAATAGTTCACAATCATCTTCTCGTTTTTAAATAAAACCCTAAACATTCTTATATATGCATCTAAACACATTCCCACTAAGAATTTCGTAATTCAAACTTAAGATGTCGGCATGGGACCTAATTAATGGTCACAAAATTGACATTCAAAATTGGGACCTACTTGAAATAGGGCAAGACAAGGATGTGAACACCCATGTCCACAAGTCATATTTTAAGGTAGGGCTAAGTACAACAATGTCCCTTAAACCCCATGTGACATGGGTTTTAGGCCATTTTCTTCCAGGAGTCAGAATGAACATGGAAGATGCAAAAACAAGGGACCCAGGAGCTAAACCTAGGAGGGAAAAAGTCTAGGGAGACATTTTCTAACATAACAGTGCCCTAGGAGGGTAGAGGCCACATTTGTAATAATATGATAGATAATGAATAATAATGATGATGATAACCACAAGAGATATGACCTTAGTTGATGAAGATGACTCAAGATCCTACACCAACAAAGGAGAGTGATGAAGAAGGCTTAAAACTCCTTTCAAAACCTACAAACATAATTCAATAGCATCCATAAGTAGAAAACACTCCAAGCATGAAGAACACTTTAGCATAGAACACAATATGAGAGAAAACTTCACACTAATCCTCTAGGTGTCATCTAGGTGTAAAATGAACTACTACACTCATTTAAATATGCATTGCCACTCATGACAAATAAAACACAATTAGGCTAACAAATATAAACTAAGTGTCCTAAGCTGATACTACACAAGTGGGTAGTGGTGAAAATGTGAAAGTAAGATGGATGATCAAGTCCCACACTTTCACATGCACTAAGACATTAGGGAAGCAAAGGGTGAGTTTAGGGATAAACTGTAGATATTCAATGTTCCCTTTTCCTATTTATTGTGTCTATGTGATTGCTTGAATCATTTTTACAAGCTAGTTTTTCTCTCTAACCTTGAAACCCTAATTTGCATATTAGACTGTAATAACTCAATTTATGACACAGATATTGATGAAATAACTACAAAAATGTGGAGTGAATAGTTTAGAGATAGTGTACTGGGAAAATGAGGAGCAGTTGGACTAGGGCGCTAGTCCCTGTGTCCTAAAAGTTTATTTTGCAGGTCGGTTGGAGCTTGTTTTAGCACCAAGACCGAAGGTTTTACAGGATTTTACCTAAGTTTTGTTTATTTTTAGTAATTTGTGGCCAACCAATCTCTGTAAGCAATTGTAACCAGGGGTTTGAATAAAAAAACAACTCATTGCATCCAAACCTTAGTTAAAACCCTATAAACACTAGTTTAGGAAGATTTAATCACTTAATTGCTCGTTTTCAAGAAAGATTGAATCGTTTAATTTCAAACCCTAACTATTTGTGGAGGAAAGTTTTAAAGAATGGAGTTGAGTTCAAAACCCTACCTGTTGAATGTGAAGATGTGTTTTAGTTTGCACAGGTAGGTCGCAGGTTTGAGCTTTGGTGAGTCGATGGAGTTGCGAACGGAGCTCCCAAAAATCTCATTTGATTGCATGCAAATAATTTAAAATGGATGGTTTTCCCTTTTATCCCCTGGTGAATTCACCATTAATGCACAGGTGTATGACCTGCTAGTTTTAGGGTTTGCACGATTTTCTCTGAGCTCGAACCTAGCGGGGAAATTAGATGTGTCAGACTTGGTCAGAGCAAACCATTTTCAGCGCTAAACTTAAAGGTTCAATATGCACAATCTTGTGGGTGTTTCAGGTTCATCCGACTTGCGGGCTTTTCTTGTTCATCTGACCAAGTCGTTGATCACTTGATCTAGCGCAAAGTTAGACAGGATCACTTTTAGCATAGAAGTTCGACAAAGGGAAATCAACACTGTAGTTAGTAACAACAGATTTTAATACTAGGTCAGATAGATAGGAATTTAGAGAAAAGTCAGATCGATGGGAATTTAGTGCTAAGGTCGGACAAGTGAGATTTTAGCGCAAAGGTCAGTTGAAGGGCAATCTAGCACAAAAGGTCATTCCAAGGCCCTCAAAAGGAAAATAAGGATTCATCCTAACAGATTTTGAAGTGATTTTCAATATCATCTTTCAATCAAGGTCAAAATGCACTTTGACCATTCAATCACTTAAGAGATGAATAGATCCAATGACTCTCAAGCCAAATCAAAAGAGGGGGTCTCCATTTTTGAATGGGGCGTGTGTGCAAGGCACAACAAATGGCAACTCTGCTGGGAAAATGCTTCTGACCATTTCAATGATAAACATTCAATTTGAACCCAGAATCTCTATGTTCCCCACATATTAAACAAAAAAGCAAGGTATCCTATCAAAGAATCTAAGATCACTAATCAGTGCAACCATCCATATCCTAAAAACCTGAGTGTGTGCAATTGTATTCATTCCCATCCTTTGGCAACTAAGTTCACCCAAGATCCCCTGAGACTCCACTAGATCTAAAATCCTTATCTTTTGTAACCTTCCTCTGCAACTCCACTCCACGAAATCTGATACTTGTAACCTACAATCGCAAGGAGTGTGGTTGGGGGTTGTGGTTTTTAGAGGCTTGCCTCAGTCAAGCCTCGAAAGGACATTCAAGTCTTCTGAACACCATTGTCAGCTAAAGAGTACATATCCCTGTGTGATAGAGGCAAAAACAAATTGATAAATGATTTAAACACAAATAGATATCACCTTGAAGGTGTAGATCTCACATAGATGAAGATTCTTCAACACATGAGCAGATGAAGCCAAATCTGCAATCACAAACACAATAACAATGCTCTACTATGCAACAATGAATATCTTGAATGATCTAAAATCATAAGTTTGCCAATAGTTCACAATCATCTTCTAGTTTTTAAATAAAAACCTAAACATTCTTATATATGCAACTAAACACATTCCCACTAAGAATTTCATAATTCAAACTTAAGATGTCAGCATGGGACCTAATTAATGGTCACAAAATTGACATTCAAATTTGGGACCTACTTGAAATAGGGTAGGACAAGGGTGCGAACACCCATGTCCACAAGTCATATTTTAAGGTAGGGATAAGTACAACAATGTCCCTTAAACCCCATGTGACATGGGTTTCAGGCCATTTTCTTTCGGGAGTCAGAATGAACATGCAAGATGCAAAAACAAGGGACCCAGGAGCTAAACCTAGGAGGGAAAAAGTCTAGGGAGACATTTTCTGACATAACAGTGCCATAGGAGTGCAGAGGCCACATCTATAATAATATGATAGATAATGAATAATAATGATGATGATAACCACAAGAGATATGACCTTAGTTGATGAAGATGACTCAAGATCCTACACCAACAAAGGAGAGTGATGAAGAAGGCTTAAAACTCCTTTCAAAACCTACAAACATAATTCAATAGCATCCATAAGTAGACAACACTCCAAGCATGAAGAACACTTTAGCATAGAATACAATATGAGAGCAAACTTCACACTAATCCTCTAGGTGTCATCTAGGTGTAAAATGAACTACTACACTCATTTAAATATGCATTGCCACTCATGAGAAATAAAACATAATTAGGCTGACAAATATAAACTAAGTGTCCTAAGCCGATACTACACAAGTGGGTAGTGGTGAAAATGTGGAAGTAAGATGGATGATCAAGTCCCACACTTTAACATGCACTAAGACATTAGGGAAGCAAAGGGTGAATTTAGGGATAAACTATAGATATTCAATGTTCCCTTTTCCTATTTGTTGTGTCTATGTGATTGCTTGAATCAGGTTTTACAAGCTAGTTTTTCTCTCTAACCTTGAAAACCTAATTTGCATATCAAACTGTAATAACTCAATTTCTAACATAGCTATTGATGAAATAACCACAAAAATGTGGAGTAAATAGTTTAGAGATAGTGTACTGGGAAATTGAGGAGCAATTGGACTAGGGTGCTAGTCCCTGTGTCCTGAAAGTTTCCTGATGTTAGGATCTTTTGCACCAGCTACGTCACAATTTCTAGAGGTTCCTAGATCCTAGAAAAATCACTTGGTTAGACTAGGGAACTACTCCCAATATCTCAAAACTCTTAGAATCCTGAAATTCAAATATGTCGTGACTGTGTCTGCAACATGAACCTTCTCGTAACTCCTTTGCACTGGATCTTGAAAAATGTAACCTACACGTAAAAGGAGGAGAAAAATAGTTGTAGCTATATAGGAGCTTGCCTCAGTCAAGCCCCATTTCAATATTACCACCTCAATAATAGCCTGAGATAAAGATTTGCAGATGTGTGTACAAACCCTAGATGTTTCAATCAAGGGAAGATCAACAACTTGTATCAACTCAATGAATATAACACAACTTCACTTTAGGGAGATGAAAGCAATGAAGACTTGCATGAACTAGAATGCAAATCATCAATGTCCACGGAGGATCTCCAACTTGATTTTGGAGGCTTCACGTAAAAGGTGTACAAACCCTAGTAAGAGCAAGATAGTCTCAAGATCTTGATTCCTAATCTCCATCCATTGTCTCCATGATAGAAAATTCAAATGACTTCGAGAGCTTCAACAAATTATTGATCTTCAATGACAATTTTGGTAGAGTTTTGGCATCAGGTTTGCATAAAGATTATGTGTGTTGAAATGATTTTTAAATGTCTCTTTATATCCAACCTTAGGAATTTCAAATTTAAAATAAGATGTCGACATTGCATGGTATTTTTTTTTGAAAGTGGAATCTCAGAATGCGCGGCAAGAGCCGACATCCCTCCAAAATTTAAGACCTCCGAGAACTAGGGTGCTAGTGCCCAAGTCCAAGCCCTAATTTCCCGCTCAAGACTACTTCAAGGAGGTTAGGGGACCCAAATCCAAGTTTTCTTTTCCCGTTCAATCTTCAGTTATTCCAAAATGCAAGATTCTTCTAGTTAGACCTAGGTCAGTTAGGTTTTGGGAAGGTCTGTAAAAACTAGGTTGAAAGGTCACCAAAGGGAATGAGCTAAACCATGGGGAAATTGTACCATTCCATACAGGAGAACAATTTTTGACATAACATTTAACCCCCACTTTAGTGACCATATGACACTACGTGCATATGCAACTAAAGGAAAGTAAATATATCAATCATGAAAAGGCACTACAACAAATCCCTATGATTAGCTCCCTTTTTTGCTTCCACCCACTACTTTAATGTATTTTTCTCCATTTTTTTGAGAAATTCGGCGCTATTTATCGGGATGGTACTACTTTTGGCATTTTTTGCGCCGACCAGAACAAGTAGGTGCTAATTTGCACCAACTTTAGTGCTAACTTTAGCACCTACTTTAGCTCCTATGGTAGCGCCTAATTTAGTTCCACATTTGATGCCTAATTTAACACCTGATTTAGTGCCTATTTTAGCAACCATGTTAATGCCTTATTTAGCACCTTATGTAGCACCTAAATTTAGCCCTTGTTTTAGAGCCTAATTGAGCACCTAATTTATGATTACTTGGGTTTAGGAGTATTATTTAGGGTTTAGGGTTTATGGTTTTGGGATTAGGGGTTAAGGTTTAGAGGTTTAGGGTTTAGGGTTTAGAGAGAGATAGAGGACCAATAGGGAGATATAGAGGAGACGAAGGGGAGAGATAGGGAGATAGAGAGTGAGGGACATGGCCAGAGACATAGGGAGAGAGATTGAGAGGTAGAGGGACAAAGCCAATAGGGAGAGAGGGGAGAGATAGGGAGATAGAGGTTTAGGGTTTATTGCTTAGGGGTTATGGGTTCAAGCACTTAGAGGTTTAGGGTTTAGGGCTTATAGAGAGAAAGGAATGATAGGGAGATATAGAGGAGACTTTGGAGAGAGATAGGGAGATAGAGAGTGAGGCACATGCATATGGCCAGGGACATAGGGAGAGAGATTGAGAGGTAGAGGGATGATAGAGATAGGGAGATAGGGGATAGATAGGGAGATAGAGGTTTAGAGTTGCTTGGATTTAGGGTTTAGGGGTTTGGGGTTTAGGGTTGCTTAGGTTTGGAGAGAGAGAGAGAGAGAGAGAGAGAGAGAGAGAGAGAGAGAGAGAGAGAGAGAGAGAGAGAGAGAGAGTCAGTAGAGGAACAATATTAGAGATAGGGAGATATATAGGGGTTTAGGGTTTAGGGGTTAACGTTTAGGAGCATTATTTAGGGTTTAGGGTTTAGTGTTTAGAGAGAGGACCAATAGCTGGGAGGTATAGAGAGTGAGGTACATGGCCAGAGACATAGCTGGAAAAGATTATAAGGATATATATGGAGAGTGAGGGACATGGCCAGAGACATAGGGAGAGAGATTGAGAGGTAGATGAACGATAGAGATAGAGAGATAAGGAGATAAAGGTTTAGGGTTACTTGGGTTTAGTGTTTAGGGTTTAGGGGTTTAGGGTTTAGGATTTAGGGGTTAATTAGGGTTTCTTAGGTTTAGGGTTTATGGGTTAGGGCTTAGGGGTTAGTGGCATTATTTAGGGTTTATATATGTTTTAGGGGTTAGGGGTTAGGGGTTAGGGTTTAGGGGCATTAATTATTTAAGGTTTAGAGGTTTAGGGTTTAGGGGAATTATTTAGGGTTTACGGTTGCATGTCAAAAGAAGTCTCTCTCTATCTCTCTAAATCCATCAACCCTAAATAATGCCCCTAATCCCTAACCCATAACACATAACCCCTAAACCTCTATCTCCCTATCTCTCCCTTATCTCCCTCTCTCTAGCTATCATCCCTCTACTTCTCAATCTCTCTCCCTATCTCTCTAGATAGACATCTCACTCATTCTCTATCTCCCTATCTCTTGCTTGACTATCTCCTCTAATATCTCTCCCAATCTATCTCCTCTCTCTCTATGTACCTATCTATCTCTCCCTATCTCTTGCCTGTCTCTCTATCTCCCTATCTCTCTAGACATCTCTCTAGTGATCACTCTCTATCTCCATATCTCTCCACTTTGTCTCCTCTATCTCTCTCTATGATATGTGTCCTCTATATCTCTCTCTACCTAGCTATCTCTCCCTATCTCTCTATAATCTCTTGCCTCTCTCCCCTATCATTCCTATATCTTCCTATCTAGTCTCCCTTCTATTAATTCTCCCTCTCCCTTATCGATGAAGGAATTAATGAACAAGAAAACTTATAGGACTCTCTCTCTCTCTCACTTCATCTTTGTCTCTATCCATCTCCCTTATCAATAAAGCAAATGGAAACAAGAAAACTAGGACATGATTAAAAGAGGGATGAGGATATAAATTGGTAGCTGGATGAAATGGAAACAAGATAATAAAACTAAAGTTCATTGGATGGGAAGTATGATGAGAGGAGAGGTGGAAAATAGTAAAATAGGGAAAAATTGACAGGATCTAAAGGGAAATTGGAAAGGAAAAGGAAAACTAGGAAAGCTAGGAAAAGGATTTAACTAGCTAGGAGCTAGTAGATAATATATATAGGTCAGAGAGATAGAGAGATAGAGTTGGGGTTAGCAGTCAAGGTTTAGGGGCATTATTTAGCATTTATGAGTTTAGCATTGCTCAAGTTTAGAGTTTAAAGTTTACTAGGGTTTAGGGTTTAGGGTTTAGGGGGGTTTAGAGGTGTAGGGTTTAGTGTTTAGAGAGAGAGGACCAATAGGAAGATATAGAGAGTGAGGGACATGGCTAGAGACATAGAGAGAGATATTTAGAGTTAGAGGAATGATAGAGATAGGGCTAGGTAGGGAGATAGAGAGATAGAGGTTTAGGGTTTCTTGGGTTTAGTGTTTAGGGGTTTATGGTTTAGGATTTAGGGGTTTAGGGTTTATGGCAGGTCAAGGCCAGGTTAGGGCTTAGGGGCATTATTTAGGGTTTATAGTTTAGGGGTTATGGGTTGTAAGGAAATGAGTACAACTTAGAATGAATATCTAAGAATAGTGGTGTCTTCGCTAACTTTAAATTTCATTATATTGCCTCAAAAACACTCACAACTATGCCACAAAGCGGAATCAAACATAGTTCATTTCCAACATTAACCCTTAGAGGAAAGTACAAACAACATTAATGAGTTTTAATAACAAGCATTATACAATTTCAATAATAGAACCATTAAACATGAAATATGGAACAAAAGAGATGAACACAGATTTACATGGGGAAAACCCTTTCAGGTAAAAAACCCCACACTCCAAAAGCCTAGATCGCCATTGTATTATTCAACAATAGAAATACAGTTACAATACAATTCAGGCACTAAGCCCTTTCATGGAGATTAACTTCCTGTTCCATCTAGAGATTTTTGACAGTCACTCCTCTTCTCTCTATCTATCTCTCATCACACTATCCTCTGTTACCATAACGGACCAGATAGTTACAAAAGGCAACCATTCAATTGACAATATTTGTGATATGCATTACCAATAAAACATTGGCTTTTCTATCCTTCTGCCATGTTAAGGAGGCCACGTTACCACTGTCAAACCATTCCCAGTACCCCAGCTCATAACCGTTTACATGACTTTTCAAATTTGTGAGACCTCAATAGTCCCACATACACCAGTCGATGGCCACTTTTGCAGTTTATGTACATGACTGCGAGATAGTTAACCGTTGGCACTTTTGTTGCCGATGAGACCAATAGTCTACAACTAATGACCATCGGGAAGACCCTGGCCAATGTCGCATCAAAGTGACCACAACCAGCAGAGTGACTTTTCCAAACAGTGCTGATAGTTATAATCTTGCTGATCCATAACCTCCATCGAAAAGACACAAACCATCATAACAACCTTTCAAATCTCGACTGACAACTATTGTTACACTGATACATAGCATTCATCAGAGTGACGCAGAGTGTCAGAGAGAGTCATAGCGACATGTCAGGTCTCGCCGATGTCAACCTTCATCAGAGTAACATGAAGACCCTGTGAGACTCTTACTGAAGTGTCATGTCCCACCGATGCCAAGCCCTCATCAGAGAGACATAAAGCACCAGAGAGACAACTTCTAGTCACATTGATCTCACAAGTCACGTTGATACACTGCACCAAGTCTTTCAGTCCATTGTTGGGACAAGCACCTTAGTCCCACCAAAATGATCAACACTCACCAATGCCTGTAAATATGAGACACGTGTACTCAACAGTCTACATTTTGACACCTTTAATATGATTTTGACTCAAATAGGTTCAATAAATGTTAAACTTGATGAGGAAGACAAATGTATCTTCTCACTTTTTTCTTTACCCAAAAAATAGGAGAACATAATACTTGTTATAAATGGTAGTGTTGCAAAGGTGACTATGGAATCCTTTATTGTTACAATGCTCAATGGAGATATGAGGAGAAAGTTCAATGATGAAGGTTCTAAGGATGCCTTGCATGTTCCACAAAGGCCCAAGGACAAAAGTGGATCTAAAGGGGAATGGTATAAATATCAATCCAAGTCGATCAAAATCTAGAATCCCTAGGAAGATAAGAGTAAAGTTTTGGAAATATGAAAAAAGAGGACAATTGAAGAAGGAATGCAAAAAATCAGTTAATCACTGCCAAAATCTCATGATCATTATTCTAGTAGAAAATTCTAGTTTTCATTCTTTTTCATAATGCATTAGTTAATCACACACTTCACATTTGACATCATGCTAAAACGATCAAATAAGTTTTGTATTTCTTCTCAACTATTTCATTTCTCTATCTTAATTACTTAATATCTCAATATTTTATTCTACTCTCAACTCCTTGTACTTTAAAGTTTAATTAAATCTAGGATTGGACTTAAATCTTCTATTATAGGGTATGATTTATTTCCCTACATTTTTTTGAATTCGCAATTTCCATGCCTATGATTAGGATAAAAAAAGATTGATTTTTTATTTTGAGATTTTTGTGGTTTGCATTTGTTGGAAACAACCCAATGCCTTTAATTTTGCATTCCTAAGAAACATATAGGATCCTTATGTCCCCTTCAAAAAAGTACTAGGTCAAACCCTCAACTTGCAAACATGACTACCTCTTTCTCCTACTTCTTATGACGATCACATGTTGCATTCTAATGATGAAGAAGAATATTATGATCATGATGTCTTTATTAAAAGTGTTGAAAATGAATAGAAACATGAGATCGTTGATAAATTGAAATATTAGTGCAATCAATTAGCTAATAAAGATGATAATATGTCCACTTCATATTTCATTGATGGTCTTACTCAAGTACTTATCACAAGATAACATGGCATAGATACAATTAAGGATATATATGAAAAATAATTAAAGATAAACAAATTTAATTAACATTATTGCCAACAATTTAATCATCCTTTTTTAAACATGGATTGCAAATAATTCTAAAAATTTAGAAGTCGTAGTCATTAACTTTACTATGTGGTACTATGTCATCCAGTGTATCATTGTCAATGTTCATATGTTCTTTCAAGTATTTAATATTATCATCATCCTCATCTTTACCTCCATCATCTTCATCATCATTGAAATTTGACTGTAGACCATCTATATTGTTACTAGATGTATTTGGATCATCATTTTGTATACCATCCATATTGTTGTCTTCCATAACATCATCCAACTCTAGATTGTTGTCTTCTTGTTCTTGAACATAACCATCTTCAACATCATCATGGATGTTAATTTCTTTGATGTTCTCTAATCCCTCTCTCTCATTTTGTTGGCCATCATTGTTTTGCTCAGTATCCACTAATGCATCGTCAAATACATGCCTTAATCTTGGATCATAATGTATGACAAATATCCATTTCGGGTCCAAAATATCTTCATAGAAAAATACCTGCACATGAATGACATACATATATTAGACATATGGTATAACAATTTTATTAATTAATAAACACATGTATATATTTGCAATAAACTATGAATTAATAGATTAATGATCACTACCGCTTCTTGTTTGAGTTAAAGAAATACCTGCTCACAATGAATTGGTAGAACATGAGGCTCCTTATCCTCTAGTACGAAACATGAGGAATCTATAGAAAATAATCCACTATGGGTATCATGTCTTCATGTCCTCTCAAATGCTTCATACCATCTACACTTAAAAATACAACAATTAAAAGAGTGGTAATCCAACTCAATAATTTCTTGTATTTTCCCAACATATTGTAGATTCCTTCAATTATATTCTTATCTTTTGAACTTGACCGACTGGTTTGCTTGAAGTCAACCATGATGACACAATCAAAGGATCGTCTCTTTACATCTACACTTTCTACACAATAATGTTGACCATATGCCCACATTGCTGGATATTTCCTCACCTATGAAAAACCATTTATTTTAGTGAAAACAAATATAATGATGAATATTAAAATAGTTAATAGTGTCAAAGGTGTAAGGAAACAACATTTTGTAAAATTCCAACTGTACCTTTCTTTCACATCCTCTAGACATGTTGATTTCATCTTCTGTTATGTTTGAATCTATACCTGCATATTCTATTTGATTTTGAATTTGTTTAGTAACCCATTCTAGTGTAGAATCTTTGCCCCATTCCCCAAGCAGATCAGTGGGAAGTGGAGTATTCCTTGGGTTTGATCTCTTAAATTGTCTCCTTGCTTCTAACACTTCTCTCTTTTTATCATACAGATCAATCCATTTGTTCATAAAGTCCATGTGGTACAAAATGAAATTGTCAAGTATAGCACTTTCGTCTACACCTATTACATGTCAACATGTTTATTTCAAACTCCAAATGTCATGCTGTTAATTTGACAAATAAATTACAGAGTAAATTAATGATTGCAAGAAAAAAACTACACTGATCATGAATTTACTTTCTAATTTCTACTTGAACACCATTAGATTGTGGTTTTTCTCCATCAATAATATCTGATGCTCATTCTTCAACCCAGAAGCATGGTCCATCTTCAAAATTCTTACCAAGGAATTCACACAGGAAGAAAAATGCTTCATTCAATACATACCCTTCAGCCATGCAACCCTCTGGATGTGCCTTTTGTCAGACATATCTTTTTAGAGTTTTCATATACCTTTCAAAGATAAACATCCACCTTGTTGATACGACACCCGCTAATTCAATGTCATCAACTAGGTGTATAAGTAAATGGACTTGTAGGGAGCTCCTCTCAAATACACATACAATTTCTGCAATTTCCTTCTTCCATTTTTGCACTTAACATTCGTGGATCTCCTTTGAGATCACCCACCTAATAAAAGAATAGGAAATTAGTATGAACCTTTAGTCAAAAATTAATATGCAATATAATATATCTATGTCTCTCACACATTAACCACATACCTTGTAAATGCTGACAATCAACTTCTGGTATTCCTTAAGTCAACTATAAGACAGAAATCCCCCCTAATTGCCAGTGGCATGATATGCTATGAAACACATTTATGAAAAGGTCATTAGTAATTTTTTCTCACACAACATAATGATATCAAAATATATTTAGTACTTAATCAATGTTACCAGTAAATGTTAAATGATGATATATAATACCTTCATAAAATTATGAAAATCATGTGTTTTAAATCCTGTGATATGTCTATCAACTGTAAAAGCTTTAGCCAATGATGACCCATATCTAGTAGGTGTCCTTATTGAACGGATGACATTTTTTAGTTGGTCTAGCTCTTTTTTTTTCAAAATCCATTGAGCTTCTGCATATGTTTCATTTTCCCTGTTTGGCCACAAATGTTTTCTATCAATTTTAGTACGCGAAAGAGCAATATCTCTCCTCAAAGACAAGGTGTCCTTCTCTTTGCCTGATATATGTCGAAATGTAGAATCTGGGACATTTTTGAAGACATGCATAGATCTAATATGTGAGATATTAATAGATCCTTCCAGTAAGGGAGCTCATAAAATATGGATTTCCTTTTCATTCCTTCTGGCATATTAACTACAACTTGTTTTGGTTCTTCAATTGAATCACCCCGATCAAAACATCCTCCCAACCTTTCAATTCAGAATCTTCATACTTCTTAAGCCAATCACTTGGGCCCATAATCATGGGAGGCCCTCTATTTTCAACTTTTCCATCAAATTGATTCTTTAGGCGATTTGTAAACTTATGATCTAGTGGTAGAAAAACCCTGTTGTTTGCATAATTAAATTTATGAAGATCTTTAGAATATCACCCTTGAAATTATTCTGCACATCTTGGACATGCAAATATCCCCTTTGTTTGAAGCCCTGCAATTCAATAAGTAATGTTAATAACATCAAAAAAATAGTATAAAACTAAGTATGAATGTTGGGATGAAAATAAATTATGAGTGTAAATACATAAATATTTTATCTTACCAGAACAAACACCAAGTCCTGGGAAATCATGAATAGTTCAACATAGCACAACCGTACAACATGAAGGACCTATTTGATGGGGGACGTGATATGCCATACATTCATATGCCTTTCCATAGCAGTTGCATCTCATCAATAAAAGGCACAAGATAAACATTCATGTTTTTAACTTGATGTTTTCTTGGAACAATGAGAGTCAGCATAAGGTGCTCCTTTCTAACACTCATCCATGGGGGAATATTGTATAGTATCAATCCAACTGGCCAAACACTATAACTTGAGCTCAGGAAAGAGAATTGGCACACTCCATCAATTGCAAGACCAAACTTGATACTATGGGGTTCATCTTTGAATTTTCTTAGCCATTTTTCCTCTATATGTTTCATTGCTTTAGAGTCGGCTAGAATTCGTATGAATCCATCTTAACTCCTATTCTTTGCATGCTAGTCCATCAATTGTGCAAGTGACTTGCAATGAAACATTCGTTGAAGTCTATGTATAATTGGCATGTGACATAAAACCTTCTTTGGAACTATAGGACCTTGTACATCTGTACGATATCTCTTCTCTTTGCATATAGGGCATTCTAGCTTGTTTTGATATTCATCTATGTATAAAATGCAATCATTTTTACATGAATGAACTTGCTTATATTTAATCCCCAACTCAACCAACAACAGCCGCGCCTCTCTAAAAGTTGATGGCAACACATTATCTTCAGGGAATATTTTAGTTTTTAGTGCCCTGTAAGATTTCCAAAGATTAAATCAATTGAATGCTTTGACTTATGATGAACATGTTTGATATGTCAATCTATACTAGGACTATTTATATATAATATATGGTTTTAAAATCCACTTAAAGAAATATAAACGAAGTTGATGAATGTTTACGAATTATGTACACCAATTGACAATTGCAAAGTAAGAAATAGATTTCAACTCACTTCAGTAGGGTAGTGAATCCTTTGTCTGACCAACCAAATAGTGACTTGATTTCTAATAATACTAATGTACATGCTAGTTTTGAGGTTCTACTTGCACCTAATTTGAACACGGGTGTCTTCGCTACTTACTTGATGGAGTCTTTCATGTTGTTATCATCAACATTACGTTGGTGGTAATTACCCCTGCTATCATCATTACTGTCAACCATATGATCATTATTGTCATCATTGTTTTCATCCCCAAAGAAATTTGTAAGCATTTCACTCAATCCTTCTTCATACACTACATTTTCACTATCATGATCATCATCATTAAGGCTAGGTGGCATGTCATCAGTGTATGCGGATCTCATCATCTTTTCAAATTTCTCAGATGGTAGTGTTCTCTTCAATAATGCTCTTTTCACCCTGGTATTGTTTAAAGGATGGTTTGGATCATCCCATCCAAATATTAATAACCCAGTTGGATCTTGGGTATTAGTATGTGTTTCATCAACAGCTTCTACCTATCAACAAACACAAGCATCATTTAATGTTTGGCAACAATTGGATAAATCATAAATGTATCAATTTCAAAGAAATATAATCAAATATGGCTTAAAAAAAAAAAATATTAGTTGTATGAACATATATACATCAATTGAACAATGGAACATTATTTAATAGACTACCTTTTTTATACAATAATTTAAATAAAACATAATTTGGACAACATAGTTTATAAAACATTAGTCCACACTCATTTATTATTCTTTGGTTTTCTGCCCTTAAGAACATGCTTAGGGAGAACTTGTTCTTCCCTCTTATTTCACGCAGGAGTGCATTTTAAGAAGGGGTAATCAATCAATAACTCATCCCCAATGGTAAGGTCCATAATAGCCTCAACCATTATCAATCTATCAACCTCTCTTTCCATATCTCCATCTTTATCATTTATAACCTCAACAAATTGACAATTCAGTCTTACAGTAGGGTCCCTTCCCTTACTACTATTTATAAATCCTGCAATATTTGTGTGTGTATGTACGTCCATCTATATACATAAGATGACCTCTATTCATTTCTTTTCCACTTTCCAATTGGAGATGATGTGTATACATATTCAAATTTAGACCATATGCTAACATGCTAGGCTTATATTCTACTAGCCTTCTCCATTCACCACTGTAATATGATGGACTTTAATATGGCATTAGTCTCCTAGTGGTTTGTTTTGAATTGTTTCTATGTTTAGATCCCACATGTACATTTTGGACAATATTCACTCCATGAATATTGGAAGGTCATATCATGTAGCTATATCCCCAAAATTGAAACACCTCGTACACTCTAGGTAGTTGTTGATCACTAGGCCAAGCGCAATATAGTCGACAATCAAATGTCTCTTTGTAAATTGATCTCAAACTGAGGGGCAAGTCATCATATCCATCACATTCATTTTCATATGGTATGTAGTCCACCTTCCCCTTGTCTTTAAGAAAATTATGCATCTTTAAACTGGTTCTTGTTTTGTTGTTTGTTTTCATCAATTCCTCATCTTCTGAGCTGGTATATTGGCACATATTTTATTAGTTGTATCATCTGATAAATGATCATTGCCCTCTAGGCTGGAAGTTAGTGATCTAGGAAACTTTAAACCAAGAACTTTATCCTACAAGTATCCATTAAGAAAAAAATAGTTATTTAAATAATATAAAATAATGTTTAAACGAAGTATACATGTTATTTATATCAATTTAGAAAATTCCTTACAACAATTCCTATTGGATTTGAATTGATTGTAGAAGGCATACTACTGACTGGAAGCTCATCATATATGTAATGTCTTTGAACAATCGCTCATTTGAATTTTTTCTTTTAATGACATACAGAACATCCACAAAGAACAATTTTCTCAAAGTATTCATCCCATGTACTATAGTCCTGACCAACCTCTTGTTCAGTGCAATCATTTGTTGTGTCTGTAGGATCCATTATCATATCCTCTTCCACCCACTGTCGTCTACATGATTTAATAGTTTTACATATTTTTCATTTTGTAGTTGAATTCTCAGGCTTTGCATTTGCTCCAATCTCCATCTAAAATAATCAACAACATGCATTAATTTATGTCAAGATTGGATAATACATTATAAATTTCAATAATACTCTGTAAAAAATGGACGTATCACAAAATTCCATCAAATCATATTTTCCTAAGGAAATTGGATGAGTACCTGATTTCCCACTTCATCCATTGTGTCCTCATTTGATATGACACAATTTGTTGCCATGGCCTTGTCTGGCCCCTATAATACACAACATAGTAAATAATGTTTAGTACACTAATTATATCATTTCAACGAATATGCTATCCAACACAAAAGCTCACTTTAGTCAAATATTTGACATATTAATATCATGTTTTGGCCATCCTAATTTTCAAACTTTTCCCTCAATCATAGAATCACATTTAATCACCATTCTTGTGCATTTTCAACCAATAAGTTTGACCTCAGAGGGCTCGTGGACCAAAAAATGACTCTATCTCCTCTATGTTGTAGCATTTGTGAATTCATGAACACCTTCCTCCTTTGGTTGAGGTTGCTTTCTCTTCTTACCTCTATTGTATCTGTAGATTCTGTTGTCATATCTATATCCACCCACTTTCCTCTCTGCGATTTAGTAGTTCTAGGCCATCCACGTCCTCTCTCCATGGCCTCCTTTGGATCCTGCAATACACAACAATGACAATAGTCACATAACAGCTATGCACCAAGAGAATATTCTTGAATTTATCTTGTTAATACACTCACTTTCCATTAAGACACATTATGAAAAACAAAATAGGACATTGCAACATTTTGCTCTTTAGAAAAAGTTTACACGCGGAATCTTGACAACTAGAGCTCAAATCTTATGATTACAAGATGACTACAAATTCACATCAAAAAGACATTTATTTCATATTTGACTCTACTTTTTCTTTTATGGGTCATTTTAAGGCAATCTATATCCCTCCAAGTGGCCATAAAACTATCAAAATAGTCTCAAAGAGTCTTTGGCACCAAAATTTTAAATTCTTGATGGAGGGAAGGATAATTTGGATGTTAATTTTGAAATCACATCATTAGATCTTTGTTAGGTTAATCCTAGCCATTGGATATTCTTTAATTATAGGGACATTATATTATATTTCACCATTACCTTTCACTAATGGTTTCCTTTGAAAAGAAAAACCTTCCTTAGCTATCATAACCCCAAATGTCTGTTGAAGTGAACTTAAACATTATGTGCAATTGTCATTGCTCATATTAAGCACCTACCTCCCTTCTTAGTGGTCCCACATGTGTGATATATGTGAATGAGTCATATGGTACCTGTGCTACATGTTTAAAGTTTGAATTTTGCTCCTATTGTTGGAAAAAGGCCAAAAAAGACCTTTGATTTTTGAGTTTTATACTCTATAACATGCATCTCCTTGATCTTTTCATTTAATCTATGACATGTTGTCTTTGCATTTCAATGAGATCGATTCCTGAAAAAAGACAATCCAGAGGTTAAAGAGACAAGTTGATACCTTACCTAAGTTGTCATGTTCTTGAAACCTTGTCACTATAAAGAGGAGATATCTAGAGAGTAATGTCACAAGGACATAACCAAGGCATGCATTATCATGAGCCATAGGGACAACTTACTACACCATCCAAAACTCCATTTGAACTAGCTACTATCAATAATTCACATTATTGGGGATTGTCATGAAGAAAACACCATTCATAGGACTGTCATAGTCAAAGTGGAGAGGATTGTCTAGTCATTGTATGACTGTCATAATATCTAGTGGGTTAGTTACCATGCTTCAACCTAAAATAGGTTAATGAGAACATAGAAATGAAAATCACAATACCATAAGCACACTCCATAAGATGCCAATATAGTCCCAATATCATGTCATCATGATAGTAAGAGAAGAGTTGTTTGGTTTTCCAAAACCATATCAGTTGCATAAGGATTGTCACCAACCATCTGTGTAAGGTCATGAAAGAGTGAGTCATTATTGAGCTAATCATAAGAGAAGCATGAAGTCAAAATGCTATCATGGAAAAAAGATATAGGTACTTATTATAAGGACAATCCAAATTTGGTGAGGTTACGTTTTTATCAAATTTCAATCAAAATACATCATTTTACACTGATTGGCACTAAATTAGGTGCACTTTACACCATATTTGGCTCCCAAACAGATTACATTGTTTGCCTAAAAGTCGGCGGTAAAGTCAATGTTAATTGCTCTGACTATAGCGCTGACTACTAGATCAAAATTTTTTTACAAAATTCCCACTTGCACATACCCAAAACAAAAAAAAACAAAACAAAACTTTAATATTAATTTTTGGTGTTCATTTTTTGTTTGTAGATCGAGTGTATGGGTTGGAGTCCTACCTGAATTAATATATGAGAAAAACACCATGTGAAGAGAGGAGAAATTTGATTTAGTTTTTGACACCATAGGTAAGGTTACAATTACAATAAAATTTTTTTGTTCCCAAATATATTTTTGTTTCGATTAAATGGAGAGGATTATGAAGAAAGGGTTGTAAATATTGTTTTGTTTATAGGTGAATCATTCAAGTCTCATGTGGTTACAAAGGAAGAGGGTAAAATTATAGACATTGCATTATTTCCTCTGCATCTGAGAGTAGTGAACACATGTTTCAAACCTCAATGCCCATGTTCACTTATCATTACCATCAATACCTTCCTCTGAACACAACTTTCTTGCTTCCTTCTTAAAAAAGTAGTCGAGTGCTTTAAGACAAGTCAATTGTGAGCAAACTAAAATTAGGGCTTTTGAGACGAGGGTGAGAAAACTAAAATAGAGGTTGGTCAAGACAATACAAGGAGATAGGGCTTTTGAGACGATGGTGAGCAAACTAAAATTAGGCCAGGAACTATAGATTCCTGTTGTGTAGTTACACAACACGCCCCATTTTGACTTGGCAAAATAGGGACCCAACTTTTTTGGCTTGTGTTGTGCTTTCTGGCGGTTTGGTAAAAGTAAGTCATGTAGATCATCATGCATGGAGAGGTTGGGTAAGTCATCATCATGAAGTCAGTTTGTCAAATTTCATATTTCATTCCAGTAACCTCATATTTAGAAAGAGCATCAAATTTCATACAGGTTTGCCTTTTGTATCCCCCTGATATTCGTTAGGATGTGAATGTAATGAATGGTCAAAGTTTGAGTCAAACCTAATATTCACAGGGGAGGATCATATTTCTTAACGTCAGTCATATTTCAGAAGGTCACCCCGATCTAATTTATCACCCAATAAATCATGCGGTCCAAATATCTGGACGTCAATTTTAGGTGATAATGACCTTTACCCGTTAACAGCCTTATGCATTTCGCGAGGATCATATTTCTCAATGTAACCCGATATTTCTTAATATCCTCCTACCGTGAAATATCCCCCTGAGCCATTATCCTGATGATGTCATTCAATTCTGATAAACAAAGAAATAAACATGACGATGACGTAATCATCATTCTTACCTCTCAAGGCATATTTTTTAAACATGATCCTTCTCGTATAGCATGACAATGACATCATGATGCCTTAGCAATATAATAAGCGAATATCTGGATGACGTCATCCTGATATCTCGAAAGAGAGATGTATAGTTTATCCGGTCATCATCATTTTTGAAACACCACCCGATATATCGAAATATCCTCCTAATGTACTAAGCATGACCTAAGGGTGCGTTTATCACCTAATCTTGTCATGATAGTTATTCCTCTCGAGGAGGATGATTATATTGCACTCGGGGTGATATTTGAGAATATCACCTGATATCCGAATACCATCATATTTTTGAATATATCCTGTCATATGGATATCACCCTGCTCCCATTTCTACCATTAACATTTAATGTGCGCAGAGGTGGTAGGTAGTTCCCGCCGACCACAAATCCCGATGAAACACCTGGTGAAATCCTGAGTTTCCATGTGAAAATTCAACAAATAAAATCTAATGTGTTAGGGTTTGCCCTAATTTTACCCTAATTGCAAGGTTAAAAGGTAAATTCATCATCATTTTAAACTTACCTTGCGATAAAATCATTTTTACAGAGCACCAGCTTCTAAACCCTCATATAGGTGACACTTGTACAAACAGCTTACAGGCAAGAGGAAGGACATGATTATCAACAGAATTAAGAACATTTCTGGAAATCCACTGGTATAAAGGGATCTGCATAACCAGGTAAGTAATTGAAACCCTCATCCTGTTGCTTCTACATAGTCAGGTATGATGTTGCAGGTTCCTATTTATGTACCCCATGATAAGTAATGCTAAATAAATATAGTAGGCATGATGATTAGTAAAGATGAAATGTTATCTGCATGCATGTGAGTATCCATTGTAAGACAAATTGTGTTAATTGTAGATATCCATGGCTGACAAAAGGTTAGCTAAGTGTGAAGCTAAGTTCAGCAAGCCCATGTTTGCATCTCCTAGGGGAATCCTATTTAAATATGGTGCCATTACAGACACACATCAGGGGAGTACTGATTTGGAGGCCTGGCCGCCAAGATGAATGATGAAAAGAATAGAAGCACTTTGTTGGATGCAGTATTCATGTCCGGGATGTGGAATGCGGCTGGTTTTTCATACTCCATGGAATCCCCAGAGCTGGTGATTGAATGTGCCCAGAATTACAATCCAGAAACCAAATAGGTGGTGAAGCATGGAAGAATATATGCAGACCTATCTATTAAGGGTCTCTCCAAGACATTTGGACTGCCATTGGGCAGGAAGGTTAACAGTGTAGACTTGAAGAAATCAGAAGTAGAATATGAAAATAATAAGAAATAGGCCAGGAAGAACATGTATCAGTGGAGGGCCAAGAATAGCACATATCCTGTAGTTGCCAAACTTCCTGTGCACTTGTTTAAATATGATTTTGATGATGAGTATCAGTACATGATTGCACTGCTTAGCAGGGTCACAGGCCAGCCTGATGCTGGTAGTTTTAAGGATTGGATGTACGGTGTAATCATGATGTGCATGTATGCAGACATCAAGCCACTATGGGGCCAGTTGATAAGTGATGCTCTACATGAGCAGCTGATGAATCTGGGAGGTTCAAATTGTTCCTTTTACATGACATCACACATTGTCTACTCCTGTGCTTATAAAGGCACATTTGATGCATTGACAACAGTTGGTAAGATTGGTGGGACCACCAATGATGCTCATATCTGGGATCATCATCCCTAATTGCAGAGAGCTAACTACCTCCAAGACTATAAATTGGTTAATGATGCATTCTCTATGCATCTAGTGAGAACCATGGAGGAAGACAGGACAAAAAGATTGAGCATGGAGGCTCAAGAAATAATTTACAGGCATGGAGCTTGGTACATACAATTTGCAACTTTTTCCTATATGAGGATTGAGGGTTTTGAAGGACATCCCCTCATGCTACCAAGATACCCTACTGATGCAGTGATACTGATGGAATTCATAAGGCAGAGCTCCACAATGCTGAAAACATACAAGGATGCTCAGAAATTGCCACCAATTTTGTTTCCAGTCACCATTGGCTGGTATATGTGTCCAGATTCAGAAAGCATCAAGAAGGTGATGGTCAGCTTGAATAAAATGCAGTTGCAGCCTTTCCCACTAATAAGACCATATGATCCTTATGGGAGGATACAGAAAATAACAGGAAAGCCTATTCACAAGAGGCACCTGGAGGACTTTTGGGTAGATTGTGAAGATGAAGCAGAAGCCAGAAGAAGAAGATACCAAAGGTTAACATTGAGTCAAATCAAATCTTTTGACTGTATCCCCATTCCTCAATAGTTGAAGAAGGATGATGGCAAGATAATGGCAGATGAATATGAAGAACATAAAATATATAATGATACAATATCTACCCCTGACCTAACCATATAAGAAGATATATCTTTGGATCCTTTCATTGCCAGGACCTTACAACTAACCCAAGCTTGGGTCGATGAACAAATTGAGGCATTGAAGAAGAAAGGAGTTGCCATTACTGTGGACAACAAGAAGAAAGGATAGGATATTCCTGAAGAGGAATATGATGATTTTATAAATGAAAAAAAGAAATCTAAGGGAGATAGGTTGCCTCCACAACAACAACAAAGCAAAAGATCCCCTAGGGGTAAGAAGATTGATAGTGAACCCAAGGGGGTGATTATTGAGAGGGTAGTGTTTACAGCTGAAGAGGCAGCAGCATCAGGATTAGGATCAGGATCAGCATCACCTCCACGGACAAGTAAACAGAAGTCTAAGAAGGATAAGACAGCGGAGGCAAAACTTACTGAGACCCAAGAAGAGGGTTAATCCTCATAGAACCCAATAGAAGAAGAGGATATCCTTATGGAGGAAGAGCCTGAGGAAGAAGAAGCCCCTTTACTGTTCAAGAGGAAGAGAAAAGCCCCATAGGTGGTGGTATCTACCCCACCTAAGAAACCAAGAACCTCCATGAGGGGTGAAATAAAGCAATCCCCTACACTGTTGAGAGGGGCGGGTAGTGAAGTTGTGCACAAGGAATTTCAGCATAATGTTCCACTTCCTACCATTGTGAAGTTCAAAACTGAACTTGCAGAAGAGTAGATGAAAGAAACCTCCCAGGCAGATGAAGGAGGTCATATCTCATTAGAGGAGACAATTAATCTATCTGATGATGAGGTTGTGAAGGAAGTGGCTTCACAAAAAATGGAAACCCTTGCTGTAGGTACACACATGACCCCTCATAAGACTCCATCAGTTCAAACAATACTAGAGGAGATAAAGCAAGTGGAAATAGAAAAGGAAAAGAGCCCAGAGAGGATAGCCCAAGAAATAGGGCTGGACACACTAATTGCACAGGTGACAAGTCTTGTAGTGGTAGATTTGACAGGTAAACAGGATGTAAGTCCTGAACATCCAGCAGGTACACCTAACAAAGGGCAACCTACAGAAGAAGTGAAGATGGCAGAACCAGAGGGCCATGCTTCAGAAATAAGCCAATAGGATACATCAGCAAAGCCTGCTATGATAGGGGTTCAGGAAAGGAAGGCTGATGAGAAGGATGTAATAGAAGATCCTACTGCTAAAGTCCAGGAAGTAAGTGGTGCAAAACAAATAGTGGTTTCAGAACCAACACCAGCACCTAAGGAGGATTCCACAATATCCATTGCTATGAATGTGCCTCAATAGGAGGAAAAGTCAAAAGTGGATGAGGTAATAAAGGAGAAGGATCATGATCATCATGATCATCATATAGACACGTCACAAGATCCTCCACCTTAGGATGATGCTCCTCTAGAAAAAGAAGTGCCTCAACAGGAGGATGTACCACAGGATCATCCTCAGAGTGAGCATCATGAAGAAGAAACGAGGAAATCACCTTCTCCATCGCATATGTTGACAGATACAGGAGATCAAGGTGAATGTCATGATGATGCAGAGAAACATGATCAGGTACCTCCATGGTTGGAAAAGGAGGTAAACGCAGAGGTAGATTTTGTAATTCAAGAATTTGATGTATCTACCTTATTTTCTGAAAATATAATAAAACCAAAGAGGAAGGCCAGAATGACTTCAGCCATTAAAAGAGACCCAACAACTGGAAGGAGGACTGCACAAATTGCAATCCCCATTGTAGAAAAAGAAAAGGGTAAGATTACTCTGGAAGAATTCCAGATTAATACAGTTGACCTGGGGTTTGCAAATGAAGACCAGGAGGGTCAAGAAGGTAAAGAAATCATTGATTCTTTAATTTAAAAAGTTAAGAAGGAGAAAGAGAAAAATAAGCAACATAAAGAGCACATTGCTCAGTTGCATGCATACATAGGCAAGCTAACTAATCCTGAGGATAGTTCCACTGATCATGCAGTCCCATTGACTGCTATTTCCCAAGATGAGGTGTATAAGTTGGATCTCATGAAACATGAGTCCTCCATTTTGAGAAAGTGGATGTGTGCCACATTTGATACAGTAGAGGAAGTGGTAAAGGCCTCTTTGAAGAGGTGGAATACTCTCAGTGACTCCAGAAAAAAGGTAGACAAATTACAAATGCAGACAGGTAAAAGGTCTTTCTGATTGGAAAAGATATTGGATATCCTGGGAGAAATAAGGAGGATAAATCCTCAATTGCTCATTAACCAGGGGGTGCTAAACAATAACACTACATTATTAATTGATATATGGTATAAGGACATTCAATTTGAATGTGATGTCCTCAAAAGATGCAATAATAAGCTGAGAGAGATTAGCATAAAATTACATGACATGATGTCTTTCGAGGCAGAAATTTTGGAAACATTAGAAGGAAAGGTGGAAGGGAAGATTGATAATCAAGATTAAGAGTTTGCAATCCAAGCTCTACACAATAACTTCCAATTTGTTGCAGATGATCCACTAGGCCAACTGACAGAAGAAATCATGGATAAACTGGTGAGGACAAAGATGAAAATGGAACATTATAATGAGATGCTGCACAACATGAAAAATAAGCTGGACAACATTAGAAACAAATACCAGGCACATAAGCATGCCATCATCAAAGCAAAGACCCAGGATGGTGGAGAGATAGATAAAATTATGCAGTTGTATGAATAGGTCTGGAGCAACATGTAGCCTCATGTACAGGGTCGTCATCATCAGGATGATGAAGGTTCAGGAAGTGATGCACTTGATGATGGAGCACATGATTCAGATAAGGTAGACAATGATGCATCATAAATTAAATATCAGCATCAGATACTTAGTGAAAATAAGTATTTTAGATAGTTGCCAGCTGGCAAATTATGCCATTTTGATAAGGTTGACAAAGTCAAAGGGAAATCCTGACCGTAGATATTCATAGAGAAATCAAGATCGTAGATCTTTTTGTAATGGATTCCTCACCTTGTTCTATAAAAGGTGTTGGAATGCCTCATTTCAACATTCATTCGAAACTTAATTGAAATCCATCTGCTGAAATATTCAGGGCTCATTTCAAAGCTTCTTGTATACATTTATATCCTTGCATACTTAATGAATGAGAAGACTTGTTTTGATTACAATTCATAGTAAATCTTGAGTAATCAGTGTGTGAATTCTGGATATATGTGGTGATTTGCTACGTCCCTTGGAGTGCATGTCTACTTGCATATGTTGTTTTCATACAATTCCTTTAAAGTTAGCATCAACTGTATCTAGCTGTGGAATGTCCTGGTGAACATATGGTTTGGTTTTCTTCTCTTCATGACTGTATCTGATGTACATGTGGTTCAATAGCTAAAGGTTTAACATTCATTTAAAACATTTCTTTTAATTTCTTTAAATTTCAGAGCATTTCACCATCATAATTGCAAATAACTGATGATCTTAAGCAAACAATGCAAATATGTGGACATCTCGTAGATAATTGAAAATATTTAGCATATTTGAAGCTAAACATTTACAACTGATGAATATCATGCAAATATTTGAGTATAACTATATCATTTGATCAAACAACTGTATAAAATGACCTCTCTATGAAGAATCTTTACAGAAAGATATTGTCATGATGATGAACTCAACGTAAGGCCCCAAAATGGAAATAGCAACACACATCAACCTCTGAGTAACGTCAGACGATTAAGACCTAATCACCAGAGACTTGGGATCATGAATTCTCTAAATTCATTGTATCTTTCAAGATGAATAAAGGTTAATGTGTACTTTTATGCTATGCTTGTTTGTGACTAACATCATGACCAACAATTCCCTCCCAAGGCACCAATTGATTCATAGGAAAACAACTTCATGATTTGCTCTACAAAGTAAAGGTCAAAAACCTTGAGGAATACAGAAAAACTAGACGAAAACTTTCATACCTGGCAGTGTGTACTTCATTTGCCTCCACAGACTGAACGAAAATAATTTTGCCTAGGTTGCCTCAAAATGTCAAAAAATAGAGGGAAGAGAGCAAAGGGAGCAAACTTTGGCCATAATGAGGTAATTCATTGTCAATTTATAGATTAGTAAATGTTTCCATTGTTTCTTTGATTTTTGTTTTTAGTTTTTTATTTGTAAATTTAAAAGAAGAAATTTATTTTATAGGAACATGATACTGACAAAGATAAAGAGGAATTGGCTTCCATATTGGGGGTAGAGGTAGTGAACAAACTGGATGGTGTGGACTTGACAATGCTTGCCAGATATATAGAAAAATTATCTAGTAAAGCCCCTAAAACATTACAACCAAATCAACAGTGTCAAAGGGAATCAATTGATTCCCCAACCAGTCATGGATTGAGCAAAAGATCTAGGAGGAAATCAACAAAAATAACCTCTAAGAATGTGAAACAGGGAACAGAGGCTTCCAATGTCCCACCCACTCCTGGGACATAGACTTATTCAACTACCACGCCATGTTTTACATCTTGCATTGGTACCTACGATACCAAGATAGAATACGATGTGGTTTCATGGGATGCCCAAATGACGGATGCCGGAAAAACATTTGTGAATAGGTTGAAGGAATCATGCCTTCAACGGTTCAAAGACCATCTACATTTTCCATTCTTAAAGATACCCATGCACTTGCAAAAAGTAGTTATCCAAGACATGGAGACTAAATTTGGCATAGGTTGGTCTGTAAAGAAGATAAATCTATGAATGTCTCAAAATTGGAAGAGATTTCGGTGCAACCAAACAAAGAAGATAAAAAAACTCCCTCCTGAGCAAAGGCTCAAAACAAGGCCAATTGATGTAAGTTTGAAAGTATGGAAAGAGCTTGTAAAAGCATATGAGAAGTCTGATGCACAGAGGAAGTTTGGTGAGGAGAGTACGCAGGTATTTGAATTTGCTCATAAGATTATATCAAATTTATTAAATGATTTTTAAATTTTATTTGTGCATAGTTAAATTGAATTAGTATATGTTTCATAACAAGGCCTCTAAGGCTAGGCTTGACAAACTTTGTGCCATACATCACAGTGGCCAGAAAGGTTTACAGATCTTGATCTGTACATTTGTAAGTATATTTAATAAGTTAAATGATATTTTTTTTAATTTCCTAGGAAAAAGTAAATGATTGCATATTAATTAGTTTAACTAGTCCATGTGCCATGTTTTGACAGGAGGAGAAATATGGCTGGCATCCAAGCCAATTTGAAAAGGAAATGTTACAAAGAAAAAAGTGGACTGATTTTGTAATCTGGATAGAGAACGAGGTATCAATAGTTGACTTTCAATAACTTAGTTGGATATTGTTGTGATAATATGCCAATTTGAATTTCTTGTGTTGAGTTGTTTATTGATGCGTAGGATGAGTTCTAAAGTGCTTCTCTGTTGGCCCTAGCGCCCTTAAATGTAAGATTTCTCTTAGCTGACAAATGATTACTCTTATATCTTTGGGGACCCTTCTTGGTGCCATTAGGATCATAATGAGTATACTAGTCTTGTGCTTGCTTGCTTGTAAGCTCTTTAATAAAAAACAACAGGTGACACTAAATTCAAAACCCTAACATTTAGAGATGATGTTGATACCCTTATGTTCCCTATTTGTTTAGAAGCTAATAACGTGTGATCTCTCTAAGAGCATCAATTTTTGAGTCAATTTCTACACACTGAGATATCTGAAAATGGCTAGGTAGAAGAAGAGAAGTGGAAGTGGTACTGCTGTTGAATCTTCCAGTGCTAGTGCTGGTGTAGGGGGCACTCAGCGTTCATCCAGAAGGTTGAGAGGAAATGTTGCTCATCAGACGAGTTTTGAGCTCGTTATCTCTATACTTTCATTTTCCAAGATTGTGAGGGAGGTAACTACACATTATACTTTAGAGGTGAATTGAAGGACTGCTGAAGCTTTACTCTTTTATCTTTGGGGACCCTTCTTGGTGCTGTTAGGATCATAATGAGTATACTAGTCTTGTGCTTGATTATAATTCGAAGCCTATTCATTTTATGTCAAACCACTTGGTAGGCATACTTATCTGTCATATGTGAGTGTACATGCTTGATTTCAGCTTCCCATGATCAAATTGGACAAGGTTTTGCAGTGCCAAGTTAAAGGGTTCTGGTGGTACCCACCTTATAGGGTTAGGGTTTTAAGTCGAGTCTACAAGCCTATATTTTTATTCCTTTAAACCCCTTAAGGCCTTACGTTTTCTTGTCCTTTGGACTCTTGCAATTTACCTTTTAAAACTGCATTAACTTCCTGTATTAAAGGGCAATTGTCTTGAGGTCTTCTTAGAGGGGTGATATGTGACTAGGGTATGAAGACTAGGACTTTGTATGTAATCTTAATCCCTCCTTTCTGATTTGTTGGAAACCTTCTTCACGAATACAGAAGGACTGTCAAGACTCCTATGATAGTGCATTAGAGAGGCATTGAAATCACAAAGGAGATAAATATTATTAGGCCATCACCCAATGGAGAAGGGATTGTCATAAAGAGCATGATAGTGTTACCTTGTCATAGTCACAAAGGGGATAGTCTTTGTGGTGGTAATTAAAGTTGCTAAGTTTACATCCACCTTCCTAGGGTCTATAGAAATGCCTGAAGTTGAATATGCCTATTTTAAAGATCTTACCATGAGTATTTTCCATGTTTTTACAAATGGAGATCTCCCCAATCCTCATCTCAAGTTTCAAATACACAATGAAACGATGGAGGACAATCATAACTGTCATAATAGTACATTAGCATTTTTTGTCTCAAGGTGGCCCTTGAGACTGCCAAGGGGATGGATATAGAGTTGGGATTATGGTTTTTGTTTAAAAGCCTTGTGTCTGTTGGAATTGAAAAATTTCACATTATTCATCTGCTAAGAATTCACCAAGTCTCTACATAATGTGACTAATGTCCCTCATTTTCAAAACAAACCACCAAAAATTTGTGTGACAAGATCCATTTCAGAATCTGCACATAAACAATCTCATGAATATACCTAGCTCTCTGACCACAACCTAATTCTGATACTAAGTTATCTATATCGACAAGACCTTAAGTAACTCATCCTAAATAGCAAAATACATTCTTGAAGTATAATGTGATAATCGGTGAGAGATTATTGATGTCTGAACAATCAAAATTTCATATGTCAAAAGATCAGGGAAACATTCTATACGTATCACTGACACATACTCATCGGTGTGAGTAGAACAATCAGAGTGAAATCCTAAAGTTACACCAAGCCTTTAAGTCACACCAACCAATGCCACATCGCCAGGAAGCAAACAATCTCTCCCCAACGTGTAATATTAAGACTATCGGTGTGACATATACAATCGGAATGAAATCCTTAAGCTTCCCCAAACACAAAAGTCACCCCAACACAAGAGGCAAAAGGCTTTCGGTAAGACTCTCTCTAATATGTTCTAATAAATATGAGAGATGGAGATAAGATCATTGGGAAGACCTAACCCGTCAGGAGACTATCATATTCTCTTAACGATGGAGATTGTCATGCCGATAAAGATGGGGTAACCCCTATCTGTCAGAGAAACACTCACTGATGCCAAGGAGAACGTTCGCCACACCTGATCAAAATGACATCGAGATGAAAATTATAATTTCTCCCTGAAATGATAATAAAGGGTTCATAACTCTATGAAAAAATTATTTTGTGGAGACACCAATGCTCCCTTGGTGACCAACCAGAAACATATGAAAGAAAATGGTGCCAAAACAATATGAAGATCAACGAAAGAATAAAATGGTCTCACCGATATGATAAAAAGAGCATCTCCTTGGCATTTTGAAATTCGTGAATTCCCTGCATTCAATTCCAATGGTAGACATTAATGGTTGATTGAACATAATGCCCATAAAAATCAACACAAGGGTTGCAGACGAAGAAGAAGGAATTCACCAGGAATCAAGAGATTTGTGTGGAGCATATACAGGTAAGTCCTTGAACTTTCTTTGATACAGTCAAGTTCTAGTATAAAATGGAAGGCTCCTTTGAAACAAAGAAAAGGCAACACACTAAAAAGAGCCAAACCAAGGGCAAAAAATAGTAAATTGAAACAGAGAAGGGAGAGAAAACACCAGAAAGGAAACTAAACCAAGATCTTGTGGACCAATTGCCCAGTTTTGGACCCAAGGCCAAAAGCACTACATAATTGAGAGAAAATGTGGAAAACTCAAAGATAAATACAAATATGTCAGAAATATATGGACTTATATTCGAGGGTATTAATTATTCATGTTCCACTATCATAGGAGACATAGGATGAAACTCATCTACAACCTCTGGCAACTCAATTTAGGGAAATTAATAGTCATAGATGTTTTTGTCAATATAGACCTTTTGAAACTGCTAGCATACCACTATGATCTTGACCAAAAGGCCATATGCAATCTACAGGGAAAGCCCTTGTTTCATATATCTAAAAATGCAAGTTGTGAAGTATTTGATTTAAATGACACATATAACACCCCCATCATACATGAAGCCCTAGAAAAGGAATATTTGAGATTGGATACCACATATAAGGGCTAGAGACTATCATTACATAGGCCACAGAATGAGGGGAATCTAGTGCCATTTGAAGAAGGGGCTGAACCACTGTTTCATGTCGAGTTGTTCGAACCTTACCTGAGATACACATATTACTTAGTGGGGCAAGTGTTGGGAACTAAAGTTCCAAAATTTATGTCCATAGTGCCCATGGTTATCTCTGCGGATAACTAGTGCCATCATGCCAGGACATTTGACTATGCTACTTTTATTTTTAAGGAAATAGACTAAGGTCTGAAGGCCTTAAGAATAGTTCCCCCACAATCAGCTTCAGACACTATTTTATTCTCATGCATATGGTTTTATATTTTGGACAAGAATTTAATCTATGGCCAGAGTAGTTGAACATTTCACAAATTGATAAAGATGGTCAATCGCTGCCCCCACAATTATGGACCTCAATATGGGACAACGGGTTTGTGAATTCCAGTTATGTTCACTTTGAAAAATTCTTTGTAAAAACCTTGTACAGATGTTATGGCTACCCATGCAATTACACTTTGTCAGAAGAAATTAAAAGGTTTTTGAGACCCAAGGATTTTGATGGGCCACCTACTGTAAACCACAATTGGGGGCATTGGTATTGTTTTTATGATTCCACAATGATCAGAGTATACGAGTTTGAGGATACCCCTTTTTTGTTGTCAAAAATTGTACTAGATAGGGTGGCATACTTGGAAATAGTCAGACAGCTTGACTACTCAAATGTGATGAATCTCAGTGCATATGATAAACAGTCTTTTATGCCAAGCACCTTATGTTTTGGTGACTTGACTGTGTTAACTAGAGAAGGTTATGATCTCATTCTTGATAAATTGTCTCATTTTAATCTTAGGAAAGCAATACAGAGAAAAAAATTTATCCCAGAGGGCTTTATTGATTATGCTAAGAAGAAGCAAAAACTGAGTGGATATACTCATGTACCTTACCCTCATGATGATGTAATTAGAAATTTGGAACAAGCAAATGCTGAAATAGCCATTGATGAATATAATTGAAAAATAAGGGAAAGAAGAAGGGAAGCACAAGAAATTGAAGTGTTTTCCTTTAACAATGAAGGGTCTGTGGCCTCTAAACCCCATGACTTTTCTGATACAATTTCAAAATGTAGAATTGAACCATACCAGCCCTCGGAAAGAGGATTGGAAATTGAAGAAACAAAGGATAATGATGCTAGACGGGTTGCATATAAATCTTTTATTTTAGATGACCAGTTTATTCATACCCCTGAGTTCAAATCCTTTTTGTACAAACACAAGGGGAAGGCTATTAGAGAATCAGTCTCAGATGTTACACCAAACAACCAGACATAGTTAATCAATGCTTTAAAAGCATAAGTGGAAAAGAAGATGGAAGATTTGACTCCTGAGAAAGGAAGGGAGTTGCTAAGAGAATCTAGTGTAATGATCTTTCCAAGCCTTGATTTAAATTCAACACTTGTTTTTGACAGTTTTCTGCACAATAATATACAAAACACAAGCTTAGTTCTGAAGGGGTTGTTGAAGTATTTACTGGAACAAAATACAATCTAGATGAGAACTCCCTCATGATATGGGCTCTATACCCACCAAACAAAAAGCTTGCTATCATTGACACTAAAAATCTTTTGGCCATGTTATGACATTAAAAGCTAGAGAAACTAATCCAGTCATTATAGCAGAACTTGGAGTAAATGTGGTAAAACTAAATAAAGCTCAGATTTAGCTGTTGATAAAGAAGAGGGATACCTACAAAATGAACTAGAAAAGGTTGAAAAAAGAAAATGATTTCTTAAAGGATTCGGTTCCTCTTAAAATGATTACACAAGCATAAAGCTCACAACAAGTCCAATCACACTCAAAAGATCAAATGGCATAGGTCAAAATAGATACACTCACTACAGTCCTATAGAATAGGCATGCTTATCTGATGCAATGGATGCATAAATTATGGGATATTTGCTCTGAAAGCCAAAAGGTCATTTAAGAACATGAAAGAATAAATAATATAATACACAATAAGTTACATGAAATACAGGGTAAACACACCTCTTAGAATGCAAGCACATTTGATGCAAATAATCTTATTAAGCAACATAAGAAGTACCATGATAGGCTCCAAGATAAAGTGAAAGAATGCATGGAGACTTCTCACATAGCTGTACCTGTGTTACTCAAGAATGACAAAGATTTGAAGAGCAAGGATGAATGGGTCAAGGAGTGTCAGGGAATATTATATGAGGTCCTAGAAATTGTAAAGCATGAAGATTCAGCATCCAAAGAAGCTTGCTCATATCTGGAGAAGATGGTTTCAATAGAGGTGGACATTAGGGATGCCATTGAGTATGCAGAGACACACCTGAGCTAGAAATATTTGGATCATCTTGCTCAAATCTACTTATGGCTTAGTAGGACTTAGTATTAAATGTATTTGTTTATTTTCATAATTTTGTTAGTTCTCAAAAGACACTATTCTCTTCACTAATATTGATATAAAAGTTAAAACATATGATGGTCATAAGATCATCGATTGATAGGTATCTCTCTTTAATTTGAAGAAGACTGTATATATTACATATAGAAAGAAGATATATTGTCAGTTCTATTTTAATTAAATAATTTTAGTTACACATGTTTATTGTTTGAAAAACATAATGGAGTAGAATGTTTCTACATGGTGATTTATTTCCGGTGTTCAACAGTTGTGTTAATTTTCATGATTATATGTTATTGTGCTATCTCCAAAGTGGTTTTATTGAATTATTCAGATTTACATTTGTCAGGACATATTTGTTGTCACTGTAAGAAGTTCTTTGATTGGTTTCTAGTTGATGTGAATTAAAAATCCTTTCTAATAATTGACTTTAATTGGTTCTTGTCAAAGATTAAATCCTTTTGAATAAGTTATTGTGATTGGTTTCCATCAACTCAAGAATTAAATTCCTTTCATAATTTCACAGTAATTCAAGGGAATATCATTGGGATCATATAAGAAGAGCACTATCACATACAAACCTGCACATTTACACAAGGTGTAAATATCCAAATTGCCCAACTATTAGAGTTAAGCTAGGAGATAAGCTCACCAATCACATACATCTGTTTCCATTCACTGACTCAAATAGCCCAATAGATTTAGGCACTAGTCTTACTCATTTTCATTAGTTGAACATATCCATTAGTTTTGCCTTGATATTGCTTATACAATTTATGTTGCAAGTATGGGCCTAACCGGTGTTGTCATTGATGTCAACATACTCCTATTGCATTAATGATAAGGATTGGATGAGTTGTGCTGATGATATTGAGAAAATTAGTCCTAATCAGGAACAGAGAAGAACAGTGAAGATAGTGAGGTAAAGATCCTAGTTAAGATGAAGATCAGAGGATGCTCTTCAAAGGGTTTGTAGATATGTGTCTTGAGATGATCCAACAAATATTTTAGAGGTCTGCATGAAGATATGAAGTAGTTATGGCCACTTAAGTAAAACCAGTTCTGGCAGGTGTTTAGAGGTGACAGAGTGATATAGATAGGTCCGGTGAGATCCGAAAATGCAATATCCTATTCTGCAGATTTGGTGGAGTGTTTAGGAAGTCCATGTGAAGTTACAACTCAATTGGTTCATGATTTGGAGGTCCGCAAGTATCTATCCCAATATGACAAGTGATGACAGACTGTGTTCTTGAGGTTCTAGATGAAGGAGAATGATTTCAGTAGACGGTAGTAGTGTGGATGTTCTTGGTGATTCAGGAAAGCTTGTGGAGGTCTTTGGATCATGTCTAATTTGTGTTGGTGGTCTGCATTAGAGTTTGAGCTTGCAATTGAAGAATAACTTTTGGATGATGATGTTCTTCCTAACTCTGGCTGATCGGATGAGTTACACAACCTGCGGATGATCTTGAAGATGTTATGTGAGGATTGGCGTGTTCCTAAATGAAGATTGAAGTCTCAGATCTATGTGGCCGATAGTGTGTTGATCTGCATGAAGTCTTTTTGTAATTAGTCATGTTGTATTTATGTATTTGCTCTGTAATGTATGCCGACTTGGATGATAATTCCTAAGTCGATGTCTTGTATAAATAAAAAGTTATTAACTCATTTCAAATGCATCTTGTGGAGATGAGAGTGTGGTAGAAAGGAGAAGAGTGAAAGGAAAAGTAAAAGTTTGGGCTTAAATGGAACTGACTCAAGCATGGTGAAGATGCTATTCTTCAGTTCAATTTTGTAATATTTATTATTCTATAGATAGTGTGTCTCCTGTAGGCAATGAGCCTCTTGTGAGCAGTGTGCTCTAGTAGTGAGCCCTAATTGGCATGTGCCATTTGGTTCTTTCTATTCTTCTAACAGAGAATACAATCTTGGGTTAGTCACCCCGTGGTTTTTCCCTTAATTGGGTTTTCCACATCAAAATCTTGGTGTCTCATGTGTTAATGTGTTTCTTCTCTTGATTTAATGCATTGTATTTCCATGATTGATTTATTATTATGTTGTTGAATTACAAAGTGGATTTAAGTGTTTAATTGGAAGAAAGTTTTGGACAACTGATTCACCCCCCTCTTAGTTGTTTGTCCTAAGTCTAACAATTGGTATCAGAGATAAGTTCCTCTCAAAGAGCTTAACCACTTGAGGAGATCCAGGATGTCATCATATAAGAAGGATAGTCTAAGGTTTGATGGAGCCAATTACACTCTTTGGAAAAGTCTCATGTAATGCCACTTGCAATGTATGGGAATGCAGTATTGGATTATGGCTTCAAAGAAGTATGATCCCCCACAGAATGGTCCGCACACCGTAGATGAAATGAGAGATGCTAAAAACAATATAAGGGCTAAAGAAGCTCTTCTAAGTGCCTTATTTGATTTAGAACTGACAAATGTTTTTGATCTAAAAATTGCATATGAGATTTGGCAAAAATTGGAACTTCTGCATGGAGACAAGTATGTGAAATGTCCTAAGCTAAAGAGTCTAAAGGGAAAATTTGAAAACCTGAAGATGAGAGAAGATGAAAATATCACTACATTTATGCCTAGAGTAAATGAGCTTGTTTGTGGCATTATATGTGTTGGTGGAGCCTTGGATGAAGATGAGATTGTTGGAAAAGTTCTCAGATCGCTTCCTGAGTCTTACAAATACAAGGTTTCTACCATTGAAGAATTCAGAGCCCATTCAGGTGTCATAAGAGTTCAATTGGTTGGTAAATTGGCTACATTTGAATTAATTGAGTTTGGAGATGCCCCCCTAAGACTGAATCTGCATTAAAAAGCTAGTGCATCTATAAAAGGCAAACAAAAGTTTGATCTGGGAGAGAACTCTTCTAAGAAACTATCATGGTATGAGAAAGCAAGAAAAGACCTGGAAGAAGATGAAGCAGAAGCTACTCAACTTGAATCCCTTATTGCAAAAAGACTACCAAGAGGATCCAGTAAGTATGAAGGGAAATTGCCTTTTAAGTGTTTTAACTGCAATAAGATTAGTCATTTTGCCTCAAGGTGTCTGGAAAGATTTTCAAAGCCAAACCCTAACAGATCAAGGTTCCAAAAGAAATGCTACTATGTTCATAAAGGTGATGATGAAGAAGGAGTAACAGAGGATGAATCAGAGACAAGAAACAAATCCAGAAGTGATTGGGTGTTTATTACCATCAAGGAAGAAGATCCAATACCCTCTGAAATTGTCAATCACAAAATTGTTGAAAAAGCTTTGGCTACCCAAGTTGAAGAAAAGGATGATTGGGTCATTGATAGTGGATGCTCCCACCATATGACTGGTGACAAAAACAAGTTTATAGATTTGGAAAGGTATGAAGGAGGAGTGGTAAAATTTAGTGATAATTCTCCTGGCAGAATCAGAGGTAGAGGAACTATTTCTTTTGATGGAAAGAACAAAACCAGTAATGTATTGTATGTTGAAGGCCTGAAGCATAATCTTCTTAGTGTTGGACAGTTGGTGGACAAAGGCTATGATCTCTGGTTCAAAAATAGAAAATGCAAGATCTTTGAAATTTTCATAATAGAGATTGCATCTGGTAATCAAACTAAGGGCAATATCTTCCACTTGGTTGGTACTGGTAAAAGTTTCTTATTTGTTCAAATTGATCAGAGTTGGTTATGGCATAGGAGAATGTGTCATGTGAATTTTGATAATATCATCAAGATAAGCAACACTCAGGCTATGAGGGATCTTCCAAGATTGGTGAAACCTTCTAATAGCTTGTGTAAAGAATGTTAGTTAGGCAAATAGAGAAGGGTTACATTCAGAAGTAAGGAATAGTCTTCTACCGTATTATTGGACTTAGTTCATACTGATTTATGTGGTCCGGCAAGAATCAAAAGTGTACAAGGTGATAGATACTTCATGCTATTAATTGATGACTACTCCCGGATGATGTGGGTAACTTTTCTAAAGGAGAAATCAAAGGCTCTTGAGAAATTCAAGATATTCAAGGCTATGGTGGAGAATGAAACTAGATTGAGCATAAAATGTCTAAGGTCTGATAGAGGTGGAGAATTCACATCTGGTGAGTTCATAGAATTATGTGAGAAGCATGGAATAAGAAGACAATTGTCTGCTCCTAGGACTCCACAGCAGAATGGAGTAGTGGAAAGAAAAAACCGGACCATCCAAGAAGCATCTAGAACCATGATGTTGGAAGCAAATGTTCCTCAAATCTACTAGAGAGAAGCTGTAAGCACTGTAGTCTACACTCTTAATCTAGTTCAAATCAGAAGCAATATCGGTAAGACTCCTTATGAACTCTGGTTTGGCATCACTCCTACTGTGAAGTATTTCAAAGTCTTTGGTAGCAAATGTTACATTAAAAGAGATGAAGATCTAGGAAAATTTGATGCTAGAAGTGATGAAGGAATATTCTTGGGTTATTCTACTCAAAGCAAAGCATACCGGTGTTATAACAAGAGATTGAGAAAGATTATAGAAAGTACAAATGTGAAGGTTGATGAACAGATTGAAAAACCCTCAAGGTTTTATGAATATGATGAAGATGATTATAATGATATTCTAATTCAAGGAGTCCAAGCCCCTTCTAAAATTTAGATTTAGATTGATCTGGTAAATCAGGTAGAAGAGATGAGTTTGAATGAGCCTGTTCAAGAATTAGAAGTACAAGAAACTCCCAAAGTTGCCAGGTATGCAAGACTAAATCACTCTGAGGATCAGATCATAGGTGATAAAAGCAAAGGGGTACAAACAAGAAGAAGGATTGCTCAAGATTCAGAAGAGTATTGTCTGATTTCAAAAATTAAACCTAAGACAATGAATGAAGCTTGCAATGATGAAAACTGGACTAAAGCAATGGAGGAAGAGCTAATGCAAATTCAAAAAAATCACACTTGGGATCTTGTTTTAAGACCTAAAAATAAGAATGTGATTGGAACCAAATGGGTCTTCTGGAATAAACTGAATGAAGAAGGTGAAGTAGTCAGAAACAAAGCCAGATTGGTCTGCAAGGGTTACTCTCAAATAGAAGGAGTTGATTTTGAAGAAACTTTTACTCTGGTGGCAAGAATTGAAGTAGCCAGATTATTTCTTGCTTTTACTACCTTCAAGGATTTTAAAGTATATCAGATGGATGTCAAGTTTGCCTTCCTGAATGGTGGCTTGGAAGAAAAAGTATACATTGAGCAACCGGATGGATTTCAATTGTCTGATCATGGTGATATGGTTTGCAAGCTGAAGAAAGCACTGTATGGACTCAAGCAAGCCCTAAGAGCCTAGTATGAAAGATTGGATAAGCATCTTTTGAAGATTGGTTTCAACAAAGGTACTATGGATAGTAATTTGTACTTCAAAATCGATCATGAAAATATCTAGATTATTAAAGTATTCGTTGATGATATCATTTTTGGAGGAAGAGATAGTATATGAAAAACTTTTGCAAATCAAATGAAAAGTGAATTTGAGATGTCCATGCTTGGGGAAATGAATTTCTTCTTAGGTCTACAAATCATTCAAACTAAGAAAGGAATCTTCATTTCTCAGACCAAATATGTGAAAGAATTGTTGAAGAAATTTGGGATGGAAGAATCAAAACTAATGAGTACTCCCATGGCAACCAGATGTAAATTGAGCAAAGATGATGACTCTCCTAAGGATGATCAGAAAAAGTATAGGTCAATGATTGGAGGATTGTTGTATCTCAATCAAACTAGACCTGATATTATGAATGTTGTTGGTCTTGTTGATAGATTCCAAGTTGATCCTAGAGAATCTCATGTCATGGCAATTAAGAGGATTTTTAGGTATCTAAAAGGGACAGTTGAGTATGGTTTGTGGTATCCTAGAGATCATAATTTCTCTCTTCATGCATATACAGATGTGGATTGGGCAGGAGATGTGGATGACCGGAAGAGTACTAATGGTGGAGCATTCTTTTTGGGAAAGAGATTGGTTTCTTGGCTAAGCAAGAAACAAGAGGCAATATCTCTGTCCACAACCAAAGCAGAATATATTGTAGCAGCAAGCAGTTGCACTCAAGTTTTGTGGATGAAACAAATGCTAAGAGACATCAAAGTGGAGTATGAAGAACCTATCACAATCTTCTATGATAATTCAAGTGTAATAAATATATCTAAGAATCCAGTGTTGCATTCTAAGACTAAACATATATCCATCAAGTTTCACTTTTTGAGAGAGCAAGTGAACAAGAATGAAGTCAAATTGGAGTTCATACCTTCCAAGGATCAGATTGCAAATATCTTTACTAAACCTCTTCCTAAGGATTCTTTTGAGTATCTCAGGGAGAAGTTAGGGGTTATTACCCCTCCAGTTCTGAATTAAGGTGCACTGATGTGCATCAGTTCAGTGGATATCATAGTCATATCTTGTGGACTGGATTGATGATGGGGAGCTGCTACTCAAGGGGAGCATCTGGTATGATTCTGAAGTGTTGGAGTTGCAAGTATGTGCCCTTTTCCATTAATGTCAAAGAGGGGGAGAAGACATGTGAAAAACAAGTGGTTTCTGATCAAAGGGGGAGTAGTAAAGGAAGAGAAGACATGTAAATGGTTGTTGTTGATAGGGGGAGTTGTGTCAATAAGAAAAAGTTCTTGTCTTGATGGTTAAAATAGTTTTTCACATCATATGTTGCCATCAATGACAAAGGGGGAGATTGTTGCAAGTATGGGCCTAACTGGTGTTGTCATTGATATCAAAATACTCCTATTGCATTAATGATAAGGATTGGATGAGCTATTTGCTGAGGATATTGAGAAAATTAGTCCTAATCAGGAACAGAGAAGAACAGTAAAGACAGTGAGGTAAAGATCCCAGTTAAGATGAAGATCAGAGGATGCGCTTCAAAGGGTTTGTAGATATGTGTCTTGAGATGATCCAACAAAGATTTTAGAGGTCTGCATGAAGATATGAAGAAGTTGTGGCCACTTAAGTAAAACTAGTTCTGGTAGGTGTTCAGAGGTGACAAAGTGATACAGATAGGTTCGGTGAGATCCAGAAATGCAATATCCTATTTTGTAGATTTGGTGGAGTGTTTAGGAAGTCCATGTGAAGTTACAACTCAATTGGTTCATGATTCAGAGGTCTGCAAGCATCTATCCCAACATGATGATAGATTGTGTTCTTGAGGTTCTGGATGAAGGAGAGAATGATTTCAGTAGACAGTAGTAGTGTGGATATTCTTGGTGATTCAGGCAAGCTTGTGGAGGTCTTTGGATCATGTCCAGTTCATGTTGGTGGTCTGCATTGGAGTTTGAGCTCGCAATTGAAGAATAACTTCTGGATGATGATGTTCTTCCTAACTCTGGCCGACCGGATGAGTTACACATCCTGCGGATGATCTTGAAGATGTTAGTGAGGATTGGCATGTTCCTAAATGAAGATTGAAGTCTTAGATCTGTGTGGCCGATAGTGTGTTGATCCGTGTGAAGTCTTTTCATAATTAGTCATGTTGTATTTATGTAATTGCTCTATAATGTATGCTGACTTGGATGATAATTCCTAAGTTGATGTCTTGTATAAATAAAGAGTTGTTAAGTCATTTCAAATGCATCCTGTGGAGATGAGAGTGTGGTCTAGAGGAGAAGAGCAAAAGGCAAAGTAGAAGTTTTGGGCTTAAATGGAACTGACTCAAGCATGGTGAAGATGCTATTCTTCAGTTCAAGTATGTAATATTTATTATTCTGTAGACAATGTGTCTCTTGTAGGCAATGAGCCTCTTGTGAGCAGTGTGCTTAGGCAGTGAGCCCTAATTGGCATGTTCCATTTGGTTCTTTCTATTCTTCTAACAGAGAATACAATCTTGGGTTAGTCACCCTGTGGTTTTTCCCTTAACTAATTTTTCCACGTCAAAATCTTGGTGTCTCATGTGATAATGTGTTTCTGCTCTTGATTTAATGTATTGTATTTCCATGATTGATTTATTATTATGCTGCTAAATTACAAAGTGGATTTAAGTGTTTAATTGGAAGAAAGTTTTGGACAACTTAGTCACCTCCCCTCTCAGTTGTTTGTCCTGAATCTAACAATTTATACCAAATTAGAACCATACCATTTTCAATGATTGTTTAGACATTAGAAGTAAAAAGTAGGCAGCAAGTAATCATCTATTCCGTACCATTTGCCACTATGGGTAGATCCATCACTCAGCCAAGACCACACATCCACTTAATCTACTTCATTAGTAAGGTGCACCCGCCTAGGTCTAGCAAAACCTGAAGTGCAGGGAGTCATCAACCATATAGGTTAACTTTGTTTCGTTAGTTCAAAAATGTTGCAAATCTAAGCATAGAGCTTGGCATCCTCTTAGGATTTGTAATTTGCATTTTTGAGACCTACCAGTGTCATTGACCTAATATTTATTTGTGGCAAGTATCCCAATAGTCTAAAGATTACAAATTGTTGTCAAGAAAGGACTATCATAGTTAAGTGTGGTACAGTGATGCAATTTCATCTTGGTTGAGTATTGTATAAATCTCAAGCTATTTAGAATGCATGGGGTATTAGGGTGTGGTATCACTATATAGGTAACCATCAAGTGATTTCTTCAACCCAATCTTGGCTTATATAGTACCCAGTGTGAAGAGCAAGATAGTGTTGTCCAAGAACCTTGTTACGGTCACAAATGAGGGCAGTCTTAGCTATTATAACCATAGTTGGAATCCCTTATTGTTACCATAACATAGGTGACCTGAAACCATAACTCTACGAGTATGAGTTGTTTGAAAACCAAATTCCACAACCTTTGCCACCATCCTCCCTCCCTATGTCAAAATGGGAGTTTTAGAATAGGGTATGGACATCCATCAACACATAAAGTATAGAGGAATTTTGTCAGCTATTGTAGTTGCAACTGCCCTATTAGACATGTATGCAAAATGTGGAAGCATTGACAAGGCACGTGAACTATTTGACAAAATGCCTCAAAGAAATGTGGTCTCATGGACTGCAATGACTGCAGGATATGCACAAAATGGATTTGTTGAAAAGGCTTTAGAAATTTAAAAGCAAATGTAATTGGCTGGTGTAAAGCCAAATTCCACAACCTTTGCCAACATCCTCCCTTCATGTGTCAAAATGGGAGCTTTGGAATAGGGTATGGACATCCATCAATACATAAAGGATAGAGGAATTTTGTCAGATGTTGTAGTTGCACCTGCCCTGTTAGACATGTATGCAAAATGTGGAAGCATAGACAAGGCACGTGAACTGTTTGATATAATGCCTCTAAGAAATGTGGTCTCATGGACTACAATAACTGTAGGATATGCACAAAATGGATTTGTTGAAAAGGCTTTAGAAATTTTAAAGCAAATGCAATTGTCTAGTGTAAAGCCAAATTCCACAACATTTGCCAACATCCTCCCTACCTGTGTCAAAATGGGAGCTTTGGAATAGGGTATGGACATCCATTAATACATAAAGGATGGAGGAATTTTGTTAGATGTTGTAGTTGCAACTGCCCTGTTAGACATGTATGCAAAATGTGGAAGCATAGACAAGGCACGGGAACTGTTTGATAGAATACCTCAAAGAAATGTGGTCTCATGGATTGCAATGACTGTAGGTTATGCATAAAATGGATTTGTTGAAAAGGCTTTAGAAACTTTAAAGCAAATGTAATTGGCTGGTGTAAAGCCAAATTCCACAACCTTTTCCACCATCCTCCCTGCCTGTGTCAAAATGGGAGCTTTCAACCAAGCAATTTGTAGTACTTAGTGTTATGTAATAGAATTTACAGTTGATAGTTAAATTGTATAACAATTTTTTTTATGATTTTACTAACATTTATTAGAATTTTTGCATGTTTTACATCATTGGAATGACATATTAGCTGTAAGTTTTTTGAAATTTTATTATGGTATGTGCACTTTGATATGATGTAATATGATTATGGTTTCATTTCATATGTTGTAATAATAGATGTATAACAGAAAAATAAATTTTTGCAGGAAATAAATAATAACTTTTCATTTTAAATATTTTTTTTGCAGAACACAGGTCTTCCAGAAGATCAAGATGATCCTCCTAATAGAGATCTAGATTATGTTGGTTCTAGTTCTGGTACAAATCACATGATAGAGGATGATGATGACGTAGATATAGAAGACACTGAGGCTGATGATAATGATGATTACGATGATGATGGTGATGATGATGATGATCATGATGGTGATGATGACAATGATCATGATGGTGATGATGATGATGAGGAAGTTTCTCATAGTAGCCAGTGACATTCATGATCATATAGACTGCATCATGAATCATTATTAATATATTGTTATGATGCCTCTTTTCATAGTCACTAGCTATCATATGTATCATTTTCACGGCCTGCAGTGCCATATTAATGAGTTGTATCATAAATTTATGTATCATTTTTACTTATATCATTTGTCCATGTATCATTTAGACATGTTATTGATCTACTGGCATATTTGACTTTCACTTGTTTTAGTTATATATGATGATGATCTTATCCGTATTGACTTGTCAATTTATATATATTGAAAGTGGTCAATGATTTTTGGATGGATATTTATTACGTATAATGATTTTAATTTACTACTCAGAATGGATGTTGTCAAATTCAATTAAATTATAGATATTTGACTCACTTGTTTTAATTATAGATGATGATCATGTTATAATAATTATCTTTTTATTTAATCATGATTTAAATAATTAAATTACTTAGTTTATAACCATATGAGTTATTTAAGAGGCATGATATATTTAACTAATTAAATTGAAATAAAACATATTAAATTAATAAATGTAATCAAAACAATAAGCATTTTTAGAAGCAACAAAAGACACAAAAATGGAAGCAAAATTGCAAGCAACAAGTGACATTATATTAGAAGAAAAATTGGAAGCAAAACTGGAAGCAAAATTGGAAGCACAACCAGATGCAAAATTAGAAGCCAAACTAGAACTAAGACTGGAAGCAAAACCGGAAGCAAAATGGGAAGAAAAAGGGGAAGCAAAACTAGAAGCAAAACTGGAAGCAAACCTGGAAGTAAAATTGGAAGCAAAACTGGAAGCAAACCTGGAAGCAAAATCGGAAGTAAAACCATAAGCAAAACTAGAAGCGAAACTGGAAGCAAAACTGGAAACAAAACTAGAAGCAAAACCAAAAGCAAAACTGGAAACAAAATTGGAAGCAAACCTAGAAGCAAAACTAGAAGCAAAACCTGAAGCAAGACTCGAAGCAAAAGCAGAAGCCAACCTGGAAGCAAAACTGGAAGCAAAACTAGAAGCAAAACCAGAAGCAAACTTGGAAGCAACACAAGAAGCAAACCTAGAATCAAAATTGGAAGTGAAACTAGAAGCAACAAAATCTGGCGGTAAATCTAGCATTAATCCTAGCACAAAATTTTGGCACTAAACCTGGCGCCAAAGTGAAATGTAGCTTGGCACCAAGTTTTGCTCCGACATTTGGCTCCAATTCATGAACCTAAATGTACTAAAATTTGGCGCTATTTTAGGCACTAATTGCCTATTTTGTTGTAGTGAGGATACCCAAAAGGATACTGTAGAGGAAGCCAAAGTGTCATCGCAAAAGAGGAAGAATCCCCCAAGTTTGTAGGCCTGCAAGACCACAAAGTTAGGAACCGCAACCTGTAAAGGAACACTTGTTAGAGAATCCAAAATCAAATCAAATCAATCTGTAACCACCATCAATAAATTAGTTCATAAACACTAAGGGGGTCTAGTGATGAGACATGATGAGGGAGGAAATCAAGCGAGATATATGGCCCCCCTTGTTTTTTCTTGCTTAGTCCAAAAAGTAGAAACAAGGAGATATCTACACATGTCAATTTTGTGGGAAACTTGATGATAAATGCATTGTGAGGGTTGTTTAAAGAGACAACACCCAAAAAACACACATTTGGTAAGGTGGAGAGTGGAACCAGGATTCTTATGCAACAAACGGTGTGAAAAATCTGAGTTCAATAGCTCAAGATAAATGCTCAAGAGTGAAACTTGTCAAATTTTTTAATTTTTGCACCTAAATAGTGATAGGATTTCTCATCTCCTTTACTATATGTAAATGGAGTCATCACTTTTCACTATTCATTTATTACTTGTCATTGTGTAAAGGAGTGAAGGAGAAGGAAGAGGAGATCGATGGTGCCGACCTGACGTCTATACCAGCTTCTGCGACTGGAGATGCTCCGAGCATGAGTGGCAGAGAGATGACTTGAGGTTGAGGTAGGTCCCTAATCCTTGCATTCTTCATTTGTTAGATTTTTGTCATTTTCTGTGCCTTTCAAGTGAGAATGGACAAGGGTTCCAATCAAGGGCACCTGAGTCCACCCAGGGTGCCCAAGTCCACCTGGGGCACCCAAAACTAGAAAGGACAAGGGCCCCAGGGACCGAGCATTGTTCTGTAGTTTGATCATGAAGTTACATTTTGTTGTGTAGAAACTGATTGAATCTCTACCTATTTGTGTCATGTAGGTTGTTCTAGGGATGTGAGAGCACACAGGTGGTCACCTGATGTTGCTTCTATGCGATCACATTACTACCATGACGACTGTAGAGAGGAGCTATTTAGAGTCAGTAGGGCTCTAGTGGGTCTTCGATATGCCCATGATTAGATTCCATGCTAGCATGTTGATGGCATTGATGGAGAGATGGAATGTAGATATGTCGACATTTCATGTACCTATAGGAGAGATGACCATTACACTAGAGGATGTCTTTTGGATCCTTCGATTGCCCATATGAGGAGAGATAGTGAGGATCATAGACCATCACTCATCAGAGTACACTCAACAGAGTCAGATGTATTATCTAACCTGCACAATCTCTTGAGCAGAGCATGGGCACATTCAGCTTCACTTGTTAGAGTAGGGGTGCACTAAAATTCCACTGATTCAATAGATTATGATTGTCATGATAGAACTAGCAGTTGCCCCTGATGGTCGAGGCACTCACCTTCACGAGGCCTTATTCACATGATTAGGATGATGGAGGAGCACATGATAGTGTACACATGGGGGCGTAGTATGCTTGCGCACCTCTACCATGAGTTAGACCAGTATGTCCACTATGAGTCTCATAGCCTGATGTGCTACACACTGGTATAGGTCTGGGCCTTTGAGCATATCATTTGTATGCAACCTATAGGTTTTCCTATAGAGCCAGTTTTGTCTTATCCATGGGTCCACACCTATCCACTTATCAAGTACTGGAGACACGATGATCTATTATATTGGAGGGTTATATTTGATAGATTACGAGCCAATGATATCATCTGGAGGCCATATCACAGCTGCATAGCATGGCCATATGAGTGGAGTCAGCTAGCAAGGATGCAGAGGGTTCAACTGATGGCCAATCACCTCAATCATGTTATCTCATGCTTTTATTTTGATCAGGTAGCCTGATAGTTTGAATACCGACAGTATGTTCCCATGATGTGTCCGAGCTATCCACGTTTTGTACGTAGCGCATTTAGGGCAAATAGCGCCTAAGGGTTGACAATAGTAGATGTGACAGTTAGTCATGATGATGATCCAAAGGATATAGAGCTGATATCTAATGCAAATGACATTGAAGTGACCCGAGCGTATCAAACCTAGTGGTGGACAGCATGACTTGCTCCTATCTATCCACCCGGTCACCATACAGGCGATCCCCAGCCTTGGGCCGGTTAGGGGATAGACACAGAGATGGAGGATGGCATCTATGATTTGGCTAGCCATTATTACTTAGATGATGATGAGGAGGATGAGGATGACAATGAGGGAGAGGTCAAATCATGGTACATCTTCAGGGTGAGACCATGATGAGACTAGTAGGAGCTAGACATTGATGAGGAGAGTGATTCCCAGTCTCAATCAAGTGCTCGAGTTCCAACATCTGCGGATGTGAGGAGATCAAGTTGACGTGAGGAGGGAGAGTCTAGTAGGTGCATGCCCCCACCTTCAGCATCGACCGTAGAGCTTGTCACACCATCACCTATCTGAGATCCATCTTAGTGAGATGGAGATCCTGGTAGGATGCTTTATGTATTTAGATACAATTGTTTGATTGGTTATGATGTCTATATGAGGTACTGATACCTATTTTATTTCTATTTTGGAGTTGGGATAGACACATGGCATGACTTTGTGAGTCATGTCATAGTAGAGATAGTACCATCTGTTGTGACCCAGCAGTGAGTGCAGATGGGGTATTCGCCATAGCCATTGTAGGGTGATATGCAGAGACCTTCATGCCATTTGTCTAATACCGATTGTTAGTAGAGGCAATTCTAGATCAATCTATTCAAAGAGCCGAGTGTGTTGAGGCAGAGCTCCAAGTGCTATGAGAGTAGATTGCAACAACATCTGCACCTAAGAGAGACCTTGTCACCGGTGAGACCTCATTGACAGAGTTATGCGAGATGAGAGTGGATAGGGATAGGATCTAGGTAGAGCTAGAGAGCTATCTCGAAAAGAGACTACTATCATTAGATATACCAAGATACACGTGATGAGGTGCTAGGATTGAGAGGAGAGATAAAGGGGTTACGAGCATATAGTGCCTCTAGGAGTCACTCGCGATCCATGGCCACATATGGTCAACCCTCCATCACACGTACACCATGAGGTTTCAAGGTTATAGGCGACATGTGTTCATTTATGTGATGTATATAGTTTGTACTACAACATCCCATTTTGCTATATAGGATAGTCGACCTGAATGTATATTTGAAAATGATGATATATATATATGATGTTCTCTTGTTATTGTTTCTAGCTGTTGTGTAATCTATCATATGTGATTTATGTAAAATGCAACTAGTGATAAATGTTAAATGCTTATGTGGAAATATTATTAATGCTAATGTGATACTAAACAATTCTTTGCAAAACATGTAGTAAAAGCACAATGACTAATGAATTTCACACATAACCAATATTCTACACTTGAATTAGTTAATACAGTGGTGATCTTTCAATAAAACATGTTTAATCAAGATACAATAATGATTAACTGAAAAAGATTCTATGTTAAATGGATTAAGACAAAATAATCATATCTTGTCAAAATTGAAGCTAAACTAACTAATAATTTTGCTCTAAAGTAACATCTAACATAAAATCTTAAGCATAAAACTTCTTGAGGTGTGCTACATTAATGGGTTCTTTAAGTGGTGTACCTTGTTCATCAGCTAACTTATATGCTCCTGATCCAAAGGCTTCAGTAATAGCATAGGGTCTGAGCTAGTTAGGGATGAATTTACCTTTTTCTCTAGGAGGTGTGCATTTACATTGCATTGATTCTCATAAAGTACCAAATCTCCAATGTTGAATGAGTGGTGTATAACGTGTTCATTGTACGATAGTTGTATACTTTTCTAATGGGCCTTAAGATGTTCGAGAGCGTTAATACATTGTTCATCCAACATCTCAAGTTGTTGTAATCTCTTTTCTCTTTCCATGTCATCATCTATAGCATCTCTCAAGGAGACTCTTAATGAAGGGATTTTGAGTTCTAAGGGCATTACCGCGTTAGCGCCATAAACAAGATTTTACAGGGTGGTCCTAGTAGCCATACAAATGCTTGTTCTATAGGTCCATAATGCATAGGACAATTGAGTATGCCAGTCTTTCTGATGCTTGTTAACAATTTTTTGTAGGATTTGTCCTATAACCTTGTTTGAAGCTTCTACTTGGCCATTTGATTGAGGGTAATAACGCGTAGAGAAGTGATGTTGATTATGATATTTTTGAATGGTGTACCATTGTCAAAAATGAAGGAGGAAGGTATGCCAAATTGAGAGATAATGTTATCTTGTATGAATCAACAAATTACTTTAGCCGTCATAGATCGTAAAGGGACAACTTTGACCCACTTCGTAAAGTAATCAGTAGCAGTGATTATAAAAGTGTGTCCTTGAGAAGAAGGTGGGGATATTTTACCAATTAGAACCAAGCCCCAAATAGAAAATGGCCAAGGTGAGACATGGGCACAAAGTTCTTGGTCAGGTGCTCAGATTAAGTGTTGATGTTGTTGACATTGCGAATACTTTTTGACATAAGTGTTCAGGAATCTTGTTCCACGTACTACCAATAATATCCCATATGTATTAGTTTTTGTACCAGTGATTTGCCTCCAAAATGCCCTCCATAGGCACCGGAGTGAGATTCTTCTAAAGCTATTAGAATCTCTAAATTACTTAAGCATCTAAGCAAAACACCATTATAGCTTCGTCTATACAAAACGTTTGATAATATGATATAATGTGTTGCAATCTTACATAAGTGGATTCAGGCATTCTTAGATGTTAAATTAGGAATAGTTCCATTACGTAAATAATTGAATATATAGGAGAACCATTCATCTTCATTTATATTACCGCATAGTTCTGAATTCACAATTATAGAATCATCTACAACTGGTGTTTTGAGATTATGGATAATAAAGATAAATTCATCAAGAGAATCATCAGGGGATATAAGAGAAGCTGTGCTTGCCATTGCAATTGCATGTTGATTGTCTTTTCTGGGAATAGTATCTATTGAAAATGATATGAATAGTTTTAATAGAGAGCCAGATCATAATATTAAGATAATTTGCCCTATTTAGCTTGATATGATCCATTTATTTGTCGCATTATAAGCTGTGAATCACCATATATAGTGAGGTTTTTGATGTTTAAAGCCAAAGTGACACAAAGTCCAGTGATGAGGGTTTCGTACTTAGCAATATTGTTCATGCATGAAAAGTTGAGACAATAAGACATAGAGATCGACTTACCTGAAGGGGGTACCAATATGATACCAACACTGGAGCTAGTTCGACATCTTGATCCATCAAAGTACAATTCCCATTCATCTTCTTTATTAATGGCTAAGATTTGGTCATCAAGAAATGTATCCTCACTTTGTATAGTAAAAGAAGAGGGTGCTTCAGCTAAATGGTCAGCTAATGCTTGTCCTTTGATTGCCTTCTAAGAAATAAACTTAAGATCAAATTCAGTTAACAACATAGCCCATTTAGCAAGACACCCTGACAAATCAGTTTTAGTGAAAAGATGTTTCAAAGGGTCAAATTTCACCATGACATGTATTTCAACGTTTAAAATGTAGTGTCTAATCTTATGTGTTGCAAACACTAAAGCTAAACAATTCTTCTCAATAATAGTGTATCGCACTTCATAATCGAGCAAGATTTTGCTGATAAAATATACAACGTATTCTTTGCCTTCAGTATTATATTGTGATAACAAAGCTACCAGAGCATGATTAGATGCTGAGGTGTAAAGGATAAAAGGCTTTCCAGACACAGCAGGCTATAAAACAAGAGGTTTGGCAAGATAACTTGTTAAGTCCTCAAAAGCCTTCTGACAATCTAAATTCTATTGAAATTTCAAATCCTTCTTCAGTAGTTGAGTAAAAGGGTGAGTCCTATCTACGAGTTGTGAAACAAATCGGTGAATGGCCTGTATCTTCCCTTGCAAACTACAAAGTTGAGATACATTCTTAGGTGTTAGCATGTTAACAATCACATCAATCTTTTTTGTATCTACTTCACTACCACAATTTGAAACTATAAACCCCAATAGTTTGCCACTGTCTACACCAAATACACATTTATGGGGATTTAATTGCATGTTATACTTCTTTATTCATTCAAAAATCTATTGGAGGTTCATGGCATGATCTCAACAATGAATAGACTTCACTAAGATGTCATCGACACAATCCTCTATGATATTGTGCATATAGTCATGAAATATAAGGGTTATGGCACGTTGGTAGGTAGCTCCTGCATTCCTAAGTCCAAATCGCATGACCACCCAACAAAACATTCCTCAAGGTATTATAAAATCTATTTTATATTGATCTTGGGGGTTTAACAAAATTTGATTATATCTTGAAAATCCATCCATGAAAGAAAGTAGTTCATGGCCTGGGCTATAGAATCAACAATCATATCAATGTTTGGGAGTGAAAAATCATCTTTTAAAGATGCCAGATTCAAATCTCTAAAGTCAGTGCACATTCAAAGGCGACCATTAGGTTTGGCGACAACAACGACATTCAAAATCCATGGTGAATAGTCAATAGAGTGGATAAAACTAGCTTGCAAGAGCTTTTCTATCTCAGCTTTTACAAGTAATGCAACTTTAGGATTCATTTTATGAATCTTTTGTTTAAATGGCTTAGCATCTAGTTTCAGGATGATATTTTGTGTCACAATATGAGGATCAATACCAGGCATATCTGAATAATTCCAAGCAAATAATTTAGAAAATTCATGTAATAACTTGGTCATTTCTTCTTTCTCTTCTGTAGTCAAACAATCACCAATAGGAATAACTTTTTCAGTGTTATCTTTCTCCATTAAGACATCAATAGTCTTTCCATTAAGTAGAGTATTGTGGTTTGGGAGATCAAGTGATTGTGGCAACTCTTCAGTTTGATCTTCAGATATCAAAGCATTACTTATCATGCTAGCAGATTTTCCAAAATATGCATCATTAATCAGATAATAAGGCAATCCATGTTTATGATGGTAACGGGGAATATTGCCATAAGCACCCAAGAATTCAATTATCGCTTCATCTGTCAAAAATACATCTAAAGGAATTTCTCTTGGAGGACAATTGGTGTCAATCATCTTAGGGAAGATCAAATTGAGCGTCGATATTGTATTCACATTAATATTAGGACACTGACGGGCTTTAGATTCCCTAAAAGGGTTATATCCAATACCACTTGAGTAATTTCATGAGGTAGATTCTATAGGGACTTTAATTCCTTGTTGATTAATACCATAACCCATACCTACATAGTCACAGTTCTTATAAAGGATCTAAAATCCTTGACCATAAAGAGAAGCCATTTCTTTGGAAGAAGGTGGGGCTTCATCTGTTTCATAATCTGTAGTATAATTAAGAGTATTATCTAAATTTGTAACCAAAGAGACTTTGGGTTTTATGGTCAAACTTTGAGATAGTATCGATGCAACCTTTGATGTTTCAAGAATGAGTTCATTAATCTTATATTCACCCATGGAAGGAGATGTAAAGTCTAATGAACCCCAATTGTCACCAAGAAATGCATTCGATTGTTTGGAATCTAGCACAACAATATTTGTGGTAGGAGGAGTTGATGATTCAACTTTCAAATTGCTTAAAATTTTGTGTTGAACAACTTGCTTTTGTGATTCAATTTGTAAACAAAGATTAGGTTTAGGATTAGCATGAATGGTATGAATCTTATCTTTATGAATAAATTTGATCAAATGATGAAGGGTAGAAGGGACTGCCCCCAATGCATGAATCCAGGGTCTACCCAAAATCATGTTGTAAGATAAAGAACAAGGCAAGACATGCATCAAGGTAGGCAAAGTTACAGGCCCAACTTGTATAGGTAGAGTTATAGTGCCTACAAATTGTCTTCCAACATTATCAAAGCCACGGATACTTATCTTATTTGGTTTAATCAAAGATGTATCAACTTTAATCTTATGTAATAAGATGATGCTACAAACATTCAGAGCTGACCCATTATCAATCATAACTCGTTTAATCAGGGTTAAAGCAAGAAGTTGAGTATACATTTCATGGAAGTCCTCCGCAGATGAAAAATGTTGCTTGGAATGGGTACCCATTTTGAAAAAAACTAGTACCCATTTAGGATCGGGCTCCCAAAGCAAAACAGGTACCCATTATGAAACGGGTACCCGTTTTCAAAAAGTTTATTTTTTACATGCCTATGGCTATTTTTTTATTATTTAGAAATGGGTACCTGTTATTTTTTAAAAAGGTACTCGTTTCTAAAATTTTGAAATTTCAAACCCACCAATTTGCATTGGTTTTAGGCTTGGAAACCCAAGCCTTAGCTTTGGACCTGCTAGTAGGAGACCATGAAAACAGCAAGAGAAAAAACTATTTTCACCACTATGCCTGACGACTTTTTTTTTTTCAGAAAATTTTAACGAAATTAAAACCCATTATAGATTTGAAAGTCTAGTTTTCAAATATGTAATTTTTTCTACTATTGAACATAATTTTGTATTTATTATTTATTTTCCAAACAAACTAACTCATAAACTTGAAATAACATAGGTTACTATTTTTTTAATAACTTTTGATTTTAAAAGTTTCTTGAAAAAAAATTTATGTCTGACCAAACTAGACATCATTCTCTACATGATGAATTTTTTTTTAGTGAATTGATTAGCTTAGCTCAAATTATGTTGGCCGTACATGAGGGGTTTTAAAAAACACTAATTAGGGCCATTAAAAAATTAATAAAAAAAATATTTATCAAAAAATTCAAAAAAATATCTTGACCAAAATTCAACATCTTGAGAATCTTTCCACAAAAGGAATTAGAAAAATACATTAATTTAGGTCAAATTATGTTGGTCGTACACATGCATGCTTTTGTAAAAAACAGGGGACTTTTAAAAAGCCACTTTTTGTACATCCAATAAAAAACCAACTTGCATCATTTGGGTATTAGAAAAAAATACATATTTGAAAACTAGAAACAAAATCCTAGATTTTTTATTTTTACATCATCTTAGTATTTTATGTGCAAGTGCTTCAAATTGTCACTCCAAGTATGACAAAATTTGAAAAATAGGAAAAGCACTTCCACTTTTTGGCCAAAAAGTGAACTCATCTTCTTGCACTTACCCATCAATTTCTTGTTTATTGTAATGAAAATTATCAAAGGATCATGCTAATTTTGAACTTCAAGAGATGGCAACTTATGTTGTTGAAACAAAATATATGTTTTTGTCACATGCATACAATCCAAAAGAGCTGCTATATCATTAGGTTTAACAGTGGGTGGCACAATCACCTTTTGTAAACCTTCTTGGAGCATTCCATGGTATGTGGGTGAAGTTTGAATAAGTTCCCAAAGAGATATCTTAGCAGGAGCAACACGAGGCTGCTCAACAAGATCATAATCTTGACCAACTTTATGTGTTAAATGAGGTGCTTGAGGAAGCATCAGTTGAGAAGCTGGTAAAGATATCGGAATGCTCGATTGTTGTTTATTTTGTTTGTTATTCTGAGTATTGTATGTATGAGAAACCATAGTAGAACTAGGTTGTTGTGAAGTTGGATGTGATATCTATTTAGCATAGTTGTAAATGTAATCAGGAGAATGAGGAGAAGGTGAAGGACCTCTAATAGTGAACATTGGTTTAAAAGGAGGTTGAACTACATTCAAACACAAAGTGACCACTATTTTTAGTTTCACAGGTTCTTCTCTAGCTTTAGGAACATAAATTGCATTTACAAATCTTTGAAACAATGATGGTTTAAGAGTCATAGTGGATTGTTGAATTGAGAGAAAGTCATCCAGGGCTTCATCTAGCATATTAAAGTCATCACAACTAAATGGTTCATCATACACATGAAAGCCTTGTAAAAACTAATCCAACATTTTAACATGCTCAAATTCACCCAAGACTTGAATGTAAACTGCTATAACATAAACTTTGTGAAAAGGAAATAAAATAACATTATGCAACACATAAAGTTGTAATTTTTGAATTCTTTTCAATGAAAGGATAAGAGAATCATTCAAAATTTAAAGCATGCACTTTCATGAAAGAGAGTTTGCAATCTAAAGGTGTTTTAGGATAGCAAACTAAATCAGGTCTGAGTTGTGAAAAGATGAATTTCTTTAGAGCGTGGGTTCACCAGAATGTTTAGTGGTGAAAATGTGGAAGCAAGATGGATGATACAAGTCCCACACTTTCACATACACTAAGACATTAGGGAAGCAAGGGACAAGTTTACGGATAAACTACAGATCTCCAATGTTCCCTTTTCCTATTTATTGTGTCTATGTGATTGCTTGAATCATGTTTTACAAGCTAGTTTTTCTCTCTAACCTTGAAGCCCTAATTTGCATATCAGACTATAATAACTCAATTTTCTAATGTAGATATTGATGAAGTAACCATAGAAATATGGAGTAAACGGTTTAGAGACAGTGTACCTAGAAATTGAGGAGCAGTTAGACTAGGGTGCTAGTCCCTGTGTCCCAAAAATTTCCTAATGTCAGGATCTTCTACACTAGTTGCTTCACAATCTTCAAAGGTTCCTGAATCCCAAAAAAATCACCCGGTTAGACTAGGGTGCTAGTCCCATTGTCTCAAAACTCTGGGAATCCCAAAATTCAAAGTCCATCATGACTATGTTTACAACATGAACCTTCTTGCAACTCATTTCTGTCAGATCTCAACAAATACAGCCTACACATGCCAAAGGAGGAGAAAAATGGTTGTAGATATATAGGAGCTTGCCTTAGTCAAGCCCCATTTTAGTGTTCCCACCTCAACAATAGCTAGAGATAAAGATTTGCAGATGTGTGTGCAAACCCTAGCAAAGTGTATGCAGAAATATCAAACCCTAGATGTTTTAATCAAGGGAAGATCAACAACTTGTATCAACTCAATGAATACAACACAACTTCACCTTAGGGAGATGAAAGTAATGAAGACTTGCATGAACAAGAAGGCGAATCAATAATGTCCACGAAGGATCTCCAATCTCAATGTTGAAGGCGTCAACCCTTCTCTCAATCATGCAAAAGGTAAACCCTAGGAAGAGAAAGATAGTCTCAAGATCTTGATTCCTAATCTCCATCCATTATCTCCATGATAGCAAATTCAAATGACTTTGAGATATTCAACAAATTATTGATCTTCAATGGCAATTTTGGTAGAGTTTTGGTATCAAGTTTGCATAAAGATTGTGTGTGTTGAAATGATTTTTAAATGTCTCTTTATATCCAACCTTAGGAATTTCAAATTTCTAAATAAGATGTCGACATCACGTGAAAATCAAAAATTTGAAAGTGGAATCCCAGAATGCACAACAAGAGCCGACATCCCTCATAAATTCAAGACCCTGGGAAACAAGGCAAGACAAGGGCAATAGTGTCCAAGTCCAAGCCCTGATTTCCCACGCAGGACTACTTCAAGGAGGTTAGGGGACCCCAAATCCAAGTTTGCTTTTCCCATTCAGTCTTCAATTATTCCAAAATGCAAGATTCTTCTAGTTAGACCTAGGTTAGTCGGGTTTCGAAAAGGTCTATAAAAACTAGGTTGAAAGGTCACCAAAAGGAAGGAGCTATACCATGAGGAAATTGTTCCATTCCATACAAGAGGATAATTTCTGACATAAGAAGTCCCAACTGGGACTAGGGCACTTGGCCGCCCTAGACCTTTAACCCACAAACTCTGGGGAGTGCCAAATATAGTTGACTTAGTCCAATCCTAAGTTGATTCTATTAGGTTTATTTATCAGGATTGAGATTTCATCATTTTAAGCTCAAAAGGGTGTTAAAATAGGTCCACCCGAGTACTAAACTAAGTGTAAAATGCTAGTATGCACATTTTACGATGTTACAACTAGTACCTAGATGAAACTCTTCCAATAATCTCCTAAGCCACATTGATTCTTTTGTAACCACTTTTACAGTCAACCTTTGATTAAAGAGTGAGAGAAGGTAGCTTGTATAAGTATTACTCCAACCATTTGATAGCCATTGAACCATATTTTGAAGGCATATCCTAAAGTAGATTTTCCTATTAATAGGATCACCCATGTAGTCAAAAACACAATAATTAAATAAAGTTGATTCTTGGTTCAAGAATAATAAAGACCATAATTAATTATATCTTTAATATACAATTTTCATTTTCCAAAGATTATGGAATATTCCACAGAAATCGAGACGTAATACCAATTGTACAATTAATATCTAGTCTAAATATAGTCAGATAAATCAAGTTATCACAAGGAAAGTTTGGTCTTTTTATATATGATATATTTATGATTTGATTACATGCCATACTTAATAGGTATAACAACTAGTTTGATCATATTATATTTCTTAAGTGCACTCTTTTTTGAGATACTTGTAATTGATTGTGGAATATTTCCAATACAATAGAGCTATAATGATATGACAATACTTAAAAAATGATGATAATTTGTCAATCTGTATCAAGGAGGTCATTAAGGTATACAATTTTTACAATAAAATCTACTTATAAATTCCCATGTTTATTCAAAGAGAAAAAATCATTCTACTAAAAATATAGTAATGGGTGAGCTATACTTTTTAGGTTTGCTCCCTACATATATTCTTAGGATGACAACCACCCATTATAAGTAGGTGTGTTATATCTAAGAACTTAAAAACTGTATAATTGAGGATAATTATATGATTACTAATGTTTTAAATATTTCCTATTTAAGGATTTAACAAATAGTAAACTCTTCAAATTTGTTAGTATAAATATCTTGAAATTTCTTGTGGCCATTACATAAGATGACACCATTTAGTTATAAGTTAAGGGCCAAAATTGAATAATAATACTCCATTTTTTGACTTATCCTCATTGATTTACTAATTTAGTTATAGCATTAACAACCATATAAGAAAGAGTCTCCTAATAATGGGCTAGAACGGTAAACTGAACTCTTAATTGGCAATTATGGTCAGAGCGTGCGAAAGGGACTGGAGAGGTATGCGAAATGTCAGCCTCCACTTATTGTTTGTGATGGTTGGGGGGATACATGGCATCTTTATTTCGATGCTGGAGATGGGCCTTGGTATTGCATTCTTTCCTCTTGGGGTGTGGCTGCATAGAAACATGGAAGATGTATAGGATATTCTAGAGATTTCAAAGGAGGGGAAAGGTAAAAAGGTGATGAGTGGTGGCTCTGGGTGGATTAGGAGGAAGAGGGGAGCTATCTCAATGGTGGGGAGTAAACCGGTGAAGGGAGAGAGGAAGAAAAGGAAGTATGTAGGGAGCAAATGGCTAAGGAAGATCTCAGGGAGCAAGCAATGGCAGGTTTCATTAATGGGCTGGAGGCAGAGATCAAAAACCCAATTCTCCATGAGTGGTTAAGATGGATCCTACAAGTGGCAAAGGAAGTAAATGGGAAGGAGGGGGAGCATGTTCCCAAGGTGATGGTGAGTTTTTTGTTGGATCTAGGGAGTACTCGAGGATGGTGGAATGTTTTTGGAGCCATGCAGTCTCTCATGGTGGCCTCCATGCTCTCCACTACCATAATGCCCATTTTAGTGCATGAATATCTGATTAAGATCACCAAACAAAATGATTAAATTGTGTAAAAATTGGTGGAGCATATGCATGATGTGGGGGTGCAGGAGTTGGAAATTCGCAGGGTGGTGGATGATATTACTAGGAAGATGGTGGTGGTGGTTCCTGTTCATGATTGTCCTTCGTGCTCGTGTGCCTGTGACTCAAACAATGACAAAGTTGAAGTTTTTAGTGAAGATGATAGCAAAGGTACTCTGTAATTCTAGTATGTATTTTGTATGCAGTGTTATGGGGTTGGATGGTTTAGTTTTTTGATGTCAGTATTTTGTTGCAATCTGTATATGCTAAAGCTTAGGATAGGGTAGTGATTATGGTAGTTAGTTTGGGTTGGTGGTTTAATGGTTGCTAGCAATATGGGTATGTGATGATTATTGCTGATACACTTGGCCTTTGACCTCTTTTTGATAGGTTACTGGACTCGAAAACCAAGTTAATATAATAAAAAACAACCATATAAGAAAGAGTATATAAGTATAGCTTTTGTAAGGGAGTGGGACCTTTTTCCCTATTTATAATATAAGAAATAACCATATAAGAAAGAGTATATTTTATTTCTAAGTAAATCCTCTAATATAATATAATTAACCTCAATATTGTTTCATAGGCTGGGTCACTTGTAAAAATAAAGATCATTTCTATCGATAAAAGACATGACAATTATAGCTTGTAGTACATAATTTGAACCAATAACACATAAAATTATAATTATTTACAAATTATATTAACATTGGTACAAATGCATGTTGATAACTAAGAGGGGGGTGAATCAGTTATCTTAATTATTTTAACTTTCTGCCCTTCTCAATAATTAGTGCAGCATCAAATCATATAAGTAAACATAACCATGAAAGTAGAAATAAGATCAATACACATGAAACAATAATTTTGACGTGGAAAACCATGTTAGGGGAAAAACCACGGGGTGACTAACCCAAGATTGTATTCTCTGTTAAAAGAATAAGATTGTACAAAATGGCACTTGCCAATTAGGGCTCACTTCCCGAGCACACTGCTCACAAGAGGCTCACTGCCTACAAGAGACTCACTGTCTACAATATATAAAATAACAAGATATTTGAACTGATGAGAAGCATCCACACATGCTGAGGTTCAGTTCTCGTTAGGCTCAATACACTAATTTGCTGCACTTCATTCTTCCTCTTCTTTGGGACTGCTGTCCAGTCACATTCTAGACCTGTGTTACTGCTTCCAAATGATTCTCTACTTTTCTTCATACACCACTTCACACCACACTCTCCTTCACATCCAAATCTATCTGGTATATATATCCACACCAATGATTTCAACACCTTTCTAGTCGGCATCCAGAATAGTCAATATTTTCCCAAACTCTGATCTGTCGGCTAAATCCTTGCTTACAAGTGATGTGTATCAAGGAGATGCTTATAGAATTCATCAATCATGTCAGCCAATCATGAATGATACCATAAGAAACTTCATCACCATCAATATCTCATTTGAATTAAAGTCTGATGCTCTGCCGGTCAGTTCTTCCACAGTCTATTCTGCCAAACAGTGACTCAATACTTAGATGCTCATATCTCTTTACTCTTTCATCACCAGAGGCTCAATCTCTGGAATGTATCAGTCAAGGTACACCTCTTGACTTCCCCAAGTCCGCACTTTACTAAGATACTTCTTCTAAGAGATCCGGACCTATCTGTCGGACCTTGCCACATGCTCTGTTCTTGCTTACCGGACCACAAAACTCTTCAATCTGACTTTCGGTACAGGCACACCATGTCCTGTGGATGGGTGGGATGAACTTTGTTGTCATCAATGACAACACTCATGAAGCTACACTATGTCTCTTTCCAACAATGCAAGCATGGCATGAGTGACATCAAATTCAACAATAGTGTGCCACATTTTAAGGGTGAAATTTTAGTGGCAAATATAAATACAATTGAACATTAATACAATAATTTGGTTTAAAAATATATGTATCACTCTCCAATTTATCATGTAAAAAATTTATTAGAGTACAAATAACTCAAATAATCATTTTTACATGTTATGTGCCCCAATCATTATATGATTTCTCAGTTGGTGTTTATGGTAAATTTAACTAAACTTTACAATGCATGAGATTGAAAAGTTACTAAAAATAGTAAATGAAGTGCCCTCTTTGAAAATCAAAGAGTCATTCTTCATGAGGGTGACATGTGTTGTTGGAAATAGAAACAACCTATTGAATAAGAACAAAAACCTTAGAAATTGAAATTTTCTATTGGAGATTGATTATTTTAATAATACCACTTGTCAAAGTCATAATGTATTAATCATAGCTCAGATTCCAAAGACTTGGGACATGTGTTGGAAAGCCTAGGTTGTGACATGGTTTTGATGTTCCGAAATCTTTCTCTATCATCATTTAGGGGCATTGAAGCATAAAATTATATTATATAAGATGTTATCAAAGGTGATTGATGAAAGACTCAAAACAAATCCCCTAAAGATAATTTCCAATTTAGAATTGGAATTCATTTTAAGGAGGACTAATCATAGATAAAATCATAGTTGTTTAAGAACCAATTATCTAATTAAATATATTGGAAATAAATACTTGAGATTACTACGACTATACATGATTTGATTGATAATATTAATAGTCTTCTTTTAAAATTTAGATAGATGATGAACATCATCATCAAATATTGGAGAAGTAGATTTCATCTATTAATTTTATTAATGTCAATCTTGGATTTCTATAGGGTATTTAGGAATTTATGCTTACTCTAATCCAAGATTTCCATAGGTTGTCTTGTTATTTTGTAATGGAAATGTTTGATGGAAAAGGGAGACTTAGCTTAAAAGGTTGAACTAGGCAAAACCCTCTTCTATCGACATTGGACCACAAACTAAGTTTGGCTTCTACCTTCGAAGGAGATCCAAACTATAGGGGTTTTGTCCCTTTGTTGTATAGAGGAGTTTCAACCAAATTCAACTAACCAAACTAGGGTAAGACATGAAACCCTAATTGAACAAGATTAACCAATAAATGAATGTCAAAAATAGATAAAGGAATTCTAAAATGACAGCAGAGATTAGGAGATAGTATAGAATATGACCCTGGGCCTAAAAAATGAGAGGTACCAGGGTGTTGGGTGCCCTTGACCTAGATTAGGGTTTTGTAGAAAGTTTGAACTTCACCTGACCTGTACCTACAAAATCCTTCTTCTCTCTGATTGGTGTCATTAGAAACTTGTAATATCAACTTGTACACACAAAACAAGGCAAAATGTTTTGTGTCTATATAGGATCTTTCCTTAGTCAAGCCCCCATTTTGGTATTCCTACCTCATGGATAGCCACGATTAGAACAAGATGTGTGTTCTTAGACATGCAAGATCTAATCACAAATACCAAACCCTAACCCTAGATAACTCAAGCAAATAAGATAGGATGATAAAAGAGATGCTTCACTCAAGGAAACATACAACTTCACCTCAAGGATGAGGATTCACTAAATGTCTACTGAATAAGAAGGCAATGCAACCATACCCTAGGAGGGTACTCAAGACAATGACAAGTTGGTGGTTCCAACCCTTCTACCAATCATGCAAAGTGCTTCAACCTAGGAATGACAAGATAGACTCAAGATCTTGCTTCCTAGCCTTCACAAAATCCTTCCAAGAGAGCAAAGTAACTTTAACTTGATCAATAACAACTTGCAGTAATTCAAGAGTAGCAAGAACATAATATTGTACAAAGAGGTTGTATTCTAATAGTCTTTTTTCATCTATCAAATCTAGTTTCAAATGAGAAGGCCACTTTCTTATATACAAGGCCCTAGAAATGAAATATTCAAATTAAAGAGCCGACAACACGTGCCAAAAACCAAATTTGAGTTTGTGGTCGGCTTAACCAACACAAATACTGACCTATAGAATTATTTTTCTCCCCTTAAAACATAGGAGGGACTAGGGCACTAGGTGCCCTCGGCCCTTTAGGCAAATTAAGTTACAAGCCTACATTTGGGGTAGAGATAACTCCAAATTTAAACTTTGTTTTTGGGTTATGGTGAAACTTTAATCAGAATTGCAATATTCCATGAAATTGAGGCCCAATCAGGACTTTAGGGTAGAGCTAAAAATGGACTAGGATATAGGTCACTAAAGGAAGGTGCTTAACATAGTGAAATTGTGCCTGCACAACCAAGGAGCACAATTTACGACCTAACAGGAAAATGTTGTGAGTCCTAAGTCAATCAACTAATATGAAATTAGATCATAAATTTGATGAGAATCTATAACTTCTCCTTTAACTTGTAATAAAAATCTCTATTCTAATTTTAATATCTTTGTTATCTTCTAATAATGCCCTAATTTACTTTTTTTAATAATTTTTAAAAATTTATTATTACAAAAAATGTTAATACTTTAACCACTATAAAACTCAACTACTACTATTAATTAAGACCCATTTCATAGATTATGAAACCATAGACAATCACTAAAAAATTCATTGTACTCAAATATCAAATGTCTAATCATTGCTATTTTATTGCATTTCACTAAAATTATGAGAATTTCCAAACGTGAAAGAAAACAATATCTAAAAGCAACTAAATTATGTAATTAAACGTAAACCACATTTTGTAGGAAACTAGTAAAAGCACCAAAGGTGCTATCAAATAGCCGATAGGCACACATATTTATAGGCCTATCACTAAATAATAGTTTATATTTATAATTGTAGTTGGTGGACAAGACTATAATTACTATAAGAAATTCAATTATTTTTTGGCAAATAAAAATAATGGAATGATATTAAATGAATAACAATTATGGCCTCCCGCATGTTTCTCTTTGGAATCTATTTATTATTTCTGTGGAGTGCAACTTTGGCATTCACTTTAGTTTGATATACTTATTGTTTGTGTGAATTATGGGTTTGATTTTTGACATTGAGATAAAATATATATTTGTTGTGATTTTAACCCTAATTCAAACCATAAATGTAACACTAATTCTATCAAAAGGAAAAGGGGATGTTTCATGTGTGTGTGTGGCTCTATAATTCTTTGTCATTTATGCTTTACCCTATTAATGCTCTAGTATTTCTTTCCTTGTCTAAGCATTAGCTTGTTCACTAAATTTGACTTGGATTTTGTGGATGAAGTCAATCACTTCTACACTATGATCACAATTCAATTGCACAAATTGAGATTTATAGACTTAAACATTACCGAGTGGGAAGTCTACATCTACTTGGAAAGTTAGTGATATAAATTGAATATCTCCATATGATTATTTAGAATTTATTTTTTACATTGTAATAATGATTATCAAATATCAATATAATTAATTAATCTTTATTTTTATTAACATGTTTTTGAAATTTTTATAATTTAAAATGATCTTTTAATTTTCCAACTATTTAATATTTTAATTTTATAGAATTACATATCCATTAAATGTTTTTCTCTAAATTTTAAATTTATATATAAATATTTTTTATTTTTCTATCTCCGAGTGTTTGGTTTATCTCATTCTATATGGGTTTAACTATATAAGTCTTTCTTATTTCATCTTAATTTGATAGGTAGATTTATAAATTAGTTAAAATTCCTAATTAGTGAGACCCTATAGAGCTATCATATAACCTAAACATTTCTATTCTTTTAGTATTCATGATGTAAAAACAAGTTATTAGAGAAATATAATATAATTTTAAAGGTTAATGCAATTCTATCACAACTCAATTTGTTAATTGTGGACTATAAAAAATTAAGAATATAGAGAAAATGTAGAAACAATTATATACACAAATAGATTTTAGTTTTTGTGCTTAAAAAAAGATTTCCTCTTTGGTCTTGGATTGATTCCTCAGAAGGCAATTATTTTGTTTTCTATTTGCGCTCCCCTATAGCTCATCTTAGATCTTGCAATTTGATGTGCTTGCCTGAGTTATTTGCTTTCAATCATTTTCCCTTTCCTTTTCCTTTTAAAAAATATCTTTACAAAATGTTTCTTCCAACAAGGAAGGAATGATTTTAAAATATTAAGCAAAAGATTAAAGATTAAAGATTTTTGAGCAATGCTTTTGTTTTCTCCAGTGCATAAATGGCATTTACGACAATGTAGCAGAATACAACTTGGAAGATCAAAATGAAACGGGGGAAGATCAAATACAAAATTATTTCATTTTGCAGAACCTTTGACATACACAAAGATGTTTGGAGGCTTGCAACAACCAGACTGTAAAATTCAATTCAAATTTCACATATTATTAATATAGAAAGAGATCAAATATATAGTATTCATACCATTGAAGAGGCAAGACGTAGTTCAAATACACCATAGTTACAATATTTGAAAAATAAAATAGAAAGGAGATTTCAGGTGTGGAAGCTCAAGTGACTTACCCAAATTGGGGACAAGTTTTTGTTGTAGAACCACTCTGCAACATCCTTGACCAAACTATTGACGAGGCTTTTAGAACCACTCTGCAACCTCCAAGCACCACCATTTGTGATGAAGGGGGGTAAATCACAAAACACACAACGACAGAAATTGAACATAGAAAATACAACTTTCTTTTATTGATTTGGACAACTTATTACATTACAAAAGCTTAATTACAATCAAAGGAATCAACCCTCCACATGCTGCAACACATTATAGCTTCCTCTCGCAAGACTCTGGAATTATCTGCCTTCTGTAACCCCAAATTAGCTAGGGTTTTTGTTTTCTTGCCTATTCTTGACTCTACGCTTCCCCCCTTAACTCTACTACTACCCAGGGTTCCCAAAAATGGTTATTAATAGCTTTTTTGGTGGCCAACAACCTATTTTCAAAATTTGCATCTCCCTCCAAAAATAGGTCAACTTCCGGGAGCCATAACTTTTGATCCGGGTGTCCGATTGACGAACCATTTTATGCGTCAGAAATCTCGCAGAGTTCTCTACGTGCTAAGGACCTACTCTGTTGGTTCTGCCCATTTTCAAGCCCATACGGGGCCGTTTAGTGCCTCAAACCTAAGTTTGAATAATTTTCAGGCATTTTTTAGGAAATGGAAACTTTAATATCTTTCAGCTTGCAAATGATTTTTGTGTGATTCCTTCACCAAAGGTCTTATATTTCTGTTATGTAACTTCCTGTAAATTTTCACTTCAATCTGTGCCCAAATGCAAACTTTCTAAAAATAGTAGGTTACTATTTTTAGTAGTTTGGAAAAACTGAAAGTCCTACATCATTATTCAAGTGATTATGGAACCAGAACCACAAATTTTGAAAAGAAATAGAAAAAACATCAACAATTTTGAAACACATCTTTTTTTGGGTGATGCAAGATTGCCCTTACACCACTGGATGCTCCTGCATCAGACACCCAGGGTAATTTGAGAAGTGACCCTATCACGTCTCAGGTGTTTGTGTGAGGAAAAACCAAACGATCAACCTTTGCCTTAGACAACCAAGAAGAATCTTCAATAGGTCTTCCTTTCCATTTCACCAGATATTCTTCATATTGCCTATTCTGAGTACTTCATCCCACACAGCTATCGAAGATCTCTTCTATCTCCTCCATTGAAGTAGATGCTGGAATACTCCATTGTTCTTCTATTGTTCCATCCTCTGTGCCACCCTCATGATATTCTATTAAATCAGCAATGTTAAACATAGGGGAAATATTAATCCCACTTGGAAACTCTACCTCATATTTATTTCCTGAATCATGCTTCTTCAGGATTCTGCACGGTCCAAATTTCTTCATTTTCAACTTATTGTATGTTCCAATTGGGAACCTTTTGTTTCTCAAGTGAACCATGACTTCATCTCCTACCTAGAACTCCTTATACCTCCTCTTCTAATCTGCCTTAGCCTTGTATTGAATATTCATCTTATTAATGTGCTTTCTCACATCTTCATGCAAATTCTTTAGATGTTCTGCAAAGTCTTCAGCCTCAGCATTTGTCTTTTCTCCTTTGTCCAAATTCCTTAACTCTGAAGCATTTCTTGGACTATTTCCATATACAATCTGGAATGGTGATTTACTAGTACTCCTATTGACAGAATTATTGTAAGCAAATTCTGCCTATAGTAAAATCAAATCCCATCCCTTGGGCTTATCTCCTACTAAGCATCGTAGCAGGTTACCCAAACTCCTATTCACCACTTTTATCTGTCCATCAGTCTATGGATGGTGTGCAAAACTGAACTTCAAATTTGTCTTCAACTTCTTCCACAATGTCCTCCAGAAATAACCAACAAACTTGGTATCTCGATCTGAAACTATGCTCTTTGGTAGACCGTGTAATCTCACCACCTCTCTGAAAAATATTGAGCAATATGAACAGCATCATTAGTCTTCCTGCAAGGAATAAAATGTGCCATCTTTGAGAATTTGTCCACCACCACAAAATAGAATCATGTCCTCTCTGTGTCCTCGGTTAACCAAGAACAAAATCCATACTGATATCATCCCATGGCTTCTCTGGTACAGGTAATGGCTGATATAGATCTGTGTTCTGACTTGATCCTTTTGTCATCTGACATACTCTACAACTCTGCACAAATTTCCTCACATCCTACTGCAACTGTGGCCTATAATAATTTTCACCAACAATAGCAATGGTCTTATCTTGACCAAAGTGTCTAGCCAATCCTCCACTATGCTTCTCCTTAATCAGGTTCTCTCTCCTAGAACTCTTTGGAATGCACAACTGGCTTCCTCTAAACAACATGCCATCTTGGATTATGAAATCCAACCATTTTGTCCTGTCCAAAGTAATGGGTTCCAAATAAGCTTTCTAGCCCTTTGCAAAATCTAGATCCTCAAGATACAAACTTTTGAGCTCATCGAATCCAACAACCTCTATCTTCATTTCTATCAACAAATTTTTCCTTCTTCTCAAGGTATCTACAACTCTGTTGGACTTCCCACTCCTGTGCTTCAAAACAAAAGTATAGCTCTACAAAAACTCAACCTATTTTAAGTGCCTTTGGTTCAACTTCCCTTGACTATTAAGATACTGCAAAGCCTGATGATCAGTATATAAAACAAACTCTTTTGGCAACAAATAATGTCTCCATTTCTTCAAAGCCTGAACTATTGCATAAATTTCCTGATCATAAACAAAATACTTTTTCTTGGCATCATTAAGCTTCTCACTAAAATAGGCAATGGGCTTACCTTCTTGGCTCAAAATAGATCCTATACCACTACCACTAGCATCACAATCTATCTAAAATACCTTATTGAAATTTGGAAGTGCCAAAATAGGTTGTTCTATGACTTTCTACTTCAATATATCAAAGCTCTTGTCTACTCCTTTAGTCCATCTAAACTCTTTTCTATCCCCTCTCATTGTCTTAGTTAGGGGTGTACAAATTCTACTAAAATTCCTAATAAACTTTCTATAAAAACTTGCCAAACCATGAAAAGATCTTACCTCCGTTGCACTCCTTGGCATAGGCCATTCAATGATAGCCCTTACCTTTTCTGGGTCCATCTTAAGACCTTCCTCTGAGACAACAAATCCTAGGTATACCAATTCCTTCTTTGCAAAACTACATTTCTTTAGATTAATCAACAACTTCTTCTCCTTCAGCTTCTCTAGAACTCTTCTAAGATGCATCAAATGCTCATCCCAAGTCTTACTAAAAATTAAAATATCATCCAAATAAACAATAACAAAACTTCCCAAAAAAAAATTTAGTACCTCATTCATGAGCCGTATGAATGTGCTCGGTGCACTGGTTAGCCCAAATGGCATGACTAACTACTCATACAAACCTTCCTCTATCTTGAAGGCTATCTTCCATTCATCTCCTTCTCTGATACGGATCTGGTGATACCCACTCTTCAGGTCAATCTTCGTGAAGTACTTGGCTCCACTCAAATAATCCATGATGTCATCCATTCTTGGCAATGGAAATCTATACTTGATCTTTATCTTATTGATGGCTCGAGAGTCTATACACATCCTCCATTCTCCATCCTTCTTTGGTGCTAGTACTACAGGTACCGCAGATGGACTTAGGCTCTCCCTTATCAATCCCTTCCTCAACAACTCCTGAACTTGTTTGTTCATCTCTTCATTCTCTACAGGGGTCATTCTGTGGGCTGCCTTGTTTGGAAAACTGGCTCCTAGTTTCAAATCCATTTGATGACTTATCTTCCTTACTGGTGGTAAACCTTCTGGTACATTATCAAAGATAATGTCTTGGAACTCTTCCAACATATCTAAAACTTTTGTTGGTACATCTTCACAGTTATCTTGACTAATCTTAGGAATCAATGCAAAGCAATGACACTCATGCTTCATACCCTCCAAAAATTTCCTACCATCTACTAGGCAAATTCTGATAGTACTACATACCTTTTCTTCCACCTCCTTCAAGGGCTTCAACTTATGATGAACTTCATCCTTTGTTAGGAAATATGTGTTTGCACAGCCATCATGGACATCGCTCCTATCATACTGCCATGGCCTCCCCAATAGCATATGACATGCATCCATTGGTATGATATCACACAGCACCTCATCATGGTAGTCCCCAATCTTATACTTCACTAAACACTGCTCATTGACCAAAGCTCGGTGGTCTTTCTACAACCATGCAATCCGATATGGATGTGGATGCTTTCTTCTTGTCAACTTCAACTTGTCAACCATCTCCTCTGAAACAAGATTGTCAGTACTTCCACTGTCAATAATGATGTCAAACTACTTACCTTTACATTTGCACCTTGTGCAGAATAAACTCTTCCTCTGATTGGGTTCTTTCTCCTCATTCAGCAAGGTTCTTCTGACAACTAGGGTTTCTCCCCTTTCAGTATCTTCAGAATGCTCAGAATGTGCATCTTCATCTACATGTGCAACTCATGCATTGCCTTCAGGTCTTCTATTTGTCCTTCCTTGATGTTGTGGACACTCGTATGCTTGATGCCCTTCTTCTCCACATTGAAAACAAGTTCCTCTGAAACCTCCTCTTCTAGGTCCTTGCCTAGGTCTACCTCTTCTTCTTCCTCTTTGCTCACCATTGTTCTGGTCACGAGGGCGGTAGGTATTGTCTCCTCTCTGATTTCAACTAGTGCCAGTTTCTTTACTTTTCTTTGAATCTTCATTTCTCCCCCCATATGGTCTTCCACGAGTCCTTCTGCCTTGATCTCTTCCCCTTTGCTTGCTGTCAAATCTTTTATTCATCTTCTCTTCCACCTTCAAGAAAAATTGGTACGCATCTTCTATGGTGTTCATTCTAACCAGGCTCAACTCTTCTTGAATACTTGGCCTCAACCCATTAATGTAATGGGCTACCTTCTCCTTGTTGGGCTCTGCATTGCCTATCCTGATAGTAATTTTATAAAACTCTTCTGTATACTCCTTAACAGACTTGTTACCTTGCTTCAGTCCTTGCAGCTTCTTCAGCAACTCCATCTCATAGTCCACAGGAATGAATTGCTTCTTCAATTTCTCCACACTTTGATCCCATCTGATGATCTTTCCTTTTCCTCTTCCTCTCTAACTAGACCTCCTTCCACCAATTATTGGCATGACCCTTCAATTTTGTTTTTACAAACTTGACCCGATCTGGGTCTTCTACATCTTCATACTTGAAATATTCCTCCATGTCATTGATCTAATCAATAAGTTGTTCTGGATTCAAATCTCCAGAATATGTAGAAACTTCGATCTTGGGCCTCTTTCCAATCTTTGAAATGGCCCTCAACAACCTAACTTTTGCAAGATCTCCTACAACTTGTTGTTCATCCTCAAATAGCTCTTCTTCAACTTCATCTTCACTTTCTTCTCTTGTTCTAGGCTCAAACCCTCTTTGCAGCTCATCTTGCAATGCATCAATTTTCCTTTGCAGGGCTCTAAAACCCTCTTCCGTCAAAGCATTCCTCCCAATATGGTTTCTTCATGGATGTATCTTGATCTCCACAGCAAACCCACAACCTCAGGTCCTAGTGTAAACTACTTCACGATCAGCGATCTATCTACACACTTAGGAACCCTCACTCTAACACCACTTGATGAAGGGGGTAAATCACAAGACACACAACAACAAAAATTGAACACAGAAAATACAACTTTCTTTTATTGACTTGCACAACTTATTACATTATAGAAGCTCAATTACAATCAGAGGAATCAACCCTCAACATGCTGCAACACATTACAACTTCCTCTCGCAAGACTCTGGAATCACCCGCCTTCTGTAACCCCAAATTAGCTAGGGTTTATGTTTTGCCGTGTATTCTTGACTCTACGCTTCCCCCCTTAACTCTACTACTACCCAGGGTTCCCAAAAATGGTTATTAATAGCCTTTTTGGTGGCCAACAACCTAATTTCAAAATTTGCATCTCCCTCCAAAAATAGGTCATCTTTCGGGAGCCATAACTTTTAATTCGGGTGTCCGATTGATGAACTGTTTTATGCATTGGAAAACTTGTGGAGTTATCTACGTGCTAAGAACTAGCTTTGCTAGTTTTGGCCATTTTTGGGCCCATACGGGGCCGTTTAGTGCCTCAAACTTGAGTTTGAATAATTTTCAGGTATTTTTCAGGAAACGAAAACTTTAATATCTTTCAGCTTGCAAATGATTTTTACATGATTCCTTTGCCAAAGGTCTTATATTTTTGTTATGTAACTTCCTGTAAATTTTCACTTCAATCCGTGCCCAAATGCAAACTTTCTAAAAATAGCAGGTTACTATTTTTAGCAGTTTGGAAAAACTGAAAGTCCTACATCATTATTTAAGTGATTATGGAACCAGAACCACAAATTTTGAAAAGAAATGGAAAGAACATCAACATTTTTGAAACAAATCTTTTTTGGGTGATGCAAGATTGCCCTTACACCACTGGATGCTCCTGCATCAATTTGCTTTCACAATAACTGCCCATTCGCTAGTAGGCAGTAAGAAGCACCAATAATGGTGAAAAGTACTTCCAGAGCCTCTTGCTCCATAGAAGCAAAGGACCCATCAGTCGGGGCTGTTCTTAAATATCATCCACTTCAACAATCAAAGGTTAATTTTGACCAATAAAAATAGGACAAATATTTACCACTTTTTATCGTGAATGAGGTGTAAAATTGTTATTGGTTGTTTGACCATTGAAGTGGATGATATTTAAGTAGAGTGATTAGTCAGTCGAAGACCACCAAAAAAAATAAAATATAAAGATCTTAACAACAAAATTTGTTTCAAAGCAATGACATCAATGATAGAGACACATGTGGGATCTTCTTCCATGTCAGTATTAAAAAAGATCACCTATTCCCTGAATGCTCCAGCTATCCAATGACTGGATGCCTTCTTTCAGCCCCTCATGCCAAGTCCTGTTCCTACTCACCAACCTCTCAAAATTGCTATTGCTCAACACCCATTAATGGCCATGCTCCCTTCCTCTCTCAATGCCTCCCCGATCATTGCATACATCATTTTGATTGTGTTCTAGTTCCAATGCATAATTTCTTGCACTATTTCACCCTCAGGAATCCCTTTAGGCCACATGGGCATCACCACATACATGAAAAATCTCATCTTGGCCCAGATCTTGCTCACAATTTTAAGAGCAATCTCGATGAGAACAAGGTGCAAGCACCCGCAGTCCTGATCCATGGCCCACGACTCACAACTGCTAAAAAAATACTGGTTTTGAATGTAGATAAAATTCTTCGCGTGACAAATGGCTTGGATATAAGCACAATGGATGCTCTAGTCTACTACTTGGTCTTTTACTGTCACAAGCCCCAGAAGTGCACTTTGATTTTCATTAAATCTAATAGTTGAGCCATCATCTATGGACCTGAAGATCTGCACATTTGAGGCCTCTAGGCTGTCCATGACGAAATGAGTGATTTGGCACAGATCATGAAGAAGTCTGGGATCAGGCTGTTTAGTTCAGCACTGAGTAAAATTAGTGAGAACATCCAATGTTACAGAGCCTTCAATCTTGGAGTGCGCATCATGCCATGGCTCTCGAGGTCCATCGTGGCGAAGATTGGCTCCCTTGAAATTATGCTGAAGAAAATCATCCTTGTAAACAATATCTAAATCCCCAAACAAGGTATGTTTCTCTATATCGTATCTTCCATTGGTGAGATCTATTCCTCCCATGAAGCTCACCATGTGGAGGGCCGTTGACCCCTCTTCAAGGGGTGCATCCATGCTCATAGTTTTCTGGTGTTGGGTAAACTAGACGCCAACCTTTGCACTCTGCACTACACTCAAAGAGCGGCGATCTGCATCTTTGGGACATAGAATGTAGTGCACATTACTATCTTTGAAATACTTGAAGGTCTCATAGCAATGGGTTTTCATTAAGTCATCGTTTCTCAAAAGTTTAACAGCAGTCCTATCTTCCCATATTAAGACCAACACCCTAACACCCTGATCCATCTTTTTCTTAAGAAGCTCCCCCAGAGTGACCCCTTGTTCTCCATCTATCATATGCTTCCTATCCCTCACAAGAGTAAACTTGGTGTACATTGACCACCTAGTAATGTATATAAAGATCTTGGCTCCATCAATGTATAGATACATCTCCTCCCATAATCTTGGAGGGCTATATAAGCCCCATCCCTATAGTTCAATACAACCATTACAAATGGATCAAGTCCTAAGAAAACATTATAGAGCTAGGACAACCATTCAGAAAACAAAGAACTAATGCAAATCCCTTAAAAAAAATAAAGATTTCCTCCATGACGGATCGATTCCTTGGAAGGCGATTATTTTGTTTTTTGTTTGCACTACCTTTCAACTCAAATCTTGTAATTTGATATGCATGCATTCTCTTTCTTTCAACCATTTTTCCTTTTCTTGGAAAAAAAAATGAAATCCCAGAGTATATGGCAAGGTACATTTAAACAACATAAATCAGATTAGAATATTGCATAGCGTGGTACATGTACTGTGAAATTAATTAAGCCAATGCGTAATACTAAGGGACACGTAAATATATTTTGTTATTTTTTGGTGTATTATGATATTTTTTTTTTGGTGACAAAAAAAGGAAAGACTACCAAAAAAAAGGACTACCAAATTTTTGGCAATTACAAGATGTGTGCACATATAGAATGGCCTATTGGCCAAAACATATATTTCTTCTCAAATAGGATGTCAAGATTCAATGACATATTACATTATTTTTGTATATATGGGCCCCATGACCACTTGAGAACATGTGCCACAACTTTGTTTAAGGCCTTGTCTTACTGTAGCAATCCACAATTTAAAACTAGACATTTAGAAGAATATTATTAAATTCTCTTTTTAAAAAATGTTGGGGTTGATTGTTACTTTGTAGTTGACTTTCCACATGGTCGATGCACATGAAAGTGGCTACAAGGTCATCTTAATTTGGATGACTATTATAATTATATTCATTTGTAGGCATGGAGAGGAAAGTAATGAAAGTGGGTTCAATTGCCTTGATACTTTCTCTATTTTGCAGTGAGGCATCAGTGGGAAGCATAAACATATATTGGGGTCAAAATCATAATGAATCCTTCCTTTTTGACACCTATGTGAGTGGTAACTTTGTGATTGTGATACTTGGGTTATTTATCATGTTTCCAGCTATGAGCGAATGCTTGTGCTTGATCTCACAAGCCACTATGACTCCTCTTCTAGAGGATGCCAATCACTTAGTCCTGACATTAACTCTTGTTAGTCTAGAGGTGTAAAGGTGTTTCTCTCCTTTGGAGGTGAAATTCAAAACTATACATTAGGCTCCACCCAAGCCATACAAATCTTGGCCAGCTATTTGTTGAAGAACTTTCTTGGAGGTTTGTTAGTGTCTAGACCTTTGGGAGCCACCGTTTTGGATGGTATCAACTTCCATATTCATTACATGATGTCAGAGCATGGGATGATCTAGCAAGGGTTGTGTCTACTCTTAGCACCACTTGGTATTACCTACCACCAATATTAGTGGGCTTGACAAATAATTAAAAACCCACCAAGGAAAATACCTTGCACACAAAACTACTTGACTATGTCTAGATCATATTCTATAGCTACCCCTCCTATTAGTACACTAACGAGGACACTTCCAAACTATTTAGTTTGTTGGAATAGTCGACCATGACTATTCCTGCCAATTAAACATAGAGCTTCTTTATTGGCCTATTATAAAAATACACCCATCATCATGACTTTTTAGTGAGGATGTTACATATGATTGGGTTTTGTTGGGTTCCAAAACCACATGTACAAAACCCTAGATTATTTACCAATCTCCTAGGCAAGGGGCATCGTCAAGGATATAAGAAAGAGGCTCATCTACAAGATGAGGATGATTAAGGGCCAATTGTTAGGAGTGGGTAATCTCCTCTTCACTTTTGGCTCAACTAAACCAAGGAGGGTGTTCCTAGAGGCATCCCTCAATAAGAATTAATTACACTACAAGATGCAAGGAATGGTAACACAATAGTAGTATCTAGATGATAGTTTTGACCCCAAAGGTTGTCACTAAATCAAGGCTAACCTACTACACAATTAACATCTTATTAAGATAATAAAGGCATACATGATACAAGTCAAGATGCATGAATGCATATCTAATTTTATGAGATTAATAATTGGTTCACTTGATAAGGGTATTCCCTGGTTAGAGTACAAAACCAAAATATGCATACAAATTAAGGCTAATTTCTACTTCACAGTTGAAAGATATTGTTCATTTTAAATGTGTGTGGGTGACCATACATTACCAGACCAGTGCCTATCAAATGGGTTACAAAGTCTTCAATATGTCAAAGGAAAACAACTTAGAAGAAATACGTGGATGTCTCTCTGAATGCTTAGACACACGAAGATTCGATATCAAGCAAAAAATATACTTAATAATCCCTTATTTTATTGTATTCATTCACATACAATACTGAAATGATCATTATGGTGGCTACAATGTTTTAAGAATCTATCATATTCATCAAATTAGAGATTACAATTATGTCATATAACATAGAAAGATGAAATCCTTCCCCGAATGAATACATAAAATAATGGAGAAGTTTGCAAATGATACCAGATACACTTTTCAATATGCACATAGATCTCAATTCTACCCCTTTGAAAGATTGGAACTTTCATTTGTTGGAACCCTAAGAAAAAACCTTGCACCTTTCTCACCTAGAGAATGCACAAATGACCAACCCTTTGAATGAGAAGAAATTATTTATACCATGCTAGGTTGGGTGACGTAATTTGTGGGTGGGAAACCAAAAATCATATGGAATTTCAAGTTACCACCATGAATGCATAGAGAAGAAAACCTAGGAAAAAAATATGATTTTCACCAAATGCAACATCAGAACTATATGTGGAATTGTTTCCAAGGAAAACTGGATGTATCTGGTTAGAAATTTGATCTTTGAGAAGTTGTAGGGGATGAACCCAACCTTTAATGGCAAATCTGGAGGTCATTGAGACAACCCATCACATTTTTTGAACATTTATGGGGTTTCGGGTCTTTGGAGAATACATTGCACTAGTACCTTCCTCTACCCTCCTACACACATAATCATCACTTGACATTGTGCTTGATTCACGGGAAGCATCCATGTCCTTGCTGCCTACAACAACATGTTCATTATCAGGCACTTATGCATTTAAGGATAAGGATTTTGTAATCATATCCCTCTCAGTTCTCTCAACATAATCAATGAATAATTATGCCCATTGCATGCTCAAAAGATTGAACTCCTCCCATATAGATCCTGAGCCTAAGGTAACATTGTAGGCTCCAAGATACATGTCAGTACATGTAGGTAAATCAGGTCTAAAATCTTCTAGGATGTGGGATAGGAAAACTACAAATATATGGCTAAGATCCATACTAGACTCTCCTTCTTGCCATCTGATGTCCTCTAACTCTTGGATGAGGTTAGCAGGGTCTAAATGCATTACAAAGACATCTTCAAATGCAACAATAAGTGCATTCCATGAAGTAAAGAAATGTTTAGGAAATCTTTGGTACCAACCTCTTGCCTTTTAGCATAATGACCTAACAAAGAACTTCATCTGCATATCTTCATCATTGAATTGATGTTCTTCCATGAAACCAAAAAACATTCCGACATGTGCATCTCTTGCTTGAAGGCTATACCCATCATGTCTCAACATCAATCTGAAAATCTTAGGTTTCATTGTTTGCCTATCATAGTTGACCTAAGAAAGGTCAAGTTGCTTGTAAATGGGATCAAGTGGAACTACTGGGGTTGGAGATATCTATTTTTCTACAACAACAAGGTGTTTGCTTGATTGTAGGGCCCCAACCCTTTCTTCACATTATCTTTCAATTTCATTGAGGGCATCTATCCTTCACATGTTTTTACATATTGATGCATATATGCCTGAATGTGAGTTTTAATTTGGTGCTGGGTTGTTTGAATAACATGGACCTTCATCCTCATCATACTCATGGACACTCTCTCTATCATAGTATCTAGGGCTTTCATCATATGATACATTTGAAAAATATTCCCTAGGGTAAATTTGACCATTCCATTCAGCCATAGCTAATTATAAATCAATTGTGCAGGGAAAAAGGAGAGCAAATAATACATGTTTCTTTATTGAGAAAGAAACCATGGTTCAAAGTTGGAAGAAAAACACGTACCTTAACCAGCTGTAGTCTCTTTGAAACATGCACATGAACACACACACAACAACAAAACTTTATTCTCTTTGATAACAGAGTCACCACCTCTTCCAAAAAAGAGGTAATCCTTGAAACATGACAATCTTCAAGGCTGCAAAATAATTCTAGGTTTTTTAACTAGAGAGTAATTAAATTCTTTCCAACCTAGCAATAATCCATCCTTGACAATAACGCCATTCTGTTGGGTCCCAAAACCACAGCTCCACTTCCTAGGATGGAATCACACTCAGAAGGCTAGGGTTGTCATTATGTAAGCATAATCAGTCCATCAACAAAATGTGGAGGGTTGAAGGTTAACTCTATAGGAGTGGGTTTCATCCCCTGCACTTCAAGCTTAGCTAGGCTCTTGAGGGATATTCCAAGGGGTATACCTTAAAAGGTATTGAGTTCAAACTAGATGAACAACTAAAAATCAATGAACAACCAAACCCAACTCATTATCTTGATCCCAAAACTGTCATTGAAGCAAGACCAACTGGCTATCACAAAACTCGTATATAGCCGATACAATCTGTGCAAGTATGCACGCACAAGAAAGATGGTTCTTCCCTTAAACCAATGGTAAATGTTTGTTTGTTTTGAATGATTAGAGATTGGTCTAATGGATCCAAGACTGGTGCCAATCCAAATGGGCCATAGAGTCACAGATGACAGAAAAGAAAACAATGGAAAGGAAGCAAAGAAAAATTGATCTAATTATATGCTATACCAGATTGCAGGTTTTGTGATTCAAACATACTTAGTAATCCAGAATGAACTAAATGCATTCAAATGTAAAGAACAGATGATAATTACAAAGCTTGTAATATGTTTAAAATGCTGTCACATTTTAAAATTCCCAATACAAACTTATCAGCAAATGTGATAAGAGGAAAACCCTAAATACATACAAAAAATAATGGAGACACTATCTGCACAACACCTACTACACATTATCTTTCATCTATTCCACCACCCCATTACTTCTCTACAATTGGACATGGCATGATTTGGAGCCCTAGAAGTATTTTTGAACCTGCACACCCTCCAGCCACCACCAAAGAACCAACCCCTCAAAAGAGTTTCAATCTTCTATTTATGCCACTTGCAACTTGGATTAGATGGAAAAATGAGGGAAAACCCCACCAACTCCACCAAATGGAATAAAAATATAAATTTCAACTACCCATTTTGCATTAATGGCAATTGTGGAAGTTGTTGGCACGTTTCCTTGCATTTCTGGACGTTCCTAGGCCTTGTACAAGTATCGAGTTGGTGGGAGGACTTAGGAATTTTGGATCCTTTTGGAAAGTTCCAAAAGTCCTAGCAGGTCCCAAAATCCTAATGGAATAAAAAGTGTCGAAAGTCAAAACTGAAATTTTGAGTTGAAACTGTTGAATGCACAAGACAACTGAGAGGGGGGAGGGGTGAATTGGTGGTATCATAAATTTTAAACCCTCATAAACATATTCATATCCACAACAGTTCACTTAAACCGTTAATCTGTTATGATAATTAAACATGAGAAGAAAAGAACATAAACTTAAACAAATCAAAACCATACACAAGAGAACACCATATTTTACGTGGAAAACCCTAAAAGGGAAAAACCACGGTGAGGATTAGCTCACAATCTAATGTAGTAGCAATACTGAATTACAAAGGCTCACTGTTAGAGGGCTTACTACACAAAAGAGAGAATGCTCACTATAAGAGGACTCACTATCCAAGTGGACTCACTACCTACTGAGAAAGAAATAAAGAAGAGAAGAATGGCTCATTACCAAGCTTTGAACTGATATAGTTGCATCTAACCTATGTAAGGAGTTTAGTTCCAATGAATCTCAATATCCATTACAACACAAACGTCATCTTCGTAGCATCACTAAAAATAGTAGACACCTTCTACTCACTACATCCAATAGTTGAACACATGAAATCTCTCAATTCACTGATCAAATTTGCATTATAAACATCATATTCCTCGTGCTCCCATACATCCATGACTCCTTGACACTTATTTATACAATCACCAATCATGAAAACATTCTCCAAGGTCGGCAACACAACTTAACCCATAAAATTCAAATTAGATGTGGACCTAAACATTCTTGCAGAGGAAGCGAATGAATGTAGACCACATCACACTTTAGCATGGACCTAAAACCACTCTTACATGCTTCATCATGCTTTCACTTTCATCAAAGCACAACCGCAAATAGTTTAATCAACCAAGTCAACCAAACTTGTGTTAACACCAAGAACTTTTAAGCACATGCTTCCTCAAAGATAAACACACCTTGCAGACCTTGTACAAAGATTTAACACAATCTAGAAAGATCCACAAACATATTGAAGTCACCTAGAAACCAACAAATTCAACCATAACAACTTTCACCTGAAGGAAGTTCACAGTCTACTTACAAACAACTCTGTCGAACTCTGCTACATAAGAAATTCCTTTTTGGAACACCAAATCAAAAACCTTCTAGATTGAAGATAGATAAGGACCTTATGAGCATATATCCAGAACTGCAATACTTGAAACCATTCTATAGAGAAATGTGGAGCAAAATACTTTCTCCTAGACACACTGCAAACACTGTTAGACACTGTCTTCAAATTGGTGAAACATAACTTTCACTGCACAATGATTCGGAGTACCAAATTCTAGATTTAGCATCTTTAAACACTTCTCAACAACATACCCAAACCTCACACTCAGATCTCCAACATAGAAGAAATGTGGAGAAAAAACTTGAACAGCATTCAGTAAGCCAGAAGACTTCTTCAACACACTATTTCTAATATTAATCAAATTTTCTCAAAAGCACTTGGAAACCCAACAAGAGGAACATATTCTTAACACCTTCAACACTTCTTCAAGGCAATCACATCATCATTAACTTAGTAACTTAATCAAATAAAAATAGTAATAGTAGAGGACACAGTTGACACGAATCCCAACACAAACATGTTGACATCAATGACAACACCGATTAGCACATACTTGCAACAGAAACTGCATGAAAAACTTAGCCCTTTCCTCAAAAAATTATTTAAAAATTTGAATATTTGCACCTCCAAATTGGCCTTGGAAATTCAGGGGGTTTGAGAAGATTTTGGACTAGGACCAAAAGTCCCATCAGGCCTTGGAGTCCTGAAATTGCCTCATGGCTCGAAATGCCCTCAAATCTTGAAATTGGCTCAGGTCCTAAAATGCCATCAAGTCCCAAAATGCACTCGAGTCTCAAAATTTCCTTAGGTCTCGAAATGCACTCAGGTCCTAAAATGCCCTCAGGTCCCGAAATGCCCTCAAGTCCTGAAATACCCTCAGGTCCCGAAATGCACTCAGATCCTGAAATGCCCTCAGGTCTCAAAATACATTTAGGTCACGAAATACCCTCACATCCCAAAATGCCCTCAAGTCCTGAAATCCTAATAGGAAAGTATATTTTAAAATAATATTTAAGTATAAGTTTGTAAACTTTCAGGATGTTTGAGATGGGTTTCAGATCCATAGGAGTTAAACTGTAGATTCTAGAAGTTGGAGGATCCATTAGATTTCAGACTTAGCAAATTTTTAGGGTTTTCAAGGTCTTAGACTTAGCCAAAAATAAGGTTTTAGAAACATGCACCAGGGTAAAAGCACAAGGACCCCTTAGGAAAATTTAATGGATTTGGAAAGATTTTGCAAATACTTGGCTTGAAAATAGGAATGCCAATAGAGCGCGCACCTACAAGCATAGGAGACCATGAAGATGGGGTGATTTGTTATATTAGAGAGTTGTATTTGACAGGGTGCAGTCGGAGGTCATCCCGTGGAGACCGTATAGGAGTCACAAGCCATGGATGGGATAGACACGATAGCTAGTCAGGATGTAGAGAGATTGGTTTTTAGCTAGTTGTAGAGATCACATTATAGGGTCATTTTATTAGGATAGGGTGATGAAGTAGTTTGGTCTAATGTAGGGAGTTCCTACCAGGTGCCTAAACTTTGTGTGGTCCACATGTTACAGGGTGCGACCTTGTGATTAGGAATGACTTACCATCATAGACGTAGTGTCAAGTGATCCTAATGATGTTACGAAGGATGATGATCTTGTGTCTAATTCTGATGATGGGGGTGTTAGCCCATCATATACAACTTGGTGGGAGATAATGCATCCTAATCTAATCTTTCCTATAGGTCATCCTACTAGCGATCTTAGATCTTGGATGAAGCTAGGGGATGAGTTAGAGGAGTGGGATGGAGACAGCAGAAAAGAGCATGGTAGATATGATGATGACGATGACAATGATGATCAACCACCAGCGCTAGTACAAACATCAAGAGGGAGATGACGCCAGGGAGCAGTGAGTGTAGATGTCACCAAGGAGAGACCTAGGGTATGAACTCGCAACCTACAACCACTATGTACCACCAGTAGAGTGTAGCATTGATTTGAGTGCAGGGAGTTGAGTGGTGGTACCACTATGATGCCCCCAACAATGGATATGACTACAGACATCGACGTAGTCACCATTCCATTCAACCCAGATTGGCAGGAAGGTGATCCTGGTGAGAATTGTATTTTATTTATTGTAGTTGTGTTTTGTTAAGATATTAGATTACATGATGTTGGTTGAGATATTGATATGATTTTGTTTTTGTTCTATAGTTAGTACTAGGATATGGCACAACCTTGTGGGTCAAGTCATAGTAGAGATAGTACCCACCGAGCTAACTGAGCAGCTACTGTGGGATTGTTATAGGCCACTGCACATGGTAGGTCAAAATGTAGAGATATTCGATCCTATCACACGACTGAGAGCAAACTACGAGGAGAGACAGGTGGAGCGAGATCAATTTGAGGTCGAGTGAGACTAGGTGATCCAAAAAGTAGCAGGTGCCAAGGAGGCACATGATGCACTTCAAATACAATTAGATCAGCATAGAGCAACAATGACATCTAGGACAAATCACACTTATATGAGTTATTTATAGGTAGAGTTGGACCAGTTGCGAGTTGGGAGAGATCAACTTCAACATCTTTATACAGATTCCACGCGAAAGGTAGGAGATCTTAGGGGTGTACGATCATGGAATACCTCTAGGAGTTACGATCAGTAGCCTCACATAGAAAACCTTCTGTCACTCAGGCTCCACCAAGTCCCGAGGGATCTGGATGCCACGGTCCAACACCTTGATGAGATTTATGTGTTGTATTATGATACACCACATTTTGATGTAGTGGTGGAATTTTGATTATCATGTACTCAAACTCTTATGCTATGTATATATATATATACATCAATAGCTTGAGATGCTCGATGAATAGCGCATACATGCTCTCGAACATCTCCAAGCCCATCAAAAGACCATTCAATTCTAGTACAATGAACATGTTATTCACCATTCATTTGAGATTGGAGATCTTTTACTCCATGAAAATCAGTGCAATGTTAATGCACCCCTGGAGAAAAAGGGAAATTCATTCTGAATTGGCTAAGACAGTACATCATCACTAAAGTCTTCAAATCGGGTGCATATAGATTATCCAATTGATGCTTATTGTGTGATTTGTCCTATAAATAAAACAATCACAATTAGACTTTAATTGATGCTTATTGTGGTATGATTTGATTTAAATTAGATGCTTTATGTGATTTACCTGTCAATGCAACAAAGATCTAATTAAATTGAAATGTATGTCAATTTTAAATACGACTGTGATTTGTGTAAGCAACTATATGTAATTGTTTAACAAATGCAATAATGATTTAATTGATACATGTATTTGTGATTGAAGAATCTAATAAACACACATATGTTTAAATAGACATTATTAAGGTATATACACATGTTGAGATAATTCAATTGTGATCCAACATGGTATGTGCCAACACACTATATGCTAATAACCATGTAATTTTATAAACTAAGAAAAATACCTTAATGAATCAAGATAAATTACATGTTTTGTCTGGATTGAAGCAAACAACATAGAATAGGAAATTTCAGCTTACTACCTTATCAATCATTTTCTTTAGAAGAAAGTTATATCATATGAATGAAAGTAAATATTTAAGCATAGTATCGACACAAATGCATAACATTAATAGGCTCTTTGAGAGGCATACTATGCATATTGGATAATCTATATGCACCCGATCTGAAGACTTTAGTGATGATGTATGGTCTTAGCCAATTCAGAATGAATTTCCCTTTTTCTCCAGGGGTGCATTAACATTGCATTGATTTTCATGGAGTACAAGATCTCCAATCTCAAATGAATGGTGAATAACACATTCATTGTACTAGAATTGAATGGTCTTTTGATGGGCTTGGAGATGTTCGAGAGCATGTATGCGCTATTCATCGAGCATCTCAAGCTATTGATGTCTTAATTCTCTTTGAGTATTTTCATCAAGAATGCCATTAAGAGAAACTCACAATGAAGTAATTTATAACTCTAAACAGATGATCACATCAGCACCATACACAAGGTTGTATGGGGTAGTACTTGTGTTCGTACAAACACTCGCCATAATGTGTAAGATAGTTGAGTATGCCAATCCTTGTGATGCTTGTTAACATTTTTCTAAATAATTTGTACAATTACTTCATTAGAAGCTTCTGCATTGCCATTTGATTGTGGATAATATGGTGTGGAGAAGTGATGTTGAATATGATATTTGTCAAGGAATTTCTTCACATCATGTTCTTAAATGATGCACCATTGTCAGAAATCAAAGTGGAAGGAATACCAAATCAAGAAATTAGGTTGTCCTAGATGAAACAATAGAGGAATTGATTTGAACCATTTCATGAAATAGTCGGTGGTTGTGAGAATGAAAGTGTGTCCTTGAGGAGGAGAAATTTTTCCAATAATGTCCAAGCCCCACATGAAAAATGCACAAGGTGAAACTTGAGTACGGAGTTCCTAAGCAGGATCTCGAATGAGAGTGTTATGTTGTTGACACTGCGGGAACCTTTTGAAAAAGGAAAAGGAATCTTGTTCCATGCTTTTCCAATAGTAACCCATATGAAGTAATTTTTGAACTAGAGTTTTCCCACCGAAATGTCCTCCATAGGCACCTAAATGTGCCTCTTCTAGAGAAATTGAGATCTTAGATTTGTTAAGGCAATGAAGGAGAAGACCCTCATAGCTTTATCAATATAGTATATTTGATAAGATGATATAGTGTACAATAAGTTTGCGTATACGAATTCAGGAACTTTTGGATGCTAGATTAGGAAAGGTACCATCATGCAAATATTGGAGCATATGGGAGTACCATTCATCTGAATCTATGTTATCACAAAAGGAAATATCAGATATTTTAGAGATTGAAGGTGATTTGAGATTATGAATGATAAATTGATAATTTACCAAAGAATTGTCTAGGGATATAAGGGAAGCAACGCTTGCCATTGCATTCTCATGTCGATTGTCTTTTCATGGAGTTGTGTCGATTGTGAAAGATGAGAAATTCTTTAGTAATGATAAGGCCAAGTCTTGATACTTAGATAACTTTCTTTTCTTGATAAGATCCAATGACTTGTCTTATGATCAATTGAGAATCACTGAATATATAAATATGTTTAATGTTAAGAGACAAGGTGATATGCAAGCCAAGAATAAGGGCTTCGTACTCTACGATGTTTTTGGTGCATAGAAAGTTGAGATGGTAAGATAGAGGAATCAAATTTCCTAGTGGAGGTACTAATATAACATTAGCACCAGAGCCAGTTCGACATCTAGAACCATCTAAGAATAACTTCCACTTGTTATAGTCATCCATAAAAAGGATTTGATCATTAGGGAATGATTCTTGATTCGACATAGAAAGGAGCTTTAGCTAAGTTGTCAGTCAATGCTTGAACCTTAATTACCTTTTGGGAGACAAACTTAAGATCAAATTCCATTAACAACATAACCCACTTTGCTAAATGTCCCGAGAGATCTATTTTAGCAAAGAGATGTTTCAAAGGATCAAATTTTACGATTACATTAATTTTAACATTTAGGAGATAATGTCTCAATTTTTCTATTGCAAAAACAAGAGTGGGGCACTTCTTTTCTATTGTAGAAATTCACACTTCATAATCGGGTCTAGCTGATATAGTATACAACACGTTATTTGCCATCATCATCATTTTGTGTTAACAATGTTGTGAGAGCATTAGGAGATGGGGTTGTCCAGAGATGACAGGTTGTAATATAGGAGGATTAGCTAAGTAGTTGTTTAGATCATGAAAAGATTTTTGGCAATCCTTATCCCAATTAAATTTAGATTCTTTCTTAAGTAGTTGTGTGAAAGGGTGATTCCTATCCATGAGTTGTGAGACAAATCGATGAATGACTTGTATCTTCCCTTGTAAAATATGAAGTTGTGAAATATTTATAGGATGTTTCAAGTTGACAATGGCATCAATATTTTTTGTATCCACCTCAATACCATGATGTGAAACTATGATTCCCAATAGCTTACCACTATCCACACCAAAGATGCATTTACAGGGATTCAAGTGCATGTTGTATTTACGTATACACTCAAATATTTGACAGAGAATTTTGATGTGAACTTGGCACAAAATAGACGTGACCAGAATGCCATCAACATAATCCTCTAAAATGTTATGCATGAATTCATGAAAGATAAGTGCCATATCACATTGATAAGTCACACCAGCATTCTTTAATCCAAACGACATGATAACCCAACAAAATGTTCCCAAGGAGTTATAAAATTGTTTTATATTGATCTTGGGGATTGATGAATATTTGATTATAAGCATAGAAACCATCCATGAAGGAAAGTAAGGCATGGCTTATAGTGGAATCAAAAATCATATCAATACTAGGACTTGAGGAAAATCATCTTTTAAAGATGCTTTATTTAGATCTTAAAAATCATTGCAAATTCAAATACGGTTGCCAGATTTAGCAACAACCACAATATTCGAGATCCAAGGTGAGTAGTCAATAGGGCAGATAAAGCCAACTTGTATAAGTTTCTCTATCTCATCTTTGACTAACAATGCAACCTTAGGGTTTATCTTGCGAATCTTTTGTTTTATATGTTTAGCATTAGGATGTATGATGATGTTATGAGTTACCACCTTAGGCTCAATGTGCGGCATGTTAGAATTGTCCAAGAAAAGAGGTCAGTGTAAGTTCTTGATTTTCTTTAGGAGCTAGACAGTTTCCAATAGGGATGACTTTTTCAAGGTCATCTTTGTCCATCAAGACATTAATAGTCTTTCCATTAAGGAGAGTACTGGGGTCTAGGACATTAGGAGAATGAAGGGATTTAATAGGTGATTCTTGAGATGACAAGGTATCATCAGATAAATGAGTGTCTTTCCCAAAGTATGCATCTACATTTAAATAATAAGATAAACCACGATCATGATGGTAATGAGGCAAATGATCATAAGCTCCTAGGAATTCAACCAAAGCTTCATCCATTGGAAAACTATTCAAAGGTATATTTCTAGAATCACAACTTGTGTCAATTAATTCTAGGTCTACTGAATTAAGTGTTTGAATATGATTTGTAGATGATGAAATTATTGAAATGCATAATACAACTAAGAGGGGGGTTGAATCAGTTGTAACCAAAACTTAAAACCATCAACACATCAACCACTTAATCACCATTATTGTAATTTAACCATGAAAGCATGAAATCAGAACTTAAACACATTCACACATTCAACACATGGGACACCATATTTTTACATGGAAAACCTTATAAGGGAAAAACCACAGTGAGTGTTAGTTCACAGTATAAATGATATATCAAAATTTACAATAAGGCTCACTGCCAATGGATCTCACTGCCTAGAATGCTCACTACAAAAGAAGGGTCTCACTGCCAATGGGGTGGCTCACTACTGTTGGGTAGCTCACTACCAAAGTTGGTGAACTAAGATAGTAGCATCTACACTATGCTAAAGTTCAGTTCCATTGAAGTGCAATAACTTTCCTCTACTCTGCTCTACTTTTTCACTTCACACTTATCTTCACATATTTGCATCTTCATCAATCATTCATGACTTCATTTCATGTATTTATATAATTCATCAACCTTGGAATGAGCATCAAGATCGGCATTACAATCATCAACCTTTGGAACAATCTCCAAGGTCGACATACATACACATTTAGCCAAAATTCAAATTAGGTCTGGATCTAAACAGATTAGGAAGAAAAAAGAATAAATGTAGATCATGCCATGCCTTAGCTGGGACTTAATTGCAATATTCCATGCAACAACATGCTTCCACAATCTTCAAAGTATAACCGCAAGTAGTAAGAACAACCAGGTTAGCCAAGATTGGAGTTAACACCAAGACTTTTAGGAACACACTTCATGCACAATCTGGATTATACTTTGCAGACCAATTAAAAGGTAGGAACATGATCTAGAGACATCCACAAGCATTCACCAAGAACATTCGCACAAGCTCTAAATAGTTTATCAATAAGATTCTTCAAACTAGAGCACTTGAATATTACTATTGGCCACTGTCATAAAAGAAAAATCACTTGCAGAGCACCAAATCATGAACCATTTGAACTAAAGGCACATAACATTATACCAAACTTAATTCTAGAACTGTAGACTATAAAACTTAAATGCAGAGAAATACGGAGCAAAATACATTCTCTTTGTCGCCATTAAATACACAGAAAAATAGTTTTTACTCTGGTGAATAGAACTCACTCAAATATTCACACTAGGGGCTCAAACTTAAAACATAGCATCTTTAGACATCCATTAACATAACTTCCAATCCACAGACAAAGATATTCAATATACAGAATATGCGGAGCAAAATAGTATATTGTACTTCTGCAAGCTAGGAAACTCTGCAACACACTGTTTCCACCAGGAGAGCAAATTTTCTCAAAAGCACTTGGAAATTCAATATCAGAAACACTTTCTCATTATCTTCAACACTTATATAAGTCAATACAAAGCAACTATCTCAACACAAGCAAGTATCAAAACAAGAGCACAATTAACACCAATGACAACACAGATATGTTGACATCAATGACAACACCAGTAAGCACATACTTGCAACAATCTCCTCCTTTGTCATTGATGGCAACATTGATGTGAAAAACTATAAGAACCATCAAGACAAGATTCTGCATTGATTACCTTCTCCCCCTTTCTCTTTACACATCTGAACTCTTTCTCCCCCTGAGTTTTTCACATGATTTCCTCTCCCCCTTTGACATCAATGGCAAAGGGCATCACTTCTCTTCTTCTGCACATACTTGCACACTAGTGCTCTTCTCATATTAGTAATATCTACCTACTCCCCCTGAGAGGTAGCCTTCAAAACATCAATCTAGATCAAAAGATGAAACTTTGGACACCACTGGACTGATGCATTCCTTATGCATCTTAGTTTAGAGTAGGAGGGGTAATAACCCCTAACTTCTCCCTAAGATACTAAAACGTGTCCTTAGGAAGAGGCTTAGTGAAAATATCTACAATTTGATCCTTTGTAGACACATACTCTATCTTTACTTCATTCTATGTTACCTTTTCTCTTGGAAAGTGATACCTTATTGATATATGCTTTGTCCTTGAGTGCATCACTGGATTCTTTGAAATATTTATAGCACTTGTATTGTCACAAAAGATTGAAATAGGTTCTTCATACACAACTCTTATGTCCTTCAATGTCTTCTTTAGCCAAAGCACTTGAGTGCAACAACATGTTACAGAAATATATTCTGCTTATGCAGAAGACAAAGAAACTAATTCTTGCTTCTTGCTCAACCATGAAACCAATCTGTTACCCAAGAGGAAAGCTCCTCCACTTGTACTTTTTGTGTCGTCAGCATCTCCAACCCAATCTGCATCTATATAAGCACTAAGAGTGAAATCAGTATTTTTGGGATAAGACAATCCATAGTTTGAAGTGCCTTTTAAATACCTCATGATCCTCTTGACTGCCATCACATGTGACACTTTGGGGCCTTCTTGAAATATTGCCACAAGATAGACTACATGCATTATGTTTGGTCTGGTATGGGTTAGATAAAGTACTCCTCCAATCATAGACCTATACTTTTTCTGGTCAGTCTTAGGTGATTCAAAATTCTTGCTTAGCTTGCAACCAGTTACCATAGTAGTACATACTGGCTTAGAATCCTCCATTCCAAACTTCAACAATTCTTTCACATACATGGATTGAGAAATGAAAATTCCTTTTTCTGATTGAGTAATTTGTAGTCCTAGGAAGACACTAGTAGAATTTGGCAAATAAATGACTACATGACTAAAACTTTTAGTCACATGACTAAAGTTTTTAGTCACACTACTAATTTTTTTCTACACAACTATAAATGACTAATTAATGACTAATTTGATCATCTGGTAAAAAACACAACTAAAATATTAGTCACACAAATAAAAATGAGTAAATAATTAGTCACAAATAAAAATTAGACAATATTATATTAAAGTGGGTAATTAAAAAAATATTTCCAATTGGAAAGAGAGGGAAATTTTTTTGATGAAAAATAATTCAAACAAAAGAAACCCCTGTATCATCATGTGATAGAGAAGAGTTTTTGAAATATGGTGAGGTAGAGTTATGCTCTGAAAAGGTTTTCGAGTTGGAATCCGAGGTCAAGGGTTCTAATGGAGGCAACGATGGATCTGATCTGAAGAATGCCGCCTATGCAATCATAAAATGTGCTTAATAACTTGTTGGCTCTCCTTCTCGAGCACTCTGCCAAGTTGCTCTCGTGTGTTGATTAGCCCCTCCAGGTAACCCCCATTTTCTCCTTTTCTTTGTCCTCTCATTTTGCCCCATCTGCCCAATGCAGTTTTGGGTAAATTTAATGATTTCTTGTGTATTTTTTTATTGCAAATTTGTTACAATATGGATTAATACCCATTTTCAGTTTCTACCAGCCCTATCATAGTTTAGTTCCCTGAATAGTCATTATTGTGTTGAAGTATTGGTTACTAATACTAGTGTTGGTTTGTTCTGAAGAGTATTCAATATGCTCTGTTGTTAAAATGGGGTTTAATTTTTCTTATTTGGGGTCATCTTAGGTGGTTCAACTTGGCTTAAAATACCCAAGTGACGAGCTTGCAGATCAATCTAGGGTTTCTAGATTTTTTTTGTGATATGGAAGTCACCCTTTCAGATGTTTCTCTCCCTAATGATCGTCTAAATAAAATGTCCTTCTAGCATGATGATTTTCCTCTCATGGGCAAATTCATGGGAAGAAGACTAGATGATGTAAAACTCTATGGATGGATATGGAATCTACAAGGCTGGATACAAAGTTAAATTCTTCCTTTTAAGGATTTCTTTCTTCTTCAAGTCTGCCAAGGATAGAGAGTTTTCTTAAACAAGGGTCATGATATTTTTGGCAAATCTGGGTTGTTTTTATGTCCTCTGGCAACCATTTTTAGACCTAGATCATCTCTTTTTCAAAGGTTCCCTTTTGGATCCCACTTCTACAACCTCCCTCTAGTTTGTAGAGTAGTGGAGATAGTTTAGTTGCTTGCAAAGATCTATACCTCTAGACCAATGCTACTCATAAGTTGCATAGTGCATCATAACGATTGCCTTACACCCTATGCAGTTGTTAGTAGCTAGATGGAACAACCACTTTTAATCATCAATATCAACACTATAAAATTATATGCTTTTGTGCACCATGCAAATGATACTCATGTTTCCTAGCACTTGAAAGCACTCATTGCCACATGTTTACTTGCATTTAGCACATCTAAAAAACTAAACAAAAAATAAAGGGCACTTGATAGCAAGGTTTCCCTTCAAATTTAACTCCAAAACCCAACATACAATTCAACAAAATTATCCCTCAGATTTCAGCTCTATTATCCAATTAATTTACCCTCAAAATTATCAAGCCTAACAATTCAGCAATATGACCTCTCAAATTTCAACTCTAAAATATTTCAATTTACTGTGCAAGATAACAATTCTTTGGGTTCTCAAGTTTTTATCTTTCTACTTCTTTTCATTCATAATCACATGGTCAATGGCTGCTCGGGTCTTTATCTTTCAACTTCATCACATACTTGCATTATCATGTCATAAGATCTCTAACACAATACCATGGAAGCCTCAATGCATCTTGTATAAAGCCAAATACTTTTTAAAAAATAACAAAGTAAGAAACATAATCAGCAAAAGTGATGACAAATTGGAACATTATCTTCTCATTTTTTTGTATAGTTGAGAACATTCCAAATGTTTTCAAATGTCAAATTCATTGATACATCAAATGACTCCTCCAAATTATTACTTTTTTTAAAATAGAAAGTTCATAGCTTATAATACTAAGAAATCATCAATCTTTTTGCCATTTCTATGATTTGAAAGCAAATAACAAGCACTTAAGAAATAATAAAAAATAACAAAGTCAATTAATGTGGCAGCCTAAAATAAGCCTCAAACAATACAAAGAAACAAGGATTACAACCTAGTTTGAAGTCTTTCCCAAAATTTTGAATTAAGAGTAAACCACTAATGATAAGAAACAATAATAGGAAACATGGTTTATAACCTAGTCCCATAAATTGTTGACACAAAGCAACCTAATGATAAAAGAAACTAAAAGATGATAGTTTTAAATAATCAGAGCTCTATAATTGTTTATTTATGATTAAGTACATGTGCATGCTAAGCCTTCTCTTTACAATGCAAAGTATTGGCATGCCCAATGTGTTGATGATTACCACCACCATGAGGATGCTCAATAGGATTCATTGCCACACCACCAACCTTAGGCCAACAGTTTCTTTTGACCCTATATTTGTGATATGCATTGCCAACTTTGAGCATTGGCTTTTTTGTCCTTCCACCACCAGTAACCTGACCAATCATGGCTTTACAACTACTTGGCACAATCTTCTTAGCTCCATATGGAAGATTTACCCTATAAATTGAAACCAATTTCCAAGACTCATCAAACAAGGCTATTAAAAATCTACAAAATCAAAAATTACACAAATTTGAACATTAAGAGAGAACTTAGATAATTGTTCCAAAATTATTTCTACTACCTTTGGAATAATTGCATTTATCAGCTCACTGTAACCTTGGAAAAAAATTAAGCATAGAAATATGCCATAAGTCTCCACAAGGTGTACATCTAGAACTCAAAATAGTTTGAAAATAATTTGGAAAAAGCCACCTTCCATAGGACATCACAATAGATGCATCACATGTTTGTTGCTAGCCAAAAAGCAAGATGATAAACAAAATTGATAATGAGTCAAGGGGAACATCAAGAAGCAGTACATTCAAATTAAATTTCAACTAGTTGCTAAATCTACACAACCCATTTTGAGTTGTCATAAGTTCAAAATATTAGAACAAGTACATTTTTATGTTTGTAATCAAACCTTTTAGATTTAAATGCAATAGAAATGCATTGCAAATGATAACAATCAAATTTGAAATTACTCAGCTCATAAAAAATAGTGGAGAAAAGGTAGAAAAAATGTTCTTTGATTTGATCAGGCCAATGAGAAATATTGTCTCAAAAATTAAACTATATTACCATGACTTGTTCCCTGCCATAGTGCGTCAAACTATTTCTTTGACCATCGCGGGACTGCGGTATACTAAACATCACTTAAATCCTTTCACCGCACTACTACACTCCTTCATTGAAACTGTTGCGGGGCCACGGTATTCAACACTTACATAACTTAAACTCCTTATACTGTCATACCGTAAGCCTCACTTGAGGCCACCGCAGGGGTGCGGTGTACTATTTTCCTCTACTCCTTTATACCACATTACTGTCGGTTATTCTCTTGACTATCATGGGACCACGGTGAAGTATCATATGCCACTTAAATTTATACTTCCAGCTCACCACTTCATTTTGAGACCGCTGCGGGGCTGCCGTAATCGATCTCTGCATACCCCAATGCCGCAAGTGCAATCTCTTCATGCTACGGGATAGCAATAACTGCTCCCTATTATCCTTGGTTCCCACACACCCACCAAGACCTTTTGAGTGACTTGTGGGATTGCGGCTGTAGACACCCTAAAATGACCGTGTCGTCAAATCACTTGCATTTCATAATCTGTCTAATCACCTGCATTTCAAACATTAATTAAATAATCTAATTATTTAATTAATTTCACCAAATTCTTCTAAATCGCATACTTGCGACATTAATTAAATAAATTCTCTTTATTTAATTAATTAAATTAAATTCCTCTATTATTCTTCCACAATTAAATAATTTTAATTATTTAATTTAATCATTATCCTCTTTTCAAAAATTGAATCCACATTAATTAAATAAATCCAATTATTTAATTAATTCATCACAAATTCTATCTTATCTATAATTAAATAATTTAGATTATTTAATTAAATCAAAATCATTCTTCCAAAATCATGCACAACAATTAAATAAATTTATTTATTTAATTTGCTTTCAAATCTTCTAAATTAAATAATTCTAATTATTTAATTACTTCTTCCAATAATATCTTCTCTAAATTTAAATAAATCAAATATTTATTTAAATTGATTTTTCTTCTAAATTGAGTTATCTCTAATATAACTCAAGCTTTCTTGCTAATGCAATTAAATATTCCTAATATTTAATAAAGCAAAATATCTTCTTATTCTCATGCAAATCCCTTCTTCTTGTTTTAAATCACTTAACTGATTGTTGTATTCTATTAATTGCTTTAACTCATTATTCTATTCTTGATAACTCCTCTCATGCAAAAGAAAGCAAGACACTTGGCTTTTTCTTATTCATTGCACTTTCCTCAACTATTCTCCTCCGTTGATTCTTCTGAATTATCTAGACCATTGATCGATCTTCATTGAAACCTATATAAACCCCCCTCATCTCCTCCATTAAGCCTCTCTTTGATCTTATTCTCAGGCATACTTAACAACACTTTGAACATACAAACGCGTCGATTGAGCAACCTCACGATCTCTTAACATTGATCTCTTGAGCACACTACTTGCTTGTTGCAGCTATGGTTTCACAACTTCATTGAGCAATCTACACTTCCCCAAAGGGAACAATACAGATTTTGGTAAGAGCTTTCATTTTTCTTTGATTTGATGATAATAGCTTTTACTTAGATTGGTTCGCTTTATGTGATTGGTTTTTGTTTTCATTAGATTTGATTTAATCAATTTTTCCTCATACACATTCTGGCACACCCAGTGGGACCCACTAATCCCTCTGTTTCTTTGAGAAAATAATTTTTTGTTGAAGTTACAGTATGGTACAGCGCAAAAGACACAGAAAATCGCTTCTGGAAGTATCCTAAAGCGCTTCTGGAGGCACAGTGCAGCGCCCTCGGGTGATTCTGTGGCGATTCTGGTAGCACAAAGAAGCACTTTTGGTGACACAGAATGACACTCTTGGTAGTATCATTAAGCGCTTTCAACTATTTAGGTTTTCTGACTTCGGTTGGTGTTTGTTGCAGGGTTTTATTCATTACATACCTGTTGATTTGTCTGACAAGCTGTTGTATTTATCTTTCAACTGTCTTAATACTTCCTAAGATGATTTATTTAGGGGTATTTTTGATATTTGAGTTAACCTATCTTGTTACTACACCTTCTTAGTTTTCTTGATTTTAGGATACAGATCTATCAGATATTACTTCTCAGAACAGTAGATCAATCATGAAATCCTATTTGGATCTGGTTATCTTGACAAAACCTAACTTTTTTGTGATCTGAGACAATGCAGTGCATTTGGCTTTACAGTATCACGCTTTTGAAAGCACGATATAGTGCTTCAGGATCTGGTTTGGCACTTCTAGAAGTATAGTATGACGCTTCTGGTCTGCATCACATTGCTTTTGGAAATACAATGCAACACTTTCGGTATTGCAGTAACTCACTTTTTTCAAATTGATTTGTTTTTTCTAACTTGTGAATTTTTTAGAACTAACTGACTTGCTGCAGCTTCTTATCAGTCACACAGAGCAAATAGGTGTTTTTAACATGTTCATGCAGGACAAGCATTGAAGAAATCTTGATTTATCTCACTAAGTCTTAGAAACACATTACCTTCTTAAAGGATAATTGAACAAATCATTTCGGCAATCTAAGTCTTAGGAATATACTGCTTTTCTTGAAGGACAATGGACATGTATGCGAAAACACCTCAATTTTGTAAAGGACAATGGACATGAATGCCAAACACTTCAATTTCATAAGGGACAATTGACAACTACAAATGTGTGTGTGCCTAATCTAGTTGCACCTTATTTTTCTTATAACGGGACAATTGAACCTTTGTTTGACATGCTTGCTCTTACTTTTTAGTACTTCCTTTAGAAGGGCCTACTTTTGGATTGCGCTTCATCCAAAAGGGATGACCCTAAGCAGAGTTTTCCTTTGAACCGCTATATAAGAGGGGTAAGGCGAAAGCCAAGTCCTAACCGACATCAGCCTTACCTTGTGGTACCAAATTGAAAAGAGGTGTACTAGCTCTTTGTGGAAATGATTTTCACATTGAGCGAAGTGTTTAATACTATTAGTAGGATTGGTTAAATCTTTTAGTAGCTTGTCGCATTGCTTGTAAGGCGTTGGTCCCTCAAAGTTACTAAGAACCATTCTAGATAGAGACTACTTGATCTACCTTCAAACATTGCGGTAATCATTAGTGCAAGGGGAATCTATTTAAGCTCTTAAGATACTCACCATTAGCTCCCTTAAGAAGAGATAGTATTCCCTTGGCCATAAAGCTCTTGTGACCTACTTGAGATTTCCAAGGGGAGGGTGAGATATCCCTACCTATCGTCTCTCGCAAAGATACAAAATATCTGACACCTTTATCGAATGATATTTTTATCGATGGAGTATTAAGCTGTGAGCTGATCTACTGCAATGAAACCTTATCTCTAGGGATAAAAAGTGCTTGTTATTGATTGCAATCATCTTATACATGTGGAAACATTGGGCTTTTCTGTGTGCCTCAAACATACACTATCTATTGTGTCAGTCCTTTTGCCAACTTTATTTGCTGTGTTTTCTCTTTCCAAAGTAAAATCCAATTAGAAACAAACCAAATCTATCAAAATTTGCCTTTTTAGGCATCAGACACTACTTCAGCACCTCTGGTATTATAGCAGCTTGCCTTTGGTAGTACAGTAGATCGCCTTTGGTATAACAATACCTTGCCTCTGGCAACGCTACTTCAGCACCCTTGGTATAATAGTAGCTCGCTTTTGGCAACAATAGCTCACCTTTGGTATAGCAGTACCTCACCTTTGGTAGCTCAGTCCATCGCCTTTGGTTGCACAGTCCTGCGCCCTTGGTCAAACAGTATTGCGCCTTTGGTCCAGTACATTGTGCATCAAAGTTTGTCTTTTTCAAAGCACAAGCAGATTCTTAGCATTACTTTTTTTGTCCTAGTGTATTCCATGGTAACCACTAGGGTCCAGCAAACTATGAAGTCCAAGCAAGTTGTCCCTAGGAAGCGCAAGTTGCCTCCTCACACACCGCAATCAGGCCGTCTCAACATTACTCCCAAGATTACTCCCAGAACACCCGCGAAAAGATCTACCAATTCTCCAAACATGCCGCAACTTGACCAACCTAACAATCCTCAAGAAGGTAGGATCCCTTTGATAAGTAAACCTCAATACACCACCAGCATGCCTCCAGATTTTGTCCCTCAAGGTTATACTACAGATCTAGCCCCATCTCAAGAAGAGCGACACTTTGAAATAGGTCAATCCTCTCAAGAAGATGGGCAAGATCTTGATGAATTCATAGAAGAGCTTAGAGTCATGGCCACCTTTGACAAAATCCTTAGTGAGAACCAAGATCATTTCTTTCACTTACTTGCAGAGCAAGGAGCCAAGTTACCTCAAGATTTTGATTTATCCACTCTCAAGGAGACAAACAACACGTTGAGTGCCATACAGGTGGTCCAAACCATGTCAATAGTGACCATGCCCTTGCCTGAACAAAGTTCACAGTATAGGAATCCCCTTTATCAAAACCTGACGGGAAAGAGGGCCATATCACTGCTTTTGACTCCTATGGAGATCTACAAAAATCAGCAAGAAACTTTCCAATGTCAAGCGGAGCTAGCTAAGCAAGCCACCTTAGCTCGATCAAATATACAACAACCTCCTAAAGTGTCCATACCAATCGCAAGTGGAATCTTGGTTACTCCATCACGAATAGGTTTCCCACCAAATTACAATCCGGGGAACAACTATGTAGCCATGCAACAAGGGTCTCAACAAATACCACCTCCTATATCATCAAACCTTCATGTCTCTCAACCAACTAGAGTCATGCAATCCCAACCACAACATTCTTCTACGCTCATCACCAATCCACCTCAACCATCGCAAATCACTTCTACCTATGTCCCTCCTCCACTACATTCATCATCGCTCAATTTCTTCAACACCTTGCCTATCCACCCTCAACATTCCCAACATCAATTTTCCCAAAGCTATGTGCCGCCATCGCAACCCAATCCAACGCACTTTAGCTTTCCTCCACCCAATTCTTTCCTTCAACCATCACAAAGCCAACATTCTTACCTAGCTCCACCTCCACCTCTTCCAATTCAAAGCATCCAATTTCAACCCAATCTCAACCCAACCTACAACACGTATGACCCCAACCAATCTTACGACCCTTATAATAGCAACGCACATGGCTTACACTACAATCTTCCATATGGGCAACAACAACCACTTATAGGACAACAGGAGATGTTTCCAACCCCTCCCACAGTAATGGAGCTCAAGATCGCAGAAGTTCAACAATAGCTATCTAATCTTACGTTTGGCCACACTAAAAAGACCTTCTCTTTAGAAGAAGTGTGTCCTTATCCTTTTGATCGGTCATTACCTATGATCCCTTTTCCTCAAAATTTTACTATTCCCAAGTTTGATAAATACAAAGGAAAAGGTGACCCAAAAGACCATCTCAGGGAATTCTATCTTGCTTGCTTTGAGGTCTCACATAACGACACATATCTTATGCCTCTCTTTCCTCGCAGTCTTGGAGGTCAAGCTATAGAATGGTTCTCACACTTACCCATGGGAATCAAGTCTTTTAACGAGCTAGCAGAGAAATTTGCCACCCATTTTTCTTACAATGCAGAGCATGAGATTTCCATGACCGATCTATGCAACAATAAACAGAAAAATGGAGAAAACTTCATTTCTTTCCTTCAGCGATGGAGACAAATGGCTAGCAAATTCCCTTTCAAGATTCCTGAAAAATAGCTTCTTAGCATATTTGTGCAGAACCTCAACCAAGAGTTAGGTTTTCATTTGCAAATTCTTAGTGCTACAACCTTCGACAAAACCACATACAAGGGAATCAACATTGAAAAAGCCCTCATTGCTAAGGGTGTGGTCAAAATCTTCAAAGAAACTAAAGAAAATGCTCCTCATCAACAATCGAGTGATAAACCCAAATATTGGAACAAAAACAAAAACGTGGTCAACGATGGTGTGGTCGATTCTAAACATGTCCAAACATTGCAAACGCCACTGCAACTTTCTAAACCAAGTCAAGCTCCACCTCAACAACAACAACAACAAAGGCAACCTTATCAAAACAAACAGCAACGACAACAAGAACGGCCTCAACAAGATTACCCTCAGCAGCGTCAATTCACTCCTATTTACAAAACTACGCGGTACAAAGAAAATGAATACTGTGAATTCCATAGGAGCAAAGGGAATAGAACCGCATCATGCATGAAACTCAAGCACCTAATCCAAAATCTCATCAAAGGCAATCAAATATCTCTCCAAGAAGATCCACCAGCTCAACACATGAACAAAGATCTCAATATGTACAAATAGCCATTCCCTCATCATGGTCCACCTCCAACTTAGGATAGAGGTAAAGGTATCAATCATGCTTCCACTTCCTTTGATTCCATTGTAGGTCATTTTGAAGAGAGTCCAGTAGCTATCCTCACAATCAAAGGCAAATCTACAGATTGCGCTGTTACCACTCGTCGTGGTCGTGTCACCATTCGTGGTCCTACACCTAGTCTTCCGGCTCAATATGATTATAATCTTGTCGAACATCTAGGGAAAATGCCAGCACAGATCTCTATCTTGGACCTTCTATGGTCATCACCTGCACATAGAGTAGTGCTAGAAAAAGCCCTCCAAGAGTCTTTGGTTCCTAACAACATAGCAGTTGTGGATTTCCAAGCTATAGTAGGTAACATTGCTTCACCCTACAATGTGGTCTTCTCTGAGAAAGATCTCCCATCCCATGATCCTTGTCACAATGATGCCCTTCATATTGAAGTTCTCATCCATAAGCGTAAAATCAAACGCATCCTCATAGATGGTGGTGCTGGCCTCAACATCTGTTCTTTAAAGTTACTTGAGCAATTGGGATACTCTGAGGATCATGTCAACTCTGATCATAGTATTACAATCAAGGGGTATGATGATGCTGAACGTCGTTCAGAAGGTGTTATCCACTTGCCTATACAACTGGGCCCTGTCATGCTTGAAACCAGGTGTCAGGTCCTTGATATTCAGCTACCTTACAACATTATCCTAGGCCACCCATGGATCCATGCAATGAAAGTTGTTCCCTCCATGTACCATCAATCTCTAAAGTTCCCATACAATGGTACGGAGATAACTATCCCAAGAGACCCCAATCCTTTTGAATTATGTCGTGTCTTGCAAGGCAGTTATAAGAATTGCAACTAGGTGCCTAACAATGAAAAAGCCCTTGAATCCCCACTATATGTTGACCCTACAACACTGACTCCAGCCTCTACAAGTAACCCTAATCCTCTTCCTGAAATCAAAGCTCACATCCGTGATATAGGCTTTGGAACATATGATATCTCAAAATCTTGTTGTGTAGGGCAGATGCCTTTATCTCCAAAATCTTACAGCCAACCACCCATTGCCAAAGTAACTAAAAAAGTGGCTATTCCTCCCCTAGCGTTCCTAACCCAATTTCAACAGCGATGGTTATTGGAGGAAGAAACTATTGAGGACATTTCTTCTTGGCTCTATAAGGAGAAAGAACCAGTCATAATACCAGTCAAGTAATATGGCAATGACTTAAGGATAGTAAAAAACATGGGCTATAAAGGCAAAGGTGGCCTTGGGAAACAAAATCAAGGAACTATGGAACCCATTGTTGTGACAAAGAAACTAGACAAGAAGGGATTAGGATTTGGTAAGAAGGTACCACACGCCTTGGACATCGAGTATATCCTTGATGAGGTAGCTGACACTTTTCCTGCTAATTTGATGTCTACAGAAGATATCATCGATGACTCTTCCCTCCATATGGCCAACCTATTCATAGAATCCTCCATTTTTATGCTATCCTCCGTATCCTTAACCTCTACCACCAGCACCCAGAACATAACACTTGTCTACCCTGAACTTATCGATTGGGACCAACAAGGGTCCCTCGTTATAGATGTATTTCAGAATGACGAATCTTTAGCTGAGTTCATGGGACTTCAGGAAGGTATCCCTCTTGGTGATCATAAAGCAGGTTTTGTAATGGAACTAGAGCCAACAACTTATTTTGGTGAGAATGCCAAATCCTCCATTCGCAAAAGTAAAAATAAAGAAGGATCGCTAGGTGAAAACCACACTGTGGCACCTCCCGATCACAAAATAGTAAAAATAAAGGATGTATTTAATGGTGAAAACCCAACTGTGGCACCTAAGGATGGAGGATTTGACCTTCCCCTACCATCTAAGTACCAAGAGAAGTCAGCTCTCCTAGTGGAAGATTCTACAGAGACAAACCTTGGCACAGAACAAAATCCAAAGACCACATTCCTAGTAGCATCATTATCTGAAATAGAGCACAGGAATCTTAACAACTTCTTCTTGTAGTGAACCATCAACTTTGCATGAACCTATGCAGATATGCCAAGACTAGACCTAAGCTAGTAGTTCACTATCTCACAATTGATCCAAAAGTGAAACTAGTCAAGCAAAAGCTGAGAAAGATGCACCCACAGATAGCTCTCTTGGTAAAAGTGGAAATATAGAAGTTGTTAGATGCAAAGTTCATATGACCTATTGACTATTCAGACTGGGCATCAAATATTGTACCTATGTCTAAACCCAATGGGCACATCTGCATGTGTAATGATTCTAGAGATCTCAAAAAGGCATGTTCCAAAGATGACTTTCCACTACCGAACATTGACATTATAGTAGACTTGACAGTAGGTCACGAGATGCTTTCTCTCATGGATGGATTCTCTAGCTACAATCAGATAAAGATAGCAGAGGAAGATCAACATAAAACAACCTTTACTTGTCCGTGGGGCAACTATTGTTGGTGTGTCATGCCATTTAGTCTAAAGAATGCAGGAGCAACCTATCAGAGAGCAATGACAGTGATATTCCATGATCTCTTTCATCATATCATGGAGGACTATGTGGATGACATACTAGCTAAATCTTCTAGGGTACATCACATACAAGTTCTAGGATAGATCTTTGACAGGCTCGAGAAATATCAAGTGCGCCTCAATCCAAAGAAGTGTGTCTTCGATGTAACATCAGGGAAGCTATTAGGATATATTGTATCTCGTCGATGTATCAAAGTAGATCCAGCAAAAGTAAAAGCTATTCTAGAGATGCCTCCACCAAAGAACCTCAAAGCATTAAGGAGTCTTCAAGGAAGGTTGCAGTCCATTAGGTGTTTCGTCTCACAGCTAGTAGGTAAATGTCAACTATTTCAACACTTGCTACGAAAGGATGTCTCATTTCGATGGGACGATAAGTGTTAAGCAGCATTTGATCAGCTTAAAGTGTACCTGGCTACACCTCCTGTATTGGTTCCACCAATTGCTGATAAACCTTTCATATTATACATCTCAACTACAACTTCGGCCCTAGGGGCCTTGCTAGCACAACATGATGAATCAGGAAAAGAGCATGCAATTTATTATATCAGTAGAACCTTGGTGGGATATGAACTCAATTATTCACTAATGGAAAGGGCTTGTTTAGCAGTAGTGTTTGCTTCTCAAAAGTTGCGGCATTAAATGTTGAACCAACACACAAATCTTATAGCTAAAATTGATCCCTTGAAGTATCTACTAGCAAAAGCAACTCTCACAGGCAGACTAGCTAAATGGGTCATGATCCTGAGTGAGTTTGACATTGAGTATATGGATCATAAAGCAATCAAAGGACAAGCCCTAGCAGATCAACTAGCAGAAGCACCCATGACTGATACACACCCTATGGTAGCAGACTTTCTGGATGAGAATCTATTTACTCTTGCTAACTCCATAATGTGGAAGTTGTACTTTGACGGTTCCTACACACAGCATGGATCAAGGGCTAGTATCTTGTTTATCACACCTCAAAATGACTATATTCCTAAGTCATATCGGCTTGCATTCCCTTGCACCAACATCATCGAGTATGAAGCACTCCTCATAGGTATCAACACAGCAGTTCAATGGGACATCACAGAATTACAAGTATATAGAGACTCACAACTAGTCATTCGCCAAGTCACAAATGAGCACCAAACAAAGGATGAAAAGTTGGTCCCCTACAAGCAACTAGTGGATGCCTACAAACCACACTTTTATAGCATTACATTTGAGCAAATTCCAAGAAAGCATAACAAAGCTACAGATTCTATGGCTTCTGTAGGGTCACTGATTGACATGCCTGCAAATACAAAGAAATGTGAATTCTTGATCGAGCAATTGTTGATACCAGTCGTCGATGTTCTCGTTACTGAAATCATCTGTGAACTTGTTGGTCCCAATTACCCATGGTATGAAGATATCTATGAATACCTTAAACACAATACATTTCCCACTGACCTATCATCCACCCAACGCAAAACCTTTATCTGCCAATCCTCCCATTACACCATTCTAGGTGATACACTATATCGCTGGAGTCTCGATGGTATCCTCTTACGATGTCTTAACACGGAAGAAGCCGAAGCTACCTTACGAGACATACACGAAGGTGTCTGTGGTACACATTCTACCAATCCTAAGCTCACTAAGAAGATACTCAGAATAGGTTATTACTGGCCTACAATAGAACAAGATGCTGCACAATTTGCTAAGAAATGTCTACAATGCCAGCAGCATGGAGATTTGATTCATGCACTAGCTCATGAACTACAACCTGTCACAACTCCATGGTCTTTTTCTCAATGGGGTCTCGACCTTGTAGGACAAATCCACCCATCCTCTTCCAATGGCCATAAATTCATTATTATTGCCACTGAGTACTTCACAAAGTGGGTTGAAGCCATTCCCATGACCTATATCACCGGTAAGCAAATAGCCAAGTTTATCCTTAACTACCTCATTTGTCGGTATGGTATTCCCCAAGCCATTGTCACTAATAATGGGAGACAATTCAAGAATCAAGATGTTCATGCCTTATGCACACAATACAATATCCAACATCGCTTTTCCACTCCCTACTATCCGTAGAGTAATGGCCAAGCTGAGGCTTCAAATAAAACCATTCTCAAAATCCTCAAGAAAATAGTCAATGAAGCTGGTCGTGATTGGCACTTGCAACTCAATCCTACCCTATGGGCCTACCGCACTAGTATCAGAACACCAACTAGTGCCACACCCTATGCCTTAGTCTACGGCTCTGAAGCCATCCTACCTATAGAGGTCGAGATCCCATCCCTCAGAGTATCCATGTAGGACCTGATTAATGGAGAGGAGTATCGCACTTCCAGATTAGCTGAGCTAGAACTATTAGATGAAAGGCGCCTTGCTGCGCTTAATCATCTCCATGTCTATCAAAACCGCCTCCGGCGTAACTACAACAAAAAGATCAAAGAAAGATGATTTCAAATTGGTGATCTTGTTCTTAAAGAGAATCAGAAAAATCAAGAAGATCGAGAAAAGAAGGGAAAGTTTGAGCCTAACTGGTTAGGTCCCTTTATTGTGACAGCAGCATATGGATCAGGAGCTTCACTTTAGCTACTCCTGACTGCATCCCTCTATATGAGCCACTTAACAGTGTTCATCTCAAGAAGTTCTATGCCTGATCCTCAGAGTATTCCAAAAAAAAATTGAAAAACATAAAAGCACAAAAAAAATCTGTCCTCTAGTGAAAACCTGGTAAACAGGCACCTTAGATAAGTACCATAGTGAAAACCTGGCAAACAGGCACTATGTGTAGAGTCAACATCTATCATCTATCGAGTCTTGTTCATCTTATTTCACAGCAAGCTTCATCCATCCATCCATAATAAAACCATTGACCTTGTTTGCATTTCCATCTCCCTATCTAGTATATCTTGGAAATTTGTCAATGTCCACCATCGTCATCCCATGTCTTGATCTATGTCTACAGTTAACACTGTCTTGTCCTAGGTCAAAGCTTTCTGTGTCTTCTTTGTCGGTCACCCATGCAAATTCCTCTACTAGAATGGGGGCAACTCTTTCCTTAACCTAGGTCTAGGAACTGGTCCTTATTGGTGGTTCACAACAAACACTTCAATCTTTCTCCTTTCCACAGATAGCACGCTTTAATGGACACATTGCTCCTATGATAAGGTTGTTATCTTCCCAACACTTTTTCTACATCATCATACCACCACCAGAGCTACATATCATCTTCTCAATCTTAAAGTACCTTGATCCCATGGACATGGGTATGTAGGCAGTCTGGAATATGAAGGAAGTATCCAGTACTCAGGTACATAATATCTCCCTCTCACCACCTTGACCCATCTCTTCACTCTATCCAGAACTACATATTATCATTGTTCATCTTTCCTCATAATGTGCCTTGATCCCATGGATACAGGGTATGTAGGCAGTCTGGAATATGAAGGATGTATCCAGTACTTAGGCACATACGATTCATCATTCTCCACCCATTTCAGTCCATTAGCATTGTCACCTTTCTAGTCTTCCATTTTGCAAAATCCATTCACCTCGACTTGACTAACTCAAGCAGCAAGCTAGCACATCCTTTCCAAGCAAAAGTTCTTAGCAAACCTGAAGCAGAGCAACTTGCTTCCAGAGTCATCAACTATCCTGCATATCAATTGCCAACATCAGCTAAATCTAGCTTAACTAAAGCACCAGATCCACAGGCTTGTCTTCTGTAGAATGTTCCATTGTTGAGACCAACACACATGTCTCTTACGACATGTGGCATCTCCTGTAGTAAGGCACTATCTTTTTAGGTAGATGGCCCCCTTTAATGGACACATTGCTCCTACGATAAGGTTGTTATCTTTCTTATCTAATCCATCCTGAGAAACCTCTTTGGCAAGAGAATATGTTGGCTATATGTTTACTTTGAAAGTGAGTCAATTTTCTTTTTGGGTTTATCTTTTGTTCCTTTTCCCTTACCAATTCATGGCTACCTTGATTTATCTATAATCTTGGTGTGTTACGATGCAGTACGGATTGGGGGCATAGTCATTGCTTTTTGCGTGTTGTGTTTGAGAAATGATCTTTCGCATTGTTCTTAGCATTCTATTTATCTTGTGTGTGTTACGACCTAACATCTTACATATTAATATTTCTTCTTGCATTCACATGTATTGAAGTTTATTTTATGTTCAAGACTATTGATCATTCACATGTTCCAACAAGGTTATATTATGTCTAAGGGATCTAAGTTCAAACCGCTTGCTTGTAAAGTCAATGTCCACGCACTCGGATATTACTGCATCTTGGTCTTTTATACCTTGGTTGCGAACTATCTATGTGCTATATCAAAAAATAAGGATTGCTCTTTATATACAATTGCGAAACCAATGCAACAAGCTCGTCACTCATCCATTCACACAACCTTTATATCATCTTCATTACAAGGATCGATCAAGAGTCCCTGACTTCCATCTCCTCCTTTTTCTTCTCTCTGGCACATATTTGCAAAACCCACATGTTAGATATCACTAGTCAGGCATCTATATCATCATACATCTCTGACATCATACATCTCTAAGCATCATATAAGCAATATATATTATTACATAAATCCATAATCCTACATACATATCATCACATCCATGACATCAAGAAGTGCATATATGCAAGCATGAGCAAGAATGAGCGGAATAGATCATCATATATCTCATGTGAAGGTCATTATAATAAAATAATGTATGTGTCTACATCAATAGTCCATATATACATCAATATATTACATCAAGGCTATCAAGAGCCCGCAAAATATACATCAGGATGCACGAAGGCATCAGTCCAAAATGATACAAAATGATACAAAATGGTGCAATATACAAATGTCCATGCTCTAGTGGGTAGAGCTGCCCTCCTGCTGTGGTCCCTGATCTCCACCTGTGCTTGGCGCAGCTCCCCTTGCTGGTTCTCCTCCTCCTAGTGGCACCCCCAGTCCTCTAACTGAGGACAGTGACTATCCTGTCTTGCGGGACCTAGATGCTCCAGACCTGCTCCTGTCTTGGTAGTTCAGCTCTTGTTGTGCCACTGGCACCGCACCCACGTAGAGACCCTTGTAATACTTAGCCTCTCTGCTTACTGATACTAGCTCTCCCTGCACCCGGATAAGCTCACTGTATAAGGTCCTTTGATCGGCACCCAGTGCACGGCGTGCCTCATCTCTCTCCCATCTAACTCTATGTAGTGTGGCCTCTGCCGTCAATCGCAACTATGCTTCGACATCCCTCTCCTGCATGGCTTGGGCTAGCTACCCATCATCCCCTACTGGTGCAGGTGCTACCTGTGCCTAGCCCTGTACTGCTGCCTGTACTTGTGCCTGCACCTAGGCCTGTACCTATGCCTGCATGTCTGCTTGTAAGTGTGCCAGGGCTGTCTGTGCTATGGTTGCCACCTGTGTCTGCACCTATGCTGGGGCCTCAGCCTGTCTCACCTCTGCCCTAGCTGCATCCCTGTCTCTCCTTAGCTGCACCATCTAGAGCTCTAATTGAGTCCTCTGAGCTATCTCCTCCTGTAATAACTGCTCATCCCTCTCCAAATCAGTCTCTACCGCTGGCTCCTCCTCCTCCGCCATCTCTACGTCTACCTGCGAGCCGCTGGCCTCTCCCACTACCTGCTATCTGACCACTCTAGCCTGGCGTCTGATCCTGGCCTCTGCGCCTAGGACTAGTACCTCCCCCACTGCCCCTGCCACACCTGGTGTAGTCAATATCACCGGCCTGTGTGTCTACTAGTATTTGTCATACTCTAGTAGTGTACCTGGATCTGTAGTCCTGTATCCCAATCCCATCTCACAAGGACAAGTCCCCATACCTCTGCCAAAGCTGTAGCCACTGGAATCTCTGCATCCCAGTCCCCAACCTCCTGCTGTGTCCTGGCATGTGTCACCTCCCCCACTGGTAGCCCCTGTGGTAATCCAAACTGTCTCAATACCCACTCTGGCAGGTACCTCTTGATCATGTCGGTCCGTCTCCCAAACAAATATCGAGCCTGTTTGCAGTACATCAACTGCTCATGCTCATCCTCCCACTCCTCACATAGTAACCATGGCCTCCACACAAAAAGGTCCATCTTGTCGATCTGCCACCTCTAATGGCTAACAGATCCTAGCCTCTGATGTGTAATCACTCCCTCATAGAGGAATGCGTATGGCTCTCCCCTATCTCGATGGTGCTATGTCATGGGTGGATCACTGGGATATGCTCCCACGCCCACACCTGTAGCAAAGTCACCCCTGCTGAGAGACTCTTGCCTCTCCTATACACGCAGTGGTGCATGTCTCGGTATAACTATCCTAGCACACATGGGCCCCATGCGTACTGTCTACCATGTGTGAACATCCCAGATAGTACGGTGCCCCATCCAACTGATAATCCTCTAGATCTCCTGTCAGGGTAGAGGAAGCCACCAATCAATGAGGACACTATCCACCTGATCCTGTCGCAGAGTCTCAGGACGTCTGCCCACCGAATCTCTCCATTGTCTATCCGTAGGTCATTAGTGTAGAATACCTCTACCATGCTGGCCTCTCCCCACGCCGGGTTAAAGTCCACTCGCTCTCCATCAATCTGAATCCTCAGAATGTGGTACACAGCCTCTAGCGTCCCTGTCGCCTCCCCTATTGGGAAGTGAAACGAGGCTGTCTCACTGTGAAACCTCTCTACCACTGCTGTCACAAGGGTGAGATTCACCCTAATGTGTGTCAGGTGTGCAACATGCCACAATCTCACGTGCTCTAGAAATGCATCTTCCTCCCACATCAGTTGTACTATCTCATGTGCTATTGGGTGGTGTCGCTCTCGCGATATCAACGGTGGCATAATCCTCTACAATCAACAAACCACTTGTCAATTCTATATATCATATCCCCCAACTCCTATTTTCTTCTATTCTATCACGTGAGCCCTCAGACCAATTCTCCCCTTTTCTAAACTAGGGTAGTCAACCCTTTGGTCAACCCCACCTATCCCATTCCCCTCTCTAAGCCAAAGGCGCTACACTGTGGTACCGTACGCACCTTCCTAACCCTACAAATGCACTTTATTTTTTGCACCAAGCATGACTTGTTTTTTACAAGGGCGCTTCCTTTTACCCACAATCGCGCCGCGCTATGGTACCAGACGTGACTCATTTTTCCACATGCATTTCCCATCGCGCCTTACTTCCCCGTCAACCATGCTACGCTACGCTACCAAGAGCATTGCGAAATTCTACCAATAGCACTGTGGCGCTAACCCCAAAAGCCAATCGCACTATGTTTTTACCAAACGCACTCTCCCTTCCTACCAACTACGCTGTGGTGCCCCAAAAGTGCTTAACACGACTACCAGTCACGCCGTGCCACCCTCAAGCACTTTTGGCTGACCTAAAAACCCTACCTAGACCTAGCCCTCAACTGCCCTCAAACACCAAAATAAACTGGGGTTTTTGAACACTTACCACTACCGGGGCTCTTGCTGGCCTCCTGTATGTCCGCACTACCTCCGTCCGATGCCTATGCGCTGGAATCGACATCTCTCCACGCTATCCGCTCCTTCCACTCACCCTAAGCTTGAAGGCTCTCCTCTCTAAAATTGGAACCTCCTAGTGTGCAAATAAGGATTGTGGTCCCCATGGGATCTATTTATAGCAGCCCTCCCTCTTTCTTCTATCTTCCCCAACCCTGCTGCTTTTCCTTCTCACCTGCTCACACACTCTTCTAGTCGAGCATCAACCCAGTCCTTCTACTGTTTCCCTGTCTTCCCACTTGAGGGGCATACACTGGGGCAACTACCTACACTGGGGCATTAAAAATTGTATCACGTATTCAACAATCATTTTCTTTGACACAACACTGTAAATTGCATTGCATCAAAGAGGGGCAAAATGTAGACACCCTAAAATGACCGTGTCGTCGAATCACTTACATTTCATAATCTGTCTAACCACCTGCATTTCAAACATTAATTAAATAATCTAATTATTTAATTAATTTCACCAAATTCTTCTAAATCGCATACTTGTGACATTAATTAAATAAATTCTCTTTATTTAATTAATTAAATTAAATTCCTCTATTATTCTTCCACAATTAAATAATTTTAATTATTTAATTTAATCATTATCCTCTTTTCAAAAATTGAATCCACATTAATTAAATAAATCCAATTATTTAATTAATTCATCACAAATTCTATCTTATCTATAATTAAATAATTTACATGATTTAATTAAATCAAAATCATTCTTCCAAAATCATGCATAGCAATTAAATAAATTTATTTATTTAATTTTCTTTCAAATCTTCTAAATTAAATAATTCCAATTATTTAATTACTTCTTCCAATAATATCTTCTCTAAATTTAAATAAATAAATTTATTTTAATTGCTTTTTCTTCTAAATTGAGCTATCTCTAATATAACTCAAGCTTTCTTGCTCATGCAATTAAATATTCCTAATATTTAATAAAGCAAAATATCTTCTTATTCTCATGCAAATCCCTTCTTGTTTTAAATCACTTAACTGATTGTTATATTCTGTTAATTGCTTTAACTCATTCTTCTATTCTTGATAACTCCTCTCATGCAAAAGAAAGCAAGACACTTGGCTTCTTCTTATTCGTTGCACGTTCCTCAACTATTCTCCTCCGTTGATTCTTCTGAATTATTTGGACCATTGATCGATCTTCATTGAAACCTATATAAACCCCCCTCATCTCCTTCATTAAGCCTCTCTTCGATCTTATTCTTAGGCATACTTAACAGCGCTTTGAGCATACAAACGTGTCGATTGAGCAACCTCACGATCTCTTAACATTGATCCCTTGAGCACACTACTTGCTTGTTGCAACTATGGTTTCGCAACTTCATTGAGCAATCTACACTTCCCCAAAGGGAACAACACAAATTTTGGTAAGAGCTTTCATTTTTCTTTGATTTGATGATAATGGCTTTTACTTAGATTGGTTTGCTTTATGTGATTGGTTTTTGGTTTCATTAGTTTTGATTTAATTGATTTTTCCTCATACACAGCGGTGAGAGACAAAAACACATCAATGGTAAAAAATACAAATATCTTTCACATGGACTTGATATGGGGTGCTTATGAATGACTCTTGGAATAAATTTAAAAGAAAGATGAATCCCTAAGATGGATTTATGGAAGGAAATTTGCATGAAACCAAGTGGGACTATGATAATTTTGAATGGTCCTAATGAATGACTACAAACCTTTCTATTCTTGTCTTGGCTGGGCCATGTATAGGTTTGTTATGGGTTCCATAGGGTTTCTAGAAGTCTATGCACCTAGAGCTTTCATATGTAGGGCCACCTACAAGGCGCGAAAGGTATTATCTGGATCATGACTTAGGAGCTGGTTAGTATTCATTGAGTGGTATAATGGTGGTTGAACTATCCTAGTCTATACAACTAAGAGATGTACTTGTGTGCTTTGTAGTTTGTTTAATTTTTTGATCCTTAGAAAAACATCGTAAATAGATAGGATGCTATTTTTTGTAATTTATTCCTTTAATCACTTATCATAGGTCCAATTGGAGGTAGCAGAGCTGGTGGAATGGAGGGTGTACCTTATCTGCCTATTTATTCAAGCAGAAATGTTGCAAGTTCCACTTCGGGTCACCAAAGCCTTCACAAAAACTTCTAAACAAAATTCAATAATGAAGAATTTATACACAAATTCTCTTTTGAATGATGTATAAAGCCTCCACTGCAACACCACATTGTTGTTGGGCCTTGCGGTGATCTAGGTGATTCCCGCATCAATGCAAGGCCCAACAACAAACTGTGCGGTGTTGCCATGGAGGCTTTGTGCATCATTCAAAAGAGAATTTGTACATAAATTCTTCATTATTGAATTTTGTGTAGAATTTTTTGTGAAGGCTTTGGTGATCCAAAGTGGAACTTACAACTACAATATCTGATAAAAATCTACTTCCAAATATGCTTTTGATGGATGTTCATATCCTCATCAAAAGTTCCAATTCACACACAGATAGGAAGGACACTTTCAAAGGTTGAGGAGTTGGGCTCTACATCCACTGGTTGCATTTTCTTAAAATTTTCTAAGGACTTTTCAGAAAAACCTATTTTAAACATATCATTTAATCACAACATTCCATGATATCACATTTCTTTGAGGCATTTTTTGAAATAGTTCGCTTTCCTTGTCTATGCTTCAAAATTTTCATGTATGTCTAGTAGGGAACTTGTAACCACAACATATGACAAAAAAATCCCTGATATTATGTGTTGTGCCTCACACACACACACCATTCCAAAATAGGGACCCCCTCTTTCAATTTGGCTTAGGATGTCAAATAGATCTTTTTCACCTCCTAAGTGGTCAAGTGGTCAAAGTACATTTTGATCATGATTGAATGATGATGTTGAAAAATCACTTTAGGAATCTGCTAAGTTAGATTTTCATATCCCTTTTGATGGCCTTGAATAGCCCTTTTGTGCTAAATTGCTCCCCAACTGACTTTTGCGCTAAAGTGCTATCCAACCGACCTTTGCACTAAATTACTATCCAACCAACCCTTGCATTGATTTGCCTTCCAACCAACCTTGTGTTAAAATCCTTTATCACCGACTTCAGTGTTAGTTTTCCTCCCGACAGACTTTTGCGCTAAAATCAACTGTCTCCAACATGCACTATATCGTTCAATCACTGACTAAGTTGGATAAGGCCAAAATTCTTGCAAGTCTGAAGGACCATAAAATCCTATAGACCACATTATGTAGAGCCTATGTTCACAGTGCTAAAAAGATCTCTCACCAACTAGGTCTGTCATGTCCAATTTCCCCGCCAAGTCCGAGCAAGTGAGAAGCCGTGCTAAAACCCTAATTTGTCAACTATACGTCGAGCATTAATGGCAATTTGGCTAGGATAATAAAAGGGATAACCTCCCCTATTTAAACTATTTTTTACATTTGATCAAGATTTCAGAGCTCCCTTTGCGATCTTTACTGCCCGTTGAGTGCTTTTTCTATCGTTTGCCTGAGTTTGATCCCGCGACCACTTACTACCTACGCAATCCGAACACATTTTCTACAACTGTATACGCCTAAAAATGACACAAATCATCCTAAATAAATATTCTAAATATTTATTCCCTTCTTCTATTAATTAAATAAATATTCTAAATTTATTTAATCGATTCACTGTTCCATAATTAAATAAATTCTATTTATTTAATTAAAATCCTTCCATTAGTCCTTCACAATTAAATAATTATAAATTATTTAATTAAGCCTAATTCCTCTATCCTAAAGTTCTAAATTCAAAAATCCACATCACCTTTACACCTCACCTTTTCCACCTCACCTTGTCCACCTCATCAGGTTGCACATGTAATTAAATATATTTAATATTTAATTATCTTATTTTCCCTCACCCACATGGCCTATTTCTTCTCCAATCAGAGGTCAGTTAACCAATCAATCAAGTCTGTTAACTAACCTGTCAGTTGAGTCAAATCCTCAATCAATCCAGTCAGTTCCACAATCCACTCTTCTAACTGATCAATCAATTCTGTTAACAGACCAGTCAATGGAGTTAACTCTCCAATCAGTTTTGTCACATCCCACCTTTCATGATGGAGCTGGGACACTTGTCACATATCCACGGGTTGCACATTCCTCAACCATCCTCAACCGTTGATCTTCATATCTTCTCTCAACCGTTGATTCCTATTCCTCCGGGTCTATAAATGAAGCTTCATCCCTTCATTCTAATCATCCAGGCTTTTGACATCGTTACTCTGCAGAAATATCACCAGTGCGCCTTTGGCACCCATTTGTCATCCACAAGCTTGAGATCACCATTGTTGCATTGGAGCTCACCTTCATTGCATATCACACTACAGCCGTTCACCATCGACTTCCTCCAACAGCTTTTAAAAGATTGCACTCTCTGAGGGCTCATCTCATCTGCGAAAGGACGATTCGTGATAGGCGAACAACAGAAGTTTCGAAATGGAAGAGATTTGCTGTGTTTGTTCATTGCTTTGTTCATTTGAATCTTCTTTGTTTCTCTATTCTGTTGATGTTTGGGTCATCTGTTATTCATTTGATTGATGCACTATTTTACCCTCACATTTTTGGCGCCCACCGTGGGGCCGCTGCCCCTTTATTTTACCGTTTTTGAGCTTTTTTGAAGGCAGGTTCCGTACAGACCCCGCAGAGTCACGCACAGGTTCTTTCGGCGCATCTGTTCATTTTTACGGCGCTTTTGAAGACTGTTACGGCGCTTTTGTAAAACTGCGCATTTGTTGACTGTAACGGCGCTTTTATAGACTGTTGCTGCGCTTTTGTTTAAACTGCGCATTCGTTGATTCTTGCTGCGCTTTCATATAATATTGCTGCGCATACGTTAAAACGGCGCATCCGTTGTCTGTTACAGCGCTTATGACGACTGTTGCTGCGCATACGTCAAAACTGTGCATCTGTTCATTTTAACGGCGCATCTGTTCATTTTTACGGCGCATTCGTTAATGTTGCGCTTCTGTTGATCACTTCTGCGCATCTGATCACTGAAGCTGCGCATTTGTAACTGACTCAGGTTTTGGTTCTTTTCTAGGGTATTTTGCTAACGCTAACCCTTTTGCAGGTGTTTGCTGGAGCGGTTTTGCAGGTTAGGCTCGGGTTCAGTTACATGTAGTTACATCTAACTAGCTCACCTTTCATTTTCTGGGAAAGAGTAAAACGGCTGTTCATTACAAATCTTCATCTAGTCTTAATTAGGGAGGAAGTAAACTTGTTTATTTCATGCTTGCATTGCAAACAAACTTCCAAGTTATTGCTATCTAAGACTTAAAATTGAACTCACAACTGCATTCTGGAGTTAAAATGAACCATTGCTATATCGTGAGACCTGAATTTCAAAGTTAACAATCTCGTGCAACGTGGACTTAAAATTGAACTCACAACTGCATTCTGGAGTTAAAATGAACCATTGCTATATCGTGAGACTTGAATTTCAAAGTTAACAATCTCGTGCAACATGGACTTAAAATTGAACTCACAACTGCTTTCTGGAACCTAAAATTGAACCACTGCAATATTGTCACAATCACTTCAAAGTTTTGTTTGACTAGCTTAGCCCATTTAGTTTTTATCTTTTTAATTAGGGTGGCTTAAATCGGTGTATTCTGTGTTTGCGAATGACAATAGGCTTATGCTCTCCCCTCTTCTGGGTGATCAGAGTGCCAGACTTGTCATTCTACTTGTTTAACCTTTAGGAGGGGCCTGCCCTTGGATGCACGCTTGTCCAAGCGGGAACGACCCTGAGTGGTAACAGGCTAATGCCAAGCCCTACCGAGCCACTTAAAATAAATTGTGCTTGAGGTGAAAACCTCCTGCAACGAGTGCTGTTATGTTACACCGACGGCCAACCTCCCCCAAAACCCTCTCAGGCGCAACCCTGTGAGGCTGGGAGACTCCATAACGGAGAGTAGCGCCGCCGCACGTGTAACCACTTGAACGGTTGCCCGAATTACAAACCTCTTGTTTTAGTGGCCCAAATCCCTTATAATCCATTTCTCGCCTAGGATTTTGTACTTGCTTTTGTCCAAAATAGAGTCGAAAAACTACAAAAACAATGAAAAACTACAAAACATTCTTTGTGCTTGCTGTGTTTTCTTGCTAAATTAATTCATAAAATCATATCAGGAAGACTTATTCCAGCAAAAAATTACCCAAAAAAATAGAGAAAAATCCCAAAAATTTGCCCAAAAATACCAGAACTGCGCATATATCCATTTCTGCGGCGCATATACAGCGACTTGCTGCGCTTTTGTACCGACTTACGGCGCTTTTGTACTTTCTGCTGCGCATATCCTATGTTCTGCTGCGCTTTTACAGCGACTTGCTGCGCATATACGCCGACCTGCTGCGCATATACTTTTCTGCTACGCATTTGCATACTGTTACCGCGCATACATACCTCACCAGAGCGGCGCTTATACTACGACTTACTGCGCATATACCTATTCTTGCTGCGCATCTGTTTCTGCGCATGTGTGACAGTGAGCATCTGCTCTATTTTTGAGAAATTTTCGTCAGCTGTTCGGAGTACCCATTTCAACCTAGTTCCATTTTCCGAGGTCAGAATCAACCTTGCAGTCAACTTTCACACATTTCACCCGTTTCTCTCTCTTTCGACGGTCGTCCCCATCACCTTCTGTCCTGGTCACTCTTACCCCATCGTCATTCTGTCCCATACCGACTCGACATAGGTCCTTCTTTAGTGAGTTCACGTAAGCCTAGTAGGTCACAGTACCTTTTGCTAGTAGTCTTGTTGGACGACTCAGCCCTACACAGTGAGACTGGTATCGACTACCCTTGCTAGTGGCTAGAGTCTTGTGTCAACCGTCTTACCTGAAGTCATTGAGCGAGAGAACCCTTTGTCCAAGTCTTGTCCTAGATATCCCATTCATTACAGTCTTAGTCGGCATCTTGCCAAAATTTCTAATCCTTGTCCATTCCGTCCCACCCCACCTTGCATGGTTCTTACTCGATCCCAGTACAACAAGCTAACTGAAATGGCCGACCCTTCCGATCCCATCGCCCCACCACGCGATGATGATGAAGAATTTTCTCGTGAAGAATTAGTGGCACACATGCAAGATAGCAAATTCCAACGCCTAGTGGAGCGAGTACTCCTTGAGGATCCCACCAAATATTTCCATCATCTTGCTAGTCTCGGACTCAAACTCCCCGTAGACTTTGACATTAGCTCCATCATGGAAAATGCAGACAATGAACATGAGAGGGACACAAATGACACAGTCCCAAAGGCACATGAGAGAGGCACAAATGACACGGTCCCCCAGGCCAATACAAGCGGAAAACAACACATAGATCAAAATGCTCCTATAGCGGATGTGAGACAACAAATTGAGAGTCTCCAACGAGAAATCTCCAACCTTAAGATCGGCACCAGTTCCAATAACTACTCCTTGGAAGATATAGCACCATACCCCTTTGACAGAAGTGTGGTCATGAAACCTTTTCCCTTTCAGTTCGGAATCCCGAAATTTGACAAATACAAAGGGAAGGGGGATCCTAGAGATCATATCAAGGAATTCACTGCAGCATGTTTAGAAGTAGCTCACAATGAGACCTACTTAATGAGACTATTCCCAAGATCTTTAGGGGGTCAGGCTATGGAGTGGTTCTCGCGTCTTCCACCTGGAATCAAAACTTTTGATGAACTTGTCAATAAATTCATAACTCACTTCTCTTACAACATAGAACACGAAGTATCTATGCTCGACCTATGCAACACCAAACAAAAAGGTGGAGAGTCTTTCGCCACCTTCTTACAACGATGGCGACAGCTAGCTAGCAAGTGTTCTTACGACATGCCTGAGAAACAACTATTGGAAATGTTTGTCCACAATTTGAATCCCGATCTTAGCTATCAAATTCAGATACAATGCCCTACCTCATTTACCAAAGTCATCGAAATGGGGCTATTCATTGAGAAAGCTATGATCGCTAAAGGAACTCTCAAGCTCTACAAGGACACGCCTCCTTCCAATTACACAACCGACAAGTCAAAGTTTTGGACCAAGAACAAGAATGTGGTCAACGACGGAGTAGTGGATGCCAAGGCGGCAGCCCCTAAACAACAACCCATATTCACTCTTAAGGAAGAAGCAAATAACGGTGCACTCAACAAGCCACCCCCTCGGGAATCTAGACCTTGGTTCAATTCGAACCCAAGGAGAAAATTCACGCCGTTAGGAGAATCTCAAGAGTCTGCTCTCCGGAAGTTGTTGGCTAACAATGAAATTTCTCTACCGCCAACAAGTGACTATGAGCCTATAGTCAAACCTCCCTATTGGAAGGACACAGACTATTGTGAATATCATCGAGGAAGGGGGCACACAACCAATAATTGCATCCGTCTTAAGAACGTCATACAAGATATACTGGACCAAAATCAGGGAGGAACACAACAGCATACCTCCAATGAATCTCATGTGGCCTACCGAGATCCTCTCCTAAACCACAACCGGCCATATAACAACAATCACAACGGCGGCCACAACAACAATGGTTACAACCACAACAATGGACACAATGGCAACAACTCCAATGGTCATAACAATAATGACAACAATCGTAACAGGCCAAACCAGAACAGTGGGTCGAGTAATGCTAACTATGCAAGCGTTCCCTTTGAGTACACCATTAACTGCATTTCTGAGCATGTTCCGCAAGTCAACGTCATATCCCCCAACCAACAACCAGGACCTAACGGAACTGGTTGTAGTATCATTACCCGCAGTGGTAGAGTCACGATCAACACCCCTCCTCCAAGGTCGTCGCCATCTCCGTCCAACCCCCGCCCATATAATGTCATCGACCAATTGCAAAAGACTCCGGCTCATATTTCTATATTGGAGCTCCTGCGTCTATCTCCTTCTCATAAGGAGATTCTTGAGAAAGCCTTAGTGGAGACTACTGTCCCCACTAACCTAGCCCAAGAAAAGTTTCAAACCATGGTGGGTAATTTGACATCCTCCCCTTCCATATCATTCACAGAACAAGATGACCTTTCCATGTCTCAACCCCACAACACTCCTCTACACATTGTCGCATTCATACACAGGCACCGCATCAAGAGGGTTCTCATTGATGGGGGTGCCACTTTGAATATTTGCACTTTGAAGCTAGTCCTTGCATTGGGGTTCTCTGAACAGGCAGTGGATCCACGGAGAAAGATTACCATAAAGGCCTATGACGAGGAGGAGCGCACCACGAAGGGCACGGTTGTCCTGCCCATTCAAGTGGGACCGGTTATTAAAGATGTGGTGTGCCAAGTCCTTGATCGGGAGCTTGCTTACAATATTCTACTAGGGAGACCATGGATCCATGCCATGAAGGCTGTCCCCTCCACCTACCATCAATGCATAAAATTCCCGCACGATGGCAAGCAGGTCACCATACACGGCGACCCCGACCCCTACCAGCATTGCAACTCATTCCAAGCCAAACCGGAATGTGTCATTCCCAACAACCGAGCCCATATCTCCCCCACTCCACCACAAGACCATACTGCTGAAGCTTCCTCTTCACAGCCCAAACCAATGAAAATCACCATAAAAGAAAATGGCGTGGGGGAATACCAGATTGAGCATAGCCTCAACCTTGCAAAAATGCCCTTGTCTCCTCGCTCCTTTGGCCAGCCCAAACATCAACCCAGGCATTTTCCAAAGCCCTCTGCTCCTCCTACAACTCCCGCAAACCCCTTTGTAAAATGGGGGACCTTATCCGATGAATCAGAGGAGCGAGATCTCTTACAATGGCTCTATGCCGAAGAAGAAAACACATCCCAAGATCCACCCAAACTCCCTACAGAGCTCTATGGGCGAGGTGAAACCATCTTGCATAGGATGGGATATGAAGGACAAGGCCCTATCGGCCTCAGAAAAGAGGGGATCATCGAACCTATACAACCCTCTTCCTCCTCTTCGGCTAGAAACACGACTGGCCTAGGCTACAAAGGTAAAGGTAAAGCCAAAGAAAATGCCTGCCTAGTGGAGACAATTCAAACACTCCAAGGGGATAGTGACGCAGATTCAGATGATTCCAATCAGTATGAATGGGACGAGCTGACAGAACACTCCTACGATGATAAGGAGATTGATACCATCCAAACCCTTAGCCCATATCATGAGAGACAAACGCAACGGGACAGACCACTAGAGTCTAATTTGCCCCTCCCCGAAGTTATGGCTTTCGAGGAAAGTATCGATTCCATTGCGATAAACAACCTGGAAGAAAGTACCACCCAGAACACTACCCACATCTGTGCTCCTAGTATTTCCATCCACACTATCAACGAATCAGGTCTTTCATCCGACTCCCTTCCCCTCTTACACCCTGAGCTTATTGACTGGGACCTGAAAGGGACCCCTCAATTAGATGTGTTCCAGAACGATGATGCCTACATTGACTATATGGGACTTCGAGATCATTTACCAAAAGGAGATCATAAAGCCGGTTTCACTATCGAACTCAATACTGTAGCATACTTTGGGGAGGGTGCCAAGCCTTCTAGTCGCAAAAATGTAAAGATCAAAAAGGGATCTGACGGTGAAAACCGCCATGCGGCAGTATCAGATCATAAAACAGTAAAAAGAAAGGACGTATCTGAAGGTGAAAACCCAACTGTGGCACCTGACGATGGATTGCTTGACACCCTCCCAAGTGACATGTATCAAGAAAGGTCACAGATCGTGGTAGAACCAACAGAGCCAGTGAACATTGGATCTGAAGAGCAGCCTAAGATAATCCACTTTGCAAAATCTCTCACGCCACCTGAGAAAACCAGGTTTATACCATTCTTTAAAAAGAAGAGAGGCAGTTTTGCTTGGTCATATGCCGACATGCCAGGTTTGGACCCAAACCTGATTCTACATCACTTGCCATTGGATCCAGGGGTGAAACCCGTCAAGCAAAAACTGAGAAAAATGCATCCCCATATTGCCCTCCTGGTCAAAGAAGAACTCAAGAAATTGTTAGACGTGGGGTTCATCAGGGCCATTGATTACCCCGAATGGATATCAAACATCGTACCAGTGTCTAAACCAGACGGCAGGGTTCGACTATGCAACGATTTTAGAGACTTAAACAAAGCATGCCGCAAGGATGACTTTCCCTTGCCTAACATCGATATCATAGTCGACCTCACGGCGGGACATACAATGTTGTCACTTATGGATGGATTCTCAGGGTACAACCAGATCAAAATAGCACCAGAGGATCAGCACAAAACCGCTTTCACTTGTCCATGGGGTACCTTTTGCTGGAATGTCATGCCGTTTGGGCTAAAAAATGCAGGTGCTACATACTAGCGGGCCATGACAACTATATTCCACGACATGATGCATGTGACCATGGAAGATTATGTTGACGACATCTTGGCAAAATCACTCACCAGGGACTCACACCTGGACACATTAGAGAAAGTCTTCCAATGGCTGGACCAATTCCAAGTAAAATTGAACCCGAAGAAATGTGTGTTTGGGGTCACATCAGGCAAGCTGCTAGGCTTCATCGTATCAGCAAACGGCATAGAGGTAGACCCGGCCAAGGTCAAGGCAATCATGGACATGCCTCCGCCCAAAACTCTAACACAGTTGAGATCCTTACAGGGCAAGCTACAGGCCATCCGCAGGTTCATCTCACAGTTGGCCGACAAGTGCCATCCTTTCAGCCACCTTCTACATAAGAATGTTCCATTTAAATGGGATGAGCAGTGCGAAGAGGCATTCAACACGCTCAAGGAGTACCTCACGAATCCTCCTATACTCATGCCTCCGATCCAAGGAAAACCTTTGATCCTCTACATATCCGCTACACCTACTGCTCTTGGGGCTCTCCTAGCGCAGCAAGACTATGAGAACAAGGAAAGAGCTGTGTACTATATCAGTCGAACCTTAGTGGGCTACGAGCTGCAGTACTCACAGGTGGAACGTTCATGCCTTGCGGTGGTTTTTGCCTCACAAAAACTCCGACACTACATGTTGGCACATCCTGTCAAACTCATTGCCAAGATCGACCCACTAAAATATCTTCTCAGCAAGGCAGCTCTCACAGGACGACTAGCCAAATGGGTTATGCTTCTTAGCGAATATGATATAGAGTATGTGGATAGAAAAGCCATCAAGGGGCAAATCATCGCAGACCAACTAGCTGAGGCACCATTACAGGACACTTCACCAATGCAGTTTGAGTTCCCCGATGAATCTCTATTCACTCTGTCCACATCTCCTTGGAAACTCTACTTCGACGGGTCTTACACCAACCATGGATCGGGGGCAGGTATCTTGTTTATCACTACCCAAGGCGACACAATTCCAAAGTCCTACAGGTTATTATTTCCATGTACTAACAACATAGCAGAGTATGAGGCTTTGGTAATTGGTCTCAAGATGGCCACTGAGTGGAAAATTCAAGCACTACATGTCTATGGTGATTCTCAGCTTGTCATAAACCAGGTCAACGATGAGTATCAGACCAAAGATGAGAAGCTCATCCCATACAAGCGAATGGTCGACGATCTCAAAGAACACTTTGGGACCATCTCGTTTGAGCAAATACCCAGGATAGAGAACAAAGCAGCCGACGCAATGGCGACCATAGCCTCTCTTCTTGAGATACCTGAACAGGAGTCACGGTATGAGTTCCTAGTAGAAACAATTCGACAGCCGGCTTATGATCTCCTTGAAACCCATTCCATCTGCCACCTAGTGGGATCTGATTCACCTTGGTACGGTAAGACCTACACTTACCTCAAGGACAATATCCTTCCTTTGGACCTCTCTTCCAACCAAAAATGAACCTTCATCCGACAAGCCTCCCGTTACACCATCATCGCCAATACCCTTTACCGACGTGGTCTGGATGCTACTTTACTCCGTTGTCTAGAACAGGAAGAATCTATAACTGCCTTGCGAGACGTGCACGAAGGGATCTGCGGAACACACTCCAGCGGTCCCTCCTTAGCTAAGAAACTCATGCGTTTGGGTTATTACTGGCCCAATATGGAAATGGATTCATATCAGTTCGTCAAAAAGTGCAAATAGTGCCAGATACATGGGAACCTGATTCATGCACCTGCTCAGGAGTTGAGACCTCTAACGACACCCTGGCCCTTTTGCCAGTGGGGACTAGACCTCGTAGGAAAGATTCATCCGCCTTCTTCCAACGGCCACAAATTCATCATAACCGCTACTGAATACTTCACAAAGTGGATTGAAGCCGTTCCCTTATCAACCGTCACAGGAAAGCAAATTTCCTCTTTCATTCTGAATTACATTATCTGCCGATATGGCATCCCTTCATCCATCATAACGGATAACGGGAGACCTTTCAAAAATCAAGATGTCCAGGAACTTTGTGAACGGTTCAAGATCCAACATCGCTTCTCCACCCCATATTACCCCCAAGGTAACGGCCAAGCTGAGGCATCAAACAAAACCATTCTGAAACTCCTAAAGAAGACTGTCAATGAAGCCGGTCGCGATTGGCACGTCCAGCTCAATCCCGCTCTGTGGGCCTATCGAACCAGCATACGCACTCCCACAGGTGCTACACCCTACGCCCTCGTCTATGGTTCCGAAGCCATCCTTCCTATTGAGGTCGAACTCCCCTCCCTTTGGGTGTCGTTGAAAGGTCTCATATCAGACGAAGAGTACAGAGTCTCCAGACTGCAAGAGCTAGAACTGCTAGAGGAACGACGCCAGAAAGCTTTTGACCATCTCAAAGCCTATCAACAGATGATGTCAAGAAGCTACAACCACAAGGTTAGACCAAGATGCTTCAAAATTGGGGACCTCGTCCTAAAAGAGAACCCTCGCAACCAGCAGGACAGAGAAAAGAAAGGTAAGTTCGAGCCTAACTGGCTTGGACCCTATGTAATTGTAGCAGCTTACGGATCGGGGGCATATCAGTTGGCCACATCAGAAGGTGAGTTGTTTGATGATCCCATCAACAGCATGCACCTTCGCAGGTTCTATACCTAAGAGAACCCCAATGCAAGGGGGCACAATAAAGTCAAAAAAAAAAAAAAAAATCATAAAATTAAAATACAAAAAAACAAAAAAACCAAAAAAAAAAAAAAAAAAAAAAAAAAAAAAAATCAGAAAAAAAAAAAGTAGCAAGCATACAAAAAAATCGTCCTTTGGTGAAAACCTGGCAAACAGGCGCCTTGGATAGGTATCATGGGGAAAACCTGGCAATCAGGCGTCATGTTACTTTCTAGCTTCTCGTGCAAATAAAAGCAAGTGATGAAAACCTGGTAAACAGGCGTTACTTGTGACAAACCGCATTCTCCATCTTTGGGCATCCAATTACCTTGAGCCCATTCTTCCTCTATTTTCCCCATTCGACCCATATCCATCCCACAGTAAACACTTGACAGTTACCTATCATGGCTTGATACTCAGCTAGTGGCCTTGTCAACCAAGGTTTTGTCCCATATCGTCTCCTCGAAGTGAGCCTAGCGTAGTGTCTCTCGTCAATATCTGTGGTCCGAATCCGTGAACTACGTTGCCTCTGCGCCGTCACGTAGGCAAGGCCATTATTCTAATGCGCCCCCGAGGCTTCCATCTCTCCCAAAGTCCCATTTGTCTCCCCTCTTGTCTTCATTCTTGTCGTCTTTCTTCTAGTTCATCCATGGTCCATTAGGGTTTACCCCGAACTACGTTGCCTCTGCGCCGTCACGTAGGCAAGGCCATTTAGCAATGAGCCCCCGAGGCACTAGGTCAGTCCCTTAGGGTCCGTCTTCTCAATAAGGATAGTGCAATCTTCTCACCAAGCAAGCAAATGCAAGCAAACACCCGCGCTTCAAGCAGGAACCTTGACTATGAGCATCTTAACCCATCCAATGCAAAGCAACTACCCAAGGTCTTCTAAAATGATTTTATGAAAATTAAGGCAAGAAATAAACACGTATCAACGCAAATGTGCTTTTGTAGATTTGAACCTAGGGTTAAGTCACAGAGTCTTGATTTTGCAATCATACCCTCCTATGCTACTCAAGGATGCCAAAAGCTAGAGATGCTATGATGGTGGCATGGTTACTTTCTTTGTTTGTTATTTGGGGATTAAACTTTGGTAATGTGAAGCCTTGTCTTAGGACGTGATCGGCAAACGATCATCGAGGACATCAAAGGTCTAACATGAACGGGGGCAATCCTTGCTTGTTGAAACGCAAGCGATACTCAGGTCATCTAGATTCAAATTTTGACTAGATGCTTGTATTAACTTGCTCAATCACAATCCATGTAAGCGATACTCAGGTCATCTTGGTTCAATTATACCTCGATGCTTGTATTCACTTACAACATTTCAAGAAAATACCAAAAACAAAATGCCCAATGATGAAATAAAGCAATCTAAAAGCAAAGCATCCGTCCTATATCCATACACCCATCCATACAATCCTCATTATTCAAACTATGCAGAGTAACGATATCAAGAAAAATTCCTAAGTCATTCTTTTGCAACCATCCCTCTATCCATCGTGTCATTCTTCTGTCGATAGCGTACATTTGGACATCACAAAAACAAGGCATATAGGAGCATATCATATCATTCGTAGAAACTAGTCATGCACATGATTAGGTTAGTAGAATACATCATCCAATGCATTAGGTCACCAATACATTTGCATCACATCTTAATCTTAAAAGCCCAGAAAATCAAACAACATAGCTAAGTACATCACATGTATAGTTACATCACCCCATAGTACTCATGTTACAAATGCATACATTCAAAGCATTACATCATATAAGTATCCAATAGCATCTCACATATCTATACAACATCATAACATAGAAATCTTGTTCCATACACACATCTGCATTAGCTCATTTATACACCACATATACAGCATCATAACATAGAAATCATGTTTCATATGCATACATTTGCATCATCACAAGAACATCATATTAACTTTGCATTCATTTGTCACATTAAATCATATAGACATCATATAGCAGCATATCAAAGTATTTCTCATATAGCACCATATAAACCATCTAACTATGCAATAGAACCACATCATGCAATAGAAATAATCATCTCATAAACGCATGCAATAGATACACAAAGCTGCATCATCACCCATACTATCATATACAAGGATGTCCAAATATACAATATCACCATCTCTCTCAAAATCAAAGTGTCATATACAGTGTACGTCTACATAGACAGTGATACATGTCCCAAAATGTACAAAATCTGGTCTCTGACTACCCCTGCGGCTGTGGGCCACCACTACCGGCTCCTGACTGCTGAGGTCCCATGACCGATGCCCCTGACTGGGATGGGCCTGCTCTGTGAGCCACCCCAGACTGAGTCCTGAAACTCCCTGCCCTCTGGCTAGATGACACGGCACCATGGTACAAGCCTCGGTAGTACTGTGCCTGCTGCTGCGCTCTGGCTAAGTCTGTCTGTGCCTGTGCCAACTGTGTCTGCAACTGGCCTACCTGTGCCTGTGCCTGTTGCACCTGCCCAACCAAAAATGTACTCGCTACATCTGTGCCCATGGCAGCTACTGCTGTGTCCCTCTCTACTCGGATCAGACGTACCCGGGCATCTGCCATGTCTCGCTCGCGAGTCAAACCAGCGATCACTGCTGCGTCTGTATCTCGCATCCTCTCCACTCTCCTCAGCTATGCCTACAGCTCCCGCACCTGTCCTCTCAGGCTGGCTATGGTCCTCTCATGTGCCTCATCCTGCACCGGCCCCTGTGCTGCCTCTGCCTGTCCTAGCCCCTGCTGCTGTGGCACCTGCTGCTGTGGTACCTGCTGGGGTGGGGGCATCTGTGCCTGCTGCTGTCCCTCCCCCTATCCTGGCACTGCCTGCCCAGCCCGGTCTATCCTCCTCCGCTGCCTCGGCCTCTCTGCAGCTCAGCCACCACGTCCTCGTCCTCCTCTAGCGGCCCTCCGCCCTGGGCCAGCCTCTCCCTCCTCCTCTGAGTCCGCCTCGTCAATGCGAGGCACCAGCATACCAGGTCCTGAATATCTCGGAAATGGATGTGCAGTAATCCAATCCTCATACTCCTGTGTAACCCCAACATTTGCAATCTCTCGCCTCATATCCCATGCCACATAAGGCAACTGCTGGAACTCTGCCAGAGCCTCCTCGTAAGAAGCCATCGGCCCCCATCGGACCCTCTCTGCATGTGTCCGTGTAAACATGGCCTGTCCTTGCGGCATGCCCTGTCTCCTGCCGAACTGTCTCAGTACTCGGCCCACCGTCTGCCTCTCCAAGATGTGCCGTGTCCGGCCAATCAACCACCTGGTCTGGAAGTAGAAAGGCAGCTCATCTCCCTCATCGTCCCAAGGCTCGCAGTCCAGATATGGTCGCCAGACGACCACATCTATCCCATCCAACGTATGCCTCCAATACTCTAGCTTCCCCAGCCTGTGCTGGGAAATCACTCCTGCGTAGCCATAGCTGTACGGCTCTCCCCTCTGCCTAGCAAAAATGCATATCGGCCTGGTCACCGCTATGTGCTCCCACAGCCAAAACTGTAACAGCAACACCCCAGCCGATAGACTCGTGCTGCGATGATACACCACCTGATGCATGTCATGGTATAGGTGAGCTAGCACGCAAGGTCCCCACGCGTATCGAGTGCCCTCGGTCACCATCCGCTCCATGATCCTCCCCCATCCAATGGGGAACCCGTGCGATCTCCTGTCAGGGCATACAACGCCCGCAATCAGTCCAGCCACGATCCCAGGGAAGTAGTCGTAGCAGTCATAGATATCCTGCCAAGGGATGACCTGTCCCACCAGCTCGGGATCGTCGAATACTCGCTGACACTCGGCGAGTCCCGCGTCCCGCTGTGCGTCGTACTCCACCAACTCGCCTACCACGGGCAAGTGCAGTATCCTATAGACGTCCTCCAACGTCACAGTCATCTCTCCAGTAGGGAAGTGGAAGGTCCCGTCCTCGCTGTGGAATCTCTCCACGGCAGCTGTCAGCAGTCCTCGGTTCACCCGCACCTCGGGCATGAAGTAAACATAATCTAGGCCCATGGCACCAAGCGCCACTCTATCAGCCTCCGTCAACATATGTCTCTGCAGTAGAGGCATAGGGAACGTCTCCCTCGACTGCAATGTCTCTCTTATCTCCTCCTGCAAGCACGCAAAGCAAGGCGTCAGTCTCAAACCGCATATACCATACTCAACATATCTATTGGACTATATCAACTAAACTTAGCATTTCAAATTGATCAAAACAGCACACTACATCTCTTGACTAGATTCCTGCAATCTCGGAGATAGCTCATCAATTCCTGCGTCAAACAGGACGCTAATCGAGTCAGTTTGGCTAAGTAATTTGCCATCCCAAGCAAAAGCGCCACTACAGGTGGTAAATGCGCCATTTCTGGTATATGCGCCGCAAGAATCAACATATGCACCACAAAAATGCATATGCGCCGCAACAGGGCACATATGCGCCGTTCTGACGCATGCGCCGCATAAAGCCACGTATGCGCCGCTAAATTATGTATGTGCCGCAGGAAGTCACATATGCGCAACTTCAGCAAATGCGCTGCTAAATTTCACGCATGCGCGGCGCAAATACAAAAGCGCCGCTTAATTACGAAAGCGCCGCCAGAGTGAACACATGCGCAGCTTTCACGCATGCGCCGCCGAAACAGGCATATGCGCCGTGAAATCACAAAAGCGCAGCTTCGCGGGGCATATGCGCCGTTCTGCGTTTCGGCGCATTCATTTCACCTATTTTCTATGAGCATTTATGACACCTAAACTCGACCCTAGGAGAATTTTTTCGAAGCACATACCGGGGGTCCTGCCTCTGCTGGCCGCCCGAATCGTCGGACTCGCTCGAATCGATGCTCCTCGCGTGGAATGTCTACTGCTCTGGCCGCCATGCTGCTCTAGGTTTGCTCTGAGCTCTCCTTCTCCAATCCAGATCAACCAAGTGTGCAAATGACTATTCTTGTGGACCCAGCTCCTATTTATAGCCTCCAAAACCCTAATTCTGGCTAGGTGATGACTGTGACTACTTCCCGTGTCCGTTTTTCCTCCTGTTTTCTTCCCGCATCCCTGACCGCGTCCCTTTTCCTCCAACCTATCCTAACCCCTTCCTCGTCGTGAGATCGTCCGTCTCCCAAACTTTCACCATTTTTTCCCGTCTAATCTCCCGAGGGGGCATCCTATCGTCATTTAACCTACACCAGGGGCAAACTGGGGCATTTATCATCATTCAGACTATCAATTTCTTTGAAGCAACGCTATAAACTGCATTGCATCAAAGAGGGGCAAAATGTATACGCCTAAAAATGACACAAATCATCCTAAATAAATATTCTAAATATTTATTCCCTTCTTCTATTAATTAAATAAATATTCTAAATTTATTTAATCGATTCACTGTTCCATAATTAAATAAATTCTATTTATTTAATTAAAATCCTTCCATTTGTCCTTCACAATTAAATAATTATAAATTATTTAATTAAGCCTAATTCCTCTATCCTAAAGTTCTAAATTCAAAAATCCACATCACCTTTACACCTCACCTTTTCCACCTCACCTTGTCCACCTCATCAGGTTGCACATGTAATTAAATATATTTAATATTTAATTATCTTATTTTCCCTCACCCACATGGTCTATTTCTTCTCCAATCAGAGGTCAGTTAACCAATCAATCAAGTCTGTTAACTAACCTGTCAGTTGAGTCAAATCCTCAATCAATCCAGTCAGTTCCACAATCCACTCTTCTAACTGATCAATCAATTCTGTTAACAGACCAGTCAATGGAGTTAACTCTCCAATCAGTTTTGTCACATCCCACCTTTCATGATGGAGCTGGGACACTTGTCACATCTCCACGGGTTGCACATTCCTCAACTATCCTCAACCGTTGATCTTCATATCTTCTCTCAACCGTTGATTCCTATTCCTCCGGGTCTATAAATGAAGCTTCATCCCTTCATTCTAATCATCCAGGCTTTTGACATCGTTACTCTGCAGAAATATCACCAGCGCACCTTTGGCACCCATTTGTCATCCACAAGCTTGAGATCACCATTGTTGCATTGGAGCTCACCTTCATTGCATATCACACTACAGCCGTTCACCATCGACTTCCTCCAACAGCTTTTAAAAGATTGCACTCTCTGAGGGCTCATCTCATCTGCGAAAGGACGATTCGTGATAGGCGAACAACAGAAGTTTCGAAACGGAAGAGATTTGCTATGTTTGTTCATTGCTTTGTTCATTTGAATCTTCTTTGTTTCTCTATTCTGTTGATGTTTGGGTCATCTGTTATTCATTTGATTGATGCACTATTTTACCCTCACACTTACTAGGTAGGATTTCCAAATCTCCTCTTTTGAGATTTCACTATATATGGTTAGGGTTTGATTTCATTAAACATTTGCTTTCCAAGCAATGCCTTTAGGGTTTTTTAGCTAAGGTTTTGTGCACGAACTGTTTGTTTTTCATTCAAAACCTAGTTTGGATGTCCCTTTGAAAGTGTAGATAGATTGTTAGACCTGGCCAAAGTTTTTATAAATTACAAAGACATTTGGTCTAAGCGCTAAACTAGAGTTTGACAAACCTGTAAACATTCCAGCTCATCCAATCGATCGGTAACCGTTAAAACTCGCGCTGCGCTTTGAAACTCACTTCAGCACTAAAAACATTGACTTCTGACCTAGATAGCCATGTTGTGATTAACTGATTAGATAGACGGGACCTCCAATTCCTCGCGAGCTTTGAAAGACTATTTTTTGCACTAAAAACCTCTTGTGCTAACCTTGCGCTAAATAACCCTGTCTCTGACTTGGTTGGGCACCTAGAATATCCCCGCAAAATCGTTGACATCCCAAAGTCCAGCTGAAAATAAGAAAATGGCTCTACGCTAATATTAACCCCATCCGACTTTGTCCTAAAAACATCTTTAACTTAGTTGGTCGGTCAACCTCAAAACTTGCACAAGTCGGGCAAAGCCAAATCCTGCACAAATGTAATTAAAATAATCTCAAAGAGACTTGCACTAAAACATGACCTACTAACTAAATAACTAATGAAAGGTCGGCGACCTTCAAAAGTTAGGCAAGTTGGTAACAATTAAAACCCACGCAAAAGACAAAAAAGAATGAATAGTAATAAAACCTTGAGTCAAACAAGCCCCTTTTCCCTCCGAAGTCGGTAGACCTCAATTTTAGCACTTTTCTACCTGCAAGTCGGATGACCCTAAAACTAGCGCAAACAATACAAAATGACTGTGTTTTAAAGAATTTTCAAAGGGAAAGTGTCAGGAATAATAGAGTTAATGTTGTAATGCATAGATAATGATGATTTTCATGCTTTCAATAAGATTTCTTGCAACAACAAATGTTTTTTGCATGCATTAATGATGAATTGTTATAGGTGTAATGGTGACAACTGTTAGGTTTGAGATTCTTTAAAAGGGTATATCAGTAGTGTTAGCAGATTCATTAAGGATCCTCTCAAACTTAGGAATGTGAAAGAATGCTCAAGGTATCAAACTTAAAAGGTCCAGTCCTACAGATTAAATGACTACTTGAGCTCAAGCCATGAAGTACGAGTTCAAAGGAATCCCTCCAGAGACCAAAATTCACTCCGGGTGGAGTGATGTAGGAGATACAAACCTAGGTCACATAGACCTAGATGACTTCAGATTGAGGATCTTCGGTCCAAACCCAACTCCTAGGGCCAAAATACTCAGAGACAATGGTATATCACAAGCTGCTGCCTTCCCCACCTTAGTACAATGTGCAGAATTGATGGCAACCTATGTAGATAGATATGATGTCATGACAAGGATAATTCACACAACCAATGGAGATATCCTAGCTGATTTAAGTCTACACTCTCTAGCTGAGACCTTTGATATTCCCTGGCACAAAGTCATGACTATGCCAGACAAACAAGGATCAGAGGGGACTTATAACAAAGATGTGGAGGGATGCAGGAAACATATGAATGACAATTGGGCCAAAAACAGAAGGTCTTCCCTGAGCAAATTTCCCCAAGTGCTATATAGGAGTGATTTCCATGATGAAATCCAAGATTTGATAACTTTTCTGAGTAGAATCTATGGATTACCTACAGCTTCCACTTTTGAGGGGTGGATGTTTGTTATCATCATTGAGATATTGAAAGGGACTAAGTTCCACTAGGCCCAAATCCTTAGTGATAACATTCATGAGGCCTTTAGCAACTTCAAGGAGAAGAGTTATTTCAGATGGACATCTTATGTTGTTTATGTATTAGCAAGGATACATCACTATGTTGGTTTGTCCAAGATTGGAGAAGTTGGGAATGATGAGCAAACCCAAGTGAAAGTATATGAGTGTTACCCGTAGTTGACCTCATCTCAATCTTTGATACATTTTAAAAGGGTAAATGATGCTTTCACAATGTATATAGCCAGATTGCTACAAGGTAACACAGCCTTGAGGATTTCCACTAAATGAATGAATGAAATAACTAAATATGGTAGGTGATATATCCAATTTGAGAAATTCACATATTTAAGGACACAAGGCTTCATTGGGATGGTTTACAGACTTCCCAGGTATCCTGATGACAAGACAGTGCTTTTAGAGTTGTCTAGATAGTTGATACCATGTGCTGAGAAACTCAAACACTTGCATAGAACCAATGTCCAGTTTCCAATCAGGTTTGGCAAGGGGAACTATGCATGCCCTTCTTTAGCATCAGCAGAGCATTTTGACAAAGAGCTCCAACTCCTCAACTTACACTATTACACTGCAAGGGATCATTTCGATCCAAATAAGGTGATGGAAAGATTCGTTAGTAAGAAGTTGTTCCATAAGATACATATTGAAGACTTTTGGGCCAATTGCAGGGATGATTATGAAATTATGAAGAAAGCACACTCAAGGTTGCCTCTAGCCTTCATCAAGAAGTTCCACATTATGGCAGTACCAGATCAATTAGAGGATGATGAAAATGTTATGGTCAGAGGACCTTGGGAAGCTCTGTACCATAAACCTATTCCATTACCAAATTGGGCAAATGCAGAAGAAAGCTCCTTGGATACTATCATGAGAGAACCCATCAGATTAAGATGGGCCTAGGTAAGGGGTCAGGTGGCTACTTTGGAAGGACAAGGAGTACAACTCACTTATACAGCATTAGAATTAGATAAGGACTCCGGAGGAGAAGAAGATGAACCAATCAATGTCACAGATGAGGAAGAGTTGGCTTAGAAACATAAATCAGATAGGGAAGAACATACATCTCTGGTAGAGAAGACAAAGAAGATTAAGAAGCCATCTGCAAGGCCTCCTCCAAAGAAAGATCAACCTCCCTCTACTAGAACAAGGGCCTCCAAGAAAAGAGACATGTCAAGTGGCCTTGGAGAAGGTTCTAAAGCTAAGAATGCAAAGGTAAAAGAGGTAAGTTGATGCAGAGGAAATGCAACAGAAGCTTACAAATGGGAAGGAGGAGTCATTTACACAACCAGCATGTTAAAATCCTGGACATGCAGTATGTAATACCTATCGGCTTATCATCATCATCATATTTCTTGCTAACACAGACAACATCATCATATTTCGAAGAGGCATGAAATATCCTCCTGCTAACTACTGTTCACTTCCTTATCGCCTTTCGCCTTTCACCTGTCAGCAGCATCATGATACTCGACTATCAGCAGCATCATCACATTCGGCAAGCGCAAACATCCTCCTGATGTTCACTGTTCATCTTACCGCCAAACTCTATCTTCATCATCATGATGTTCGACATCATCTTCATCAGCAGGATATAAAATATCCGGTTCCTCCCATATATCTTGATGACGACAACTTCAAGCACCTTTCCTTCGATGCTTACGTCACCCCGATATCGACCTTCTTTAAACAAACAACATCAGGATATGACTTATCAGGTCATATTGAAACATCCTGATGATGTTAACCAAACTTTATGCCGATGACTTACGCCGATGCCAAAACACTTAGCGACAGTAGGATAAACTTGCATAGGGTGATATTCGCAATATCCTGATGACGATGACGTCACTTGCACCCGATTATGATGTCAATGCACCTGATGATGATGTCAACAGGATATAAGACACTTATATCCTCCGCAACATGATAATGAATATCTGGTGATCTTTTCAATATCCTGATGATGACCTTTCCGGTCCTTAGCCAAAAAGTGAACTTTCACTCCTGCATGCGATAGCGATATGCGGATGATGGATACACACGAAAGATGATCCTGACGATGATATACACACTGAGTATATATCTGACTTATATCATCCTGATGCACTTGAAACATACAGTCTTCGTCAGCTTCATAACCTGATCCGAATAGCGATATACTCGTAGATGACGATACGATTCGCTCCGTCTGGAAAAGCACATGCAGATCCCTGTATATCCGTCAGCTGCATGCAAACTCACAGAACCGCACAATTTCACAAAGAAAACATGATGATCAGGCCGGATCACCTTCAGATCAAAACTTAACAGTTTATCTTCCTAAACCCTCGCACATGAGGATGCTAGGTTGATTCACAGCATGCTACCAATCGATCTCCCACACAATGAAATGCATAAACAGAAAACTAAAATACAACCTAAACTAACATGCATGACCATTCCACCGATTCACAGAATCAACCGGTGGAAGGGTTAAAAGAATCCATTAACTTGTAATCAGAACAGAAATCAAAACATAAACAGCTGATAAACCAGATAATGCAATTGATGAGATCTTATTTAGATGAAACACAAATGTCCTGTTTCTACAATACTATCGAACAACAATGTTTCACAATGTCTGGACTGATCTCTGGATCTCACTCAATCACCAGTACAACATAACATAACTACTACTCTCTCAATCACCAGTACAACATAATATAACTACTACTCTCTTTGATATGATCTCAAACCCTCACTGATCTGAGTTATTTATAGCAATATCCTATGAGTACTACCAACTTGGTTCCCAGCGTCCAAACGGCTGGGAGAGGACAGCTCATACTACCTGATCACGAGCTCTAACTGCCTGCACACTCTCCTAGGCTGATCTAATACATATGCATTGGTCCAATGGACCTTATTACATCATGAAGTCAAACATGCTAAAAATAGACTAATGTCCTGTCATGCGGACAATGAACCTATATCCTGTCTTGTAGGGGTGCTCCTGCACCATACTCCCCAGAAGAAGAAATCTCAAGTCCACTTGAGATGAGAGTATGAAGATCTGCACCATGTTTCTGGATCTCCTCTTCAGTCATCCAGACTGCTTCAGATTTAGGTTTTCCCTTCCAAGAGACTAGATACTCCAAGTACTGTTTGTTCCGGGTCTGTTTGACCATTCTGGTGTCCAAAACCTTCTGCAACTGTGGAGGATCATGCGTGGGAATGTTATCATCGACTGTATCCTGTAGGAGTTCCTGATCTGCATCTGGATAAGACTTGTATGGAGTTAAATCACATACATTGAATATAGGGGACAAACCAAGATCAGGGGGGAGTTGTATCTCATAAGCATTCTGTCCATGCTTGTGCAAGATCTGACATGGTCCAACTTTTCTCTGCATGAGTTTAGTATATTTTCCCTTAGGAAGTCTGTCCTTCTTCAAATGAACCCATACCAAATCTCCAACATCAAACTGTACATCCTTCTTCTTTTTATCAGCATATTCCTTATACTTCAAGGTGGTTTGTTGTAGTTGGGTCTTGACTTGATCATGAACCTCTTTTATGGCTTCTGCAAAAGCTTCTCCTTCTACACTAATAGGGTCTACTGTAGGTAGATCTCTCAATTCCAAAATTCCTCTTGGATGCACACCATAAACTATCTGGAAAGGTGATTTCCCTGTGCTCCTATTGACAGTATCATTATAGGAAAATTCAGCTTGAGATAGAATATTATCCCACTTTTCTCCATGTTGTTTTGTCAAACATCTAAGCAAATTTCCTAAGGAACGGTTCACTACTTCAGTCTGTCCATCCGTTTGAGGATGATATGCAGAGGAAAAAGACAAATTTGTTCCAAGTTGCTTCCAAAGAGTTCTCCAGAAGTGACCAATAAACTTCACATCCCTATCTGACACTATGCTCAATGGCAATCCATGGATCCTGACAATCTCCCTGAAAAACAAATCTGCAATGTATGAAGCATCAGCAGTGGTTTTGTATGGCAAGAAATGTGCCATTTTGCTGAATCTATCCACTACAACAAAAACACTGTCAAACCCTTTCCTTGTCCTTGGTAAACCCAAGACAAAATCCATACTTATGCTTTCCCATGGTCTGGAAGGAATGGGTAAGGGCTGATATAAACCTGCATTAGTCGACCTGCCTTTAGCTTTCTGACATATCACACATGTCTCTACAAACTTTCTGACATCTGATTGTAACTTAGGCCAAAAGTAATGTCTTCGGACAAGATCAAGAGTCTTATCTAGACCAAAATGACCTACCATAGCTCCACAATGTTTCTCCTTAATGATGTTTAACCTCATAGAACACCTTGGAATACATAACTGTCCACCTTTGAACAACAATCCATCCTGAATCAAAAATTCAGAGAATTCAGCATGATATTTCTCTCCAAAAGAAGTACATACATGATATATCTCCCCAAAATCTTCATCAGTCTCATACATGGTCTTTAGTGAATCAATGCCAACACTCTCTAACTGAATCTGGTTGACTGTTAGAACTCTCCTGCTCAAAGCATCTGCAACTTTATTCTTGACTCCTTTCTTATGCTTCAATGTAAACGTAAACGCTTGTAAGGTTTCGACCCATTTCATGTGTCTGTGGTTTAGCTTTTCCTGGCTGTTTATGAAACTCAGAGCCTAGTTATCTGTGAATACTATGAATTCCTTTGGCATCAAGTAATGCCTCCATTTCTTGAGTGACTGGACTAAAGCATACATTTCCAAATCATATGAGGAATATCTCTTTTTAGCATCATTGAGCTTCTCACTGAAAAATGCAATTGGTCTACCTTCTTGGCTGAGTACTGCTCCAATGGCCATGTGACTGGCATCACATTCCACCTGAAAGATTTTGTTAAAGTCTGGAAGTGCAAGGACTGGCTGCTGTGCCACCTTCTTCTTCAATGTTTCAAAAGAATCATCTGCTCTTTGAGTCCAAACAAATCTGCACTTCTGTCCTCCTTTGATGGTATCAAGCATGGGTGCACAAATATGACTAAACCCTCTTATAAACTTCCTGTAGAAGGTTGCTAACCCATGGAAACTTCTGACATCATTCATAGTCTTTGGGGTTGGCCAAGACAATATGGCACTTACCTTCTCCTTATCCATTTGTAATTTTCCTTGTGAAATGACAAAACCCAAATATGTGATCTCCTCTTGCATGAACAAACACTTGTCTAAATTTATCATCAGCTGCTCTTCATGTAACCTCTTAAGAACCAAATCTATGTGTCTGAGATGTTCTTCTTTTGTGTTGCTGAAAATCAGAATGTCATCTAGATATACTATGACAAACTTACCAATGAACTCTTTCAAAACCTCATTCATCAACCTCATAAAAGTACTAGGTGCATTAGATAAACCAAAAGGCATAACCTTCCACTCATATAACCCTTCATTAGTTTTGAATGTTGTTTTCCATTCATCTCCTGGCCTAATCCTGATCTAATGATATCCACTCTTCAAATCTATTTTTGTAAAATACTTAGCACCTCCCAAACAGTCAAGTAAATCCTCTATCCTAGGGATTGGAAACCTATACCTGATTGTGATCTTGTTAATAGCTCTGGAATTAGTGCAAAGCCTCCAAGTACCTTCCTTCTTTGGTGCTAGTACAGCTGGTACTGCATATGGACTTAAACTTTTCCCAATCAGACCTGAATCCAATAATTCTTTAATTTGTCTGGCTACTTCTGCATTCTGTTCTGGAGTTAGCTTATAGGCTGCTTTGTTTGGAAGTGTTGACCCTGGAATTAAGTCTATGCAGTGACTAATATCCCTAACAGGTGGTAGGGATCTTGGCATTCCCTCTAAGATGATACCTTTGTACTTATCCAATAGCTCTTGGATAGCTGAGTCTATGAACCTTTGCTTCTTCTCTTCCTTGACTTCTGGCTGTTGTTCTTTATTCACCATCATACATGGGATTAGGGCATATGCAACTGCACCTTCTGCTGCTACTTCTTTCATGAACTGTTTACCTTCCATCAGCATTACCTTCACCTCTTTTCCTTTAGATTTCTCCTCCTTCTCCGTCAATGGTAGTAACTTTATAACCTTACCATCTTTAGTGATTGTATAGGTGTTTCTAATACCATCATGTTGTGCCTTCAAATCATACTGCCATGGTCTACCAAATAAAAGATTGCAAGCATCCATCGTGGTAATATCAAACAACAACTTATCCTTATATGCTCCAATCTGAAATTCTACCCAAGCCTGCTCTTCTACAATTGTCTGTTGACCTTGGGTAAGCCATGAGACTTTATATGGGGATGGGTGAGGCAATCTCCTAAGCTTAAGCTTTGTCACCATTTCTTCAGACACAAAATTTTCAGTAGAACCAGAATCAATCAAAACTTTACATGCCTTACCTCCTACTTTGCAAATAGTCCTGAAAAGAGACTTTCTTTGAGGGGATTCTTTGTCAGGTACCTTCATGGTAGTCACTGTTCTTCTCATCATTAGAGACTCTCCATTTTCTGGGTATCCAAAATTATCAGGAGCATTCACACTCTGAAAAGCATTAGAGCCTGTCATACTTTGATTATCAGGTTCTTGGATCAGATTTGTTCTCCTTTCTCCTGTTGAGCTTGTGGCCTTTTCTGGACATCTGCTAGCTATATGGCCTTCTTTGTTATAGTTATAACATCTGATGGATCCTCTGCCCTGGGATCTTCCTCTGAAAGGTCTTCTACCTCTGAAGTTTCCTTGCTGACTATAATTTTCCCCCTGGTTCTGACTATTGTTTCCCTTACTATTGTCATGACTAGATTCTCCTTGATATCCATGTCCATGTCCTCTACCTCTAAAAGGACCTCTTCCACCCCTTTGTTGTCTTCCTCTTCCTCTATTGTGTTGTTCTTGTTTTCTCTTTAACTTCTCTTCCACTTTCAATGCCAACTGAAAGCATTTCTGAACTGTATCTGGATTATGCAGACTTAAATCTTCCTGAATGTTGAACCTCAATCCATTAAGGTATCTGGCTACCTTCTCTTCTTCACTTTCCTTTACCTTTGTTTTCATACAAAGTTTCATGAATTCTTCTGTATATGAGCTGACATCTAGCTCCTTCTGCTTCAGGTTTTGCTTCCTCTTGTGTAATTGGATACTGTAATCCAATGGGACATAAGCTTCCTTTACTAACGCCATCATTTTCTTCCATGTAGTGACTCTACGCTTTCCTTCCTGTACTCTATCATCTTGGACGAAATTCCACCATGTCAAAGCAGCTTCTTTCATTTTTGACTGGGCTATTTTCACCCTCTGTTGTTCTGGTATCTCCTCCGTTTCAAAGAAATTGTTCAAGGAGTCTATCCACTCCATCACTGAATCAGGTTCCATCTTTCCTGTAAACACTAGCAAATCCAATTTCACATCCATGGTTCTCCTCTCCATGGCCTTGAGGGCGTTCAACAATGGTCTCTGGTCTGCAGGAACGACCTCCTCGTTCCAACTAGGGATCTCTTCTTCTTCCCTATCTTCTTCTCTACCAGAACCTACTCTGTTCCTCAACTTCTCTAACTCATCCTTCAATTCCTGATTCTGACCCTTCACGGCCTTGCTCTCTGCAATCTGTTTCTTCACCAGAACTGCCAACTCAACATTGGTCATCCTTGCCGGAATCTCAGATGTTCCTTCTTCATCTGACATCCTGCTATATCCCGATCTTTTCCAGAAGATCCTTCCTTTGCTCTGATACCACTATGATGCAAAGGAAACACAACAGAAGCTTACAAATGGGAAGGAGGAGTCATTAACACAACCAGCATGTTAAAATCCTAGACATGCAGTATGTAATACCTATCGGCTTATCATCATCATCATATTTCTTGCTAACACAGACAGCATCATCATAATTCGAAGAGGCATGAAATATCCTCCTGCTAACTACTGTTCACTTCCTTATCGCCTTTCGCCTTTCGCCTATTAGCAGCATCATGATACTCGACTATCAGCAGCATCATCACATTTGGCAAGCGCAAACATCCTCCTGATGTTCACTGTTCATCTTACCGCCAAACTCTATCTTCATCATCATGATGTTCGACATCATCTTCATCAGCAGGATATAAAATATCCGGTTCCTCCCATATATCCTGATGACGACAACTTCAAGCACCTTTCCTTCAATGCTTACGTCACCCCGATATCGACCTTCTTTAAACAAACAGCATCAGGATATGACTTATCAGGTCATATTGAAACATCTTGATGATGTTAACCAAACTTTATGCCGATGACTTACGCCGATGCCAAAACACTTAGCGACAGCAGGATAAACTTGCATAGGGTGATATTCGCAATATCCTTATGACGATGACATCACTTGCACCCGATTATGATGTCAATGCACCTGATGATGATGTCAACAGGATATAAGACACTTATATCCTACGCAACATGATAATGAATATCCGGTGATCTTTTCAATATCCTAATGATGACCTTTCCGGTCCTTAGCCAAAAAGTGAACTTTCACTCCTGCATGCAATAGCGATATGCGGATGATGGATACACACGAAAGATGATCCTGACGATGATATACACACTGAGTATATATCTGACTTATATCATCCTGATGCACTTGAAACATACAGTCTTCGTCAGCTTCATAACCCTATCCTAATAGCGATATACTCGTAGATGACGATACGATTCACTCCGTCTGGAAAAGCACATGCAGATCCCTGTATATCCGTCAGCTGCATGCAAACTCACAGAACCACACAATTTTACAAAGAAAACATGATGATCAGGCCGGATCACCTTCAGATCAAAACTTAACAGTTATCTTCCTAAACCCTCACACATGAGGATGCTAGGTTGATTCACAGCATGCTGCCAATCGATCTCCCACACAATGAAATGCATAAACAGAAAACTAAAATACAACCTAAACTAACATGCATGACCATTCCACCGATTCACAGAATCAACCGATGGAAGGGTTAAAAGAATCCATTAACTTGTAATCAGAACAGAAATCAAAACATAAACAGCTGATAAACCAGATAATGCAATTGATGAGATCTTATTTAGATGAAACACAAATGTCCTATTTCTACAATACTATCGAACAACAATGTTTCACAATGTCTGGACTGATCTCTGGATCTCACTCAATCACCAGTACAACATAACATAACTACTACTCTGATATCACCAGTACAACATAGCATAACTACTACTCTCTCTCTGATATATTCTCAAACCCTAACTGATCTAAGTTTTTTATAGCAATATCCTACGAGTACTACCAACTCGGTTCCCAGTGGCTGGGAGCTTCCAAACGGCTGGGAGAGGACAGCTCATACTACCTGATCATGAGCTCTAACTGCCTGCACACTCTCCTAGGCTGATCTAATACATATTCATTGGTCTAATGGACCTTATTACATCATGAAGTCAAACATGCTAAAAATAGACTAATGTCCTGTCATGCGGACAATGAACCTATATCCTATCTTGTAGGGGTGCTCCTGCACCATAAGTAAGGATGATGATGCAATAAAGAAAGATTCTAGTCCTCTAACCTCCCTGTCTCCTAAGGCTGCCACAACTCCTGCAGCTTTTACTGCCACTTCTTCCTCTATCACTTCTTCTACTACTACATCCACTTCACCTTCGACCTTAGCTGCCATCACTCAAGAAACATCTCCTACCACCTCTCTTACCCCTAGCATTCCTATTTCCTCCATTGTCACCACTTCATGCCCTTCCACTATTTCTACACTTACACCTTCTACTTCTTCCACTCAATTGCCTACCCCTGCAACATTACCTCCTTTTTTCACCATCCGTTCACCTCCTCGTCCTCTACCTCCACTACTATTTCCTTCACCTCTTGTCATCTCTTCTTCCTTATCAACAGTATTAGCTAATCTAACACAGGTTAATGTGCCATCACTATCCATATCTTCTGTTGTTCCTATTTCACAAATGCCTGTAGATTCTTTAGCTGTACCACTACTGCCTGGGATTAAGATGGTATGTGCAGAGTTAGGTTTGCATGAGCCTGAAGTAGCATTTGAGGAGGGTAAAGAGGTATTGATGGAAGTAAGCAATGAAGACTCTAATGAACCTCTGACTAATGTTGAAGTTGTTGATGTATCTGATAGTCCTCCAGATAAAGGTCAAATAGAGGAAGTTTTTAGGTTAGCTCAAGAAAGCATAGTAATAAATCTAGAAAACTTGGCCCAAGAAGAAGAGAAAGAAGAGGAGTTAAATACAAGAAAAGATGAAAAACTAGAGCAAGAACAAAAACCACTTGAAGAGCTGGCTGTAATTGGTAATGATGGAGCCACTAAATTGGATAAATCTTCAGCACCTGAATGACATATCCCGAGCCACAAGTGGAAATAATGCATCTCAATTTGAGTATAATTTTGTCACAAGCTCAGAGTCCCAAGAAACAAAAGAAGGCAAAAATACAATCTAGGATCTATAAAGATTAATCAAGATCCAAAATTGTGGAAATAGCAGTCCCGCCAACTGATGCAGCAAATGAACAAGTCAGAGCAGAATATTATGTGATCTCTACAGTTGATTTGGGACCCGCCACTTGTGCTCAAAGAGTGGATTATTTTAAAGAATTAGTCACATCAATTTTGGAACAATTAGACAAGGACGAGATGTCCAAGAAGGATTTGAAACAGCAAAATGAAGAGCTCTGCACTTGCCTTCAGTTTTTGGTTAAGCTAGTAGATGTAGGAGGAGATATAAGGATAGGGCCCACTTTCTTGTCTACTGATGAAATGGCCAGACTGGGCGAGGTAAGATCCAAATCCCAAGGTATGGAAAAATGGTTATTTAGAATTTTTGAGATGGGATGTGAAACTATTAATGCCTCTACTCAAGTGCACAAAAAGTTGGTAGAACAACATAAGAAATGGAAAGACCTACGCAAGGAATGTGACTCCTTTAATGAGTATTACTCACATATGTATCCTCAGATAAAGAGCATTAGGGCTTTGCCCACCCAGAATCTAGTTGTAGAGAATATTCTAACTGGGAACTAGCTGCCCAAGGCCATTGAATGGTACCAATAGTTGTTTTTGAGAAAAGAAACTTTTGAAAATATAAAAGAAGCATATAAGCTAGCCGATGATGAGCTATGATCGATCATATATGATATCAATGATTCTTTGAAGGATTTCCTGGAATCTTCCTATGATGACTATGCCCCTTATGATATCGAAAAGTGTAAAGACAAATTACATAGGGTGATTTTTGAAGAAACTAAGCTCAATATGGAAGACAAGTTAGATAAGGTAAGTGACCTCAAAGCTGAATTCAAAGCATTCCATAAGGCAGGTGTAGAGATAGAGAAGATATACAGTAGATTCTTGGGAATTGGAGATGTTTGACTACTAGATCAATCATTTGAAGGATCCAGATCTATCAGAGTTTAATTCTGCACTTGACGCATGGCTGACTTACCGCAACAAGCTGGCTAGTGAAGACAAAATTAATTTAGATGAAGAATCCTGATATTATTTTGAATATTTTAAGGATGTACTCATGTCATAATTATAAATTGTTGTATTAGGGGCAGCATGTCACTCTATTTTGTCTTTTTTTATGCTTTAAAAATTTTCTTTTCCAGTAATATATTGAGTTGGCTAGTAAAAATGACTAGATTCAATGTATCTGGAGGCTATTTTTCCTCTTTTTCATAGAAGACAAAATGTAATCTGAGAATTGATGAGAGCTATTGTAATTGCATTTATTTATGTAAGTTGGGCCATCAGTGTCGATTTAATCTCCACTATTCATTTGAAAACTCGGTATGCTGCTTTTCTATATAAAGCGCTGCCATTTCCACTATTTGTAAGAGAGAATTTGATGTCGAATTGTTGACATTCTACCATTTGAAGTAATGCAAAGCAAGTTTCTACAGGTTTTCTAAGAATTTGTGTATTGTGTTCCTTATTTAGTTTTCATGGTTGGCTTCTTGCTCTCCCATAGTTAGTTAGTTGTGCTTTTATAATGTTCATGGTTTGCTGAAAGTATTTGATGAATACCCCAAGTCCATACTTTTAGTTATTTGTTGATGGTAGATAGCTATGTAAAGTTAGTCTGGATTGATCACTTGTGCTAAAGTTCAATTCCATTTCACAGGTTAAGTTGCGTTGTTTATTGGGTATTTAACAAATGAATGTAATCTAAAAATCTATTGACTTCCATTGAAGATAGCACTATTTTCTGCAGTACTGTAACACCCATTTCAGTTTGGTAACTCAGAAAACTGGTTAAGTTCTAGGGTATTTGTCTATTGAAGGTAACCTATACATTGTGAATGTCACTTAGGATTTCTCTAAAAAACCCTAACCTTTTGCATTTTCTGTAAGAACTATCATTAGATTAGGAATTCCAGTAGCATTTTACATTGTCTTATCAGCTGAAAATCATAAAAGAGTTTGTGTATTTGTTGTCCCAACTTGAAAATCTTCAGATTACATGTAAGACCCCTTATAGGTATAGCTAGAACATACCAACTAAGAAATTCCAAGCAAGCTAAGACCTAGCTATATTATCCTTGGAGTAATCTTACCTAGGGTAGGATACTTTTCAAGAGAGGTGTGAAACCAGCAATCACACCTGCATTGTTGTGTACTAAAACCACCATCAACAGAATTGGCACTAGGAGGGAAAGAACTATTTCCCTCTGCTAAAAATCAGCAAGTCTGGGGACTAGACAGAGACATACTAGATCCAGCTCAACTGGAGAGGAGTTGATGTCTCTAATAGAATTTAGACAAACAAGAAGGGATCAAGGGATACCCAGAGCCCCAAGAGCTTAGTCAGCCTTGAGGAACACAGCTGCATCTCCTTTTAACCCTCCTATCATGGCTTTCTTTGTAGGAAATAACTAATCTCCTTTCCAGTTCAACGCCTACCATGATATGCCAAAGAACCCAAATAAGTTTTATTCAAAGTTTAGAGTAAACGATCCAAATAGGACTGCAGATGAGCATATTAAAATCTTTGAGGCTAACATGTTCATGTTGCAAGTATAGTATGAGGATGTGATATGCAGGTTGTTCCCTTAATCTCTATAGGATGAAGCTTATTATTGGTTTGCTAACCTCCCTGCAATATCCATAAATTCATGGCTGAACCTGAAGAATGCATTTCTAGATAGGTTTCGAATGCCTACCACCCCAGCTGATCTTTATCGATCTTTTGTAGAAATTCATCGAGGTGACGGAGAATTGATAAGTACCTTTAACAACAGATTCCAGAAATCTTTCAGTCGATTGCAAGATCCTTATGCTATAGGATAGGTCACTGCCTTGCCTATTTACTATGCTACCCTAGACAAACTTACCTCCATGTTCACAAGGAGAGCTAACCCAATCCCTGCTACTTTAGCTCAAGGATATTTTGCAGCTGTCACTGTAAGCACCTAACTAGGATAGACAGCCTCTGGTCTACTAAACCATATGGGACTTGTAGCCATGCCTAACCAAATACCTATGATAAATCAAGCATTGACCAATCATACTCCTATGGTGAATCTGATTCCAAACCCAGCTACAACGCAGGCTTTAGTGATCCACCTAAGCAACCCAGTAGTTGAAATGCCTCTGGCACAAATGCCATTCTTATAGTCTTTGGAAGCAGCCAAAGAAAAAGAGGATAGAGATGATATCAAAGAATTAGTTGAGTAAATGAAGAAGCTTACTACCAAGGTTACCCACCTCAAGAATTAGAATGCCTATCTACAGCAAAGGGGACAAAATCAACAATATTTCTATAATCAAAATCAGTTTCAAAATCAGAATCAATTCCAAAATTAGAATCAGTACCAAAACTAGAACTTTTAACAACGGTCGAGCCAATCCTAGAACACCATACCAAACAATGGAGGGGTGCCATTGCCCTTGGAAAACTAGAACAATGATACCAGAACTCTCGGTTGGGTGATGTTAGCTGAAGCAACTTTGTCTACTTGGTGCAGACTAAATAACACGAATGCTCACTTTGAACTAGACTGCCCAGAATTTTAGATTGCATCCAGTATCTTCCAGATGGAGATTCAAAATGCTAAAACTTAGGAGACCCCACCAACAGGGTATGAAATTGTTCCTTCTCAGAGGTATGGCAATGTTCTAGTTCTTGATAATTATACATTTCCATTCCAAGATGATAATTAGCCTGAGGAAGAAGAGTCTGAGGAAGTCAATGCTTATCAATAGTATAACAAGACTCCTTATAACCTGAGAAGTAGCAATCCTAAAGGTCTGTTCACCACCTCCATTCCTCCAAATAGCTATCAGATTCCACCAAACCCAAAAGCTTCCAATAACCCTAAACCCCCAAAAGTCACTCATCAACTAGTATATCAAGGGGCTACTACTGCTGAAGGTTCTCAACAATCTGACATAGTGAAAATGGGGCAGTATGTAGCTAAGAAACTCAAGAAAATGAAAGTTAGTCTTTCTATATATGAGCTACTCAAAATACCTAAGGTTAGGATATCTTTCTTCCAAGATATGGGTGTTGGAACCAAAATTGATTATGTACAAAAAGAAAATGTCACCAAAGATAATGTTGAAAAAGGGAAAGAAAGAGTACATGTGACTGATGTGGAACAAAAAATAACACTATATAAAGACAAGAGGGAAAGTCCTCCTTTCCTCTTAACACTTAGGATATTCAATAGAAACTTTCATAATTGTTTAGTAGATTCTGGTGCTTCCATGAATTTAATGCCACTATCAGTCTATAAAGCACTTGGGCTCACTCCAGCCAAGTCTTCCAGAAAGGTGACACAACCAGATAAGATTGAAGTGAATGTAGTAGGTGAATTGAATAGAATACACATGCAGCTGGCTTCTGATCCAAGGGTGCAACAATATATAGATATTTAAGTAGTGGACATTCTAGATCAATATGGCATGCTTTTGAGTAGAGACTCGTCTAGAACTTTGAACGGTTACATGGCAACCAACTTTTCTCATATGTGGCTGCCATGGAAAGGATTGGCCAACCAAATACATATTGAAAGAGAACCCAAGATGAAACATATGATTATGGAGTATAATCAACCCAACAAGATTTTGTTCTCAGAAGTTGATTTGGGAGTTTACCTTCCACATGTCAATCAGACGGAAGAAATCCTCATGCTGAGTTGCTTAAGATCCCCTAACCCTCCACTTACAAAAAAACTAGAAAGTATAGAAGCATATGTTCAATCAGATTTAGGAGACTCTTCAGAAGAAGATGAACTAGGGATATTCGAAGGATTTCATGATTTCGTAGCCAAATTCATATAGGATCAAACTATTGTTGGAAAGCAAGTTCAAATGGAGGAGTTATTACTACCCAACTGGTACCGTATACATGATACATCACATTCTAAATTTACTTGCCAGCTGTGTCAAGAGATAGTCAAACAAGTGCAAAGGCAATTGAAAATCCCCATAGTATTAAAGAAGGCACCAGTTGTTGAAAAGAAGGAAGAACCGGAGCCTCCTCTTGATAAGAAGAAATTAGTGAAACAGAACGATAACAACAAATATTTTTGCCTATGGACCTTAAGATTTGATGGCTCAAGATGTAGACAAGGGTTTGTAGCAGGGGTCAAATTAATCAGCCCTACTGGGAGCTCGTATTTGGCATCTTAAAGATTGCAGTTTCCATGTACAAATAACGTAACTAAGTTTGAAGCATTGGTGCAAGGATTGTTGCTAGCACTGCAGAAGAAGGTCAGAATTATCTAGGTGTTTAGTGATTCTGATTTAGTGGTAAAACAAGTAAGAAAGCTATATTCATGTAATGATAAGAGGCTGAATCGTTATAGGAATAGAGTCTGGGATCTGATAGAATGCTTTGATGGTTTTGACATCCAATTGATCTCGAGGAGATAGAATCATGTTGCAAATGCTCTAGCTTAGACAACAAGTACATTAGAGCCAACTTCCATGATAGGATTAAAGAAATTTTCTGTTGAATTTGTCACCACCCTATCTGTACCTGATAATGTTATGAATTTTCAAGTTTTTGAAGATGACTAGTGCATAATTAACTTCCTTACTTCATCTGATGTTTTCACTACTAAGATAATAGATAAAGAAGAAATGTAGCCTGCTGAAATGGATTTAGGAGTACTAAACCTAAAAACAAATACGATTCCACAGGGAATGGTAGAATTGGAAAGATTGTTTGATGCAGACAATTTAGGAATCCAAAGGAAAGAAGGAGAATCTCCAAGGGGAAAGTGTGACCTGTTTAACTTGGGAATAGAAGAAAATGTTAAGAATGTGTTCATTGGGAAAGATAGTATTGAAGAAGAAAAGACAGGAATCAAACATGCATTAAGAGATTACCATGAGGTTATAGCATGGAGATATGAAGATCTAAAGACATACGATACCTCAATCATCACGAACACCATCCCATTGAAGCCAGGAGCAAAGCCATTCAGACAAAGACAATGGTTGGTGAATGCCTTATTGGAACCACTAATTTTCAAAGAAGTTTAGAAGTTGTTATCAGCAAGGATAATATTTCTAGTCAAACATTCCACATGGGTAGCAAATTTAGTTCCAATCCGAAAGAAAAATGGAGAAATCAGACTTTGTGTTGACTTCCATAACTTAAACAGAGCATCTGAAAAGGATAATTACCCGCTGCCTTCTTTGGATGAAGTATTACAGATTGTTAATGGGTCCTAGATGATGCCATTCTTAGACGGGTATTCTGGTTATAACCAGGTGATGGTAGAATATGAAGACAGATTGAAGACATCTTTCACCTGCAAATGGGGCATCTATGCATATCGTTGCATGCCATTTTGTTTAATAAATGCTGGTGTAACTTTTCAACATGCAATGGATGTTGCTTTCAAAGGATTAGTTGGAAAGTGTATTATCATATACATGGATAATCTCATGGTATTCTCAAAAAGGTGAGAAGATCATGTAGCAAATTTAAGGAAGGTGTTACAACGATGCAAATATTATGGTATATCACTCAATCCCAAGATGTGCATCTTTGGAGTAACTGAAGGAAAGTTGTTGGGACATGTGATCTCTGAGAAAGGAATATCTATCAACCCTAACTGAATCCAAGCAATTCTCAAAATACCTCCCCCAACCAGCAAGAAAGAGATTAATTCATATTTTGGTAAGATCAACTTTGTACGTAAATTTATCATAGGTTTTGCTGAGATTATTCAGCCTCTTAATGCCATGCTGAAAAAGGACGCCAAAATGGATTAGACTCTAGAACCCAAGGCTGCCTTCACAAAAATTAAACAAGCTATAGCCAATGCACCCATCTTGGTAAGTCTCGATTACACTTTACCATTTCAGATTTACTTGTTTGCTTCCGAGCATACGTGTTCTGCAATGTTGACACATAAGAGATTAGTTGATGATTAAAGGCTCATCACTTTCATAAGTACTCTATTAAAAGACATAGAATTAATGTATCCAAATGTGGAAAAGCAAGCATACGCTCTGGTAAAGGCAGTTAAGAAGTTCCGTCACTACATCTTAAGAAGTCAAGTAGTTGCTATAGTCCCAGATGTAGCAGTCAAAGTGTTACTGATGCAAAGTGAAGTAGGAGAAATAAAATGGGTCACCATCCTACAAGAGTTTGATATAGATATTCAACCTATGAAATTGGTAAGAGTTTAGGCTCTAACTAGAACAATGGCTTAAGTGGGACTAGGCTTAGTCTCCCAGCAGTACCTATTAGAGGATGTTTCAAAAGATGAATGGTATGGACATATCATATTTTATCTACTTAATCAATGTTGTCCACCACAGCTAAATTCAATTCAAAGGAGAGCACTCAGACTAAAAAGTAGTTATATGATAAAAGGATTAGTCCTTTACAAGAAGAATCATGAGGGCATCTATCTAAGGTGTTTGGATAAGTCAGAAGTAAATCAAGTATTGACTGATTTTCATGAGAAATTTGGGATAGGTCACGGATCAGCCCACTCAACAGCTAATTAGGTTCTTCGTGCCAAATATTATTGGCCAACTTTGTTCAAAGACGCATATTCACATGTAAGAACTTGTCATATATGCCAGACTACTGCACACAGAGAGTGACACGCTGCCATGCCCTTGCAACCAGTAGTGGAGGTATGACCATTTGATGATCAATCCACCTTCCTCTACAGGCCACAGGTATATTCTGACCGCTATTGATTATTGCACCCAATGGTCTGAGGCAATAGCTTGTAAACAATGCACCACAGATGTAGTTGTTGAATTTGTTGAAAATCATATTATCACTAGATTTAGCTATCCATTTTCTTTAGTTTGTGATAATGGCCCTACCTTTTCATCATTACATTTTTCTAACTAGGCATTTGATTATGGGATCACTCTCAAGTTCTCATCTAATTACTACCCACAAGGGAATGGGGTAGCTGAATCAATGAACAAAAATCTACTCAAGGTCATTAAGAAACTATTAGACAAAAGCCCCAGAGACTGGCATACTCAACTTATATTTGCCTTATGGGCTAATAGAATCTGACATGAAGTAGCCCTGGGCATGTCGCCTTATCACCTAGTCTATGGGATTGAACCCATCTTTCCCATCCATTTGAGGACTCCCGTGCTACAATTCATGCAAGACTACCTTGAAACTAATGATCAATTGTCCTCTAGGTTAGCCCAATTGCTGCACCTAGAAGAGAAACACGACGTTGCTATGGAAAACTTTGCTATAGTAAAATGATGGTTTGACAAAAGAGCTAAGGTCAAAGCCTTCGGCATTTCTGATTTAGTCCTATGTTGGGATAAGGCACATGAAAAGAAGGGAGAACATGGTAAGTTCGATAAACTTTGGTTAGGTCCTTATCATATCTATGAGATCCTTGGAGACAACACGTATTGACTCAAGAGCCTTACTGGTGAGGAGTTCCCATTGCCTATCAATGGCCAGTTCCTAAAGCACTACTTCCAGGCCTGAGAGGCAGTCATGCCCCATCTTAGTGTACACAGTTAGGGGTTTGTTTTCTTTGATTAGCTTATGTTGCCTTTAGTTTAGTCTTGTTTTTTCTTTCTGTAGTTGTTAGATGCTTTGCTTAGGTTAGTTGTCCTTTTGGTTTTGGTTTTGCTTGTTGCACTTGCTTTTGCACGGGCTCTTTGTTTTAAGAAGTGGTGGCAGTTGTGTGGACTTGCAAGTGCTTCTTTGATGGGTGAATAATCTTGAGTTTTCCTTGAGAAGCCAAGGTTCGGCCTAAATCCTACCGTGGTTTCTATTGTTAGGCTAAGAGGTATGATGCCTGTTCATAGAAAATGAGTCATTAGTTGGTGCACCTGAAATATTTTCGAACCATATATCTCTCACACCTTAAATGATCCTAAAGTAGCTAGGCAAGTCTGAGTGATCTTGTGTCAAGTGAAAAGGTTGACTCCTTCTTCTACCACATGCACTATCAATCAAGAAAGAAGGCAGGTGAAACTAAGTGTTGTTAGCCTTTATTGGGTGAAAATAAAAGGTGTTTTTCAATGCCAGACCTGTTACAGTGCAATTCAAAAAGAGACTACCAATTGAAAATTCTCACAAGTGGTACTATCCAAAAATAATTATCATCAAATACCATTGTGTCAAAAGTATTATCTGCCATTTGTTTTCTCAAGACTCGTCACATCTCAAATATTTGAGCATTTCTTGGTGGTAGAATGGTCTCAACTTCCTAGCTTGTTGCAGAGGATCTTAGATGAACTTAATTGCTGAAGGATGGGAATGAATACAATGGCACACACTCAGGTTTTCAGGATGTGGATGGTTGCACTAGTTGATGATCTTGGATTCTTTAATAGGGTATCTTGCTTTTTCATTTAATATGTGGGGAACACAGAGATTTTGGGTTTGAACTGAAAGTTTATCATCGAAATGCTCGAGAGCATTTCCCAACAGAGTCACCATTTGTTGTGCCTCACACACATGCCCCATTCCAAAATAGGGACCCCCTCTTTCAATTTGTCTTAGGATGTCAAATAGATCTTTTTCACCTCCTAAGTGGTCAAGTGGTCAAAGTGCATTTTGATCATGATTGAATGATGATGTCGAAAAATCACTTCAGGAATTTGCTAAGTTGGATTTTCATATCCCTTTTGATGCCCTTGAATAGCCCTTTTGCACTAAATTGCTCTCCAACTGACTTTTGCGCTAAAGTGCTATCCAACTAACCTTTGCACTAAATTGCCATCCAACTGACCCTTGCGCTGATTTGCCTTCCAACTGACCTTGCGTTAAAATCCTTTATCACTGACTTCGGCGTTAGTTTTCCTCTCGACAGAGTTTTGTGCTAAAATCAACCGTCTCCAACTTGCGCTATATCATTCGATCACTGACTAAGTTAGATAAGGCCAAAATTCCTACAAGTCTGAAGGACCATAAAATCCCACAGACCGCATTATGTAGAGCCTGTGTTTGTAGCACTAAAAAGATCTCTCACTGACCAGGTCCGTCGCGTCCAATTTCCCTGCCAAGTCCAAGCAAGTGAAAAGCCGTGCTAAAACCCTAATCTGTCAATTGTACATCGAGCATTAATGGCAATTTGGCTAGGATAATAAAAGGGATAACCTCCCCTGTTTAAACTATTTTTTGCATTTGATCAAGATTTCAGAGCTCCCTTTGTGATCTTTGCTGCCCATTGAGCACTTTTTCTATTGTTTGCCCGAGTTTGATCCCGCGACCACTTCCTACCTGCACAATCTGAACACATTTTCTACAACTTACCATGTAGGATTTCCAAATCTCCTCTTTTGAGCTTTCACTATATATGGTTAGGGTTTGATTTCATTGAACATTTGCTTTCCAAGCAATGCCTTTAGGGTTTTTCATCTAGGGTTTTGTGCACAAACTATTTGTCTTTCATTCAAAACCTAGTTTGGATGTCCCTTTGAAAGTGTAGATAGATTGTTAGACCTGGCCAAAGTTTTTATAAATTACAAAGACATTTGGTCTAAGTGATAAACTAGAGTCTGACTGACCTATAAACATTCCAACTCATCCAGTTAGTCGATGACCGTTAAAACCCATGCCGCGCTTTGAAACTCACTTCAGTGCTAAAAACATTGACTTTTGACCCACATAGTTGTGTCATGATTAACATATTCGATCGGTGGGACCTCCAAAACCCTGTGAGCTTTGAAAAACTATTTTTTGTGCTAAAACCCTCTTGCACTGACCTTGCACTAAATAACCCCATCTCTAACTTGGTCAGACACCTTGAATATCCCCGCAAAATAGGTGACATCCCAAAGACCCATTGAAAATAAGAAAATGGCTCTATGCTAAAATTAACCCCATCTGACTTTGCACTGAAAACCTCTTTAACCGACTTGGTCGGTCAACCTCAAAACTTGTACAAGTTAGACAAAGCCAAATCCCATGCAAATGTAATGAAAATAATCTCAAAGAGACTTGCACTAAAACATGACCTACTAACTAAATAACCAATGAAAGGTTGGTGACCTTCAAAAGCCGCACAAGTTTGTAACAACTAAAACCCGCGCAAAAGACAGAAAAGAATGAATAGTAATAGAACCTTGAATCAAACAAGCCCCTTTTCCCTGCTAAAGTTGGTAGACCTCGATTTTAGCGGTTTTCTACCTGCAAGTTGGATGACCCTAAAACTAGGACAAACAATACAAAATGACTATGTTTTAAAGAAATTTCAAAGGGAAATTCTCAGGAATAATAGAGTTAATGTTGTAATGCATAGATAATGATGACTTTCATGCTTTCAATAAGATTTCTTGCAACATTAAATGTTTTTTGCATGCATTAATGATGAATTGTTATAGGTGTAATGGTGATAACTGTTAGATTTGAGATTCTTTAAAAGGGTATATTAGTAGTGTTAGTAGATTCATTAAGGATCCTCTCAAACTTAGGAATGTGAAAGAATGCTCAAGGTATCAAACTTATAAGGTCCAGTCCTAGAGATTAAATGACTTCCCCAGCTCAAGCCATGAAGTACGAGTTCAAAGGAATCCCTCCAGAGACCAAAATCCACTCTGAGTGGAGTGATGTAGGCGATACAGACCTAGGTCACATAGACCAAGATGACTTCAGATTGAGGATCTTTGGTCCAAACCCAACTCCTAGGGCCAAAATACTCAGAGACAGCGGTATATCACAAGCTGCTACCTTCCCCACCTTAGTACAATGTGTAGAATTGATGGCAACCTATGCAGATAGATATGATGTCATGACAAGGACAATTCAAACAAACCAATGGGGATATCCTGGCTGATTTAAGTCCACCCTCTCTAGCTGAGACCTTTGATATTCCATGGCACAAAGTCATGACTATGCCAGACAAACAAGGATCAGAGGGGACTTATAACAAAGATATGGAGGGATGCAGGAAACATATGAATGACAATTGGGCCAAAAATAGAAGGTTTGCCCTTAGCAAATTTCACCAAGTGCTATATAGGAGTGATTTCCATGATAAAATATGAGATTTGATAACTTTTCTGAGCAGAATCTATGGATTACCTATAGCTTCCACTTTTAAGGGGTGGATGTTTGTTATCATCATTAAGATATTAAAAGGGACTAAGTTCCACTGGGCCCAAATCCTTAGTGATAACATTCATGAGGCCTTCAGCAACTTCAAGGAGAAAAGGTATTTTAGATGGACATCTTATGTTGTTTATGCATTAGCAAGGAGAAATCACTATGTTGGGTTGTCCAAGATTGGAGAAGTTGGGAATGATGAGCAAACCCAAGTGAAAGTATATGAGTGTTACCCACAACTGACCTCATCTCAATCTTTGATACATTTTAAAAGGGTAAATGATGTTTTCACAATGTATATAGCCAAATTACTACAAGGTAACACAACCTTTAGGATTTCCACTGAAGCAATGAATGAAATAACTAAATATGGTAGATGGTATATCCAATTTGAGAAATTCACATGTTTAAGGATACAAGGCTTCATTGGGATGAATTACAGACTTCCCAGGTATCCTAATGACAGGACAATGCTTCTAGAGTTGTCCACATAGTTGATACCCTGTGCTGAGAAACTCAAACACTTGCACAGAACCAATGTCCAGTTTCCTATCAGGTTTGGCAAGGGGAACTATGCATGCCCTTCTTTAGCATCGGCAGAGCATTCTGACAAAGAGGCCCAACTCCTCAACTTACACTATTACATTGCAAGGGATCATTCCGATCCAAATAAGGTGATGGAAAGATACATGAGTAAGAAGTTGTTCCATAAGATACATATTGAAGACTTTTGGGCCAATTTTCCTAGATGATTATGAAATTATGAAGAAAGCACATTCACGGCTGCCTCTAGCCTTCATCAAGAAGTTCCACATTATGGTAGTACCATATCAATTAGAGGATGATGAAAATGTTATGGTCAGAGGACCTTGGGAAGCTTTGTACCATCAACCTATTCCATTACCAAATTGGGCAAATGTAGAAGAAAGCTCCTTGGATACTATCATCAGAGAACCCATCAAATTAAGTAAGGCCTGGGTAAGGGGTCAAGTGGCTGCTTTGGAAGGACAAGGAGTACAACTCACTTATACAACATTAGAATCAGATAAGGACTCTAGAGGACAAGAAGATGAACTAATCAATGTCACAGATGAGGCAGAGCCAACTGAGAAATAGAAATCAAACAGGGAAGAACATACATCTTTGGCAGAGAAGGCAAAGAAGATTAAGAAGCCATCTATAAAGCCTCCTCCAAAGAAAGATCAGCCTCCTTCTACTAGAACAAGGGCCTCCAAGAAAAGAGACATGCCAAGTGGCCTTGGAGAAGGTTCTAAAGCCAAGAAAGCAAAGGTAAAAGAGGTAAGTAAGGAGGATGATGCAACAAAAAAAGATTCTAGTCCTCCAACCTCCCTATCTCCTATGGCTACCACAACTCCTGCAGCTTCTACTGTCACTTCTTCCTCTATCACTTCTTCTACTATTGCATCCACTTTACCTTTGACATCAGCTTCCATCACTCAAGAAACATCTCCTGCCACCTCTCTTACCTCTGCCATTACAGCTACTTCCTGCTCATTGGTAATTGCTTCCAATGCCCCTGGCAACCCTATTTCCTCCACTGTCACCACTTCATGCCCTTCCACTATTTCTACACTTACACCTACTTCTTCCACTCAATTGCCTACCCCCGCAACATTACCTCCTATTTTCACCATCTGTTCACCTCCTGTTCCTCTACCTCCACTACTGTTTCCTTCACCTCTTGTCATCTCTTTTTCCTTATCAACGGTATTAGCTAATCTAACACAGGTTAATGTGCCATCACTATCCATATCTTCTATTGTTCCTATTTCACAAATGCCTGTAGATTCTTTGGCCGTACCACTACTACCTGGGATTAAGACAGTATGTGCAAAGTTGGGTTTGCATGAGCCTGAAGCAGCATTTGAGGAGGGTAAAGAGGTATTAACGGAAGTAAGCATTGAAGAATCTAATGAACCTCTGACTAATGTTGAATTCGTTGATGTATCTGATAGTCCTCCAGATAAAGGTCAAACGGAGGAAGTTTTTAGCTTAGCTCAGGAAAGCATAGTAATAAATCTAGAAAACTTGGTCCAAGAAGAAGAGAAAGAAGAGGAGTTAAATACAGAAAAAGATGAAAAACTAGAGCAAGAACATAAACCACTTGAAGAGCTGGCTATAATTGATAATGACGGAGCAGTTGAATTGGATAAATCTTCAGCACCTGAATGGCTAAAAAGCAGAATAGCATATCCTGAGCTACAAGTGGAAATAATGCAGCTTGATTTCAGTGCAATTTTGTCACAAGCTCAAAGGCCCAAGAAACAAAAGAAGGCAAAAGTATAATCTAGGATCTATAAAGATGAATCAGGATCTAGAATTGTGGAAATAGCAGTCTCGTCAACTGATGCAGCAAAGGAACAAGTCAAGGTGGAAGATTATGTGATCTCTATAATTGGTTTGGCACCTACCATTCATGCTCAAAGAGTGGATAATTTCAAAGAATCAGTCAAATCAATTTTGGAACAATTAGACAGGGACGAGATATCCAAGAAGGATTTGAAACATCAAAATGAAGAGCTCCGCACTTGCCTTCAATTTTTGGTTAAGCCAGTAGATGCAAGAGGAGATATAAGGACAGTGCCCACTTTCTTGTCTACTGATGAAATGGCCAGACTGGGTGAGGTAAGATCCAAATCCCAAGGTATGGAAAAATGGTTATTTAGAGTTTTTGAGATGGCATGTGAAACTATCAACACCTCTGCTCAAGCACACAAAAAGCTGGTAGAATTGCATAAGAAATGGAAAGATCTACACAAGAAATGTGACTCCTTTGATGAGTATTACTCACATATGTATCCTCGGATAAAGAGCATTAGGGATTTGCCTGCCCAGACTCTGGTTGTAGAGAATATTCTAACTGGGAACCAGCTACCCAAGGCCATTGAATGGTACCAACAGCTGCTTTTGAGAAAAGAAAATTTTGAAAATATAAAAGAAGCATATAAGTCAGCCGATGAGAAGCTACGATCGATCATATATGATATCAATGATTCTTTTAAGGATTTCCTAGAAGCTTCCTATAATGACTATGCCCCTTATGATATCAAAAAGTGTAAAGACAAATTACATAGGGTGATTTTTGAAGATACTGAGTTTAGTATGGAAGACAGGTTAGATAAGGTAAGTGACCTCATAGCTGAATTCAAAGCATTCCACAAGGCAGGTGCAGAGATAGAGAAGATATACAGTAGATTCAGTTAGGAATTGGAGATGTTTAACTACTAGATCAATCATTTGAAGGATCCAGATCCATCAGAGATTAATCTTGCACTTGACGCATGGTTGACTTACTACAACAAGTTGGCTGGCGAAGACAAAATTGATTTAGATGAAGAATCCTGATATTATTTTGAATATTTTAAGGATGTAATCACGTCACAATTGTAAATTGCTATATTTGGGGCAGCATGTGACTCTATTTTATCTTTTTTTATGCTTTAAAAATGTTCTTTTCCATTAATATATTGAGTTGGCTAGTCAAATTGACTAGATTCAATGTATGTGGAAGCTAGTTTTCATCTTTTTTCATAGAAGACAAAATGTAATCCAAGAATTGATGAGAGCTGTTGTAATTGCATTTATTGATGTAATATGGACTGTCGGTGTCAATTTAATCTCCACCATTCATTTGAAATCTCGGTATGCTACTTTTCTATATAAAGGGCTGCCATTTCCATTGTTTGTAAAAGAAAATTTGATGCTGAATTGTTGACATTCTGCCATTTGAAGTAATGCAAAGCAAGTTTCTATAGGTTTTCTAAGAATTTGTGTATTGTGTTCCTTATTTGGTTTTTATGGTTTGCTTCTTGCTCTCCTAGAGTTAGTTAGTTGTGTTTTATAATGTTCATGGTTTGCTGAAAGTATTTGATGAATACTCCAAGTCCATACTTTTAGTTATTTGTTGATGGTAGATAGCTGTGTAAAGTTAGTCTGGACTGATCACTTGTGCTAAAATTCAATTGTATTTCAAAAGTTAAGTTGCGCAATTTATTGGGTATTTAACAAATGAATGTAATCTAAAAATCTATTGACTTCCATTGAATATAGCACCGTTTTCTGTAGTATTGTAAGACCCATTTCAGTTTGGGAACTCAGAAAACTGGTTAAGTTCTAGGGTATTTGTCTACTGAAGGTAACCTATACATTGTGAATGTCATTTAGATTTCTCTAAAAAACACTAACCTTTTGCATTTTCTTTAAGAACTATCGTTATATTAGGAATTCCAGTAGCATTTTACATTGTCTTATCAGCTAAAAATCATAAAAGAGTTTATGTGTATTTGCTGTCCCAACTTGAAAATCTATAGATTACATGTAAGACCCCTTGTAGGCACAGCTAGAACATACCAACTGAGAAATTCCAAACAAGCTAAGACCTAGCTGTATTATCCTTGGAGTAGTCTTACCTAGGGTAGGATACTTTTCAAGAGAGGTGTGAAACCAACAATCACACCTACGTTGCTGCGTGCTAAAACCACCATCAACATTATGTTTTGGTGGATGTCCCTTCATTATTCCTGGATATCTGATGTAGTGCACATTATTATAGTGCAAGCCTATTTTTTAGATTGTTTCATTTAGTATCACCAATATTCTCCACAAGAACATTGTACCTGATTAAAATGATGGAAATGGTTCACATCTCTTAGAATAATTTCTCTTGCAACAATCTTGGAGATGAATTTAGATGCAGTGTGAAAATTAGAACATACTAGAAGGTTCCTAACAACTCTAATGGTTGTACCAGGGGCTATGTTTAACAAACCCAATGTAATTGCTAACTTTTCACTATAGTGGCAGATAAATGATTCTTTTTTCTTCTTTTCCACAACATTAAGTAAAACTCTTGAATCTGGAAATACCCTACTGCCTTCATTTGCTAATCCAATTTCTCCAATTTTGCATAGCTCTCCCATGTTTGTGGATGTGATCTGTCTCCTACACAAAAAAAACATGTACCATTTTATGCCCTTCAATCCAACTACATGCAGGTATCTTTTTAATTCCTCTATCTTTCATCAATATCCTTACTATTTGAACCTCACCACACCTACCCACTTCTGAAGAGATGTTTTAGAGAAGAACATAAGTTGTAACATTTTTAGAATCCAATTAAAAAAGTAGTGTTTCTAGAATACTCAGGCTACATTCAAATTCTAAATTCTGGGAAATTATATACAGTAAATAGATTGATGGTTGTTTGGACACTCTGTTTAAGTCATGTTTTGAAAAGGCTACAATTTTTTAATTGATTTATCTTTCTGCTACAATTTGGATTTACTTTTGTAAACTTGCAACATACAATGCACTTTTATTCTTTCTGAATTGAGACTAATAGTAATTTTGTTGGTTGTATTGAGGCATAGCTTCATTCATGGCAGAAAAGGTAGCACCTTGTTGCTCATATCAGATGGCACATTGCATATAAAGGAGGAAAGATTCTAGGGTTATTGTTGGCTGCACTGAAGGAGAGAGATTCATATATGGGACACGATGAACACTCTCCTTCTTGGATTCTACATGTTACAGCTTGCTCTAGGAAGATTGCCCACATTACAGAAGTTTTAAGAGATGAAAGGGGCATGTGCTTACATTGAAGGGCTCCAAGCATGAGTTTCCACACTAGTAATAGTCTGACAGATGACATAGAAGGCATATCTAGGTAACAGTAGTAGTGATGAACTATTTTCAAGGAATTTGGAAAAGATACAGTGATGTCAAAGGAAGTCAAGGCATTCAATAGAAGGGCAATGTTCCACGTTGATGGGAGGCAGTGTACAAGTGAAAGCATACTAGAATAATGAGGTAGGTAGTGGTAGTCATGAGGCATTATTATTTTATAAAGGGAAAATGCATGATAGTAGGTTGATAAGTGATTGGACAATGCATTTCAAGAAGCTATAAGTTTGATTAGGACAATGCATAGCCTAGTCATAAGGCAATGTTGAATAATAGTCCATGACAATTGAGGCATCCTACCAAAGATGACAATCATCAGAGTCATAATCATCAGAGATAAGGATAGTTTATTTCTATAGGTAACAATTCGCAGTGGCAGCTTATGAACTAGAACAAGTTGGTGCATGAGATAGGATCTCTATAGAGATGACAATGTGATCTTGAACTAGGACAGTGAGCTTCATGGGATAGTCATGGATTTGTGAAGAAGATATCTATGAATGGATTTGTGCTTCTATGCTCAGTGATACTCAGAAAATTAGTTTCTTGCTCATTCCTTGAGCTATGTATTGTAACCATGAAGGTTTTTTTAGCAAAGAGAAAGCATTGTAACTTATTTTCATATTTGTATGTTGTTTGTAAGCATTTTTATCAATAAAACAAGTTATTTTTACCTTCTCAAAGTTGTTTCATTATGCAAGCTTCAAAATATACTACTAAATATACTAATGACTAAATGCAAGTTTCAAAATGACTAAATATACTACTAATTGATGTCAATTAATAATAAAATTGACTAAATATACTACCAATTGATAGAAATAAGTGAACAATGAATAAATATGACTAAATATATGACCAGTGTTAAATCAGTGAATAAAAATGACTAAATATACTACCAAATTGATCAAAATGATGATTAAAATTAATGACTAAATACACTACCAATTGGTAGAAATTAGTGAATAAAAAAAACTAAATAAGTGACCAGTTAATGACAATCAATGACTAAATTAATGACTAAATATATCAGTGAATAAAAAATGACTAAATAAGTGGCCAAATTACAACAATCAATGACTAAATATACTACCAAATCGATCAATCAAAACAACCAATAAATGACTAAAAATGGTTTAGTCATCAATTTGGTTGCATTATAAATGACTGGCAATAAAGTTCTACTAATGGTGACATGACCATGTTTGGTCATTTATAAGAAGTTTTTAGTAGTTTTTTAGTCATATATTGTTGTTTTTGTACTAGTGAGAAATTCATTTCACCAAACATAGACATCTCATACTCCTTTTGCATTTCCTCTGCAAATTTCTTACACATACCTTCATTGCCTCCAAAGATAATATCATCAACAAAGACTACAACAATCAGAATTTTATCATCATTGATTTTGAAATAGAGATTACTATCTATAATACCTTTACTAAACCCTAATTGCATCAAATACTTGTCTAGCCTTGCATACCAGGCTCAAGGAGCTTGCTTGAGTCCATACAAGGCCTTCTTCAATCTGCATACCATGTCACCTTGGTCTGATGATTGAAATCCTTCTGGTTGTTCAATGTAGACTTTTTCTTCCATCTCTCCATTCAAGAATGCAAACTTTATATCCATGTGATACACGTTGAAATCTTTATGTGTTGCAAATGCGAGAAACATTCTTATTTCTTCATTCCTTTCCATAGGAGCATAGGTCTCCTCAAAACCTATACCTTCAACCTGAGAATATCCTTTGCATACTAGTCTTACTTTGTTTCTTACAACTTCTTCATTTTCATTCATCTTGTTTCTGAAAACCCATTTGGTTCCAATCACATTTTTATCAGTAGGTCTAGGGACCAATTCTAAAGTTTGATTCTTCTCTATTTGCATTAGCTCTTCTTCCATGGCTTTTACCCAACTTTCATCTTGGTAGGCTTCATTTACAGTTTTAGGTTCAATTTGTGAAAGTAAATAGTAGTTCACACGTTCCTCTGTAGCTATTTTCCTTGTTAATACCCCTTTGCTTTTGTCACCAATTATCTAGTTTTTAGAATGATTAATCCTTGCATACCTAGAAGAATTAGCAACACTTTCTAGAGCCTTTTCTTCTTCAACTTGAATGTCCTTTTGATCCACCTTTTCTTCATTGACTGTAACAACGGGTTCATCTAATTCATAGCCACTCAGATATGATGTTATTTCCTTGTCTTCATCAACCTTCACATTAGCACTTTCAATGACCTTTCTCAATCTCTTATTGAAGCACTGCTAGGCCTTACTCTTAGTAGAGTATCCAAGGAAAATTCCTTCATCACACCTAGCATCAAACTTGCCTAGCTCTTCATCTCTTCTAATATAACATTTTCTTCCAAAAACTTTTAAATATTTCACTATGGGAATTCTTCCATACCACAATTCATAAGGAGTTTTAATACCATTACCTTTGACTTGGACTCTGTATTGAATGTAGACAACAGTGTGTATAGATTCTCTCCAATACACTTCTAGTAGGTTAGCCTCTAGCATCATTGACCTAGTAGCCTCTTGACCTATCTTGTTCTTTCTTTCAACAACTTGATTATGCTCAGGAGTCCTAGGAGCAGACAACTGTCTCTTTATCCCATGCTCTTCACAGAAATTGTTGAAGTCATTTGATGTAAACTCACCCCCTCTATCAAACCTTAAGCATTTGATCCTCAATTCTAACTCATTCTTAACCATTGCCTTGAAAGATTTGAACTTGTCTAGAGCTTCTGATTTCTCTTTTAGAAAAGTGACTCATGTCATTCTAGAATAATCATCAATAAGAAACATGAAGTACCTATCTCCTTGCAGACTTCTTGTTCTTGTAGGACCACACAGATCTATATGGACCAGCTCAAGAAATCCAGCAGAAAATTGTTCTTTGCTTTTGAAACTTGTCCTTGTCTATTTCCTCAATTGACATTCCTTGCAAATAGTATTAGTAGGCTTTACAAGGTTAGGCAGATCTCTCACAACTTGTAGTGAACTTATCTTCATCAAGTTGTCAAAATTGAAATAACACATCTTTCTATACCACAACCAACTCTCATCTGTCTAAGCCAACAAACAATAATTATCAATTCCTCTTAAGTGATAAACATTAGCTTTAGTCTTCTTACTAGTTGCAATCACTATTCTAGAACTTTCCATGATCTTGCATCCATTATCCTTGAAACTTATATCATACCCTTTTTCACACATCTTGCCAACACTTAAAAGATTATGCTTTAAACCCTTCACATATAAAACATCATCTGCGTTATGCTTACGATCAAAAGAGATAGATCCTCTTCCACAAATCTTACTAGTTGCATTATCACCAAACCTAACCAGTCCCCCATCATACTTTTCAAAGATTACAAACTTACTTTGATCACCGATCGTGTGATGTGAGAATCCACTATCAATAATCCATTCATCCTTATCTTTCTCAACCTAGACAGATAAAGCACTTTCTTCCACTGGTTTTTCTTCTTTCACATAACTAGCAAGATTAGTAGACTCAGGCTCTTCTTTAATAGCAATAAACAAGCATTCATTTGCACTAGTACTATTATCATTAGACTCATCATCTGTTACACCATCATCATCAAGATCTCTAACATAATAGCATTTCTTTATAATCCTAGGTCTACTTTCAAATTTCTTCTTGCATCTCTCAATTCTCTCTAGACATCTAGAGGCATAGTGACCAATATTACCACAAGAAAAGTATTTGAATGGTAATTTGCCTTTGAACTTACCGGTACCTCTTTGCATTCTATCCACAAAGTTGGCTTCAACCTCATCAAGGTCATCATCAGATTCTACATCATATTTCTAAGATCTTGAAGTTTTTTCTAAAGTGCTAGCTTTGAAAGCAATCTTAGTCTTCAACAAAGCATCGCCAAACTCTCTCATCTCAAAATCTATAAGCTTCCAAATAAACTAATCATTTGTAACTTTGTTCACACTCATAACTTCTTCAATTGCTGACGCCTTGTGGCTATAGGATTTAGGCAATGACCTGAGAATCTTTAGCACCACCTCATCCTCGTTAATAGTTCCCCCAAGACCTTTGATTCCATTAACAATTTCATCAACTTTTTACATGTAGATTGTTATGTTCTCATCTTCAACCATCTTTAGGGCTTCATACCTCACCTTCAGATTTTGTAATTTTACACTTTTTATAGAATCATCTCCTTCACACAAGTTTTTCAACTTATTCTAGATTTCATGAGCAATTTCTAGTTCCATAACTTTCACTAACTCAGTATTAGATAAGGCATTCAACAGAGCATCTCTAGCTTTTCCATTTAGCTCATACTATTTGACTTCATCTTCAGATGATGGACCATTTTTAGGAATAGTATAATTTTTATCTGTCATCTTCCAAACATTATAACCAAGAGAAATGATATGACTTTTCATTTGTACCTTCAAGAGAGAATAATCCATTCCATCAAATTGTGGAGACTCCTTTTTGTGCACTATCCCATATCTATCTCAAGCTGTTAGGCTCTTTTTGAGGAACCCTCACTCTAATACCAATTGTTGAAATGCACAATACAACTAAGAGGGGGGGTGAATCAGTTGTAACCAAAACTTTAAAACCATCAATACATCAACCACTTAATCACTGTTATTGTAATTTAACCATGAAATCATGAAATTAGAACTTAAACACATTCACAGATTCAACACATGAGACACCAGATTTTTATGTGGAAAACCCTATAAGGGAAAAACCACAGTGAGTGTTAGCTCACTATATAAATGATATATCAAAATTTACAATAAGGCTCACTACCGAAGGCTCACTACCAATGGGGTTCACTACCCAGAATGCTCATTGCAAAAGAAGGGGCTCACTACCAATGGGGTGGCTCATTGCCATTGGGTGGCTCACTGCTAGAGTTGGTGAACTGAGATAGTACCATCTACACTATGCCAAAGTTTAGTTCCATTGAAGTGCAATAACTTTCCTCTACTCTGCTCTACTTTTTCACTTTGCACTTATCTTTGCATCTTCACATCTTCATCAATCATTCATGACTTCATTTCATGAATTTATATAATTGATCAACCTTGGAATGAGCATCAAGGTTAGCATACCTTTGGAACAATCTCCAAGGTCGGCATACATACATATTTAGCCAAAATTCAAATTAGGTCTGGACATAAATAGATTAAGGAGAAAAAAGAATAAATGCAAATCACACCACACCTTAGTTGGGACTTAATTGTAATCTTCCACACAATGACATGTTTCCACAATCTTCAAAGTATAACCGCAAGTAGTAAGAACAACCAAGTCAGCCCAGATTGGAGTTAACACCAAGACTTTTAGGAACATGCTTCATGCACGATTTGGATTATACTTTATATACGAATTAAAAGGTAGGAACATGATCTAGAGACATCCATAAGCATGTTACAATCACCAAGAACATCTGCATAACCTCTAAACAATTTATCCATAAGATTCTTCAAACTAGAGCACTTGAACATTACTGTCAGCCACTGTCATAAAAGAAAAATCCCTTGTGGAGCACTAAATCACAAACCATTTGAACTGAAGGCACATAACATTATCCTAGACTTAATTCTAGAACTATAGACTGTAAAACTTAAATGTGGAGAAATGTCCAAAGTAGAATACATTCTCCCCATCACTATTAAATACACAGAAAAATAATTTTTACTCTAGTGAACAGAACTTGCCCAAGTCTTCACACTAAAGGCTCAAACTTGAAACATAGAATCTACATACATCCCTTAACATAACTTCCAATCCACAGACAAAGATATTCAGTATACATAATATGCAAAGCAAAACACTATACTATACTTTTGCAAGCCAAGAAACTTTGTAACACACTGTTTCCACTGGGAGAGCAAATTTTCTCAAAAGCACTTAGAAATTCAATATCAGGAACACTTTCTCATTATCTTCAACATTTATATAAGTCCATACAAAGCAACTATCTCAACACAAGAAAGCATAAAAAAAGATCACAATTGACACCAATGAAAACACATATATGTTGACATCAATGACAACACCGGTAAGCACATACTTGCAACAGAAATTGTTTTTACATTTAGATTAGGACAATAATTGGCTTTAATGGGTTGTAAAGGATGGTATCCAAGACAAAATGAAGAGTAATGTGGATTATCCTCTAAGGGGAATTTAATACCCTGCTCCTTTATACCAAAACCATTGTCATTATATCCATATTGAGAAAGGATTTGAAAACCTTGAACGTAAATAGATTCCATTTCTAAAGAGGAAGGAGGTGCCTCATAAGTCTCATATTCTATAGTATAAGAGTAAGTGTTATCATCATTGCTTTTTAAATAAATCTTAGGTTTTGTCATGAGTAGACTTGGGAGGAGAAATTGAAGCAACCTTAGAATTTTCCAGTTTGTAGGCAAGACTTTATATTCACCCACAAAGGTAGGTGTAAAGTCTAACGAACCCTAATCATCACCAAAAAGTGTATTCAAAGGTGAATTATTTTCTTCTACAATAACCTCCACATGAGGAGATGAATTAACTTTAGAAAGAGAATGAATTAGAGTATTGAGAGGTGTAAGATTGTTGCTTTTTAGCTTCAGTCTATAGAAAACTTTCTAGAACCAAATCAACTTCAATTGTTTGGATCTTATTGTCATAAACAAACTTGATTGATCAATGAAAGGTAGACGGGAATGCCCCCATGGCATGAATCTAGGGTCTGCCAAGAAGAAGATTGCATGAAAGAGAACCAGTCATGACATGGATAAGGGTAGATAAAGGCACAAGTCCAGCTTTAATAGGTAAGGTGATAGTACCCAATGATTGTTGTTGGCAAGAAATAAAGAGGGATATGTTGTTATATGGAGCCTAATCAAACTCAGAGGTTAAATTAACCCCACTTTTATTAGCACAGTTTCCCCCCAAAATTCCTACGAGGTCAAGGGGTAGCGCCCCTTATGGGGGTTTGGGGGTAGCGCCCCCAAGATGGGGTCAAGGGGTAGTGCCCCATGCGAGGTACATGGGTAGTAACCCTGGCGTGCTCCTTGTCGCGATACAAGGTGGGGTTGAGGGGCAGCACCCCCATGGGGGCTCAGGGGCAATGCCCCTGAAACCTCACATGGTTTTTTATTATTTTATTAAGGTGTCGAGAGTTATTTTTCTATTGACCAACATAAAAAAAACCCTACTTTTGTAACCGACAAAAGTCATGATAAAAGTGACTAAGGGTTAGAGTTTCTGTTGATATTGTATTGTAGCATTTTGCAGCGGTATTGAGTTACAGGGATTGCTAGTTGTAATCAGTTTGATTTACTAGATAATAATATTGGACTCTCTATTGGTGGATGTAGCCCGAGTTTGGGTGAACCACGTTAAACTTGTCTCTCGTTGTTATTATTTCTGTGTATTTTTATTCCTTTGTTTAATCTTTATTTGCATTTAATTGATGTCATCTGCCAATTAACCCTAACAGGATACTAGTCTAGAGATCTGGTCCTCAGTCAAGTCTTTGTAGTTAGTTTGTACCCCAATCAAGTAGTTAGAGATTGACATCAAAACACAAAGAATAAAAGAAGCAAACTATCACATACAACTCATAAGAATATAACAACAAAGAAATATCTAGTACTGACAGATCCCCATATATATAATCAACAATCAAATATCATAGATCCATCCTTTGATAGGTCTAAGTCTCTACCTCATCTATCTACATACATAATTGATTAGACTTCTATGTCTTCAATATCTCATATCAAAACCTATCATCTCTACTATCTTTATATCCTATCTTATATATAATATATCTATTACATCTAGAGATGTGTCTTCTAGCATCTTCTGTCAAGGCCTGCAACCTCCGCATAATGTATGTGCTGGCTTTCAGCTAGCTTTTCTCTATGCCCTATATCTTGCTAACATCATCCCCCCTTCAAAATTACATCTTGTCCTTAAGACATACAAAATTAGCTACTAGGTAAGATAGTCTTGTAGATCTACTTTAGTTGTGCCAGACTGTTATCCCATTATTTCTTGGCCTTAGACAACATAATTATTTGTCCTTCTATCTTCATATATGTGTCTTTTACTTTTGCTATACTTTCTAGTATCTGTATTGTTTGAGTAGTTTGCTTAGCTTCTACAAAACTACTGGTTAGTTTAGCCAGTCTTAGGTTGACCACCTCCCTTAACTATTTTATTTGGCTCCTTATTTGATCTCTTTGGTTCTGGAGCTGTTGATGCTAGTTATGAAGCGTCTCCACTTGCACCCTTATTACTCCATCCTTATCAGTTATAGGATCATATTAGGCTACCATGTTTGTTATTTTTAGTTCCAAAGCATCCATCTGGTCTTTTATTGCTTTGATATACTATGACCATTTTAAACAAAACTGGTTAAGTGGTGTAGTCATGGTAGGAGGGTTCACATAATGAACTGTCCAGACTGTGCAGCAAGAGTAAACACAATGGAAACAACTCAAGGAATTGGAACAAATGTAGATTTAGTCATTCAGTATATCAAAGAATTCAAATACAATATGGCCGGCAACATGCGGGCTTACAATTAGGGCTCATAGGCCTAATTTCAGAATATTAGAATATGCCCAAGATATAGCTTTGAAGCTCCTTTGCGCAAAATCTAAACTATCATCTATCACTATGTTATGAACTACTTTCCTAGGGATCTATTACATCAATATATATCATCTCCAGACCAATAGATTCCTCCGCATTAGCTAAGGAAGATCACAAACTCCAATGGAGAGTTGTAACGTGTTCATAGATAGGTCAGACCTAAATGCATAGATCACTTCCTCAAATGAATGGAACAACATGCGGACCCTTGGATAAGGTTGGCCACGAACCAAAGGGAATTGAATGATGTGTCATTGAGATTTGCAAGTCAAGGAATGAACAAGCCTTCTCCTTTAGCTGATTTGTCTAAAACTTTTAGGATGCTCTGCTCTGAGAACACAATCGATATTCTGATAGCAATATCCTTCCAATAACTGATCCAAATTCTCTGAGTTATGGATATGATGTAGACGAATGAATGTAGATGTTAAGTCCAGATTTGCAAAGTGTGAAATACCAAAATTGGACTACAATCTGAAAACTTCTTCTGACTGAACTAACTGAACTAAACTGGAAAATGAAAGAATTGAAATGCAAATGTTTTTAGTTGATGCAAGATTTGTCTTGAAACAGGGATGCTCCTACATCAAACATCCGGGGTTATTGAAAAAGTGAGTCCCTCACTTTACTGGGGCTAAGGGAGAACCAAGACGGTCCATCTCATCTTGAGAAATCCATGATGAATCTTCTTCCAGTCTGCCTTTCCACTTCACAAGATATTCTTTGTATTGCCTTCCTCTAGTGTTGTGTCCAACTCTGATGTCCAAATGTCTTCTATCTACTCTAGTGCTTGTTGTGGTAATTGTTTCTTCAAGTCTTCTTCCATGTTGTCACTAAACTCTACTTCATGATACTGATATAAGTCTGCAATGTTGAAAATAGGTGAAATACCCAATGTCTCCGGTAATTCCACTTCATAGGCATTCCCTAAATCAATTTTCCTGAGTATCTTACAAGGTCCAAACTTCTTCATATTCAACTTGTTATATGTCCTTATGTCTTCTCTTCTCAGCTGCCCTTTTCTTATACTTGTTCATCTTCTCCAAATGCTTCTTCACCTGATTATGCACTGTCTTCATATGATTTGCAAACTCTTTTGTTTCTACACTTCTCTTTTCCTCTATACTGATGTCTCTCAATTCTGCAGCTCCTCTAGGATTCACTCCAGTCACAATCTCAAAAGGTGTTCTTTCGGTACTTCTATTTACTAAATTATTGTATGCAAACTCTGCTTGTGAAAGAATCAAATCCCAACTTTCGGTCTTTTCTCCAGCCAAACATCTCAACAAGTTTCCCAAACTCCTATTCACTACTTCTATCTATCCATCTATCTGTGGATGAAAAGTTGAACTAAACTTCAAATCTTTCTTCATCTTCTTCCAAAGTGTCCTCCAAAAGTTTCCAACAAACTTTGTATCTTTGTCTGAAATTATACTCTTAGGTAATCCATGCAATCTCACAATCTCCTTGAAAAATAGGTCAACTACATGTACTACATCAGTTGTCTTCTTACAAGGTATGAAATGAGCCATCTTTGAAAATCTGTCAACCACTACAAATATCAAATCATGTCCTCTATGTGTCTTAGGTAATCCCATTACAAAATCCATGCTTATGTCTTCCCAAGGTCTCTCTGGTACTGTTAAAGGTTTATACAATTTAGTGTTCTGACTACTCCCTTTTGCAACTTGACAAACTCTACAATTTTGCACAAATCTCTAAACATCCTTATGTATCTAAGGCCAAAAGTAATTTTCACTTACCAAAGCCACTGTATTATCAATGCTAAAATGTCCTGCCAATCAACAACTGTGCTTCTCCTTGATTTAGTTATCTCTCATTGAACTGTTAGGTATGCACATTTGACTTCCCTTGAACATGTCTTCCTAAATGAAATAGTCCAGCCACTTACTCCTATCTGTCACAACAGGTTCCTTACATGCTTTCCAAGGTTCTATAAAATTAGTGTCTCCCTCATACATGTTCTTCAATTCATTAATTCCTATCACTTCAACTCTCATTTCTGTTAATAAGTTTCTTCTCCTACTTAATGCATCAGCAACTTTGTTTGATTTTCCACTCCTATGCTTCAACACAAAAATATAACTCTGCATGAACTCTACCCATCTCATATGTCTCTGATTTAACTTACCTTGACTGTTCAAATATTGCAAAGCTTGATGATCTGTATACAACACAAACTCCTTAGGCAACGAGTAATATCTCCACTTCTTCAAGGACTGAATTATGGCATAGAGCTCTTGATCATAAATTGAATATCTTCTCATTGCATCATTCAACTTCTCACTGAAATATACTACAGGCTTACCTTCTTGACTTAACACTACTCCAATTGCATTTCCACTTGCATCACAATCAACTTGAAATACCTTATTGAAATCTGGTAATGCCAAAATAGGTTGTTCTTTCACTTTCTATTTCAACAACTCAAAACTTTTTTCTACTCCAGATGTCCACTTGAAATCCTTTCTGTCACCTCTCATTGTCTCTATCATAGGGTTACAAACTAAACTAAAATTTCTGATGAACTTCAGGTAGAAACTAGCCAATCCATGAAATTATCTAACCTCTCCAATTGGTGCAGGAGCACCAAGATATCTATGTCTTGTTTGATCTTCAAATTTGTTTTGTTCCATAAGGTCCTAGAGATCATTATCTTGATGTAATAAGGCTATGTGCCATGATGTAAAGGACTGTGTCCATATATCTATAAACTGTTGTCATAGGATCAAGGAGGACAGTCTATGTTTCTCATACTTGTAAGCCTTGTCAAGGCATGGTTATGGATTTTAAGGCATGTGAAAGCCTTGGGGACATTGTTAATTCTCAAACAAATCATAAACAAGTCATAACAACCACCGGTGACACAGTTGTAAGTAGTTAAACATGCCAAAACAAGGTGTTTGTTGTCCTAACACAGGGTAGTTGCAGAAGGTACTCGATGGTTATGGACAGTCCATCGACCAAACTGCTTTCTAACTACCTTAAGGAGGTTGGGAGAGGTTCCTTAAGGCCCTAAACATGATGATTGTTAGATGTATGGAGGAGTTCCAAATAATATAATATAGTTTCCTGCTTTTCTGTGTTATTTTCTCTGAGTTTGTTGTATAAACAACCCGTACTACTCTATGGTACAACACTGTCAAGAAGGCTAGAATATATGGAAGTGTAATATGATGGGATGACTACCAAAAAAGTCTAACCTAAGTTCATGACATCAAGTATAAGGCCTTCTACAATCATTTGTTATCAAACCACTCATTTGAAGTTGCTATTTCCTGAAGAAGTTTGCTATTGCAGAGTAGATTCTGTACCTGTACGGTCGGGTGGTGACTGAAGGCCATGACAGAAAGTTAGTATGGTAAGACCCCTTCCATTTGCAAGTGGCTTGAACTCTTGACACTCATCTATATCATTGCATTCCCCTTTCTTCTGTAAGTGGTCTGGAAACCCTGAACTAGGGTTCTGACAGCAGGTTTGTGATGTTTCCCTCATTCCACTGAACCAACAAACCTTGTGATTAGTGGAATGAGTCCTTTAAGGTTGGTTTCCATGTCTTGTAAGATTCTTTTGAGCAGGGGACTGTCATTATTGGGATTTCACTGATTACACTTAGGAAAACCATGTGCTAAGTGACTGCCAGAGGTTACCATAATATGTTTTTTGGGGATAGTTGGTCAAAACCACAAAGGAAGGTTGGATCTTGTGCTTTTGGAAGGCCATGGACATGTTCAAATGGTAAAGAGGGTGTCAAGTTGCTATCTGAGGGTACTTGCTTCATAGAATAGACCTATTTAGGGCTAAAAACCACTAGGAGGGTTATTGGTTAGGGCAAACTTTCCAAAACAACCTAACCCCATTCTAGAGTATACTATGGGGAGGCATAATGGGTATCTTTTACATGTCTGATATTTGTATTTGAATGTTTGTGCAAGGAGTTATGGGGATTGTTCTCTATTTCTAGGGCTACTAGCCATTTTGGAGGTTTATGAAGTAAGTATAGGTTCTGAGAGTAATCTACCTTAACCAATGGGTGGGATGAGTCCTTTGGCACCCCAATTCAACCTTTCCATGATGAATCAAAGATTCCCTTCTATTGTTCCCACTTTTCCATGAAGAGCTTTGTTTTTGGGCTTATTGGTGTAATTGAGCCTTGTCAAGTTTGTCCTCCTCCTATCTCCCTTGCCTCTACATCACCAATACTCTCCAGTGTAGGCCATTCAATAATTGCTCTTACTTTCTCAGGGTCCATCTTCAATCCTTCCATAGAAATCACAAATCCCAAAGGCATAGAACTCTTGATCATAAACTGAATATCTTCTCCTTGCATCATTCAACTTCTCACTGAAATATGCTACAGGTTTACCTTCTTGACTTAACACTACTCCAATTGTATTTCCACTTGCATCACAATCAACTTGAAATATGTTATTGAAATCTAGTAATGCCAAAATAGGTTTCTCTATCACTTTCTATTTCAACAACTCAAAACTTTTTTCTGCTCCAGATGTCCACTTGAAATCCTTTCTGTAACCTCTCATTGTCTTTGTCATAGAGTTACAAACTGAACTGAAATTTTTGATGAACTTCTAGTAGAAACTAGCCAATCCATGAAATGATCTAACCTCTCCAATACTCTCCAGTGTAGGCCATTCAATAATTGCTCTTACTTTCTCAGGGTCCATCTTCAATCCTTCCGTAGAAATCACAAATCCCAAATATACCAACTCTAACTTCATGAAACTACACTTCTTGATGTTTATCAGCAATTTCTCCTCTCAACATCTACAAAACTTGTCTAATATGCCACAAATGTTCCTCTTTTGTCCTATTAAAAATCAAAATATCATCCACGTATACAATCACAAACTTACGCAATAATTTCTTCAAGACTTCATTCATCAACCTCATGAAAGTACTTAGTGCATTTGTCAATCCAAAAGGCATCACTAACCACTCATACAATCCTTCATTTGTCTTAAAAGTAATCTTCCATTCATCTCCTTCTCTGATTCTGATGTGATGGTATCCACTCTTCAAGTCTATCTTTGTGAAATATCTTGCTCCACTCAAACAATCTATGATATCATCCATCCTAGGCAAAGGAAATCTATACTTAACTGTGATCTTGTTTATTGCTCTAGAATTAGTATACACTCTCCATTCTCCATCCTTCTTAGGTACAAAAACTGCAGGTACTACACAAGGACTCAAACTTTCTTTGATCAAACCTTTCCTCAACAATTCTTGTATTTGTGTGTCATTCTATGTGCTACTTTGTTAGGCAAACTTGCTCCCAGTATAAGATCCACGTGATGACTAATACTCCTTATAGGTAGCATTCCTTCAGGTACATTATCTAATATGATGTCTTCATACTCTGTCAGTAACTCCTTTATCTCCTCCGGTTGTCCTTATTCAACTTCTTTCTTCAATGTTTCAGGCTTCTTAGGAATCAAGGCATAACACATATTCTCATGTCTCAAACCATCCAAAAAATTTCTTCCATCTACCAAACAGATTCTAGCATTCCCACACACTTCACCCTTAGGATCATCCTCTAAAGGAATCAAAGTTATTCTCTTTCCATTTGTTGTTATAGTATATGTATTGTTTCTCCCATCATGTATAACTTTTCTATCATACTACCAAGGTCTACCCAACAAGATATGACAAACATCCATAGGCATAATATCACACAAGACTTCATCATGATAAGATCCAATATGAAATTTCACCAAACATTGTTCACTTACCAGTACCTTATGATCATCCTGAATCCATTATGTTAGTACTCATTTTGTTAGGCGTTTGGTGTTTGCAGGTTTTCTCTTTTGGTCCTATGTTTTTTCTAACTCCATCGGTGTGAGTTCACTTTTGTCTTGGCGACCATATTCTTCACAATGGTATTTTCTTCCATCGCCAAGAGTTTCTCTATCGGTAGCAGTGTTACATTTTCCATCAACGAGGATGGTCAGGCTGATGAGGGATGTTCAATGTCATCGGCGTGAGTATTGCTATTGGCCGAGTTTTTTTTTGGTTCCACCGACTAGAGGGGGTTACCCCAATGGAAGATGCTATCTGGATGACTTACATTATCGGCACAGCAGTTTTTTGGTCGCTCTGACAGTTTGGTTTGGCTGATGAGGGCATGTGTGTGGTTGGAGAGAGCTTGGTCTATCGGCAGAGGAATTTTATGGGCTGTTGATGTGAGGTGTCTAGCTGATGGGAGTGCCATCGCACAATGAAGACTATCGGCCAAGCAATCGGAGGGTTCACCGACGCTAAGGGTCTTACCAACGGAGTGTAGAGAGTTGTGCCATCGGCGTAATGAAGACTATTGGCCAAGCAGTCAGAGGGTTCACCGACGCTAAGGGTCTTACCAACAGAGTGTAGAGAGTTGTGCCATAGGCACGACATGGTGTATCAGGTGGACCGTGGAATGTTAAGCTGATGGCGCATGTCTGGCCGACAGGATTTGGTATCGGTGGGAGTTGGGCTGATGGGCTAGTGGTGGATGGTTCATGGGTCGAGCGGGACAAAACACTCAACACTTAGTTTGCTAGCGGCCCTGTTTATAAGGTGTTAGAATAGTCTTCGCGGGGTGCATGTGGGATAAATCTTCCTGCATAATTTGAATTTTCAGTGAAATGTGTTTTGGCGAGAAGGTGTCAAATACACTGTTGCTACATTTCTCAGTTGCTGCGGGTGGTTGAGCCATCAATGGTGATGTGTAGAGGCATGGGTGAATGGTCTAACAGTCATGTACCTGATTTATGGCAAGAAAATTCTCCAGCGTTGGCATAGGGCTCGAGCTCATCTGCCTCCTGTCCTTCTCTTGCTTTTCCATGTTTTGTCTCCCGCTGCATTGATGACTTTTGAGTGCCATTCTTCTCATGAGTAATGTATCTAGCAAATTTTGAAATCTGCCATGTAATTAATTGCTAAGTATGATTCCCTGTGGTATTTGAGGGACTGTGTTACTCTTTCTATTGTTGTTGAAAAACTGGATATTTTGGCTCTGTAATAAGACAACTATTTTTGGTTGCCTTGTGCAGGAGGTCTTGTGAGTTTATGTATCTCTTGTTGAATGTCTCATGCATGAATTTACTGATTTCTTGATTGGCTTTATATGAAAAATGTTGTATTTGCATGTGTTTTGTTAATTTTGTCTCCAGTATTGCATGTGTCCTTCTTCTGAATCTAGATATCTAAGGGGTGTCTGATATTCTGGAATATAGAATTCCTATATTGAATGTTTGATCTTTTAACTTCTACTCAAGGGGTAGATTAAAATGTTTTCAGATTGAGTATTGGGAAGGATATACTACAATAGGGATGCCATAAGTAGAGATAACTTAACACTCTATTTTGGGAGGTATCTGCAAGGCAGATACCATAACATCCCCTTGAAATCTAGTTTTAGTTGTTCATGCTGATCATTCACAGGTGTATGGCTATCGACTCCAAGCCCTGGATAGGCACCAATCTAGCTCTGTGTTGAGATTATATACCAGGTCCAGGTTTGCATCCAAAAACAAAATCAAACTCAAACTTCAACCACAACCATTAGGACATTAGAAGTAGTTTTAGGACCCAAATCCTCTGTCTACAACTGAACATAGCCCAAAGCTAGCCCCTTTGCCCTTATCTCACAGTTTTGGTCTACTTATAAGAGGATTTATCTACTTTGTCTCAACATCCCAGTTACTCACAAGCATATCCCATTGATGTTGAATAGGGAATACCCCCCTAGGTTTCGCAGATCCTGAAGAAGAAGAGGAGATAAAAATAGAGTCTATCTCCTATACTATTGGCCCCTAGCCCAGAGAACCTATTGATCATTGATGGCTACCTTGTAGGGTTATCTAGGAGAAAGTGTGCATCCAGTCAGGGAAAAAACCAATAGAAATTGGTGACTCCGCTGGGGATGTGATTTGAAAGTTGTTATTTTTGTCATCCTTAATATATCTGTGGCCCATCCGAGTCGCAATAGAAATTGGCGACTCCGCTGGGGATTATGCAGTAAAGAAATTGTCTTTTCATCCCTGGTAAAAATAGTTCCTAGTTATAGGTGGCGACTCCGAAGTAATCTCCCAACTGGTCAAAGTGAAATTTATATGCAGGGGAGAAGATCCCAATGTAATCCTCTATTTGAAGAGTTACCAGTAGAATGAAGGATGATGTATAGAAGAAAGGGAACCATTTCAGCCAGTCATGAGGGTTCCCCCAGGAATAATGATGATACTCAGGACAACCCCAGGCCATCAGGACAGCATGTGCCTTATTTTTCAAATCCAAAAGCTGATATCCAAGGTGCATATGAGAGGCAATAGGGTGGTAGCCTGAGGATGAGGTCAGAGGTGTTCCAAGAATGCCCTTTCTTAGACCCTAGTGAAAGATTTGAAGAGGCAAAATCTCTGAGGGATGATGAAGATGATGACCAAAATGGTATGAGACCATCTCCCTCCATGCCTAAAGAAGAAGAGTTAGATGAAGAAATCAAAAGCCTAAGAGCAGAATTAGAATATCTACAAGCCATGAAAGTCAGAGATGACATGAGACAGAAAGTGCAAGCTTTAAGGACTGCTCACCAGGATGCAGTTCCCACTCTTGAAAATGCAAATGTGTAGAGAAACCAGTGCAAAAATGAGGTACAACATCAGCATAATGATCAAAGATAGAATATAAATGATGCCAGAATACCATTAAACAACATAAGAAATTAGAATGCAAATAGAAATATTAATGTTAATCAGTTTGATAGACAACCCATACAGTTGGATAGATTCAGACAGCTGGTGTTTGATGGTATTCCTGGGTATCCAAACCCCATTGACAAGCATGTAAGGCTGTAAGTGCCAAAAATTTTAGGAAATAACACTGTGTCAGGGGAAGATCATTTGAAAGCTTTTCAAAATGTCATGGACAACTTTGAGGTTGAGCATGAGGATGTTTTCATGAAGTTATTCATGCAGTCTTTAGTAGATGAGGCTAGAGAATGGTATAAAAATCTGCCTGATCGGAGCATCTCATCATGGGATGATTTTAAAAGAGTTTTTAAGGAGTAGTATGGTGATAAAACTGACCCTAGCTTTTTTGTAAATGAGTTCACTAGTATCACCAAAGGGTCAAATGAGCAGGTTGCAGATTTTAATGCAAGATTTACTAAAGTATTGAACAAATTGCCACATCACATGAGACCAAATGAACCAATGTGCATAATATTGTATATCAATGCTTTTGATGCCAAAACTGCATATGGGTTAAGAGATAAAGGTCCTGCTACTCTCAAGGATGATTTCAAGATAGCAATAAACATTGAGAATGACAGGAAAGCATCAGGCAAGACAAACAGGAGGGATGATGTGAAAATTCTACAGAATCCAAACAAGCCTCAAAACACTCAAGGTAATACATCTACCCCTGAAGATAAAATAGACAAATTGGCAAATGTTGTTAAGGACTGAAGCTATAGACTGGCTAGAAGTGAAAAAGGGATAGGTCCTAATAGGAAAGCTTACCAAAGACAGGAAAAGAGACCATCATTGCATGATATGCCATATAATACCAATTGGCATAATGGTAAGCCTGTATTTCCACATAACAACACAAATCAGAGAACTCCACATGCCAAGGAAACTCCTGATCCTTTGAAGAAATCTATAAATATCGTTGATGATACTCCATGGTGCATAATTTGTCAGATGCCACATTCACAGTCACAATGCATGATTGCTCAGTCTTTGTATGATAATGTTGTATCCTATAATGAATGCAATGAGCCACATTATGTACATGATGATGATATTAATATGCTGTCCATAAGCAGTGGACACCCTCCTCATGATGCTGATGAGAGTACAGATGATGGGACTCAACCTTGTCAACAGATTTTTTATGATGAGGATAATGAAGATAGTTATGTGTATGCTCAAGGCTCACACAATTTTTTGAGTAACTTGCAGAGACCTTCTGATGAGGAAATTAGGGCCCTCACAGCTGCAGCAGTGGCCTAAGTCAAAAGCAATTACAATCTCAAAGGTAAAGCTCAGATAAGCAGCCCACATCAGCCAGAAGGCATTTCTGCAAGTTAGCCAGTGCATAGTCATAAGGGGATTGAACCACAAAAAAGGCAGTGGGGTAATAACAAGCAAAATTTTAAGCAAAAAACAAGTCATGAATCTCAAGGACCAAAAAATAGAATCCCCCAAGTTGAGGATCAAAGCAAAAGTTCCCAAAACAAGAATGACTGTCAAGCAGCCATAAAGACTAAGGCTGGATCAGTTCAAGATAAGAATAAAACCATGGAGTAGGCTACAAATGTCATACAAAATTATGCTCCATTTGATATAGCTCAAGTCTTATCTCGGGTAAAGGTTTCTGTCCCATTGATGGAACTGATGAAGGTTGAAGAAATCAGTAATAGGACAGTATCCCTGATTTCAGGAGTACCTCATCAAGCTAAGCAAAATGTTCAGGTCCAAGGTGAGAAGCATGTCATATGTAATGAAGAAGATGAAGCTCCTGAGTTGTATTTAGGGGTGACCATGACAAAGTGCCCTTCACAAGTGGAGCCATTTTATGTATCCCTAGTTATAAATGGAAAAGTAATTAGAAATTGTATGCTTGATTCTGGAGCATCTACAAATATCATGCCTTTAGCCATCATGCAACAAGCTAGATTGAAAATAGACAAGGCATGTGGAAAATGTTATGCTATGGATGCCAGAGAGGTACCAGTTATTGGAATCATGAAGGATGTGGATTTCAAACTGGCAACATTTCTTGAAAAGAGCTACAAAATGAATATAACAGTGGTTGACATCAAGCCACAGTATGGTATGCTGTTGTCAAGAAGATGGGTAGCACTGATTGGTGGAAGTATGCAACTAGACCTGTCATATGCCATGATTCTAATGAATGGCAGGGATGTTAAGCTAGTTAGAGAAGAAAGATCATCAGAGACAGTGGAGAATCAAGAATCAGAAGAACAGATATGCTTTGTGAACACTAACTGTGATAACTTCAAGGTTGTCTCAGATGATAAAGAGGATAAAGAGAAAAATGTTTGCATTGAAGAGCTTGACCAGCATGGTCTATGAACCATGTATTTTGATGGAGCTTGTGCAAAGGAAGGTTTTGGAGCTGGAGTTGTTTTCCTGTCTCCAAATTGTAAGCTCCTCAAATTCTCCTTCTTGCTAAGATTTGCTTGTACAAACAACATTGCAGAGTATGAAGCCTTACTCTTAGGCTTAAATATAGCTCTCAAACATGGAATCAAGATGCTAAGGGTATTTGGGGATTCTGATTTAATTGTATCCCAAGTTAGAGATAGATATGCTTCAAAAAACAAAAGATTAAAACAATACAAGCATGTTGTTTGGGATACAGTTGAATTATTTGATGCATTTTCAATAGGCTGGATAGAGAGATCAAAAATTGTCATGGCTGATTTCTTAGCTAATGTGGCAATAAGGCTAGATGATATCACTCTATCAGGTGTTACAAATGTTGAAGTTAAAATCAGACCTGCAGTACCAGAAAACATATGCAGTTGGCAAGTGTTCGATGATGACAAGGACTTGTTAAAATTTTTGCACTGCATAGATGAATATGAGAACCAAGAAATTGATTTTCAAGCTTTTGTAGAAATTGTAGATGGAAAAGAAACTCTTATGGGGAAAGAAATAATTTAGTTGAAGACTAACAAAATCCCTAGAGGGTCAGTAGCATTAGAAAGAGCTTTTGACAATAGAGACCAATTGGTTGCAAAGACATCTCCCACAAACAAAGATGACTTAGAGAAGATAAATTTGGGGACATCTCAGGCCCCCAAGAAGGTATACATTGGTAAATAGCTCAAACCACACATCGGGAGCATGCTGATTGCATTACTAAAAAGATATAAGCATGTTTTTGCCTGGTCATATGAAGACCTCAAAGCTTATAGAGAAGACCTATTCTAGCATGAGATCCCATTGAAGCCTGGAGCTAAGCCATTTAGACAGAAGCAAAGGCCTAGTAATCCTACCTTAGCTCCAAAAATGCAAGAACTCAAAAAGCTTAGGGAGGCTGGAATAATTGTGCCAATCAGACATTCAACTTGGGTGTCTAACCTAGTCCCAGTCAGAAAAAACAATGGTGATATTAGGCTTTGTGTTGACTTTAGAAATTTGAATGTATCCTCCTTAAAGGATAATTACCCATTGCCTAATATGGAAGCTATGTTGCAGAAAGTGACTGGTTGTGAACTCCTATCCATGATGGATGGATTCTCAGGTTATAACCAGGTGAAGGTAAAGGAATTAGAACAATACAAGACTGCCTTCACCACTCCATGGGGAACATATGTATATGTTAGAATGCCATTTAGACTGACAAATGCAGGTGCTACATTTCAAAGAGTTATGGATGTTGCTTTTGCAGGGTTGATTGACTCAATCCTGGCTGTATATCAGGATGATCTGACTGCATACTCAAAGGAAGAAGAGCAGCATTGTATGCACTTGGAACAAATTTTAATTAGAGCACTAGAATATAGCATTTCTTTAAATCTAAAGAAGTGTGCTTTTGGGGTGGTTGAAGGAAAGCTCCTGGGGCACATTGTCTCCAAGGATGGAGTTAGGATTGATCCTGAAAGAGTAGCTGCAATTGATAGGATTCAGATGCCAAAAATATTAAAAGGAGTTCAGTCTTTCTTTGGACAAATAAACTTTGTTAGGAGATTTGTTCCAAACTTTACAGAAACCACAAGGAACATTTCTAAAATGTTGAAGAAAGGTGAGACTGTCAATTGGGAAGGTGAAGCAAGCAAATGTTTTCAAGACGTCAAGGAAGCAATCAAGATGGCCCCTATTCTTAAATCTCCTGATTTCTCTAGGCCATTTCAATTGTTTTCATTTGCTTCTTTCCATACTATTGCTACATGTTTATTACAAAAAAAAATGAAGATGGATTTGAGCAACCCATAGCTTTTTTCAGTATGTCCTTGCAGGCTTCTGAGTTAAAATATGATATCATGGAGAAACAAGCATATGCACTAGTCAGAGCAATCAAGAGTTTCAGGCCATACCTGGTAGGATCCCAGATAGTTGCATATGTGCCTCATGTAGTAGTCAAAGACATCTTCACTCAACAGGAGGTAACAGGAAGGAGGTGCAGATGGATAAACAAACTGCAGGAGTTCAACATAGAAATACAAATTACCAAGTTGGTAAGAGGACAAGGATTAGCCAAAATGATGGCACAGTCAAACTTGGAAACATGCCAAGTCAATGCACTCCAGAATGAGATTGTTAATGTGTCTAAATTTGAATGGTATAAGGACATCATATATTACTTGCAAAATCTGAATTATCCTTCCCATTTCAGTGGCAGTCAAAAGAGGACCTTAAAACTACATGCAATCAAGTATGTTATTGTTCAAGGTGAGCTGTACTGAAAGAATCCTGGTGGTGTGCTGCTAAGATGTGTGGATGAAGATGAAGCTAACAATGTTTTGAATGACATGCATAAAGGATTGTGTGGTGGACATTATACTGCCCAAACAATAGCTCATAAGATCCTTAGGGCAAGATATTGGTGGCCCACTCTCTTTTTAGATGCACAAAGGCTAATAAGGAAATGTGACCCTTGCCAAAGGTTCTTAGGAAAGTTAAGATATGAAGGTGCATTGCCCCTTAGAACTGTAACTATGGATGCTCCATTTCAGCAATGGGCAATTGACTTCATAGGGGAAATTGTAGAGAAATCAAGTGGGGGGCACAGTTGGATTTTGGTAGCAACTGATTACTTCACTAAATGGATTGAGGCCATTCCAACTAAAAGAGCTACAAGTAAGGTGATCATGGATTTCATACTAGAAAATATTATCATCAGGTTTGGAGTACCATTCAAGATAGTCACTGATAATGCTATGTGCTTCAGATCTAGTGAATTTGTTGATTTTTGTAACAAATATGGGATAAATCTATCATATGCATCACCATATCACCCACAGGAAAATGGTCAAGCAGAGTCAAGCAATAAAAGCCTCATGAAAATCATCAAGAGGATATTAGATAAGAACAAGAGAGCTTGGGATTCAAAGCTAAAGTTGGCATTATGGGCTGACAGGGTGATAGTGAAAAGATCAATTAGAAGGTCCCCTTTTGAACTGGTATATGGTGCATCAGCCAGGCTACCTATAAACAATCTCCTACCAGTTTATAGATTCATCCAAGAGAATCATGAGGAGATTGAAGACTCCATGACAGGAAGAATAAACTAGCTGGTTGCACTCGATGAAAGTAGAAGGAAAGCCCACCAGATCAATCTCAAGAGACAACAAAGTGTAAAGTATCTGTTTGACAAGAGAGCTGTAGAAAGGAAGTTCTAGATAAATGACTGGGTGCTCATCTAGAATGCAAAAGGTCAGGACAACGGCAAACATGGTAAGTTTGAACCCTTATGGATGGGCCTATATCAGGTTTACAATACTCATGGGGAGGATTCTTATGTCCTCCAAGCCCTGGATGGTGAGATGCTGGAATTGCCTGTGCATGGTCAATTCCTCAAGTTTTATTTTGCATAAGAGATCTGCCTCAGTGCACATTTGTAAAAGTATGTCTATATTGTGAATATCTTGTACAGTTGGTGCTTGTTTTTATGTTTTGCCTAGTCTGCCTAGAGATCTGGTTCTCGCTACAATTTTGCACCTGCACGTCCCTAATTGGAACCTATGTTAGTACTCATTTTGGTTTGGAGTTGGGCTTTTGGTGTTTGCAGGTTTTCTCTTTTGGTCCTATGTTTTTTCTAACTCCATCGGTGTGAGTTCACTTTTGTCTTAGTGACCATGTTCTTCACAATGGTATTTTCTTCCATCACTAAGAGTTTCTCTATCGGCAGCAGTGTTACATTTTCCACCGACGAGGATGGTCAAGCTGATGAGGGATGTCTAATGTCATTGGCGTGAGTATTGCTATCGGCCGAGTTTTTTTTTGGTTCCACTGGTGGGAGGGGGTTACCCTGATGGAAGATGCTATTAGGATGACTTACATTATTGGCGCAGTAGTTTTTTGGTCGTTCCGACAGTTTGGTCTAGCCGATGAGGGCGTGTGTGTGTGGTTGGCAAGAGCTTGGTCTATTGGCAGAGGAATTTTATGGGTCGCCTGTAGACACCCAAATTTGTCCATGACTAGCAACACCTTCTTAAAATATTATCCTAGACATCTTGTAGCATTTTGTCCTAATTTCCCTAATCCATTAAGCCAATTAATTAAATAAATTTTATTTATTTAATTAAATCCCATTTAATTCCATTCTCATCCTACTTAGCCAATTAATTAAATAAATTTTATTTATTTAATTAATAATGCTATTTATCCTATGCTCATCCCAATTAATTAAATAAATTTTATTTATTTCCACATCATATCTTATCCCATTTTATTCATTTATCCTATTAATTAAATAAATTTTATTTATTTAATTAATATCCAACTCATATCCCAACTAATTCAAATATTTTATTTGAATTAAACACTCATCTTTTATCATATTCCAACACTTGTCCAGTCAATCATGTGTTGTTATGCAACTTTCATTCATATCCTTCACATGCACAACTAATGGAACCTAAATTTAGTATCTTTCAATCCTAGCCATTCACATAACCTCTGAATCTCCACCGTCGATTGATCTTGGTTGAGCCCTATATAAACACCCTCTCATTCCATATGAGAGGGGGGGGGATCCAGCAATCGTATAGCACCTACATTATCATCTTGAGAATCTGAGCATTCATATCGAGCTTTCATCTTCCATCATGGCAGCTTTCAGCATTGCAATTGTTCATTGTTGAAGAAGTAGTCCTCATCCCTCAAACAAGGAATCGCACGGTCTAGGTGATGTTATGCTTGAATTGCATTGTTCTTTGATTTCATTTAGATTAGATTCCTTGATGATGGTAGGGTTAGGGTTTCATGACTATGTCTGATCTACTAAACCTGACTTTCACCTATCACATTTTGGCACGCCCGGTGGGACTCACGTCCTTGATTAACCTCTCTTGTTTGAGTTGTTTTTATGAAGTTTAGATCTCTTGGAGCGCCAATCTTTCATTTTTGCAAGCTTTTGTAGCAAAAATTTGCATTTTTCTAACCCTAGTTTGCAAAGATTTGGCTAAAAATGTATGTATATGATCTCTTAGCCCAAATCTAACCTCACCATTGTGTCTGGGATGCCGTTTCCATAAACTTTGAGTACAAATTTGCCTAAATTTGATGAAAAATGGAGCGTTTGGTGAAGAAAACAGCAACCGGACTGCAACAATGTGCTTCTGGTAATTCAGGTCGCTTATGATCAAACAGCAGTCGCCTGGGCTAAATCAGCTCGCCTTTGGGCAAACAGCAGTAGCTTATGGTCAAATCTAGCTTGCTTTTAAGCAAACAGTGCTTGCTTTTGAACAAAAAGAGCCCGCATATGGTAAAATTGGTCGCTTATGGTTAACATTTGCATTCTGTCTCCTGAAACTCTCCAGGTCGCTTTTGGGCTATTATGCATCGCTTTTGGTCTGTTGTTGGTCGCATATAAGCTATTACTTGTCGCTTCCATCCATTTTTGCATCGCTTATGAGCAAAAATCCACCGCTTTCTGCATATCCGCGTCGCTTTTACACCGGGATCGGCCGCATCTATCATTTTCTGGGTCGCCTTTACACCAACAGTGATCGCCTCTGGTATGATTTGAATCGCTTTTATATTAACAGAGCTCACGTGTGATCTGAATACTGTTAGCGGCCGCTTTAAAACTGTGTTTGTCGCTTATGGCCTAACAGTGATCGCTTAGGTTTTCTTCGCAACGCTTTTGAACTAACAGTGATCGCTTCTGCATCTATTCGGATCGCTTTTGAACTAACAGTGGTCGCTTAAACCTGATGCGGATCGCTTTTGATTGAACAGTGGTTGCTTTTGAACTAATAGGGATTGCTTATGAACTGACAGTGATCGCCTGTGCAGGATACGGTTTTGACTGTGTTTTGCAGATACAGATCGCTTAGAGGCTACAATTGATCGCTTCAGATTTATTGACATCGCTTATAAGCTTACAGTCACTGCATTGGTTATTTTTCAAATCGCATATGATATGTAGGATCTCGCCTGTCGCAAGATACAGATCGCATATGTTCAACAGTGAATTGCATCTGGCAACTGTAACTTGCTTTTGGTAGCTGTCATTGTGCATCTTGGTATTTCTATCATAACTTTCACATACGGAGGTGAAATTGCACAAATAAGGACTTGTTGGAAAGCTAGGAGGACGACCTTCACAACTATACTACTTTTATCAGGTGACTGTACTATTTTTTAGGCTTTTTTATCAGTCAAAGTTTAGGTTCATTGCAAACTTCATTTGAGCATAACTTGAGCAATTTTGATCATTTTTCAGCGAAACTTTTTTTCAAATTGCTTAGAATCTCCTAAATTTTCTGTTTATGTAATTTATTCTCTTGTATTAGATCATTTTAATCAGAATTTTCAGATTTCATCTTTTCCATGTAATCTCTTCTTTGCAAGTTTACTTGTTTCTTTTTGGAATTGGTGACTTGTAGAGGCATCTAAGGAGCTGGAGCAGCATTGGCATCAACATCTAAAGCAAATTGGAAAGTGATTGTATCAGGTGCACTCATTCTATTCTTTCATCTCTTTCATCTTCTAATCATTGTTTGCAAACACATTTAGATTTTGGGCATAAAACGAACAATTGTTTGCAAATTCACATCAAAACATTGGGCTAAAACGAACCATTGTCTTTCATCACATTTGGATTTGGGTTTTAAAACAAACAAGTGCTTGCATTGTCTTCCACACATTAAATTTCTAAGGTTAATGAAACCCATGCGAGTGTCACCAAGTAAATGTGTATGCTCTCTCCTCGCGTCCCAACATGAACTTGGAGATCAAAAACATTTACTTGTGTTGCTTTTGTTTAGCCTTAGAGAGGCCTGCCTTGGTATCCACCCCAAGGGAACGACCTCAAGCGGTACTTTCATATGGTCCGCTATAAAAATTAGAGGATAAGGCGAAAGCCAAGTCTAACCGGTATTAGCGCTCACCATACAGTGCTAACTCGAAAGGAGGTGTACCTTTGTGTATATTAAAACTCCTAGTAGGGTTAGTTAAAGTCTTAAGTGGCTTGCTGGATGCTCGTGGGGTGCCGGTCCCCCGGATTTTCACTAGAACCTCCTTGTGATAGTGGCCTTGCCTTGACTAGGACTTGTTGAATTGTCTTCACGTGCTTGCTTAACCAACATCACATTATTCCAAACTAATAACTTGTTTATGTGTCTTGCGTGAGTGATTCATATGTGTATATGCATAATCGTTTGTTTGAATATTGCCACATCAAGCTCTAAACACCCAAACACATAAAGACAAGTCATCCTACACATTCTTCCAATAACATTCAAACCCAATCACTTTCATCCCAAACATAGCCAAGTCATCCAAATAAGCCACATCATCATCCAAATCCCTAAACAAGCACTTGCTAAAAGGACTTAAGACAAACACTTGGTCACAACATGTCTACACTAGAGGACCCAACAATCACATTCCAAAGATTCCTCCAAAATCTTTATCAAGGATCACAACCCCTAAACCAACATGCCATTAAAACATTACAATTCTTCATCCAAAAAGCTCAACCCCACGTAAACCAATCACCTCATCTGCAAAACCTCGTAACCCAAGTTCAACACCTTTTAGCCACTAGTCAAGCTCAACAAGTACAGCAATCCTTAGCCATTCCATACCAACCTAATCCACCTCATAGCCACATGTCATATCCATCCATTTCATATCAACTTAATCCACCTATCCACCAAGTCAATATCACATCAACATATGAACATCCACCTCAAGCTTATCCAATCCCTCATGCTGACATTCTAATGCACTACCAAGCCCATCCACAAAGCCATCAAGTGATATTACAAGAACAACATCCAAGTCCCAATGGCTCTTTGTACATAAATCAAGTAAGTCCAAATACACCTTTTCAACAAGACCACAAAGCACCATTGATAGATCTAAATCCACCTTTGCAACAAGAAGCACATGCAAGTCTAAGTGGCCCCTTGTACATAAATCAAACAAGCCCAAGTTATCCTATGCAAGATCTAATAACCTTTGACAAGGGAGATACCAATCTAGAGTGGCCACCACCATCCAATCACATGCCATCACATGAGCCAACTGATCCTATCTCAACACCACCATGTGATCCCAATCCTAGTCCATTGATCCCTTTACCTTCCAAACCACCAAGCCCTTCATTACCTTCATCACCATGTCATTCTAATCATTCACCAAAGGATGCGGCTGAGAGAGTTTTACAAAGGATGCTTGAAGCAAAACTCATTGAACTTCCTAAAGTCAAACCATGTGAAGAAAGTCCATATGATGAACATGATTATTGTGCATACCATAGGACCAAAGGCCACAATACAAATCAATGCCCAATATTTGTCTCAATTGTTTACAAGGTGTACCCACCTATAATGGGAAATCGTGCCACATCATCCCCATCCTATGTGTCACCCCCATCTAGTCCAAATCCTAATCCATCCAATCCTATTAGCTCTCAACCTAATCCTCATCCTAATCCTAATCCAACACCATCTACCATTATCATCCATCCATTATATTTCCCATCCACCCATACACTTGCAAAGGATGTGATCCATTGGCTACTAGATAGGAATAGACTACCCCTATGTCAAACACCAATTCATGAGCCTACCAATGAACTTCCAAAGGTCATGTCCAATCCTATAATCTCATCATGTGGTTCACATATTCTTGAGCCTCTTCAAGAGCCTTCCATTAACATGCCTAGCCCTTTAAGCCCATCATGTGACCTACAAGCCAACAAGCCTATTCAAGAGTCTCCAACCACAAGCCTAAGTCAAGAGCCATCATGCCTTCATGTTGATAACTATCAAGAGCCTATCAAGTCCACTCAAAAACCTTCCACTTCCATCCAAAGTCAAGAGGTATGTCAAGAGCATAATCTTAAACATGTGGAAATATTGAACCTTAATCTTAATCAAGATCAAAGCACCTCTAAGTTCCACCTATCCATGACCTACTTATGGGTTGCCCTCAAGCTATTAGCCATCACCATGACCTCATTCATGAGCAAATTTATCCCTTTTATAGCCCACTTAATCCTACTTTTGCTCATAGTTATGATCAAGGTTCTAGCTAAGATCATGAAAACCATGATTATCCATTTGGCAAAACTTTATCTATCTCATGATCAAGATGATATCTATGATGAAGAACCTATTAAAAAGTACCTTGATCCTATCCATAATCCCATAACCATCCATGAGCAAGATATCCAAATTGCTCCTAGTCATCCTCCATCTAGCCCTATCCATAATGAGCAAACATCCACTTGTCATAATGAGACATGTGCCTCTCAAGAACACATAAGCATAGAAGATCAAACAAATAACTTGGATCTTAGTGAACACAATGCTAATGATCCTCCCTCCATATCTACCATCGATCCCATTTCAAGTCCACCATCATGTCCTAGTGGTCTTACGACCTTCCTCCATGAATGTTCTTCCTTAGGACAACAACAACCATTGTCCTCCATTTCATCTTCTCCATCCAATAAAGAACTCAAGTCTAGTTCCCAAAACACATCTAGTCCCATAGTCAATCGCATCCTCCAAAACATGAACTACCAAGGTAAAGGTCTAGGCCTTTATGAACAAGGTGTTTTGGAGCCAAACCATGTTAAAATCCCTCCATGCTCATACGGCCTTGGATACACACCCCAAGGTAAACAAGGCCAAGATGTTGGTAATCCCTTCATACATCCTAAATCTACCACTTTCCATCATACCCCCCATCATATACCCAAAAAATATGTAGCCATTCCATCTCCATCATCCTATAAATGTCAAAAGCATGTGACCATACACCTTCCGCCATCCACCTTGCCTCCACTTTTACCAACTCCAAATATCCCTCCATCCACCTTGCCACCATTGCTTCCAACACCTAACATACATATCATTCATAAGTATCCTTACATCCCTAATCATGACCAACAAAAGTACACATCGTTTAAACATAAAGCTTCCATTCATTCCACCAACCCCACTTCCATCAAACCCATGGGATTCCAAAATAAGCATTTGGATGCCTTTACTTATAAAGCCAAAAATCTAACTAAAACTCCTAAGGACTCTCATACCTTAGGATATCAATGTGAAAAGTCTCTAAATCATCCATCTTCTAAGCAAAGTACATTCACAAAGCTATCCAAGCCCATACCTCCAAAAGCAAAGCCCAAAAGCAAAATGGTTTGGGTTCCTAAACAAAAAACTAGCAAAGCAAATGAGGCATCCTCATCCACATCGCAAGAATCCCAACCACCTATCTCCATCCAAGAGCCTACTTCCATCCCAAACTTCCATTCCCTTCACAAATCCCACAAGAAAAGCAAAAGCACTAAAAATACTAAATCTATGTGGGTTCCTAAATCACTTCGTCAACCATCCCCTAAGCAAACATCTCCATTGCTTCCTACACCACCATCTCACCAAAAGCTTCAATGTTTATCACGGTGTGTGCAACCATTGGTCATGGTTCCCTTCTACTCCACAGCAACTCCACATAACTACATCTCCCCATCTTCCATCCATTATCCTACAAATCTTCCCCATCATCTTCCTATGGTCCATGCTTTTGCATAAGCCTTCCATCCATTCATCCTTGCATGACCCTTTCATAAATACACACCATAAGCCACTAGCCTACCCTACCATAATTCCACATCATAATCCATTATCTACCTAATCCATCTCCCATCCATGCAATCCCTTATCAACATCAATGAGCATAATGACATGGTCCATGTGGTGACATCCATCTCTAATGGGACCACCAACATCCATCGCACTAGCCACTTGAGTCCCTCCTATCCATTACCATGGTGAAAACCTGGCAAACAGGCGCCATGTGTAATTGTCAACACATCTAAAAGCAAAAAAGAAAAAAAAAAGAAGAAAAAATCAAAATAGTAAAAAGAAAGCACTTCATCCAATGGTGAAAACCTGGTAAATAGGTGCCTTGGATAAGTACCATGATGAAAACCTGGCAAACAGGCGTCATGTGTAGGTTGATCTTCTATGTCACTTACACTTGGGGGCACATTGTCTCATCCAACCTATCCATTTCCCAACTATCTATCCCATTATATCATACCAACCTATCTTATCCTATCTTGTCATCTTGCCATCCTTATCCATTACATAAATATGCCTATCCTATTGAACCCATTTATCCATCCTCCTTTTGATCTTGATGAAGACATAGGGGAAAAATGTTGAATCATGTTTGGATATTTCTTGACATACCTTCTTTCCAAACCAAGTCCTATCCATTGACCATTTATCCATCCCATTCAAACCAATCCATCATGTCATCCCTTTGTCATGAGCCTTGCAATATAAAATCAATCATGTGTCATGCAAAAAATCCTAAGCATTACCACCTAGAATGGGGCAAGTTCTTCCTATGCAACATAGCCTTTGGAGATCACATCCTAGCTCCCTTATGATCCATCCACTATGGTGTATCCTTATCATGAGCTTTCCATCTTATAGCTTATCCCCATCTGTTTATCATGAGCTTTCTACTATAGCCTACCTATCTGTTTATCATGAGGCAAGCATCCATCCCTTATATGGCCTATCCTCTTATGTATCCATCCAATCCCATTCATCCCTCCTTTGCACCTAGACTTGGTTTTCTCCCTTGTCATTGGTATCTAGCACAAAGGCTACCCAAATTGTAAATCCATTGACATTCCAAAACATCCAAAAACACAAAAAAATCAAAATATGTTAAAAATCCAAAAAAATCAACTATCCAATGAAAAATCCAAGCAATAAAACCAATCATATCATCCAAAACAATCCACTCCATCAACATCAATCAAAATCAAAATCATCATCATCAATTCTTCTTATCAATAACATTCATTCATCTATTTCAATCACTTCTTCCAATCATATCAATCAATCAATCTAAGCAATGATCTTAAATCCAAGTCACATTAATCCATATCAAGCAAGCTAATCAATCAAGGAACATTATCCAATCAAATCAACAAGTTTTTGATCCTAATCTTGTCATGAGCCCAATCAATCATCATCAATCATCATCAATGGGATATATCGTTCCCACATCCTTGTGTTGATCTAGGGATATAGCTTTCCCCACAATGACAACACTATCCTCATCAATGAAACAATCAACCATTGGTTTATGACTTGACAAGGGCAACACCTTGTTTGTTTTACATCCTTTGAGCACATTGAGAACACTTGCTTATGCTTAGATTGAATCGACACTCTAATCATCACAGCATCACTATCATCATTCAAAACAATCCAATCATCGAAACAATCGACCCAGCAATAGCAAACATCAAAACCAAAGCACATCAATCCAACCATTAAAACAAATCCAATCACTTTAGCACATCAAAAGTAGCTCAATCCACCACAAATCATCCATCCTTCATCAAATCAATCTAATCGACGTTTCATCATCTTCCAACCATTCCAAGCAATGATCTAAATGCAAGCCCATCCTTAAATCCATACCAATCACGTTAAGCAATCGAGCCAAGTTATCCAATCGCAATCAATGGTCTTGATCCTAGCCTTGTTGTAAGCCAATCAATCAGCCAATCAACAAACCAACTCAGCAAACAACCTTGTGTTGATCTAGGGATATAGCTTTCCCCACAATGATAACACCCTCAACTATCATCAACAAAACAATCAGCAATTAATCATTGGTTTACAGCTTGATAGGGACAATACCTTGTTTGTTTTTGAATCATTTGTGCATGCTTGCTTGCTTGTGTGTGTTATCATTTTATCTTGCATTTGTGGGATGATCTTATTCTCTTCCTATGCGTATTGGTATCTTGTACGTGTTGGGATTAGCATCTTACATACCAATATCTCTAGCATCTGAGAAGCTAAACAGTCTCTTATGCATTTGAGACTTTTCTATGTTAAGACTAACTCCATACATATAACCAGCAAGCTATCATTATGTGTCGTGGAGATAAGCTCACACCATTGCTTGTAGTGTCAAAGTCCAACACTAGCTGTTATTCATATCTTGTGCATGTTGGTTCAACATCTTGACCTCATGCATTCAGACAAGCTTGTAACACGCTAGTTACGCATTGGATATCTCGACACCTTGGTCTCTTATACCCTGGTGCATAACATCCATATGCTATATCAAACATAAGGACTGTTTCTTTTCATTCTGAGCAATTATTTGAAAGCTGCCCATCATCATCCTATCTATTCATTCCATCATACTCAGCCAAGATCACTCATTTCCATTTTCTTCATGTCTGCCTTCTTTTTAGCCTTTTTTTTTTTTCTATCGAGAGCCAACCCAGCCCTTCTTGGTTAGCCTGGCTTACCTCTCGAGGGGGCATCACCTGCCAGTTACTCTGGGGCATAACTTTTTTATCGAACGCATATCGTATCTTCTTTGACACAACGCTCTATCGAACATTGTATCAAAGAGGGGCAAAATGTAGACACCCAAATTTGTCCATGACTAGCAACACCTTCTTAAAATATTATCCTAGACATCTTGTAGCATTTTGTCCTAATTTCCCTAATCCATTAAGCCAATTAATTAAATAAATTTTATTTATTTAATTAAATCCCATTTAATCCCATTCTCATCCTACTTAGCTAATTAATTAAATAAATTTTATTTATTTAATTAATAATGCTATTTATCCTATGCTCATCCCAATTAATTAAATAAATTTTATTTATTTCCACATCATATCTTATCCCATTTTATTCATTTATCCTATTAATTAAATAAATTTTATTTATTTAATTAATATCCAACTCATATCCCAACTAATTCAAATATTTTATTTGAATTAAACACTCATCTTTTATCATATTCCAACACTTGTCCAGTCAATCATGTGTTGTTATGCAACTTTCATTCATATCCTTCACATGCACAATTAATGGAACCTAAATTTAGTATCTTTCAATCCTAGCCATTCACATAGCCTCTGAATCTCCACCGTCGATTGATCTTGGCTGAGCCCTATATAAACACCCTCTCATTCCATATGAGAGGGGGGGGGGATCCAGCAATCGTATAGCACCTACATTATCATCTTGAGCATCTGAGCATTCATATCGAGCTTTCATCTTCCATCATGGCAGCTTTCAGCATTGCAATTGTTCATTGTTGAAGAAGCAGTCCACATCCCTCAAACAAGGAATCGCACGGTCTAGGTGATGTTATGCTTGAATTGCATTGTTCTTTGATTTCATTTAGATTAGATTCCTTGATGATGGTAGGGTTAGGGTTTCATGACTATGTCTGATCTGCTAAACCTGACTTTCACCTATCACATCGCCAATGTGAGGTGTCTGGCCAATGGGAGTGCCATCGGCCTAATGAAGACTATTGGCCAAGCAATCGGAGGGTTCGCTGATGCTAAGGGTCTTACCGACGGAGTGTAGAGAGTTGTGCCATCGACACGACATGGTGTATCAGGTGGACTGTGGAATGTTAAGCTGATGGAGATACTCTCGCCGATGAGGGGCTATGGAGTACCATCGGTAGGATGAGGGCTATCAGGTGATCAGGCAGGTTGTTGACCGATGGCGCATGTTTGGCTGATGGAGTTGCCATCAGCAAGAGTTGGTGCGTCGGCGTGGGGGTTTTAGGTTGTGCCGACAATTGGGGTCTAGATGACGAAGGCAATTTGGATGTGGTCATCGGGGGGACTAGGTGCATCGGCAAAGGTGGATTGTGTTGGGCCGATGGTGATTTTCTTGTCGATCAGGAGGCATTGCTTTGACACTGCATATTAGGGAGGTTGGCGGAGTGTTCGTCGATATAGTTGGTCTGGCCAATGGAGGTGGTTTGGGGCCTTCATCGGAGTGACATGGTATATTGGAATTATGAGCTAGATTTTGGCCGATGGGGTATGTCTGACCGACGGGGTTTGGTATCGGTGGGAGTTGGGCCGATGGGCTAGTGGTGGATGGTTCGTGGGTCGAGCGGGACAAAACGCTCGACACTTAGTTTGCTAGCAGCCCTGCTTATAAGGTGTTAGAATAGTCTTCGCAGGGTGCATGTGGGATAAATCTTCTTGCATAATTTGAATTTTCAATGAAATGTGTTTTGGCGAGAAGGTGTCAAATATACTGTTGCTGCATTTCTTGGTGGCCGCGGGTGGTTGACCCATCAATGGTGATGTACAGAGGCATGGGCAAATGGTCTAACAGTCATGTACCCAATTTATGGCAAGAAAATTCTCTAGTGTTGGCACAAGGCTCGAGCTCATCTGCCTCCTGTCCTTCTCTTGCTTCTCCATGTTTTGTCTCCTGCTGCATTGATGACTTTTGAGCGCCATTCTTCTCATGAGTAATGTATCTGGTGAATTTTGAAATCTACCATGTAATTAATTGCTGAGTACACTTCCCTGTGGTATTTGAGGGACTGTGTTACTCTTTCTATTGTTGTTGAAAAACTAGATATTTTGGCTCTGTAATAAGACAACTATTTTTGGTTGCCCTATGCAGGAGGTCTTGTGAGTTTATGTATCTCTTGTTGAATGTCTCATGCATGAATTTACTGATTTCTTGATTGGCTTTATATGAAAAATGTTGTATTTGCATGTGTTTTGTTAATTTGTCTCCAGTATTGCATGTGTCCTTCTGAATCTAGATATCTAAGGGGTGTCTAATATTCTGGAATATAGAATTCTTGTATTGAATGTTTGATCTTTTAACTTCTACTCAAGGGGTAGATTAAAATGTTTTCAGATTGAGTATTGGGAAGGATATACTGCAATAGGGATGCCATAAGTAGAGATAACACTCTATTTTGGGAGGTATCTACAAGGCAGATACCATAACATCCCCTTGAAATCTAGTTTTAGTTGTTCATGCTGATCATTCATAGATGTATGGCTACCGACTCCAAGCCTTGGATAGGCACCAATCTAGCTTTGTGTTAAGGTTATATACCAGGTCCAGGTTTGCATCCAAAAACAAAATCAAACTCAAACTTCAACCACAACCATTAGGACATTAGAAGTAGTTTTAGGACCCAAATCCTCTGTCTACAATTGAACATAGGCCCAAAGCTAACCCCTTTGCCCTTATCTCACAGTTTTGGTCTACTTATAAGAGGATTTATCTGCTTTGTCTCAACATCCCAGTTACTCACAAGCATATCCCATTGATGTTGAATAGGGAATACCCCCCTAGGTTTTGCAGAGCCTGAAGAAGAAGAGGAGATAAAAATAGAGTCTATCTCCTATACTGTTGGCCCCTGGCCCAGAGAACCTGTTGATCATTGATGGCTACCTTATAGGGTTATCTGGGAGAAAGTGTGCATCCAGTCAGGGAAAAAACCAACACATTCTATCTGATAAGGCTTAGGGTGTGTCAATCTTTCCAACTTCAACTTAGTCACCATCTCCTCTAAAACTAGGTTACCTAAACTACCACTATCAATCACAACTTTACAACACTTACCTCCTAATTTGCATCTAGTTCTAAACAAGCCTTTCCTCTGCAGTGGTTCCTCATTTGTCTCTACTTGAAATGGTGCTCTCCTCATCACCAATGATTTTCCTTTCTCCAGTTTGCCAATAGAACTAGGTGATCCAACAAGTTCTTCGACATAGGCTGCTCTTCCACTATTTTCTATCATCTTACTTGTACTACCTTGATTGCATTCAAATTCTCTATGTCCTTCACCTCCACACTTGAAACAAGTACCTCTGAATGTCCTCTTATTAAATCCTCTTCCTTCTCTCCTATATCCTTTATTCCAGTATGCACTAGGGTTTCCTCTCTAGTAAAAATTTTTGTCATCTCTCCGGTAAGCACTGTTATCTCGGTCATCCTTCTTAAATGGGATGTCAAACTTGTTCTACTCCGGATATGATTTGTCTCCTCCAAAAAATGTTCTACCTCTCTAAAATTTACCTCCTCTTCTTCTCTGTCTCTGATCGTGTCTTTTATTCAGCTTCTCTTCAACCTTCAGGGCAAACTGATATGCTTCTTCCAAAGATGTCATCCTAACCAAGCTTAGTTCCTCTTGAATGTTCAATCTCAGTCCATTGATATCTCTAGCCACTTTCTCCTTGTTTTCTTCACTATGTCATGTCCTTATGATCATCTTATGAAATTCTTCAGTGTACTCCTTCACAGATTTCTCCTTTTGTCTTAGGTTTTGCAATCTTTTCAACAGTTCCAACTCATAGTCAGCAGGTATAAACTAATTCTTCAACTTTGTCACCATCCTGTCCCACTTTGTAACCTTTTCCTTCCCTCTTCTATTTCTTTCCAATTGAACTTCTTTCCACCATATAGCAGCATGTCCTTTCAACTTTGTCTTTGTAAATTTTACCTTCTCTGAATCTTCAATCTCCTCATATTCAAAGTATTCTTCAATATCATTTATCCAGTCAATCAATTCTTCAGGGTTTAGATTACTAGTATAATTTGGCACATCAATTCTAGGTCTATTTCCAATCTTTGAGATATCTTGCAACATCTTGACTTGATTTGATTCTTCTTCTTCATCACCTCTTAGGGTTTCTTCTATTTGATTTGTAGTTTGAAATTCTTCTTTGTCATCACTTTTGACGTTAGGTCTCGGTGTTAATCCTCTTTGCCTATCTTCTTCAACAGTGTCCAAATGAATTCATATTGTTCTCATCAATTCCATCATCTCATCCATTCTATTAGCCATTATACCAATAGGAGGAACTCTTTGCAGCGGCATCTTCCTTAGATCAAGTGCAAACTACCACAAATTCGATGATCAGGTTACAAGCGACAACTGCCTCTCAATCAGCAATTAGTTGCACACAAGTAACCTATCTCAGATTGGTGATCTACTTACAACAAGATCTTACAAAATCCCCTTCGCCAATTCGCTCCAAAGAATTGAACTTCACTCTGATACCACTTGGTGCAGTCATGGTAGGAGGGTTCACAAAATGAACTGTCCAGACTATGCAACAAGAGTAAACACAATGGAAACAATTCAAGGAATTGGAACAAATATAGATTCATTCATTTAGTATATCAAAGAATTCAAATACAATATGTCCGGCAACATGCGGGCTTATAATTAGGGCTCATAGGCCTAATTTCAGAATATCGAAATATGCCCAAGATATAGCTTTAAAGCTCTTTTGTGAAAAATCCAAACTATCAACTATCACTATGTTATGAACTACTTTCCTAGGGATCTATTATATCAATATATCATCTCTAGACCAATAGATTCCTCCACGTCAGCCAAAGAAGGTCACAAACTCCAATGAAGAGCTATAACGTGTTCACAGATAGGTCAGACCTAAATGCATAGAGCACTTCCTCAAATGAATGGAACCATGTGTGGACCCTTGGGGAAGGTCAGTAACAAACCAAAGGGCATTGAATGATGTGTCATTGAGATCCACAAGTCAAGGAATGATCTGCAAGCCTTCTCCTTTAGTTGATTTGTCTGAGACTATCAAGATGATCTGCTCTGAGAACACAATCGATCTTCTGATAGCAATATCCTTCTGGTAATTGATCCAAATGCTCTGAGTTCTAGATATGATGTAGATGAATAAATGTAGATACTAAGTCTAAATCTGCAAGGTGTGAAATGCCAAAACTGGACCACAAGCTGAAAACTACTTTTGATTGAACTACTTGAACTAAACTGGAAAATGAAAGAATTGAAATGCAAACAGACTAAAATGCAAATGTTTTTGGTTGATGCAAGATTTCTCTTGAACCAGGGATGCTCCTAGATCATTAAGAATATTTTCCTCTGCAATGCTTTGTTGAATACTCTTTATTTGTGTCTCTAACTGAGTGTGTACCTTGGCACACTTATTTGTCATTTCCACCAACCTTTTCTTGTTGAGTTTCTCTATTATTTTCTTCTCCAACTGGCTAGAATACTCCTTGAATCCCTGTGTTAATTATTTCAATTGTTATGGAAAGGATAGAGTAGTATCCCTTGGTGTCTTTGGTATCTCCTTTGCCAATGTATTTACTGCATCCTGAAGCAATTCACTTCCTTCTACATGTTTCAAAATTTCTACTCTTACTGAGGAGTGGAAGATATCTCCTAACTGCAGCTTTTGTAAAGGAGATATTTTGGCTAGATTCACTTGACCTTGTACCATTGGCAACTGTAGAAATTGTGCCAGAGTTACAATAGGTGTTATATGCTTTTGTTATTCCAAAAACTCCTTAATAGATTCTATTGAAGAAGAAGAAGCTTCTAGATTATCAACTTGCTCTGATCCTCTTTGCTCTTCTGTGTTCTCCTACATTTCTTCTTCTTTATCCTCTATGTTTTTTCTTTGTGGGCTCATTTGTTGTTGTTGTGTGTTCCTCTCCTCCATCATTGTGTTCTTCAGGAGGTACCCCTTGTGTAGAAGCTTCCGACTAAATTTTCTCTTGACTTGCCTTTGTTCTATCCTATCCTCCTGTTGGTATTTCAATGTTGTATGGAGGTGATGGTACATGTTGTTCTTGCTCCTTGACAGACTAATGTAGCTTTTCTATTATTTATTTAGTCTCTTTTTGTATCTTTTCCTTTTCATTTTTATTTCCACCCATGAGTGTGTCTACTCTTTGTTTTCTTCTTAGTTTCATGGCTTGTAGTTGTATCAATTCATTCTTCATCAAGGATCTAGTGAAAATGTGTCACTTAGCTTATCAATGGCATTCTGCTTTATTTCTTCCTTCAATTGGAGTGCCTTATTCCTCCTTTGTCATAGTGCTTCTATCAAACTCTCTAGAAATCCTTCCATTATCTCATCTAATGTCTTCTCTTTATCCCGCATGTATTGGATCATTGCTTGGACTATTATTTGTTTATTTTTCATAGATGAATCATCATATAAAGCAACAATTTATTTTAACATACCTACATTTTCCATAGCATTGAGCAGTGCATCCAATTTGTAAAGCTCATGTGCTAGTTCCTCTACTTGTTGTTCTACTAGTTTTGCTTCTGGTGTCTATTGTCCCCGTTTCTTTCTCTTCAGCTTTGATTCATACTCTTCTCCCTCTTCTTTAGATTCAATTACCTCCAACATTTCCTGAGTTTTCTTTCTTTTTTCTTTTTGCTTCTATTTTGGAGCCTTTTTTTGTGTATTCTTCATCATTCCTAATAATACTTCTGAATGGTACCCTCTCTCCAGATGATATTGTTGATCATGATGGAGGTTGAGATGTTGTTCTTTCTTATCTTATAATTGGTGGAGCCTCCTTGCTAGGTAGTGAAGCTGATGTAGAAGGTTTTGGAGCTGAGGTAGTTCCCTTTTCTGAAACTCCCCACTATTTATGAAAATTATCTCATCTTCCACATGCTTTTTATGTTATTTGTCCATCACTTCGGAATAAGTACCAAATCTCTACGCACTTGTATCCTTGGGTTTACTTAGTTTTGTGCATGAGCACTAGCTTTTGCTATAGTTATCTCATAGGGCAACTGGGGTACCCATGCTTTTCTCAACTCAACTGCTTCCATGTAGGTAAAATCCCTATCCACCAAAAAGGTAATATGATTAATATATTGCTTCACAACTCCATAAGGGATTCTATCTCTTGTCCTTGTATCTTCTTGTAGGGTTTTGAAGAAACTCCAATATGTGGCACTGTATGCTTTTGTGTCCTTAAATTGAGCTATATGCCTTTTTACCTCTAACCCTACTAGTATATTTTATTGCCAGTGTTTCCCATTAAACCCTAACAATTCATTCAAGAAATAAAATGTGAGGCAAAGAATCAAAATACCATACCAGAAGTTGTAATTGGAATCCTTGGTCTTCTGCAAATTCTCCAATAGATGTTGTTGCATTACTTCACAAAGATCAAAATCCTTGCCCTCCTTCACCATCTGATAGGTGGAATGAATAGCAGTTGTAGTGGTCGAACCCTCTCGGTTAGCATAGTATACTTTGTAAGAAATCCCCATGGTGGCATATTTAACTCTAGGGTCTGTTATGTCCTTGACATGCATATTTCTTCCATCTATCCTTGCTCTAATCAATTCCCTCACCTGATCAGTTCTGATGGCCTTCATCATCGGTAGAGGTCCTACGACACTTAACCTTGTGACTTCCCTAATGACCTCTTTCATGATTCTATAGGGTTTGTCCAAGTATATAAATTCATCATGAACTCTACTTAGAATGATTCTTACCCATTTGTGTGCATTTGTGAAGTTAGGGTAATCCTTCCACACATCCAATTTATTCACCGATATGTTTGCATACTTGGGTAGATACCCTGTGTCTCTAATCAATGTGTCCCTTGGCTCCTCAAATTTCATGTGGTCAATCTTAGCCAAGGTATTATGAATGTACTTTCTCACATCCTTTGTATAGACCCCAACTACTGGTACATTTGAGAATGCACCATCTTTGTCCACTTCTAGGGCTTTCCAAGGGTATTTCTTGAACTTTAGCCTTGGCTTGTGTGTGATATCAATCAACTCAAGGGTAGCCATTGTGTATCCTATGGTTATATGTGTTCTTATTGTTAGCAAGATAGTTATCATTGCACCAAAAGATCAACTTATTAATGCCTGATACAACTGCCAAAGTTAATGAATCCACGGGAGGTGGTTAAGCCTTGTCACAAACCTAAGCACTATGCTACACAATACAAGGAGACCAAGGGTGCACACCTTGCAACAATCTCCCCCCAGCACAAGCAAGGGGTTTGAACCCATGACCCAAACTCTAATACCAATTGTTGAAGGCATAAGACAAATGAGAGGGGGTTGAATCAGTTGTATAAAAAACTTTCTTTTCTTAAACAATATCACATTCACATTCACTTACTTTAACCTCTTAATCTATTATGAAGATTAAACATGAAGTGCAGAATCAAAACTTAAACACATCAACACCATACACACATGAATACCAAATTTTTATGTAGAAAACCCTAAAAGGGAAAAACCATGGTGAGTATTAGATCACAATATAATGCAGTAATAATACTGAATAAAAAAGAGGCTCACTGCCAGAGGGCTCATTGTCGAAAGAAATCAAATAGGGTTCACCACCAAGGGGTGGCTCACTACCATGAATTGATATAATAGCATCTACAACATGCCTGAGTTCAGTTCCATTGAAGCACAATACACATCACCTTCACTACCCTTACAACACAAACACTCTTATCTTCACATCTTCACATCCTCACATCAACACACGAATACATTACAATTATTTATACCAATCATCAACCTTGGAACATACATCAAGGTTGGCAATACAATCTACAATCTTTGGAACAATCCCCAAGGTCAGTAGACATACATAATTCAAATTAGGTCTAGACATAAACAAACTTGTGAAGCAAATGAATTAAGGAAGAACACTTCATGGCTTAGCTTAGACCCAAATACATCTTTAGACGCTTCAACACACTTCTACAATCCATGAAACACATTCACAAAGAGTTTAGCACCCAAGTCGGCCAAACTTATGCAAACACAAAGAATGCTTAGACACACGCTTCCAAGAACTTCATCATAGCTTGCAAATCAAGCACAATACTTTAACACAATCTAGAGACATCCACAAACAACATAAAATCACTTGGAAGCTGACAAATCTAGCTGCAATAGATCTCACTTGAAGACGGATCACAGACTGCTCCAACAAACACTGTCAAACTTTGCTAAACAATAAATTGCTTTCTAGAGCACCAAATCACAAATCCTTTGGAATGAAGATAGATAAGGACCTTGTAATCATACATCCAAAACCACAAGACCAAAAACCAAACTGCAAAGAAATACAGAGCAAAATACTTTCTCCCTGTCACACTGCAAATGCTGCCAGACACAGTCTTCATATTAGTGAATAGAACTTCTAATGCACAATGATCCAGACCACCAAATTATGGATTTAGGATCTTCAAAGACTTCTCTAAAACATATCCAAATCTCATACTCTAGTATTTAACATAGAAGAAATGTGGAGCAAAAGCTTAGATAGTATCATGTAAGCCAGAATACATCTTCACAACTCTGTCTTTAGTATGAACCAAATTTTCTTAAAAACACTTGGAAACTCAATATTAGGAACATATTCTTATCATCTTTAGCACTTATAAAATACAATACAAAGAAACTAACACATCACAATCAAGTAATAAAACAAGAGCACAGTTGACACTAATGACAACACAAACATGTTGACATCAATGACAACACCGATTAGCACATACTTGCAAAATCTCTCCCTTTGTCATTGATGGCAACATATGATGTGAAAAACTAAACAACATGTTCCACCATCAAGACACAACTTTGCATCAAAACTCCCCCTTTTTCTTTACACATACGAACTCTCTTTGATCACTGAATGCTTTCTTTTTCTCTAAGTTTTTCACATGAACTCTATTCCCCTTTGACATCAATGGAAAAGGGCAACACATCTCTTTCTACTACACATACTTTCACTTATTATTAATTACCTTGAATGCTTCGTTCAATCTACAACATTCTTTAGTATCACTACCTACTCCCCCTAAGAGGTAGACTCCATCATCAGTCCATAAAAGAATGACTCCTAAACCATACTGGACTAATGCACTTCCTTATGAATCTAGTTCTTGGAGGAAACATCTATACCAGAGGTTGGCATAGGCTTATTCTTGACTTGATTTATATCCTCGTTGATCCATGTCTTTTTCATCTCCTTCTTGGTTTCTACCAAATCATCCTTTTGCACTATTTTCTTCTTTTCTACCAGGTTATCCTTCTTCATGTTCTTGCTTTTGTAGAAGCTTGTAATATGTCCAGGCCTATTGCAATCATAGCACACAACATTTATTTGACTGTTGTTCCTTCCATTGATTCTAGACATGCATTGGTTAGCTTTATGTCCAAATCTATTGCATGTAAAGTAACTTCCATTGAAGGATTGAGCATCACTATAAATCTAACTTCTACATTCACTGTCTTTATGGCCAACTCTCTTGCAAGTAAAGCACTGACTAGAGAAAGATGGAACATTTTGATTCATTATGCTCCTACATTGAGTATCCTTATGACCAGATTTATTGCATGAATGACAATAACCATTAAAAGATGGACACCTTTGAGCATTTGGTTTCTTGATTGGTGGTTTTCTTGGTCCACTCCTTTGATTCTAGATCTTCTTGTCTTTGTCCTCCTTGTTTTCAACATTCACTATTTGACTTGATTTGGAGCAATCACTTTTCTCAAGTCCCAAGCCTCCTTTGTCATCAGAGCTCTTCTGACAGTTAATTATCTCATTAAGTTTTACTAATCTTATCTTGAGTTTTTCTTCATACTTCTTTGCCTTCTCCAAGTCTGATTTCAGGTTCACAACTTCTTGCTCAAGCTTTGTGCAGTCTTCAGTTTTGTCTTTCAAACATTCCTCAATTCTTGCTTTTTTTTCATTTGCTAACCTCAATTTTTCATTGTCCTCTTTATGTCTTTGTTTAAGTTTCTTTACTTGCTCTCTTAAATTTCTAATGTATTCATTTGCTTCTCTGATATTCTCCTTTAAGTCCATGTTTTCTTCTTCATATCTTTCTAGGTCTTCAAGAGCATTTTGAGTTCTTCAATGTCAATGAACATTCTTTTTCTTCTAAAGATTTGATATCGTTGTAGGCCTCAGTCATAGTTTTAGGTTCAACTTTAGAAATTAAACACAAGTTTATTTGTTCTTCAGCAGCCCTGCATCCTCTCAATTCACATTTTCTCTTCTCACTAATGATCTAACTCTCTTCCTGTACTTTATCCTACATTTCCTTTTCTTCAGTATCTTCTTCTCTAGTCTCTACTTCCATTTTTGTAGCACTTTCTTTTTCTCTGCAAGGGAACCCATCTGAATCTAATACATATTCATTAACTTTTGAATACTTCTATATGTCTTCATCAACCTTGACATTGGTACTTTCAAAAATCTTCCCTAGTCTTTTTTTATAGCATTGGTAATCTCTGTTCCAAGATGAATACCCAAGAAAAATACCCTCATCATGCTTTACATCATCCTTTCCTATTTCTTCCTTTTTTGTGATTGTTAAATTGCACTGGACAACTAAAAGGGGGGGGAGGGGGGGTGAATCAGTTGTCCTATAAATTTTAACCAATTATAATCATCAACTTATCACTTACTTGTATTCAGATATAACCATGAAAGCATAACATGAGAAGCTCAACACAAAAGCATAATCAACATAGGAGGCACCAGATTTTTTTACGTGGAAAACCCTTAAAGGGAAAAACCACGGTGGGTGTTAGCCCATAGAAATATATAAGTTATATCAATACCAAAAATTAAAGGCTCACTACATACAGGGATCACTGCCCAAATTGCTCACTGCATAGAAAGGCTCACTACCTATGGTGGCTCACTGCTAAAGGGAGGCTCACTACCAAGAGAAGGCTCACGGCCAAAAGGTTGAACTAAGATAACAACATCTACTCCATTCCAAGGTTTAATTCCATTGAAGTACAAACACCTCTACTCTGCTCTACTACCTTATTTCACTTTATCTTCGTATTTTCACACTTAGATAGATTTTCATGACTCAATTACAAGTATTTATACACTTCATCAACCTTGGAATGATCATCAAGGTCAGCATTACAATCATCAACCATTGGAACAATCTCCAAGGTTGGCATTACAAACATACATAAAATAGGTCTGCACCTAATATAAATTTAGCTAAGGAAAAGATGTAAGAATGTATGTGGATCATGCCATGCCTTAGCTAGAAATCAAACACAATCCTCCATGCCATGACATGCTTCTACAATCCTCTATGTATCTCCGCAAATGATGAATTCCATTAGGACGGCCAAGACTAATGAGAGCACTGGGTCTGCAAGAACATTCTTCATTCGTGATCCAATTTTCTCTTTGCAGACCAATCCAAAGGTAGGAACATGAGTAGGGGACATCCACAAGCACACTGTAATCACCAAGAACAACTGCACAATCTCTAACAACTCTGTCAAGAAGATTCTTCAAATTGGAGCACAAGAACAAAACTAACAGCCATTGTCATAAGCAAAAGATAGCTTGCAGACCACCAAATCATGAACCATTACAGTCAAAGGTACTTGACATCATTACAAACTTGATTACAGAATTGCATACAAAAAATATTTTAATGCAGAGGAATGCAGAGCAAAACACTTTCTTCCTATCACCACCAAGCATACAAAAAAGTTATTTTCACTCTAGTGAACATAACTTACTCAAGTCTTCATACTAGAGGCTGAAACTCAGAATATAACATCTTCAGACAGGCTTCTAAATAACTTCTAATCCATAGGAAATGATATTAATTCTACAAGAAATGTAGAGCATTCTTCTAGACTATTCTTCATGTAATGTACTATTTCTTCTGTAACACATTGTTATCATTGGAGGGGCTAATTTTCTCAATATCCTCAACAAAGTAAGAGCACAGTTGACACCAATGACAACACCGATTAGGCACATACTTGCAACAATATCCCCCTTTGTCATTGATGGCAACATATGATGTGAAAAACTGAAAAGACCACCAAGACAAGATTCTCCCCCTTTCTCTTTACACATCTGCATCCCTTTTACCCCTAATTTTTTCACATGATTTCTCTCCCCCTTTGACATCAATAGCAAAGGGTACATACTTGCATGTTGCTTCTCTAATCCACTTACTTTATTAGAAATACCTAGGTACTCCTCCTGAGAGGTAGCCTTCAAAACATCAATCCAGATCAAGGAATGACACTTTGAGCTCCACTAGATTGATGCATTCCTATGCATCTTAGTTCAGGATAGGAGGGGTAATGACCCCTAGCTTTTCTTTGAGATGTTCAAAGGTATCTTTAGGCAGAGGCTTAGTGAAAATGTTTGCAATCTAATCCTTTGTGGACACATATTCCAACTTTACTTCATTCTCTGTCACCTTCTCTCTCAAAAAGTGATACCTTATTAATATGTGCTTTGTTCTTGAGTGCATCAATGGATTCTTTGAAATGTTTATGGCACTTGTATTGTCACAAAAGATTACAATTGGATCTTCATACACAACTCTTATATCCTTCAAAGTTTGCTTCATCCATAATACGTGAGTGCAACAACATGCTTCTACAATATACTCTGCTTCTACAGTTGACAAAGATATCAAATCTTGTTTCTTGCTCAACCATGAGACCAATCTATTACCCAAGAAGAAGGCACCTCCACTTTTACTCTTTCTGTCATCAACATCTTTGGCCCAATCTAAATCTATATAAGCACTGAGAGTGAAATCATTGTCCTTTGGATACCATAAGCCATAATCTAGAGTACCTTTCTAATATCTCAAGATTCTCTTAACTGCCATCACATGTGATTCTCTTGGATTAGCTTGAAACCTTGCAACAAGACAAACTACATGCATAATATCAGGTCTGGTTTGAGTTAGATAAAGCAATCCTCTAATCATGGATTTGTATTTTTTCTGATCATCCTTGGGTCATTCGTCAGTTTTGCTCAACTTACAACTAGTCACCATGGGAGTACATACTGGTTTAGAGTCTTCCATCCCAAACTTCCTCAACAACTCTTTCACATACTTAGATTGAGATATGAAGATTCCTTTATCTGATTGATTAATTTGTAGACCCAAAAAGAAATTCATTTCACCAAACATGGACATTTCAAATTCACTTTTCATCTGATTGGAAAACCTTATGCACATACCTTCATTTCCTTTAAAGATAATGTCATCAACAAAGACCTCAACAATCAAGATCTGATCATCATTGATTTTGAAATACAAATTTTTATTTGCAATACCTTTACTAAATCCTAATTGCAATAAATACTTGTCTAACCTTGCATACCAAGCTCTAGGAGCTTGTTTGAGTCCATACTTGATGCTTTTTTCAACCTGCATACCATATCACCTTGGTCTGATAACTTAAATCCTTCTGGTTGTTTAATGTAGACTTCCTCTTCCAACTCACCATTTAGGAATGTAGACTTTATATCCATGTGATACACTTTAAAATATTTGTGGGTTGCAAATGCCATGAACATTTTGATTGCTTCAATCTGAGCTACAGGAGCAAAAGTTTCTTCAAAATCTATCCCTTCAATTTGAGAATAACCTTTGCATACAAGTCTTGCTTTATTCCTTACAACTTCTCCATTTTCATTTAGCTTGTTCTTGAAGACCCATTTAGTTCCAATAACATTTTTGTCAGTACGTCTAGGAACTAATTCCCAAGTTTCATTCTTCTCTAGCTGTAATAGTTCTTCCTCCATTGCCTTTACCTAGTTTTCATCATTGCATGCTTCATTCACAGTTTTTGGTTCAATCTTTGAAAGAAAACAGTAATTGACTTGTTCCTTTGTAGCTCTTCTTCTTGTTAGCACACCTTTGTTCTTGTCACCTATAATTTGATCTTCAGAATGTTTGATCCTTACATACTTGGGAGTCTTGACAACACTTTTCAGAGCCTCTTCTTCATCCTGACTGTCTTCTTGCTTATATCTATCTCTTGATTTACTATAATCATAGGTTCATCTGGTTCATAACAACTTAGGTCTGATATTCTTTCTTTGCCTTCATCTACCTTCACATTTGCACTTTCAACAATATTTTTGAGCCTTTTGTTGTAGCACTGGTAGGCCTTACTCTTGGTAGAATATCTAAGGAAGATTCCTTCACATCTTGCATCAAACTTTCCTAGATCTTCATCTCTCTTGATATAGCATTTGCTTCCAAAGACTTTGAAATATTTTATTGTAGGAATTTTTCCATAGCATAATTCATAAGGAGTTTGAGTACCATTTGTAATGTTAGAAAATGTCCCCTTAGGGGCTTTTCCCTCATAAGGTTTATCTCCTAAGTCTTGGATATGCATTTAGGACATTTACATCATATTTTGACATCCTGATGAAATGAACCCTGGGTTTCATGACAAATGGGACCTAGGGGGATCCCTTGAACTTAACCCTGACCAAAATAGGGGGGAGAATTTGGGCACCTGTGCCCTAGTCCTACCCTATTTTGGGTCAGTCCCAAATTTTGAGTCTTAGCTTATGACCCTTATTTAGGTCCTATGCCAACATGGTAAGTTTGAATTACCAAATTCTTGGTGGGAGTGTTTGTAGTTGCATGTATAAGCATGTTTAGGAATTCATTTGTAAACTATATGACAACTAGAGGATTACTAGGTAGCAATTTGAATTCTCAAGTGTATGTGAAGGTGATTTAAGGCATTCATTGTGTAGCAAGAGTAGATTTGCATTGTCTATGTGTTTGTATTTGTAGATTTGAGCAATCATATCCTCATGGCATGAAGAGCTTCTTCCTCCCATGGGATCTTCACTACAAGGTGACATAATTTATGTTTTTGAGCATTTATCATTTAGTTTTTACCTCTGCCCCTCAAGGGCATGCACTCTCTATCTGACAACAGTGTTCAGAAGACTTGAATGTCTCTTTGGGGCTTGACTGAGGCAAGCCTCTAAACACCACAACCCCCTCCCAAAGTTTCTGTGATTGTAGGTTACATGTTGAGTATACAGGAGAAGTGGAGTTGCAAGAGGGCATTACAAAGTGTTGGATTTATAGATCAGAGTTGAAAATAGCACCCTGGACTTGGGCTCCCACTCTTTAGTCCTCTGGATTCCCAGATCTTGATAAAAAGCATGGCACTGGACTAGAGCACCTGCTCATTAGTCCCCAACTGTTCCGCTTCTAAACCCCAAAAATAAGTGCACAGTTATCCGTCATTTTACATCATTCTATAGCAGTATTTTTTGATATTCATTTGTTTACTTCCGTATTTGCATAATTAGGGGTTTGATGTATAATTGAGCATAATTGATAATCAAATCATACAAATCCAAGTTCCCTACATTCCTATATGACCAAGGGTATGATAGTGCATTGCCACTCGACCCAAAGTCCTTGAATGAAAGGGTGGAAGGAGGATACCACACAAAAACTACCAAACCAATCATCCAAATTCCCCCCTTTACATTTTGGTAAACCCGTGTTGTTGGACTTGTTTGCACCTTGCTGAGTGTTTTGCTTCAGATTCTCTTTGATTTCATTCATTCATAGTATCATTCATCTTATTTTATTGGAAAACTTACAAAAAAATTGAAAATTTGGAAAAATTTGAAAAAATTGCATTCTAGGATTTCTATTTTGCAACAATTAATGTGAATTTCATCAAATTTCTGATTTTTTTATTAGATCTGATTTAAATTGCAGAAAACTACAAAAAATCAATATCTTGCATTGCATTTTCATCATACAATTGCTAGGGTTTTGTTGAAAATTGTGAATTTTTCGTATAACCTAGTAATTCCAAAATCTAAGGTTTGTAGGCAAAATCTTGTTTCAAATTTTTATACTGATATTATACACTCATTCAAATTTTTATTTGTCTAGAGTGTTGCATTTTAGTGTAAATTGGCATTTAGATCTCAAAAATTTGCATTTTTACATAGAAAATTTCAACAAAAACTAGCATTTTTCATTGATTTTTCCTTAGATTTGCACTTCTATTTTGCATGGTAGGGTGTGAAAATCATTTTCAGATTTGAGTTCATTTAATTTTCATCATAAATCATATTTAAATACATTCATATAGCATTTTGCATCAAGATCTCAAACCTAGGGCTTGAAAAACCTTGATTTTCACTAGATTTGACCTTATCGACTCTCTAGATTTGCACTATAGGCATGTTGTAAAGAATATTTTTGAAATAATTGGCTGTTATCAGGAAAATTATCTACTTCCCCACCTAAAATTATTTACAACACCTCTTTATTGGGCTCTTGTATCGAAATTTTGGCAAAAAATTACACATTTTGGCTATATTTGCCCTAGGGTTTGACCTAGTTTGCACTCCAAGCATGTTGTAAACAATTTTATGCTTCTATGTGACTGATATAATCACTATTATTTTTGACACCTCATAAAATTCCTTACAACACCTCTTTCATTAGGTCTTGTGATTGAGAAATTGTGAAAAATTGCATATTTTAGGGCATTTTTACTAGGTTTTAACTAGTCATCATTGTAGATTTGCATCAAAAGCGTGTTGTAATGAGTTTTATTTTTTAATTGGACTAAAAATAGACATATTATTTTCTACCCCTGATCAAAATCTTTACAACACCTTTTCTTTCATATATTTGCATTAAAAAAGTACAAAAAATCAAGCATTTTAGGTCATTTCTGCACATAGTTTTGCACTTATCTTTTGCATAAATTTGGAAAAGCTTTTAAAATCTGATTTTACATTGAAAAAATGTAATGGAATCTTCATGTTATTCTTCTTTCAAATCTTTGCATGAATATATCCTAGACTTTGAAAAATTCTCTAATTTCACCGATGAGAACCCTCATGTTCTAGAACACATAGCTTCTATAAGTGGTATTGATACTTCTATATGTTCTACATATGAGTTGCAATTACTCTATTATACACACGATTTTAGTAACTTCACCTTACTCATAGGAGCATATCCTTTGATTTTAGAATATTTAACCAAATTCATCTCTAGGAATACTCATGAGAAAGATGAGAGTGAAAAGCCTTTTTCCACCACAGAGTATGATGATGATGATGATGTACCTTCCTCTCATCCCAATGCTCTCCCTAGCCAAGATGTAGTATTAGTGGATGAGAAAAGGTCTCTCACATTAAATCCTTTAGGTTTAGATGTTGAGAATAATCAAGAGAAAAATAATGTTAATTCAATGTTCCTTAATAGATTTTGTAGCAATATTCCTAAGATGGTTGTGCGGGGGGCACCTAGTGCACCTTCTTGCTTAAAGCCAGTGATTATGGTTCAAGGTGTTCAAAATGTGTTACAAAAACCACACCACAATGTGATTGCTCACACATATAGCACCTGTAATAACAAGCAAAGTAAGCAAGCACCACATTTGCTTGTCTCTCTTCCATGTTCTCAACCTATGCTCCCTCCACCACCTCATCTTACTCATAAAAGTGGTCAAGAGTATGATCTTGTCAAATAGCTTCGTGCTACTCCAGCTAAGATCTCTCTTTGGGATTTAATACAAACATCACCTACATACCATGGAATGCTCCAAGAAGCTTTACAAAGGGTGATTGTGTTGCCTTCTGTTAAGCCGAATGGTGTAGCAGCTCTATTAGATTGTATGCATCTGACAAAAATGGATGTTCTCTTTCAACCACATGAATTACCGTCAGTTGAATTTCAAAACCAATATGATCCTCTGATAATCTTTGTCACAATAAATAAAACATTGGTAAAACGAGTTATGATTGATAATGGATTAGCTTTGAATGTTTGTGGTATGCATTTGTTACACAAAATCAAGGCTGACACATCACAAATCAAACCAGGTAGCATTAGTATTCATGTCTTTGATAATGTTGGATGACAATCTATGGGCACTATAACTCTACCTATACAAGTAGGATCTGTGATTGCGCCTACCCTGATTCATGTCATGCCCTATTCTTTATCTTACAACATGATTCTTGGTAGAGCTTAGATTCATACATTGGGGGCAGTCCTTCCACCCTGCATCATTCAATCAAATTTATATTCAAAGGTAAAATTCATACTATTCATGCTGATCCTGAACCAGATAACTGTTTACATTTTGAAATGCAAAAACTAGTTTACAATTATATGAGATTAAATTATTTACGAGCTAATTCATCAATGCTTCTAGCCACGAATGATGTTGTGAAAGATTCTACACCATTGAATGCACTCTTTGGTGATGATTGGGGCTCATTAGATTTTAATCCTTGAAGTATAGGGGAACGTAAAATTAATAGCCTTGACACATCAAAAGTAGCATCGATCTCACCTAAGCAATCTTTTAAAGAACCTAAGAAACCTAAAGTCCCCTTGGTAGAAAATAAAAACAATACTCTCACTTATACCACAAACTATGAGATCTATGAGGCTTCACTATCCCCTAAAGAAATGGCATCCCTCTATGGTCAAGGATTTAAAATCCATTATAAAAATTGTGACTATCTAGGTAAGGGATGTGGTGTAAATCAAAAAGGAATTCGAGCACCTATAGAATCTGCCTCAACACATTACACAAGTGGCATTGGATATAATCCTTTTAAAGAAAAGAAAGCCTCTCATCATCCTAAGCTTAATGTTAATGCAATATCAACAAGACCAAAACAACATGACAGATATCCTAGATATGTATGCTCGTAACATTGGGATGAAACAGGTAAGTATTTCTAACCCTTTATCTCTCTCATGATGTGCTTCCCCTGTGATGTGTTATGTGTTGTTTAGGGCTCCTGGGATGACCCCTGATTCTCTTGTAAGGTCCAAGATACCAGGAGACTACCTCTATTGTAACCTTCTTCTATTTGTATCATCATTCTTCTATATCACCTCTCTCTCTGATTTCATTGTTGTGTGTTGTGTCTTATGGACATAGCGTTGCGATTGGTGACTCGGGGGCACCCTCCTATGTGACTGTCCCTAAGACACTTGTTTCTCCTCTCTTATTTATTGTTTCCCTTCCTCTAGTGTTTCTATCTAGCAGATGGATGACAAAAAACATTTATACTGATGCTGACCTAGCGTCCCTTTAGCGAGAAATAAAAAATTGGACTTAGTTCCTAATATGATGATGGGGTTGTATATCTTATCTGATGCTTGGCTAGTAGAAGCACTCTGTGCTTTATACATACTAATTTTGATGATGTTTTTATCTCACTTACAAACCTTAACAATATTGTTGCTCTGTGCACTTTGCCTATCTTTGAATCTCGCCTTGGTAACACTTGATTCTGAGATTTTTATGATATAGCCCTATGGTTATCCTCGATCTTTGAATTCATAGTATAACCTTGGATCTTTGTGTGATTAACCATATGCATTGATGTTGTTGTTTATCATGATTATATGGACACTAATATGTTTCTTGCAGGGATGTGTTTGTGGGAACATTTGGCGATTAGAAAGTACATGTCACCTCTAGGGGGCATGGGATTTTGAAAAGTCTATGTTCCCTTGTGTGTTTTCTTCCTACCTTAACATGCTTGATATCGATGCATGATATCAACCACCTTAAGGTGGGGTGGCATATATAAGGTAAGCTATCTATTGTAGATGTTAGCAATGTGTTTGTCCTCAAGTGTTGTTTAAAGACTGGTGGTGATGAGTCCCTCCTGTACTCTGAGTTTGTTTGCAATTAATCAATCAATCAATCAATCAATCATCTTAATCCCTTTGCAGAGGCAGGGATGGTGTACTTCTCGGAGAAGATTACATCATCCTATCATTTTCAAAAGTCCTCATTGGGAGGCGTGGAGCGGTTATGTGACTAACCCAACCCTTAAGCATGTCTTTGATGATTGTTGCGATGAAGCCCAATCATCAGTGTGTGCCTGTAATGTGCCTGAGATGGTGATGAACCTACAAATAGGAACACTCTATCGCTTGTCTTCCGTGTCTTCAAAGTGTGTGTGTTTGGCGTGCTTGCTTTGTTTGGCATGTCTATTGCCCCATATGCAGTCTAAAGACCAACATGATGAGTGCTTCCTATATTTTGGGAGGTTTGGCGTGTCTTGCATTTGTGTTGCCCCATATATGTAGTTTAAAGACTAGCACAATGAGTGCTTCCTACATTATGGGAGGTGTGTTTACTTTCCTGTACTTGCATCTACATTTCATATATATATGAGAAAAAGAAAAGAAAATAAATCATCTTTGTCTTCTATGCATTAAATGTCTTCTATGCATTTACTATCTTCTCTGTGTTTTGCGTGATTGTAACTGTCTTCATGTTTTGCATGTCTGTTACTATCTTCAATTTGATTGGCGTGTCTTCTCCATGATTGGTGTGTTTGTTGTGTTTGTCAATTATAATTTAATGCATGCATTGGTCTTGTGTTTAGACATACATTAAAGTGGGGGCTAAATGTAACGTCAAAAAATGTCCCCTTTGGGGCTTTTCCTTCATAAGGTTTAGCTCTTGGGTCTTTGATCTACATTTAGAACATTTTGCATCATATTTTGACATCTCAATGAAATGGACCCTAGGTTTCATGACAAATGAGACCTAGGGAGATCCCTTGAACTTAACCCTAACCAAAATAGGGGGGAGGACTTGGGCACCCGTGCCCTAGTCCTACCCTATTTTGGGTCAGTCCCAAATTTTGAGTGTCAGCTTGTGATCATTATTTAGGTCCAATGCCGACATGAGAAATTTGAATTGCCAAATTCTTGGTAGGAGTGTTTGTAGTTGCATATATAATCATGTTTAGGCATTCATTTGTAAACTAGATGACAACTAGAGGATTACTAGCTAGCAATTTGGATTCTCAAGTTTATGTGAAGGTGGTTCAAGGCATTCATTATGTAGCAAGAGCAGATTTGTGTTGTCTATGTGTTTATATTTGTAGATTTGAGAAATCATCTTGTCATGGCATGAAGAACTTCTTCCTCCCATGAGATTTTCACTACAAGGTGACATCATTTGTGTTTTTGAGAATTTATCATTTGGTTTTAGCCTCTGCCCCTCAAGGGCACACATTCTCTATCTGACAACAGTGTTTGAAAGAATTGAATGTATTTCCAGGGCTTGACTCAGGCAAGCCTCTAAACATCACAACCCCCTCCCAAAGTTTTTGTGATTGCAGGTTACAAGTTGAGGATATAGGAGAAGTGGAGTTGCAGGAGAGCATTACAGAGTGTTGGATTTGCAAATCAGAGTTGAAAATAGCACCTTGGAGTTGGGCACCTGCTCTTTAGTCCTCTAGATTCTACAACAGAGAAATATTTGTGACAACAGGAACATGTTGCAGACTAAGTTCCCAGATCATGACAAAAAGCATGGCACTAGACTAGGGAATCCGCTCATTAGTCCCCAACTGCTCCTCTTTCAAACCCCAAAAATAGGTGCACAGTTATCTATCATTTTACATCTTTATGTAGCAACATTTTCTGATATTCATATGTTTGCTTCCGTATTTTTATAATTGGGGTTTTGATGTATAATTGAGCATAATTGATAATCAAATCATACAAATCTAATTTTCCCTACATTCCTAAGTGACCAAGGGTATGATAGTGCATTGTCACTCGACCCAAAGTCCTTGAATGAAAGGGTGAAAGGAGGATACACACACACAAAACTACCAAAAACCAATCATCTAAATTCCACCCTTTACACCATTACCTTTCACTTGAACTCTATTTTGGATGTAAACAGTAGTATGAATAGCCTCTTTCTAGAACACTTCTAGCAGATTTGTTTCCTTCATCATAGTCCTAGCAGCCTCTTGAATTGTCCTATTTTTCCTTTCAACAACTCCATTTTGTTGAGGAGTCATAGAAGTAGACAATTGTTTCTTTATCCCATGCTCTTCATAGAAAATGTTGAATTGATTTGATGTGAACTCACCTCCTCTATTAGAGGTCAAGCATTTGATCTTCAAATCTATTTCATCCTCAACCATTGCCTTAAAGGATTTGAATTTCTCTAAGGCTTCTGATTTTTTGAAATTAAGTAACACTGAGAGGGGGGGTGAATCAATGTTCTACAAAACTTATTATTTTGTTCCTTTATTAATTTACCACATACATTCAAAGGAAAGAAACATGAACTTAAGAACAACAGCAACAAAATCATCACACATGAATACCAAGATTTTTACATGGAAACTCAGTTAAGGGAAAAACCACAGTGGGGGTTAACCCACAAGATTTTATACTCTGTTAAAAGTATTACAAATAGGAAGGCACAAGCCTTTGGGCACACTACCCAGAGCTCACTGCTCAAAGGAGGCTCACTGCCTACAAGGTTAATTACAAAGAGTTCAATGGAATTCTTAAACTAAAGAATAGCATCTAATAATGCAAGATTACAGTTCTAGTTAGGATCAATATACCAACTTCACACACTTCATCTCTCACTGCCCTATTTTACTGTTCTTCCATGATCTAAGCCTCAGATCTTTGCTTTTCACTTGATACTACCTTACTTCGCACCTCTCATATCATATTCACACAACCACACCCCAAAATGCTCGCACCCATTGTTCATATATATCCGCAACATGAAATCACATCAACTATAGTCAGCCTCAAGAAAACTTAGAAACTTTTTCAAGATCATTATTCTATCCACTGAATCCATGCACAAACATCAATGTGGACCACAACTTATGAATTCAAGTCACCACACCTGTCTGCCAATACCACTGGATCTCATAAATTACTCAACCAACCACTTTTCTTAATCCGAACAAGGATCAAACACCAAGTCAGCCTGTTCTTCACTGGACTAAACTATCTAACCAAAACCTGATACTCAGAAGCTTGCAACTTTCAATCCCTTCATCACCAAAGACTAAAACTTTGGATTTAGGTAGCCCTGAAATCCCTTAACATATCCTCAAATCCATAGTACAATATGATTACCTGTGAATAAATGCAGACCAAAATGCTAGACCCTGTCATGTGCTCTGTTCCTATCTATCTAGACTTAGACAAATCTACAATCTGACTTTCAGTATGATCAAATGATGCAATGCGGATGTGTAAGATAGATTTAGTTTCCATCCATAACAACACCTAACATGCCTAGCAGTGTCTCTTGCCAACAATCTCCCCCTTTGGCATTGATGGCAACACTTAGTGAAAAATGACTGTGTTAGAATAGCTCCCCCTTACTATGTACACTTGTGATTTCCAATGCTCCCCCTTTTGATTTCCAATGCTCAAAGTAAACTTACAAAATTTATCAGACTTTTCAACTGACTAGAGGGGGATGCTGATGAATCCTTCTAAAATGTAGGCATGATTTTCTCCAAGATGTCAGATGCAAGACCAAGCAACTCACTGTCTTCTATATAGAACTTCAATATTTCCTCTCTAGCCTTAGCTTGTGTAAAAGAGGCCAACTTCATCTTCTGTACCAGAGAAAGAGTATCAAAATTGATTGGACCTTGTATTATATCAAGATCTTCTTCAACTGGTTTGTCTTTCTCCAAAATTTATTTCATTGCTTCTGCACTGTCTCTTGCCCAATATGAGGTTTCAGTTTTAGGGTCTGCATTTCTTCCATTTTCGAAGTCAACTACATTGACTTGCTTATCATTTTCATTCTTTTTCTCTGCTTCTGCTCTCTCTACATCATCAGCAATGTCTTATGCATTCTTTTCTAGTGGATTTTGTGTATCCTCAGTAGCAACATTATCATCATTTTTACCAGATTCCTCAACATCTAGAATGGAGGAATTGTTTCCTTTTCTTGATCTTCCTTGTTCTTAACTCCTTTTTCTTCCTTCTCTTTATTCTTCTTAGAATCACCTTCAGTAGGATCATTTATTTCCTTATTCATTTCTACATTTGCCTCACCAGATTGGCCTAGAGAAATTTGAGTATCTTCTACATCATCAACATTATCTTCCTTTACCATCTCTTCATCTCCTTTATTTGATATTTCCTCTTTTGGAACAGAGAGGTCATCTACCTCAACTTGCAACTCATTTTCCTTCAACTCTTGTTCATTTGGAAGGAATGTATCATTAGCACCAGGTTCCTCAATGACCACATAAAACTTATTCTTGTCTAGGGATTTTCTTAGAATTTTCTCTATTTATCTGATCACTTCATCAATGTCTCCAATCATTAGCTTATTCATCCTTTTCTTGCTTTTGAATTGATCTTTAACTTTTTTGAAAATTTTATCTGCTTCCTTTTTAGAGATGACCGGACACAGACTGGACAACACATGTTCCCTTAACTCCAAATCCTTTGCTTTAGCAGCTTCTTTTCTCATCTCCAAGATGTCACTTAGACTCTTAGGGATTTCAAATAAAATTTCCACAAGTTCTCTGTTGAATGTATTCAAGTAATTAACAGTAGCATCCTCCAAAATTCTCTTGTTGGCTTTATCAAATCTATCATAATATTTTATTATGGGCTTCAAATTCCCATGAACAGTTACTACATTCACAATGTCTTCAACTGATAGGGTTGATCTTTCAACATGGGTCTCAGTCTTTTATCTTTTGCTTAACCTTATACTTCTAGAGGGCTTGTATTTGACAACCCTTGATGATTCTGCTTTCTCTAACTTTAAGCTTCTAGAGAGCTTCTCCTTAGACACTTTAGCAACCTTAGTGCTTGAGGCCTCCAACTCTTTAACCTCACCATCAGACTTGGTCTCTTCTTCATCTTCCTTCTCCACACTGACATATGACCTTTTGGCCATTACTTTAGTCCTTTTTCCTTCCTTATCGGTAGATTTATCTTTGGATTTCTCTGCAATAGGAGAAGGTAATGCACCAGAGGTTAAACCTGTACTCCTAGCAGTCCCTAGCCTAGAAGAGGATTCTACCAGAACACTTCCTTGTTCCCTGTCCTGCTTGTCCTTCTCAGCTTTCTCTATCCTTTCCATGTTTTGTCAACCAGCTTCTTTTATTATGCCAATGCTTTTTGCATACATTTCAACTTGCCTTTGTATCTTTCTCTTAGATTTAGGTTTCCGGAGCTCAACATGCAGTTTCATGCTGAGTTCACTATATGTACCGAATCTCTCAACTAAAGTATCTTTTGGTTTTCTTAAAAGGTGTTGAGGATACATTTCCAGTATTCGTTCATCAACTTCATACCCCATGGGCATGATCCATATAGTCCTTGGTTCAACTTCTTCCATTAAGCATTGATCTGTTTCTACCATGAAGCAAATTGTATCCTTGTATTTTTCTACCATAGATGTAGGGATTCTTTCCCTTGATTGCATCATGTTCTAAAAATTCTTGAAATATCCCCAAAGAGAAATCCTTTGGGCATTGAAGTCACCAATATTATTCAAGTGCTCTCTTATTTGTATGGCAACTAGCTTATCACTGGTCCAACACGGGCTTTTCTTCCTGGGTAACTCATTCATGAAATAGAAGAACAAACACAATACCAACGTACCATACTTGAATGTATTCTTCTTGCCCTTTTTTTATCTTGTTTAGATTCTCCATTAACTGGTTTTGCAGTAGTTCACACGGGTCATAGTCAGCATTCTCTCTTAACATCTGATAGGCAGCATAAATGGTTGTACTAGATACAAGGTTTTCCCTACTAGAGTGGTATATCTTATACCAAATCACCATAAATGTAAATTTGACATCCAGATCAGTCATATCATTTATTATCATTGCCCTATTATCAAATTTTTATTTGGTAGCTTCAGTTATAGTCTGATTCTTCACTGATTTCAGCATTGGCAATCCACCGGATGAGTTCAATCCTGTTACGGCCTGGATGTCATCCTTGGTGATCTTAAAGGGTTTCATCAACCACATGAATTCAACTTGCATCTAACTCAGTACATACTAGACCCACTCATCCTCATCGAAGGACAAGAACCCAATAACCTAAATGAAATGTTTGACTTGTAGCGCCTTATACTCAGGTTTAAGACCATGAATCTCATCCCTTAGATGATTCTTGAACAAATCTACTAACTTTGAATCCCCAAACTCATCTATGCTAGCATGAATATAAGCCATAATATCTTCAACGTGCAACACACCATGCAGAACATTTGAAAAGGCACCTAACAAATCGACCTCTACTGATTTGTGTGGATGCTTTTTGAATTTAGGTTAGGGCTTTTCGGTCATGTCAATAACCAATGGAGTAGGCATATCCAGAGATTGCAAATTTAGACAATTTCATAGAGAATACATTGTTTCACTGGTTAGGGTTAGCTGTCGAATTCTTTTTGCACTTCAAATCTTTGAAATCTCATCTCAGGCACTCTTCTCCTTGTTCTCTTCAAATGCAAAGTGATTAAAATGTTGAGTAAATGACCTTTTATGCTCCGCAAAACCTAATTCACCATTGTAATAAATGCTTTGCCCTAATACATCTAATTACACTATTTCTACATATAGTCAATCTTCAATTGCTCTGCAATCAATCGCATTAGCTTCTTTTCTTCTAGAATTTGCTTCAATAGATCTGCAATAGGCTTCTTTATCTTCATTCATTGTGCCAAATTTAGGTGATGCAGAGGTAAACGCAACGGGAGCTAACTAACAGGAAGGAGGAGCCAATAATACAAATAGCATGATAAAAATCCCTATCGGCTCAGCATCATCATCATATTTCCTGCAAACACCAACAGCATCATCATCATATTTCAGACGAGCACAATTATCCTCCTGCCGACTACTGTTCACTTCCTCCGTTTTCCGCCTATCATCATCATCATGATGTTCAACTAGCGCAAACATCCTCCTGTTGCACTGTTCATCGGGCGCCAAGCTCCATCGGCATCATCATGATATGCAACACCCCCTTCGTTAGCAGGATATCCAATATCCGGTTGCTCCAAAGATCCTGATGATGATCACCTTCAGCACCTTCCCTTCGATACCCCGATAGCCGACGATACAAGCAACAGCATCATGATATGATTTATCCGGTTCTCTCGAAACCTCCTGATGATGTTAACACAACTTTCTGCCGAGGACCTCCGCCGATACCTAAGCACTTAACGACAGCAGGATAAACTTGCATAGGAGGATATCTCAATAGCCTGATGACGATGACGTCATATCCTGATGACGATGACGTCACCCAATATCCTGATGACCTCTTCAACACTTAGTCAAAAAAAATGAACTTTCACTCCCGCATCTGCTAGCGATACGCGGATGATGGGCACTCCCGAGAGATGATCCTGACGGCGATATATACGCTGAGTATATATCTGACTTAAAATATCCTGATGCACTTGCAACATGCAAACTTCATCAGCTTCACGACCCGATCCTGATGGCGGTGTATTCGCAGATGATGATACGACTCGATCCGACTGGAAACGCACATGCAGACTCCTGTATATCCGTCCGCTGCATGTAAACACTCAGAACCATACGATTTCACAAAGGCAATAAGATGATCGGGCCGGATCACCTTCAAACCAAAATTTAACAGCTTAACCTTCTAGACCTAGCACATGAGGATGCTAGGCTGATTCACAGCATGCTCCTAACTGATCTCTTGAACGATGCAATGCATAAACGGAAAACACAAATGCAAACTAAGCTATAATACAGGACCATTCCACTGATTTACAGGATCAACCGGTGGAAGGGTTGAAAGTGTCCATCAACTTGCAAACAGAAAGGAAATCAAAACAGATACAGCTAATAAACTCAGATAATGCAAATGATGAGATCTTATTCAACTGAAATTCAAGAATTCTGAATATAGCCTCACAATGTCTAAACTGTTCTCCTGAATCTCAACTCAAAACCAATACATAACGCAATTAACATAACATCTGTCAATGTCTTAAACCCTAACAGATTGAAGGTATATATAGCAAAATCCTTCGAGTACTACCAACTCACTTCCCAGCGGCTGGGAGCTTCCAAGCGGCTGGGAGAAGGACAGCTCAGACTACCTGATCACGATCTGTAACTGCCTACACATACTCCTAGGCTGATCTAATACATAGCATCGGTCCAATGGACCTTATTACATGATGAAGTCAAACATACTAAAAATAGACTAATGCCCTGTCATCATGTGGACAATTAACCTATATCCTGATCATGTACGGGTGCTCCTGCACCATACTCCCTAGAAGAAGAAATCTCAAGTCCACTTGAGATGAGAGTATCAAGGTCTGCACCATGTTTCTGGATCTGATCTTCAGTCATCCATACTGCTTCAGAGTTCGGCTGTCCCTTCCAAGAGACGAGGTACTCCAAGTACTTTTTGTTCCTGGTCTGTTTGACCACTCTGGTGTCCAAAACCTTCTGCAATTGTGGAGGATCATGCTTGGGAATGTCATCAGCAACTGTATCCTGTAGGAGATCTTGATCTTCATCTGGATTAGCCTTGTATGGAGTTAAATCACATACATTGAATATGGGAGACAAACCAAGATCAGGAGGGAGTTGGATCTCATAAGCATTCTGTCCATGTTTGTGCAAAATCTGACATGGTCCAACTTTCCTTTGCATGAGCTTAGTATACTTTCCCTTAGGAAGTCTGTCTTTCTTCAAGTGAACCCAAACCAAATCTCCAACATCAAACTGGACATCCTTCTTCTTTTTATCAGCATATTCTTTATATTTCAAGGTAGTTTGCTGCAGTTGGGTCCTGACCTGATCATGAACCTCTTTTATAGCTTCTGCAAAAGCTTCTCCTTCTGTACTGACAGGGTCTACGGTAGGTAGATCTCTCAACTCCAAAATTCCTCTGGGATGCATTCCATAAACAATCTGAAAAGGTGATTTTCCTGTGCTCCTATTGACAGTATCATTATATGAAAACTCAGCTTAAGACAGAATAGTGTCCCACTTCTCTCCATGCTGTTTTGTCAAGCATCTGAGCAAATTCCCTAAGGAACGGTTCACTACTTCAGTCTGTCCATCCGTTTGAGGATGATATGCAGAGGAAAAAGACAAATTGGTTCCTAGTTTCCTCCAAAGAGTTCTCCAGAAGTGACCAATAAACTTCACATCCCTGTCTGACACTATACTCAATGGCAATCCATGGATTCTGACAATCTCCCTGAAGAATAAATCTGCAATGTATGAAGCATCAGCGGTGGTTTTGCATGGCAAGAAATGTGCCATTTTACTGAATCTATCCACTACAACAAAAACACTGTCAAAGCCTTTCCTTGTCCTTGGTAAACCCAAGACAAAATCCATACTGATGCTTTCCCATGGTCTGGAAGGAATGGGTAAGGGCTGATATAAACCTGCATTGGTTGACCTGCCTTTAGCTTTCTGACATATCACACATGTCTCCACAAATTTTCTGACATCTGACTGCAGCTTAGGCCAAAAGTAATGCCTTCTGACCAGATCAAGGGTCTTGTCTAGACCAAAATGACCTGCCATAGCTCCACAATGTTTCTCCTTGATTATATTTAATCTCATAGAACATCTTGGAATACACAACTGTCCACCCTTAAACAGCAAACCATCCTGAATCAAAAATTCAGAGAACTCAGCATGATATTTCTCCCCAAAAGAAGTACATACCTGATATATTTCTCCAAAATCTTCATCAGACTCATACATGGTCTTGAGTGAATCAATGCCAACACTCTCTAGCTGAATCTGATTGACTGTTAGAACTCTTCTGCTCAAAGCATCTGCAACTTTATTTTTGACCCCTTTCTTATGCTTCAATGTAAAAGTGAAAGCCTGTAAGGTTTCTACCCATTTCATATGTCTGTGGTTCAGCTTTTCCTGGCTGTTTATGAAACTCAGAGCCTGGTTATCTGTGAATACTATGAATTCCTTTGGCATCAAGTAATGCCTCCATTTCTTGAGTGACTGAACTAAAGCATACATTTCCAGATCATATGATGAATACCTCTTCTTAGCATCATTGAGTTTTTCACTGAAAAATGCAACAGGTCTACCTGCTTGGCTGAGTACTGCTCCAATGGCCATGTGACTGGCATCACATTCTACCTGAAAGATTTTGTTAAAATCTGGAAGTGCAAGGACTGGCTGCTGTGCCACCTTCTTCTTCAGTGTCTCAAAGGAATCATCTGCTCCTTGAGTCCAAACAAATCTGCACTTCTGTCCTCCTTTGATGGTATCCAGCATGGGTGCACAAATATGACTAAATCCTCTGATAAACTTCCTGTAGAAGGTTGCTAACCCATGGAAACTTCTGACATCATTCATAGTCTGTGGAGTTGGCCAAGACAATATGGCACTTACCTTTTCCTTATCCATTTGTAACTTTCCTTGTGAAATGGCAAAACCTAAATATGTGATCTCCTTTTGCATAAACAAGCACTTGTCTAAATTTATCATCAGCTGCTCTTCATGTAACCTCTTAAGAACCAAATCTATATGCCTGAGATGTTCTTCTTTTGTGTTACTGAAAATCAGAATGTCATCTAGATATACTATGACAAACTTACCAATGAATTCTTTCAAAACCTCATTCATCAATCTCATGAAAGTACTAGGTGCATTAGATAAACCAAAAGGCATAACCTTCCATTCATATAACCCTTCATTTGTTTTGAATATTGTTTTCCATTCATCCCCTGGTCTAATCCTGATCTGATGATATCCACTCTTCAAATCTATTTTTGTAAAGTACTTAGCACTTCCTAAACAATCAAGTAAATCCTCTATCCTAGGGATTGGAAACCTATACCTGATTGTGATCTTGTTAATAGCTCTGGAATCAGTGCAAAGCCTCCAAGTACCTTCCTTCTTTGGTGCTAGTACAGCTGGTACTGCACATGGACTTAGGCTCTTCCCAATCAGACCTGAATCCAACAATTCTTCAATCTGTTTGGCTACTTCTGCATTCTGTTCTGGAGTCAGCTTATAGGCTGCTTTGTTTGGAAGTGTTGACCCTGGAATTAAGTCTATGCAATGACTGATATCTCTGACAGGTGGTAGGGATCTTGGCATTCCCTCTGAAATGACACCTTTGTACTTATCCAATAGCTCTTGGACAGCTGGGTCTATGAACCTTGGCTTCTTCTCTTTCTTGACTTCTTGCTGCTGTTCTTTATTCACACTCATACATGGGATTAGGGCATATGCAACTGCACCTTCTGCTGCTACTTCTTTCATGAACTGTTTGCCTTCCATCAGCATGACCTTCACCTCTTTTCCTTTAGATTTCTCCTCTTTCTCTGCCAATGGGAATAAATGTATTTCCTTACCATCCTTAGTGATTTTATAGGTATTCCTAACACCATCATGTTGTGCCTTCAAATCATACTGCCATGGTCTACCAAATAAAAGATTGCAAGCATCCATCTTGGTAATATCAAACAGCAACTTATCCTTATATCCACCAATCTGAAATTCTACCCAAGCCTGCTCTTCTACAGTTGTCTGCTGACCTTGTGTAAGCCATGAGACTTTATATGGGGATGGGTGAGGCAATCTCCTAAGCTTAAGCTTTGTCACCATGTGTTCAGATACAAAATTCTCAGTAGAACCAGAATCAATCAAAACTTTACATGCCTTACCTCCTGCTTTGCAAATAGTTCTGAAAAGAGACTTTCTCTGAGGGGATTCTTTGTCAGGTACCTTCATGGTAGTCACTGTTCTTCTCATCATCAGAGACTCTCCACTTTCTGGGTATGCATAATTATCAGGAGCATTCACACTCTGAAAATCATTAGAGCTTGTCCTACTTTGATTATCAGGTTCTTGGACCAGATTTGTTCTCCTTTCTCCTGCTGAGCTTGTGGCCTTTTCTGGACATCTGCTGGCTATATGGCCTTCTTTGTTACAGTTATAACATCTGATGGATCCTCTGCCCTGGGATCTTCCTCTAAAAGGTCTTCTACCTCTGAAGTTTCCTTGCTGACTAAAATTCTATCTCTGGTTCTGACTATTGTTGCCCTTACTGTTGTCATGACTGGATTCTCCTTGATATCCCTGTCCATGTCCTCTGCCTCTAAAAGGACCTCTTCCACCTCTTTGTTGTCTTCCTCTTCCTCTATTGTTTTGTTCTTGTTTTCTCTTTAACTTCTCTTCCACTTTTAATGCCAACTGAAAACTTTTCTGGACTGTATCTGGATTATGCAGACTGAGATCTTCCTGAATGTTAAACCTCAATCCATTAAGGTATCTGGCTACCTTCTCTTCTCCACTTTCTTTTACCTTTGTCTTCATACAGAGTTTCATGAATTCTTCTGTATATGAGCTGACATCTAGCTCCTTCTACTTCAGGTTTTGCTTCCTTTTGTGTAATTGGATACTGTAATCCAATGGGACATAAGCTTCTTTTACCAATGCCATCATCTTCTTCCATGTGGCAACTCTACGTTTTCCTTCCTGTACTCTATCATCTTGAACAAAATTCCACCATGTCAAGGCAGCTTCTTTCATCTTTGACTGTGCTATCTTCACTCTCTGTTGTTCTGGTATCTCCTCTGTTTCAAAGAAATTGTTCAAACAGTCTATCCATTCCATTACTGAATCAAGATCCATCTTGCCTGTAAACACTGGCAAATCCAGTTTCACATCCATGGTTCTCCTCTCCATGGCCTTGAGGGCGTTCAGCAGTGGTCTCTGGTCTGCAGGAATGACCTCCTCGCTCCAATTAGGGATCTCTTCTTCTTCCCTATCTTCTTCTTTACCAGAACCTACTCTACTCCTCAATTTTGCTATCTCATTTTTCAATTCCTGATTCTGAGCCTTCACGGCCTTGCTTTCTGCAATCTGTTTCTTCACCAGAACTGCCAACTCAGCGTTGGTCATCCTTGCTGGAACCTCAGATGTTCCTTCTTTGTCTGACATCCTGCTTCTCTTTTCCAGAAGATCCTAACCTTTGCTCTGATACCACTATGATGCAGAGGTAAACGCAACGGGAGCTAACTAACAGGAAGGAGGAGCCAATAATACAAACAGCATGATAAAAATCCCTATCGGCTCAGCATCATCATCATATTTCCTGCAAACACCAACAGCATCATCATCATATTTCAGACGAGCACAATTATCCTCCTGTCGACTACTGTTCACTTCCTCCGTTTTCCGCCTATCATCATCATCATGATGTTCAACTAGCGCAAACATCCTCCTGTTGCACTGTTCATCGGGTGCCAAGCTCCATCGGCATCATCATGATATGCAACACCCCCTTCGTCAGCAGGATATCCAATATCCGGTTGCTCCAAAGATCCTGATGATGATCACCTTCAGCATCTTCCCTTCGATACCCCGATAGCCGACGATACAAGCAACAGCATCATGATATGATTTATCCGGTTCTCTCGAAACCTCCTGATGATGTTAACACAACTTTCTGCCGAGGACCTCCGCTGATACCTAAGCACTTAACGACAGCAGGATAAACTTGCATAGGGGGATATCTCAATAGCCTGATGGCGATGACGTCATATCCTGATGACGATGACGTCACCCAATATCCTGATGACCTCTTCAACACTTAGTCAAAAAAAATGAACTTTCACTCCCGCATCTGCTAGTGATACGCGGATGATGGGCACTCCCGAGAGATGATCCTGACGGTGATATATACGCTGAGTATATATCTGACTTAAAATATCCTGATGCACTTGCAACATGCAAACTTCATCAGCTTCACGACCCGATCCTGATGGCGGTGTATTCGCAGATGACGATACGACTCGATCCGACTGGAAACGCACATGCAGACTCCTGTATATCCGTCCGCTGCATGTAAACACTCAGAACCATACGATTTCACAAAGGCAATAAGATGATCGGGCCGGATCACCTTCAAACCAAAATTTAACAGCTTAACCTTCTAGACCTAGCACATGAGGATGCTAGGCTGATTCACAGCATGCTCCTAACTGATCTCTTGAACGATGCAATGCATAAACGGAAAACACAAATGCAAACTAAGCTATAATACAGGACCATTCCACCGATTTACAGGATCAACCGGTGGAAGGGTTGAAAGTGTCCATCAACTTGCAAACAGAAAGGAAATCAAAACAGATACAGCTAATAAACTCAGATAATGCAAATGATGAGATCTTATTCAACTGAAATTCAAGAATTCTGAATACAGCCTCACAATGTCTGAACTGTTCTCCTGAATCTCAACTCAACACCAATACATAACGCAATTAACATAACATCTGTCAATGTCTTAAACCCTAACAGATCGAAGGTATATATAGCAAAATCCTTCGAGTACTACCAACTCACTTCCCAGCGGCTGGGAGCTTCCAAGCGGCTGGGAGAAGGACAGCTCAGACTACCTGATCACGATCTGTAACTGCCTACACATACTCCTAGGCTGATCTAATACATAGCATCGGTCCAATGGACCTTATTACATGATGAAGTCAAACATACTAAAAATAGACTAATGCCCTGTCATCATGTGGACAATTAACCTATATCCTGATCATGTACGGGTGCTCCTGCACCATTAGGCACCCAGATACTGGTAGGGGGAATTAGATTTTCAATGCAGCTCCCCCTAAGCTAAAGCTCCTGTTTCAATTCCTAGAGGAATTATCAGCACTGAATTCTGGTAGGGACCCATCACCATCATTCATTTCATTCTAGATCTCATTCACATCAACTTTACTCTTACCTTTATCTTGTCTCTTTTTGGTTTCTGTTTACTAGACCTTTTCTATAATCATTCTTGCTTCTACAGAATCTTGCAATATGACCGGATCTATTGCAATTAAAGCACACAACATTTCTTTGCTCATTTACTTGATTTCCTCTTGATCTGCATTGATTAGCCATGTGTCCAAATCTATTGCATGCAAAACAGTTGCCATTGAAAGAATTGGTATTTCTTCTATTGTTAGAGTAGTTCATCATCATACTTCTGCATTCATTAGATCTATGACCATACCTTTTACAATTGAAGCATTGACCGGAGAAAGATGGACCACTTGACTCACTCTACTTTTGTACTGAGTAGCTCTATGACCAAATTTATTGCAATTGAAACAATTTCCATTAAAAGGTGGATACCTTTGAGCATTAGGTTGCCTTATCGGAGACCTTCTAGGATTCCTTCTTAGATTTCTTTGACCGGATCTAGAGCTTTCACCTTTCTGATATCCCAAACCATGCTTATCATCTGCTTTCTTCTCACTATCAAGTAGTACCTTGAGTTTAGCTGAGCTTATCTTGAACTTTTCTTTGTACTCATTTGCAACTTCTAGGTAATGCTTGAGAATGATAATTTACTTTTCAAGTTGTTCCTCATTATACCTGGTTTCTTGTAGATCAAACTCTAGATGGCCAATTATTCTGTCCATTCTGTAGCACTCTTCTATTCTTTCTTTCAGAGACTGAATTAGGTTTTCTTCAGTCTTCCTCCTTTCCTCTATTTCCTTGGTTAGCCTCATCACTCCAGATTCCATTTCATGTTTTAATACAACAACTTCTTTTGCCAACTAATAACATTCCTTTAATTGTTCCTTTAGAGCCTCATCCATGCCATTGTCTTCATTCTGATTTGTTAACCACTGAAGTAGCTCCCTCCTCTTTTCCATGGATTTGCTCAGTTGCCCTTTAAAAGTATGAATGAAATCCTCAGCATATTTAAGATTCTCTTTCAGTTCTTTGACTTCTGCTCTGGACTGATCAATATCTTCTAAAGCAACATGAAGTTGTTCATTGATGCCATCAGAATGCCTAGATGAACCCATTGAAATACCTTCAAAGATCTTCCTCAAGCTTTTAAACTTCTTCCAAGGAACTTAGCTCTGATACCAATTGTTAAAATTAAGGAACACTGAGGGGGGGGTGAATCAGTGTTCTGCAAAACTTATTATTTTGTTCCTTTATTAATTTACCACATACATTCAAAAGAAATAAACATGAATTCAAGAATAGTAGCAACAAAATCATCACACATGAAGACTAGGATTTTTATGTGGAAACCCACTTAGGGAAAAACCATGGTGGAGGTTAACCCACAAGATTTTATACTCTATTAAAAGTATTACAAATGGGAAGGCACATGCCTTCGGGCACACTTCCCAGAGCTCACTGCTCAAAGGAGGCTCACTGCCTACAAGTTTAATTACAAAGAGTTCGTTGGAATTCTTGAATTGAAGAATAGCATCTAATAATTCAAGATTAAAGTTTTGGTTAGGATCAATATACTGACTTCACACACTTCATCTTTCACTGCTCTGTTTTACTTTTCTTCCATGATCTAAGCCTTAGATATTTGCTTTGCCCTTGATACTACCTTACTTCACACCTCTCATCTCATATTCACACAACCACACCCCAAAATGCTCTCACCCATTGTTCATATATATCTGCAACATGAAATCACATCAACTACAGTTGGCCTCAAGAAAACTTAGAAACTTTTTCAAGATCACTATTCTGTCAGCTGAATCCATGCACAAACATAATTGCGGACCACAACTTATGAATTCAAGTCACCACACCTATCTACCAATACCACTAGATCTCATAAATTACTCAACCAACCACTTTTCTTAATATGCACAAGGATCAAACACCAAGTCAACATGTTCTTCACTGGACTAAACTGTCTAACCAAAACCTGATACTTAGAAACTTGCAACTTTCAATCCCTTCATCACTAGAGGCTAAAACTTTGGATTTAGGTAGCCTTGACATCCCTTAACATACCCTCAGATCCACAACACAATATGATTACCTATGGAGAAATGTGGACCAAAATGTTGGACCCTATCATGTGATGTGTTCCTGTCTATCCGGACTTTGACAAATCTACAATTTGACTTCTGGTATGATCAAATGATGCAATATGAATGTGTAAGATAGATTCAGTTGCCACCAATGACAACACCTAACATGCCTAGAAGTGTCTCTTTCCAACAATCTCTCCCTTTGGCATTGATAGCAACACTTAGTGAAAAATGACGAAGTGTTAGAACAGTTCCCCCTTACTATGTACACTTGTGATTTCTAATGCTCCCCCTTTTGATGAATTCCTCATTTTTCACTATTTTCCTCTTCCCCTCTTAGAAAAGTAACCCAAGTCATTTTGGAATAATCATCAATAAGCAACATGAAGTACATGTCACCTTGTAGACTTTTTACCCCTGTAGGACCACATAGATCTGTATGCACTAGATCTAGCAAGCCGGTAGAAAATTGTTCTTTTCTCTTGAAACTTGTCCTTTTCTGCTTTCCCAACTGACATTCCTTACAAATTATGTTGGAGGGTTTCACAAGTTTTGGTAAATCTCTCACAGTCTGACCTAAACTTATCTTTACTAGATTATCAAAGTTTATATGACACATCCTTCTATGCCACAACCAACTTTCATCTGCCTGGGCTAGTAAACAGTAATCATTAGTTCCTCTTAATTGATAGATGTTACCTTTTGTCTTTTTACCAGTAGCAATCACAGTTTTGGAGCTTTCCATGATCTTGCACCCATTGTCTTTGAATCTAAGATCATATCCTTTGTCACACATCTGACAAACACTCAAAAGATTATGCTTCAATACCTTCACATATAGAACATTGTCAGTATTATGCTTTCCATCAAATGAAATAGATCCTTTCCACAAATCTTACCAGCTGCATTATCTCCAAACCTAACCAGTCCTCCATCATACTCTTCCAAACTTACAAACTTACTTTTGTCACTAATCATGTGATAGGAGCATCCTCTATCAATAATCCATTCATCCTTATCTTTCTCAACTTGAACAGCCAAAGCACTTTCTTCTACTGGTTTTTATCCCTCACACAACTAGCAGAATTAGTAGACACAAGATCTTCTTTAATAGCAATAAATAGGCATTCATTTGCACTAGTATTAGCATCATTAGATTCATCATCAGTCACCCCTTCATCATCAAAATCTCTGACATAATAGCATTTCTTTGGAACTCTAGGCCTGCTCTCATGTTTCTTCTTATTTCTTTCAATTCTTTCAGGACATCTGGAAGAATAATGACCTACTTTACCACAAGAGAAACATTTGAAAGGTAATTTACCTTTGAACTTACTAGAGCCTCTTTGTAGCCTATCAACAAGGTTAGCTTCAATTTCATCAAAGTCACCATCCACCTTCTATTTCTTAGCTCTGGAGATCTCTGCTGAAACACTGGCTTTAAAAGCTAATTCAACTTTAGGCAAGGCATCACCAAATTCTCTCATCTCAAAGGCTCTAAGCTTTCCAAGTAACTGATCTCTGTCAATAGTTTTCACTATCATGAATTCTTTACTTGCAACTACCTTGTGACTATATGACTTTGGTAGTGATCTAAGAATTTTTATCACAACTTCCTTATCACCGAGAGTTCCTCAAATACCCTTTATTCTAGTGACAAGTTCATCGACTCTTTGCATAAAGGCTATTATGTTCTCATCTTTATTCATCTTCAAACCCTCATATTTCACTTTCAGGCTTTGTAGCTTGGCTTCTTTTACAGAATTATCTCCTTCATATAGATTTTTTAGCTTCTCCCATACCTCATTTGTAGTTTCAAGGTCCACAACTTTTGTCAACACTGAGTCACTTAAGGAACTTAGCAAGGCATCCTTTGCTTTAACATCCAACTCATATTCTTTGATTTCATCTTCAGTCATCAAGCCATTTGGAGGCATGGTATATTTTTCTTCTACAACCTTCTATACTCTATAACTAAGACAAAGAAGATGGCTTTTCATTCATACCTTCCAAAGAGCATAATTTGTCCCATCAAAATGCGGAGCTTCCTTCTTATAAGACATCCTAGATCTTCCTCAAGTTGTTAGGCTTCCTTTAGAGGAACTTGGCTCTGATACCAATTGTTAAACTACACTAGACAACTTAGAGGGGGGGTGAATTAGTTGTCCTATAGCTTTTAAGCAATTATAATCATCAACTTATCAATTACTTGTATTCAGATATAAAAATGAAAGCATAAAATGAGAAGATCAACATAAAAAAATAATCAACATAGGAGGCACCAATTTTTTTTACGTGGAAAACCCTAAAAGGGAAAAAAACATGGTGGGTGTTAACCCACATAAATATATAAATTATATCAATACAGAAAATCAAAGGCTCACTACCTATAGGGCTCACTGCCCAAATTGCTCACTGCAAAGAAAGGCTCGCTGCCTATGGTTGGCTCACTACCAAAAGGTTGAATTAAGATAACAACATCTACTCCATGCCAAGGTTCAGTTCCATTGAAGCAAAAACACCTCTACTCTGCTCTGCTACCTTATTTCACTTTATCTTTGCATTTTCACACTTGGATACATTTTCATGACTCAATTACAAGTATTTATACACTTCATCAACCTTGGAATAATCATCAAAGTCGGTATTACAATCAACTCTTGGAACAATCTCCAAGGTCGGCATTACAAACATACATAAAATAGGTCTGGACCTAATATAAATTTAGCTAAGGAAAAGATGTAAGAATGTATACAGATCATGCCACGCCTTAGATGGGACTCAAACACAATCCTCCACGCCATGACATGCTTCTACAATCTTCGATGTATCTTTGCAAATGATGAATTCTATCAAGTCGGCCAAGACTGATGAGAGCACTAGGTCTGCAAGAACATTCTTCATTCATGATCCAATTTTCTCTTTGTGGACTAATCCAAAGGTAGGAACATGATCAGGATACATCCACAAGCACACTATAATCACTAGGAACAACTGCATAATCTCTAACAACTCTGTCAAGAAAATTCTTCAAACCGGAGCACTAACAGCCACTATCATAAGAAAAAAATAGCTTGTAGACCACCAAATCATGAACCATTATAGTCAAAGGTACTTGACATCATTACAAACTTGATTCTAGAACTGCATACCAAAATACTTTAATGTGGATGAATGCAGAACAAAACACTTTCTTCCTATCACCACCAAGCATACAAAAAATTTGTTTTCACTCTGGTGAACATAACTCACTCAAGTCTTCATACTAGAGGATAAAAATCAGAATATAACATCTTTAGATAGGCTTCTAAATAACTTCCAATTTGTAGGCAAAGATATTAATTCTACAGGAAATGCGGAGCATTCTTCTGGACTCTTCTTCTTCATGTAATGTATTGTTTCTACTACAACACATTGTTATCACTAAAGGGGCTAATTTTTTCAATATCCTCAACAAAGTAAGAGCATAATTGACACCAATGATAACACAAATATGTTGACATCAATGACAACACCGATTAGGCACATACTTGCAATAGTGATAAAATATTTGCTTCCAAAAATTTGAAATATTTAGTAGTGGGAGTCTTTCCATACCATAGTTCAAAGGGAGTTCTTTCATCATTTGCTTTCACCTATACTCTATTTTGTGTGTAGACAATAGTCTGAATTGCTTCTCTCCAAAATATTTCTGGTAGATTTGCTTCCTCTATCATTGGCCTTGTAGCTTCTTGAATAGTCATGTTCTTTATTTCCATCACTCTATTTTGCTGTGGAATTCTAGGATCAAATAGTTGTCTCTTTATCCCATGATTCTCACATAACACATTAAACTTATTAGAAGTAAACTCTTCTCCTTTGTCAAACCTCAAACATTGGATCTTCAAATCCAACTCATTTTCAATCATTGCTTTAAATGATTTAAACCCATATAGGGCTTTTGATTTCTCTTTAAGAAAAGTAACCCAAGTCATTCTAGAATAATCATCAATGAAGAACATAAAATACCTCTCATCATGGAAACTTCTTACTCTTGTAGGACCACAAATGTTTGTATACACCAACTCCAATAGTTTAATAGAGAAATTTTCTTTATCTTGTAAACTTCCTCTTGCTTGCTTTTCATCTTGACACTTCTTGTAGATGATACTGTTAGGTTTTGTAATCTTTGTTATATCTTTCACAATTTGAGCTAGACTTATTCTTACAAGATCATCAAGATTGATATGACACAATATACTATGCTAGGGCCAACACTCACTAATGTAAGTCATAGAGCAATAATAATCACCTTCTTTGAGATGATAAAGGTTTCCTTCAATCCTCTTTCTAGCAACTATCACAATTCTGGGTTTGTCTCTGATCTCAAAGACATCATCCTGAAACACAAGATTGTATCCTTTCTACATAGTTGTCCAACACTCAAGAGATTTAGCCTTAAACTTTTAACATAAAGACCATCATTAGTATGATGTTTTCCATCAAGACTAACTAAACCTTTTCCACATATGTTAGTAGTACAATTATCTCCAAATATAATTGATCTTTCATCACATTTCTCAAAATTAATAAACTTACTTCTATCACTAGTCATATGATTTGACCAACTACTATCAATAACCCAATTATTATTTTCTTGAAAAGTACTTTCACTATTAGGACTTACCTCTAGATCATTTTCTTTCATACATCCTTCAGGGCCAGCACTGCAAATGTTATCCTTTGAGTTAGTGAGCAAGCATTCATTATTGTCTTCAACATCATAATAAGTTCTCTTAGGCATTCTACTTTTATTTTCTTCTTTATTATTTCTCAAATCTCTCTTTGGACATCTTGATGCACAATGACCAATCTCACCACACTTGAAACACTTGAGAGGCAACTTGTCCTTGTACATACCAGTATCAAATTTTCTTCTTCTTTTAGAGTTAGCTTCCATATTAACAACAATCTTCTGATCTATTTCCACATTTTCCTTAGGCTTTCTAGTCTTGAATGTAGTTACAACTAAATTATAGACAACATAACCAAATAGCTTACTATTCTCAAATTTAAGAAAACAAGTAGAGAAACATCCTTTCTGTGCATCATCCCAGATCTACCTTAAGTTGTTAGGCTTTCTTCCAAGGAACCAAGCTCTGATACCAATTTTTAGCAAGACGGTTGCTGTGTACCAAAAGATCGACCTATTAATGCCTGATACAACCACCAAAGTTAATGAACCCATGGGAGGCAGTTAAGCCTTGTCACAAACCCAAGTGTTGTGCTGCACAACACAAGGAGACCAAGGGCACACACCTTACAACACTTATACTCTTCACTACTTTTCTTGATGTTGTGTTTTCTCTTGGAGCTCCAAATTCACCAAAGTGTGAATGTAAAGTGAGGTTGTAATGTCTGATTAGGGTTAAATACCCTTCCTTTTTCACCCTAATTTTTCCCACTTTGCCTTCATTATTTTCTTTCATTATCTTATTTCCTTGATTTTTGTGTTTTAAGTTATTATCTACCAATGTTATCAAAGCCACAAATATTGAGTTTATTTAGTTTAATGAGAGATGTATTAGCATTGGTTTCATGTAACAAGTCGATGCCACAAATATTAAGACCTGATCCACCATCAATCATAGTATATTGTACCCTCATTTTATTAATGAAAATGAATATCATAAGAGGCTCATATTGGTTTTGAACTTCTATGGGAGGTAATTCATGTTGTTGAAAAATGATGTCCCTTTTTGTCGCATGCATACAATCTAATAGGGCTGCTACATTATTCATCTTAACAGTAGGTGGAATGATCACCTTTTCTAAAGCTTCTTGGAGCATTATGTGGTATGTAGGTGATGTTTGTATCAATTCCCATAGAGAGATCTTTCCAGGAGTAGCATAAAGTTGTTCAAAAAGATCATAATCTCTACTAGTATGATGAGGAATACGAGGTGCTTGAGGAACAATGGGTTGAGAAGGTGGAAGAGAAGTTGGAACAAATGTTATTTTTTCCTTTGTCTATTATTTCTAGTGTTATATGTGTGAGAAACCTCATGAAGAATGAGTTGTTGCAACACATTTTGATTGTGTTGATTGTTTTGAGAAATTTGTTTTACATAGTTTAAGATATAACCAGGAGGTCTAGAAGTTTTCAGAGTACCTCCTATTGTGAGAATTAGTTTAGATTGTGATTGAGGAGCATCATTAGGAAGATGCACAACAATTTTGGGTTTCTCAAGTTCTCTTTGGGAACTAGAAACATGAATTGTATTTATGAGTCTTTGTAATAAATATGGTTTAGGAGTCGTAGAGGATGATTCTATAGAGACGAATTCATATAGGGCTTCATCTAACATGTCAAAAACTTCGCTACTAAACAACTCATCAAATGCATTAGAGTGTTGAAAAAAGAGGTCTGACATAGTCGCATACTCTACTTTTTCAAGATTTATACAAATGATATAAAGAAGAAGATTGAAATGAAGTTTTATTTGAGTGCTTATGCTTTAAAAAATGAAATAAACTAAGCTATGAACATCAATTATGTTATCCAATGAATAACTAAAGCATAATCAAGATTTTACCATTTTCAAGCTAGAATTATCAACAAATGAGATTTTTTATAACCCTAATCAATGTATTTGTATGAATTCAAGATGTATAATTAAGAAATGTGTACCAAAATCAATAATAATCAGATCTAAAGCATAAGATCAGGAATTTATAATGTTCTGTAATGATCTAATCTTATGAAATGTAGACAATGTAATCAATGTACTATTCTCTAAATCTAAGCCAAATGCTTGATTATCTAAATTCACATGCCAAGATGCAAGAATGTTCTAAACACAAAGAATTATAATGTACAACAAATGAAATTGTTATGTCGTAAAATGTCCCCCTAGGACTTTTGCCTCCTAAGTTTAGCTCCTGAGGTCCCTTCTTTTTCATCATCCATGTTCATTTTAACTCCTGATGCAAAATGTCCTAAAACCCATGTCAAATGGGGATTGAGGGTCATCTATGAGCTTAACCCTACCCAAAAATAGGAACTAAGGACTTGGGTGCTCATGCCCTGTTCTTTCCCTATTTTAGGTAGGTCCTAAATTTAAATGTTCGTTATGTGATCATTAATTAGGTCCCATGCCGACATCTTAAGTTTGAATTAAGAAATTCTTAGTAGGAATGTGTTTAGTTGCATATATAAGCATGTTTAGGAATTCATTTGTAAACTAGATGGATAATGCAAACTTGTGATCTTATGCTAAGGTATTCAAAGCTTTCATTGTGTTGTAGAGCAGTCTTTTGTTGTTATTGTGTTTGTTTGTCGCAGATTTGGCTTCATCAATCCATCTCCTCATGGCATGAAAGAGTTTCTTCCTTCTATGAGAGCTACACCTCCGAGGTGATATCTATTTGTGTTTGAATCATTTATCAATTTGTTTTTGCCTCTATCCTATAGGGATACACACTCTCTATCTAACAACAGTGTTGGAAGGCTTGAATGCCATTCTGGGGCTTGACTGAGGCAAGCTCCTAAACACCACAACCCCCAACCCCTCTCTTGTCAGTGCAGGTTATAGGTGTTGGATCTTACAGAGAGGAATTGTTAGAGGGTGGTACAGAGTATAGGGAATCTAGATCTAATGAAAAAGTAGCACCCAGGACTTGGACACCCTCACCAGTGTCCTCTAGTTGGCCTCTCGACAAATTAGGGTTCAGAAACATCATTTGGGCACTCTCTAGAGCATTTTCTCAGTTTTGACTCTTGGTTGACTTTCAATCCAAGGATAGGGGCATGGGTGCCATTGTCCTTCAAAACCTCTTCTTCTAGAATCAGATTCTCCTCTATTCACTGATCCTGATGATTCTTTTGGTTTGTCTGTATCTATCACAGTTTGAAAGTTATGCCCTATTTACCATAGAACTAGGGTTTTGCCTATTTATTGATCTAGGGTTTAACAAATAATCAACAAATTCCAAATTTCCTTATCATTGTAAGTGATATAAAACATGATAGTTAAGTCCTCTTGCAAAAGTTGTGATTCAACTTGGTTTAATGTCGTTCAATGTATGTAGTGAAAGGAGGATTTAACCACACCTTACATTGAATTGAAAATCCCTCTTTTTCTACATTACATTTTGGTGAACCCATGTTTTATTTAAATTTTGCACTTAGATGAGTGTTGTACTTTAGATTTTCATTCATTTAATTCATAATTTTCATATTGCATTTGAAAATTTACAAAAAAATGAAAATTTAGAAAATTTAGAAAAAATTGGCATTTTAGCTTACATTCGGACATAATTTGAATTAATTTGAATTAGTTTTCATTTAATTTCTTATTTTTTTTCATTATATCTGAAATTCATTTTCATTTAATTCATAATTTTCATATTGCAATTGAAAATTTACAAAAAAAATTGAAAATTGTAAAACATTTGAAAAAATTGGCATTTTAGCTTACATTTGGACATAATTTGAATTAATTTTCATTTAATTTATTATTTTTGCATTAGATCTGAAATTAATTTTCATTTAATTCATAATTTTCATATTTCATTTGAAAATTTATAAAAAAAATTGAAAATTTTGAAAAAACTAGCATTTTAACTTGCAATTTGACATTTGTTGAATTAATTCTAATTAATTTTCATTTAATCTCTGGTTTTAAATTAGATCTGATATAAATTACATAAAATCATCATCTTACAATCTTTTGCATTGTATTTTTCATATTAAAATTGCTAGGGTTTGTTTGCAAATTTGAATTTTTTTTATAACCTAGTAATTTCAAAAGCTAGGATTTGTAGTTAAAATTTTGTTCCAGATTTTACTACTCATCTTAGGGACTCATTAAAATGTGATTTTGTATGTATTTTTGCATTCTTGTGTGTTTTTGCATTCATAGTTCGAAAATTTGCATTTACACATACTCAATTTGAACAAAAACTAGCATTTTCCATTGATTTATCATTAAAATTACACTTGCGTTGAGCATTGTAGGGTCTTAAAATCATTGTTAGATCTGATCTGAGTTATTTTTGATCATAAATCTGATTATAAATCATTCTTACATCATTTTTCATACATTTATGCTTTAATTTCATAATTAGGGTTTGAAAACCTTGCATTTTTACTAGATTTTGCCTTGTCATCCATATAGATTTGCATCATAGGTGTGTTATGAAGGATATTGCTGTACTATTAGACTGATATCAGGGTTATTATTTTCTTCCCTTCATCATTTTACTTACAACACCTTATATTTTAGTGATTTGCATTAAAAAAAGGTGAAAAAAGTGAACATTTTAGGTGCATAAACAAGCATAATTTGTCTTGTTTCATTGCATTCAAATCTAAATATATAAAATCATCAATTGGGCCTTATTTTGTTTCACTATTTTCCTCCTATCCATTGTGTTTGTTGTGGACTTTGTGTGTCCTTTTAGCCCTTCTCCTCAAACAAGTGTTTATGAGTGAAATAGCCACACATCTAGGGTACCTTGGTCATCATAAAACTTTGCATGAATTGTCTCCCTAGATTTCATTAGACATTAATGTTACAAGACATTTCAAGATGGCATCTTCATGGAAATATTTGCATGAGTATATCTTGGATTTTGAAAATTTCTCTACTTTCACTAATGAGAACCTTCATGTTCTGGAACACATAGCATGCCTACATTATATTGATGTTTCTAAATGTTCTACACATGAGCTGAAATTACTTTGTTATATACATGATTTTGATAGCTTCACATTACTCATAGGAGCATATCCTTTGATATTAGAAGATTTAACCAAATTCATCTCTAAGAACTCTCTTGAGAAAAATAAGTGTGAAAATTCGTCTTCTGTTAATGCCTTGAAATTGATAGCTAAAGAATATGATGATGTTGATGATTCCATAAGTTATCCTACTTCTCCTATAGTTGAATATCTAAGAACCTTAGATGAGAAGACTATGGATAGCTCTACTGTGGCTATAAATTCAATTCACCTAGACATCACTAATGACACAACATGTAACCTTCCTAACAACACCTTACCTTTCTTTCATTCCAATGCTCTCCCTAGCCAAGATGAAGCATTAGTGGATGAGAAAAGGTCTCTCACATTAAATCCTTTAGGGATAGCCGTTGGGTATAATTAAGAGGAAAACAATGTTAATTCAATCTTCACTAATAGACTTATTCCACCCACCAAGGGGTTACTAGATAAGTGTAGCAATATTCCTAAGATGATTGTGCGAGGGGCGCCCAACCCACCCTCTTGCTTAAAAGTAGTTATTACAGTTCAAGCTAATCAAAAACCATGTAGACCCCCTGATTACATCTTAAACCATGCAAGACAAGTTACTTAAAGAAATCAAGGTGTTCAAAATGTGTCACAACAATCACACCACAATGTGATTGCTCACACATACAACACTCGTAATAACAAACAAAGTAAGCAAGAACCTCATGTGGATGTCTCTCTTCCATGTTCTCAACCTATGCTCCCTCCACCACCTCGTCTTACTCTTAAAAGTGGTCAAAAATATGATCTTGTCGAGTAGCTTTGCGCTACTCCGGCTAAGATCTCTCTTTGGGATTTAATACAAACATCACCTACATACCATGGAATACTCCAAGAAGCTTTACAAATGGTGATTGTACCACCTATTGTTAAGCCAAATGATGTAGCAGCTCTATTAGATTGTATGCATGTGACAAAAATGGATATTCTCTTTCAACCACATGAATTATTGTCAATTGAAGTTCAAAACCAATATGGTCCTCTTGTAATATTTGTCCAAATAGAAAAGAAATTGATCAAGCATGTTATGATTTATAATGGATCGGCTCTGAATGTTTGTGGTATGAATTTGTTACATAAGATTAAGGTTGATACCTCTTTGATTAAACTAGATATAATTAGCATTCATGGCTTTGACAATGTTGGTAGAAAATTTGTGGGTACCATAACTTTACCTATAAAGGTTAGACCCGTGACATTATCTACTCTTTTTCATGTCATGCCTAGTTTTCTTTCATATAATATGATTCTTGGTAGACCATGGATCCATGCCATGGGGGCATTTCCATCTACCCTTCATAGATCAATAAAGTTTATTTATCAAAACAAGATCCACACTATTGAAGCCGATCCTGAACTAGATAATTGTTTACATATTGAAATGTGAAAACTAGTTAACAACCATAAAAGTATAAACAACTTACGAGTAAATTCATCAACACCTCTTGCCACAGATAATGCTATGCAAGACTCTAAAATATCAAATGCACTTTTTGGTGATGATTGGGGTTCATTATATTTTAATCCTTGCAGTGTAGGGGAATATAAACTTAATAACATTGACACTTCAAAAGTGGCATCGATCTCATCCAAGCAATCTTTTGATACACCTAAGAAAACCAAATCCTCCTTGGTAGAAAACAAAGACAATACTCTTACCTATATTATAGATTATGATACCTATGAGGCTTCATCATCTTCTAAGGAAATGGCATCCCTCTATGGTTGAGGATTTAAAATCCTTTATAACAATTGTGAATATGTAGGTAATGGTTGTGGTGTAAATCGACAAGGAATTAGAGTACCTTTGCAAGTTGTTGGAATTAATTACATGACCGATATTGGATACCATTCTTTAAAACCCACCAAAGCCTCTCGTCGCCCCAAACTTAATGTTAATGCAATATCAACAAGACCAAATCAACATGCGACATATCTTGAGTTGATAGACAAGAATTGTCCACTAGGAAGTATCCCATTGAATCCGATAAGTATTTCTCCCTCTTTAAGCACACTCATTGTAGCACTTATTCTTGTTGCTCTCAAGGATGGCCTACTCCTAAGTATATACATTGTTGGCATTGTGTTGTATCAGGTAAGTATTTCTAACCTTTTATATCTATGTTGTGATTCCCCCATGATGTGTTATATGTTGTTTAGGCCTCCTAGGATGACCATTCATACTCTTGTAAGGTTAGAGATACTAGGAGACTGCATCTATTGTGACCATTCCTCTATCTGTATCATCATTCTTCTATCTTGCTCCTCTCCTCTATTTTATTGTTGTGTGTCATCCCATAGGGGTATAGCATTGTGGTTGGTGACCTGGGGATACCTTCCTATGTGACGACCCCAAGGAACTTGTTCTCCTCTCTTGATTTATTGTTTACCTTCTTTTAGTGGTTCTATATAGTCGGCGGATGACGAAAACAATTCATAATTGATAAGGACCAAGTGTCCCTTTAGCAAGCAAAACAAAAATGGACCTAGTCCACACATGATGACGAGGTTGATATATCTAATGCTTGGCTAGTAGAATCACTCTGTGTGATACTTTGATGTTCTCTTATCTCTCTAACAAATCATAACAATACATCTTCTTAGTGTTATACTCAGTTATGAACCTATTTTGTGGTTACACAACACACCTCATTTTGACTTGACAAAATAGGGACCCAACTTTTTGTTGCTTTGGCTTGTGTTGTTTTTCTGCTTTTTGGCGGTCTGGTAAAAGTAAGTCAGGTAAGTAACCCTGCATAAGAGGGTGGACAAGTCCCCATGATGAGGTCAGTTTGTCAAAATCAGTATTTCATATCATTAACCTCATGGTTGGAAAGTGATTAAAATTTTATGTAGGTTTGTCTTTTGGATCACCCCAAAGTTCCTAAAGGGGAGTGAGTTATGACAAGTCAAAGTCCAGGTCAAACCTAATATTACGAGGGGGGGTCATGTTTCAAAACATTAGTCACCTTGCTTAAGATCACCCCGATACTAGTTTATCACCCAATAATCATTTGGTTTGCAAATCCAGACGTTAATTTTACGTGATAACTCTGTCTCTCCGTCAAACAACTTCATATATTTTGCGGGGGTCATATTTTCAATATCACCCAATCTTACAAATATCACCCTGTTACAAAATATCACCCCAATGCCAATATGGTGATGATGTTGTCTAAACCCGATGGACAAAGGAAATCACTTTGATGGTGACATCATCATTCTTTTTACCTCACGGAGGTATGTATCCAACAATCACCCTTGTCAACAACATGACAGTGATGTCATTTTAATGCAACATTCAAGTGGAGTCATCCACACAGTGACGTCATCCTGATCTTTCAAAAGGGAGGTCATTTTGTTCGTGGGGTCACATTTTAAACATCCCCTGATCTTAGAGTCATGACTCGATATACACATGGTCAATCTTTGACCACATCACCTGATGCATTGACGTTAGTTTTGCCGCTTGAAGACGGAAGGTCATGTTACACGGAGGGGGTCATATTTTGATATCACTTGATCTTTTGAAGATCACCCCCTCATCTTGCTTCATAACATTAAATGCGCATGAATGCAGTAGGTGGATTCCCACCGATTGCAAATAAGTTTCAAACACTTGGCAACGTCCATGGATTTTGTGCAGAAGATCAATAGTTTCAATTGATTTTAACCCAGTTTTACCCTAATCCACCCTACGGATGAATTTAAATGTAAGTTTCCAAGGTCATTTTTATTTACCTTGCAAAAAAATAAGAATTTACAGAGCAGAGATTCAAATCCTCATACAAGCTACCTGTGAACGGACTACAGCTTGCAACATAACATAATGGGTGATCATCAGTATTTGCTACCCTTTTTCATAATCATCAACCTAATCTAGGAGAGAAGCATTCTTAGGCAAGTATTTAAAAACCCTCCTGTTGTCATTTTCTGCATGTCCAGGTAGTACAACTGTTTCCAGTGGTTTGAATCTGTAAATAAGCATATCATGACGAAGTAATGAATATTAAATGATATAATATGCATGATGCCGTAGATATAGATGTCATATGAATGAATATGAATATTATGGTAAGACTAGTCATGTTTATTACAGGAATCTATGGTGGACATCAGGAAGAATAGATCTGGAGCAGAATTTCTTAAGCCCATGTATGTTCATCCCGAAGGGATACAATTCAAATACGGCACCATCGGGGATACTCACCAAGGAGAAACAAATTTAGTAGCATGGTCATCCAGGATGAATGATGATAAAGATAATACTCTATTGGATGCCATATTTGTGTCAGGAATGTGGCATGCAGCTAGATTTCCATATGCCATGGAAACCTTGGAATTGATAGTAGAATGTGCCAAAAATTATAACCCTCAGAAAAGGCGGGGGGAAAAACATGGAAGGGTCTATGCAGATTTGTCAATTAAAAGGATCATGTCTACTTTCAATCTCCCCGTTGGAAGGAAGGTAGTCAGTGTGGATTTGCACAAAATGGAGACAGAATATGAAAACATTAAGAAGAATGCTAGGAAGAGGATGTACCAGTGGAGGTCTAAAAACAACACCTACACTACTTCTACCAAATTGCCAATGAATTTGTACAAATTTGATTTTGATGATGAATATCAGTACATGATTGCCCTGCTCAGTAGGATGACAGGCCAGCCTAATGCTAGGAGTTTCAAGAATTGGATGTTCAAAATCATCCAGATGGTCCTCTATACGGATAACAAGCCACTATGGGCTAAGGTCATCAGTGATGCCTTAGATGAACAAATGAGGAACCTAGGAGGTCTAGAATGTTCATTCCACATGACTTCATATGTTGTTTATTCATGTGCTTACAAAGAAACATGTGATGCACTGACCACAGTTGGAAAGATTGGTGCTAGTATAGATGATGCCCATATATGGGACCATTATCCTCAATTATAGAGGAGGAACTATCCCTTTTATTATAAATTGGTGAATGATGCATTTTCTATGCATCTAGTTAGGACCATGGAAGAGGATAGAACCAAAATATTGAGCATGGAAGCTCAAGAAGTTATATATAAACATGGTGCCTGGTTCATCTAGTGTGCCACTTTCTCATCTATTAGAATATAAGGTTTTGAAGAACAACCCTTTATGTTGCCTAGGTACCCTACTGATGGGGTAGTCCTGATGGAGTTTTTGAGACAAATATCTACCATACTAGATGCATATAAAGCATAGAAGAAGATTCCCCCAATAATATTTCCAGTATCTAGAGGTTGGTACATGTGCCCTAATTTGCAGAGCATAAAAGATGTCATAGGGAGTCTAAACTTGATGTATCTACAACCATTTCCATTGGCTAGATCATATGACCCCTATGCTAGAATGCAGAAGATAATGGGGAAGCCCATACACCAGAAGCACCTAGAAGATTTCTGGACTGATTCTGAAGATGAAGCCGAAGTAAGAAGAAGAAAATATCAAAGGCTCACTTTAAATCAGATAAGGACATTTGACTGCATCCCAGTGCCTGCTCAGTTAAGGAAGGATGATGGAAAGACTATGCCAAATGAATATGAAGATAATAAGGTGTATAATGACACCATCTCAGCCCCTAACCTAACACAACCTAAAGCTATTTCCTTGGATTAGTTTACAGGTGGGGTACTGCAATTAACCCAATCATGGGTAAATGAACATATAGATACACTAAAGAAGCGAGATGTAGCTATTACAGTGGATAACAAAAGAAAAAGGCAGGACATTCTTGATGATGAATATGATGACTTTCTGGGTGAGAAAAGAAAATCCAATGGAGAAAGACTGCCTCCCCAGAAACAAAGGAAAGGACCCCCCAGAGGAAAGAAAACTAATAATGAACCTAAGGGGGTGATAATTGAGAGAATTGCCATATCAGCTGAAGGTGTGTGAGGACCACCCTTTTTACTTCTATTCTTGTGACTTTACATTATTGTTATTGATACTTTTTATATTTGTGGGATAGTAGTTCCCGGATTTGTCAAACTATTAAACTTTATTATGATTACGGAAAAACTAATTGGGTGATGTTTGGATAAGTTTACATTTCAGAAAAGTTAATTAGGTGATGATGTAAAATTGTAATATGATTTCATTTATGCTATTAGAACTATGTCATGGTAATGCGTGTTTTTTAAGTTGCTTTGGCTATGATGATTATATGTGAAACTGATCTTGTAATTTCGTGTGTAGGATTTACTAATCAAACCACAGATTCCGGAGATCATTCTGCACCTTGTTATTGTTATTCCTTGTTAAGCCGATCTAGTTCCACGAGGAACCAAGATCACTCTGTGTTTGATGTGGTGTTGTAATGTGGTCTTTCATAAGGTCGAAGGGGTAGGTCTACCCTCTTGTAACATGACTTATGATTTGTGTTGTAAAAAGATTGAATTTGAATTTCTTTTCTTTTATTTAAATCTTTGAGGCCTTTTCTTGTGCTTTACCTTGACCATGGGTGTCATGAATGGGTTAAAGTTGACCCTGGGTTATACCCCATGGGTCCAGGGCCCCATTTGGCATGGGTAACCCTTGAGTAACCTCCATATGGTCATCTTAACCTCCCCCTGAGTTAAGTGGCGAAAATTGGAGGTATGGGGGGGATAGGATGGGTTGTACCAACACCCAACCCATCCCTCTTCAATCCCCAAGGTAAGAGATGACTACAAACTCATCCATTATAGAGGAATTGATTTGAAGTCACCCTCACCATTAGTGAGATTCTCCTTGAGTTGTGTGGTCATCCATAATGAAGGAAGGAAGAAGAGGCATGGGTCACCTGTCTTTTCCTCCTTTAACTCCTTTTATTTCTCCCATACATAAGAGAAATGACATGAGGAGAGGGATAAGGAGGACTTTAGGGATAGGTGAGTGACATAAGCCAACACTCATCCCTTGGGACATAATAGTGGTTTTGGGAAGAGTGAGGAGGTGACAAGTGTCACCTCCCCATTCCTCTAAACAGAGGGGATTTGGGTTATTTGAATCCCATTTTTGGGATGGAGAGGGAGTTAGTTGAATTTTGGAGAGTTTTCTTTTATTATTTTTTTTGTTACTAAGAAAATTTGCTGAGAGAGGAAAAAGGAGAGGGAATTTGGTGGCTTAGGTTGGAGAAGATCTCAGTGGAGCTCTACAACAGCTTCATCCTTGAAGGGCTTTGTAAGGTTGGTTTGTTATTACCTTTCTTTCGTATATCTAATTGTTGTATGAAAAGTGTGTGAAAGATGTTTATTTGCTTGTGTTTTTTTTTTTTTATTTGCTTTTGTGGGAACTGTTGTTGGGTTGTTGACAGAGCTTCTCCCACTTGGGAGAAATGCTCATCATGTGTGGGGTAGGGGAGGAGTGATCCTCCTCGGGTGCATACCTGGTTTCTTCCTTTGGGATGTTGAAAGCCTTGAGGGTATGTGTGGATGGCTTGAAAAGAATTTTATCATTTGGCTTGAGAGTCCAAAGATGAACTATTGTTATCAAATTAGGCTTGAGGCCAAGAGAAATTGTGTTGGTTATATTATCTGTAAGGGTGACACTCTGGAGTCGAGTGTGTCCACTCTCCTGCCCCTTGTGAAGCTCACTGTAGTTGAGTTTTCGTGTTGTGTAAATTACCTACGGGTAGTTGTGTGTTTTGGGTTTGTTGTTGTTCCCTGTTGTGAAGTGGATTGCTTGAGTTACCCAGGTGTGAGTATGATCTCCCTAGCTCGGGGGTGACCCTCTTGCGGGTCTACGGTAGGGAGGAGAGCTAGATGAGTGGTGTTTTCTTCTTTGTTTGTCTTTGATACGCAGGTTTCCTCTTGATGCTTATGGTTGGAATTAGAGGAGTGCTGTATTTAGGGAGACTGTATTTCATCCTTGCTATAAGGAGAGTTGGTTCATTGAGCTTCATCCTGTCTAAGTTCATTATGGAGGGATTTTCCCCTCTGAAGTTGTAAGAATTATTGTATGGGGAAAGAGAGAAATTCTTCCCTTCAGTATTGTTGTTGTGAATGATTTTTCAATTATTTTATACCTGGTGAAACTAAGTGTTAAGAAATGAAACTTGTGTTGATTTAGACAAATGAATGAAATTAACTCTAGTATTGAAATTTGTTAATGATTTAGATCAGAAATGATAAATTTCATTTATAGTTTGTTCGGAAGGAAAGAATGAATTTCAGTTAGTTAGCCTTGTTATCGATTGTAAATTGATTTTTTTATTAATGGCATAAAAAAATGAGTTGTGGTTTAGCCATAAACCTTCTAGATGTGAGCTCAAGAAATTTGATCTGTATATGAATTTATATTAAATTGAATTTAATTTGACTTTACTAAATCTCTGGTTTAACACTATCTGTATCAAGTTAAAAGTCAGAAGATTTCATACTAAGAAAATTATGGATGGTAGTAAAATATAGTTATATTTCATTCTCTACATTTAAAACAAATTTTAGGTCTTAAACAAATGGTGATTTGAAATGTCTGTTAGATAGAATTAAAATTTGTTCTCTGTATTTGAAATGTACAACTATTAATTGAAAAAGGTGATTACAAGATAAAATAGCTTTATTTGTTTTCATTTCTCTGAGTTTATGAAGTTACCCGTGAAAGAAAATTATTAATATGATTGTTAAAAAGAGTTATATTTAACAGCTTTGCTTATTTAATTCTCTGTATCTTTTTATTCTCTGTGGAAGAGATATTTCTGAGAGTAGATGTGGGATATATATATATATATCTTACTGTAAATGGAGATGTTATTAAAATAATATAAAGAAACTTACAGAAAAATAAATAAATAAATTAAAAATGATAAAAAAAAATATAAACAAAATTGCATTTTTGCAGTTTAACGCTATTACACAGCATATACAAATTGGAGTGGTGGTGGGAAGGGTTTGAACTTTCCCACCACCTGCGTCTAAGTTTATTGGGTGTGGGGAGGGGCGGAGCCCCCACCCACACCCCACGTAGTGGGATGTGGGGAGGGGCGGAGCCCCCACCCACACCCCACGTAGTGGGATGTGGGTGGGGGCTCCGCCCCTCCCCACACCCCCGCCAATCCACAACCTCGCGAACACCACCTCCCGCGATGCTCCCTACACCTCGCCAGTCCTCCTCCCGCGCCCTCTGCGCTGCCTTCACTCCCCGCCGTGGCCCGAACACCGTCCTCTACACTTCCTTCACACTCCCACCACCATAAAACACCACCTCCTGCCCTCCATTTCGGGCGGCACCTCCTCTGCGCCGACTACTCGTACTCCCTATCTGCGGCCCCAACGTGGCTTCTGCCACCACAATCCGCCACCTCAACCTTTGCTAAAACCCCTCCTCACTGCGTGTAATCTCTGGCCGCCCCTCCATGGCCGCCGCCATGAGTATGAACTGCAAAACAAAAAAAACAAAGGGTTAGGGCACCATTGATATGGTATAAGGAAATTAGGGCTTCAGCCCTTCAATGAAAATGCAATTGTATGGTTTTTATAAAAAAAGAAGACATAATATTGTTTATATAAATATAAAAATAGAAGAATAACAATTGTAATAATAACAATAGTAATAATATTTAGATAAGTTAATAAAATAAACTAACAATAGTAATTAATAATAATAATAGTATTAATAACAACCAGATAAATATAATTGTATATATATTTATATATGTATATATATAATCTATATATATATGTATATAGATACATACATCAATTAATTAGGTGATATAAGTTACCAGTGAGGCCATTTTCTCTCTACAACAACAAGAGAAAATAAAATTATAACTTACAGAGAGCATAAAGAAATATACTTTAATATTCCTAGAAGAGTTTCTTGGAAGTTTCAATAATCAACACAAATCAATGAGCAGGAAAATGAAGAGGAAATTATGTTCCTAATACTTAAAAAGAACACTGGAAATAAACTTACAGAAGCCATCATAGACATTCCATGTGAGGCCATTTAAATCTCAACTGTAGTTAGTAAACATCCAATTGAAAAAAAAAGTAAAAGAGAGAAAGAAGAAGAAAAACTAACATTGGAAAACACAGAGGAGAAAATGCGTGACATTTCCCAACTGGGATAAGAGAACTAAGTAGAATTACCCTTCCGATAATCCTGCCTAGGAATAAGATTAAATTGCAATTACTACAAATGTAGAGGTGAATCCGAGAGCAGAGAAAACTAGGAGACTGAGTCCAGCGAAGTAGTAAACTAGCCTATGTGATCAGGACCATCCGAAAGTCAGGAATAATGCTAAAAGTAGATACAGTGATAACTCTGATTGACGTAGAATATGAAGAAAGGACAGGATAAACATAAAGAAAATGTAGAAACCAAAAGAGAGAGACCGAAATATAAACAAACTAAATTTCAGAGAAATAGTTAAGGTGAGCGTGATAGAAATACAATCAAAATTAAGATCCAGAGAAAAAGGAAGAGAGGGCAAACGAACTGTTTCGTTGAGAATGCTAAGTTCGAAGGAGGAGTATATTTCAGGAAACGAGAAAAGAGGCAAACAATCGTGCTTTGTTGAAAAATGTCCCAATAGGGAGATCAAGTGTAAGGTCATTATGAACAAGGCATCGTGGGAAGTTGTTAAACTCTCAGAGAACCCCATAAGAAGTATAGTGTTGTATCATTCTCACTTACGCCGTGAGGTGTTATGCTACCGAAATCTGCTGAGTTTTAGGGTTGGGAACCTTGAAATTACAAACCTTGTAGCAACGCTAACTACGTCATGGAGACCCCCTTGTAGGACTGTGTGCGTCTGCATGAACGCAGATGTACTTTGTACCCTGCCGACAACTGTAGAGTTTTCGCCTTGAGCGTACACCGCCGAGCATGCTTACGCATGCGAGGGGGTTTCTAGGGAAGCGTGAAATTTTTTTTGGTGTTTTGTGTCATAACAACATGACAGATGTGGCTATGACATGTGTGATGAGTGTTGTGACCGCATGGAAAATGTGGGCATGACGAGGTGCATCTGCGTCAAGATATGCATCAGCCTCCTCTGCACAACCTTTGATGGGTAAACCAAGAACAAAAAGAATCCTGAGGCTAGCTGAAGATACTGCATAGGTACAAGATAAAGGCCAAGCCTCACAATAGAATGTGGAGGAGGACATCCCTCTTGAAGAGGAGCCAGTAAGTAAAGACCCTACAGGTGATGACCCTATAATGGTCACCAAGAAGAGGAGTGCAATGCCCCTGATGTTACTACCTAAGAAACAGAGAACACATATGAGGGGTGAGATCAGGATAGACCCTATAGTATTAAGGGGAACTGGCAGTAAAGTGTTTAGAAAAGAAATGCAACATGATGTGCCACTTCTGACTATCATTCAGTTTAACACTGAGAAGGCCGAGGAGCAAGCAAAAGAAGTCTCCAGGGCAGGTTAGGGTGGTGCTTTCTCCTTGGAAGACACCGTTGACCTATCAGATGATGAGGTGGTGCAGAACGTAGCTTCTCAATAGATGGAAACCCTTTCTTCTAGTACCCGCATGACCCCACATGGGACCCCATAAACATAGATGGTAGTATTAGAAGAGTTGAAACAAATGGAGCAGATAGAGAAGGAAAATAGTCTAGAAAGAGTAGCCCAAAAAATTGAGCTGGACAAGTTGGTAAACAGGTAAGAAGCCCTGCAGTGATAGACTTGACATATAGGGAGGATGTGAGTCCCAAAGATAAAGTAGGTGAACCTGATGTAACAGAAAAAGTGGCAGAAGTTAAACAAATAGAAGTAGAAAGTGATACTTTGGATATAGGCTAGCAACAACGGGAAATACCTAATGAGCCTAAGATAGTTGAAGTCCAACAAAAAGGCGGAGGTGATAAAAATACATCAGGTGATGATGCCATCCGAACCCATCATGCCACAAGAGATAAAGATACATCAGGTCATCAGGACCTTAAGATGCCAGAGGTCAGTATATTAGGTGCAGAACAAGATGTAGCCCAAGATCAGGGTGTTGCACCAAGATTAAATAGAAAGACATCCACAGATACCAATGCACCTCAAGGTGAGTAAAATACTAAGGTGGATGAGACGCAGAAGGTGGGAATGCAAGATCAAGCTCAGGATCATCATGTAGATACATCGCAAGATCCTTCCCCACAAAAGGAACCTCCTCAAGAGAAAGAAATAGAACAAGATCACCCTCATGAGGAAGAAATAAGGAAATCACCTTCTCCATTTAGAATAGAGATAGACACCGGAGACCAAGGTGAACATGATGGCAATAAAAGACAACAAGGATCTAGAGATGAAGTACCTCAGTGGCTTGAGAAAGAGATAGGTACGGAACAAGGCCTAGAAGTTCAAGAATTTGATGTTTCAACCTTGTTTGCGGAGATGATCATGAAGCCTAAGAGGAAAGCCAGGTTGACCTCGGCTATCAAAAGAGATCCTGCTACAGCCAGAAGGACTGCCTAAGCAACACTTCCCATTGTTGAAAAGGAGAAGGGTAAGATCACCCTGGAGGAGTTCCAAATCACCACAGTTGATTTGAGCTTTGCCAATGAAGACCAAGAGGGTCAAGAGGGGAAGGATATCATTGATTCTTTAACCCAAAGGGTAAAGAGAGAAAAGCAAAAAAATAAACAGCATAAAGAGCACATTGCTCAGCTGCATTTATATATAAAGGGGTTGATTAACCTTGATAATGCACCAATTGATCAAGTAGTCCCATTGACTATCATTTCCCAAGAGGATGTTAATAAATTGGATATAATGAAGCATGAATCAAACATCATGAAGAAGTGGATGTTATCAGCCCTCATAGGAGCTGAGGAAGTACTGAAAACCTCTTTACAGAGGTGGAATTCTTTGAGCACTTTGAAGAAGAAAGTAGATAAAATGCAAAATGAAACCGGAAAGAGGTCATTCCAGCTAGAAAAAGCCTTAGGTGCTTTGAGTGAAATAAAGAGGATTGATCCTCAGATCTTGATAAATAATCAGGTATTAAATAATAATACTGCCCTCTTAGTAGAAATATGGTATGAGGATATCCAGTTTGAATGTGATATCCTAAAGAAGTGCTGTGGCAAGTTAAGAGATATCAATATAAAGCTACACAGTATGATGGCATATGAAGCAGAGATACTGGAAGCATTAGAAGGAAAAATAGAGGGGAAAATTAAAAACCAAGATGCATATTTTGCCATCAAGGTACTACATGATAATTTCTAGCCAATGGATGAAGATCCCATCACCCACCTAATAGAAGAAGAGATGAATAAGATCATGAGGATCAAAGTCAAAGTGGAAAATTACAAGGAACTTTAAATAACAGAAAATGCAAGTTAGAGGCACTAAAAGATAAAGTTCAAGCTCACAAGCATGCATCACTAAAGCCAAAACTCAAGATGGCAAAGAAGTAAACAAAGTAGTACAGGCCTATGAAAATATCAGGACAGCAGTAAAGGTCCATACACAGGATGATATTCATCAAGGTGATAGTAGTACAGAGAGTGATGATCATGATGATCATGATGAAGAAGAAGAATCTGAAGGATGAAAGGAAGATGTATCCCGAAAGAAACATATGCATCAGGTACTTAGAGGATAATAAGTCACCTAGATGGTTGCCAGCTGGTAACCTGTGCCACAAAGGATAGTTGACTAAGTCAAGAAAGGAATATCTATCATTGATTTTAATTGATAAATCTTGACTGTAGGTCATTTGTAACCGCTCCCTCACCTTATTCTATAAAAGGTGCAGGGGTGCCATATTTTAGATATTCGGAAGCTTAATTGAAATTTGATTGCTGAAATATCAGGACCTATTTCAAAGTTGATGTAAACATACATGTTTTTGTATACTTAATGAAAGAGAAGACCATTCGATTACAAATTATCATAAATCTTGAGTAATATGTGTTTGAATTCTTGATACTTTCTTTGATCAGCTGCGTCCCTTGGAGTGATTATCAGTATGCATGTGTTGTTTTCATTCCTTATCCTTTGAAGTTAGCATCATTTGTATCTATCTGTGGAACATCCTGGTGAAAATATGGTTTGATTTCTTCTCCTCATGACTGTATCTAGTGTGTATGTGGTTCAATAGCTAAAGATTCACCAAATTTTGAATTATTCTTTTAATTTTCTTTAAATTTCATAACATTTCGCCATCACAAATGCAAATAACTGATAATCAGAAGCAAAAAACATGAAATATGCTAACATATTGTAGATAATTGAAAATATATAGCATATTTAGAGTTAAAGCATGTTTAATTCATAACTATCATGCAAAAATCTAAGCACAGACACATTATCTGAAGAAATATACTATGTAGAGTAACCTTTCTATGTAGCATACCTACAGAAAATAGAATCTACTGATCAACGTAAGGCCGCTTGAAATGGAAAACAACAACACACATCAACCACTGAGTAACATCAGTAGATTATGAACTAATCAATGGAGACTTGGGATCATGAATTCTTTGAATTCATCGTATCTTTCAAGATAAATAAGGGTTGTTGTATAACTTTTATTTCATGTTTGCTTATGACTAACATCATGATCAACTTAAATTGGCGCTAGAAGGAGGGCAGTTCATCATCAGTAGGTTTTGTCTGATTTGATGATGCAGATAGTAAGGTGACGTTCAAACACCTCTAAATTTTGAGTCGTATGCAGAGATTTGTTGTTTTAAGTCTGTGCACGCTGATCCTTTATGATGATTTCAAAATTGAGCATAAATATTGCAAGCTTTGTGGTCGATCATCATAAATTTGCAAAGATAAGCTTTATTTCAGGTAAATTTGCCAAAGCTTTGACGTAGCCTACTTTAGAAACCTAATATACGAGTGTGTGCATCACCAGGCCTCAATATCACTTCATATTTGCATCATTCATGCAAATATTCTATAAATATCTAGTTAGTTTCTGTTTCTAACCATAAATACAGCTTTTGCTAGAAAGTTTCAATCGATCTTTTACAGTAATCTAGCTAATTTCCCTTAAATTTAAGAAATCCTAGCTCTCAAGTCAAATACCAGGTCCCGATCCAGTGGACTCTTTGAAGAATTACCTATCAGGGGAGACCTAGAACTATAGACATTCATCACACTCCTGGTTCTAATGTGTTAGGAGCCTCACTAGAACGTCCTCCTGTAACTCCTATCAGCTTACAAACACAACAGGATCACCTGTCAAACCTCAAGTTCAACCTCCACTTGTTACACCTCAGGTTCAACCTCCACCAGTTGCAATGTCATTCTTTGCAGTAGAATCACCTTTGACTTTCAATGCATATCATGCTTTGCCAAAGAATCCTGATAAAATTTGTCCTAAGTATCATCCATATCAGGATGCTAATGATCACATCAAAACTTTCAAGGAAGCCTGTTGTAGGGCTTGAATTGAGCATCAGGGCATTGTATGTAGGTTATTTTTATTTTCCTTAGGGGAAGAGGCCTATAACTTGTATACTAGTCTTGGTTAGGGTTCAGTCAGTTCATGGGCTGCCTTGGAGAAAGCCTTTAAGGATAGGTTCAAAATACCTATAGATCCTTCAATGAATTATCATCTATTGGCCACAATCAAATGATTTGAAGGAGAACCTATTGCTAACTTCAATGCTAGGTTCCAAAAGATGCTAAGTTAGTTGCCCCTTATGTTGTAGCAGATGAAGCTACTAGGAGCATATATTACTCAGCCTTGGATCCTTTAACTTCCATGTTTATCAGGAGAGCACATCCTGGTGTCACAACTTTGACAGGAGCTTTTTAAGAAGCTATCAAAGTCAATCAACATCTAGTTCCTACTCCCACACCAAACGTTGCATTTCCCATACTTCCTGGTTATCCTACATATCCTACCCAACAACATCCTAATGGATCCATGATACCTCCAGCTGTGATGCCTAGTCCTTTACAGATACCTCCACTCAGTATCATGCCGCCTCCAAATGGAAATGGCTAGATGTTACAATATCTAGGACAAACATAGGTACCTCAGGGTGTAGATCAGTCCAATAACAATTACAATGGATCTTCATTTTTTAAGCCCCAAACAGAGAATGTAGTGGCCAAGGTTCAAGAAGAGAAAGAGGAAATTAAGGAAATATCAGCACAGTTAAGAAAACTTACCACTGAGATTACTCATCTGAAGAGTCAGAACTTCTATTCTCAACCAAATCATTATAGAGGCTATGCTAATGATAGACCTAATTATCCTGATAGGGGATACAACAATAACTACAATAATAATAATGGCAACAATAATCCTCCTAGATAGCCTAGAGTGTGGAACACTAGGCCAAAGAATGGTTCTTTTCCATCACCCCTAGACAATCAGCCTCCTAGTGAACCCAAAAAAACCACTAGAGTGAACATTGCAGAGGCAGCCCTTACTAACTTGTGTAGGATACATAACACCAATGCTCGTGCAAAGTTAGATTGTCCTCAGTTCAGGATTGTTGCTAGTATTTTCCAAACTAAAGTGTCCAATACTTTAGGTAATCCACCTCATATAGAAGGAAATGAAATTGCCCCTTGTGGATATGATTCTGCCTCAGTGCTAGAAAGTTTCATGTATCATCCTCATCAACAGACAATGTCTTCTCACCAAGATTACACCCTGGCATGTGAGGAATCAGCCATGGCCTTTGAGTCTAATTATGTTTTTCCCTTTGAGAATGAAAATGAGCCTTCAAATGAACATGAAGAGGTACATGCCTATCAACAACAGTATCAAGTTAAGCATAATTATAACTTGAGAAATCATTCAAATAGACCTGCTGGTCAACTGTTGACCACTTCCTTACCTCCAAACAATTTTAACACACCCCCTGATCCCAAGGCAAGTAACAATCCTAGATTTCTGAAGGTTAATGCTCAATACTTAGCATCACCAAATACAACCCCAAAGGTTGCTAATCTACCTTCTGAATCTGATAAGTTAGTCACTTATCTAGCAGATGAAATGAAAAAGATTAAAATCAGCCTATTCTTGTCAGAATTTCTTAAAACCCCTGCTATCAAGAAAGCATTCATGAAATCATTAGATGATCTTGCTCTGAAAGAGGATAGTCATCCCTCAGGTCAGTCTGGTAGTAAAGATCATGCTGCTAGGGATGTCAATGTTAAACACAAGGTGCCAGCTACTGATCAAGATGCAGAGGCCTCCCACATGACCCTGTATAGAGACAAGAGTGAGTCACCTCCTTTCCTCCTTACCATAAGAATGTTCAGTAAAAATTTGTACAACTATTTAGTAGACTCAGGAGCATCTACCAATGTAATGCCCCAATCCATATGCAATGCTTTAGGGTTGCATCCTGCTAAATCATTAAAGAAATTAACACAATTGGACAAAACATAAGTGAGTGTGGTAGGAGAACTAACTCATATTCACATTCAACTAGCATCAGATCCCAAGATCCAGCACTATATTGATATTCAGGTAGTAGATATATTTGACACCTATGGGACGTTACTGAGCAGGGACTGGTCAAAAACCCTTAATGGTTACATGTCAACTGATTTCAGTCATATGTGGTTGCCCTAGAAAGGGATACCAAATCAAATAAGTATAGATGCCGAGCCTCGCATGAAGCACATTATCACTGAATATAACAAAACCAATGAGATCATGTACGTGGATGTGGAACCCAGAGTTTACTCCATCAGACCCCAGACTGTCAGGATAGAAGAAATCCTGACGTATGATGTTCATCATCATGATGATGATCCTCAAGATGACAAAATAATTGTAGAATCTGATTGTAACCTCAAAAATGAAAATGAGGTAGATCATTTCAAGAATTTTGAGATGCATTTATCTAAATAGGTGAAACAATGTCAATTATTAAAAATGCATGTTCATGATATTCTAATTGATGGATGGCACAGGTTGCATAATGAATCACATTCTAAAAAGACCTATGATGCTTACATAGATATGATGGAGCTGGAACAAGCATACGGTGATGCATCAGCATCATCATCATCATCCACAGTAAGTTCTGTAGACAGTGATAGTGACACTAATTTTTGTTTGTCTTTTGTAGAAACAAAGAAATGTATACAGTAGAATGAAGGTCATATTCAGATAACAGAAGAGATTCTAGTATGTAACAAGAATAATGTTAAAAGAAACAAGAAAATCACCCTAGGGAGTGATTGTTTAGTAGAATCAGATTATGAGTTGTCTGATGAAGATAGGGACAGCAACCTATCCAAGTTGGAGGAGTTTCTATCAAAAGAAATTCAAAAGATGACACAATCGGAAAGATCTCCATAGGATGTCTTGATTGAAGGCTGGTGTAGATTACATGAGGCACCTCACTCAAAAACTACTTGTTCACTATGTCTACATATTATGAAAAGGTAGATGTTGCCTAGTCCAGAAGATTTTCCTTTTGATGATAGAAAGAAAGAAGAAACATCAGCTTCACATAAGACAGAAAAGGTGAAGTGTGAGAAATTTGAGATACCAAAGTTAAAATGGATATCAGGTGGTGCAGCTACTAGAGCCAAAAGGAGAGTAGAAGGCTTAGATTAGCCTTTGCCTGAAGATAAGCTATGGATCCTTAGATTTGATGGATCCAAGTCAAAACAAGGGGCTAGAGTAGGGATAGATCTCATTGATCCATTTGGAAAATCCTACTTAGCACCATATAGATTGCAATTCCCATATACCAACAATGTGACATAGTATGAAGCTCTGATTTATGGGATATTGTTTGCACTTAAAAAGAAAGTGAAGATTTTGCATGTCTATGGAGACTCAGAATTGGCTGTGAGACAAGTAAGAGGTATATACTCTTGCAATTACAAGAAACTGTCTAATAACAGACACAAGGTGTGGGACTTGATAGAAGATTTTGATGCATTCAATATCACCCATGTATCCAGAGAACAAAATCATAGGGCAAATGCATTAGCCCAGGGTGCCAGCACCTTGGACCACTATCTATATCTGGTTTGAAAAGATTTTTAGTAGAATTAGTATTAGTTCCTTCAGTGCCAGATAATGTAACCAACCTCTAAGTATTTGATGATGATCAGCATATTCTAGACTTCATTGCCAATAGGGATGTCATTGATGCACAGATAATAGATGAGAGGAATGTGGAGGACCATGTCTGGGAAGAAGAAGAAATCCTAGAGTTGCCTAGTAATAAGATTCCTAAGGGAAGGATAGAGCTAGAAAGGGCATTTGATCTAGACAACATGCTAAAAGAGAAGGACCTCCCAAAAGCTGATGGAGGACAGTATTCACAAGTTAACATTGGACAAGTTGATGAAAAAAGAAATGTCTTGATTGGGAAAGTTTGTACAAAGGAAGAGTTGGAAGGAATAACCCAAGCTCTCAAAGATTACATCCATGTCATTGCCTGGACTTATGATGAGTTAAAAACTTATGATACATCAATCATCACTCACACCATACCTCTCAAGCCATATGTCAAGCCTTTTAAATAGAAATAAAAACTTGTCAATGCTTTGCTGGAACCCATCATTTTCAAAGAGGTTAAGAAATTGCTAAATGCCAGGATCATATTTCCTGTGAGACACTCCACATGGGTGGCAAACCTAGTCCCAGTAAGAAAAAAGAATGGTGACATCAAATTATGTGGACTTTAGGAACTTAAACAGAGCTTCTGAGAAGGATAATTATCCTTTACCCTCTCTGGATGAGGTCCTATAGATTGTGAATGGTGCCAAGATGATGTCATTTCTAGACAGTTTTTCTAGTTATAACCAGGTGATGGTAGACAAAATAGACAGATTGAAAACTGCATTCACCACAAAGTGGGGGATATTCACCTACAGGTGCATGCCTTTTGCGCTGATAAATGTTGGAGCAACATTTTAGTGAGCGATGGACATAGCCTTCAGAGGCTTGATTCGTAAATGCATAGTCATATATATGGATGACTTAACAGTTTTCTCTAAAGATAGAGGAAACCATGTAGAAGACCTCAGAAAAGTGCTGAAGAAATGTGAAGAATGTGGGATATCCCTAAACCCCAAGAAATGCATATTTGGGGTAACAATAGGGAAATTGCTAGGTCACCTGATAACTAAAAATGGGATCATCATTGACCCTAACAGGGTGGAATCCATCATGAAGATACAGCTTCCTGGAAGCAAAAAGGAGCTTAAATGTTACTTTTGTAAGATTAATTTTGTTAGAAAATTTATCACTGGCTTTGAAAAAATTGTTAGACCCTTGAATGCCATGCTCAAGAAGGATGCTAAAATTGAGTGGACACTTGAGGCTAGAGCAACTTTTGAAGACATTAAAAAAGCCATATCTAATGCTCCAGTCCTGATCAATCCAAATTACACCAAGGACTTTTACATTTACTCATTTTCTTCAAAACATACATCTACAGCAGTGTTGACATAGAGAAATGAAGAAAAAGAAGAAAAGCCTATAGCCTTCATGAGCTGTCCTTTCAGAGACGCAGAACTTAGATACATGGATGTTGAAAGGCAGGTACTTGCTCTGGTTCAAGAAGTTAAGAAGTTCAGGCACTATATCCTGAGAAGTAAAGTGATTGTTGTAGTACCTGATGCAGTGGTAAAAATGTTATTAATGCAAAGCGAACCAGGTGAGAAGAGAGCTAAATGGATCACTATACTTCAAGAATATGACATGGACATTACACCCATGAAGCTGGTGAGAGGACAGGCATTGAGCCAGATGATATCAGAGATTGATCCTAATATCATGAGTCAGTAGTATGTTATTAATGCAAAGGATGATGGAGAATGGTACTTAAACATCAGACACATCCTGATTACTAGAAGATGTCCTTCAAGACTGCAGGCCTCACAAAGGAGAGCCTTAAAGATAAGGTCATGGAAATACATGATAAAAGGGGGACTCCTTTTTAAGAAGAATTATGAGGGGATATACCTTAGATCCTTGGAAAGACAAGAAGCAGACAAGGTGCTATCAAAATTACATGATAAGTTTGGAACAACACATGGGTCATCCTTGGCCACCACTCATGCTATCCTCAGATCAAGGTACTACTGGCCCACAATTTTTAAGGATACTGCTGAACATATCAAATGCTATCATATGTGTCAGGTTGCTACGAACAAAGAAAGATATGCTGCTCAACCTTTGCAACCAGTGATGGAGATGCGCCCATTTGGTCAATGGGGAATGGACTTCATAGGACCTATTAATCCTCCATCATCTTCAGGCCACAGGTATGTTTTAACTATTACTAATTATTGTACCAGGTGGACTGAAGCTGTCAACAGTAAGACATGTAATGCTGAAGATGTCATCAGGTTTTTGGAAAGTAATATAGTAACCAGGTATGGAGTTCCCTATGCTTTGGTATGTGATAATGGGTCTACCTTTGCTTCAACAAGATTATCAAGTTGGGCCTTTGACTATGGGATCATCAGGAAGTTCTCCTCAAATTAGTATCCCCAAGGGAATGGATTAGCAGAATACACAAATAAAAATTTATTGAATACCATAAAAAAGTTGATAGAAAAGAACCCAAGGGAATGGAACACCCTATTGAAATTTAGCCTTATGGGTAGACAAAACCAGAGTGAAGGCTGCATTAGGAAATTCACCTTTTCACTTAGTATATGGGGTGGATCCTATCCTCCCTGTTAACTTAAAGATTCCTACACTGTAGTTTGTACAAGAATACCTAGGCATAGATAATAAAAAAGAAGTCAGGTTGCTTCAATTGATGCACCTAGAAGAGAAAAGAAGTCAGGCAATTGATCAATTTGCCAAACATCAGGTAGTTGTCAAATGATGGTTTGACAAAAGAGCCAGGGTTAAGGCCTTTAGAATCTCAGATTTAGTTTTGATGTGGGACAAAGCACATGAGAGGAAGGGAGATCACGGTAAGTTTGATAAACTCTGGATAGTTCCCTTTCAAATTTCAAAAATTTTAGGAGACAACACTTACAAGCTTAAAACCTTGACAGGTGAGGATGTTCCATTACCAGTTAATGGACAGTTCCTTAAACATTATTTCCAAGCCTAGGTCAGCTTCATGAAAGTCATGTGTATCATAGTGTGTATATTTGTATAGTTTTGGTTGTGTTGTTTTTGTTTGTTTGCTTGTTGAGTTCTGTTTTGGTTAGTCAGGATGATGCAACTCATCACCCTGAGATGACAACTAAATTGTTAAGATTCAAGTGATGAGAACAAATTCATATATAAGTTATGACTCATTTTGAGAAGTACTAGTGATCAGGTCTGTGATATCTTTTCAACATGGTGCCCTTTCTTGACCAAAGTGACTCTTTCACAATGACTCACCTAACATCCTTGGGTTTGTTGAACACACAAGCATAGGTGTTAAGTGAAAAATCTAAAGGGACTCCCTTGCTACCAATGCAATCTCCAACCTAAATCAGCAAGTGACCATACCTTACACACTAAGCGTACATGATGACATCAGATATATAGAGCATAAAATATTGAAAAATTAGAAAAATAAATAAAACTAGGCCATCTAAGTAACTCTACCGGGGCTATAGATACCTGTTGGCAGTGGGGCTCTACTTAGGGGGATTGTATAGATAACCTTGCCGGGGCTATGGACGCCTGCTGGTAGCAAGGCTCTATCCAGGTTGGCTATGAGAGATGATCCCAAATTATGTAGCTTAACATCAATTACTCATGTTTTCAACTTGCTTTCAAGATGAGGATAATTAATCATTTGCACACACCTGATCCTTTGTTAGCATTGTTGCCATGATGAAAACCTTATCATTCAAAAAGATTACAGTGCTTATACTTAGAAAGAGTTAGAATACTATGTTAGAATGTGATCACATCACTTGAATCATTATAATTTAGTTGTTTTCTTTGGTGGCAAGTTGTTGTGTGGTTACACAACACACCCCATTTTGACTTGACAAAACAAGGACCCAAATTTTTGTTTCTTTGGCTTGTGTTGTTTTTCTGCTTTTTGGCAGTCTGGTAAAAGTAAGTTAGACAGGTAACCCTACATCAGAGGGTGGACAAGTCCCCATGATGAGTTCAGTTTGTCAAAATCAGTATTTCATATCATTAACCTCATGGTTGGAAAGTGCTTAAAATTTTATGTAGGTTTGTCTTTTGGATCACCCCAAAGTTGTTAAAGGGGAGTGAGTTATGACAAGTCAAAGTCTAGGTCAAACCTGATATTCTGAAGGGGGGTCATGTTTCAAAACATCAGTCACCTTGCTTAAGATCACCCCGAAGTTCCTAAAGAGGAGTGAGTTATGACAAGTCAAAGTCTAGGTCAAACCTAATATTCCAAGGGGGGTCATGTTTCAAAACATCAGTCACCTTCCTTAAGATCACCCCGATACTAGTTTATCACCCGATAATCATTTGGTTCACAAAATCTAGATGTCAATTTTACGTGATAACTATGTCTATCCATCAAACAACTTCATATATTTTGTGGGGGTCATATTTTCAATATCACCCAATCTTACAAATATCACCCTATCGCAAAATATCACCCCAATGCAATATGACGATGACATCATCTAAACCCGATGAACAAAGGAAATCACCCTGATGCTGACGTCATCATTCTTTTTACCTTGTGGAGGTATGTATCCAACAATCACCCTTGTCAACAACATGACGGTGACATCATTTTAATGCAACGTTCAAGTGGAGTCATCCACACATTGACGTCATCTCAATCTTTCAAAAGGGAGGTCATTTTGTTCGTGGGGTCACATTTTAAACATCCCGTGATCTTAGATGCATGACTCGATATACACATTGTGAATCTTTGGCCACATCACCCGATGCATTGATATTAGTTTTACCTCTCGAAGGCTGAAGGTCATGTTACATGGAGGGAGTCATATTTCGATATCACCTAATCTTCTAAAGATCCACTCGCTCATATTGCTTTGTAACATTAAATGCACATGAATGCAGTAGGTGGATTCCTACTGATTGCAAATAAGGTTCAAACAGCTGGCAACATCCATGGATTTTGTGCAAAAGATCAATGGTTTCAATTGATTTTAACCTAGTTTTACCCTAATCCACCCTACAGATGAATTTAAAGGTAAGTTTCCAAGGTCATTTTCATTTACCCTATGAAAAAACAAGAATTTATAGAGCAGAGATTCAAACCCTCATACGAGCTACCTATGAACAGACTACAACTTGCAGCATAACGGAACGAATGATCATCAATATTTACTACCCTTTTTCATAATCATCAACCTAATCTAGGAGAGAAGCATTATCAGGCAAGTATTTAAAACCCTTTTGTTGTCATTTTCTACATGTCCAGGTAGTACAACTTTTTCCAGTGGCTTGAATGTATAAATAAGCATATCATGACAAAGTAATGAATATTAAATGATATAATATGCATGATGCCATAGATATAGATGTTATATGAATGAATATGAATATTATGGTAAGACCAGTCATGTTTATTATAGGAATCTATGGCAGACATTAGGAAGAATAGATGTAGAGCAAAATTTCTTAAGCCCATGTACGTTCGGCCCAAACGGATACAATTCAAATACGGCACCATTAGGGATACTCACCGAGGAGAAACAAATTTAGTAGCATGGTCATCTAGGATGAATGATTATAAAGATAATACTCTACTGGATGCCATATTTATGTCAGGAATGTGGCATGCGACCAGATTCCATATGCCATGGAAACCCTGGAATTGATAGTAGAATGCACTAGAAATTATAACCCTCAAACAAGGCAGGTGGAAAAACATGGAAGGGTTTATGCAGATTTCTCAATTAAAGGGATCATGTCTACTTTCAATCTCCCAGTTGGAAGGAAGGTAGTCAGCGTGGATTTGCACAAACTGGAGACATAATATGAAAACAATAAGAAGAATGCCAAGAAGAGGATGTACTAGTGAAGGTCTAAAAACGGCACCTACACTGCTTCTACCAAATTGCAAGCGAATCTATACAAATTTGATTTTGATGATGAATATCAGTACATGATTGCCCTGCTCAGCAGGATGACAGGCCAGCCTAATGCTGGGAGTTTCAAGAATTGTATGTTTGGAATCATCTAGATGGTCCTCTATACAGATAACAAGCCACTGTGGGCTAAGGTCATCAGTGATGCCTTAGATGAACAAATGAGAAACCTGGGGGGTTTGGAATGTTCATTCCACATGACTTCATATGTTGTTTATTCATGTGCTTACAAAGGAACATTTGATGCACTGACCACAGTTGGAAAGATTGGTGCTAGTATAGATGATGCCCATATATGGGACCAATATCCTCAATTACAGAGGAGGAACTACCTCTTTCATTATAAATTGGTGAATAATGCATTTTCTATGCATCTGGGTAGGACCATGGAAGAGGATAGAACCAAAAGATTGAGCATGGAAGTTCAGGAAGTTATATATAAACATGGTGCCTGGTTCATCCAGTTTGCCACTTTCTCATATATCAGAATAGAAGGTTTTGAATAACAACCCTTTATGTTGCCCAAGTACCCTACTGATGGGGTAGTCCTAATGGAGTTTTTGTGACAGATATCTACCATACTGGATGCATATAAAGCATAGAAGAAGATTCCCCCAATACTATTTCCAGTATCTATAGGTTGGTACATGTGCCGTGATTCGCAGAGCATAAAATATGTCATAGGGAGTCTGAACCTGATGTATCTACAGCCATTTCCATTCTAGATCATAAGACCCCTATGGTAGAATGCAGAAGATAATGGGGATGCCCATACACCAAAAGCACCTAGAAGATTTTTGGACTAATTGTGAAGATGAAGCTGAAGTAAGAAAAAGAAAATATCAAAGGCTCACATTAAATTAGATAAGGAAATTTGACTGCATCCCAATGCTTGCTCAATTAAGCAAGGATGATGGAAAGACTATGTCAAATGAATATGAAGATAATAAGGTGTATAATGACACCATCTCAGCCCCTGACCTAACACAACTTGAAGCTATTTCCTTGGATCAGTTTACAGGCGGGGTGCTGCAATTAACCCAATCATGGGTAAATGAACAAATAAATACACTAAAGAAGAGAGGTGTAGCCATTACAGTGGATAACAAAAGAAAAAGGGAGGAGATTCCTGATGAGGAATATGATGACTTTCTAGGTGAGAAAAGAAAATCGAATGGAGAAAGACTGCCTCCCCAGAAACAAAGGAAAGGACCCCCCAGACGAAAGAAAACTGATAATGAACCTAAGGGGGTGATAATTGAGAGAATTGCCATATCATTTGAAGGTGCATCTGCATCAGGATAGGCATCAGCCTCCTCTACACAACCTTTGATGGATAAACCAGGAACAAAAAGAATCCTGAGGCTAGCTAAAGATACTACAGAGGTACAGGATAAAGGCCAAGCCTCACTATAGAATGTGGAGGAGGACATCCCTCTTGAAGAGGAGCCAATAAGTAAAGACCCTGCAAGTGATGACCCTATGATGGTCACTAGGGAGAGGAGGGCAGCACCCCTGATGTCACCACCCAAGAAATAGAGAACACATATGAGGGGTGGGATCAGGATAGACCCTATAGTATTAAGGGGAGCTAGTAATGAAGTGTTCAGAAAAGAAATGCAACATGATGTGCCACTACAGACTATCATTTAGTTTAAGACTGAGAAGGCTGAGGAGCAAGCAAAAGAAGTCTCTAGGGCAGGTCAGGGTGGTGCTTTCTCCCTGGAAGACACCATTGACCTATCAAATAATGAGGTGGTGAAGAACATTGCTTCTCAGCAGATGGAAACCCTTGCTTCTAGTACCCGCATGACCCCACATGGGACCCCATCAACATAGATGGTAGTATTAGAAGACTTGAAACAAATGGAGCAGTCAGAGAAGGAAAATAGTCTAGAAAGAGCAGCCCAAAAAATTGAGCTGGACAAGTTGGTAGAATAGGTAAGCAGCCCTGTAGTGATAGACTTGACATATAGGGAGAATGTGAGTCCCAAAGATAAAGCAGGTGAACCTGGTGTAACGGAAAAAGTGGTAGAAGTCAAAAAAATAGAAGTAGAAAGTGACACTTTGGATATAGGCTAGCAACAACGGGAAATACATGATGAGCCTAAGATAGTTGAAGTCCAAGAAAAGGGCAAAGGTAATAAAAACACATCAGGTGATGATGCCGTCCATACCCAACATGCCACAAGAGATAAAGATACATCAGGTCATCAGGACCTTAAGATGCCAGAGGTCAGTGTATCAGGTACAGAACAAGATGTAGCCCAAGATCAGGGTGATGCACCAAGATTAAACACAAACACATCCATAGATACCAATGCACCTCAAGGTGAGGAAAATACTAAGGTGGATGAGATGCAGAAGGTGGGAATGCAGGATCAAGCTTAGGATCATCATGTAGATACACTGCAAGATCCTCCCCCACAAAAGGAACTTCCTCAAGAGAAAGAAATAGAACAAGATCCCCCTCATGAGGAACATCATGAGGAAGAAATAAGGAAATCAACTTCTCCATTCAGAACAGAGATAGACAACGGAGACCAAGGTGAACATGATTATGATAAAACACAACAAGGATCCAGAGATGAAGTACCTCAGTGGCTTGAGAAAGAGATAGGTACGGAACAAGGCCTAGAAGTTCAAGAATTTGATGTTTCAAACTTTTTTGTGGAGACGATCATGAAGCCTAAGAGGAAAGCCAGTTGACCTTGGCTATCAAAAGAGATCCTATTACAAGCAAAAGGACTGCCCAAGTAGCACTTCTCATTGTTGAAAAGGAGAAGGGTAAGATCACCCTGGAGGAGTTCCAAATGACCACAGTTGATTTGGGCTTTTCCAATGAAGACCAAGAGGGTCAAGAGGGGAAGGATATCATCGATTCTTTAACCCAAAGGGTAAAGAGAGAAAAGGAGAAAAATAAATAGCATAAAGAGCACATTGCTCAACTGCATTTATATATAAAGGGGTTGATTAACCCTAATAATGCACCAATTGATCAAGTAGTCCCATTGACTATCATCTCCTAGGAGGAAGTTAATAAATTGGATATAATGAAGCATGAATCAAACATCATGAAGAAGTGGATGTTATCAGCCCTCACAAGAGTTGAGGAAGTATTGAAAACATCTTTACAAAGGAGAAATTCTTTGAGCACTTTGAAGAAGAAAGTAGATAAAATGCAAAATGAAACCGGAAAGAGGTCATTCTAGTTGGAAAAAGCCTTAGGTGCTTTGAGTGAAATAAAGAGTAGGTGCTTTGAGTGAAATAAAGAGGATTGATCCTCAGATCCCGATAAATAATCAGGTATTAAATAATAATACTGCACTGTTAGTAGAAATACGGTATGAGGATATCTAGTTTGAATGTGATATCCTAAAGAAGTGTAGTGGCAAGTTAAGAGATATCAGTATAAAGCTGCATAGTATGATGGCATATGAAGCAGAGATACTGGAAGCATTAGAAGGAAAAATAGAGGGGAAAATTAAAAGCCAAGATGCAGATTTTGCCATCAAGGTACTGCATGATAATTTCTAGCCAATGGTTGAAGATCCCATCACCCACCTGACAGAAGAAGAGATGAATAATATCATGAGGATCAAAGTCAGAGTGGAAAAATACAAGGAGACTTTAAATAACAGAAAATGCAAGTTAGAGGCACTAAAAGATAAAGTTCAAGCTCACAAGCATGCCATCACTAAAGCCAAAACTCAAGATGGCAAAGAAGTAGACAAAGTAGTACTAGCCTATGAAAATATCAGGATAGTAGTAAAGGTCCATATACAAGATGATATTCATCAAGGTGATAGCGGTACAGAGAGTGATGATCATGATGAAGAGGAAGAATCTGAAGGATGAAATGAAGATGCATCCTGAAAGAAACATATGCATCAGGTACCTAGAGGATAATAAGTCACCTAGATGGTTGCCAGCTGGTAACCTGTGCCACAAAGGATAGTTGACTAAGTCAAGGAAGGAATATCTACTGTTGATTTTAATTGATAAATCTTTGCTGTAGGTCATTTGTAACCGCTCCCTCACCTTATCCTATAAAAGGTGCAGGGGTGCCATATTTTAGACATTCAGAAGCTTGATTGAAATTTGATTGTTGAATTATCAGGATCTATTTGAAAGTTGTTGTAAACATACATGTTTTTGCATACTATACCTTGGTGGCAAACTATCCACGTGCTATATCAAAAATAAGGATTGCTCTTTATAAACAATTGTGGAAACCATTGCAACAAGCTTATCCATTTACTCATCTATTTACCCATGGCCTTATATAGTTTTTTGGCAAAGATCGATCAATAGTCTTTTCTATCATGTTCTCTTCTATCTCCACTTTCTTCTATCATCTATCCCAACCTCGTCTGTCTCCAACAAAATCTTCTAGTCAAGCGTCAACATAGTTCTTCTGTCGCTTCCCCGTCTTTCCGCTCGAGGGGGCATACGCTGGGGCAACTACCTACACTGGGGCATCAAAAATTGTATCATATCTTCAACAATTACTTTCTTTGACGCAATACTATAAACTACATTGCATCAAAGAGGGGCAAAATGTAGACACCCTAAAATGACTGTGTCGTCGAATCACTTGCATTTCATAATCTGTCTAATCACCTGCATTTCAACGTTAATTAAATAATCTAATTATTTAATTAATTTCACCAAATTCTTCTAAATCTCATACTTGCGACATTAATTAAATAAATTCTCTTTATTTAATTAATTAAATTGAATTCCTCTGTTATTCTTCCACAATTAAATAATTTTAATTATTTAATTAGATCATTATCCTCCTTTCAAATCGATTAAATCAAAACTAATAAAACCAAAAACCAATCACATAAAGAGAACCAATCTAAGTAAAAGCCATTATCATCAAATCAAAGAAAAATGAAAGCTCTTACCAAAATCTATATTGTTCCCTTTGGAGAAGTGTAGATTGCTCAATGAAGTTGCAAAACCATAGCTGCAACAAGCAAGTAGAGTGCTCAATGTGCTCAAAGATCAATGTTAAGAGATCATGAGGTTGCTCAATCGATGCGTTTGTATGCTCAAAGCACTGTTAAGTATGCTTAAGAATAAGATTGAAGAGAGGTTTAATGAAGGAGATGGGGGGGTTTATATAGATTTCAACAAAGATCGATCAATGGTCTAGATAATTCAGAAGAATCAATGGAGGAGAATAGTTGAGGAACGTGAAATGAATAAGAAACTAAAAAAGTAGCTATCCCTCCGCCAACATTCCTAACCCAATTCCAACAGGGATGGTTATTGGAAGAGGAAACTATTGAGGACATTTCTTCTTGGCTCTATAAAGAGAAACAACCAGTCATAATACCAATCAAGCAATATGGCAATGGCTTAAGGATAGTAAAAAACATGGGCTATAAAGGCAAGGGTGGCCTTGGGAAACAGAATCAAGGAACTATGAAACCCATTGTTGTGACAAAGAAACTAGACAAGAAGGGATTAGGATTTGGTAAGAAGGTACCACACACCTTGGACATCGAGTATATCCTCGACAAGGTAGTTGACACTTTTCCCGCCGATTCGATGTCTATAGAGGATATCATCGATGACTCTTCCCTCCATATGACCAACCTATCCGCAAAATCCTCCATTTTTATGCTACCCTTCATATCCTTAACCTCCACCACCAACACCCAGAACATAACACTTGTCTACCCTAAACTTATCGATTGGGACCAACAAGGGTCCCCCGTTATAGATATATTTTAGAATGACGAAGCTTTAGCTGAGTTCATGGGACTTCGGGAAGGTATCCCTCTTGGTTATCATAAAGCAGGTTTTGTAATGGAATTAGAGCCAATGGCTTATTTTGGTGAGAATGCCAAATCCTCTAGTCGCTAAAGTAAAAATAAAGAAAGATCTCTAGGTGAAAACCACACGGTGGCACCTCTTGATCACAAAATAGTAAAAACAAAGGACATGTCCAAAGGTGAAAACTCAATTGTGGCACCTGAGGATGGAGGATTTGACATTCCCCTACCATCTAAGTACCAAGAGAAGTTAGCACTCCTTGTGGAAGATTCTACAGAGATAAACCTTGGCACAGAACAAAATCCAAAGACCACATTCCTAGCAGCATCATTATCAAAAATAGAGCACAAGAATCTTAACAATTTCTTCTTATAGAGAACCATCAACTTTGCATGGACCTATGCTGATATGCTAGGGTTAGACCCTAAGCTAGTAGTTCACTATCTCACAGTTGATCCAAAAGTGAAACCAGTCAAGCAAAAGCTGAGAAAGATGCACCCACAGATAGCTCTCTTGGTAAAAGTGGAAATATAGAAGTTGTTAGATGCAAAGTTCATATGACCTATTGACTATTCAGACTGGATATCAAATATTGTACCTATGTCTAAACCCAATGGCCGCATCCGCATGTGTAATGATTTTAGAGATCTCAACAAGGCATGTCCCAAAGACAAATTTCCACTACCGAACATTGACATTAAAGTGGACTTGACAGCAGGTCACAAGATGCTTTCTCTCATGGACGGATTCTCTGGCTACAATCAGATAAGGATAGCAGAGGAAGATCAACATAAAACAACCTTTACTTGTTTGTGGGGTAACTATTGTTGGTGTGTCATGCTGTTTGGTCTAAAGAATGCAAGAGCAACCTATCAGAGAGCAATGACAGTGATATTCCATGATCTCTTTCATCATATCATGGAGGACTATGTGGATGACATACTAGCTAAATTTTCTAGGGCAGATCACATACAAGTTCTAGGACAGATCTTTGACAGGCTCGAGAAATATCAAGTGCGCCTCAATCCAAAGAAGTGTGTCTTCGGTGTAACATCAGGGAAGCTATTGGGATATATTGTATCTCATCGAGGTATCGAAGTAGATCCAACAAAAGTAAAAGCTATAGTAGAGATACCTCCACCAAAGAACCTCAAAGCATTAAGGAGCCTTCAGGGAAGGTTGCAATCCATCAGGCATTTCATCTTATAGATAGCAGATAAATGTCAACCATTTCAACACTTACTCTGAAAGGATGTCTCATTTCGATGGGATTATAAGTGTCAAGTAGCATTTGATCAGCTTAAAGAGTATCTGGCTACACCTCCTGTATTGCTTCCACTAGTTGCTGATAAACCTTTGATATTATACATCTCAACTACAACTTCAGCCCTAGGGGCCTTGCTAGCACAACATGATGAATCAGGAAAAGAGCGTGCAATTTATTATATCAGTAGAACCTTGGTGGGATATGAGCTCAATTATTCACCAATGGAAAGGGCTTGTTTAACAGTAGTGTTTGCTTCTCAAAAGTTGTGGCATTACATGTTGAACCAACACACAAATCTTATAGCCAAAATTGATCCCTTGAAGTATCTACTAGCAAAAGCAGCTCTCACAGGCAGACTAGCTAAATGGGTCATGATCCTTAGTGAGTTTGACATTGAGTATATGGATCGTAAAGCAATCAAAGGACAAGCCCTAGCAGATCAACTAGCAGAAGCACCCATGACTGATACACACCCTATGGTAGTAGACTTTTTGGATGAGAATCTATTTACTCTTGCTAACTCCATAATGTGGAAGTTGTACTTTGACGGTTCCTACACACAGCATGGATCAGGGGCTGGTATTTTATTCGTCACACCTCAGAATGACTATATTCCAAAGCCATATCAGCTTGCATTCCCTTGCACCAACAACATTGCCGAGTATGAAGCACTCCTCATAGGTCTCAATACAGTAGTTCAATGGGACATCACAGAATTACAAGTATATGGAGACTCACAACTAGTCATTCGCCAAGTCACAGATGAATACCAAACAAAGGATGAAAAGTTGGTCCCCTACAAGCAACTAGTGGACGCCTACAAACGACACTTCTCTAGCATCACATTTGAGCAAATTCCAAGAGAGCATAATAAGGCAGCAGATTCTATGGCTTCTGTAGGATCACTGATTGACATGCCTGCAAATACACAAAAATGCAAATTCTTGATAAAGCAATTGTTGATACCAGTCGTCGATGTTCCCTTTACTGAAATCATCTGCGAACTTGTTGGTCCCAATTCCCCATGGTACGAATATATCTATGAATACCTTAAACACAACACCTTTCCCCCTGACCTATCATCCACCCAATACAAAACCTTTATCCATCGATCCTCACATTACACCATTCTGGGTGATACACTATATTGCCAGAGTCTCGATGGTACCCTCTTACGATGTCTTAACGTGAAAGAAGCTGAAGCTACCTTACGAGACATACACGAAGGTGTCTACGACACACATTCTACCGGTCCTAATCTTGCTAAGAAGATACTCAGAACAGGTTACTACTGGCCTACAATAGAGCAAGATGTTGTATAGTTTTCTAAGAAATGTCTACAATGCTAGCAACATGGAGATTTAATTCATGCACTAGCTCATGAACTACTGCCTGTGACTACTCCATGGCCTTTTTCTCAATGGGGTCTCAACCTCATAGGACAGATCCACCCATCCTCTTCCAATGGCCACAAATTTATCATTACCGCCACTGAGTATTTCACGAAGTGGGTTGAAGCCATTCCCATGACCTATATCACCGATAAGCAAATAGCCAAGTTTATCCTTAACTACCTCATTTGCCGGTATGGTATTCCCCAAGCCATTGTCACTAATAATGGGAGACCATTCAAAAACCAAGATGTTTGTGCCTTATGCACATAATACAATATCCAACATCGCTTTTCAACCCCCTATTATCCACAGAGTAACGGCCAAGTTGAGGCTTCCAATAAAACCATTCTCAAGATCCTCAAGAAAATAGTCAATGAAGCTGGTTGTGATTGGCACTTGCAACTCAATCCTGCCCTATGGGCCTACCGCACTAGTATCAGAACACCAATTGGTGCCACACATTATGCCTTGGTCTATGGCTCTAAAGCCATCCTACCTATAGAGGTCAAGATCCCATCTCTCAGAGTATCCATGCAGGACCTGATTAATGGAGAGAAGTATCGCACTTCTAGATTAGCTGAGATAGAACTATTAGATGAAAGGCGCCTTGCCACACTTAATCATCTCCATGTCTATAAAAACTGCCTCTGGTGTAACTACAACAAAAAGATCAAAGAAAGATGATTTCAAGTTGGTGATCTTGTCCTTAAAGAGAATCAGAGGAATCAAGCAGATCGAGAAAAGAAGGGAAAGTTTGAGCCTAACTGGTTAGGTCCCTTTATTGTGACAGCAGCATATGGATCAGGAGCTTACACTTTAGCTACTCCTGACGGCATCCCGCTAGATGAGCCACTTAACAGTGTTCATCTCAAGAGGTTCCATGCCTGATCCTTAGAGTATTCCAAAAAAAACAAAAAAAAAATCCAAAAAATCCATCCTCTAGTGAAAACCTGGCAAACAGGCGCCTTGGATAAGTACCATAGTGAAAACTTGGCAAATGGGTGCTATGTGTAGAGTTAGCATCCATCTTCTAGTGAGTCTTGTTCATTCCTTGTCCATTTTCACACCCAGTTTCATCCATCCATCCATAATAAAATCATTGACCTTGTTTGTATTTCCATCTCCCTATCTAGTATAGCTTGGAAATTTGTTAATGTCCCTCGTTGTCGTCCTGCATCTTGATTTGCATCAACAGTTAACATTGTCTTGTCCTAGGTCAAGCTTTCTATGTATTCTTCACCAGTCACCCATTCAAACTCCTCTACCAGAATGAGGGCAACTCTTTCCTTAACTTAGGTCTAGGATTGGTTCCTTGTTTGTGGTTTGCAGTGCGCTCTTCAATCTTTTCTCTTTTCTGCCGATAGCATCATTTAACAGACACATCGCTCCTACGATAAGGCTATTATCTTCTCAACACTTTTCCTACATCATCACACAACCAGAACTACATATTATCTCTTCTCAATCTTAAGGTACCTTGATCCCATGGATATTGGTATGTAGGCAGTCTGGAATACGAAGGAAGTATCCAGTACTCAAGTACATAAGATCTCCCGCTCACCACCTTGACCCACTCATCACTCTATCTAGAACTACATATTATCTCATTTCAATCTTAAGGTACCTTGATCCCATGGATATGGGTATGTAGGTAGTCTGGCATATGAACGAAGTATCCAGTACTCAGGTACATAAGATCTCCCCCTCACCACCTTGACCCACTCATCACTCTATCCAAAACTACATATTATCACTTTCATCTTTCCTCGTAATGTGCCTTGATCCCGTGGACACAGGGTATGTAGGCAGTCTGGAATATGAAGGATGTATCCAATACTCAGACACACACGATCCATCATTCTCCACCCTGTCCCAATCCAGTTGCACTTCACCTTTCTAGTCTTCTGTTTGTCAAACTCCATTCGCCTCGACTTGCCTAACTCAAGCAGCAAAACAACAAACAAGCGCATCCTTTCCAAGCAAAAGTTCTTAACAAACGTGAAGCAAAGTAACTTGCTTCCAAAGTTGTATATTGTCCTAATGTTTCAATTGCCAATATCTGCTAAGTCCCACTTAACCAAATCACCATATCAGCAAGCTTGTCTTTTGCAAAGTGTTCCATTGTTGAGACCAACACACGCGTCTCCTGTGACATGTGGCATTTCCTGCAGCAAGACATTGTCTTTTTAGGTAGATATCCCCCTTTAACGGACACATCACTCCTACAATAAGGCTGTTATCTATCCTATCCAATCTATCTTGAGCAACCTCTTTGGCAAGAGAATATGTTGGCTGTATGTTTACTTTGTAAGTCAGTCAATTTGCTTTTTGGTTTATCTTTTGTTCCTTTGCCATTATCTATTCAAGGCTACTTTAATTTATCTATAATCTTGGTATGTTGCGATATAGTACAGATTGGGGGCATAGTCATTGCTTTTGTGTGCCGTGTTTGAGGAATGATCTTTAGTATCTTTCTTAAAATTATATTTATCTTGTGTGTGTTATGACCTAGCATCTTACATATTTAATACTCTTCTTACATTTACATGTATTGAAGTTTATTTTATGTTCAAGACTATGGCTCATTCACATGTACAACAAGGTCATATTATGTCTAAGGGATCTAAGTTCAAACCGCTTGCTTGTAGAGTCAACGTCCATGTACTCAGATATCACAGCACCTTGGTCTTTTATACCTTAGTGGCAAACTATCCACATGCTATATCAAAAATAAGGATTGCTCTTTATAAACAATTGTAGAAACCATTGCAACAAGCTCATCCATTTACTCATCCATTTACCCATGGCCTTATATAGTTTTCCAGCAAAGATCGATCAACAGTCTTTTCTATCATGTTCTCTTCTATCTCCACTTTCTTCTATCATCTATCCCAACCTCGTCTGTCTCCAACAAAATCTTCTAGTCGAGCATCAACACAATTCTTCTGTCGCTTCCCCGTCTTTCCACTCAAGGGGGCATACGCTTGGGCAACTACCTACACTGGGGCATTAAAATTTGTATCATATCTTCAACGATTACTTTCTTTGACGCAACACTATAAACTGCATTGTATCAAAGAGGGGCAAAATGTAGACACCCTAAAATGACCGTGTCGTCGAATCACTTGCATTTCATAATCTGTCTAATCACCTACATTTCAACATTAATTAAATAATCTAATTATTTAATTAATTTCACCAAATTCTTCTAAATCACATACTTGCGACATTAATTAAATAAATTCTCTTTATTTAAGTAATTAAATTAAATTCCTCTGTTATTCTTCCACAATTAAATAATTTTAATTATTTAATTAGATCATTATCCTCCTTTCAAATTTCAGATTCACATTAATTAATTAAATCCCATTATTTAATTAATTCACCACAAATTCCCTCTTATCTACAATTAAATAATTCTTAAATTATTTAATTAAATCAAATTCATTCTTTCAAAAATGAAATATAATTAAATATTTTAATCATTCTTCCAAAATCATGCACAACAATTAAATAAATTTATTTATTTAATTTGCTTTCAAAATCTTCTAAATTAAATAATTCTAATTATTTAGTTACTTCTTCCAATAATATCTTCTCTAAATTTAAATAAATCAAATATTTATTTAAATTGCTTTTTCTTCAAAATTGAGTTATCTCTAATATAACTCAAGCTTTCTTGCTCATGCAATTAAATATTTCTAATATTTAATAAAGCAAAATATCTCCTTATTCTCATGCAAATCTCTTCTTCTTGTTTTAAATTACTTAACTGATCATTACATTTTCTTAATTGCTTTAACTTATTTTTCTATTCTTGATAACTCCTCTCATGCAAAAGAAAGCAAGACAAATGTCTTCTTCTTATTCGTTGCACGTTCCTCAACTGTTCTCCTCCATTGATTCTTCTAAATTATCTGGACCGTTGATCGATCTTTGTTGAAATCTATATAAACCCCCCTCATCTCCTTCATTAAGCCTCTCTTCGATCTTATTCTCAAGCATACTTAACAACGCTTTGAGCATACAAACGCGTCAATTGAGCAACCTCATGATCTTTTAACATTGATCTTTGAGCACATTGAGCACTCTACTTGCTTGTTGCAACTATGGTTTTGCAACTTCATTAAACAATCTACACTTCTCCAAAGGGAACAATACAAATTTTGGTAAGAGCTTTCATTTTTCTTTGATTTGATGATAATGGCTTTTACTTAGATTGGTTCACTTTATGTGATTGATTTTTGGTTTTATTAGTTTTGATTTAATCAATTTTTCCTCATACACACTTAATGAAAGAGAAGACCATTCGATTACAAATTATCATAAATCTTGAGTAATTTGTGTTTGAATTCTTGATACTTTCTTTGATTAGCTGTGTCCCTTGGAGTGCTTATTAGTCTGCATGTGTTGTTTTCATTCCTTATCCTTTGAAGTTAGCATCATCTGTATCTAGCTGTGGAATATCCTGGTGAAAATATGGTTTGATTTCTTATCCTCATGATTGTATCTAGTGTGTATGTGGTTCAATAGGTAAAGATTCACCAAAATTTGAAGTATTTTTTTAATTTTCTTTAAATTTCATAACATTTCACCATCACAATTACAAATAATAGATAATCAGAAGTAAATAACGTGAAATATGCTGACATCTCGTAGATAATTGAAAATATATAGCATATCTAGACTTAAAGCATGTTCAATTGATAAATATCATGCAAAAATCTAAGCACAGACATATTATCTGAAGAAATATACTGTGTAGAGTAACCTTTCTGTGTAGCATACCTATAGAAAACAAAATCTACTGATCAACGTAAGGCCCCTTGAAATGGAAAACATCAACACACATCAACCATTGAGTAATGTCAATAGATTATGAACTAATCAACGGAGACATGGGATCATGAATTCTTTGAATTCATCGTATCTTTCAAGATAAATAAGGGTTGTTGTACAACTTTTATTTCATGTTTTCTTATGACTAACATCATGATCAATAGAACCCATAGTATAGCCTTGGCCTTTGATGTGATTGTTTTCATGCATAGCTTAATATTGTTGTTTATCTTAGCATAATCAATGTGTTTGAGGGAATAGTCAGTGTTCATGGGCACATATCACCTTTGGGGGCATGGGCTTTGTAAAATCTCTTGTTCTCTTGTGTGTTTTCTCTATACCTTAACATGCTTGATATCGATACACAACATCAACCACATTAAGGTGGGGGCGTATAAGGTAAGTTGTCTGATGATTTTGGTACTAACAAAGCGTGTTTTTAAGCCTTCTATGGAGGCAGGATATTGAATCTCTAGTGTGAGTGCACATCTTTATTTTATATTGTAATCAAAAAACCCTCTACAGAGGCAAAATATCGTGCATATTTTTTAATTCAAAATCCCTCTACGCAAGGCGGGATGGTGTATCTCTTGAGCTATTGCACATCCTTTTATTTTAAAAATTTTCTAAGTAGGCGGGGTTGGATTTGAGACTATCCTCCCTTAAGCATGCCTTTGGCAGTTGTGGCATAATCCCAAACATCAGGTGTGTCTATATCATGTTCTAGACGTATAGTATGTCTTTGGCATGATATACGACACTCGTTTACTCCATGTGTCTTCCATGTCTTTTTCCCCTTGTGCAGTTAACCCCCACTTGGGCTTGGTATGGCATGTTTTCCCTCTTGTGTGTGTAGTGACATGCTCCACTTACGCTCGAGGTTTGTTTGGCATGTTTTCCCTTTGAGGTTTTGTGTTGCAATTTTATTTCCATTCATATGTATATGAAGATGTTAGGAATATATCATGAAGATGTTATATCAATGTTATATCAAGTGTATTCATCATGTTTTGCATGTCTTCAATACTATCTTCTTCGTGCTTTGCATACCTGAACTACTATCTTCTTTGTGTTTTATGTGCCTAAAATGTGTCTTCTCTAATGCTTACCTCAGACCGGGAGCTATAAATAGTCCCTCAATCTTTGTGTATGCATTAGCTTTAAGTGCCTAGTATGTTTGTTGTGTTTTCACCATACTTTAATGCATGTATATGGATTGTAACATCATACATATATTAAAGTGGGAGCTAAATGTTATGTCGTAAAATGTCCCCCTAGGACTTTTACCTACTAAGTTTAGCTCCCGGGGTCCCTTGTTTTTCATCATGCATGTTCATTTTAACTCCCGATGTAAAATAGCCTAAAACCCATATCAAATGGGGCTTGGGGATCATCTATGGGCTTAACCCTACCCTAAAATAGGACCTAAGGACTTGGGTTCTCGCAACCTAGTCCTACCCTATTTTAGGCAGGTTCTAAATTTAAATGTCCATTATGTGACTGTTAATTAGGTCACATGCCAACATCTTAAGTTTGAATTACAAAATTCTTAGTTGAAAAGTGTTTAATTGCATATATAAGCATGTTTAGGACTTCATTTGTAAACTAGATGGATAATGTAAACTTGTGATCTTATCCTAAGGTGATTCAAATCTTTCATTGTGTTGCAGAGAAGTCTTGTGTTGTTATTGTGTTTGTTTGTTACAGATTTGTCTTCATCAATCCATCTCCTCATGGCATGAAAGAGCTCCTTCCTTACATGAGAGCTACACCTCTGAGGTGATATCTATTTGTGTTGGCCTCTATCCCATAGGGATATGCACTCTCTATCTAACAACAGTGTTAGAAAGCTTGAATGTCATTTTGGGGCTTGACTGAGGCAAGCTCCTAAACACCACAACCCATAAGTCCTCTCTTGTGATTGCAGGTTACATGAGTCAGATCTTGCGGAGAGGAATTGCAAGAGGGTGGTACAGAGCATAAGGAATCAATATCTAATGGAAAAGAAACACCTTGGACTTGGGTGCCCTCACCAGTGTCCTCCAGTTGACCTCCTGACAAATCAAGGTTTGAAAACATCATCTAGGCACTCTCTGGAGCATTTTCTTAATTTTGACTGTTGGTAGATTTTCACTCCAAGGACAAGGGTGCGGGCACCATTTGTTAGATTCAGGGCAGACAACTGAGAGGGGGGGGTGAATTAGTTGTCAAAAACTTTCTTGCAATTTACACACTTAAATCCACTTTGTAATTCAGCAGCATAATAATAATTTAATCATGGAAACACAATGCATTAAACCAAGAGTAGAAACACATTACATATAAGACACCAAGATTTTGATGTGGAAAATCCAGTTAAGGGAAAAACCATGGGGTGATTAACCCAAGACTGTATTCTCTGTTAGAAGAATAGAAAGAACAAATTAGCACATGCCAATTAGGGCTCACTACCCGAGCACACTGCTCACAAGAGGCTCACTACCAACAAGAGACACAATGTCTACAAAATAGTATCACATACATGAACTGGAGAATAGTATCTTCACCATGTTTGATTCATTTCCATTTAAGCCCAATACTTCTTCCCTGCCTTTCGCTCTCTTCCTCGCTACCACACACTCATCTCGACAAGACGCATTTTGAAATGACTTCACAATTCCTTATTTATACAAGACATTGACTTAGGAATAATCATCTAAGTTGGCAAACATCTATAAGAACATCAGCAAGATGAGTAACTCATCTGGTCAGCCAGTCTAAGGAAGAACACCTTCATCTAGAAGTAATTCTTCAAATGCGAGCTTAAACTCCAATGTGGACCACCAACACGAACTAGACACAATCCAAAGATCCCCACAAGCTTTCCTGAATCACCAAGAACATCCACACTTCATCTGCTTACTGAAATCCTTCTCTCCTTCATCCAGAACCTCAAGAACATAGTCTGTCATCACTATCACAAAGGAATAGATGTTTGTGGACCTTCAAACCATGAACCAAATGCGTTGACACTTCAAAAAGACTTCCTAAACACTCACTCAAATCCGCAGAACAGAGTAATGCATTCCCAGATCTCACCGGACCTATCTTTATCACTTTGTCACCTCTGAACACCTACCGGAACCGGTTTTACTTGAGCAACCACAACTTCTTCAGATCTTCATGCGGACTTCTAAAATCTTTACTGGATCATCTTAATACACATATCTACAAACCCTTTAAACTGCATCCTCTGATCCTCATCTTAGCTTGGACTTTTAAATTACTGTCTTCATTGTTCTTGATATGACCAATTTTCTCAATATCCTCAGCAAACAAATCATCCAATCCTTATCATTAATGCAATAAGAGTATGTTGACATCAATGACAACACCAATTAGGCCCATACTTGCAACAATCTCCCCCTTTGTCATTGATGGCAACATATGATGTGAAAAACTATTTTGACCATCAAGACAAGAACTTCTCCTTATTGTCACAACTCCCCCTATCAACAACAACCATTCACATGTATTCTCTTTCTTTCCTGCTCCCCCTTTGATTAGAAACCACTTGTTTTTCACATGTCTTCTCTCCTCCTTTGCATCAATGGCAAAGGGCACATACTTGCAATTTCACTACTTCAGAATTATACCAGCTGCTCCCCCTGAGTGGAAGCTTCCCATCATCAATCTGGACCACAAGATATGACTGTGATATCCACCAGACTGATGCACATCAGTGCACCTTAGTTCATCACCGAAGGGGCAATAACCCCTAATTTCTCCTCGAGAAACTCAAAAGAGTCCTTAGGTAGAGGTTTAGTAAAGATGTCTATAATATGATCCTTGGAAGGCACAAACTCCAATCTGACTTCATTCTTGTTCACTTGCTCTCTCAAAAAGTGAAACTTGATGGATATATGTTTAGTCTTTGAATGCAACACCAGATTCTTAGATATATTTATTGCACTTGAATTATCACAAAAGATTGTGATAGGCTCCTCATACTCCACTCTCATGTCTCTTAGCATTTGTTTCATCCACAAAAATTGAGTGCAATTACCTGCTGCTGTAATATATTCTACTTCTGTAGTGGATAGAGATATTGCCTCTTGTTTCTTGCTTATCCAAGAAACCAATCTCTTCCCCAAAAAGAATGCTCCACCACTGGTGCTCTTCCGGTCATCCACATCTCCCACCCAATCAACATCTGTATAGGCATGAAGAGAGAAATCATGATCTCTAGGTACCATAGACCATACTCAACTGTTCCTTTTAGATATCTAAAAATCCTCTTGACTGCCATGACATGAGATTCTCTAGGATCAACTTGGAATCTAGCAACAAGACCAACAGCATTCATAATGTCAGGTCTAGTTTGAGTGAGCTACAACAGTCCTTCAATCATTGACCTATACTTTTTCTGATCAGACTTGGAAGAGTCATCATCTTTGCTCAACTTACATCTAGTTGCCATCATCTTTGCTCAACTTGTCTGAGAAATGAAGATTCTTTTCTTTATTTGAGTGATTTGTAGACCCAAGAAGAAATTCATTTCCCCAAGTATGGACATCTCAAATTCACTTTTCATTTGATTTGCAAAGGTTTTACACATACCATCTTTTCCTCAAAAAATTATATCATCAATAAACACTTCAAGAATCAAGATATTTTCATGATCAATTTTGAAATACAAATTACTGTCAGCAGTACCTTTGTTGAAACCAATCTTCAAGAGATGTTTATCCAATCTTTCATACCAGGCTCTTGGGGCTTGCTTCAGTCCATACAATGTTTTCTTCAACTTGCAAACCATATCACCATGATCAGACAATTGAAATCCATCCGGTTGCTCAATGTACACTTCTTCTTCCAAGTCACCATTCAAAAAGGCAGACTTGACATCCATCTAATACACTGTCAAATCTTTGAAGGCAGCAAATGCAAGAAATAATCTGACTGCTTCAATTCTCTCCACCGGAGCAAGTTTCTTCAAAATCAACTCCTTCTATTTGAGAATAGCCCTTGTAGATCAATCTAGCTTTATTTCTGATTACTTCACCAACATCATTTAGTTTGTTCTGGAAGACCCATTTGGTTCCAATCACATTCTTGTTTCTAGGTCTAGGAACAAGATCCCAAGTGTAATTTTTCTCAATTTGTATTAGCTCTTCCTCCATTGCTTTAGTCTAGTTTTCATCATTGCAGGCTTCATCTATTGTCTTAGGTTCAATCTTTGAAATCAGACAATACTCATCTAAATTTTGAGCAATTCTCCTTCTAGTTTGTACACCTTTTCTTTTGTCACCTATGATCTGATTTTTAGAATGGTTCAATCTTACATACCTTGGAACTTTGGGAGTTTCTTGTACTTCTGATTCTTGATCAGGCTCATTAAAACTCATCTCTTCTTCCTAATTTACTGGATCAGTTTGAACCTATTTTTCAGAAGAGGATTGGGTTCCTTGAATCAGAACACCATTCTGATCATCTTCATCATATTCATAAAACCTTGAGGGTTTTTCAATTCCTTCATCAACCTTCACATTTGTGCTTTCTATAATCTTTCTCAGTCTCTTGTTATAACACCGGTATGCTTTGCTTTGAGTAGAGTAACCCAAGAATATTCCTTCATCACTTCTAGCATCAAACTTGCCTAGATCTTCATCTCTTTTAATGTAACACTTGCTACCAAAGACTCTAAAATACCTCACAATAGGAGTGATGCTAAACCAAAGTTCATAAGGAGTCTTACCAGCATTGCTTCTGATTTGTACTTGATTGAGAGTATAGACCGCAGTGATGACAGCTTCTCTCCAAAAGATCTGAGGAACATTTGCTTCCATCATCATAGTACTAGATGCTTCCTAGATGGTCCGGTTCTTTCTCTCAACTACTCCATTCTGCTGTGGAGTCCTAGGAGAAGACAACTGTCTCTTTATTCCATGTTTCTCACAAAATTCTATGAACTCACCAGATGTGAATTCTCCACCTCTATCAGACTTCAGACATTTCAATTTTAATCCGGTTTCATTCTCTACCATAACCTTGAATATTTTGAATTCCTCAAGAGCTTCTGATTTCTCTTTCAAAAAAGTTACCTACATCATCCAGGAATAGTCATCAATTAGTAACATGAAATATCTATCACCTTGCACACTCTTGATTTGTGTCGGACCACATAAATAAGTATGAACTAAGTCTAATAATTCGGTAGAAGATTGTTCCTTGCTTTTGAATGAGACTCTACTTTGTTTTCCCAACTAACATTCCTTGCACAAATTATTTGTAGGCTTCACCAATTTTGGAAGATCTCTTATAGCCTGAGTATTGCTTATCTTGATGATATTATCAAAATTCACATGACACATCCTCCTATGCCATAACCAACTCTGATCAATTTGCACAAATAGACAACTTTTACCAGTACCAACTAAATGGAAGATGTTACCTTTTGTTTGGGTACCAGATGCAATCTCTGTTTCGAAACTCTCAAAGATCTTGCATTTTCCATTCTTGAATCTAAGATCATAGCCTTTGTCCACCAATTATCCAACACTGAGAAGATTGTGCTTCAATCCTTCAACATACAGTACATTACCAGTTTTGTTCCTTCCATCAAAAGAAATAGTTCCTCTACCTCTGATTCTACCAGCAGAATTATCACCAAATTTTACCACTCCTCCTTCATACCTTTCCAAATCTATGAACTTATTTTTGTCACCTATCATATGGTGAGAGCATCCACTGTCAGTGACCCAATCATCATTTTCTTCAACTTGGGCAACCAGAGCTCTTTCTAGAACTTTATGATTGACAGATTCAAAGGGCATTGGATCTTCTTCCTTGATTTCAATGAACACCCAGTCACTTCTAGATTTGTCTCCTGTCTCTAATTCATCATCTGTTACTCCTTCATCATCTCCTTCATGAACATAGTAACAATTCTTTTGGAACCTTGATCTGTTAGGATTTGGCCTTGAAAATCTTTCTGGACATCTTGAGGCAAAATGACCAATCTTATTGCAGTTAAAACACTTAAAAGGCAATTTTCCTTCATACTTACTAGATCCTCTTGGTAATCTTTTGGCAATAAGGGCTTCAAGTTGAGCAGTTTCTGCTTCTTCTTCTTCTAGACCTTTTCTTTCTTTTTCATACCATGATAGTTTCCTTGAAGAGTTCTCTCCTAGATCAAACCTTTATTTACCCTTTATAGAGCCACTGGCTTTGAATGTTGATTTATTCTTTGGGGGGAATCTCCAAACTTAGTCATTTCAAATGCAGCCAGTTTACCAACCAATTGATCTCTTGTGACAGTTGTATGACCTCTGAATTCTTCAATGGCAGCAGCTTTGATTTTATAAGAAACAGGAAGGGATCTGAGAACTTTGCCAACAATCTCATCTTCATCCAAGACTCCACCAGCACTTCTAATGCCACAGACAATCTCATTTACTCATGGCATAAAAGTAGTGATATTTTCATCATCTCTCATCTTTAGATTTTCAAATTTCCCTTTCAGACTCTGTAACCTCGCACATTTAACATATTTGTCTACTTCATGTAGAAGTTCTAGTTTTTGCCAAATCTCAAAAGCAGTTGGTAGGTCAACAACATTTGAAAGCTCTGAGTCAGATAATGTGCTTAAAAGAGATTCTATAGTCTGTAGATTGTTTTCAACATCTGTGATTTCATTTGGGGCTTTCAAACCACCTTCAGGAGGAGTATACTTTGTTGAAGCCATGTTCTAGTACTGCATTCCCATACATTGCAAATGACATTTCATGTGACTTTTCCAAAGATTGAAATTGGTTCCATCGAACTTTAGACTATCCTTCTTGTAGGATGACATCCTGGATCTCCTCAAGTGATTAAGCTCCTTTTAGAGGAACTTGGCTCTGATACCAATTGTTAGATTCAGGGCAAACAACTGAGAGGGGGGGTGAATTAGTTGTCCAAAACTTTCTTGCAATTTACACACTTAAATCCACTTTGTAATTCAGCAGCATAATAATAATTCAATCATGGAAACACAATGCATTAAACCAAGAGCAGAAACACATTAACACATAAGACACTAAGATTTTGACATGGAAAACCCAGTTAAGGAAAAAACCACGGGGTGATTAACCCAAGATTGTATTCTCTATTAGAAGAATAGAAAGAACAAAATGGCACATGCCAATTAGGGCTCACTGCCCGAGCACACTACTCACTGCCTACAAGAGACACACTATCTACAAAATAGTAAGTATCACATACATGAACCAGAGTATAGCATCTTCATCATGCTTGCTTCAGTTCTATTTAAGCCCAATACTTCTTCTCTGCCTTTCTCTCTTCCTCGCTACCATGCACTCATCTCCACAAGACACATTTTGAAATGACTTCACAATTCCTTATTTATACAAGACATCGACTTAGGAATAATCATCTAAGTTGGCAAACATCTATAAGAACATCCGTACAATGAGTAACTCATCCGGTCGGCCAGTCTAAGGAAGAACACCTTCATCTAGAAGTATTTCTTCAAATGCAATCTTAAACTCCAATGCAGACCACCAACATGAACTAGACATGATCCAAAGATCTCAACAAGCTTTCCTAAATCACCAAGAACATCCACACTTCATCTGCTTACTAAAATCCTTCTCTCCTTCATCTGGTACCTCAAGAACACAGTCTGTCATCACTGTCACAAAGGAATAGATGCTTGCGGACCTTCAAACCATGAACCAAACGCGGTTAGACTTCAAAAAGACTTCTTGAACGCTCCCTCAAATCCACAGAATGGGGTAATGCATTTATGGATCTCACCAGAACTATCTTTATCACTTTGTCACCTTTGAACACCTGCCAGAACCGATTTTACTTGAGCGGCCACAACTTCTTCAGATCTTCATGTGGACCTTTGAAATCTTTATTGGATCATCTTAAGACACATATCTACAAACCCTTTAAACCGCATCCTCTGATCCTCATCTTAGCTTGGACTTTTACATTACTGTCTTCACTATTCTTCACTGTTCCTGATATGACCAATTTTCTTAATATCCTCAGCAAACAGATCATCCAATCCTTATCATTAATGCAACAGGAGTATGTTGACATCAATGAAAACACTAGTTAGGCCCATACTTACAACACCATTGTCATTCAACATCTCTGCTTCTGGAATTAGCTTCTCCTCTGTTCACTAATCCTGGTGCTTCTTTTGGTTTGTCTGTATCTATCATGGTTTGAAATTTACACCATGTTTACCATAGAACTAGGGTTTTTCCTATTTATTGATCTAGGGTTTATCAAATAATCAACAAATTTCAAATTTCCTTATCATTGCAAGTGACAGTAAACCTGATAGTTAAGTCCTCTTGCAAAAGTTGTGATTCAACTCAGTTTAATGTCCTTGAATGTATGTAGTGAAAGTAGGATTTAACCACACCTTACATTGAATTGAAAATCCCTCTTTTTCTACATTACATAAATCAATTTAATTAATGTCACAAACATCTAAAACAACACCCTAATCTACAAACCCTAGGTTCAAGACTAGCTAGATTTTCTAGGAATGTAAGGTTTTTTGTTACCCTAATAATGAATCAAATGTAAAATGTAATGTACGCAAGCATGCAAATGATGAATATAGTTAATCCTAGTCAGATCTAGGACAATATATAAGTTATTTAGATGAAGCAGGATGCATGAGTGTAAGATACGGCAGGTTCAACAAAATGTTTGATGGAAGAGGGAGACTTAGCTTAAAAGGTTAAACTAGGTAAAACCCTTTTCTATCAACATTGGAACGCAAACCAAGTTTGGCTTCTACCTTTGAAGGAGATCCAAACTACATGGGATTTTCCCTTTGTTGTATAAAGGAGTGTCAACCAAATTCAACCAATGAAATTAGCGTAAAACATGAAACCCTAATTAAGCAAGATTAACTATTAAATGACTATTAGAAATTGATACACGAATTCTAAAATGATAGCAAAGATCAAGAGACAGTATAGAATATGAACCTGGGCCTGAAAACTAAGAGGTACTAGGGTGTCAGGTGCCCTTGAACCAAACTAGGGTTTTGTAGAAAGTCTAAACTTCACCTGACCTGTACCTGCAAAATCTTTCTTCCCTCCAACTGGTGTCTTCCAAAACATGTAATATCAACCTGTACACACAAAACAAGTGAAAAAGTGTTGTGTCTATATATGGCCTTAGTCAAGCCCCCCATTTTGGTATTCCTACCTCACATATAGCTAAGATTAGAACAAGATGTGTGTGCTCAAAAACCCTAATTGTGAGTAGTAACATGCAAGATTTAATCACAAATACCAAACCCTAACCCTAGATGACTCAAGCAAATAGGATAGGATGATAAAAGAAATGCTTCATTCAAGGAAACATACAACTTCACCTAAAGGATGAGGATTCACCAAAGGTTTATTGAATAAGGTGATGCAACCATACCCTAGGTGGGTACTCAAGGCAATCACAAGTTGGTGGTTCCAACACTTCTCTCAATCATGCAAAGTGCTTCAACCGAGGAATGACAAGATAGACTCAAGATCTCACTTCCTAGACCACAAAATCCTTCCAAGAGAGCAAAGTAACTTGAACTTGATCAATAACACCCTATACTAATTCAAGAGCAACAAGAGCATAATATTACATAAAGAGATTATATTCTAATAGTCTTTCTTTATCTCTCAAATATTGTTTCAAATGAGGTCACTTTCTTATATACAAGGCCCTAGAAATGAAATATTCAAATTAAAAAGCCTACAACATGCACTAAAAAGCCAAATTTGAGTTTGGGGTTAGCTTAACCAACACAAAGGATGAGCTATAGAATTATTTTTCCACCCTTAAAACATGAGAGGGACTAGGGTGCTAGGTGCCCTAGGCCCTTTAGACAAATTAAGTTACAAGCTTGCATTTGGGGTAGAGCTAACTCCAAATTTAAACTTTGTTTTCAGGTTATGGTCAAAATTTAATCAAAATTGTGACATTCCATGAAATTGGGGCCCAATTAGGACTTTAGGGTAGACCTAAATATGGACTATGCTAGAGATCACTAAAGGAAGGTGCTAAACCTAGTAAAATTGTGCTTGCACAACCAAGGAGCACAATTTAAAAAATAACAGGAAAATGTTCTGAGTCCTAAGTCGATCAACTAATATGAAAATAGATCATAAATTTGATGAGAATCTATAACTTCTCCTTTAACTTGTAAATAAAATACTCTATTCTATTTCTAATATCTTTGTTATCTTCTAATAATGCCCTAATTTACTCTTTTTAATAATTTTTAAAAATTTATTATTAAAAAAAATGTTAATACTTTAACCACTATAAAACTCAACTACTACTATTAGTTAAGACCCATTTCATATATTATGAAACCATAGACAATCACTAAAAAATTCATTGTACTCAAATATCAAATATCTAATCATCATTATTTTATTGCATTTCACTAAAATTATGAGAATTTCCAAATGTGAAAGCAAACAATATCTAAAAGAAACTAAATTATGCAATTAAATGTAAACCATATTTTTTAGGAAAACACATATTTCTTCTCAAATAGGATGTCAAAATTCAATGACATATCACATCCTTTTTGTATATATGGGCCCCATGACCACTTGAGCACATGTTCCACAACTTTGTTTAAGGCCTTGTCTTATTGTAGCAATCCAAAATTTAAAACTAGACATTTACAAGAATATTATTAAATTCTCTTTTAAAAAAAGGTTGGGGTTAATTGTTGCTTTGTAGTTGACTTTCCACATGGTCGATGCACATGACAGTTGCTACAAGGTCATCTTAATTTGGATGACTATTGCAATGTTTCAAGTATGGGTCTAACTGGTGTTGTCATTGATGTCAACATACTCCTGTTGCATTAGTGATAAGGATTGGATGAACTGTTTGCTGAGGATATTGAGAAAATTGGTCATATCAGGAACAAAGAAGAACAGTGAAGACAGTAAGGTAAAGATCCAAGATAAGATAAGGATCAGAGGATGTGGTTCAAAGGGTTTGTAGATATGTGTCTTAAGATGATCTAGTAAAGATCTTATAGGTCCACATGAAGATTTGAATAAGTTGTGGCCGCTTAAGTAAAACTAGTTCTAGTAGGTGTTCAGAGGTGACAGAGTGATACAGATAGGTCCTGTGAGATGCGGAAATGCATTATCCTATTCTGCGGATTTGAGAGAGTGTTTAGGAAGTCCATGTGGAGTGACAACTCAAATGGTTCATGATCTAAAGATCTGCAAGCATCTATTACTTTGTGATAGTGATATCAGACTGTGTTCTTGAGGTTCTGGATGAAGGAGAGAAGGACTTTAGTAAAAAGATGAAGTGTGGATGTTCTTGGTGATTCAGGCAAGCTTGTGGCGGTCTTTGGATCATGTCCAGTTAGTGTTGGTGGTCCGCATTAGATTTTGATCTCGCAATTGAAGAATAACTTCCAGATGATGGTGTTCTTCCTAAGTCTGGCTAACCAGATGTGTTACACATCCTGCGGATGATCTTGAAGATGTTATGTGAAGATTGGCGTGTTCCTAGAAGAAGATTGAAGTCTCAGATCTGTGTGGCTAGTACTGTGTTGATCCGCATGAAGTCTTTTGTAATTAGTCATGGTGTATTTATGTATTTGCTCTGTAATGTTTGCTGACTTAGATGATCATTCCTAATTCAATGTCTTGTATAAATAAGGAATTGTAAAGTCATTTCAAAGAGCATCTTGTGGAGATGAGAGTGTGGTAGCGAGGAGGAGAGCGAAAGGTAGAGCAGAAGTATTGGCCTTAAATGGAACTGATTCAAGCATGATGAAGATGCTATTCTTCAGTTCAAGTAGGTGATACTTATTATTCTATAGACAGTGTGTCTCTTGTAGGCAGTGGGCCTCTTGTGAGCAGTGTGCTTGGGCAGTGAGCCCTAATTGGCATGTGCCATTTTGTTCTTTCTATTCTTCTAACAGAGAATACAATCTTGGGTTAATCACCCCATGGTTTTTCCCTTAACCGGGTTTTCCATGTTAAAATCTTGGTGTCTTGTGTGTTAATGTGTCTCTACTCTTGATTTAATGCATTATGTTTCAATGATTGATTTATCATTATGCTGCTAAATTACAAAGTGGATTTAAGTGTTTAATTGGAAGAAAGTTTTGTACAGCTGATTCACCCCCCCACTCAGTTGTCTGCCCGAAAGCTAACAAATGGTATAAGAGCTAAGTTCCTCTAAAAAGAGCTTAACTGCTTGAGGAGATCCAGTATGTCATCCTACAAGAAGGATAGTCCAAAGTTTGAAGGAACCAATTTTAATCTCTGGAAAAGTTGTATGAAATGTCACTTGCAATGTATGGGAATGCAGTACTAGACCATGGCTACAACGAAGTATACTCCTTCACAGAATGGCCCAAAAACTACAACTGAAATCACAGATGCTGAAAACAATCTATGAACTAAAGAAGCCCTTCTAAGTGCCTTGTCTAATTCAGATCTTTCAACTGTTGTTGACCTACAAACTGCTTTTGAGATTTGGGAAAAATTGGAGCATCTGCATGAAGGAGACAAGTATGTTAAATGTGCAAGGCTACAAAGTCTGAAAGGGAAATTTAAAAATCTGAAGATGAGAGAAGATGAAAATATCACTACTTTTATGCCAAGAGTAAATGAGCTTGTTTGTGGCATTAGATGTACTAGTGGAGTCTTGGATGAAGATGAGATTGTTGGAAAAGTTCTCATATCCCTTCCTGCTTCTTATAAAATCAAGGTTGCTGCCATTGAAGAATTCAGAGCTCATTCAGCTGTCACAAGAGATCAATTGGTTGGTAAATTAGCTGCATTTGAATTGACCAAGTTTGGAGATGCCCCCCAAGACTGAATCTGCTTTCAAATCCAGTACTTTTGTAAAAGGCAAACAAAGGTTTGATCCAGGAGAGAACTCTTCAAGGAAACTATCATGGTATGAAAAAGCAAGAAAAGACTTGGAAGAAGAAGATGAAACTGCTCTACTTGAAGCCCTTATTGCAAAAAGACTACCAAGAGGATCTGGTAAGTATGAAGGAAAATTGCCTTTTAAGTGTTTTAACTACAATAAGATTGGTCATTTTGCCTCAAGATGTTCGGAGAGATTTTCAAGACCAAATCTTAACAAATCAAGGTTCTAAAAGAATTGTTACTATGTTCTTGAACATGATGATAATGAAGGAGTAATAGATGAAGAATCAGAATCAGGAAACAAATCTGGAAGTGATTGGGTGTTTATTTCCATCAAGGAAGAAGATCCAATGCCCTCTGAATCTGTCAATCATAAAGTTGTAGAAAGAGCTTTGGCTACCCAAGTTGAAGAAAAGGATGATCAGGTCATTGATAGTGGATGCTCTCACCATAAGACAGGTGACAAAAATAAATTCATAGATTTGGAAAGGTATGAAGGAGGAGTGGTAAAGTTTGGTGATAATTCTGCTGGTAGAATCAGAGGTAGAGGAACTATTTCTTTTGATGGAAAGAACAAAACCTTAATGTACTGTATGTTGAAGGATTGAAGCACAATATTCTCAGTGTTGGACAGTTGTTGGACAAAGGCTATGATCTCTGGTTCAAGAATGGAAAATGCAAGATCTTTGAAAGTTCCAGAACAGAGATTGCATCTAGTACTCAAACAAAAGGTAATATCTTCCATTTAGTTGGTACTGGTAAAAGTTGTCTATTTGTGCAAATTGATCAGAGTTGGTTATGGCATATGAGGATGTGTCATGTGAATTTCGATAATATCATCAAGATAAGCAACACTCAGGTTGTAAGAGATCTTCCAAAATTAGTGAAACCTACAAATAGTTTGTACAAAGAGTGTCAGTTGGGAAAACAAAGCAGAGTCTCATTCAAAAGCAAGGAATAGTCTTCTACTGGATTATTAGACTTAGTTCATATTGATTTATGTGGTCCGACAAGGATCAGAAGTGTGCAAGGTGATAGATACTTCATGCTATTAATTGATTACTACTCTTGGATGATGTGGGTTACTTTTCTGAAAGAGAAATCAGAAACTCTTGAGAAATTCAAAATATTCAAAGCTATGGCAGAGAATGAAACCGGATTAAAATTAAAATGTTTAAGGTTTGATAGAGGTGGAGAATTCACATCCGGTGAGTTCATAGAATTCTGTGAGAAACATGGAATAAAGAGACAGTTGTCTGCTCCTAGGACTCCACAGCAGAATGGAGTAGTGGAGAGAAAGAACCGGACCATCCAAGAAGCATCTAGGACCATGATGATGGAAGCAAATGTTCCTCATATCTATTGGAGAGAAGCTATCAGCACTGCAGTCTATACTCTCATTCGAGTACAAATTAAAAGCAATATTGGTAAGACTCCTTATGAACTTTGGTTTGGCATCAATCCTACTGTGAGGTATTTCAGAGTTTTTGGTAGAAAGTGTTACATTAAAAGAGATGAAGATCTATGCAAGTTTGATGCTAGAAGTGATGAAGGAATATTCTCGGGTTACTCTACACAAAGCAAAGCATACCGGTGCTATAAAAAGAGACTGAGAAAGATTATAGAAAGTACAAATGTGAAGGTTGATGAAGGAATTGAAAACCCTCAAGGTTTTATGAATATGATGAAAATGATCAGAATGGTGTTCTGATTCAAGGAGCCTAAGCCCCTTTGAAATTTAGATTCTAATTGATCCAGTAAATCAAGAAGAAGAGATGAGTTTTAATGAGCCTGATCAAGAATCAGAAGTGCATGTAACTCCCAAAGTTCCCAGGTATGTAAGATTGAACCACTCTGAAGATCAAATCCTAGGTGATAAAAGAAAAGGTGTACAAATAAGGAGGATTGTTCAAAATTTAGAAGAGTATTGTCTGATTTCAAAGATTGAACCTAAGATAGTGAATGAAGCTTGTAATGATGAAAACTAGACTAAAGCAATGAAGGAAGAGCTGATGCAAATTGAGAAAAATCACACTTGGGATCTTGTTCCCAGACCTAGAAATAAGAATGTGATTGGGACCAAATGGGTCTTCCAGAACAAACTAAATGAAGTTGGTGAAGTAATCAAAAATAAAGCCAGATTGGTTTGCAAGGGTTACTCTCAAATAGAAGGAGTTGATTTTGAAGAAACTTTTGCTGTGGTGGTAAGAATTGAAGCAGTCAGATTATTTCTTGCTTTTGCTGCATTCAAGGATTTCAAAGTATATCAGATGGATGTCAAGTCTGCCTTCCTAAATGGTGACTTGGAAGAAGAAGAATACATTGAGTAACCAGATGGGTTTCAATTATCTGATCATGGTGATATGGTCTGCAAGTTGAAGAAAGCACTATATGGACTGAAGCAAGCCCCAAGAGCCTGGTATGAAAGATTGGATAAGTAGCTTTTGAAGATTGGTTTCAACAAAGGTACTGCTGACAATAATTTGTATTTCAAAATTGATCATGAAAACATCTTAATTGTTGAAGTGTTTGTTGATGATATCATTTTTGGAGGAAGAGATAGTATGTGCAAAACTTTTGCAAATCAAATGAAAAGTGAATTTGAGATGTCCATGCTTGGGGAAATGAATTTCTTCTTGGGTCTGCAAATCATTCAAACTAAGAAAGGAATCTTCATTTCTCAGACCAAATATGTGAAAGAATTATTGAAGAAAATTAGGATGGAAGACTCAAAACCAATGAATACTCCCATGGAAAATGGATGTAAATTAAGCAAAGATGTTGACTCTTCTAAGGCTGATTAGAAAAAGTACAGGTCAATGATTGGAGGATTATTGTATCTCACTCAAACTAGACCTAACATTATGAATGTTGTTGGTCTTGTTGCTAGATTCCAAGCTGATCCTAGAGAATCTCATGTCATGGCAATCAAGAGGATTTTTAGATATCTAAAAGGGACAGTTGAGTATGGATTGTGGTATCCCAGAGATCATGATTTTTCTCTTCATGCATATATAGATGCGGATTGGGTAGGAGATGTGGATGACCGGAAGAGTACCAGTGGTGGAGCATTCTTTTTAGGGAAGAGATTGGTTTCTTGGCTAAGCAAGAAATAAGAGGCAATATCTTTGTCCATAGTTGAAGCAGAATATATTGTAGAAGCAGGTAGTTGCACTCAAGTTTTGTGGATGAAGCAAATGCTAAGAGACATAGGAGTGTAGTATGAGGAGCCTATCACAATCTTCTGCGATAATTCAAGTACAATAAATATATCTAAGAATCCAGTGTTACATTCAAAGACTAAGCATATATCCATCAAGTTTCACTTTTTGAGAGAGCAAGTGAATGAGAATGAAGTCAGATTGGAGTTTGTCCCTTCTAAGGATCAGATTGCAGATATCTTTACTAAGCCTCTACCTAAGGACTCTTTTGAGTATCTCAGAGAGTAGTTAGGGGTTATTACCTCTCCAGTGATGAACTAAGATGCACTGATGTGCATCAGTCCGGTGGATATCACAATCATATCTTATAGTCTGGATTGATGATCTGGGGAACTGCTACTCAAGGGGAGCAGCTGGTCTGATTCTGAAGTGTTGAAGTGCAAGTATATGCCCTTTGCAATTGATGTCAAAGGAGGAGAGAAAACATGTGAAAAACAAGTGGTTGTTGATCAAAGGGGGAGCAGTAAAGGAGGAGAAGACATGTGAATGGTTGTTGATGACATAGGAAGTTGTGTCAGTAAATAAAAGTTCTTGTCTTGATGGTCAAAATAGTTTTTACATTATATGTTACCATCAATGACAAAGGGGGAGATTGTTGCAAGTATGGGTCTAACCGGTGTTGTCATTGAAGTCAACATACTCCTATTGCATTAATGATAAGGATTGGATGAACTGTTTGTTGAGGATATTGAGAAAATTGGTCATATCAGGAATAGAGAAGAACAGTGAAGACATAAGGTAAAGATCTAAGATAAGATGAGGATCAAAGGATGTAGTTCAAAGGGTTTGTAGGTATGTGTCTTAAGATGATCCAGTAAAGATCTTAGAGGTCCGCATGAAGATTTGAAGAAGTTGTGGCTGCTCAAATAAAACTAGTTCCAGCAGGTGTTCAAAGGTGACAGAGTGATACAGATAGGTCTGGTGAGATTCAAAAATGCATTATCCTGTTCTGTGAATTTGAGAGAGTGTTTAGGAAGTCCATGTGGAGTGACAACTCAAATGGTTCATGATTTGAAGGTCCACAAGCATCTATTCCTTTGTGATAGTGATATCAAACTGTGTTCTTGAGGTTCTAGATGAAGGAGAGAAGGACTTCAGTAAGCAGATGAAGTGTGGATGTTCTTGGTGATTCAAGAAATCTTGTGGAGTTCTATGGATTGTGTCCAGTTAGTGTTAGTGCTCCGCATTAGAGTTTGATCTCATAATTGAAGAATAACTTCTAGATGATGGTGTTCTTCCTAAGTCTAGCTAACCGGATGTGTTACACATTCTACGAATGATCTTGAAGATATTATGTGAAGATTGGCGTGTTCCTAGAAGAAGATTGAAGTCTCAGATCTGTGTGGCTAGTACTGTGTTGATCCGCATGAAGTCTTTTGTAATTAGTCATGGTGTATTTATGTATTTGCTCTGTAATGTTTGCTGACTTAGATGATCATTCCTAATTCAATGTCTTGTATAAATAAGGAATTGTAAAGTCATTTCAAAGAGCATCTTGTGGAGATGAGAGTGTGGTAGCGAGGAGGAGAGCGAAAGGTAGAGCAGAAGTATTGGCCTTAAATGGAACTGATTCAAGCATGATGAAGATGCTATTCTTCAGTTCAAGTAGGTGATACTTATTATTCTATAGACAGTGTGTCTCTTGTAGGCAGTGGGCCTCTTGTGAGCAGTGTGCTTGGGTAGTGAGCCCTAATTGGCATGTGCCATTTTGTTCTTTCTATTCTTCTAACAGAGAATACAATCTTGGGTTAATCACCCCATGGTTTTTCCCTTAATTGAGTTTTCCACGTTAAAATCTCGGTGTCTTGTGTGCTAATGTGTCTCTGCTCTTGATTTAATGCATTATGTTTCAATGATTGATTTATCATTGTGCTGCTGAATTATAAAGTGGATTTAAGTGTTTAATTGGAAGAAAGTTTTGTACAACTGATTCACTCCCCCTCTCAGTTGTCTGCCCGAAAGCTAACATGCAATTATATTCATTTGTAGGCATGGAGAGGAGAGTACTAAAAGTGGGTTCAATTGCCTTGATACTTGCTCTATTGTGAAATGAGGCATCAGTGGGAAGCATAAGCATATATGGGGCCAAAATCGTAATGAACCCTTCCTTTTTGACACCTATGTGAGTGGTAACTTTGTGATTGTGGTACTTGGGTTTTTTATCATGTTTGGCTATGGGTGAATGTCGGTGCTTGATGTCACAAGACACTATGACCCCTCTTCTAGAGCATGGCAATCACTTAGTCCTGACATTAACTCTTGTTAGTCTAGAGGTGTAAAGGTGTTTCTCTCCTTTAGAGGTGAAAGTGGAAACTATACATTGGTGTCTACCTAAGCCATGCAAATCTTGGCCAACTATTTGTTGAATAACTTTCTTGGAGGTCAGTTAGTGTCTAGACCTCTAGGAGCCACCATTCTAGATGGTATTGAATTCCATATTTATTACATCATATCAGAGTATTGGGATGATTTAGGAATGGTTATGTCTACTCTTAGCACCTTCTCCAAGAAGATCTATCTTAGCACCACTCGGTATTACCTACCACCAATATTAGTTGGCTTGATAAACAATTAACAACCCATCAAGGAAAATGCCTTGCACACAAAACTATTTGACTATGTCTGGATCATATTCTACAACTACCCTTCCTACTAGTACACTAACGAGGACACTTCCAAACTATTTAGTTTCTTGGAATAGTGGACCACGATTGTTCCCACCAATTAAACATAGAGCTTATTTGTTGGCCTATTATAAAAAATGCACCCATTATCATGACTTTTTAATGAGGATGTTACATATGATTGGGTCTTGTTGGGTCCTGAAGCCACATGTACAAAACCCTAGAGTATCTCCCAATCTCTTGGGTGAGGGGTGTCATAAAGGAGATAGGAAAGAGGCTCATCTACAAGATGAGGATGATTAAGGGCCAATTGTTAGGAGTGGGTAATCTCCTCTTCACTTTTGGCTCAGCTTTAAACCAAGAGGGTGTTCCAAGAAGTATCCCTCAATAGGGATTAATCACACTACAAAATGCAAGGAATGAAAACACAATAGTAGTACCCAGATGATAGTTTTGACCCCAAAGGTTGTCACTGACTCAAGGCTATCCTACTACATAATTAACCTCTTATTAAGCTAATAAAGGAATCTATGATACAAGTTGAGATGCATGAATGCATATCTAGTTTGATGAGATTAAAACTTGGTTCACTTGATAAAGGTATTCCCTGGTTAGAGTACAAAACCAAAATGTCATCATGGTTGTTGTGGATCATCTCACCAAATTATGCACACTTTTGGGCTTTGGCACACCCATTGGTAGCAAGCACTATAGAAACTACCTTTATGAATACTATTCAAAAACTACATGGGACTCCAAAAGTTATAGTAAGTGATTGTGATCCTATAGTTAGAAGTAATTTTTGGACCAACTTATTTTCAGGTTTGGGAGCTCAGATTGCTTGTAACTCATCATATCATCCATAATCAAATGGACAAACCAAGGTGGTCAACAAATAATTGGAAGGGTACCTTCTATGTTCTTCTTTAGATAAATAAGAGAGATGGATGCAATGGTTACCACTAGTAGAATGGTGGTACAACACTTCCATACTTCTTCCAAGATGTCTCCATTTTTGACAATGTATGGGTACCATCCACCATCAATCAACTCTTCATTGAGGGAAAAACCAAAGATTCAAATAGTTGAAGAACACATTCGACATCAACAAAGGGTACGTGATAGTCTCTAAGAGAACCTAACAATGACACAAAATAGAATGAAGCAACAGGCTGATCAACACCGTAATGAAAAAACTTTTGAAGTGGGAGATTGGGTCTTTGTGCAATTACAACCATATAAGAAAATATTTCTAAAACATCACCAGAAGGAGAACAAGCTTGCACCTAAGTAATATGGTCCTTATAAGGTGTTGCAAAAGATCAACAGTGTAGGATATATATTGGATTTACCTATGTTGACCAACAAAAAATCATCTAGTCTTGCGCATGTTTTGCTTCAAGAAGGTTATTGGGAATAAAGTTGTAGCATAAAATGAGTTAACAGAACTTAATGAGGAGGGAAGAATGGTTTTGGATCCTAAGGGAATTCTTCAAACATGCACCAAGAGGCTATAGACAAGGCAAATCACAGAGTATTTGACAAAATGGAAGAACACTCTAGTCAAAGATGCTACATGGGAAAATAAGGATTTTGTACAAAATCATTGAGGACAATGCTTCTTTTAAGAGGGGGGCATGCTATTGCATATATTATCATTGATGTCAAAATAGTGGTAATCACTCATTGGTGTCAAAGAAGTAGTTATCAGAGGTGTTGTGATGTGGAAGGCATATTGTTGCATATGATGTCAAAGGAGTTATAATTAGAGGAGGTGTAATGTGAATGTTATGGTGATGATTGTTTCTTATGGTGCTTTGAATGTTGCATTTTGTACCTCTTGATGAAAAGCATTGCATGATGATATGAAGTTGTTGTAATATCTTGTCTTTTGGTGAAACGATTTGTTGAAGGAAATTGTTAGTGAAACGGTCAAGTTGTTGTAAGTGCCAGATGCATAGGAAATTGTATTGCATTCTACCACAGATGAAGATATGGCCTTGTAGGTTGGACGATGGCTAGAGACAACTATGAGGTATGTATGATCTACGTTTTAGAGCATAAGAGTCACCACAGAGTTTTCCAGAGTTTGCAGAGTGAGAACAAGTAATGTTGCTATGTAAGGTTATCAGAGATAGAATAGAAAGCCACCACATTTCACCACACTTTGATGTTTGGCTTTGTTGTTTGAAAGTTAAGTTCAGATGGTTAGTATGTATGCTCAGTTCAGGTTTCAAGTGTTTTGGATCACCGCAATTGTGTTTTTCAATGTTCTATGTCAAGACAATGGTGTTATAGTGTTGTTATAGTCTCAAATGTACAAAAGAATACTCCACATTCCTTTGCATTTGAAGATATATCCTGGTGGTTTGAACCATATGTGAATAATGGTGTCTTGCATAATATATCCAAATTTTAGAATGTAAAAAGTACTACAGGTATTTTTTTAATTTTCCAAGTTAAGACAGTGTGACCAGACAGAGTAAATGTTATCAACATCAAAGTTTGATTGCTTGCTCTAGCAAGCTGAAGCATGAAATAGAAAGAGGAGTACATGAGAAGGTTTTTTAAGTCATATAGTGTTTGTGGCATGAACCACATGATGATATCTCTCTTCTCTAGTACTACATAGGGTCTGGAGCTAAGGTATGAAAGAATAAGTGTTTGTAGTGCCAATGTGGTGTGTTTGATTGATTGTGCCATGTGTGCGGTAGTGTGTGCTAGCAAGAAAGATTGGGAGAAGATAAAATGGGTCCAGTAGACCTCTTGGTATGAACCGCATAGTGGGATTTCACTCCTACATTACCGCAGATGATTTGGGAGCTAACATGCAAGGCCATTACATGTTTCATGTTACATGTTACATTTAGGCCGACAATGTTAATGTTTTGAAGACTTGCGGAGGATATATATGATGGATAGAAGATTGTTTCAAGAAGTGGGTGTGTGTGTGTGTGAGTATGAGTGTGTGTGAAAAGGATGAATGATCCAAAAATTGAGAAGTAACTCTAGAGGCTATAATGTATGATTCATAACAGAGTCAATAGTGTATTACAAAAGTGTTTTGAGTAGTGATGATAGAGCAAAGGTGTTGAGGTTATCTGAGTAAGTCAATATCAAAGAGTTAAAGGAGATTATGCTATGAAGGTGATTGAACCATCAAAATCAGTCAAGTGTTTTGGTACTAAGGTTGGTGCCTCATCTTGTAAGTGTTGTAAGTGTTGTAGCACTTTAGGGAGTTGGTGCTTTCTTTGGGTTGGAGCCCATACAACTTTGTACATGGAGTTGGTGCTCATAAACTTTGTATTAGGGAGTTGGTGCCCATAAAATTTGTTGTAAATCTCTTTCTGTTTGAGATTGGATTTGGATAATAAATCCAAGCAGCTAACTCACCGTGGTTTTTCCCATCTTGGGTTTCCACGTAAATCTAGTGTTATGTGTTCATTTGCTTTATGTGGTTTGAATGTTTACATTAGATTGATTGCATTTAAGGGAAAGAATTTAAACAAGTATTGATTCACTCCCCTCTCAATACTTCTATGTGTTCAATAATTGGTGTCGAAGAAAGGTTCCTTGGTACAGCCTAATAGCTAAACGTAGATCTTGGATTAGAACTTATGGATCGGGAAGGATCCACATCTAACAAAGTAGCTCTATTTGATGGAAATAACTATGCCTTCTAGAGTGTAACAATGGAAGCCTATCTTACCTCTTTAGGGTATGATGTTTGGAGAGTTGCAATCGATACTTATACGTATCTTACCTCTTAAGTGGCCTGACCAACTCAAAGTTTGTTAAGGTAATGTAGTGCAAGATGGTCAAGGATATATGGGATAAACTCAAAAATCTCTATGAAGGAAATGACAGAGTAAAACAAGAAAAATTACAAACTTATAAAGGAAGGTTTGAGAATTAGAGAATGAAAGAAGAGGAAAGCATTGCTAACTATTTACTTCGAGTAGATGAAGTTGCCAATGGAATCAAAGGGTTAGGTGAAGAAGTGAATGAATCAGTGGTTGTGAAGAAAGTTCTAAGATCTCTTGCTCACAGATTTGACTCAAAAATTTTTGCTATTGAAGAAGCCAAGGATCTTACCACATTTGCCATGGATGATCTATTTGTGTCCCTCACTGCCTATGAGATGAGAAATGAAGTCAAAGATACATCCAAAAGGGAAGTTGCTCTCAAATCTGCAAAGAAAGAACATCTGGTCCACACAGTGAGTCAAAGGAAGAAGAAGCAAACTTTGTGAGAAAGCTAAAGAAGGGTTTAGGTAAGTATAAAGGTAAGCTACCATTCAAATGTTTTAAATGTGGAAATATTGGTCACTATGCATCTAAATGTCCTTTTGGAGAAAATGAAAATAGTAGCAAGATTTTCAAAAGGAACAACTTCAAAAGGAATCTCCTTTCCAAAGAAGACTACAGCTCTTCAGAAGAAGCTGATCACTACTCATCAAATGATGAAAGAGAAGAATCCTTATTCATGGCTATGGTAGTCTCTGACTTTTCTTACAAGACTATTGATGAAGAAGAATGTGAAATTGATTTTGAAGGTGAACTTAATTCTACTCTTGAAGACTTGAAATGTGTAAGGAAAGAAAACAAAGAACAAAAAGCCCTAATTGAAGCTAAGAGAAATGAATGTTCAAAACTTGAGGAAGAATTCTTTTCACTCAGAAAAAAATTGGAGAAAGTATATGATCAGCTGGACAAAAATATCAACTTTAGAAAAAAGGTCTGGAAATCTGGATGACCCTAAAGAAACCAATCTCATTCCAATCATGTCTCAAGGAGGAAGATATGGAAGACCCTTCCATGCAAGGTAGATCTTCATATATAGGTTTAATCATGCCTTTTTTGGTTATTGTTTTATCTGTAATAAATATGATCATAAGGCTATGGAATGCAAGTCTAGAATGAATTATAGGAGAAATTGTGTAAGTAGGAATCCTCTTACTTCACTGGTAGATGTCAGTGTGACATGTCATATCTACAATAATTTTGTACACATAGTAAGATATTGTAGAAGTGGATTAGCAAAATCAGAAACTCGGATGACAGATATTAATAAGCAAGACAAGGAGAGTGACACTTCCAAAAGATAGGAAACAATTAATGAGGTTGAAAATTCAATGATTGTTTGAACAACATTTCATGCCCAAGGGTAAACAAACCCTTGGGTGATAAACAGTGGATGTTCAAGCCACATGACAAGTGATAAAATCAAATTCATCAATCTTGTAAAGTGGAATGGTGGATCAATCAAGTTTGGTGATAATACATCTGCAAAAATTTGTGGAAAGGGCACCATAAGTATAGATGGAAGATCTAAAACAGAAGACGTGCTATATGTAGAAGGTCTCAAGCACAATCTTCTCAGTGTAAGTTAGATGTGCAACAAAGGATACAATCTTATATTTCATGTACAAGGATGTGAAATTAGAAAAGCAAATATTGGTAAACTGGTGGCAGAGGGTTCTAGGACAAAAACTAACTTGTACAACCTAAGTGGTGTTAGTGGAAGAAATTGTATTCTAGGATAGACAAATGAATGTTGGCTATGGCACAAAAGGATGGGACACATCAATTTTGACAATACTGTGAAGATCAACTCCACTCATGAAGTAAGAGACATGCAAAAAAATGCAAAGCCTGCAAACATCCTATGTAAAGAATGTCATATTGGGAAGCAAACAAGGACATGGTTTAAGACCAAGGAATATTCTTCTACAAGACCATTGGATTTGATTCATACTGATTTGTGTGGTCCTACCAAGACAAGGAGTCTTCAAGGTGAGAGGTGCTTTATGTTGCTTATTGATGATTACTCTAGAATGACATGGGTTACATTTTTAAAAGAGAAATCCCAAGATTTTAGTATGTTTAAGATTTTCAAGTCTAAGGTTGAAAATGAAATGAATTCTAGAATCAAGTGCTTAATGTCTAATGGAGGAGGTGAATTCACATCAAATCAATTTGAATAATTTTGTAAAGAACATGGGGTAAGGAGACAATATTCTGCTGCAAGGACTCCTCAGCAAAAAGAAGTAGTTGAAAGGAAAAACATAATAGTCCAAGAGATGACAAGAACAATGTTAAATGAAGTCAAGCTGCTTGATGTTTATTGGAAAGAAGTAGTCCATACTGCTGTCTGCATTCTTAATAGAGGAGAGCTAAGAGTGAGCAACACTGAGACACTATATGAGCTATGGAAAGGTAGAGCTGCATCAATTATATCAGAAGAGATGAAGACAACTTGGGTAAGTTTGACTCAAGATCTAATGAAGGAATTTTTCTTGATTACTCAACAAGAAGCAAGGCTTATAGATGCTACAACAAGAGACTACATAAGGTAGTTGAGATTGCAAATGTTACGGTTGATGAAAAGGTACACTCATCCACACATGATTTAGTCTTCAACTTAGATGATTCTGAAGAATGTTGTTCAGATGTTCCAGCCTGCATGAAAGAATAAGAGGAAGAAGTTGAAGAAAAGGAAGAAACAAAAGAAAAGGCTACCAAGACTCCTGCTAAGTATGTGTTACTAAATTATGTTCACACCTAATTTAGCAAGGCCTAAACATCAATTGTTTAGAGGGAGTACAAATTTTTTTGCTTATGCAGGATCAATTTGCTTATGCAGGATCATCTAGTCAATGTCTAATGTCTTGACAGAAGACAAGTGAAATCATCTACGGACAAGAAAATAGGCATTCAAAGAATGAAGAAAATTGATGGGGTTCGTGTTCCAGTTACTAATTATTTATTATGTTTCAATGCAAGTAAAAGAGGTATTTATAGACTATCAAGTTATACATCATGTTTTATACATATGTTCCAAAGAAAGATTAGTTGTTTTATGCTATGTATTTGATTCAGAAAGTGAAATATATACATAAGTCATTGCATAGAATGAGATAGCTGATTATATTAAAAAGAATGTATAAAAGTGTCCCACACAAGCCATGGGAGTAACTGAAATAGGCAACATAAAAGTAAATTTTACTTTTGAAAGAAAAGAAATGCATAGTAAAAGAAGAGGGACTCATCATTGCCTGTGAATGACGAATCTCGTGGTTGAGCTGGTTGCTATCTTCCTCCATATATTTGAGCTCCAACATACCTAGAAAACAAATTTTGTTAGCTCAGGGTACCAAGTCTTTCATACACAATCAGAACTTCAAAAGTACCATTCACTTTTATGTAGTAGCAGTATATTAGTAATCATATATTTGCATAAGAGAAGTCAAAATGAACATATACAAGTGCCATATCAGAAAGAATTAAATCCATGCAAGAGACCCTACATCATGAATCAAAGGTATGTTTCATAAACTAACATGTTTACTTCCTTTGCAGGTATATGAGAAATCATTTTTGCTGACTCATCTTTTATGAAATAAGCATGTGGAGAAAATGGGCTCCCATAAGGGTTGAGCCCAGCATGCTCAGAGTAATGACATCAATGCAGAGATATTCAAAAGACCAAGCATCATGATGTTTTATTCACATGCATGTTGCTACTATATTAGATGTATCAAGCACAAGAGAGTAACAATCAAGTTGGAACAAATGCCATGTGGGACAGCCAAGTCAAATGCCATGTGTTACTGTCATTAAGAGCCCATGATGCCATCAAAGAAATAGAGGTTTCAGTCATAGTAGGATAGCATATACAAGTGCAGTCAACATGATCATAAACAATTGAGGAACAACCCATAAGAATAGAACAACAGAGGGCATATTCTTGTTCATCTACAAGAGATTGAAGATAATTTGAAACTATAACAGTGTATTTCCTTGTTCACATATAGCTAAATCAAGACAATATGATTATGATCATGTACAGAGCATCAAAAGGCCATAGAACAACTCATTCTTGGATAGTCAGCATGTGTGCAACAAGGAATATAGGTGCAGCCATGAGAATGGCCAGAAGTAGAACAACTGTCTCATATGAGAAGAAAAATCATTGTCATGAAAAGAGGACAGTAGTGCACAATGAAGCAGGTATTTTTCTATTGTTGTTATGAAGTTTCAATTTGTTGATAAAAATAGAATGGAACAGTCAACATAGAGTACATAAGTTCCACAGATGCAAGGTATAGATGCAATTGCAAGTGATTAATGCCATGGAGCACAGTTATGAAACAAACAATACCATCTCAAGATATATATTGCAGCTATCAAGAAAGTAGTTTAATAATAATGAAATAGTTGCAGTGCATATTCAGATCTATTCATGCCTCAGAAAATCAAATGGAGGAGTCTCAATCATTCAGTATGATATGTATGGAAGTATATTTGAAAAGACATCATAAACTAGGACAACAAAATGATATATGCCACAATACAGTTTGGATGTGATCAATGCAAAATGACTATCAAATGAAGCATGCACAAATACATGAGGTCAAGACAACATATAGATACATTTAAGCATAGAGAGCCATGATCTAGTAGTATCAAAGGAAGGCAAGCACAGTGAAAATAAATAGTTTGAGCTCATGAGAGTTATTTTTTGCATTTCCAGATTTGATGTTACTATCTTCTATATATACAAATAAGAAAAACCCAGTTCGAGCCATGAAAGTTGCAGCTCAAAAATACATTTTCTTCATACAAAGTTGAAACCCACATTGTATTACACAAAGTTCAAATATAGAGGAATGTTGAAATGTTTTCTTTACAAGATTTTCATTCTTGTATCATGGGTCAAGCTTGTTTTGAGCCAAAAATAAAGATACAGAGGAAAATCAAAAGTTTTGAGCTCATACAAACACAAAATACTCAAAGATGTCAGATAGAGCTCGCAGCCCGATAAGAGATCAAACCCATCTGGGGTTTCAAGTAGAAAATGACAGGAATAGAAGGAAATGCAAAAAAATGAATGCAGATTTCAAGAGTTTGAAGTTTGCATCTATAATAAGAGGATAAATATGCATAGAGTCATGGGTCTTACCTGTCTTTCTACTTTCATTTCACCCTCAAACCAACTCATAAATACCATGGCGGTCAGAGATAGTGTGTCAACCAAGAGAAACAAGAGAATGCATCATAAATATAGCACAATTGCAGCTTGAGAAGCCAAGATGTATCTCCAAAATGAAAGAAAATAGATTGAACGTGTAGCAACAAAGTTTTTTACCTCTCATTTCCAGAGAGGAGTCATCGAATCCCTTAGAAAATGCCTCAGAAATCAGAGTGTTTTCATCCAAAACCTACAGGAATGGTGGCGGGTCGAACATAGCAGCAGTCAAAGACAAATGCAAATGATATTTTAGGGTTGTTTTCTTCCTTTTGGTCAAACAACCTAGTTCAAACTTTTTTCTTTTTGACTATTGTTTTTGAAAAAATCATTGCTATCCATTATGCACCATTGGAAAGACTTCAAAGTCTTTCAAACCTAATGATCATTTTATGATATACCATAGGGCTTGTAAGGGCATACCTTATTTTACCTTTTTTTATTTTCCTAAAGTCAAAACACATGATGAAAAGTTAAGGACGAGTGCCTTATATTTATTTTGCTAAGGTATGAGATGAGGTTTGAAGTCACAAGGTGGGGTATGATAGTATGTATGGTATGGATGTTGCATGGAGAGATCTTGTTTGTGCATGGGAGATATAAGGGGTTTTATTTTCTTTTTGCATGATCTAGAAATAGATAAATATTGTATACAAATGATAAAGTAATGGATTATAAATTACTTTATTACTTGTCATAAAAATGTGAAAAGCAAAGATAGGCAAATCCATAGTAGGTAGCAAAGTAAGTCTCATCAATTACTTTACTATTTTTTCACACCGTTTATTCATCTCCAAATCATGCAAAACTAGGAGATTGAATAATAATGTCCAAGTGCCTTCTTTTCTGCAAGGTTTGAAACAAATTTTGAAATGTAAAACATTAAGCTAAGTGGTGTGACTATAAACCACTTAGTTAATGTTAATTAAATGCAGAAATAAATGTAACTGTGTCATTTATTGTGCAAGGACAAGTTGAGGATACTTTCAAGATGTGGTTGGGTATTTATGTGCAAACACCAAACATTTATGGATGGTGTAGGAGAGGTTGGCAAACATATGGAGGAGTTATTGAGGCGATTTGACTTGTTTTTGATAGCCTTAAAGGGCATTAAGAGGTAGTTCTTGGGGCTTTTATGATTGGTGATGTCATACCTTGACTTTTTCTTCATTAGAAACTCATTTTGAAGGGTTCTGGATAGATATTTTGAGGGATTTTATGTTATGCACGACCAGGGAAGTTTCTGGTCCTTATCCGTTCACAGCTACTTGGAGAAGTATATAGTCTTCTCTTTTGTTCATTATTCAAAGAGTTCTGGCTGTTCACTGCACTACATATTGTAATTTTTGAGTTCTTTTGTAGAAGCAGACATTTTTGTAACTCATTTTCAGAGTAACACAACATTGTAACACCTTTTAGCAGCAATAACTAGTTTATACCCTCCCATACTTCTGATATTGTGTGTCCTTAGTGTTAGTGCAGATTCTTGTGATGTTCTTTGTCCTTAGAACTGTATTTCATGTTGGTGCCTTTATGCAAGAATACATACATTTTTTGTAGGTTGTGACATGTACTAGTAATAAGAATCAGTCTTAAGTGGTGAGAAAACATCTTTCTCCCTTAAAGGACTATGGTTATTTAGCCTTCTTATAAATTGATGATGCAAATATTATGATTTAATGGGTTGTGTATGAGAGCCTTAATATTGCTAGTTCTATCATGTGTTAGTTATTTGTGTAGTCTCTGATAATCACTTGGTGCATCACCTCAGATAGTAGGTTTCATTTTCATGTAATCCTTCTTACCCTTTTTTCTACAAAGGCATTAGTACAAGCAGTTATAGGTGGAGTATCAAGAGGAAGCCAGCCTTCTCCAGAGGTTCTTTCCATCATAGGTGACCCACAACCCTAGAAAGATCCCATGTTTCTCCAAAATTCTAAGTTCTGCAACTTAGCCAGGGTGCAATTTTGAGAGAATAGTTTTTGGCACACCTAGTGAGACTGTTAGAATCAAAATAGTTCAAATATTACATTTTTTATTGCTGGATTTGATATTCAACCAGTAATTTTTAGACCTGTAAGAGGTTGAAATGTGCATATTTGGTGACTCTAAGCTTTGGTTTAGTAACATTGGTGCATTTCAACTTATGAAAAGGATACAAACCAGAAGTAGTCCTTCATCCTTTGAGTATTTACAATTATCCCTACTTAGGAGAAGAGCGATAACAACTGAAAAACCCAAGAAAAATCATGTTTATTCTAGGAGAGCCAAGTCTACTCCTCCTGTTGTTAGAACTCATACTACCCCAAGAATCCTAGTTACAATAATTCCTGGAGCTAGAAATCAGTCATTTGTTGCATTCAACCAAGGCAGCCCACTGAATTTAGCTCAACATGATGACATTCTTGTAGCTGCATTGAAAAGTTTACCATATTTTAATGGTGAAAATCAAACTTCTCCAACTGAGCATGTAAAAGATGTTACAAACCTGTGTGTTGTCCATCATGTAACAGAAGAAAATGTTGCAATCAGATTGTTAGCAGCTTCCCTCAAAGGGAAGGCTTTGCAGTGGTTCAAAAGCCTACCAATTAACTCCATAGATTCATGGGATCATTTAGGAGAGGAGCTGTACAGTTTCTTCAAAGGCAAATTAGACCATTTTTCATTGGTGGAGTAGTTGTCTACAATTAAGAGGGCTCCCCATGAGGTTATGTCAGACTTCAACCACCATTTTTAGAAGACATGGGATAGAATCCCACTAATGGTAAGGCCTACTGTTGACCATGCTTTCTTATATTATTTGAGAGCTTTGAATAGTGATATCTCTGTTATGGTTCAATCTATGGGAGGAGCTTCCTTACCTCAAGTATATGCTATAGCTATAAGAGCTAAGAACAACCTCATACAGGCTGGTAAAATTGCCCCTAGACCTCCTTTACCAATATTCCCTGCTATTCAGCCACCAATACCAATGCATGTGCCTCCTATAGCTATTATACCAGCTGTACCAACGTTACCAACACCTAATATCCAACCCAATAACTAGGAAAATGTTATTCAACCTCAATCTTTTGAGTTACAGGAGATCAAAGGGCTGTTACAATCTTTTGGTAACGAGATAGTGAACCTTAAGAGGCAACAAGGTCAAAGTTTCAAGCCTTATCAGCCCTCATTTCAATCTAATTACCAGTAAAACTAGTCAAATAGGCCTCCTTATCAGCCAAATAATCAAGGTCCAAGACAAGCCTTTAACCCTAGGCCTTATCAAGCTTACATCCCAAACGCTACTAGTTCCTTGAAGGAAATTGTACCCATGCAAAACAATTTGGCTCAGGACTATGACTAGTGCTTTCCTTGTAATCAACCCCATAGCCAAAGTACTTATGCCAATGGGGTGATGAACCAAGCTTTGATGGTTCAAAATAGTCCAGTAGTGCAATCTAATGTGCTTGTAGAAGCTCTTGTGCAATAGCAAGAAGAATAGATACATGAGACAACACTCCTAAACTGGTAAGGAGGAGAATTATGTGGTATGTACGTAGCAAGAAGAGGGCTATAGATGAAGGGAAATAGTTTGATAAAGTTCAAACTCATGTGCATCAAGTGCTAAACATGGATCAAGGTGTTTCTAGCCCATCAAATGCTGACAAGATTCAAATTTTACCAAGAAGTCAGTCTTTGGTAGGCAAGGAGCAACCTGATCCACCAGTTTAGCCAGCTTTTACTCAAGGTGATGTGACTACCCCCAAAGGCCAAGTTAAGTCAAGTACATCTACTTTTAATATCTTAAGCATATGAAAAAAGTGAATGTATCTATGTCTATGTTGGATTCCCTAAGTATCCCTAGCCAAAAAGACTTGCTTCAATTAGCCTTATCAAATTTAAGTTTGTCTCAAGAGTCTAGTATAGATAAGTCTAAGCCTGTGTTGACAAATACCACTGGAAATGATAAAGAATAGAAAGCTTCAAAGGTTAAGCCCCCACCATTTTATGTGTCTTTGATCATATGAGATCATTTAGTCCATAACTACATGATTGACTCAGGTGCTAGTAGTTCAATCATGCCCAAACAGATTGTTGATAAGTTAGGAATTAAATATGATCCATTAGAGAAGGGAGTTGTTTAGCTAGATAAGACTATTGTTAGTACAATAGGTGTCATAAAGGGACTGAGTTTGACTCTTCATGCCTGTCCAAGTTTGTTTATTCCATAGGACATCTATGTCATTGAGTTACCTCCTTATTTCGCTATTTGTTTGTCAAGAGATTTTACTGCAAAAATAGGAGGTTACTAGTCCTCAGATTGGTCTCATATGCTATTTAGAACTAGGTATGGCACTAAGGTGACTATCAAATTAGAACCCATTGCCAAAGACCATATTTAGCCTTACACACCATTTCCAATCGATGCCAACTTGGTTGCAAGTGAACAAGATGAACAACCCGTTGTTCAAGAAGGTAGTACACAAATTGAAGGTATACCAGAAGTTCTTCTTGATGACTAGGTAGATCTAACTCATTTGGTTGGTCCATGTGAGTACCTAGAATAGGTTGGTTTGGGTGTGTATTTGATGCATGAAGCTGATTCATTTATGCCTAACATTGAAAAAAGTGCAAAACAACAAGATGTGCAGCAAGATAATGAGGTTTGGGAACTATTTTTTGACGGCTCAAGGAGTAAAGTGGGTGCTGGTGGTGGATGCATACTTGTTCCCCCAAAGGGTGGGAAGTACTATTCAGCTTTTAGATTTTGTTTCAGCAGTACTAACAATGTGGTTGAATATGAAGCTCTTGTTCAAGGCTTGGAATGGGCAAGACAAAAGGGTATTAGTTGTCTGAAAGTCTATGGGGATAGAAAATTGGTTGTTAATCAGGTGAGAAACCTTAATATTACAAAAAATGATTTTCTTAAATCTTACAAACATAGAGTATGGGACCTCTTGGAGGGATTTGATGCATTTAATTTGATATCCATACCTAGAAATCATAATAAACATGCTGATAGGCTAGCTGCTGTAGGGATTGAATATGACATTCCAAAAGAGATTAGTAGTGGTAAGACTAATCAACATGTTAAGGTTGTTGTTAGGCCTACTGTACCTGATAATAACATACACTGGCAAGTGTTTGAAAGTGACCAGCAGATTGTGAACTTCTTAAGAGAAGAAGCTGAATTCTCTCATACTAACCAAGAGAAGCTATAACACCAGTACGGTGACCAAATCATTCAGCTCAAGAATAACAAGATGCCAAAGGGTTTGGTCACCTTAGAGTCCATTTTTAATATTGATGATGAAGCTACAAAACCCAAGGCTAGCATATAAGTTCAACAAGATCACTATGAGGAGGTTGAGGTCTTCAAGGGTAAGCTTCTTAAACTGGGCAAGGTATGTACAACAAAAGAAAAGCAAGCATTTATTCAGCTTTTTCAAGAATTTATTGACATTTTTGCATGGGAGTATAGTGATTTAAAAGGTTTGATCCCCAGCTTGCTCAACATACTTTTGAACTTGAGCCTAATGTCAAGCCTATCAGGCAGAAACATAGGCCATTGAATCCTAAGTTAGAGCCTCTTATAAAGAAGGAACTAAACAAACTGATTGAGAGTAGCATAATCTTTCCTATTAAGCATATCTCATGCGTTTCCAACCTTGTGCTAGTTAGGAAGAAAAATGGAGAGATAAGACTATGTGTAGATTTTTGACTTAAACAGAGCTTCCTTAAAAGACCATCATCCTTTTCCTTCCATGGAACAGTTACTTCAAGTAGTCTCAGGATCAAAGAGGTTTTCCTTACTAGATGGTTATTCTGGTTACAATTAGATATTAGTGAAAGAGGAAGACCAATATAAAATAGCCTTCAGCACAAAATGGAGGACTATGGCCTACAAGAAGATGCCCTTCGGTTTGTCCAATGCTAGAGCAACCTTTCAAAAGGCTATGGATATGGCCTTTCAAGGCTTAATGTACAAGATTGTCTTAGCCTACCTTGATGACATTACTATTTTCTCCAAAGATGCTAAGGATCATCTAAACCACTTGAGGCATATTTTTGAGAAATGTAGGGAGTTTGGGATATCACTTAATCCCAAAAAGTGTGTATTTGTTGTCCATGAGGGCAGATTGCTTGGTTATGTGGTGTCAAAATAGGGTATCACCATTGACCCTGAAAGAGTAAGTGCAATTTTAGCTCCCCCCTTACCAGCACATAAGAAAGGTTTGCAAAGTTTCATTGGTAGAATCAACTTTATTAGGAGATTTATTCCTAATATTGCTGATTTGTTAAGTCCACTAACTGCTATGTTGAGAAAGAATGTGTCTTTCAGCTAGACTAGAGAAGGAAAATAGAACTTTGAGCCTAATAAAGAGGCATTGGTAGCTGCACCTACACTTCTAAATCCTAATTTTTCTAGGGATTTCACTTTGTATGCTTATGGTAATATTGACTCTGTTTCTTCTATATTGGTACAGAAGAATGATTTGGGTTTGAAGCAGCCTTTAGATTTTTTAGTCAAGGATTGAAGGATTATGAGCTAAGGTATACCTTTGTAGAGAAACATGTGCTTGTTGTTATAAGGAGTTTAAAGAAATTTAAACACATGTTGTCTAATAATAAGATTAATCTAATGGTTTCTCATCCAAGTGTGAAGGAATTTCTGTTGAGTAAGGATCTTAGTGATAAGAGAGTTGGCTGGGTAACTAAGGTAATGGAGTAGACATTAAAGTTATCAAGCTGGTTAGGGGCAAAGGACTATGTGAACAACTTGCTGATGGTGTTATCAGCAAATAAGAACATGAACAAGAAGTTATTCTATCATTGCACGATGGAGAGAAAATAGCTGCTTCAGTTCGTGTTATAAGCTGGGTGCAAGAAATGGTTCATTTTTTGCAGACTGGTGAGTACCCATAGGGCTTGGATAAAGCCAAAAGAAGGTATTTCATATTACAGTCTTTACCTTATGTACTCATTAATGGCTTGCTTTTTAGGAAAGATTTCAATGGAGAATTGTTGAAATGTATTGAACCTAACCAAGTTGAAAGAGTGTTGCATGAATTCCATGAGGGGTCAGCTGGAGGCCATTTTTCACCTAGAGCAATAACTATTAGGGTGATGAAGGGTAGCTATCATTGGCCCAGTTTGTTTAAGGATGCACACTTGTGGGTTAGAAAGTGCAAAGAATGTGCCCTGTTTGCTAGAAAGGAGAAGTTGGTAGCCTTACCTTTGTAGCTGGTTCAGGTTGAACAACCCTTTATGAGGTGGGGGTTAGATTTTATTGGAGTTATAAACCCTCCATCTAGTGCTAGCCATAAATGGGTTCTTACAGCCACAGATTATTTTACTAAGTGGACTGAAGCAATCACACTTAAAGAGGCCAATTGATGAGTTTGTTGTTCTATTTTTTTATGAAGAGTTGGTTATCAGATTTGGAGTCCCTGAGTCTATTATTTCAGACAATACCCTTGCCTTTGTTGGTTCTAGGATCTCTAATTGGGCTGTGAGAAATGGAATTTATCTAAATACATCCTCTAATTACTATCTGCAAGGCAATGGCCAAGTGGAATCCACCAATAAGAACTTAATCAGAATTATTAAGAAGACCATGGAGGGTAACTAGAGAGCCTGACATACACAATTAAAGTTAGCATTGTGGGCTGATAGAATTACTCCAAAATGGTCAATGGGGCATTCACTTTTCATGTTGGTATATGGCAAGGAAGCAAGGCTTCCTATCACACTTGAGTTACTAGCAATTGATTTGGTGAATTAGCTAGACAAGTTAGAAGAAGGCCCTATGATAGTAAGGCTAGCTCAACTAGTTGAGCTTGAAGAGACTAGGAATGATGCCATGAGAAATATAGAGCATCATCAAGCTCAAATGAAGAGTTCATTTGATAAAAAAAGCATCTCCAAGAATATTCCAGGAGGGCGACATAGTGCTGAGATGGGATGAATTAAAGAGCAAACCTGGAAAGCACTCTAAGTTCGATGCTTTTTGGAGTGTGCCCTATATTGTTTCATAATGTAAACAACATAATTCCTTCCAACTGTCTAGGCTGGATGGTGACATGGAGCCAATCCCAGTCAATGGGATTCACCTCAAGCATTGCTTCTGAGGTATGATCTTAAATGTTTGTACATATTTCATGAAGTTTTTGATGTTAAATAAGTGTTGCTGCACAATAGATTAGATACAGTTTTCATTTCCCTAAGTGTATTTCTACACAGTTAGTTAGGTTTCTCTAAGTCTTGTTTTGGTAGATGGAATAAGGTGGGAAGGTGTTTTACACTATTCTAAGGAGTTACAACAAGTATGTGAGAAGGTTTTCCAAGGTTTCAGGTAGAGAAAGACTCATATGCCCAATGGATTTCAGAAGGCTACTGGTCTAGTTTTGTTTAGCAGGAAAACACCCCTGAGAGGTAGCCAAAAATGTTACTAAATTATATTCACACCAAATTTAGCAAGGCCTAAACATCAGTTGTTTAGAGGGAGTACAATTTTTTTGATTATGCAGGATCATCCAGTTAATGTCTAATGTCTTGACAGAAGACAAGTGCAAAATCACTTATCAAAATCATGTAACAGCTCAAGCTAAGCTGTTACATCATCTTGGTAAGTGAAATCATCTATGGACAAGAAAATAGGCATTCAAAGAATGAAGAGAATTGATGGGGTTCATGTTCTAGTTGTTGATTATTCATTATGTTTCAGTGCAAGTAAAAGAGGTATTTATAGACTGTCAATTTATACATAATGTTTTATACATATGTTCCAAAGAAAGATCAGTTGTTTTATTCTATGTATTTGATTCAGAAAGTGAAATATACATAAGTCATTACATAAAATGAGATAGCTAATTGTATTCAAAAGAATGCATAAAAGTGTCCCACACAAGCCATGGGAGTAACTGAAATAGGCAACATAAAAGTAAATTTTACTTTTGAAAGAAAAGAAATGCATAGGAAAAGAAGAGGGACCCGTCATTGCCTATGAATGATGAATCTCGTGGTTGAGCCAGTTGCTATCTTCCTCCATCCATTTGAGCTCCAACATACCTAGAAAATAAATTTTCTTAGCTTAGGGTACCAAGTCTTTTTATACACAATCAGAACTTCAAAAGTACCATTCACTTTTCTGTAGCAACAATAAATTAGTAATCAGATATCAACATAAGAGCAGTCAGAATGAATAGATACAAGTGCCAAATTAGAAAGAATCAAATCCATGCAAGAGACCCTACATCATGAATCAAAGTAATGTTTCATATAATCACATGTTTGCTTACTATGCAGGTATATGAGAAATCATTTTTGCTGACTCGTCTTTTATTAAATAAGTCTGTGGAGAAAATGGGCTCCCATACGGGTTGATCCCAGCATGCTCAGAGTAATGACATTAATGCAAGGATATTCAATAGACCAAGCGTCATGATGTTTTCATCACATGCATGTTGTTGCTATATCAAATGTATCAAGCACAAGAGAGTAATAGTCAAATTGGAACAAATGCCATGTGGGACAGCCAAGTCAAATGCCATGTGTTACTGTCATTAAGAGCCCATGATGCCATCAAAGAAACAGAGGTTTTAGTCATAGTAGGATACAAGTGTAGTCAACATGATCATAAACAATCAAGGAACAACCCATAAGAATGGAACAATAGAGGGCATATTCATGTTCATCTACAAGAGATTGAAGATAATTTGAAACTATAATAGTGTATTTCCTTGTTCACATATAGCTAAATCAAGACAATATGATTATGATCATATATAGAGCAGCAAAAGGCCATAGAACAACTCATTCTTGGATAGTCAGAATGTGTGCAATAAGGAATATAGGTGCCGCCATGAGAATGGACAGCAGTAGAATAGATGTCTCATATGAGAGGAAAAATCATTGTCATGAAAAGAGGACAATAGTGTACAATGAAGCAGGTATTTTTCTTTTGTTGTTATGAAGTTTCAAGTTATTGATCAAATAGAATGGACACAGTCAACACAAAGCACATAAGTTCCACAGTTACATGGTACAGATGCAATTGCAAGTGATTAATGCCATGGAGCACAATTGTGAAATAAACAATACCATCTCAAGATATCTATTGTAGCTGTCAAGAAAGTAGTTTAATAACAATGAAATAGTTGCAGTGCATATTCAAATGTATTCACGCCTCAGCAAATCAAATGGAGGAGTCTCAATCATTCAGAATGATATGTATGGAAGTATATTTGAAAAGACATCATAAACTAGAACAAAAAATGATATATGCCACAATACAGTTTGGATGTGATCAATGCAAAATGATGATCAAATGAAGCATGCACAGATACATGAGGTCAAGACATCATATAGAAAGATTTAAGCATAGAGAGCCATGATCTAGTAGTATCAGAGGAAGGAAAGCATAGTGAAAATAAACAGTTTGATCTCATGAGAGTTATTTTTTACATTTCTAGATTTGATGTTATTGTCTTCTATATATACGAATAAGAAAAACCCAATTCGAGCTATGAAATCTGTAGCTTAAAAATACATTTTCTTCATACAAAGCTGAAACCCACATTGTATTACACAGAGTTCAAATATAGAGGAGTGCTGAAATGTTTTCTTTACAAGATTTTCATTCTTGTATCATGGGTCGAGCTCATTTTGAGCCAAAAATGTAGATACAGAAGAAAATCAAAAGTTTTGAGCTCATACAAACACAAAATACTCAGAGATGCCAGATAGAGCTTGCAGCCCAATAAGAGATCAAACCAATCTAGGGTTTCACATAGAAAATGGCAACAATAGAAGGAAATGTGAAAAAATGAATGCAAATTTCAAGAGTTTGAAGCTTGCATAAATAATAAGGGGATAAATATGCATAGAGTCATGGGTCATACTCATCTTTCTACTTTCATTTCACCCTCAAACCAACTCAGAAGTACCATGGAGGCTGGAGACAGTTTGTCGACCAAGAGAAACAAGCTAATACATCAGAAATATAGCACAGTTGTGGCTTGAGAAGCCAAGATTTATCTCCAAAATGAAATAAAATGGATCAAACGTGTAGCAATAGAATTTTTTACCTTTCATTTCCAAAGAGGAGTCATCAATCCCTTAGAAAATGCCTCAGAAATTAGAGTGTTTTCATCCAAAACCTATAGGTATGGGGGTGGGTTGAACATAGCAGCAGTCAAAGACAAATGCAAATGATATTTTAGGGTTGTTTTCTTCCTTTTGGTCAAACAACCTAGTTCAAACTTTTTGCTTTTTGACTATTGTTTTTGAAAAAATCATTGCTATCCATTCTGCACCGTGGGAAAGACTTCAAAGTCTTTTGAACCTAATGATCATTTTATGATACCACAGGGCCCATGAGGGCATGCCTTATTTTTCCTTTATTGATTTTCCTAAAGTCAAAACACATGATGAAAAGTTAAGACCGAGTGCTTTATATTTATTCTGCTAAGGTATGAGTTGAGGTTTAAAGTCACGAGGTGGGGTATGATGGTATGTATGGTATGGATGTTGCATGGAGAGATCTTGTTTGTGCATGGGAGATATAAGGGGTTTTATTTTCTTTTTGCATGATCTAGAAATAGATAAACATTATAAACAAATGATAAAGTAATGGATTATAAATTACTTTATTACTTGTCATAGAAATGTGAAAAGCAAAGATAGGCAAATCCATAGCAAGTAGCAAAGTAAGTCTCATCGATTACTTTACTATTTTTTCACACCGTCTATTCATCTCCAAATCATGCAAAACTAGGAGATTGAATATTAATGTCCAAGTGCCTTCATTTCTGCAAGGTTTGAAACAAATTCTAAAATGTAAAACATTAAGCTAAGTGGTGTGACTATAAACCACTTAGTTAATGTTAATTAAATGTAGAAATAAATGTAATTGTGTCATTTATTGTGCAAGGACAAGTTGAGGATACTTTCAAGATGTGGTCAAAAAGATGTGGTTGGGTATTTATGTGCAAACACCAAACATTTATGGATGCTATAGGAGAGGTTGGCAAATAGGTGGAGGAGTTATTAAGGTGATTTGACTTGTTTTTAATAGCCTTAAAGGGCATTAAGAGGCAATTCTTGGGGCTTTTATGATTGGTGACGTCATACCTTGACTTTTTCTTCATTGGAAACTCATTTTGGAGGGTTTTGGATAGATATTTTGAGGGCTTTTATGTCATGCATAGCCAAGGAAGTTTCTGGTCCTTATCCTTTCATAGCTACTTGGAAAAATATATAGTCTTCTCTTTTGTTCATTATTCAAAGAGTTCTGGCTATTCATTGCACTGCATATTGTAATTTTTGAGTTCTTTTGTAGAAGTGGACATTTTTGTAACTCATTTTCAGAGTAACACAACATTGTAACACCTTTTAGTAGTAATAATCAGTTTATACCTTCCCATACTTCTGATATTGTGTGTCCTTAGTGTTAGTGTAGATTCTTGTGATGTTCTTTGTCCTTGGAACTGTATTTCATGTTGGTGCCTTTATGCAAGAATACATACATTTTTGCAGGTTGTGAGTTGTGCTAGTAATAAGAATCAGTCTTAAGTAGTGAGAAAACATCTTTCTCCCTTAAAGGATTGTGGTTATTTAGCCTTCTTATAAATTGATGATGTAAAGATTGTGATTTACTGGGTTGTGTATGAGAGCCTTAATATTGCTAGTTCTATCATGTGTTAGTTATTTGTGTAGCCTCTAATAATCATTTGGTGCATCATCTCAGATAGTACGTTTCATTTTCATGCAATCCTTCTTACCCTTTTCTCTACAAAGGTATTAGTACAAGCAGTTATAGGTGGAGTATCAAGAGGAAGCCAACCTTCTCTAGAGGTTCTTTCCATCATAGGTGACCCACAAGCCTGGAAAGATCCCATGTTTCTCCAGAATGCTAAGTTCTACAACTTAGCCAGGGTGCAATTTTAAGAGACAACAGTATGTTCAAAAGTATCATTCACAAGATTAAATAATTGGAGACAAGAATGAAGGAGTACATACTAGAAAAAGATTTGCAAGGGTAAATGAACATGTAAAATTCTCTCTTCTATCTAAGATGGAACCTAAAAACTTTACTGATGCTAGCAAGGATGAAGGATGGATCTAGGCAATGGAAGAAGAACTCAATTAGATAGAGCAAAATTAGACTTGGGAATTGGTGCCAAGACCTACGAACAAAAATGTGATAGGCACAAAATGGGTGTTCAAAAATAAATTGAATGATGATGGAGAAGTGGTTAGAAACAAAGTAAGGTTGGTCTGTAAGGGTTATTCACAAGTGGAAGGAATTAACTTTGAGGAGACATTTTCTCCTATGGAAAGAATGGAAGCAATCAGGATGTTTCTTGCATTTGCAGTTCACAAGGACTTTAAGGTATATCAATGGATGTCAAATTTACTTTCTTGAATGGTGACTTAGAAGAAGAAGTTTACATAGAGCAGACTAAAGGATTCTAGCTATCAGAAGATCAGAATATGGTATGTAGACTTAAGAAGGCTTTATATGGTATCAAACAAGCCCCTAGGGCCTGGTATGCAAGGTTGGATAAGTATTTACTCCAGAAAGGCTTCAAGAAAGGTAGAACATATAGTAATCTATATATCAAAATTGAGAACTAGCACATATTAATTGTAGTAGTATATGTTGATGATATTATCTTTGGTGGAAATGATGAAATGTGTAAGAAGTTTACAGAGGAGATGTAGAAGGAATTTGAAATGTCTATGATAGGTAAGCTTTCATTCTTTCTTGGACTTCAAATCACTCAATCAGATGAAGGTATCTTTATTTCACAAGTAAAGTATGTCAAGGAGATGTTGAAAAAACTTGGTATGGAAGATTGCAAACCAGTGAGTACACCTATGGTAGTAGGTTGTCATCTAAGTAAAAATGATGAGTCACCTCAGGCTAATTAGACTCTGTATAAGTCTATGATTGGGGGCCTACTATACTTAACAACATCAATACCTAACATTATGCAATCTATTTGTATGGTTGCAAGGATTCAAGATGATCCAAAAGGAAGACATGTGAAGGTAGTCAAAAGAATTTTTAGATATCTGAAGAGCACTCCAGATTATGCATTATGGTATCAAAAAGGTAATGGCTTCTCCCTAACAACATACACTAATGTAGATTGGGCTAGTAGCATTGATTATATGAGAAATACCAGTGGTGGAGATTTATTTTTGGGAGACAGATTGGTCTCATGGTTTAGTAAAAAATAGGATTCAATTTCTTTATCAACAGCAGTAGCAGAGTATATAACCATGGTATCCTATTGTGCTCAAGTGTTGTGGATGAAACAAACATTAAAGGATATTAAGGTAATGTATGATGAGCTCATTCCTATCCTATGTGACAATATAAGTGTCATCAATATTTTAAAAAATTTGGTGATGCACTCTAGAACCAAGCACATATCCATCAAGTATCACTTCTTAAGAGAGAAGGTTACAGATCAAGAGGTAAAATTGGAGTATGTACCTACAAAGGATTAGGTTACAAATATTTTTACAAAACCTCTTCCTAAAAACACTTTTCAATATCTTCGGCAATAGTTAGGGATTGTTTCCCCTCCTAACTAGATGCATAGATGATGCATCTATCTAGGGGGAATAGTTAAAGGTACATTTATTATCTCTAGATTTATGGTGGCTACCTCTCAATGAGAGCAGGTAGATAAGAGACTATGGAGGATGACTTGGATTGTACAGATAGAGGGAGCTTGTATGTTTTGCTAGTACAGAGGAAGACCATTGAACCTTTTCCCTTGATGTCAAACTGGTAGAAAAATTTGTATATCAGGTTAGTGTTGTCATAAATGACAAGGGGGAGATTATTGTTGTTATATGTGAAAAGTGGGAAAGATGATGAATAGTGTCAAGATCTATCAAATCAAACCCTCCTTTCACATTAAGCATTCAAGGACAACAACCAAGCCAAGTCATTATAGATGGAGAGGACTTAGCTATAGGTTGATGTACTCAAGAATGATATGGAAAGATTGATTAGATTGAAAGATTTGTCAAACCCTAGATTCAATAGGCCTCAAACCCTAATTATAGTGAAATCAGATATAGATGAATAAATACTATGATTAGTGAAATCTAAAATCAAGTAGAAACATAAACCAATGCATAAAAAACACATGATTATACCTCACAAATGGATTCACAATCCAAGATGGGGTGGAGAGTGATGTACCTAAACTCACTCTAGCTATACCCAATATGCTCAATGAAATGTGAAATGCTCTCAAACTATGCAACTCACTAAGTGGACCTATCTCAAGAGGAGAGATTTTGGCATAATAACTTTGCTCAAATTGTGGACGATAAAATGGCTTGAGGAGTGTTGTATTTATAGGCATTTTGGGAGAGGATTTGATCCAAGGGTGGAGATTGGTTTGGAAGATCAATGGTGGAGGATGAAAGTTATGTGGAGGGCCTAGATTCAATCTTGAAAAATGGAGGGCTAGGAATAAAGATGAATTTTAAATTCATCTTGGGAAAGGGGTGGAGTTAATGAGGTTGGGTGAGATGGATTATATGTGAATTAAAAATTCACATGGGGAAGAGTAAAATGAATTAAAAATTTATTTGGGGAAGAGTGGATATTATTGAGTTATGACATGTGTAAGGGGTGTAAGAGGTATTAAATGTGATGTTGGACACGTGTATAAAAAATTGATTTATGTGGGATATATTTCAATTTTTTATTTGGAGCATGTGGGGAAGGGTGTTAAGCTAGGCTTGACCACATTAATTAGGCTGATTAGCCTAATTAATATGGCTGGAAAAAATTAGGGAATGGGTTAATGAGAGGTTTAAGATTAATTAAATGAGGTTTTATTTAATTAATCCTAGGTCTAGGGTCATGTAGGGTAGGGTAGGTAATTAAATAATAGATATTTAATTATCTAGGGTAGGGATAGGTTGATTAATAGACTAAATTAATTAGATAAGCATGATTTACCTAATAAATTGGGTTTAGAAAAAGGGAGAATTAATCAAATAAATATTTACACATTTATTTAATTAATTGGGTAATGTTAAACTATTGAATTAATAAAATTAATTCAATTTGGTAGGATGAATGGAGGAAAAATAGATGTTGAATAGGATAATTAATTAAATAAAAATTTAATTAATTGTTTGGAAGGGGAATTGGTGTGATGTCAGGAGTTAGTTTGATGGTGAAGACATTTTTAGGTGTCTACATTTGCCCCTCTTTGACGTGGCGTCAAGTCAAAGAAAAATATGCCCTAGATGTCAGGAAGAAATGAAATGAGTGAGGGATGCCCCCTCAAGAGGTCAGTTGAAAAAATTAAAAAAAATTGGGTGAGCTCTCAAAAGGATGAAACGGAAGTGATAGTCGAATAGAGGATGGAAAAATAGGATGATAGGAGGAAAAATGGGAAAAAATGGTTGTGATTTGCACCCTGGGGAGGAAAAAGTGCGTGGGAGGATGACATGGCTTGCTATAAATAGAAAAGTGGGCCCTAAGAGTGCCACATTTACACACATAGAGCCACGTGGACGAAGGAGAGAAGAAGAGGATGGCGAACCGTAACCTGATGTTCCTGTGCTTCGAGCACATTTTTGAGCGATTCCGACCATACGGGAGATCACCACAGGATGGACCCCAGGTAAGCCCCAACCCTAGCTTTATCATTTTTTGCATTTATCACATTCATTTGTTAGGAAATTGGGTTTCCAGGGTTTGGCACCATCGAGGGATCGATTGGCATGTAAAAGGCTGTGCATTGGCGCCATCCGACAAAGGGGAAAATGGGGCAAAATGGTGCCAAAATAGGTCATTTGGGTACCATCCTCTGTATTGGCGCAATATTGCACTAGGTTAGGGTTTGGAAAAGTGGTGCCAAACAAGGCAATGGGTGGCGCGATCTTTTGGATCAATGCAAAGCCAGAAAATAGTGCAATCTTGTGTATTAGTGTCATGTAGGTGTGCAGTGAAATCAATAGAATTGGCGCCATTGGGTAATGTGGTGCCATCTAGAGGAGTGGTGCTAAAAGGAATTGTGGTGCTATTTCATGAAATAGCGCATTCGGCTAGAATCAGACGGAAGATCTGTGCAATGGCACTATCTTCTGTTGTGGCACCATAAGGGAATCAGGTAGCACCGTCTGTAAAGTTGGCACAAAAGATGGTTATTGGGGCACCAAAATGAATTTGGCTTCTAGTGGCAGAAAATTTTATGCGAAGGTTTTGACTAGCTTTACTAGGAGTCTCAAATACTTGAGGGTACTACTTCCTTTCAAACTAGCACTGAAAGATAAGCACTAATACCGATTTGGACTTGGCTTTTCCCTTATCCTAATTTATATAGAGGACCGGATGAAAGTACCACTTGAGGCCTCCAATGAGTTCTTTGTACGGATGTGTCTCAAGGGAAGGCCCACTTCCTAAAAAGAAAAAGAGGATAGAACCATTTCTCTTCATCCAAGATCCTTTTGAAGGCAAGGGGAGAGGATACTTCAATTCTAACTCTTGGGTGACAAAATGTGCAAGCACACCAAGCATGACAAACAAAATCTAATGTTCTTTTTTAGCCCAAATCAAAGTGTGCCTAAAGTTGTTGCAAACACATGTTAATTTTAATGCACCAAATTCAAATGTTGTCTACGCTAGGCACACAAATGGTTCTTTTTAGGTACACCAAAATGAAATATTTTTTTGTAGATTGTTTGTCAAGCAAATGTTGATTTTAGTGCACCAAATTCCAAGTGTTTTCTAAACTACCAAGCAAGGGTTCTTTTTATGAGCACCAAAAAGGAATGTTGTTTAAACTAATAAAACCCTACAAAAGTGTTAGTAGTTTCAAGATGATGGTCTTTGACGAATGAGTGTATCCTGCAAAATAGAAATGACCCCTTGCACATATCCCAAAGTTAGCACAACAAATAGCACTGAAACATATACAAAAGGTGCCATACAGACCGAAAATCATGCCACCAAATCTGAAAATGGCACTGCTTACAATCGACAGGACAAAGACCTACTATCATACAAATAGCGCTACACAGATTACAAATGGTGCCAAAAATATAGAAGGCGCTACAATAGTTACAAATTGCACTACAATAACATATAGCGCCAATAGAAATAGAAATAGTGCTAAAATTAAAAAAGGCACCAAAATTCAAACAAATAGTGCCGCTGTGCATGAAAGGTTGTTTGTTCATCTGTGTGTAGAGGAAGGCATCGCTTTGGGTTTGAAGAGCGCCGATACGAGGTAGTCTTGGTCAAAGCTTCAAAAAACACAGATTTTTTAGCCAAAATGTTGATTAAATGATATCAAAGGTGGTTTGTTAGTCTAGTTGATGTTCAGGATATGAAATAGAGTTCCAAAACAACCTATTGAATGAAACTTAACCAAGATTGAAACAAACATGTGGAAGTTGGATTTTTTTTATAATTTTTTTTGCATAACCTCCCCTTGTCCCTATGTTAAATCCTGTAAAACTGAGACTAAATTATGCTAAAGATGCTAAAAAACACAAAACACAAAAATAAAGGAGTGAGTATTCAACAAAGATTGCCATGCAAGAAAGGCACCAATATAGCTGGAAATAGCGCTGCTACAGGGAGAAATGGTGCCACTACGCAGAAGGATAGCACCAATACCTGCAAAAAGCACATTTTCTACAAGAAAAACTCACATAAAATGATTAGATTGGACCTTGTGGATCCCACTGGACGTGCCAATGTGATTAGTGAAATCCAAAATGAAGTAGAAACATAAACCAATGCATAAAAACACAAGATTATACCTCACAAATGGATTCACAATCCAAGATGGGGTGGAAAGTAATGCACCCAAACTCAGTCTAGCTATACCCAAGATGCCCAATGAGATGTGAAATGCTCTCAAACTATGCAACTCTCTAAGTGGACCTAGCTCAAGAGGAGAGATTTTGGCATAATAACTTTGCTCAAATTGTGGATGATAAAATGGCTTGAGGAGTGTTGTATTTATAGGCATTTTGGGAGAGGATTTGATCCAAGGGTGGAGATTGATTTGGAAGATCAATGGTGGAGGATGAAAGTGATGTGGAGGGCCTAGATTCAAACTTGAAAAATAGAGGGCTAGGAATAAAGATGAATTTTAAATTCATCTTGGGAAAGGGGTGGAGTTAATGAGGTTGGGTGAGATGGATTATATGTGAATTAAAAATTCACAAGGGGAAGAGTAAAATGAATTAAAAATTTATTTGGGGAAGAGTGGATAGTATCGAGTTATGGCATGTGTAAGGGATGTAAGAGGTATTAAATGTGATGTTGGACACGTGTATAAAAAATTGATTTATGCGGGATATATTTTAATTTTTTATTTGGAGCATGTGGGGAAGGGTGTTAAGCTAGGTTTGACCACTTTAATTAGGGTGATTAGCCTATTAATATGGCTGGAAAAAATTAGGGAATGGTTTAATGAGAGGTTTTAGATTAATTAAATGAGGTTTTATTTAATTAATCCTAGGTCTAGGGTCATGTAGGTTAGGCTGGGTAATTAAATAATAAATATTTAATTAGCTAGGGTAGGGATAAGTTGATTAATAGGCTAAATTAATTAGATAAGCATGATTTACCTAATAAATTGGGTTTAGAAAAAGGGGGAATTAATCAAATAAATATATGCACATTTATTTAATTATTTGGGTAATGTTAAACTATTAAATTAATAAAATTAATTTAGTTTGGTAGGATGAATGGAGGAAAAATAGATGTTGAATAGCATAATTAATTAAATAAAAATTTAATTAATTGTTTGAAAGGGGAATTGGTGTGTTTAGTGATGTCGGGAGTCAGTTTGATGGTGAATACATTTTTAGGTGTCTACAACTACTATAGATCACCACATAGGAAGACACTTAGGAAGGAATAGAAACTCACCAAATGTTGGATTCATAGAGGTGAAGAATTCATGGACTACAGGGCTAGAGCCCAAGTCTGATAGGGAAACTTTTCTATAGATTTGGAACAATGATCAGTGTCAGATGATGTTCAGCTCTTGAGTTTGGGATAAATCCTGTCAAGAGGACTACGGGGTAGGCACCCTAGTCTAGTAGGGTAGATTTACAACTTTTCCTCAGACCTTGAATCCTTATCCTTTGAAATTCTTCTCTACACCTGCACTTCACCAAATCTAGTACCTGTAACCTGCAATCACAAAGAGAAGGGTTTGGGGGTTGTGGTATTTAGGAGCTTGCCTTGGTCAAGCCCCAGAATGACATTCAAGTCTTCCAACACTGTTGTTAGATAGAGTGCATGCCCAAGGGAGGGAAGAGGCCAAAACAATGATGAATTGAAATGATTGAAACATAAATAAATGTCACCTTAGAGGTGAATCCCTCACCGAGATGAAGATCCTTCAAACCATGAGGAGATGGATTGATGAAGCCAAATCTATAACAAACAAACACAATAACAACACAATTCTGCTCTGCAACACAATGAATGCCTTGAGATCCCTTATCTCAATATCACAAGTTCACATTATCCATATGGGTGTAAAATGAAGACATACACTCACTTGTATATGCTTTCCCACTAACATTCATAATTCAAATTGGAAAGGCCGCTAGAGGGAAACCTTTTTAAAGGTCCTATGTCGACAAACTTAAATTTGGGTCCTGACGAATCATCCTAGACTAGGGCATGGGTAACCAAGTCCCAAGGCTAATTTGGGTCATGATTAAGCATTTAAAACTAGCCCCTAAGTCCCATTTGACATTGGTTTTGGGGGAATTTGCTTCGGGATAAGTATTAGGCATGTAAAGTGTAAACACAGGGACCTAGTGTTAGTGCTTTATAGCTTTGGGAGAAAATTTTTTTAAATAAAATTCATGCAAGGCAGGTCAGCCTAGAAGAGACTCACCTAGTTTGGTATATAAGGGAGATAGAGTCTCCTCATTTGAAGATAATCATTTAGTTCCAATTCAATTTCTTGAGTAGCAGGTTTGCCTTCTAGAGCAGCAGATTCAAGGAGTATCTTTATTATTGTGTATTCAAGGAAATTGCACTATCTTCAAGTGCAGATTTATTGCATGAGATTTAGCCCTTCTAGGGCTAGATTGTGAGTGCCATTTCTACACTTAATTTTTTGATTTATAAGAGAATATCTTGCTGGGTTTTTCTCTCTCAAGTAGGAGGGTTTTCCTAGGGCAAAAATACTGTGTTCATTGTTCTATGTGTTGTATTTTCTGCTTATTTGCATTTTTGTTCTCTAAAAACCAACACGGTATCAGAGTGGATCTTGTTGATCATGATGTTCTGTCATTCACAAACATAGAATAAAAGTTACACAACAACCTTTACTCATCTTGAAAGATACGATGAATTCAGAGAATTCATGATCCCAAGTCTCCATTGATTAGGTCTTAATCTACTGACGTTACTCAGTGGTTGATGTGTGTTGCTGTTTTCCATTCAGGGGCCTTACGTATTTCTGCAAAGTTCATCATTATTCCTCCAAATATCCTGCTCTGTATGTCTGCTCTGCATAAATCTCCAATAATTCTACATTTGCACTGTGAATTTAGTCAAATAATGTGCCTACAGGCTGATATTTGCATGATTTCTACCATTATTTGCAATTCTTTGCATGATATTTTCAATACTGCATGCATTTAACTCAAATATGCTAATGATTTTCAGTTACCTACGGGATTTCAGCATATTTCTCTGTTCTGCTTGTTATTTATCATGACTTGCAGTTATGGTGATGAATTTATGAAATTAAAAAAAAGGAAAGGGTTAAAGAATGAGATTCCCAAAACTACTTGACTTAGATCACTGATCCACATACAAGCTCCCATACATACAATGAAAAGAAGGAAACTAGAATCATACTTCACCAGGACATTCCACAAATCCGCATGATCCAGTGCAAATCTTCAAAGGAAAAGTTGACAACAACATGTAATGAAATGAAAGCGCTTCCAGTTGAACACAGCATTCACCAGTACATATCCAGAAATCAACAGGAAGATTACGTAAAATTTACAATCAGGATGTAATCTGAAACTTCATATCCATTCAGTATGCTCAAGAACAGGTACATTTACAGTGATCTGAAGAAAGAACCTTGACATTTCAACAATTCTATCCTCATTAGTCTCAGTAATCCGATCATGTCTTAGCCTTAATGCTAGATGCTTTTTCTTTTTTTTTGTTCCCCCCTCCATTTTACAGCTCAGGATCTGGCTCTTATATAGAACAAATGCCAGAAAACAGTTACAATGATCCAAGGATCAGGATCCTCTCATAATAATCAATGGTCCAGATGAAAAGCACATGCTTCGCCAGTTGGCAAATGTACAGCTGGCACAGAATATTCCAGCATCTTTGATTTGATTCGGTCTCCAGCTGGCAAACAGCATATTTGACAATATCCTCCTCACTTCTGGTTCATGTTGCCTCCTTGTGCAACTTTGTAATTATTAGCAACAGCTCTAACAGCATCATGACTTCCTGCGAATAAACAGACAAACATTAAGTTCATCATCATGTGGATAAACAACAGGAATTTAAACATTTTATTAAACATGCCTCAAAATGTGCAGCTACAGTCAATTGGGCTTCAAATCAGTGAAAATTATGCACTAAATGCATAAACAGCGTTAAAACACTCAGGTCAACCATCGTTGACTGGAAAATGCAATCGGGTCTTCAAATTTCCATCGCTTCATTTTCCCGCCCATTTTCATGTATATTGGGTTCAAATAATGATCATGCATCGCAACATATACAAGGAAAAACTACCTTTAACCTTCCTTCGAATCCGGCTCTGTATATGATGCATGTATGTATCAGCGTGACCACATACTGTCAGGATGACAAATTTTACATTAGGCCGACAGCTAAACTTATACCGACGCCAAAAATCATGATGATGTCCATCCATCGAGAAGACATGTTCTATCGGCATGATAACTCAAGATAAGGCCGATAGCAAGACTTAAAACTTTCGTCCGCATGATATTTTGGAAATATCATGCTCCCCCTTCCGAATGTCTAGATTACGTCATCATCATGTTTTGCTTCTGTATATTGGGGAAAAGAATGACATCATCATCATCATCATGTCGAAGGAAAATAGGAGGATATGAAATATGATCCTGTTGCTGAGGAAAGGAATATGATGGTGACGTCATCGTCATATCCGGGCTTCATTAAAATGCAAAAGATGATGTCACCGTCATGTTTAGTTAAGATCAGGGGATAAATGTAATATCAGGTCACCTAAGGAAGATGATCAGGTGGTGAATGTAATATGACCCCTTTGCGGCCAAGGTAACCCTCTCGAAAGATCAGGATGATGATGATCATCAGGATATCTGGGACTTTTGTTTAAACTTAGAACATGACGTCATCATCATATTCGCGAACCGGATCATGTTTTGGAAAATATCCTGCCGAAGGGAAATGTGATGATGATGTCATCCTGATATTTGCTTCTTCGTTTTTCAGGTTAGGATGGCGTCATCAGGATATTAGCAAAAGGTCATATTTCTCGGCAGGAGGACATTACAAAATATTGGGTAGACAAACAAGATCATGATGATCTTGACAACATGACAGGATAAAAATATGATGACCCTCCTCATCGAATATCATGATGACGTAACCATCATATTCCGTCTTCGGAGCATGAGGATGAGTTGAGGTCATCATCAGGTTAGCGCTAGGGTGATATTTAAAATATGATCATGCTAAGGAATGGAATATCACCCTCCCTTAAAAGATAGGGTGATCATCATGATCATGCAAAAGGAGATCAGGAGGATATGATGACATTATCATCATACTAGCGAATATCAGCAAATATGACCCTCCCTTGAAAGATCAGGATGATGACCCTCCGATAGGATTTTGACATGCGCATGCAAATTATGCAGATGGTGGACTTTCTAAGTAGGGTGATATTGTAATATCAGCATGATATTATAATATCAGGTGATGTTATAATATCATGATGCTCATTGTTATGAAATATCGGGTTACACTCAAAACATGATGCTCACGATGCGCCTAAGGTCATTTGACGGGTAAAACACACTATCACCTAAGATTGACGTCCGGATATTGGGACTGCATGATTTTTATTGGGTGATAGACCAAGATCAGGATGACCTTGACAACATGACTGAGGATATAAAAATATGATGACCCTCTTGCGAATATCAGGTTTGACCAAAACTTTGACTGTGCATAACTTCCACATATGGACGAATTTTCAAGTGATGTAAAAGGCAAACCTGCATGGAATTTCAAGCTCTTTCTAAATATGAGGTCATAGAAACAAAATATGAACTTTGACAAACTGACCTCATGATGATGACCTATCTCATCGAATATCATGATGATGATGCACCTGACTCATTTTTACCAAACCGCCAGAAAGCAGACAACACAAGCCAAGCCAAAAAGTTGGGTCCCTGTTTTGCCAAGTTAAAATGGGGTGTGTTGTGTAACCACACAACAGATCTAAGAAAAGATCTGATCAGATTTGTTTAAGTAGTCAAGTCAACTTTTCATCTAGGGTAGATCTTGAAGGTAAAGTATTGTAGATCTAAGGTTGCAAATTTTTTTCAGACTTAAGGGTAGATCTTTGAAGGAGAATTTGTGCAGAAAAAGAAGATGGTGAACGGTGTCAAGGTAGAAGATAGGCTTGATGGAGCCTCAAACTTCAACTCTTGAAAATTGAGGGTACTCATTGCATTAGAGGAGAATGATCTTCTTGATTTCATGGAAAGTAATATGCTCGAGCCTTCCGATGATACTGAGAAAATCCAGTGGAAGAAAAAGGGCACAAAGGCTAGAAAGATCATGATAGACTCTGTGATGAATCACCTAGCACCAATCATCTCCAAGTTGAAGTTAGCTAAAGAAATGTTTGATACTTTAAAAGGATTGTATGAGATCAACAATACCAGTAGAGCCCTTGCTTTGAGACAACAACTTCACCATGTAAAATTAGATAAAGAAGATTCGGTTATCTCATTCTTTAAGAAGATCATTGATTTAAGAGATTAATTGAGCGCTATTGGGGACATAATTGTAGACATAGATCTCGTTATGTTGGCACTAAATGGTCTTCCCCAATCTTGGGAGCCCTTTATCAAAAGCATTAGTGGGAGATCTAAGTTGCCCAAGTTTGATAATCTTCAAGTTGATTGTGTTCAAGAAGAGTCCAGGTTGGCAGCAAGAGGGATCGAGTGAAACTATCATGATGTAGAAAATCAAGTTCTTGCTACACATACTTCTAGAGAAAGAGGCAAAGGAAGAAAGAGGAATAGAGACAGAGAATTAGATTCTTCCCTAGAAATGAAGAAGAAGAAGAAGGATCTCTCTCACATTCAGTGTTTCAAGTGTGACATGTATGGTCACTTTGCTCGAGATTGCAAATTAAGGTCTACACAACTTATTTCTACTACAGAAATTGCCATGGGGACATCTCAGAAGGAGCCATACTCTAAAGTTGATTCAGAAGGTTTCTTATTCTAAAGTCAATCAGTTTCTTCAAAGAGGAGAAATTAACATTCAGATGGAGTCTGACAAACCAACAAAGGCAACCTTGGACAAGGAGGTCAAGAGGTTGATGTTAGTACTTGGAGCTCCAGAGGGAATCACATCATCATGAAGGTTCTTGTAGTGTATATTTCTCTAAGATGGAGAAATATGAGGTGAAAGCCTTTGTAGTTTATATTTCTCTGAGATGGAGAAATATGAGGTGAAAGCCCTTGTAGTGTATATTTCTCTGAGATGGAGAAATATGAGGTGAAAGCCCTTGTAGTGTATATTTCTCTAAGATGGAGAAATATGAGGTGAAAGCCCTTGTAGTGTATATTTCTTTGAGACAAAGAAATATGAGGTGAAATCCTTTGTATTGTATATTTCTCTGAGACAGAGAAATATGAAGTGAAAGCCCTTGTAGTGTATATTTCTTTGAGATAGAGAAATATGAGGTGAAAGCCCTTATAGTGTATATTTCTGTGAGACAGAGAAATATGAGGTGCGAGCCCTTGTTCATCTCTGAGACTAAGATGGGACGTCATGTTGAGAGACTCCATGATGACATCATGTTGAGAGACTCCATGATGAACCCTTGTACTTGTGTTTTTCCACACATGGGAGTAGCCATGGTGGATGTCATGTTGAGAGACTCCATGACGACATCACGTTGAGAGACTCTGTGATGGACACTTGTTCACACATTTATTTCCACACATGGGAGTAGCCATTGTGGGCATCATGTTGAGAGACTCCATGACAAGGATATCTGGAAAATACCTCCCTAGATAAGAGGGAGTGTTAGTGTTTTATAGCTTTGGGAGAAACTTTTTTTAAATAAAATTCATGCAAGGCAGGTCAGCCTAGAAGAGACTCGCCTAGTTTGGTACATAAGGGAGATAGAGTCTCCTCATTTGAAGATAATCATTCAATTCCAATTCAATTTCTTGAGCAATAGGTTTGCCTTCTAGAGCAGCAGATTCAAGGAGTATCTTTATTATTGTGTATTCAAGGAAATCACACTATCGTCAAGTGCAGAATTATTGCATGAGATTCAGTCCTTCTAGGGCCAAATTGTGAGTGCCATTTTTGTACTTAATTTTCTGATTTATAAGAGAATATCTTGCTGGGTTTTTCTCCCTCAAGTAGGAGGGTTTTCGTAGGGTAAAAATACTGTGTTCATTGTTCTATGTGTTGTATTTTCTACTTATTTGCATTTATGATCTATAAAACCAACACATAGGAGCTAAACTAGGAGGTAAAAAGGCATGATGTTTCTTTTTACTCCATAACATTTAGTCCCCACTTTAATGTATGTATGATCTTATAATTCCATACATGCATTAAAGTATGGTCGAAGCATATCAAACACATCAAACACACTAAGTACATAAAGCTAAGGCATACCCAAAGGTTGGAGGACTATTTCTAGCCCATAATCTTAGGTAAGCACTAGAAAACACACGGAAGACATGCAAGACACAATGAAGACAGTAAGAAGCATGCAAAACATAGAGAATACAGTGGAAGATTGTAACACATGAAGATGACATGAGAGAAGTCATGCAATACATGAATAATACATTGATTTAATAGCTAAAATAAAATCCTAAACTAGGGGGTAGAGGGAGCTCATCGCTACACACCTTTAGACTGCCAAAAACATGCAAAACAAAACTGAAAGTGTGGAGGGATCTCATCACTACATGCCTTTATACCACACCATGGGAGAAGATATGCCAAACAAAGACCTAAATGTGGAGGGAGCTCATCGCTATGTGCCTTTAGACCACACTCAGGGGAATACATAACAAACACATAAGGAAAACACACAAAATACACGAGTGTCACATAGCATGCCATAGACACACTATACGACTTATACACAACAAACACGAGTGATGCAAGGAGCTTACTGCTAAGTCCCATCATCTAAAACACATTTCAGACACACCCGATAGTTGAGCTACACTACCACAACTGCCAAAGACATGTTTAAGGGTGAATGACTCAAGATCTAGCCTACCTCCATGGAGGACTTTGTATAAAATTATATGCACTAGCTCAAGAGATATGTAATCCTCCCTTACGATGAGGGCTTTTTGCTTGCATTTTAATAAGGATGTTTACTAGCTCAAGAGATACAACATCCCACCTCATGGTGAGGGCTTTCAAACATGCTTTGTTAGTGCCAAAATAATCAGACAGATACCATTATATATGCCTCTACCTTAAGGTGGTTGATACTACTTTCTGGTATCAATCACATTAAGGTAGAGTGAAAACATGCAAGGGAACAAGAGCTCTTACAAATCCCATGCCCCTACAGGTGACATGTGCCACAATCACCAAATGTTCCCACAAACACATTTATATGAATTGCTAAGATAATCAACAAGAGATAAGGTTAGAACGTCTTATTCTAAGATAATAACCAAATCAAATCATGAAATGCATATTAGATGACGTCAAAAACCAAGACTACACTTACAGGTTCAGAACTGAGTATAGCCATTGGGCTTATACTATAGATATCTCAAAACCGTGTGTAATAACAAGGTGAGACAAAACAATCCAAAGTGCATGGAGTAGTTGTATTGCAAAGGTTTGTTAGAAGAAATATGGCAACATGATATATCAAATGGAATGATTCTACTAGTCAAGTGTCAAAAATATATATCAACCCTATCTTCATATATGGACTAGGTCCATTTTTGCTTACTTGTTGAAGGGACATGCAGTCCTTATCAGTATTTGTTTGTTTTTGTCATCTACCCACTAGGTAGAATCATTGAAGAAGGTAAACAATAAAATGGGAGAGGAGAAATAAATGCCTTAGGAACACCACGTAGGAGGATGCCCCCAAGATATCATCTGTAACGCTATGCCCCTAAGGCACGACACACAAAAATACAATAGAGGAGAGACAAGATAGAAAAATGTAGAAACAAATAGAAGAATCGTCACAATAGAGGTGATCTCCCAGTATCCTTGACCTTACAAGAGTATCAAGGGTCATCCAAGGAGACCTAAACAACACATAACACATCACAGAGGAACACAACACATAAGAGGAGGCCACATAAGTGAGCAAAGACATGCTATGACAAAGGTGGCCAAAAGGGTTAGAAATACTTACCTATGTACACAATCGAAGTAGTGGTTTTCGTCGAGAAACTCATCTTCCTCCCAATCTTGAATGCAAGAGGAAAGAGGTACATAAGGTACAATTGCCCAACTTTTGTCATCATACTTTAACTCTTCTTCCTTAAGGTCTTCTTTGTTTGGTTCAATGTTAGATGGTGAAATGTTCTCTTATTGAGGTGTTGGTTTTTGAGATAAGGCTTGTCTTCTCTTCCTTCTTTCTCTTTCTTGTCTATTCCTTATTGTTTTATTGGTGATGTTTACAAATGTATTGTCATGATTTTCCATAGTCTTCGACATCTCAGAGGAGGAAGCTTGTGCTAGATTAACCTTTTGTGATGAATTGTTTTGTTCTTTACAGGAATCTCCTGATCCTTGTAAGGATGACAGAGGAGGAACCTCAGCATAGACTCCCTTACCTCTTGGCCTAGGGGGTTTTTTCAACTCAAGTGGCTCTTTGTTTGTGATTTGTTCTATAGGAGGTCCAACCAATTTTATTATCAACTTTGCTTTATATCATTGGTATCCCAAGAAGATTTGATGTTGTCATGGTTTAGGAGGTTCAGTAGGTCATGGCCAAAAGTAATCGACATTGAAGTTTTTTCAAGTAACCATAGGTTGCCATTTACTATGGTGAATAGTACGCATGCTCCCGCAGTGAGGAAATTTTAAGCATTTGCTAATGGTGGAGGGGACAACTTTCATGGCCTTGAGTCATGGATGGCCTAATTTTATACGGAAGAGATCAGATGTAGGTATGATATCAAATGATTATTCCAAAGCTTTGTCAAATACTGTGATCAATAAAGTAATCTTCCCTATGGTTGGGAGGAAAGCTCCAATATGTGGTTTAATCATGTCTATTGGTACATAAGATTCTTATATCAAATCATGTGAGTAAATGAACTCTTCCATAGCCACATTAGTCATACAATTAGGATCAATAAGGGATCCTCTTATAGGAGTTACTATTACTTTGATGACAATGTAAAGAGGTCCTTCAATGCTTCCAATTGTTCTATCATGTGGTGTAAAGACTAATTCAGGTTCAAGAGTCTTCCTCTTCATATAAACTCTAGGAGGGATCATAGTATTTTTGTGATGAGACGCCATGTATGTGAGACTATTTCACACCAAAGAACTTGTTTAAGGAAAGTAGGTTATTGAAAGGGCTCAAATGCACACAAATTTCACAACAAACAAAGTAGGTAGGAGGAAAAGAGTACTACACAACAAGGCAAGATGAATGATTTGGAGGTTTGTTTGAAGAAAGTGTATACAACCTTTAGTGTTGAAATACACAATGTGTAATTAAAAAATATGCAAATTTTCAAGTGAGAGTATGGAATGGTGCAAATTTTTCAAATAAGAAAATGAAAATATGCTGGAATGAATGCAATATCAGACTTTGAAAGATATTTATGGCATATGCAATGAAACAATGCAAAACTATGCTTGTTTTATGAATATGAAATGTTTGATGTTTTCACCTTTTTTAATGTAAATGCACAAAATATGTTATGAGACTATACAAAATGATGAATGAATGGAGTCTAACCAGGTATAGTGTGTAAAATAGCTTAGATCAGATGCAAGAAGGATGCCAAAGTACTACAATGCTCAATGCACAATCAAAAGGATGAAGGCAATAATTTTTGTTGCAATACACAATGTGTAAATGCAAAAGGTGAAATTTTCAATGATAGGATGCAAAATTATGCACTATGATCCAACAATACACTTCAAAATAAGATTTGAATAAATTTTGAAAAGGAGTAGTAAAATCTTAAAATAAAATTTTGACTACAAACCCTAGTTTTCGCTAAGATTAGGTTATATGAAAAATGCAACTTCTTAAGCAAAACCCTAGCAAATGTAACTTATAAATGCAAGATTTGATATGAACTAATGATTAATTGCTCTAATAAATATTATATCTAATGAAAATATCAGAAAATTAAATCTTTTTATGATATGCAATGCAAAATATGCAAGACTATGTCTTAATGCAAGCCTAGAATGCTTGTTTTTTCAAAATTTTCTAAATGTATGCAAAATTTTCTAATGCAAGATGATAAATATGATATGGATGAATGCAAGGACTGATTACAACACTCAAAAAGATGCAAGTTCAATTAAAACACGGTTTCACCAAAATGTTATATGTGAAAAGTGGGAAATATGATGAATAGTGTCAAGATCTATCAAATCAAACCCTCCTTTCACATTAAAATTCAAGGACAACAACCAAGCCAAGTCACTACAGATGGTGAGTACTTAACTATAGGTTAATTTACTTATGAAGGATATGGAGAGACTGATTAGATTGAAATATTGGTCAAACCCTAGATTCAATAAGCCTCAAACCCTAATTATAGTGAAATCAAATACAGACAAATAAACTACTATAGATCACCGCATAGGAAGACACTTAGGAAGGAATAGAAACTCACCAAAAGTTAGATTTATAGAGGTGAAGACTTCACAGACTATAGGGTGGGTGCCCAAGTCTGATAGGGCAGATTTTCTATAGATTTAGAACAATGATTAGTGTCAGATGATGTTAGGCTCCTGAGTTTGGGATAAATCCTATCAACAGGACTACAAGGCAGTCACCCTAGTCTAGTAGGGTAGATTTATACCAATACTTCCTTAGATCTTGAATCCTTATCCTCTAAAGATCTAAGGAAGTATTGCTATAAACTTCACCAAATCTTGCACTTGTAACCTACAATCACAAAGAGAGGGGTTTGGGGGTTGTGGTGTTTAGGAGCATGCCTCGGTCAAGCCCCAGAATGACATTCAACTCTTCCAACACCATTGTTAGATAGAGTGCATGCCCAAGGAAGGGTAGATGCCAAATAAATGATGAATAGAAATGATTGAAACATAAATAGATGTCACCTTAGACATGAATCCCTCATGGAGATGAAGATCTTTCAAACCATGAGGAGATGGATTGATGAAGCCAGATCTGCAACAAACAAACACAATAACAACACAATTCTACTTTGCAACACAATGAATACCTTGAGATACCTTATCTCAATATTATAATTACACATTATCCATACACTCACTTATATATGTTTTCTTGCTAACATTTGTAATTCAAATTGAAAAGGCTGACAGAGGGAAACCTTTTTAAAGGTCCGCTGCCAACAAACTTAAATTTGGGTCCCAAAAAATTAGCCTAGACTAGGGCACAGGTGTCCAAGTCCCACGGCTAATTTGGATTATGAATAAGCATTTAAAACTGGCCCCTAAGTCTCATTTGTCATGGGTTTCAGGGGAATTTTCTCTGGGATAAGTATTAAGCATGTAAACTATAAACACATGAACCTAGGAGCTAAACTAGGAGCTATAAAGTCATGAGGTTACTTTTTACTCCATAATAGTTGCATACATTGCCATTGATGTCAAAAGAGTGGTAATCATTCATTTGTGTCAAAGAAGTAGTGATTATAGGTCTTGTGATGTGGAAGGCATATTGTTGCATATGATGTTAAAAGAGTGATGATTAGAGGAGGTGTGATGTGAACGTTATGGTGATGATTGTTGCTTATGGTGTTGTGAATGTCACATTTTGTGTCTCTTGATGAAAAAAATTACATGATGATACGAAGGTGTTATAATATCTTATATTTTGGCGAAAAAAGTTGCTGAAGGAAACTATTAGTGAAACAATTAAGTTGTTGTAAGTGCTAGATGCATAGGAAATTGTACTTCATCCTACTGCAAATGAAGATGTGGCCTTATAACTTGGAGGATAGCTAGAGAAAGCTATGAGATATGTATGTCCAAGTTTCAGAGCATAGGAGTTACTGCATTGTTTTCTAGAGTTTGCAGAGTGAGAACAAGTCATGTTGCTATGTAAGGTTATCAAAGATAGCATAGAAAGCCACTGCATTTAACCGCACTTTGATGTTTGGATTTTCTATTTGAAAGTTAAGTTCAGTTGGTTAGTATGTATGCTTAGTTCAAGTTTCAATTGTTTTGGATCACTGCAAGTGTATTTTTCAATGTTCTATGTCAAGACAATGGTGCTACATTATTGTTACAGTCTCAAAGGTACAAAAGAACGCTCTACATTCCTCCACATTTGAATATATATCCTGATGGTTTTAACCATATGTTAATAATGGTGTCTTACATAACATATCAAATATTTAGAATGCAAAACTACCACAGGTATTTTCTTAATGTTCCAAGTTAAGATAGTGTAACCAGACAGAGTAAATGTTACTGACATCAATGTTTGATTGCTTGTGCCAACAAGTTGAAGCGTGAAATAGAAAGAGGAGTGCATGAGAAGGTTTTTCAGGTCATATAGTGTTTGTGGCATGAACTGTATTATGATATCTCTCTTCTCCAGTACAGTATAGGGTCTAGAGCTAAGGTATGAAATGATATAAGTGTTTGTAGTGTTGACATGGTGTGTTTTAGTGATTGTACCATGTGCGTGATAGCATTTTCCAACAATAAAGATTAGGAGAAGATAAAATGGGTCCAGTAGACCTCTTGGTATGAACCACATAGTGGGATTTCACTCCTACATAACCGTAAATGATTTGGGAGCCAACAAGCAAGGTCATTACATGTTTCATGTTACATGTTACATTTAGTCCAACAAATTTAATGTTTTGAAGACTTGCAGAGGATATATATGAAGGATAGAATATTGTTTCAATAAGTGAGTGTGTGTGTGAGTATGAGTGTGTATGAAAAGGATGAATGATCCATAAATTGAGAAGTAACACTGGAGGCTATGATGTATGATTCATAATAGAGTGAGTAGTGTATTGCATAAGTGTTTTGAGCAGTGATGATAGAGCGGAGGTGTTGAGGTTATCTGACTAATTCAATATCAAAGAGTTAAAGGAGATGATGCTATGGAGGTGATTGAACCATTAGAATTAGTCAAGTATTTTTGCATAGAGGTTGGTGCCTCATCTTGTAAGTGTTGTAGCACTTTAGGGAGTTGGTGCTTCCTTTGGGTTAGAGCCCATAAAAATTTTTATAGGGAGTTAGTCCTCATAAACTTTGTATCAGGGAGTTGGTTCTTCCTTTGGGTTAGTGCCCATAAAATTCATTATAAATGTCTTTTTATTTGTGAGGTTGGATTTGGATAGTAGATCTAGGTAGCTAGCTCACCATGGTTTTTCCCATCCTAGGTTTCCACGTAAATTTTATGTTATGTGTGTATGTGTTCATTTGCTTTATGTGGTTTGAATGTTTACATTGGATTGATTGCATTTAAGGGAAAGAATTTGAATAAGTATTGATTCACTCCCCACATCTCAGTACTTCTACATGTTCAACACATGCTATGTCCTTCATCCTATAGTGTGCTTAGGGTTATGAGTAGTCATCTTGTGGCTGCATTATCTCTTAATTAAGTATATAGTCATTATTGTAGTCATACATAGACAGTTAGGTCATCCTAGGGGTTATATTTAAGTATCTATGTCCACTTGGGTGGTAGCCATGGCATAACTAGTTATATATAGGAGGTAGTGGTAAGTTTATGATCATCCTATTGTGAATTACATTCTCATTGGAGATATTTGGAGGTTTTCCCCCTTGAAGTGATTTGTTATTCTAATTTATTATCATGTATTTGCAACATATCTCCTATTATATTCTTCTTTGTGCAAGTTATTTCATTACACATTTGTATTGACTTTCATGATCTCAACAAAGCTTATCTTAAATATGATTTTCCACTTCCCAACATAGATATGACTGTTGAATTGAACATGGATGATGCACTTCTTTCCTTTAGGGATGACTTCGTCAGCTACAACTAAATTATTAAATTAAACCCCCTTAACCAATACAAAAGTGGCCTTTACAACATCGTGGGGAATATTTTGTTATATGGTCATGCCCTTTGTTCTAAAAAATTCTAGTGTAACTTACAACTAGGTCATGGCCCTCATCTTTCATGACTTTATCCCTAACATCCTTGAACATTATGTCGATGGAATTTTGGCTAAGTTTGTTCTTTACCAAGATCATGTACCTAGTCTTTATCTCATTTTTGAATGCCTTCATCTATGTAACATGAGCTTGAATCCTCAAAAGTGTATCCTTGGTGTGGATAGTGGCAAACTTCTTGGATTTATCATAACTCATCATGGCATTGAGGTTGAGAGTAAAAAGATAGATGTTATTGTTAACACACCATTAACTCAAACCATTTCCCATCTTTGTAGCCTTAAAGGGAAGATTCAAGACATTTGTTGATTTATTTTACAATTGGTGGATCATACCCTTTTCCTTCTATTATGGAGTAAAAAGTGGACACATCTTTTTACCTCCTTGTTTAGCTCCTAGGTCCCTGTGATTACATTATACATCTTAAATATTCATCTCAATGCAAAATCCCCTGAGACCAATACAAATTGGGAAATAGGGGCCCATATGTTACCTTACCCTAGACCAAAAAGGTGCCTTGGGACTTGGGCACCCATGCCCAAGTCCTCCCTGATTGGTTAGGGCAAATTTAAATGCATGTTGTCATAAGACCTTTAAATGGGTTTCTCCTTGTTAGCTCTTTTTATTAATTTCACGAATGTTAGCAAGAAAGCATATATAAGTGTGTTTTTGAATTCATTATGAACCTAGATAGAGATAGCCAACTTAAAGCATTAGCGAAAAGAGCATTCAAAGCATTCATTGTGATTCTAGAGCATATTTGTATTGTCATTGTGTGGTGTTACAAGTTTTGAAGATATCATCTATCTCTCCTTATGAGTTGAAGAGCATTCATCCTCCTAAGGGTTTCATCACATAGGTGATATCATTTGTTTTCATCATCATTTAATTTTATCATATTGATTTGTGTTTAGCCTCTACCCTGTAAGGGCACGCACTCTCTATCATACAATGATGTTGGGAAGCTTGACTACTATCCTAGGAATTGACTGAGGCAAGTCCCTAAACATCATAACCCCCAAACCCCTTTTCTTCTTGTGTGTAGGTTACAGCTATGAAATCTAGAAAGGTGAAGACACAAGAAGACTGAGTAAGGAAAAGGGTTTTGGGATTCGGCAACATTTCAAGAATATTCCTTTGCAGAAGACTTGGGCACTTTTGAAACTATCCTTTTGCCTTAGCTAACTTTAGTTCTGATATTAGTGTAGTCTCTACATCATTTCTCTAGTTTACAGTTTTTGGAAATTCCACCTTTTAGGACTTGGGCACCTTTGAAATAGTCCTCTGACATTCCAACTTCTAGGACACATGTTTTGATATCTTCCTGATCATTCTTGTGAAAGTGGTTTCTGGATATTTGTTGCACATATTTTGTTATAATCAGATCTTTGCAAATCTAGGGTTTAGTGCATTAATTGACCTTTATTCAATCAGATATTTCCATAGCACTCTTGAGTACAAAATCTGTAGCTAAATCCACCATCATTTCAGAGTGATTTGGCTTGGTTTTATCCTTGAATGTTATTGTGGAAGAGGGTTTGATCTCGTGTGCATGCTAGCTTTCATCATTCATCTTTTTCACACTTAACATTTTGGTGAAACCATAGCTTCAAGAAGTTGCATCTTGCTGAGTGTTGAATTCAGATGTTGCATTGATTCATATCATACTTATCATTATTCATTAGAAGATTTTACATAATTTTTGGAAAAATTGAAAAAATTAAGCATTCTAGGCTAGGAAAAGGCATAGTTTTGCATTGCTTTCATTGCATATGATAGAAAGATTTAAATGTCTAATTTTAACATCAGATCTTATCTATATTATAGTACACAATCATTTCATGGTGTTGTTTCTTGTATTTGAAGATCTCATGTGCTAGTGTTTTGTTGAAAAACTGCATCTTTCCTAAAACCTAGTGAATTTCAAAAGCTAGGGTTTGTAGTCAAAATCTTATTTTAGATTTTTCTACTATCTTAGGCATTCATTCAAATATGATTTTGAATTGAAGTGTTGCATCATTACCCCCTTTCATTTCAAAAATCACAATTTTTTTTTACAATTACACATTGTGTATTTCAACATTGAGAACTTTAACATCTTCCTCACACTTCTTTGAGCAAAATCTTAAAATTATTTACATTTCCTTTTTGTGCAGCACTCTTCACATCATACTCATTTTGTTTATAGTGAAATTAATGTGTTTTTATTTTTAGAAACTCGATTTCCTCAAACTAGTGCCTTGGTGTGGAACGGTCTCACATACATGGCATCTAATCAAAACACAGGTGGTGTGGTTCCTCCCCACTCTAATAAGAAAAGGAAGGCTCTTGAACCTGTCATATCATTCACACCACATGAGGTCACAATTAAAGATATTGATGGAACTCTTTATATTACAACATGAATAAATGGAAACCCTAAAAGAGTGGTTCTTATTGATTCTAATTATTTGACAAATGTGATAGCCAAAGAATTCTTATACATGCATGATTTAGCACAAGACACTTATAATCCAATAGATATAACGATCAAGGCACATAATGGCTACTTCCTTCTAGTAATTGGGAAGATCACACTCTCCATCAAGGTGGTGGAAAAAGCCCTCAAACAACCATTTGTCATCATTCCCATGTTGGACTTATTTCATGTGAAGTTAGGCCATCCTTGGCTAAACTCCATGAAAGCAGCCCCTTCTACCATTCATAAGTGTTCAAAATTCCCTCACAAAGGACAAGTGCATGTTGTTCACCATAGTGGATGGAAACCTTTGGTCATTCATGGAGACTTTAACTTGGACTACTTTTGGCCGCAACCTATTGAACCAAATCAACCAAGAGAACAATTTTTCCTAGCATATAAAAAATATAAGTCAAATCTAATAGCTCAACTATCACATGGTAAGAATTCTCCTAGACCCTCTTGTTGGTAACAGACACTACTCTAGTATAGACTTGCTTGTTGTCATTGATGCCAACAAGGCTCAGAGATCTCATCAGCATGACAGAATGACATATCTCCAGAAGGTTTTGTTGGTATTCAGGTCCGGTTGGCAGAAACGACTAAGTATGGGTAATGTATAGAGTAGAGGGAAGTAAGTGGATCAGTGTGCTTCTATAGAAAAAGACCTGCTAATACAGATCAAGTATAATAATTCTTAGTTGTTTGAGGATTTTTATGTTCCATAGATTAAGTCCTAAATTCCTCTGGAAGTCACTTCAAAGAAATATCTAAGTCCGAGTGAATAGAGGTATAGCAGAGATAGTGAACAGGGCACAGTCTAATGGTCTGCATTCCTCTGCAGGTGAATGTTTTGTTATTCTATTTTAATGTGTTGTAAACACTTGTATGAAGTGTCTAATTCTAGAGTTGTGAGATCTGAAGTCCACCAGAAAAATAGTTGCAAGCTAGTGAGTATCGGCACAGTGTTTGACAAAGTTTGACTGAGACAAAGTATGAGTTCTGATGGTCCGCAATTCTCCACAAGATGATATCATGTCTTGTAGTTCTGAGAGTAATATTAGAAATATGTGAAGATTTCTTGATATGATTTTGGAAGTGTTTTGTGATCCATAGTAAAAGTTGTAAGTCAACAGATGAAGCTATTAAGCATGCTCTTAAGGAACAGGTTGACTAGTATAACAAATCATTATGTGAAGAAGAGACAGTGTTTGAAGGATCTACTTAAATAATTAAATGATTAGAGATGACCTATATGAACATGTTTGGGCAAAGATTTAGGTCCGCATAACATATAGTGCATTGGACTGAGCCGACAAGCTACATCTTTCAATGAACACATTTCATATCTTGGATGCCGACTTGATTATGAATCAAATCATGATGCGAATAGATAAGAGCAATAAATTTTAGTTGAGGAAGTATGGACATGTGAGTGGAATGTGAGTAGGTGAATAAAAGAGCAAAAATATAAGATCAGTGATGATGAAGATGTGGGATTCAAAATTTAGTTGTTAAAAGATCGCACCTTGGCATATTGATAGATGCGTATGCAGTACTCTTTTTCATATACTATTTAATTTGTATTTGGCAGTGAGCCTTCTTCATTAAGGCAGTGAGCCTCCAATAGGGTTTAATAGCCCCCAGGGTTTAACAACCCTCATTGTAATCTTGCTAGGTTTAGGGTTGAGGTAGTGAGCCATCATGTTCTAGGCCCGTGGAGTGACCAAGCCCGAATATCATTATTTGTAAAGATTGCAATATATATTTGAGAGCTAATCATCTTCATGGTTTTTCCCTCTTTGGGTTTTCCGCGTAAAAATCTTGGTGTCCATGTGTCATGCTTTTATGGTTGATATTCATTTGCATGTTGTGCTCTTGTTTAATTTATTCTGGGAAATGGTTAAAAGAAAGAGTTTATAGAACACTGATTCACCCCCCCTCTCAGTGTTCTTGACATTCAACAATTGGTATCAGAGCAAGGTTCCTTTGAAAAAGTCTAACAACTTAAGGAAGATCTGGGATAGTGTGATCATGGCAACAAGAAGATTTAGAAATTATAAAAGCAACAAGGAACTAGAAGCAGCTCTTATGGATCTTGAAAAATCAGAAGCAAAAGTTAGGGATCTAAAAGAAAACTTGCAACAAACTGATGAATGCATCTCAAAGCTAAAAGGGAAAATCAAGAAATTTAAAGACAAATACAAAGAAGTTAATGATCAATTGATATCAGCAAATGAAGCACTAAATGATTTGGAAGAAGAAGTTATAGAAAAAATAAAAGTAGAAGATGATCTGAGTTTAATTGTGAAGAGCAGATCAAAAGATTGTGCCAAACTTGAAAAAAAATGTGTAAGTCTAAAAACAGACCTGGAAAAGGCCAAGAGCTTTGAAGAAAAATTCAAGATAAGTACTGCAAAGCTTGATGAAATGATTGCTAGCCAGAAGAGTGCTGATAACAAGCAAGGTTTGGGATTTGAGAAAGGAGAAAGCTCAAAATCTGGTCAAATAAATACTGAGTCAAGGCAAAATAGAGGATACCAGTTTAAAAATCAAAGTAGAAGACCTAGAAGACCTCTGGTCAGATAGCCAAACACTCAAAGGTATCCATCCTTCAATGGTTACTATTTTAAATACAATAAGTATGGTCATAGGGCTACTCAGTGCAGAAGTAGAGTGAATCAAAATGTTCAATCCTTCTCTCATAAATGTTTCAATTGCAAGAAGATTGGTCATAAAACAAATACGTGAAGTGTGTTAAGAAATATGCCAAACTATTCTAGGAATGGTCAATTCTTAAATGGTAAGTGTTTCACATGCAATAGATTTGGACACATGGATAATCAATGTAGATCAAGGATGAATTCATTTAGAGGAAGAAATCAAGGACAAGGAAACATTGTATGTTTCAATTGCAACAAATTTGGACATGTTACAAGATTCTGCAGAAGCAAGAATATGAAGAGAAATTACTATGCTAAAGAAAGAAAAATAGATCAGAGGAATGATAAGGGAAAATAAAAGATTGACCTGGTAGAAATCAAGAATGAGATGAGCAAGATCTAGATTAGGAAAGATGCAAACAAAGTCAAGAATAAATCCGCACCAGGTTCTGGTGCAGATACCTCCTCCAGGAAGTAGATTGAGAGCTCTGGCTCAGGGGGAACAGCGTTAAAAATCTAAATCCCCCATCTAGAAAGTTGGTACTGAAATCCAACATAGATATATGTGGTAGAATTTGACATGCTAGATCCCTAGAAAGAAATTCCAGAAGAAAAAGTTCTAATGCAGAGTATTGCAAAGCAATCCTAATCGACTGTATTCTACAGTGAAGGGTTTAACAACTTTTTGGGAATGAGCATTTAATGATGACTAGGTCAAGTTGTGTGGAGGATAAAAAGGAACTTGTTCAGTTTCAAAATCACTTTGCATTTAAAGCTATCAGGTATTCAAAGAGATTGAGGTAGAATTTGAGCAACGATGACCAAGATTTGAAGCGATTGGAGTAATTTAGAGAAAGGAAACCCTAGCTCAACTGAACAAGGTATTTCTGTTTAAACCCCATTTGTGAATCTGCTAAAAATCTAAAATGGCAACCCCGCAAATTGTTGATATCACTGAAAGACCTCAACCAAAGTTCAAGAAACATCCCTACAAAGCAACATAAATGGATCTACTAGGAGCATTCTCACACATTCCACACAAAATTTTGTATATAGAGGATGCTAGGGCATATATTCATGTTGCCCTAGAAGAACATGGGAAGAGAAAACTCACTGAATTATTTTTGAATCACTTGTGCGATGGAGGTTACAGTCTAAAGAATGAATACAAGGCATTGGAGACAAAGAAATTTATTCAGTATATTGATTTTCTGACCTTCACTAAGGATGAATGGGTCCGGTATATGTTAAGCAGGGTTCATGATGAATTCATGTGGCTCGAGAGACCTTTCAAGGTCACTAAAGATGCTATAAAATTAGTAATTAGACTATGCTCCGCTAGATTGGTACCAATCCTAAAAGCCGTGAAGAATGATAGAGTAATAGAGGCCACCGAAGAAAAGTTTGACAAGAGAGCCCTAACAATCAATGATATCGAAGACTATGTAGTAAGATTTGTATCCATGGTTATTTGCTATGATGTTTACTTCTCAAACCATGAAAATTTAGCATCTGGTACAACAATTTATATAGCTTTTGAGATGGTGAAAGAAGATGCAAAAAAAATGATCTTTGTGAACTACTCTAACAGCAACTGATTGAAAACTTAAGGAAGACCAAAGACCAGAAATATCCATCCAAATATGGTACGTTGATTCTTTATTTATTCTTCTACTATATGCAAGAATTGCTTGGTATAAAAAATCTGCTCTAGACAAGTGATAAACATGTTGCAGTTTAAATTAGAAATCATCTGAATAATATAGGAAGTATTGATGCTTAAAATTCTTCTCTATGGGGCTATTTCAAAATTTTCCAGAGTAGAATGCATTCAAGGGAAAGAATCCCTAAGACAATTGTTGAGAAATACAAATATACCATTTGTTTCATGGTCACCAAGAATTAGTGTTTGATGGAGGCTGTGGAACCCAAAATTGTTTGGGTTACACCAATGGGTTATGAGGTAGACGGTGAAATATTAGAAAATTATGCTCAACATGTATTAAGCAAACCTAGATATCCCAAGGAGGAAAGGTTTGGGACTTATGAGGAATTGCATGCAAAAATTCATGTTGAAGTGAGAAAACCTGAGATCTCCAAGAGAATGCAGAAAGTGATAGAAGAAATTGCCATAAAACATGGATTCGCTAAGGAAAAAATCAAAGAAGCAAGGGAAAACGGTCAAGCAGAAAGGGAAGCAAGGGAAAAGGAAGGAAGTGAAAGAGTTAAGGCTCCGGATGAACCTAAAGAAAAAGAAGAAAAACCTTAAGCAACAAAGAGGTCTACTAGAAGCTCTACCTCCTCTTCTGTTCCCACATCTACTAGCATAAAAGAATCTGCAAAGAATCCAACTGATAGAGGAGAAAAAAGATAGAAAACAAAAGGTAGAAGAATGTATGTAAGTATAAGTGAAAAAGATGAAGAAGAGACTGAGTCTGATCAAAATATCAAGAAAATGAAAACTGAGACTACCAAAGCCTTTAAAAGGGAGAAACCTAGCAAAAGACAGAAGGCAGATGAGTCTTAAGCCACATTAACACTAGAAGATATACTAAAGTCTGTCATTGTTGATGGAAATTTGAAGCCTGTGGCTGAATTTTATGATGATTACAATGATGCTGAAAAAAGGATTTTGGAAGAAGCTATCATAGAGTATCTAAACATATACAATAGAGCTCTCATTGAGGTCATCGATGATCTCCTAGATACCTTGGGTAGTATTCTATCAGTTAGAAAGGAAACTGTTGTGGCTAAGGATATTAAGCTCAGAGAACACACATTGATAAAATTATGTCCAGACATTACTCCAAAAGAAAAGGCCAAAATCTCCAAAGCACTTAACAATGAGTTCATATCAAAGAAAAGAATGAATGCACTGATGATATGAGAAATTGACAAAGTTGTCAAGGAAACAGAGGAGACCATTTTGGAAATACTGAAGAAATACAACATTTCTACCATCTATGACAATGAAGGAACAAAAGATGAAGACACATCTCTGCCAGAGACAAGTCACGATCAAGGACCGGAATAGAGTGATCAAGTCCCTGACACAAGCACATTGAATATGTCAGATCAAGGCAAAACTAAAAGTGATCTGCCTCCTGAGAAACAGGATGAGGTTGAATAAAATAGGAAACAGATAAGGAGCCCTTCACCAGAACAAAACATTGATCACAAAGAAAATATAGACATGGATCCTCCTGAATGCAGTCAAGAAGAAGCATCTGAGAGAACAAGAGACACTGTAGATGTCTCAAATGGTTGTGGAATATATCAAGGCATAGACGAATCTAAACTTCTTCAAGGACCAATCAACTTAGCCTCATTGTCACCTATGCAGAAATTCAAGTTAGTGTCTATTGTCCAAGCCAAGGCACAAGAAGAAATGATGAATTCTCATGACCAAGACAGTAAATTGATCAGTGATGCATCCAGTGTCCTGGAAAAGATGATGCCAACTGTTCAAAAGGATACCTCACTATCCTCCATTGATCATCTCAAAGGGCTATTAAGCTTTGTAAGTACACATTTTGAGTCTTTTGAAAAATCTACAGAAGCAAAAGTTAGAAAAGAGTTTGATGAAAAGAGATTGATTGAGTTAAAGGCTATGTTAGAAAAAGATAAAATTACATTAGAAAATGTGATAAAAGGCATACAAAGTGCCATTGAAGAAGCCTATAAAGTTTATAAATTTTTCCTATCTTGGCCAAAAGTTACAAAGGAATTAGAAGATGAAACCAAAGATTTGGAACTGAAACTGCTTAACATCTCTTAGACATATAATCTGATAGTTGAGTCAATAAATGCCAAAGAAGCTCAAGTTGCAAACATTCATAATGACTTAAGCACTTTGATGAAGAAAAGGGAAGAAATTACAGATAGGTTGTGCTAGCTAAGGGGATTGATAATTCCAAAAATTGATTCCATGACCAATCTAGCAGATGAAGCCATGAAATTACTCGCACTAGTTGATACACCTTAATATGTGCAGAGGACAGAGAAGTTAGTTTTTTTTATAAATGACCACGTTCATATCCTATAAAGTGCAAGAAATAGATGGAACAGAGAGATAGCTTTGATAAAGACCATCTATAGTGCCATTTTGCATTTAGTCACAAATTGAGATGAAGATTGTATTTGTAAATATGTGACAGAGTACACAAAGTTTTTGAAGTTTTTGAAAAATTTTGGGTTCTGGATCACACCCTTTTCCATTGATGTCAAAGGGGGAGATGAAGATCAGTGAAAAATGGGATAAATATCTTAGGGGGAGCAGTCAAGCATTTTTCACTAAGTGTTGCCAGCAATGCCAAAGGGGGAGATTGTTGGCAAGAGACACTGCTCCGGTATAGAGTTGCATGTTTTCATTGATGGCAACAAGGTTTAGAGATCTCATTAGCATGATAGAAAGACATATCTCTAGAAGGTTTTGTTGGTATTCAGGCCTGGTTGGCAGAAACAACTAAGTATGGGCAATGTACAGAGTAGAGGGTAGTAAGTGGATCAGTGTGCTTCCACAGAAAAAGACCTGCTAATGTGGATCAGGTATAATAATTCTTATTTGTTTGAGGATTGTTATGTTCCAAATATTAAGTCCTGACTTCCTCTAGAAGTCACTTCGAATAAATATCTAAGTCTAGGTGAATAGAGGTATAGCAGAGATGGTGAACATGGCACAATGTAATGGTCCGCATTCCTCCACAGGTGAATGCTTTGTTATATTGTTTTAAGGTGTTGTAAACACTTGTATGAAGTGTCTAATTCCAAAGTCATGAGATCTAAAGTACACTGGAAAAATAGTTGCAAGCTACTGAGTATTGGCACAGTGTTTGACAGAGTTTGACTAAGACAGAGTCTAAGTTCTGATGGTCTGCAATTCTCCACAAGATGATATCATGCCTTGTGTTTCGAAGAGTAAGATTGGGAATATATGAAGAGTCCTTGATATGATTTCTGAAGTGTTTTATGATACATAATAAAAGTTGTAAGTCAACAGATGAACCTATTAAGCATGCTCTTAAGAAACAGGCCGACTGGTATAATAAATCATTATGCAGAGAAGAGACAGTGTTTGAAGGATCTACTTAACTAATTAAATGATTAGATCCAACCTATATGAGCATGTTTGGGAAAAGATTTGGGTCTGCATAAAGTATAGTGCATTGGACTGAGCTGACAAGTTACATCTTTCAATGAACATGTTTCATATCTTGGATCATGCCGACCTGATTATGAATCAAATCATGATGTGGATATATAGAGTGATGAATTTTGGTTGAGGAAGTATGGACATGTGGGTGGAATGTGAGTAGGTAAATAGAAGAGTAGAAATAGAAGATCAGTGATGATGAAGACTTGGGATTCAAATTTTAGTTGTTAAAAGACTGGACCTTGGCATATTGACAGATGCGTATGTAGTACTCTTTTTCATATACTATTTGATTTGTACTGGTAGTGAGCCTTATTCATTAAGGCAGTGAGCCTCCAATAGGGTTTAACAACCCTCATTGTAATCTTGCTAGGTTTAGAGTTGATGCAGTGAGCTTGCTAAACCTAGTTGTGCTTCATGATAGTGAGCCATCATGTTCTAGGCCCGTGGAGTGACTGAAAGGAAGCAAGGTACACAAAACACACTTCCTACACCAATCTAATGAGGGGAATGAAGTGCAAATTCATTTTAATCCTTACAATTGCAGCAACATTAAACTAATGACATAAAGATTACAGCAGCAACACAACACCGAAAGAAGGTGACATAAGATATACCATGGGGAAAACCTTTTTAGGTAAAAAACCCCACACTGTAAACTACACAATGTATTATCAAAACAACAATAGTTTACAATACACTTGCAATGCAAGTCTTCCAAGAGTCTACAAATGTTGATTCTAGAGTTAATCTGGCAACATAACAGTACCTATAAATACACTATGCAACTACAACTCCAAACTATGTAATATATAGGGATTTCAAGGCATATCTTGGAAGCATCTTGGGATAGGCATCCACCTTGGCCACATGGCCATATTCAACATCAAAGGACACTTGTCCTTGCTGAAATAACACCTCTTACATATGTCATACTTACAACATGTCATAGCCCAACTTGGGTGCCCAAAGATGCGTTTCACTCATGCAAAGATGCCAATTGACACTTGTCATTACTTGTCATAAGAATCTCCAAACTTGGCTCTTACGCATCATAGATTCTGTCATATGGAATATCCTCTTCCACATACCACAAGATGCTGACACATGGCAAATTAATGCCACCTCAATATGGGACACCCAAATCCATGTAGGTTTGACTTGACCATCCAAGTCACATTCCAAGTAAGCTGACATGTCACCATGCCACCTCAACTATGTGACCAAACTGAATGTGCAAGTAAATATAATATTAGGCAATAATTAAATATACAATTAAATTACCAATGCTAGGAAATTGCAAAGGTTGAGACACCTTAATTCCCAACATTCTCCACTTGTAAAACACCTTGCAAGAGCCAAAAGAAATGACAAGATTTTAGCTGCTAGGGTCCAAGAGGCCCATAGACTCCAAACACCATCTGAACTTATCTGTGCCCATAGGTTTAGTCAATGCATCTACAACATTCTTCAAAGTGTCCACTTTTTCCAACAACACCTTCCCATCTTCTACCCTATCTTGAACAAAATGAAACTGAACATCAATGTACTTTGTTTTGGCATGGAAGGTAGGATTCTTTGCTAAGCAAATCGCACTCTGACTGTCACAATGGATAGTAATATCTCCTGCATCAAAACCAACATCTGAACAAAACCAATTAAGCCAAATGGATTCCTTACAAGCATGAGTTGCTGTCATATACTCTACTTCTGTCATGGACAAAGCAACCACAGGTTGTCTCTTACTCATCCAACTAATAGAACCACCAAACATGTTAAACACATAAGCATTGGTGGATCTCCTGTTGTCAATGTCACCTGCCCAATCAGAATCCACAAATCTACGAATACAAATAGAACATGGAGGTCCTATAACATTACCATGATAGCATATGGAATACTCAAAAGTACCCCTCAAATATCTAAACACTCTCTTAACTGCATCCCAATGTACCTATCCAGGATTAGCCATAAATCAACTAAGGACTCCCACTACTTTGGCAATGTCTGGTCTTGTGAAAACCATAGCATACATCAAACTGCCAATAGTACTAGCATAAGGTACTCTGCTCATATCATCCACCACACTAGGAGATTTTGGACAATCATTAATAGACAAGTTTGTCCCCAAAGAAACAGGAACACACAATGGTCCACAATCTGCCATGCTGAACCTGTCCAACACGATCTTCACATACTTACTCTAGCTTAACCAAATTTTTTTGTTAGTTCTATCTCTTCTAATTTCCATTCCCAGAATGTACCTGGCTGCCCCTAGATTTTTCATTTCAAACTATGCTAACAACTGAGACTTCAAATCAGAAATCATATTCTTACCATTCCCAATCAACAACATATCGTAAACATACAATGCAATAATGAGAATACGATCATTGTCAAATTTATAATACACATAATGATCTGATTTTGATCTTAGAAATCTAACTGAAAACACAAAAGCATCAAACTTCAAGTACCACATCCTAGGAGACTACTTCAAACCATACAAAGACTTTTTCAACTTGCAAACCAAATTTTCTTTCCCTTTCTCTATGTAATGCTCTGGCTGTGACATGTAAATTTCTTCCTCCAAATAACCATGAAGGAATGCTATCTTCACATCCATCTGCTCCACCTCTAATTCATAAGCTACTGTAAGAGATAATAGGAACCGAATAGATGTCAGCTTTGCAACGGGAGATAAAATTTCACCAGAATGAATTCCCTCCACTTGTGAATACCCCTTTGCAACCAGTGTGGCCTTGTACTTTTCAACACTACCATCTACACCAAATTTCTTCTTGAACACCCATTTGCATCCAACAGGTTTCCATCCATCAAGCAAAGGCACCAAGTCCCAAGTTTTGTTCTTTTACAAAGAAGCCATCTCTTCCTCCATGGCGTCCTTCCAAGAACTTGCATCTTTCATGTCCATAGCCTCTAACACAGTTCTAGGCTCATCAGTGCTAGTAAGCAAAGAAAAATCACAACTAGAATCAATAAATGAATAACCAAACCTATCAGGTTGCTTCCTTGTTTGTGTAGACCTCCTCAAAGGCTAAGGTTGAGGTTCTGCTTCTTCTTCTAAACTTTCAGAGCTGCTAGACCTCTCCTCATAATCAGGTCTCATAGGGTCTATCAGTTCAGTCTTCTCAAGGGTAGAAGGAAACTAAACCACATCCTCTTTCTTTTCTATTTCTTCTGGTTGTAGAACAATAGGAGAAGGTGTTAGCTCTCTGAAGATGACACTTTTTCTATACAACACTTTTTCAGCCACAGGATCCCAAAGCTTGTATCCTTTCACACCAACACCATAGCCAATGAAAATACACTTAACAGTCTTGTTCTCCAATTTATGTTCCTTTCAGAAATACCCTAGACTCATCAGATGCATGGGTGGTATCACCATCATCTTGTGACTTGTCAGAATCTGAATCTGGGGTGTTCTTCTTTTTCTTTTTAATTTCCTCTTTGCATTCCTTTCAAAAATACCCAAATTTACCACAGTTCCAACAGAGAGCCTTGGACTTTCCAGGAGATTTGGATCTCCCATGGGATTTGGATCTACCCTTCTCAGCTTTCTTGTCCTTCTTCCCTTTCTCCTTGGGCCTTCCACGAACCGCAAGAGCCTCTTTGGCTACTTCAAAGGATTTTCTCCACATCTCTTCAGACAATAGCAAAGATTCCACTTCATCCATTTTGAAAGTGGATGTGGTGCTCCCAACAGCCATAACAAGATGATCCCATGAATTTGATAGAGAACAAAGCAAGGTCATACACCGATCCTCCTTCTCCATCTTCACACTAATGGATGTTAACTATGCAACCAACATGTTGAAAGCATTCAAGTGATCTGCAATAGATCCTCCATCCTTAGAGAATACAACTTCTTTCATAGAAAAAGTTTGTTCACCAGGGATTTGGCTTAATAAACATCTCCCAACTTCTTCCAAAGATCATTTGTAATCTTCTCCTCGTGGACATTCAATAAGATAGAATCAGTAAGACTAAGTCTTATGAGACCCTTAGCCTTCTGATCTTTGAGATCCCAATCAGCTTGTGCCATTGTAGTTGGTTTTGTGCCATTAATGGTTTCCCATAGGTCTCGATCAACAAGCATGTCTTCCATCTTGAGTTTCCACAACTCGAAATTACTGCCATTAAATTTCTCCACCTCTATTCTCCCAGATGTGCTTGCCATCTTCTTACTGCAACAAGATTACAAACTACTCTACATAGACTCCCACTCAATCAAAGATCAACTCAAAAAACCCCTACCCAAAAACTAGGATCACAGGTGATCAAGCTCTGATACCAACTAAAAGGAAGCAAGGTACACAGAACACACTTCCTACACCAATCTAATGAGGGGGATGGAGTGCAAATTCATTTTAATCCTTACAATTGCAGCAACATTAAACTAATAACATAAAGATTACAACAGCAACACAACATAGAAAGAAGGTGACACAAGACATACCATGGGAAAAATCTTTTCAGGTAAAAAACCCCACACTCTAAACCTGCACAATGTATTATCAAAAATAGCAATAGTTTACAATACACTTGCAATGCAAGTCTTCCAAGAGTCTACAAATGTCAATTCTAGAGTTAATCCGGAAGCATAACTGTACCTATAAATACACTATGCAACTACAACTCCAAACTATGTAATATATAGGGATTTCAAGGCATATCTTGGAAGCATCTTGGGATAGGCATCTACCTTGGCCACATGGCCATATTCAGCATCAAAGGACACTTGTCCTTGCTGCAATAACACCTCTTACATCTGTCATATTTACAACATGTCATAGCCCAACTTGGGCACCCAAAGATGCCTTTCCCTCATGCAAAGATGTCAACCGACACTTGTCATCACTTGTCATAGGAATCTCCAAACTTGGCTCTTACACGTCATAGATTTTGTCATATGGAATATCCTTTTCCACATACCACAAGATGCCGACACATGGCAAATTAATGCCACCTCAATATGGGATGCCCAAATCCATGTAGGTTTGACTTGACCATCCAAGTCACATTCCAAGTAAGCTGACATGTCACCATGCCACCTCAACTATGTGACCAAACTGAATGTGCAAGTAAATATAATATTAGGCAATAATTAAATATACAATTAAATTACCAATGCTAGGAAATTGCAAAGGTTGAGACACCTTAATTCCCAACAGTGACCAAGCCTAAACATCATTATTTGTAAAGATTGCAATATATATTTGAGAGCTAATCCTCTCTGTGGTTTTTCCCTCTTTGGCTTTTCCACGTAAAAATCTTGGTGTCCATGTGTCATGCTTTTATGGTTGATATTCATTTGCATGTTGTACTCTTTTTTAATTTATTCTAGGAAATGGTTAAAAGAAAGAGTTTATAGAACACTGATTCACCCCCCCTCTCAGTGTCCCTGACATTCAACACCTCTTAGTCCCCAAAGGCTACAATTCCTCCTACTGAACAAATAGAGAATGAAAAGTAGTCCAAGATGAAGGAATCACCTTGACCAAAAGGTAAAGGAATTTTTTGTTGAGTTTCCTCCTCTGTCATACTTACAAGGATCGGGAGACAACCTTAAAGATCAAATCATTTCATCACAAAAGATCAATTTTGTACCGGCTTCCTCTTCTGAAATGTCAAAGAATGTGGAAAACTATGAACTCTAAGTGGTAGACAAAGAAGCTCCCTTGGGTAATATCACTAACAAGACAAGAAGAAATAGAAATGCAAGGGAATGAAGAACAAAGTGACAAGCATTAGCCCGAAAGATGTCTCCACAAGAAGAGAACATCCCACCAAACAATATAGAAACAAAGGAAGAATTAAAGGAAGAAGATTCAAGTTGGACCATAGTGCCCTATGTACCTATTTCAAATCAAATTCGAGATTGGGAGGAAGATGATTTGCTCAAAGACAACTGCTAGTGTGGTTGCATCTTCTCATAGGTAAGTATTTCTCACCCATTTAGCCACCTTTGATGTAGCACCTCTTTGAGTTTCTCTCACAGGTGGCCTCCTCTTATGTGTTGTGTTGTGTTCCCTTGTGTTGTGTTAAATGTTGTTTAGATCTCCTTGGATGACCCTTGATACTCTTGTAAGGTCAAGGATACAAGGAGACCACCTCTATTGTGACACTTCTTCTATGTGTTTCTCTATTCTTCTACTCTCCTCTATCTTATTGTACTTGTGTGTCTTATCTTGGGAGCATTTTCCTGCATTGTAAACCTAAGTCACTATTGTCTCCTCTCTCATTTTTTGTGTTTTCATTCTTCAATGGTTCTACTAGTCAACGAATGACAAAAACAAGTATATACTGATATGGACCGTGTGTCCCTAAACAAGAATAAAAATAGACCTCATCCATATATGAAGATGGGGTTGATATGCTACTGATGCTTGACTAGTAGAATCACTTCGGTCATGTTGTGATTATTCTTGTAATAATCCTTTGCAATACTCTAAATCTGCTTCTAGGCACTTTGATATGTTTTGTGTCTCACCTTGTAGCTACACTTGGTTCTAAGATCACTGATGTATGACCTCACGGCAGTTCTGAACCCATAAGTGTAGCCTTGGTCTATTAAGTGATATATGATTTCTCTATAAGTTTCATGAGATGATTTGGTTGTTATCTTAGCTTAGATTTTCTAACCAAAGCTTATATATTTTTGATCAATGGTTGTTAGCAAATGATATTGATGTGTTTGTTGGAAACAATCGGTGATTGTTAGCACATGTTACTTGAAGGCATGGGCTTTGCAAAAGCTTTTTTTCCCTTGTGTGTTTTCAACTTTACCTTAAACATGATTACTACCGGCAGGCAAGATCAATCACTTTAAGGTGGGGGAATATATTGGTAAATGCTTGATTATTTTAGATATGCTGATAAAGTGCGTTTGTGTATGCTTCCTTTTCACCATAAGGCATCTATGGATGCAGGTGGGGTTGTGTACTTTGTTTTGTTTTGCATATACCTCCTTTTCACTATAAGGCATCTGTGTGATGCATGTGGGGTTATATACTTTGTGTGCATGCTTCCTTTGAACATCGTAAGGTATCTGCAGATACAGGTGGGGTTGCATTTTTGAAAGCCCTTCTGCAGAAGGTAGGATTGTGTATTCCCTTGAGTGGTTGCACATCCTTTTAAAAATTCCTCTGCGAAGGCAAGGTTGGATCTTGAGTTATTCACCCTTAAGCTTGTCTTTGGTGGTTGTGGTAGTGTAGCTCAACCATCAGGTGTGTTTAGCATGTCTTAGATAGTGGAGCATAGCGATGACCTCCTCCCTATCGCCCATGTTTGTTGTGTATAAGACTTATGGTGTGTTGATGACATACTCTATGACGTTCATGTATTCTGTGTGTTTTCAATGTGTCTTCCTTGAGTGTTTTTCATGTTTTAGCAGTGGCACTTAGTGATGAGCTCCCCCCACGCCATGTGTCTTGCATGTTTTGTGGTGACGCGTAGTGATGTGCTCTCCCCACACTATGTGTTTTGTGTGCCTTTGATGGTGGCGCATAGCGATGAGCTCCCCCCATTGCCTAGTTAGGATTATATATATAATTATTTAATCATGTTTTCTATCTATGTATACCTTTTGTATTGTGTGATTGTATTCATTTTTTCCTCATGTATTGCATGATTTACTATCTTCTTTGTGTATTGCATGCTTTCTTATTGTATTCATTGTGTCTTATGTGATTGTCAAGTGTTTTCTTATGTTTTCCTAAGTTTAGGGGCTAGAAATGGTCTTCCAAACTTAGGGTGTGTCTTTTCTCTAGTGTTTGATGTGTTTGATATGCTTCAACTGTGTTGGTACTCAAATAAACAAATTATCAAACCCTAAAGATGTGCTAGGTCTTATGATAAGGTTTTATATGTGAATTTGGCCAACTGATAGAATTAATCAAACTGATTTAAATTCTCTGCACTTTAGGCTCTGTTTGGCCTAGGTGGGTATACCTTATATTCACCAGATAACTATTGGGCTTCAAATATGTTGGTGACCTCAGAACAGATTAAGGAATTCATATAATTTTATCAATTAAATCATCTACTTCACTTAATCTAGTCTAAGATATGATTTGGATTAATTTCTTTTATAAATGTTTAAACCCTACTCCTAAAATAGAAAATTAAAATTGGATTTTTTGAAAATATATACAAGGAAATGATTTTCAAAAGAGACCAACCAGTGCCTGCTCTTGGGATTTGGAGTCTTTACTTAGAAAATATTTGTGCTTTCTTTTTAGCCACAACTTGATTTGTTTGGCAATTCTAGGTCTATGACTTGCATAGATATGCAAATATGTAAATTATCTAGTTCTTCTTTAATGATCTAATTAACCTTCCCAAGTTACTGTGATTCACCTATATGATTTTAATCCTTTCTTGAAGGAGCCCAATAAACAAACCACACAAGAAACATAAAATGTGTTCTGACAAATCAAAGATATACTTGATATATTGATTTGAATAACAAAGGAAAACTAAGTTGGAGACAACCAGATAAATTGTTAACAATTGAAATCAACAAACAAATGAGAACTAAAAGTTTAGCACTAGAAAAAAGTAGCTTTTATATTGATTAGCTTCAAAGAACAGGTTGTGCAATGTCTCTTTCAAAAATCAAAATTCTCAGAGAGAGCCCATAAGTTCTTGGTTTCCCTTTTATAGATTTAAAGGAAGCAACAAGATTCAGACCTTTCACATTCAAAATGGCTCTTTGTATTCCCAACCCTTGACGTTCATTACAATATTTTCATTTTGATAAGTCTAAATTAGACTTTCAAACACATTTTGAATACATTATAAAAACATGAAAAATATAAAGAGACAAAAAGGAGAGCGTCCAGGATGTGGTGGTGCTATTTGATGCTAGCATATAGCTCGTTGCCCCTCTGCACAAAAACATGTGTTGCTTATCAATCTGCAAGATACATGCTCTTCCATTGAAAGATTGCAAAATCACTAGGCAATTTCTAGTTTTGAATCTCTAGCAAGTTATCCCGATGATCCTCCCATCTTTTTTCTAGCAGAGCTTTGACATCCATCACAAATTTCCCATATCCAACATCCAAGGAAATCACTCTGTCCAAGATCATGTTGAAGCTAAGGATGTTGACATCTCCATCTTTCTTCAAGAAGTCCATGATTTGACATACTATTTGGCCAAACTCCATTCTCCATGCATCAAGGCTCTTGATTTGCTTTTCTCCTAACAAAATTGAGGGGATAAACTTATGCTTAAATCTAGAAAAAGAATCAATTTTGGCCTGCATTTTCTAGCCTTCACCATTGGCATATTGGTGCTCCTCCAAGATCAATCTGATCATCCTTTCTATAGGCTTCAAAGCTGCAAGGGCACCAAGATTTCTTTGCAAGACTTTACAAAGAATGGTCAGAGTGTGGTGTGAAGGTTGCCATCTTTGATACAATGGATCCAAAATAGAAAAATTCACTTTGAGCTACTCCAAGGCCTGAGATAAGGAAGAATAGCACTCGTGCACATTCCCCATCTTATCAACAACTAGCTTCACTCTGTATTCCAAAATTTATTCAAAAACTTCAAGAATTTTCAACTTTGCCTCATCCTTGGTCATTTCATTTTATTTTCTCAAATCTTCAATTTCCTTCTCAAGTTTCAATTTCAATTCATCCATCTGTTCTATTGTCACTATGGCATCACTTGTTGCTTGTGGCATAGGGGTTTGATATGGTACAATAACTTGAATATGAGAAGAAGTCATACCTTACAATTGTTGTTTCAACTTCACATTCTCAAGGTACAATTGATTTACTTCATTGTTTATTTCTTTCTGAGTTTTCTCATAATCCTGTACTCTTTGTTCTAATCTTTTCCCAATAGCATGAGTGAACATGGTAGTATGGACAGTAAGGACAGATGCTTCTGTTGTTGATTTATCTTGGAGAGTCTTCACCATAGACGAACCCCTCATCTCCTACACAACATCAAGAAACCTTGGTTTGCTTGTGTTCTTTTGTGTGGTCCAGATTGCAAGAGTCTCTATTTTCGGGTTGAAACCACACCCACTAATGCCATCCTCATGATCAAATTTAGAAACAAGTTTTGGATCCTCTTGGCTTCTAGCTTAGTCAGGCAAAAATACCTTTTTCAACTCAAGGTCAGGAATGATTAGCATATTACTATTCAGGACCATTTGCCTTGCTTCCTCTGAAGTCACATGAATATCATCAATCTTCAAGTCTTTGAAAGTCTGGGTGATAATTTGATCATGTTGCAATTCATCAGCACCAATCTTATTTATCTCCACCTTCTGATCAAACTCTTTCATTTTCATTTTTAACCAAAGGTCCTTGAAATCAAGAATTTTGATGAACTCATCATCTTCTATGAACCTCATTGATGCTAGAATTATTTCATCTTCTTCCAATTCTGGTTCAACTTGGGTTTGTTCACCCATCCTGGCTTCAAGCTTATGTGCATCTATTTCTTGGCCAACCAATGGTTGGTCAACTTCCTCTCCATCACCCAAGTGCCTGAGAATGTTGACCACATCTTCAGTGTCCCCAACTTCTTCAGTCATAAGGAACAAGTGGAGGTTCATATTTAGTCCTTTGCCTCTTCGATGAAGGGGACTCAGGAGCTTGTGGATCTTGTACTAACACAACATCAGGGGCAGGTTCATGAATTTCAATTTTTGCAAACCTCTTAACTAGAAGCTTTGTATCCTTGGAAGATTATTTCTCAGACTTGCCATAGATACTCTCAAAATTATCAATTATCATATCAATCCTCTTGAGAGGATCTTTTTCTTCAGCAAAAAATCTAGAAAAATGGGGATTCTACTTCTTGTTATCATCTTCAATCTTCTTCAAGATTTCCCATTTTCTTTTCCTTGTATAAACTTCTTCAAAAGTTACCAAATTTCTTATCACATCCTCATCAAAAAGAATTTGATGGGATATCCCCATTTTTGTCAAAATTATTTGCCTTACAAAATTCATGTGACCCTCAAGGTCACAAACTCTATAAACACCATATTTTAAAGAATATTTTTCCTTGAAATAGGCTTGCAAGTCCTCAAGAGTATCTGAGCCAATTGACCAATCGCCAAATATTGTGACATCAGGAAAAAATGTGCCCTTTTTCTACTTTTTCATCACCTCCTTTTCCATCCACATCATTTGCCACATGAATTCCAGGAACAATATTCTATCTGACACAAACTTTGGCAATTTATGGGGTGGTTGGGGACAACCATATACTCTGATGATAGTGTGATCAGACAAAAAGAACCAATCAACATAATTATGATTATGGCCTTGTTTTGGTTTATGTGCAAGTGGCCTTAGCATCACCCTGACCTCCTTGGTCAACTTGGGAGACCAATTACCAAGAGAGTTCATTATCTTAATAGTAAATTCAACATGAAATATAATGTAGTCACCAGTCTGACAACATGAGTCCCACTTATAGCACCAACACTGAGTACGCATCCTCTGTCCTTCTTTATCAACCATGCTTATGTCCATTTTGCTTGACCATTTCCTTCTATTCTAGAATAAAATTAGGTGACACAACAAAGAGTAAAACCTAAAATCCAAGGGTTTCTTACCCTCCCTTACATGCAAAAAACCCTCATGCAACTTCTTCTCAATATGAGATGCAAAATCATATTCAGCATTTACCTCCAGATGTTGTATCTTCATGGCCATCATCATTTGGTCAATTGGCATTCTTCCATGAGCGTCAATTCCCAAGAGTTGGTATAATGCAAAGTAGGTTCTCTTGAAATACACAGAAAACTCCTCCATAGGGAATGGCTCAATATCATTGGATGTTATTTCAATCTTTCTATTGTTGACCCCCCTTCTCATGTACATTGGTAGTTCATCTTTACTTAGTGTTCTCCTCAAGCTTGTATATTCTTTCTCACTCTTCTATAGGTCCACTTGAGTGAGAGCTTGTTTGTTTAACATAAAACAGTCCCCAATGGCATTTCTATCAACTACTATCAATGGTTGTCCATTTGGCAATCTGACTATTTTTCTGGCAGAATGGTAACGTTGTGCCAGGGTCCTAATTAGTTCTACATCTACAAATAAATTCGGGACCACGAATTTTGCCAAGTCCAGTTTCTATGGGTTGCCTACTAGTCCTAGACCATCTTTCTTTTTGCAGAAGTACTAGAACAAGTTCCATCCAGAGATAGGGATTGTGGCATCCCAACACTCTTCTCCTGCATCCTTAAATATTTTCTTTGGACCCTTGTCTCTAGAATTGGGCAATACTTCTAACAGGGACTATTGAAGTGGTCTCTTTTTGGGAGTTGGAGGTTCATTACTCTTGTTGGTAGAATCAGACTTCTTGGGTACCATTTTTAGCTACTTATACAAACTAGGGTTTTAAAATTCAAATTACAGTACCAACAATTGAAAAACAAAGCACACAATCTTCACCAACTTCTTGCAAGGAGTGCAAAGATGAACTTACCCAGTCAATTTGAAGCCTACTAAGAGCACACTGAACTTGATAGTGCCTTCTCCAAATCAAGTCTGTAATCACTGAAATGAGCAAATGTCGATAAATCCTTGAATTTTACTATGCCAAGAAATTCATCATATCCCCATTACTCTGGTTTGTGCCCCGAGATCGTAAAATCTCAGCATTCAATTCATTTCAAATACAGGCCCTCAATTGAAATGGATCCAACGGCCAAATGAGATGACAAAGATTTAGTGTATTCCTCGATAACCACAGCCCAACAATGAATTAATTTTCCCATTTATTCTTTTACCATATTACCGTAGCACCTGCCTATACTGGTTGCGGGACTACGGGAGTCATTGACAACTTTAGACTCAAATTTTCAATTTATCATGACCCCGCCATCGCATGACTTGACCGTTGCAGGAATGCAGGGCTTACAACCCCCTTGCATTAGATTTCATGATTTACTGCCAACCCGCAGGCGCATGAGCTAACCATTGCAGGATCACGGGAAGCATCTAGTTTGTCTATTTCCTTTTACTACTACCCCACCGATATTTGATCTGGTTGTCACGGGACTGTGGTAGAAATATGCTGTCACTCTCACAATTTACTACCTTACCGCAGATACCCCTTGGAACTATTGCGAGACTGTCGTGACTATTGCTATTTTCATTCCTTATTACCGCAATACCACCAGCATCCTTCCAAGTCATCGCGGGACCACGACATTAATTTATACCACCTGTCTCTGCTTACTGAGATGCCAATCACATGATGAAACCTCTACGGGGGTGTGGTAGCCTTCTTAAGTTAAGCCTTTCATACCTCCAATCCACCATTCGATTGTGTGTGCTTCATGGGGTTGCAATAGTCATGATTTATGCTCCTATTATTCCCGCACAACTGCCAAAGCATTGTGAATGACCTACAAGATTGTGGTAAGAGACAAAAACACACAGAAAGTTAGGAACAATCAAAATTTTCTCATAGTGGTTATGATATGAGACCATGGAGATAAATGGCAAAATAATTTGACAAGAATGTGGACCATGAGATGGATTTAGGAACAGAATGGAATCTTGCATATTTTGGAAGGTCGTAACAAACCATACGTTAATGCATGTACTAATTGTAAGATCATACATAAATTAAAGTGGGGGCTAAATAATATAGAGTAAAAAGTGGACACATGTCTTTTTACCTCCTTTTTTAGCTCCTAGGTTCCTGTGATTACATTATACATCTTAAATATTCACCTCAATGCAAAATCCCCTGAGACCAATACAAATTGGGAACTAGGGGCCCATATGTTACCTTGCCCTAGACCAAACAAGTGCCTTGGGACTTGGGCACCTATGGCCAAGTCCTCCTTGATTTGTCAAGGCAAATTTAAATGCATGTTGGCATAAGATCTTTAAAAGAGTTTCTCCTTGTCAGCTCTTTTGATTGATTTCACGAATGTTAACAGGAAAGCATATATAAGTGTGTTTTTGAATTCATTATGAACCTAGATAGAGATAACCAACTTGAAGCATCAAAGAAAAGAGTATTCAAAGCATTCATTGTGATTCTAGAGCAGATTTGTATTGTCATTGTGTGTTGTTGCAGGTTTTGAAGTTATCATCCATCTCTCCTTATGAGTTGAAGAGCATTCATCCTCCTAAGGGTTTCATCACATAGGTGATATCATTTGTGTTCATCATCATTTGATTTCATCATATTGATTTGTGTTTAGCCTCTACCCTACAAGGGCACACACTCTTTATCAAATAATGGTATTGGGAAGCTTGAATTCTATCCCAGGATTTGACTGAGGAAAGTCCCTAAACACCATAACCCCCGAACCCCTTTTCTTCTTATGTGCAGGTTATAAGTGCGAAATCTGAAAAGGTGAAGACACAGGAAGACTAAGTAGGGAAAAGGGTTTCAGGATCCAACAATATTTTAGGGATATTCCTCTGTGAAAGACTTGGGCACTTTTGAAACTATCCCTCTACCTTAGCTAACTTTAGATCTAATATTAAGGTAGCCTCTACATCATTTCTCCAATTTATAGTTTCCAAAAATTCCACCTTTCAAGACTTGGGGACCTTTGAAATAGTCCTCTGAAATTCCATCTTCTGAAACACAGGTTCTAATATCTTCCTAATCATTCTTTTGAAATTATTTTCTGGATATCTGTTGTACATCTCCTATTATAATAAAATCTTTGCAAATCTAGGGTTTAGTGCATTGATTGACCTAGGGTTGTATAAAAGGCTTGATTAAATCAGATCTTTCCACAATACTCTTGAGTACAAAATTTGTAGCTAAGGCCACCTTCATTTTGTAGTGATTTGGCTCATTTTTGTCCTTAAATGTTATTGTGGAAGAGGGTTTGATCTAGTGTACATGCTAGCTTTCACCATTCATCTTTTTCACACTTAACACCTTCACACATCTTCTTAAATGTTTGTTTTTCTTGGAACAAGGAGTGTCAAAAGGCTTTTAAAACCTTAATATCTATTTGTCTAATCCCCCTATTCTAATTTGTCTTGTGCCTTGGTTGCTCTTTTAGCCCAACATGATAAGGGCAAGGACCATTTTGTTTACTATATCAGTTGTACCTTGCTTGATTACAAAATTCATTACACAAACTTAGAGAAGAAATGTTTAGCTTTGGTGTTTTCCACACACAAGTTGTGACATTACCTTCTCTATGCAAAAACACATAGTCATCATGTAAAGTTTGTTCCTTTAAAATATTTATTTTCTATGACTAAATTATTAGGATGCCTAGCTAAATGAGTGATTCTTTTGACTGAATTTGACTTAAAGTTTATTTCTCAAAAGGCTACCAATGGACAAGCTATAGTTGGTCATTTAGCTAAAGCTCCCTATCCTTTCTCTTTTCCTAATCTTGATTCTTTCCTTGATGACCACATCCTCCCTATGGATGTTGATCATTCTTGGGAATTATTCCTTGATGGTTTGAGGTGTCACATTGGTTCAAGATCTTGTGTCATCTTGGTTCCTCCCTTAGGAACATTGATTCCACTTTCTTTTTATCTAAACTTTAAATGCACTAGTAATATCACCAAATACAAAGCCCTTATTATTGGACTACATGTGATGCTTTCTCTAAGCATTAACTGTATTCAAATTTATGGTGATTCTCAATTAATCATAAGACAAGTTATTGGTACTTATCAAGATAAGAAAGACAAACTCTCCTAGTATCATGACATTGTCTTATCACTCCATCATTTTTCTTCTTTCTCTATATATACTATATCACAAAAAGATAATCATCATGTAGATACAATGGCTAGCACTAATTCCCTTGTCCCACTTTAATGATTTGGTAGGTGGTTATCACTTTTTTATTCATACACTATTTGTACTTGCTATCATGGATAGTTCTTCATTTGATAAACTCTTTTGTTATACCATCAATTTAAATAAATGGTATTCTCATATATATATTTGAAAGATGGTACACTCCATAATAACTCTTCTATAAATTCCCACACTCATATCCATTAGATTAATGTATGTTATATTCTTCTTTCTAACATATTATATCGATGGGGTTACAATGGCATCCTTATTTTTTTAACAAAATATGAAATCCCAATTGCTCTCCAAGAGGCCCATTTAGGTCCCTATGGAGGGAATTTTGGTAGAAGGTCATTAGTTCACAAACTTCTCTGTATGGGGTATGATTGGAAAAATATGGAACAAAAATCCTTCAACTTTGTCAAGAAATTCCCACAACATCAGCAAAATAGTAATAATTCATGCTTCTACATTTTAAGTGCTCCAATCTCAAACATCCCCTTGGCCATTTTCTATTTGGGGCTTGGATTTGATTAGAAAAATTTATCCATCTTCTTCTCAGGGACACACCTTTATCATCACTACTATAGATTACTTTACGAAGTGGGTCAAGGTTGTTCCCCTCTTCTCTACTACTACTCAAGTAATCTATAAACTCTTACTTGATAATATAATTTCTCAATTGGGCTCCCTTTTTCCTTTGTTTTTTATAATGGTTCATCATTTAAGAAAAAGGATGTGAAGCAATTCCTCAAAAAATTTCACATTCAACATCTCTATACACCCTACTATCCTCAATCTGATGGTTAGGATGAGGCTTCTAACAAAACCATTGAGCAAATCCTACGTAAAATTATTAATTAACATGGTAAGAATTGGCATACTCAAATCTCTTATGCATCATGGGCCTATTGTATGAGTATTCATATAACTACTGGTACAACTCTATATAATCTTGTCTAAGGAGCTAATGCCATCATGCCATTAGAGCTAGATAATCCATCCTTATGTGTCTCAATTCAAGGGCTTATTAATGGTGATACTTATCATGAGCATTATTTGCAATATCTTGAAATGCTTGATGAGCATTGAATCAATGCTTTAGATCGTCTTCAAGCCTATCAAAAGACTCTACATAGAACTTATAATCAACACATTCTACCTCATTCTTTTCAAATTGGTGACCTAGTCCTTTATGAGAAGTAACACAATGTTAATGCCCCATCCAAAATTAAAGGAAAATTCAGTCCTAACTAACTAGGAACATTCATTGTCACTTTTGTTTCTAGTTCTAAGGCATGCGACCTCGCTACTATTGATAGGGAAACCCTTTAAGCAACTAGTTAATGCTTCTCATCTCTGACACTTTTATGTATAATTTTTTTTCCCTTTCATTGTGTGTGACATTTGTGCAATGTGGTTATCCTTACATGCTTTCCATTGTTCACCATATGTAATTATATCATGGGCACAATTTTTCAGTGCTATAATTTTTATTGGTATTTTACATTCTAAATGAATGTAAGATCCTATTTTTCTTAAAACATAATGCATACATGTGGTAGTTTGTTTTCACACCTCACATCTAAGCATGCTTGTTGTTTCTCCTTAACAAAATTTAAGGCATCTTGGGTTTTTTTGTAATTTTCATAAAGTTTTAGAAATTACTTTTATGATGTATTCCTATAATTTATTTTGGGTAAATCATTTCTATATCATGTTAATTAATTAATTATACAAATGGTTAAATAATTACATTTATTCCATTGCTTGATTAAATGTTCATTACATTTTATTAAACAATTTCATACATATTGATATCATAATTAGAAATATCATAAACATTTATTTCAGTCAAAACATATGTATCAAATATAAACATCTCATAACATAGTAATATGCTCTAAAGAATCTAAATCTTGATATATAAATATATAATCTCAAAGTTTCAATTTATATATCATGGACACAAAAATCTCCACCACTATAACAAAATGTGGTGTCTATACATATAAACTTGTGTCATCACAGAACATGGATGCTAGACCCCTCTAGCCCTAGTTACTCATAAGGCTATGTTGGTGCTAGCTAGGGTTTCCTCATAGATGTAATGGATCTAGAGTGCGTGTATGACCCACTATGAGTCTATAATCCTTGCACCACTCCTCTCAACTTTGTTTCCTTTATTGTGAGCTACAACTCACTCTATTGTATCACCTTTATCTGAGAGTGTTATCTCGCAATCTCTCTCATGAGCACTATTGTCGTGAATAAATCTTGCAATGAAATTTTTTTTAATAATTATACAAATCTGATTTGTATTTATACAGTAATGGATTACCCATAAAAGATTATGTGAGTGTTTAAATTAGCAATAAGAAAACCAACAAACCATAAAGTTGCAACACATAACATTGGATGAATGTGGAGAAACCCTTTTGGGGAAAAACTCCACCATCAAAGAGAGGCTCAAGAATGTATTAATATTCAAGAATAGAATATATATGCAACACTCTACCTCCCTTCAATTTGATAGCATTCTAGAAGCACTTGTGTACCTATGAAATAACATAATGAAACTACTATCTCATACCTCCAACTTATAGAGAAATGGGGGAGGAATACCACAAATGATTTCTAAAAGAAATGTACTATCAAACCATGGTAAAATCTAAAAACTCCTACATCCAAAATGAAGAGGCTCTTTCAAGAATAGTAAATGTAATTCTTGGTAATCCACGAATAGTAAAAATAACCTTTGTACTAATAATAGATAACACCTTTGAACTTTGAATCCTCTATAATGGCTCAAATCTCAAGGTAGGCATCCAAAATCATCACTAAACTCATATGGGATGCACAAATAATATGTAATATGCTCTACTACTCAATTCTCATGCCCAGGTTGAGAAATATGCTAAAATAATTTTGTAACTGCCACTACCAACTCCACCTCCTTTATTAATGTTATTACAACTAATATTCTAAGTCAACAAAGAGAATAATAATCTCTTAACAACATGGGTGTGCAATAACCCATTCAAAAATTGTTGGAGGTGCATAAAAATAATACATTAGGATTGCAATTAAATATTACACTATCCTAACATTCTCCCACTTGATATTATACATTGTGATGGCATTGAAAGGAATAATAAAATATATTAAATACATGATCCAAGTCTCATGAACTTCCTGATCCAAGTCTCATTCTTCTTGGTGTGGCTATCAATTTTAGTATGCAATTTAGAGAAAGAGGAAAAAATAAGTTATTGAAGATTAATGGTTTGGAAGTTCTTTTTATGAAGAATTGAAGAATTGTTACTATTTGAGGATTGTTTTTGAATTCATCTCCATTGATTACCCAATTGCTACAAGGATTGAGGTAGGATTATTATCATGGAATAATTTATTAGGAATTCAATTTGGTTACTAATCAGTTCTACAATGGATTGGAATGATAAACTTTATTTTGGAATGAATTTAGTTTAATTTCACGATGGTTAGCTAGTGAGCTATTGTTTTGAAAAAGTAGCAGCTTGTATTATTTTGGCCTATCTATTAAATGATTATATCATGGGTATTTTTAATATTTAGATATGTGGGTTTAAACAATGGGATAAACATTTCCACCTAGTTTTACAATTATATTTATGTGATATCCTTTATGTTATGGATAATTATATTATGTGACATCCTTCATGTCATGGATGATTATATTATGTGACATCATTCGTGTTATGAATGGTTATATTTCTATGTGACATCTATTTTTTCATGGTTCTACCCATGAGAGTAGGGAGTTAGTCTTATGAGTAACCAATTTATGGGTGTTATCCAAAGCTTCTCAACAACTAGTTTATCTTATGATAAGGTTGGGATGGATGTTCTATGTTGGGAATGTTCTCTTAGTAAGACTTATAGCATGGGATGCGATTAGTAGTTCTTGTGGATGTTGGATATAGACTTGGATGTATAGTTCTAAGTCAAACCCTATAGGGTTGAAAGGACTTGTGGTTTCTAGTGGATATTGATGCTCATAATTGGTCTGTACATGTGCTTGCATTCATATGTTATTAAATGTTAGAAATGATGAGTTGATGTGCATTGAGAAATATATATTCATGTATTTGAGATGTTTTATAATTATGGTTTCATGTGTATGCTTATGTGTTAATAAGGAAATGAACTAAACAAGATATTCACTAGAAATGCCTTATATAACCTTTTAAGGGTGATTTCTAAACCATCACATCTTTTCACAAAGGTTGTCATTAATAATGGTTTATCAAACATAATAACTCCTCCCTTTTAAAAGGGGTTTTTTTCATAATTATTATTTATTTATTTCCCTCTTAACAAAAGGATCATAATATCCTTTATTTTCCATCTCACCCTTTTAATTATAAAGGGTAAATAAACTTTATTCTATTATAATTTTAGAGGGCTATTCATAAATATCTTTCTTTTCTATTTTGGAGACAAAATCACATAACAATCATCTACTGTGCTCGCCACATATAAATTGAAATTGAAAACAAGAAACTTCAAACCATTATTGGAGCCTCTCTATGCTATCATGACACAACTTCTGAACAACAATATCATCAAGCTTCCACCCATTAGACCCCTTGATCCAAGTAAGATGCAATCAATTTCCTTTGATTTGAAGGCCTTTTGTCAATTTCACCGCTCTGTTGGGCATGACACTGAAAGATGTATGCATCTTAAACATGAAATTCAAGACCTCATCGACTCCAATGTCATCCAGGTTGCTGGTGTGAATGGCATAGGGAATAAATTGGTGGCCACGCCTAATCAAAATCTTCAAATATATACTAATCCTTTACCTCATCACAAATCTAATGTTGTTGATATTTGCATGGTGGATGCTTGCCCTCACAAAGAGCAATTGGAATCAAAACCTACTATATCTTTTACTCCACATGATGCTACTAGATTGAAGCTCTTGATGGACCTCTTTACATTACTATTCGAATCAATGATAAACCTATCTGAGGTGATATGATCAATCCTATATGCATGGTAAATGTAGTAACTGAAGAATTTCTCTACATGCATTGGTTACATCAAGATACCTATGATGTATCAAAGATGGCGATTAGAGCACATGATGGGTCTATCCTTCCAACTCTTGGTGACTTAACCCTTAATGTCAAGGTTGGGCCAAGAACCTTGGATGTTAATTTTGTCCTCATTCCTACATCAGACTTATTTCATGTGAAGTTGGGTCACCCATGTCTCTACTCAATGAAGGTGGTCCTCTTTATGGTTCACAAGTGTTTAAAGTTTCCATTTGAGGGACATGTCCATGTTGTACATCACAGTCAATACCAACCCATCATTGCTAGCAATGGACATTTTATACTTGACTACTTCTGGCTACAACTAGTTGGATTTGCTCAAGCTAGAGAGAATTTATTCTTCTCACCATATAAAAAGTTTAAAGCAAATAAAATAGCAAAGTTATCACTTAGTAATATTCTCCTTGTGATTTTCTGAAACCTCCTCAATATTCTAAGGCTATAGCAATAGTTCCTCCTGTACCATAGGTGGTGAATGAAGGTAAGCCCAAATCAAAGGCTCTTCCCTATCTCTAAGCGTCTAGTAGATATGCCAAGGTTCCCCCTCCACCATCCCTTCAAGGACAATGAGGCAACCTTCATGCACAAAACATACCTTCCCATAATTGCAATGTTACTTTTGAACCACCCGCCTTCGTGGAGACTAGTGGAAATTAATCGATTGTGCATGTGTTATTTCCTGAGGTTTCTTAACCACTTGAGGATGCTCATGTACTTCCACCTATTTAACATGTTGAGAAGGAAGAGGAGCTCCCATTGAGGAACCCTTCCCCCATATTCTCCCAGCCTTTAGTGGTTCCTCATGTTTCTTATAATGTTCTTGAAGCAAAGGAAGAAAAGGAACTCGCATTGGAAGATACTATAGTCCCCTTAATGAACATCATGAATAAAGATAAGTGAAATAAGATTGCGAGAGAAAGAAAGTGTTGCAATAAGGTTGTCATTGATTCAACAGTGGTATGAAGTGCTGCAACGTGGAAGGTTGCAAGTGATGGCAAAGGAGATTGCAGCAGTATGATGATCAATGAGGAAAATAGAATAAGCATTGTGAGATAGACAAGTAAATTGATGTATAAGTGTTGAGGTACTTAAAGGAGCAAACAGAGAAAGTTGATCAGAGAATTGTGAAGTAAAGGAGATGGATTAGTATCATCCATACACAGTCATACCTTATCTGCTGATGTTCATATGTAAGGTTACACTCTTGATATACTTATGCTTGAAGTCCATGACTAATTGTGTTGATTTTCTATTGTATGATGATGATATGAACTCATGATCTCCACTAGATAAAGAAAGTTGTGAAAGTTTGACAAAAATTTGCCTAAGTAAAACTCTAGTAGTATAGGGGTAATAGGCTTAGATAAATGTACTGCATTCTACCATATTTGAAAATATGGGCCTGTGCATTGGACAGATGGTTTGATATCACACTCAAGGATTTCTGTTTCAAATTTGAGATCACAGAGTCTATCGCAAAATGTTTTAGAGATAGAAGAATAAAGATAGTAATAGAACAGGGTAAGTGCAGTCATAAAGTGACTAGAGAATGATCTGTACTTCTTTGTAGATGAAGATATGAAGTTGTGGCTTGGAGGATAGGTGGATATGAGTAACAAGTATGTATGTTTCAAGTTTAAAGAAATAATATGTACCACAGATGCTTCTCTGGATTTAGATCTATGAAGACATGCCTTGGTACTGATTAGTGAGAATAGGAGAGAGTTAATGTTACTACAGTACACTACACATTGATATTTGGTCTTGTTGATGGAAAGACAGGCACACTGGATTAGTTGGTATGTTCAATTCAAGGTTCAATCATCTTTGTTTATTGCAAGTATGATCTTCAATGTTTCACTTCAAGACTGTGTTATCAAAGTATGGTAAGGCTACCAGAATCAATGTTCATGTGTTTGCGCCAGTATATAACTACATGGATTGGTAAGTGAGGTGCTAAAGAAATGTTTTACAAGTAATATAATATTCATAATGTGATCCACATGATATAATTTACTCTTCTCTGTTACCATTTTTGGTCTGGAGTTAAATGTAAGGAAGAGTAATGGTTTGTTGTGCCGGTTGACCTAAAGTATGTTGATAGTTATGATGTATGTTTTGAAGTATGTGCCAATATAGAAGAATGTGCCAAGGTAAGATATGGCCTGATTATGTCCTGCTCTTGAACCACATTTAAATTTTACTTACCGCATATGTTTGAGAGTTGACTGTTATAGCCACTACACACTTCATGCTATGCATTTCATCTTGGCCAACCAAGGAGAAAGAATTTGAAACTTACAAAGGATATATATGAAGAATCAAAGTTGTTGGAGGTTGAGGAGTAGTGATTTTTACAAGATAGAATCAATATTGTACTAATATACTTACAGTAGAAATATAATTCATGATGAAATGTGGAGAAGATCAATTCATATAACATGATTGTGCTGTGGAGATAATAACTAACAATATGATAGTCTTTGAGGTCATGATGTTCTGGCAGTGATTGATACTAAAAATATGCAGAAATAAGATAGTTGTGCAGAGGTTGAAGTGAGCAACATTCAATTGTTGTGTGAAGAACTTTGAGTCAGATAAGTATTGTAAATGTTATAACTGTTCAGGGAGTTGCAGGTTCCTTTGGGTCGTAGCCCATAAATAATATTACAATCCTATTTTTATTTGTGAGGATGGATTTGGATGGTAGATCCAAGTAGCTTGCTCACCAGGGTTTTTCCCTTTTTAGGTTTTCCACGTAAATCTAGTATTATGGTTGTGTGCTTCTATGTTCTTACATCTCTCATGTTTTGAATGTTCACATTAGTTTGAATTCTACTATCTAAATAAAGTACTTTGATGAAGTATTGATTCAGCCCCCTCTCAGTACCTCTGTGTGTTCAACAATTGGTATCAAAACTGAGTTCCTTATATGCAGCCTAATAGCTGAGGTAGATCTTGGTATGGGACACATGGGAATAGAAGTAAGGTTAATTGGAAAGATTTCTCCAGAAGTTGATAAAGACATGACAACCTATGATCTAGAAGATTGTGTAGTTGACTTTGAAGGAGAATTCATTTATGCCCTAGATGATCTGGACGTAGCAATAAGAGAAAATGAAGAATATAAAATCAAGCTCATAAAATCAAAGGAAGCAAATACCAAGTTGAAAATTTAGATTGAAGAAAGTAAGAAGATTGCATATGACCTAAATTCCAAGCTTAATGACAAAACAATTGAATGATCCAAGCTTGAAGAAGAAATTGTCTCCTTAAGGAAAAAATTAGAGAAAGCAAGGGATCAAATAGATAAGATTTTAAAATTGAAGAAAAGCACAAACATTCTTGATGAGATACTCAATAGTCAAAGACCTTCAAAGAATAAAAGTGGTATTGGATTGAGAAAAGTCAGAGCCCTAAAACATATATACTTGAAATGAAAAGGGAAGAACTTAGCATTGAAGACTCTAAGGAAAATGAAGATGAGGAGAAGAAGCCTAAAAATGACTACTTCATACAGGTCAGCAACCAGAAGAAGAATCTGAGATCTCCTCCTAGATAGGCTACTAATTCTAGGTCCTCTCAATCCTTCCTTGGTCAATGTTATTCTTGCAATAAATTTGGACATAAGGCTATTGATTGTAGAACCAAGGCTAGAGAAAATCATAACATGAGGAAGAATTAATTTGTGCCTACAAAATATAATATTGTGATCTCTCATTCTTTTTATGGTTATTGTTATGCTTGCAATAAATTTGGTCATAAGCCTGTTGAATGCAAAACCAAGGTAAGAAGAAATGGTGTGGCTTCAAATTATAATGTTGTTTGCTACAAGTGTAACAACTTTGGACATAAAGCAAGTTCTTGTAGGAGTGGTTCTGTGAAATCATTTGCTCAGCATGAAAAAATAGAGAAAGTTGTGATTCAACAAAAGAAGGAAATGGAAAAGATATGGAGAAGAAAGACAGAACAAGATGATGAAAAAAAGAAAGAATTTGTGCTTCTTCCTAGTGTAGAAAATTTCATTGTTGATTGATATATGGCATAAGGGTCAGGGGGAATGAACCACTATGTATCTATTCTTTCTCCCCTAAATATTTGATGGCCTTTGCAAAAAGAGGCTAAGCATACAGATGAGTTGGAATGAAATCAGTTGGTGAGGATGTTGATAAGGTAAAAAAGAGTCTTATTCATAATTTTCAGAGAAAATTACTACAATGCGAAGGATTGTGGAAGGTTCTTGAGTCTCTATGAGTTCACAGAGCAATTCGATTGTAGATTTACCTAACCTAACAAAAGTGCATTTATGAGGGATGTTAGGGAAAAATTGAAAGGTACTTATACTTCCTCTGAACGATCAGATCTCATTTGAAGACTAAGCTTTTGCACTCAGAGCTAAGGGGCAAAGAAGGCCTTCAGATCTCTTGGTGATTTGAGCTAAAGAAGAATTCTAGATTCTAAGCACTCGAGTTGGAAACCCTAACCAAAACAAGGTATTTATCATATCTGCTAAAACCCTAGTCTTTGAATTAAAAGAAGCTTGATATGGAAAATTCAAAAGTAGTTGATATCTATGAAAAAACCTAGACCAACTTACAAGAAATATCCATTCAAAGTAATGGAGACTAATAAAGATGGGATCTTTTCAAATGTTCTAGCATACATGGTATATATAGAAGTTGTTAGGTTCTATATTCATTCCAAGATAGATGAAATTGATCATATGAAGTTTGAAGAGCTCGGGGATCAACTATTAGATGATGATGTGAGTTACAAACCAAAGTTTGCAAATGTAGGGACCAAGCGGCTAGACATATGGAAGGATTACCCTAATTTTTGTGATGAACATTTATGGGTCAGATACATACTAAGTAGAATACATGATGAGTTCATATACCTAGATAAGCCCCATCAGATTACTAAGGATGCAATCAAGGCAGTAGCTGGGTTGTGCTCCACCGAACCTGTATCGGTGATGAAATCAATCAAAAATGAAGTTATTGAATTAACTGGAGAAAAATTTGACACAAGAAATCTAACCATGAGTGATATAACTGATCCAGGTGTCAGATATGCTACTATGGGGATTGCTTATAAAGTCTATTTCACTGATAGAGAGGGATCCGCCACTGGTACTTCCATTCACACTACATACCAGATGGTTAAGGAGGGAAAATATTTTGACCTCTATGAGGTCATGAAATAAAAACTTATGGAGAATCTAAGGAGAACAAAGGAAACTGGATACCATTTCAAGTTTGGTACTCTAATCATATGTCTTGCATTCTATTTCATGAATTAGTTACCAAGCTTTAGAGGAAAGGTTTGACAACAAAGTATTCTAGTTGCTACACAAATAAAAAGTCACAGAAGAGGCTTCAGTGATCCGCATCACTATAAACAAATGTACTGGGGCTTCTTCAAAAATTTGTAAATGAACATACATGTTAGAGACAGAGTTCCATTTGATGTTGTAAGGTAGTATGAAGGACACATCACTTTCTTGGTGGACAAATATTATACCTCTATAGAGGCCATTGAACCTAGAACTTTATGGATTCCAAGATTGCCATATGAGGTCTCTAGAGATGAAATAAGGGTATACATTGATATTTTGCTGAGCAAACCTAAAGACCCTGTTGCAAAAAGATTTAGTACATATGATGAAATCATGAATAAGATGCATAAGAAAAATGCAAAAGAACATCTTGAGAAGAAAAAGGGGGAGTTATATAAAAAGTAGGACATTTCATCTGAAACCACATTAGAAGCCCCTATGGAGGAAGTACAACATGCTCCTAATGTTCCACTAGCTGCACAAGGAACAAGAAGGTCCAACAGGTCTACTTTTGCCTCTATAAATGAACCTCAGCCATCTAGATCAACTTAAACTACATCTACCAAAAGAAGGGTTGCATATGAAACTCTAACTTAAATGAAAGAGGGAGAAAAGAAGTAACCAAGACAAAAGGTGTCTCCTAAAAGAAAGAAAGTTCAGATTGAGGAGATAGAAGAGAGTGAAGAGGAAGAAGAAGTAGGAGATGAAGGTACATCTCGTCCAAAGAAGAAAGAAAATAAATCAAAGAAAACTACTCCACTAGAACCTGAACGAGCACTTCTTTAATTAGATGTTGTTTTCAATGTGATTGTACAACATGGTATCCTAAAGATACAACAAATTTATATCTAGATGTGTCACCTGAAGATCAGAGCACCATTGAGAAAGTCATTGTAAGGTACATGCTCAAGCTTAATGTTCCCTTGAATGACATCATTGAGCAGGTTCCAGAAGGTCTAGCTAATGTTCTAAGAGAAAGAATTGAAAAAATAGTTAAATTGGATGATGAATTAAGACAAAAAGCTCTTGATAAGCCTGGGTCTACCATGACTCAAGAAGAAAAGGATAACTTGGCTCAAAGGCAAGCTTAGGAACTAAGGACAAATAAAAGGGTAGATGCCCTTATGAGCATGAAGAAGGAAGATCAAGATAAAATTCAAAAAGAAACTAAATATGTGACAGATAAAATACTTGAGAGTATAAGGATTGCTAAGAATGTGGAGCAGTCACAAGTTTCTCCACCACATAGTGCAGTATCTCCTCCACATGACTCACAACAATAAGATACTCATGAGGAGAAAGAAGTGCCTTTAGTACTAGATGAAAACTAGGCAGAACAAGGTAAAAGAAATAATGATGTGCATGATAACCCTCCTCCAAAGTATACTGAGCAACAAAGTAAAACTGAATAGTATGAGGAGCAGGTCAATGTTGATATTAGAGAGGGTCCAAATAAGGAACAAGATGTTTCTTCCTCCTCTTGTTCAGTTGACTCAATCAAGGAATTCTTAGCTCAGCAAATGCAAATACAACCAATGATTACTCTACAACTACTACAGTTGTGATGCAGGAGCATCCGGAAGCATTCAATTCAGTTGGGATAGTTAATAGTAAGTTGTAGAATGTTGGGGAGAGAGACCTTGGAGATTACTGCATTTTACTATATTTGCATATTAGAGGCTGTGGAGCTGGACTTAGCATCTAGACATAGTCATCTACAACATATCCAAAATTTAGATCATTTGGGTTTGATTTCAGAAAGATATCACTATTGGAAGAATACCTATTTTTACCCATTTTCACATAGCAGAGTCGACAGTGTTCAGTGAAGTCTAATTGTCTTGTGAAGCAATTCCGTGACTTGTGGAGCTTAAAGGAACATTATTCAAGGAAGTATAGGACCTGGCTAACCTTCATGGAGATCTGCACAAAGTTCTATGCATCAGCGAAGCAATACCTTGTGCTCAAGTTTGACCTATCCATGTCTGCATGTTTCATAACTAGCCGTTGCAATTAAGCTGACTTGATAATAATTTGAAGGTTTGTAGAGGATATAAATGAATGATAATGATTTGTTACAACACAACAATGAAAAAAAAAATAATTAAGTATGTGAAGATATGAAGCAAGATCATAAGTGTTTTAATCCAAAGAAGAAGTAGAAGTGAAGCAGAGAGCAGAGCAGTTAGAAGAAGAAGTTGCAAAGTAGAGAATTGATAAGTAGAAGGAAGAAATCATGAAAGATTATTGTTATATGAATCTTTTGTAAACTTTGACTATGACCTAGCATCTGTATAAGCCCAAGAGGCATATGTAATGTGTTTTGAGATTATAATATAAGAAGAATGAGCTTTGAAGGTTGGGTTTTTTCCCTATTAGGGTATTCCAAGGATAAATTTTGTGTCATGAGTGTATGAATGTCTCTTTCTTTCTATTGTTAACTATCTACTTCCATTGCATCTCTAATTGATCATGCTATTAGTTGTTTAAGGCTGCAAGGTTGGATAGTCCCTCATTGGACCCTCCTACTTTGACTGCACCAAGTGGTATCAGAGCTGGTTTCAAATCTGCATTGCAAATCTATTGGGAAGGAAGACAGTGTTGAAAAGAAGTGTGAAACCCTAGAAGTAACAAGTGTCATTGCTAAAGAAGATCAAGGAAAAAAAGTTTTGGTAAGCTTTTCAAATTAAGTGGTTTATCTAATTTATTTTGATGGGGAAGATTGGAAAGATGAAGAAGAAAGAAAATGAAAGCCTAATATGTGAAAATGATAATCTAGAAGAAGAATTGTGCAAAATCAAGAGGTGTAATTCAAAATTGATGGAAAGGATAAAAGAACTAGGAGAAGATAAATATGATGCTCTTGTAGAAGAACTGAAAATGTAAAAATGAGGAATAAAGATTTAGAAGCAAAGATGAAGTTGTTTGAGGATGTTGAAAAGAGATTTGAAGAATTGGAAGAAGGATTTAAGTTGTTTGGAAAGGTAGTAAAGAGAAACAGAGACCTGGAAGAAAATTTGGAAGAGCTGAAGAAGGAAAATAGTTTGTAGAAGAATGAAATATCAGGATTGAAAAAGTAGGTTAATCAGTTAGAGCAATCACTTGTAGCATGCAGAGAAGAGAATGAAACTCTGAGATCTAAGCCTGAACTTTGTGATGTTTCTTATGATACTAATGATTTGTGTGATGATGCAGAAGTTTCTTTAGACATTGAGATTGAAGATAATAATGTAACTGAACTTGTAGTTGTTGGTGATGGTATTAGTTTCAAAATCATGCAGAGAATGTGATATGAAGGACAAGGATTGGGAAAGCATCAGCAAGGAATTACATAATCTATTGAACCGATAATAAGATCAAGAATTGAAGGCCTTGGATATGACAAAGGTAAGGATATTGTTGCAAATTTTAAAAAATCAAATTAGGGAAGAAGAGGTATGTATTGTTCACATTATAATAGACATGGGCATGAAAAGGAATTTTGTCGGGATCTATACCATTGTAAGTTTTGTGGATTAAGGAATCATTCTAAAAATATGTGTTGGAATAAAATGAGAAGAAGAAAGCCTATGACAAATTGTATGCAGATGAATTATGGACGGATTGATGGAGCAAAATGGAAACATGTTACTTGTATGTTTAGAAGGTTGTACAGATGGAAGTATTCATGTGTTGGAGAGAAAAGAAGATATGGATCAGGATGTAGAGAGAGCAGACCTTATGTGGAGTAGAATAAGAACAATACTTCAAACTACAAAAGGAGAAATGACAGGAGTCACAATTCGTATCATAGTGAAGGATACAGAAGAGATGAAAGAGGATTTGATAGAAGACCATTTAGAGGAACCTATTTTTAAGTTTAGAGGAGAAAAGAATCAAGCAGTGAATGTCAACAAGAACCTGTTACTAGAGGGACTAATGATGAGGAGATAATAATTGATGCATAGGAAGTTTATGTAGAGGAAGAAGAACCTATTGACTCACTAAGTTTGATAGAGAAACCTGAAGAAGGTGAAGCATTGATCTTAAGAAGAGTTATGTTATAGACTAATCATATGAGAAAGCAATGCAAGAGAAAGTTTGTGTTAAATCATTAGAGAAAGTTTGAGTGAACAGTGTGAAGCATAGAAGGAAAAGGAAATTCATATTGCAAAGAAAGATGAAATAACAAGATATTCTACCAGAGGAGAAAGTTTGTGCACTAGAGTAAAGGAAACATGGATACATGAGCATAGATAAGTATAGGAGAAGTATAAGTAGAGTAGAAACTGTAAGATTTTGATGTGTGTGAGAGAAACTGTATCTGAAAATAGAGAGTAGAAAGTGTTGCAGAGAAATTTAGTAATGTATTGCCTGTATCAAAGGAAGTCACATGATTGTTCTAGAGGATGCATTGATTGAAGTAGACATTGAGCTTGAGGCAACTTGTAGAGAAGACTTTCTCAGACTGTCGATCATTGAGGTAGTGCAAGGCTTGCAGTTAGACCGCCAAACCTAGACATGATAGGTTGAAGAAATTGAGGTAGCTTGCGGAGAAGACTTGCTCAAACCGTTGATCATTGAGGCAGTGTAAGGCTTGCAAGTAGAGCACCAAACTTTGAAGAACTTGAGGTAGTTTTGCAGGGTGGGCTTGAACAGACTGTCAACCTTGTGGAAGTTGCAGGTACTTGTGAACAGATTGTTGAATCTACTCAAGGAAAGAACATTAATTTTGGCATAATCTAGACTAAAGTGAAGAGGCTCACTTTTCAATTAACCCTAAGAGTCTGATGCAAGAGCATCCAGAAGCATTCAATTCAGTTGGGACAGTTAACAGTAAGTTGTAGAGTGTTGGGGAGAGTGACCCTAGAGATTACTGCATTTTACCACATTTGCATATTAGAGGTTATGGAGCTAGACTTAACATCTAGACATAGTCATCTACAACATATCCAAAATTTAGATCATTTGGGTTTCATTCCAGAAAGATATTGCTATCAGAAGATTACCTATTTTCACATAGCAGAGTCAACAATGTTCAATGAAGTCTAATCAACTTGTGGAGCAATTCTGTGACTTGTAGAGCTTAAAGGAACATTATTCATGGAAGTATAGGACTTGGTCGACCTTCATGGAGATCTACATGAAGTTCTATGCATCAGCGGAGAAATACCTTATGTTTAGGTCTAACCTATTCATGTCTACATGTTCCTTAACTAGTCATTGCAATTAGGCCAATTTGGTAATAATTTGAAGCCTTGCAAAGGATATAAATGAAGGATAATGATTTGTTATAATGCAGCAGTGATAAAAAACAATTAATTATGCAAAGATATGAAGCAAGATCATAAGTGTTTTAATCCGAAGAAGAAGCAGAAGTGAAGCAGAGAGTAGAGCAGTTAGAAGAAGTTGCAGAGCAGAGAATTGATAAGCAGAAGGAAGAAATCATGAAAGAGTATTGTTATATGAATCTTTTGTAACCTTGGGCTATGGCCTAGCATCTTCAAAATCCCAAGAGACATATGTAATGTGTTTTGAGATCATAATATAAGAAGAATGAGCTTTGAAGGCTGGGTTTTTCCCTTGTTAGGGCTTTCCCAGGATAAATCTTGTGTCATGAGTGTATGAATGTCTCTTTCTTTCTATTGTTAACTATCTACTTCTATTTCATCTTTGATTGATCATGTTGTTAGTTGTTTAAGGCTACAAGGTTAGACAGTCCCTCATCAGACCCTCCTACCTTGACTGCATCAAGTTGCCTATGTTGGATAGATAGGTTAACTTGTTTAAAATATCTCCCCTTCAAAAGCTACAAGTGGGAGACATGCTCTAGACCACTACAAGATAAGAGATACTACAAGAACAAGTGGAAGGAGTTGAAGTTCTAGAAGAGGCAATCGAGATAATTTAGGAAGAGTTGCCTGAGGCAAAAAGAGACCCATCCTTGCCACCCACTCAACCAATGAAGCTTATGCTAGAGTCTTTCAAGGCTCATTCATCCTTTCTTGAGAAGAAAGCTGAGATTAAAATAACTAAGCAAATAAACAATAAAAGATTAGTTGATGCCTCTGCTAGATGTTCTAAGATATACAACAAGTTGTATGAAAGTGTGAAGAATATTAAAAAATGTATAGAGGAAGCCAAAGTTCTATATCAATTTTGTTTGAACTAGCCTACAACCACCAAGAACATAAAAGATCAAATTGACTCCATTGAGTCACAACTAACTCATGAGGCCAAGGTATATAATCCCTTGAAAAATAAAGATGGAACTATTAGGGCTCAAATAGAAAGCCTCCATACTCAGCTAAAGAAACTTTTGGATCAAAGGGAATAGATAAAGAATCAAATTGGGCAATTGAGAGAAGCAGTAAGCATGAGACTGGTAGTTTTGATAGGCACTCTGATAGAAGCAGAAAATGTTGCACAAAAGGTGAAGATGCCAACCACTTAGGAGGAAGTAGAAGATTTATACATTCATTTTGAAATTCAACTGCACATCCTATATTCTGCAAAGAAGAATTGGGACACCACACTTGACTAGTTGAAAGTAATCTATAAGAATGTGCTACCTTCCATATAAGTAGAAAATTTTGTGAAGGTAAGACAGATTTTGGAAATTTTGTACATATGGGGTGAATAAGTTAGGAGTAATAAGTAACATGCACTCTGTATATATCATTCATGAAAAGGAAGAACCAATTTTTGCTAACTCCAGTTTTTGAAGAGACTGAGTCTAGCCCTTAGTGGGAGTTGTTGGATAAAAGGTGATAAGAAGCATTCAGATAGGGGGAGCCTATTTCTTTTTGCTGGAACAAAAGAAGACCACTTGCCCTTTTCCATTGATGTAAAAGGGGGAGAAATACATGTGTATCTAGTTAAGGGTTTCCATCAATGACAAAGGGGGAGATTGTTGCATATAGGTTGTCATTGATGTCAATAGTGGTATGAAGTACTGTGGTGTGGAAGGTTGCAAGTGATGGCAAATGAGATTGCAGCAATATGATGATCAATGAGGATAGTAGAATAAGCATTATGAGATAGACAAGTAAAGTGATGTATAAGTGTTGAGGTAATCAAAGGAGAAGACAGAGAAAGCCAATCAAAGAATTGTGAAGTAAAGGAGATGGATCAATATCATCTGTACACAGTCATACCTTATTTGTTGAAGTTCATATGTAAGGTTACACTCTTGATATACTTATGGTTGAAGTCTATGAATAATTGTGTTGAGTTTCTACTGCATGATGATGATATGAACTCATGATGATTTCCACTGGATAAATAAAGTTGTGAAAGCTTGAAGGAAAAGCTGCCTAAGTAAAACTCTAGTCAGTATAGGGGTCACAGGCTTAGATAAATGTACCGCATTCTTCTACATTTGAAAATATCAGCCTATGGATTGGAAAGATGGCTTGATATCACACTCAAGGATCTATGTTTCAAATTTGAGATCACATAGTCCACCGCAAAATGTTTTAGAGACAGAAGAAAAAAGATAGTAATGGAACAAGGTAAGTGCACAATCACAGAGTGACTGGAGAATACTCCACACTTCTCTGTAATGAAAGATATGAAGTTGTGGCTTGGAAGACATTTAGATATGAGTAACAAGTATATATGTTTCAAGTATAAAGAAATAATATGTATCGCAAATGCTTCTCCGGAGTCAAATTTATGAAGACATGCCTTGGCACTGATTAGTGAGAATACAAGGAGAGAGTTAATGTTAACGTAGTACACCGCACATTGATATTTGGTCTTGCTAATGAAAAGACAAGCACATTGGATTAGTTGGTATGTTCAGTTCAAGGTTCAAAAATCTTTGTTTACCGCAAGTATGATCTTCAATGTTTCATTTCAAGACTGTGTTATCAAAGTATGGTAAGGATACCAAAATCAATGTTCATGTATTTGCGCTAGCATATAACTACATGGATTGGTAAGAGAGGTGTTCAAAAATATTTTAAAAGTCATATAATAATCATAGTGTGATCCGCATGATATAATTTAGTCTTCTTCGATACCATTTTTGATCTAGAGTTAAATGTAAGGAAGAGTAAGGGTTTGTTGTGTCAACTTGAACTATGCTGATAGTTATGCCGTATGTTTTGGAGTATGCACTAGTATCGAAGAGTGTGCCAAGGTAAGATAGGACCTGATTATGTCCTACTCTTGAGCCACATTGAAATTTTACTTACCGCATATGTTTGAGAGCCAACTGTTATGGCCACTACATGCTTCATGCTACACATTTCATCTCGGCTGACCAAGGAGAAAGAATTTGAAGTTTGTGGAGGATATATATGAAGAATCAAAGTTGTTGCACTAGAGGTTGAGGAGTAGTGATTTTTACAAGAAAAAATCAATATTGTATGAAGATACTTCCAATAGAAACATAATTCAAGATAAAATGTGGAGAAGATCAATTCATATAACATGATTGTGCTACAGAGATAATAACTGACAATATAATAGTCTCTGAGGTCATGATGTTGTGGTGGTGATTGATACTAAAAATATGCATAAATGAGATAGTTGTGCAAAGGCTGAAGTGATTAGCATTCAATTGTTGTGTGAAGAACTTTGAGTTAGATAAGTATTGTAAATGTTGTAATTGTTCAGGGAGTTGCAGGTTCCTTTGGGTTGTAGCCCATAAATAATATTGTAATCCTATTTTTATTTATGAGGCTAGATTTCTACAATAGATCCAAGCAGCTTGCTCACTGTGGTTTTCCCCTTCCTGGGTTTTCCACATAAATCTAGTGTTATGGTTGTGTGCTTCTGTGTTCTTACATCTCTCATGTTTTGAATGTTCACATTAGTTTGAATGCTGCTAGAAAAAAAGTAATCTGATGAAGTATTAATCCACCCCCTCTCAGAACCTCTGTGTGTTCAATAGAAAGAAGCGCCATTCTCACAAGTGTTTATCATTGATGGATGCAAAAGAGACATCTATTATTATTTTGTCTCCTTCAGAGAAAAATGAAGCTTCACAAGCTATTATGGAACCTATTGTACTATATTCTGATAGTGAATCTAAAGATAATACAAGTATGGATCTTGTTCCTTATACCTCATGTGCTATAATTCTTCTAGCATCTTATCTACCTTTCCAAATTGGTGATGAGCAAGATTGGGAGGAGGATTGATTGCTTTAGTTTGACTCGCAAGTGAGGTACCTCTTTCTTTTATGTCATGAGAGCATGTGATTTTTTCCCCTATGACGTGTTGCTTGATATTTTATGTTATTATTGTTTTTATTGTTAAGATATCTTTGGATGACCCTTGACACCCTTGCAGGTGTAAGGATACAAAGGGACTGAAATCCATTGTGACATTCTCTCTACTTGTATCATCATTCTTCTATATGTCATGATTTGTATTGTTGTTGTGTCCTTTGGGGATGATGCAAGGCGTAGGATGCCTCAACATTCTCCCTTATTGACCCAACAAGTTTTTATTTGATTTCATGTGATACTTCTTCTTTTGTCTCTATAGTTCTACTAGCTGGAAGATGATGGTAGTTCCAAATATATATATAGAGTCTTGAGAATTCTCCTATTTGTACAACCATTCATATATTGATGCCAGTTAGGTAGATCCCTTTGTATTATTACATAGTATAATGTATTGCTTCTTTGCATGTTTTGATTTATGTGGCACCTTGTTGCTATGCTCAGCGTCATACCATGACTACAAAAGCCATTGTGTATCATTCCTGTAGCATCGCCTTGGTATGCCTTTTGTAGGATCAACCCCTTTGTGTGATGCAGTCTTTGGGAACACATATCTTATGGGTATGTGCTTTAGGAAAGCTCTCATGTATGTCTTGTGATTTGTTCTAACTTAAATCAATTGCTCCCTGATAGGAGTTAGCAATCACTTAAAGGTGAGGACATACATCATGCTATGCTCTCTTTTTGGTTACATACTTGTTGGCATGGAACTCACCTAGTGATTTAGCAGTCCTCACTAGCCCATGATGTTTCCTTTTGGTCCATGAACTACCTAGTGCAACAAAGTTGGCTAGCCTGTGCGCTTCATGTGACTTGTTTTGGTCACCTAGTAATTCAACAGTCTTTACTACTATGTGATCCATGGAGGCACTTCTTTTTACATGACCCCTACTGACAAAGAAAGCTAGCATCAGAGTCATGTGCCTTGTGTGTTTGTTCCCATGTGTGTTCTTATGTTTGTTTGTTTGCTATATTGTTTCATGCATTATGTTTGAACTTGTGTCGTATGTGTCTTCATCATGTTTTCCATGTGTTCTCTATGTCTTATGTGTATGCTTTATGTCAAGCGTGTTTGCATCGTGTATGGCATACATGTATTACCTTTGTGTATGGTGTTTCTTTCACATGTATTCTTATGTATGCTTTTAGTACTCCATGTATGTGTGAGTTATGTTTCAATGTCTTGCATATTTGAAATCTCTTTGTTTATGTGTTTGCAACCTTAGGATCCTAAGATTGTGGGCTACTATAGTCCACAAATTGGGAAAATTCTTTGGGCTTCTATGTTTGTGTGTTTGAAATTTGTCTTCTCCATCCTTTAGTGTGAGTTCAAATGTAAGTCCGTACTCACGCTAAAGTGGGGGCTAAATGTTACATCATAAAATGTGTACACTAGCATTTTACACTTAGTTTAGCACCTACTTGGACCTAAAATGTTACCTTTGTTAATCAGGACCTATTTTAACAGCTTTTTGAGCTTAAAATGATAAAATCTCGATCTTGATGAATAAATCAGGAAGAATAAACTTAGGACTAGACTAAGCCCATGACATTTGACACTCCTTGAAGTTTGGACCTAAAATGTTACCTTTGTTAATCAGGACCTATTTTAACACCTTTTTTGAGTATAAAATGATAAAATCTCAATCCTGATGAATAAACCGGGCAGAGTAAACTTAGGACTGGACTAAGCCCATGACATTTGACACTCTAAGTTTGTGGGGCTAAATGGGGCTAACATTTGGTTTTATTCTTCATTTATGAGTGGGAATGCATATATAAAGGAGTTTTGTAATTCATTTTACACCTAGATCTTGTTATGAGAAGGAATTACCTTATGCTTTTGTGTTCTATGATGAAGTGTTCTTCATGCTTCGAAGTGCTATCTACTTGTGGATGTTATTGAAGTTTGTTTACAGGTCTTGAAGGAAATTTCAAGCCTTCTCCATCACTCTCCTTTTTGACATATGATATTGAGTTATCTTCATCAACTAGGGTTTTACCTCTTGTGGTAATCATCATCATTTTCATTCATATTTCTATCATATATTGTAGATCTGGCTTCTACCCTCCTAGGGAGCACACTCTTGGATCTAATCATCGTTGTAGTGGAGGTGGAAACACCAACACATGGTTTGACTAAGGCAAGCCCTAATACACATCACAACCTTTTCTTCTTTCCTTGTGTGCAGGTCAGAGAAATAGGTTTCTAAAGATAATTTTTGGGAAGAAGACGAAGCTTGCAGGTACAAGTCTAGTGATACCCAAAGATTTTACTAAACCCTAATTAGGGTCTAGGGCACCCAAGCACCCTATTTTTTGGTGTTTCTACTTCTAGATCTAGGTTCTGATATGCACCCTAATCTCTATTATGCTTTTAGTTTTATGATATCTATTTCTAAAAATTAGTTATTAGTAGATCTTTGTCATCTAGGGTTTGGTCATTTGCTCTAGTTTTCTTGTTTGATCTTGGTTGGACTGGGTTGACTCTTGTCTATACAATAAAATGGTAGAACCCCTATATAGTTTGGCTCTCCTTCTTGGGTAGAAGCCAAGCTCGGTTTGTGCCCCAATGTTTGTAGAAGAGGATTTGACCTAGTTTAACTCCTTAGGCTAGATCACTCTTTTCTATTAAACACATTTGAACATCTCATTTTTATTATACCAAAGCTCTTCCAAATTAATTTGAGTACTTGTGTTCATTCATCAATCTAAGGATGAAACCCCTTGGATGCTAAAATCAGAGAATGAAACCCCTTTGGTTTCTTAAGGGCAATCTCATAAAGAGGTTGTAATCTTCACTTGAATGGTTGTTTGGATTCTAGCATAATTTTTAGTAGATTGTTTGCAAGATTTGTGAAGGAGCTCTAGCATGTAGAATTTTGTTTATGGATCTAAATATCATTTCTATTTTTTTTATTTATAATTTATTATAGGATTTGTTTGCACATTCTATCAATATAAATCAGCTCTAGTGTTTTGGTGGTGTTTTTTATGTGTGCAAACATTGAGTGCTTCTATAACATTGTTTATTGTAAAAATTAGCATTTTATGTTACAATCTTTAACATGCAAATTGGATGGAGGTTATTTTACTACATTTATGATATATTTGTTGTGTATTCTATAGATGTAATATTATTTACAAAAGTATATGATTGGATCATTACACCATTTAAAACTTATTCCATTGTACTGTTTGCATCCTCTCTTTTTCATAACGCATTTATAATAGCCTCATGCTCTTCCATAGAAAGCATCCATAACTCTTTTATAATAGGTTTCCCTTTATATCTCACTAATTGTATATTTTTTTTCACAACCAAATGTGGGTAGTACATTCTTCTTTTATGTGTTTCATAATCTTCAATTGCTAGCAAGCCATTTTGCCTTGTTAAATATTTATGTAGCTACATACCAACAATAACCATAGAACCTAGTAGATACTCGTAGTTATTATCTTCTACTCTAGGATCTATTAATTTATGTTTTGTCTTAATAAATCAAGTAAACCAATACTTTATTTCCTATTTGTTGCCCTCAAGTGCAATAATAGCATACACATGTCCTACAAAAAATGTTACTAGTTCAATAAAGTAGGAGGTGATATAATTCAAAGAAATATGTGCATGTATAAAATAGATTACTATATAATTATTTATCATCTTATATAATTATTTATCATCTTATAATTATTTATCATCTTATAAAATAGAAATATGTGGTATAAAGTAGGAGGTGATATAATTATTTATCCTCTTCAAACTATATCTCATGTTGATCATCTCTTTGTATAGGTATTAGGGTCTATGTTGCCATTCTTCAACCCATTCTATATTTTAGCATGTTTCCCACTCACCACCAATACAAAACTAACAAAATAGGCAAGTTCCCTACTCCAGTATAGAGTCCATGTGCTTACATTTGAACTCTTAAAAGAATGACATTTTTCTAATCCACTAAATGTCTTGCAATTATGTTGTAGAATGTTTTATTCTTCAACTAATCAAAAGAACCATTGAACTTTTGAGTTTTGATGAGATCCTATAAACAAATTTTTATTACATAATGCACAAGTACACACACATATTTAAATCCAATTGAATCCACATATTTTAGCTACTCCCTGGCAAGAGTTCTTTTCACACATGCTCCAACTCCATCAATCTATCCTTTACCATATCCAATTTCAAAGAAAATACATGTGTTTCCTGAATTCCTTTCTTTATGGGTCCTACATAGGAAATAAAACATTCAAGAAATTTTAAGTTGTCTTATACAATTGTTTGACCATATGAGATGTTGTGTCATCTAGATTTCTCTTTCCTTTAAGCTGTCATAAAATACACTAACACAATACTGCATAAACTTTGATGAATGTGATTGATTATCACTTGAATAGAAATAATACTCCCTCAAAAAATTTCTATCATCTTATATGCTATCAATTGGATGTCTATATATAAGATGAACAAAAATGGCTACTTGTACTAATTTATAATATTAAGATTGAACTTCCTCTTGTGGAACAAGAGAGTAGTTTTCTGCAAATTCAACCATTGAAAGTATAGTTCCCATTGGAAATGTATCTCTTGATATGTGAAGTTGATCATCAAGACACCAAGAATATTGAGAGTGTTTCACATATTTGTAGACAATCTTATTTTTGGATTTTGTGATGAATGCATGCATACTACTTTACTCTATCACTAACTCACAACACTTTCTAAAAAGGTCTATCCTTTAATCGATATTAAACAATCTTTAACCTTTTGACATCCACTAATTTTTGTCCAAAATCATGTGAACTACCTTCATGTATGCATTCTCTTAAGAATGAACGGTTACCGCATCTATTGCATTCTCTAGAAATGCAAGCTTTTGAATAAAATAATAGTCCATTAGTTTTTTCACAAAATAAACTTTCTATAAACTCCCTAATTGTTGTAGGTGGCATATTGATACCACATTCATGTACAATTTGGTTAGTATACAAAGTAGAACATATATATATTGAAAAATATCATAATAATAATGGAATTACACATGAATTTTTCAATAAGAAGTAATTCTTTGTTTATTAATTTTGACTATGACCAAGGTTTACATTTCTCAAATGACCTTTGACTTATGTTATATTTTGTTAGAATTGAATGATTGATGGATTTTTTATATAATTCTATTTGATTCATGTCTAATAGATGTTTTGAATGAGGATCATGATTTTTTTTATTGTGTTTTTAATATTAATATTTTTCAATTGAATACCTTGTTTAATTATTTAATTTCATGTCAAACAATAGGAGTTTTCCACTAAAATCCCAACATTGGTTAATTAGACTATCTTGAATATGTAATCTTCTCATTACTGCTCTTCTCAAAGTTTTAGCATTTGGATTTTAAAACTCACTTGTTTTCTTTATCATTCCTTTTTGTAAAACTAATTTATTAACTAAAATAGTTGTTACTGCCCATTGTGTTGCATTGCTATCTTTGGATCTAGTCTTATTTCCAATAGCATTAACAACATCAACAACACTAGAGTTTCTTTGTTTAACTGATTCATCATCTATTTTGGTTTTTATGGATATGCCTATCATTTTCATTACTATTTACATTTTTGACATTATAATTAATTGCATTACTAGTTGACATTAAAATGCTAGACATTTTTTAAAGCATTATACAATTTCTTTGCATGATATTAAACTATTCTCCAAGGTCTCTTACCTTGAAGTTTATCTAATACATTTCTTCCAATTTTAATAAAAACATTTTTATTTTTACTCATTGTATTAAGGGTTTCAATATAAATAGGTTTGACATATTTTCTACATTAATGTTTAAATTGTGGTCTACATATTTTATGTTCTCTACATTTATGTTTAAGTCATTGTTTATGTTATGGGACTTTTTCCTGAAAAATGGGAAAGAAAGCTATTTAAGAATAAGCCTTTGAAATTATAAGAGGAAAAAGTTTATTTACCCTTTATAATTAAAAGGGAGATGGAAAAATAAAGGATATTATGATCCTTTGGTTAAAATAGAGATAAATAAATAATAATTATGAAAACCCTTTTTAAAATGGAGGAATTATTAAGTTTATTGACTAATTGTTAATGAGGACTTTTGTGAAAGGGTGTGATGGTTTAGAAACCACCCCTTAAAAGGTTATATACTTGGGATTTGTGTGAGACTTGGAAAGGGAATGGAAAACACTCAAGAAAGATGGAAGTGGTTTGGAGGGCTATGGGCATTAGGAGAAGGGGGCACATAGAGTGTGTCCTAACCTGGGGTACAACGTACAACTCAGGATGGTCCTGGCCAGGGCTTGGTTTGCACTTGTGTTGAGCATTGTTATTTTAAGAACCGGCACTTGTGTAAGAGTACTTGTGTTGAGCATTATTCTTTTAAGAACCAACACTTGTGTAAGAGTACTTGTGTTGAGAATTGTTCTTTTAAGAACCAACACTTGTGTAAGAGTCCTGCATGTTGAGCATTGTTCTTTTAGAACCAACACTGTGTTGAGCATTATTCTTTTAGAACCAGCACTTGTATGAGAGAGTAATAGCACACTATGTTCCGAAAGAAATTGTTTCCTCCTAGAGTATGCCATAACCAAGGCCAATACCACCGAAATCTTCCTACGGTGAGAGTGGTTGATCCAAGTAGCTCAATGATTCAGATAAGTGTTGAACTTATTGTTAATAAAGATATTGGGAATATTATATATATGTGATTATGTGACTATGTTATCTAATTTGTCTTTTTAATGATTTACTTTAGAGATCTTATTAAATTATCAATGTTGTAATTTACTTTTGTTGTTTACACATTATTTAATATTCTATATTATCCTAACTCTAAATATTGACCATAATAAATTTGCTGCAAATATTAAATAAGTCTGGGGAAAAGTAGTGTTATAGTTTATGCTATTAAAATCTCCGATGTTGTTTAAAGTATTTTTTATTTCAACATTTGTATATCCACATTCCTTTAAAATACTAGTGTTAATTTCCTCTATGAGTGCATTTGAAGACTCTCCTTGATTCATTTCCATAATCACACTTGTCATATTATCTTCTTCCACATTCATCATTTGTTGAATCCTCTCTCTCTCCTATCTCTTTGGCATTTTGCCTCCTCACATTGTGCTTCTATTTCTTTATGTGTCAAGACATTCCTTTTTTTATTGACATCTATTTCATCCCATAATTACCAAATAATCTTGAAAAAATTAATAAAAGATCTCTAAAATAGATCCACTTTAGCTCTCTAAAATAGTGTTTGCACTTGAATATCCTTTTTACAAATTCTTCTTGAAGATCCCTTTTGAAAATAGTACTTGTGCTTGATTCCTTTAAAATATGATGCTTATACTTGATCCCTCTAAAAATGGCACTTGTGATTGAATCCATTTTAAAATTGATCCTCTATAGTTCAATTTTCCTTCTATCAATGGTGTTGAAGAAAAAAATTGTGTGCTTGATTCCTCTAAAAATGGTTCTTATGATTGAATCCCTTTTAAAATTGAACTTATATACTTCAATATTCCTTCTATTAATGGTGTCGAAGGAAAAAACCTATAAAAAATTAATAGAGTAATGATTGAAAGAGATTGCAAGAGACACGAGAATAAAAAAAATTGAATATGCAGTCGCTCTCAACTTCTTGTTAGAAAAATGTATAGTACTATGCCCATATTGTACTTATATAAATAAAGATGCCTAACAGATTTATTAGAAATGAGTACCTATTATATAAACGAGTACCTAATATAAAATTAGAAGGTATTTGTTTATAGCAGGTACCCATTATGTTTAAATTCAAATCTTCCTTGCCCTCACTTTTCCTTGGTTTTAGGCTTGGAAATCCAACCCTCAGCCATGGATTTGCAAGTAGAATGTCATGGTAGCATCTACTAGTAAAATTGACTTCAACAATATGGTAATGGCTTTATTTTTAATATTTTTTGACAAAATAAAAACCCACTATAGATGAGAATGTCTAGTTTCCAAATATGTAATTTTTAAATGTTTAACCTATCTTTTTATTTATTAATTAATTTTTAAACATAGTCTCATATACTTGAAAGGACATATATTACTATTTTTAATATATATTTTTTAACTTTTATTTTTAAATTACATGTGACCAATCTAGACATCATTCTATTCACACTAAAAAAATCATGTTACATTAATTTTAGGTCAAATTATATGGATTGTACATGAGGGATTTTAAATTTACACCGTAATCCTAGTAAAAAAATATATATATTTGCTGAAAAATTATAAAAAAAATCTAAACCAAACCTCAGCATCATATGAATCTATCCAGAAAAGGGTTTCAAAAATAAATTTCATTTACTACTTTTTGGTGGGTCATACACGTGCATGTTTTGGCCTCCAACATACAATTTTTAAAAAAGTCACTTTTGAATATCCTTCACTTAACCAACTTTTATCGTCTAGGTATTAAAATAAATTACATATTTAAAGACTAGAAACAAAATCCTACATTTCATAGTTTTACACTATGTTGATATTTGATGCAGAGTGAAAACTCCCTTTCAAATCTACAACAAATACCAACACAAAAGCCTATGCAAGAAGGCTACAAATGAAGTGAAACAACAGAAAATGGAAGAGAAATAAAAAATCTGCAACACTTATTTTATTTCAATAAGAAATTTCATTACATCAACATGAAGCTTATGAGCTTCCTAGAATCATACATGCAACACCTGCAACAACTAAATTTTCAACATCCTAGACTCATTTCCCAACATCTGGGTCTCTTTTCAATTTTCTTCTCCCAGCTCCAAAAAAACCCATCACTTATTCCTTTCACCGTGCCCTCAATTTTCATAATTTACTAAAATAGTTTCTGGGTTTTGTGCCTCTCCTTCCCAGCTTTCCAAAACATGTTTAATTTTGATAATATATGAGAAAGTTATGATCATTTTACTAATACTAGGTCTCATAATTTCGACCAGACATGCAACAACATGCAAAGCTTCTGGCCCCACCTCTTGGAAATCAATTCCAAGATTCTTAGCAGCCCCACTTATGACAAAATCAGTCAAATCCCACTAAAATTACATTTATAATTGCACCTAAGGGAAATTATATTTGTTGCAAATTAAAATATGATTTTCTCAAAGCTCCAACATTATTGAAAAAACTAAACAACTAAAAATTAAAATATTTTTGGTGATGCAAGATTGCCATTGATCGTGAATGCTCCTGCACCATACTCCCGAAGAAAAGAGAATTTAAGTCTCATTGAATGTTGGTTGCTCCTTTTTCCTGGTCTTCCAATTTGTCTGCAATTTATCCTTCATCTTTGCAACTAGCCCTGAGTCCTTCATGTTCTTCTTCTTATACCATCTCCTATTCAGCATCCTCTCAGCTTTCAGGTTCCAAAATTTCATTTCTTATGCATATACCTTAGTAGCATCATCATTTATGTCTTCATCATACAATATAGTAGCATATTCCCTATTACCACAAGCTACATAATATCCTTCCAAATCTACATATACCTCATTAACAAACAAATTTGTAACATCTTCATTAGCAACCTTATTATCAACAACTTGATCATCAACATGCCTTTCCACTTGCTCATCTTGAACATCAAACTCAAATAACTAAAAATGACATGGCAACTCATCCACAACTATGTTTACCATTTCTTCTTCAATGCTTGATGTCAAAATAGTTATAGATGTACTCACCATTTCATTTCTTACTTCTTCCTCTATCTGAGATTGCTTTTGCTCTTCCTCTAATGTTGTTGTCCTTGCTTGTCTTCTTCTTCTTTGGACAATTTTCTTGATGGGCCATGTAGCCTTCCTCTTTACTGACAAGTGCCAACTTTGCAACTGTTGAACTATTATTTCCATATTTTTTCCCATCTCTTCCACAGCTTGCCTTAGTTCTCTTATCTCTTTCTCAACCTCTATTTGCCTCATGTTTTCCTCTCTTTTTCTTCCTACTTATTCTTTTGTGAACCCCCAGTCTACAAGTACCTTCTAAACAAATCCATCTCCTCTTCAAGCAAGTCCCTTTAACCTTGTTTCCTCTTGTCTTTGCCTCACCTAGGTCTCTTTCTTTTTTTTCTCTACCTAGTCTTTTGGCAACCAGGTTCTCTCTTCAACTTGCACAAACACAAACCCACAAACACCAAACTCTCTTTTGCCCAAACCTTCTAAGCTTTGATACCAAATCGATGTAGAGGGAAAAGTCCCTTTCAAATCTATAACAAATACCAACACAAAAGCCTATGCAAGAAGGCTACAAATGAAGTGAAACAACATAAAATGGAAGAGAAATCAAAAATCTGCAACACTTATTTTATTTCAATAAGAAATTTCATTACATCAACATGAAGCTTATGAGATTCCTAGAATCATACATATAACACTTGCAACAAATAAATTTTTAGCATTCTAGACTCATTTCCCAACATCTGGGTCTCTCTTCAATTTTCTTCTCCCAGCTCCAAAAAAAACCCGTCACTTATTCCTTTCACCGTGCCCTCAGTTTTCATAATTTACTAAAACAGTTTCTGGGTTTCGTGCCTCTCCTTCCTAGATTTCCAGATAATGTTTAATTTCTTAATTTTGATAATATATGATAAAGTTATACTCATTTTACCAATATTGGGTCTCATAATTTCGACCAGACATGCAACAACATGCAAAGCTTCTGGGCCCACCTCTTGGAAATCAATTCTAAGATTCTTGGCAGCCCCACTTATGAAAAAATCAATCAAATCCCACTCAAATTATATTTACAATTGCACCTAAGGGAAATTACATTTGTTGCAAATTAAAATATGATTTTCTCAAAGCTCCAACATTATTGAAAAAACCAAACAACTGAAAATTAAAATATTTTTGGTGATGCAAGATTGCCATTGACCGTGAATGCTCCTGCACCAATATTATATCTAGAAGTTCTTCAAATCTCCACCCCAACCGTAACAAACTTTGATTTTAGGATAAAAGTTGCCACTTTTGACCACAAAGTGGACCCATTATCTTGCACTTACCTTATTTATAATTTTAGTGTGATTGTTTAACCTTGTCTCTAGTGTACAGTTCACTTTAGATATCTCCTTGTGTATGTTTCATTTATATAGGTTTAGGAACATATCTTGGAGAGAGGAACATTTCTTCTTTTCCTTCATTTAGTGTTGGAACATTACTAAAACAAATTTTATTTAGAGAAAAGGTTGCAAGTATTTGTTAAAGTTGAAAGACAACATTTCTAATTAAGAATTATTGTTTCCTATGTTGTTTGAGTTTACCTACATATTTTGATAATATTGATGGTAATTAAATTGGACTTTTTTTAATTACGACAAATCCTTTAAGGTAGCTTTCCTAGGGTTGTGTCATATTGGCATTTGGAATTACTTGACTTGTTCTATTTATTTTCTATTTATAATTTTTATCTCAAGAAAATTAATTAAAATGTGAAAATTTAGAGGTCTATGATACAAATATGACATTGATAAAATGGAATTGATACATTAATGCAACATAAGACAAAAATTTAGATGGGAAACTATTTATTACAAGGATTATGATGTATAAGCTATGTAGATAATTTGTGCAAGAAAATTTGTTAAGGACCAACAAAAAATACATTTAATTCAAAGGTGAATACTATACACTAAATATAGTAATGAAGCTATAAATGGCTAACAACATTAAACAAACTGCAATCAACTCACATGGCCAAAAATTTTTGGACCAAATACATGTTTGTGGTGGATGTGAGTGTAGAGTTTTCAATATGGTACCCATTCTTAATCAAGAAAAGATACTTCAATGTGCATTTCAAGTATGTGATATGAAGCACATGCACTCTATAAATCCTACACAAGAATTTCATAAACTAATGTGTCATACAATATTCCATCACTTAACATTAGAAGTCACTAAGGATTTTAAAAATTTCAATATAGGGGGAAGTCTTTCCTTGTAACAATGTTAAGTCAATGGATTTTTTTTACATTAATTAGTTGGGCATATCTATAGGAGGCCTGCCTAAGAATTTAAAAATAACATTACAAATATAAATGGCTAAGAAGCCAAAAAGGAAGTACAAAATATGTATAAAATCTACTAATATCCATAACCAAACAAAAAGACTCATCACCTTGAGGCTAGAGCCAATGCCCACAAACTAGTAAGCTCCCACAAATTAGCATGCAACCATGAGCCAATCATTAATAGAAAATAGCATACTACTAATAGTAGAGGAGGCAACAAAATTCAACTAGAAAAAACTTGTAAAGAAGGTACATTTAACATATTCCACTAGGACCCAACCAAAACATCCCATCTCCAAAAACCCAACACTAAAAACACCCCAAAAAGGGCATTTGACAAATTTCCATCTATTTATACAAGATGAAATATCCTCATCCCAACTAACAATCTCCTCAACTTACATCCAACTACCTTGATTGTTCACTTTCTCCCAAGGCCTTGGGGCTAACACACCCAAGGAAGGGAAACACACTTCATGGAACACATCCTTGCATCTCTAAGAATGATAAATGGAATCCATATAGAGCAAATAGAGATAGTAAAATCACTGGAGACCTCTAAGTGACCCTTTGAATGGTTCACTATAAGGCCCTTCAAGATCCCACAATACTGTGTCCCTCTTTTTGGCCAAAATAGGACATTGAAATCAACATTTTTAACCAAAATTTCACTTTTTGACACCTATAGCAACTAAACTGTTAAGAATTTGAAGATGATATGAACTAGTGATTTTTTATATTGTGTGTAGATTCTAAATATATTTTAAAAAAAAAGAAATAATTTATGATTTTTTTATATAAATTCTAATAACTTATCTTTTATAGTTAACAACATTTTTGTATAAGTGATGTTTATACCATACATAATTTTTTTAATAGAAAGGATAAAATTATAAAATTTTAAACATAGATTTGTAACACCAATATCTAGTGCACATATATTTTTTCATAATTTTTTGTCATATATATTTTTTATTAATTTTTGAAGTGAGATTAATTATAATTCAGACATAGGTTTATACCATACAACATAACCTTTTTTTATGTATCCAAATTAAAAAAAAAAAATTGAAACAAGGACATCAATACCTAGTGTGCAAATATTTTTCATAAATTTTTTCTTTATTTTTTTTAATTTTTTTGCATGTGTGGAATAGAGACCTTGATGTTTGGTGAAAAACCTATGTTCACTAGAAAATAGAAAATAAATATAATAATCAAGTGAAATATATTCAAAATCATACCTTTTGGAAATCTTATACAAAGGGCTACATACTTACAAAATAGAATTTATAAATCACTTCATTTGATCCCCCAAAAGGTGAAGCAAAATTGGTTTTTTGTCAGCACTTTGATAGGTGCAGAGGAGACTTCATAAAGGTTTTGATTTAAGACTAGGGGGTTCTTTCCAAGGGGGTTTGATCTAAGGGGGTTTTATCTAACCCCTTTCAATTAAACCCCTTTAGATGGAATCCCTCAAGGATTAAATCATTATTTTTCTAAAAAATATGTGATTTTAGACAAAAATTAGGATGTCCCAAGTTTAGGACTCAGTATTACAAAAGGCCTAAAATAGATGCAACTCACAATGAACACAATTATCCTCCTAAGATTCCACCTTCTGTAATTGTCCTAACTTACATAGGTGACAACTCCATTTTAACTGATGGCTTCTCCTTTTCTTTGACTCCCATGACCTCAACAACTAAGCACATCACCATGTCACCAAATTCCACAGGCAAGAAAAGACGTAACAACCATTGCTTTAGTTCTTCATTAGTAAAGTCACCACCAAATTATAGATGAATTTCTTGTGTATTAAAGCCATTGACCTCAACATACTCTCCAGACACATTCCTTATTCACCTAGGATAGCTCTTACAAATCCTAACACTACCCAGTTGAAGCAAGCAAAAATGGAGTCCAAACACCTATCGAAGAATTTCTCCTTGTTGCAAGGATTACGAGCAAAGACTCTCTTTAATCATAACATAAAAATATATTAAAAAACATAACACTAGTAACTAGAAACTCCACACCAAAGCCAAATGCTAGAGAGATACAAACCACCACAACCATGGTACCAATTTAGAGAGCCACAACATCTTTAAAATGGAGAGCTTGCCCAATGCCAAGAGAACATGACATAAATTAAGATGTAATTTCACATGACCCATACATGCTTAATATGTTTTCATCCTATAACAACATCAAACACTTTCAATAAATGTATCCTTCTCCCACATGTGAATAAGTAGCCACCTTAGCTAATAATTAGTACACACCACAAACTATAAAAACCTATGCCAAAAGACAATGACCCTAAGGTCATCAAACATAAGACTAATTGAATAGAATCAAGGTGTCTTACATCTTAAATGTTAATTTATACCCTCCTAGAAATTAGAAAAATAGCTATATGGGGTCATAAAAAGTTTTTGATCAACACCAAAACTAGCCAAAAATTTTAACACAGTATTTAAATTGCATCTAGAGTATATAGATAACTTACACTAGCAAATTTAGAACCTGACACCAATGCCTCTTCTACATAACACCTTAGCCTCCAATTAGGGAAAGAACCTTTGTGCAATACACTAATCAATATCAAGGAATCCCCTTACATAATAAGATTGTCAATCCCTCTAGACATTGCAACTACCATGCCTACCACTAACGCTTCATCTTTATCCTCATTATTAGTTCTTGTAAGCAAATGAGTGTAACTTAGAATGAACATCTAAGAACAGTGGTGTCTTCATTAACTTTAAATTTCATTAGATTGCCTAAAAAAACACTCACAACTATGCCAGAAAGCAGAATCAGACATAGTTCATTTCCAACATTAACCCTTAGAGGAAAGTACAAGCAACATTAACCAATTTCAACAACAAGCATTATACATTTTCAATAACAAAACCATTAAACATGAAAGATGGAACAAAAGAGATGAACACATATTTACATGGGGAAAACCCTTTCTAGTAAAAAACCCCACACTCCAAAAGCCCAGATCGCCATTGTATTATTTAGCAACAAAAAATATAATTACAATACAATTTAGGCACTAAGCCTTTCATGGAGATTAACATCCTATTTCATCTAGAGATTATTCAATAGTCACTCCTCTTCTCTCTATTTGTCTTGCCTAGTTCTAGGTATCACACTCATCTAGTATTCAGAACTACATGTCCATGCATGAGTGTCGAGACTACTCCTCTTTGTCTCTAATAACCAAGTGAACAGAACATCCCAAACTCTCTCTGTCTCCCTCTCTTCACACACTTGCCCTCTGTTACAATGTGTTTAATATATCACATTACAGAAGAGAACATTTTGTTCAACTACCATAATGGACCAGACATTTACTAAAGGCAATCATTCAATTGACATTATTTGTGATATGTATTACCAATACAACATTGGCTATTCTATCCTTCCGCCATGCAAGGGAGCCACGTCACCATTGTCAAACCAATTCCTAGCATCCCATCTCATAAATGTTTCCATGATTGTTCATATTCGTGAGATCTAATTATCCCACATTCATCAATCAGTGATCCTTTGATCAGTTTATATACAAGACCATGGGTATACTTAATGTCACACACTTTTGCCTGACATGACCAATGATCCACCTGCCAATTGTCTATCACTCCATCATTGGGACCAACAACCTAGTTCCATCGAAATCATATGGTTCCATTGACAATGAACACAAATAGATCATGTTGGGCCATCGGTGAGACCCATTTCGAGGTCTCACCGAAATGTCGATGTCTCGCCGATGCCAAGACCTCATCAGAGTAACATGAAGTATCAGAGAGACATCTTCCATCCACACTGATGTCACTTGTCACGTTGATTGTTGGAATGACTCTCACTGATGCCAAACCTCCATCGGAGTGACCTAACACATCGGAAGGAGATATCCACAGCATGCCGATAAGGTTTGTCATGCCGATGTCCAACTGTCGGAGTAACACAACACACCGTCTCACCGATGCAAAGAACAATCCACTATGAACAATGTGATCACTGAGATACTTGTCGATCGCTGAGACTCAAATCAACTCTTATTGATGCCTATAAATCTGAGACACATGTACTCAACATTCTCCACTTGACGAAGGATTTACAAAATTCCATCAATGCTCGAAGTCACTGTATCAGCTTAGACACTGCCTCTATTTCACTGTGCTCACAAGCTATACAGAAGTATCAATATAATCAACTTCAAAGCTTCATCCTGAACACAACCATGAAGTCATCCTCTAGAAACATGATAGAACATCAGCTAGAACAACAATCAAAAAATTGACTGCTTCCATCCAACTGAACAAAAAACCCTCTTGACTGAAAATAGCACACACAGCTAGTGCTAAAACATGCAATCACTCATACCTTGAAGGTATTCACATCAGCAGACTCATGCCACCTACATATACACCCATCAACTATAAATACAAGCTCCATGTGTCAACCAGTCGAAGAAGACCAAACACATCCAAGAATTCCCACTGCATGGGTAATGCATATCTAAAAAAAAGATTAAGGCATACAAAATCTACCGATAGCATAACATAGAAGGTGTAAGTAACAACATCATGTAGTACCAAGGAATCATCCACAATGATATGTAAAACATGTAAACAAATAACCTACAAGAACAATTTTCCCCACCAGTCCAGAACTCTCCCAAATTCTCCACACCCAACAAAGGAAAAGAGATAACAGAACCTCCATGTCATCACCCAAACCATAAGTGAAAACACATGACCATACGCTAGTGATCACAATCTGCTCCAATAAAACCTCAAACCAATGTAGTGTAAAACGAACAATCCAAGAAGATAACCAGGACCATAGAGAGAAACACTGCACATCATATACCTGTAGAAAATCCTCCTACATACACCTCTAAGTGCCAACTGTGTCAAGTATGATCTCCTTCACAACACCCCAAAGAGGATAGCATAACAACACCCAAACAAACATTCAATCTCAAGAGATCAAATTCAACATATGTAATCATGCAACCAACATGGATGTAAGCCTCTCAAACCAAAGAAGATCAAACTAATCCATTTCATGTTTTAGAAAATCAGCCCATAAAGCCATCTCCTAATAGTCCTCATCAATCAATGATATCTTAAACTCAAATGCACAAGGAGATAACCATGCTATCCATCTCTCACAATGAATCCTCTAGAACCAACTATGAGCAGTTCAAGATCCATGTCTATGAAAGAAAGCATAAAACACCTAAAAGAAACAATGGGCAATACCTCTCAAGTAATAAATTGCCAAGTAGACCATGAGCAAGGATAAGAATGCTCCTCCAAGATATACAAGCCATCATGACTCCTCCAAGAGCAATCTCTTCATAGGTCTCTATTGAACTCATGTCCAACCAAGGTGTAGGCTCCTCGGACTTTCTGTTGAATCTTCATCAAGAGTAACCATCAACAACACTTCTCTCATCTCAAGAGAATTACAGCCTCACCTTATTCTCTATGTACCCATGAGCATCTGCAAATAATCATTTCATGCTAAACTCCAAATGCATCACTACACCAACATGAAGTAATCAAGAAAAAGATCAATGCACTTGACACACAGAGAATCACTAGACCATTGTCAAATCTTCAATCATCTAAATCAAGAACTTATCATGACATCATGATCTTACCATCCCCCTTAGGAAATTGCATGCTCTAGGTGAACATAACCATGGTCTCAAGAGCAATGTATCATGCCAAAACTCAAATACCATGACATGAAACAAACCAAACTCTAAAACAACATCACCTGTCAAGCACCACCAACACCTTAGCCAAGGATTTCATGAATCCTCTATGGCTCCAAGATGTTACACATCCTCAAATAGTGCCCCTACAAATACGAAAGAACCCTACTACATTAATAGGATCTAAGAGCTCCTCCTAGTAAAATTTGCAACTCTAAAGAAGATTATCCATCACCAAGTGACGAATTCACAGTCATTGCTAAAGCTCCCACTGAACTATGACAATCGAGCTTTCCAAGCATCATGACCAAACTTCTCCTAATCTAAAAATCCTCTAGGTCCACACATTAATATATCCATGTGACAATAAAACCAAGTGGCACCAAGATCTCCAAACCAAGGAAATACACTATCACTGTCAATAACTTACACAAATTTTTGTATCCAAGCTATTCATGACATCATGATACACATGCTACAAGTCTCCTTAACCGACTATTCAGGTTCTTTAAAACATCCATCCTCTCATTCCAAAGCAATCAAACCAATGCACAAGTGACCACAGACAAGGCCAGCTAACAAATCTGCATAAATACTAAAATAATCTTGTGGATATAGACAATCCATTTCTGAGTTATCCCACTGTAGCCAATGGGTAGCTAATCCACAAACTACATAACTTGTAGATCCAATCAATATAACATGCAAACCCACTATCACACTGGAAACTACAAAACTGAGATCTCAGGGAGTAGATAACAACATAGACAACATGACTCAAACACTAGATTACTTACAAATCTGATTCGCCAAATATGTCCACAACCTGAGCACGATACTCTAGAAAACCAAAAGCATTACCACAGAAATGCTGAGTGTCATATCACATGCCAACACTCCCATGTAGAGAAAGCATTTCACCTCCTCACACCATGCACGAAGCATGCAAAACTACAACTATATCATCCAGTAACACCCCAAAAGCCAGGGTCTAGAAAAATAGTTTGACTGCAGCTTCACAGAACCATAATTTTTTCTTAACAGTGTAAAACCTGCAAAATCATTGTGTCATAAGAAACACCCATGCACATCCACTCCACTTCACATCTGGATGACTCAAAAGTCTACAACATAAATTCCATAATAGTTAAATTAGAATAATGGATCATCATGAATATGCATAACCATAGATTTTAGGAAAAACTATGAAACCCCTCAAAACCAAGGAACATGATTCTGAGACATGCAAGTACAAAGCATCCATTAAAAGAAACAACATGGTGCAGGAGCTCCACAGTTTAATCATTGTGTTGTTTTTTTTCCTAGTTGTTTTTCATGTTATGTGTTTACGTCTAAGGCTTTGAAATCCATTTTGATGTGTTGTAATAAGGACTTAGTCCATTTTATTTGACTAGTCCACTAGAGTGTTTGAAAGACCTATTTTATAGGATTTTCTCTTTTAGAAACTTGGAGTTTTTTAGGAAAATAAGCTTTTCCCATCATTTCACTACCTCTCATGGCAGTTGTACAAATAGAATGGGAAGTGGAAGGTCAGAAAACTTTCCAAAAACTTTTGTTTGTATAAACATGCCGAGAAGAATGAGAAAAGACAGTTTTTTTGGAGTGCAAACAGTGTTTTTCTACTTTTTGAAGAAGACAGTCATCTGGTACGATGTGGTATGGTCAGTACAGGGTTTGAAGATTGTGAAATCTGTTTATGCATTGAATAACCTTTCTTTAGAGTCTGGTTTGCCTTTTTGACATTTTTTGTAGAGGGAGTATCCAATCGATTTGGAAAAACTACTCTAAACCCTCCAAAAAGCTAGGTTTTGAGGAAAGATGTATATTTTCTCCTCTGTCCTCTGAAAGATACCATTATTCTTCAGTGGGATGGAAGGAGAAGGCTTTCATTTCAAGTTTTTTTATGTTGATTAGGTCTGCGCTCCAATCTCTAGGTCTCTTAGCATGCATCTAGCTAGTCTTACTAGAGACTAGTTAAGAAATTGATGGTGGACTGTATTAGGACAGTCAAGACAGTTAGGTTATTTTAACAAATATATGGTGGAGTTTATGTTTGCAGGTGGAGATTGATTAGTGCAGGACTTGGTGGACCTTATACATGCATATTGGATGCATTTTCCCTTCACATTGCTCTCCTTTTAGGCTTTGTTTAAAGAAAATGACAATTTGTTGTCTCTGAACTCCAACAGCCATACGGTTTTGCATGTGTGGGTTGGATTACATATCCATGTTGAGTGTTTGGTTCATACATTGAGAAGTGGTGATCATATGAAGTTATGAGTATCCAGTGTTGCAAGTATTCTCTTGGTTTGCAAGGTTTAATCCTTTTTAAGACTGTTTCCTTAAGACAGTTGTTGTTTTCTGTCAGAGCAAATAACAGTAGTGATATGTTGGTCTGTAATTTCATATTGATCTAGCCTTGGCAGGGGTATGTTGTTTGAAGATCCATGCTTGTAGAGGGGAGTTAATGTTAGTTTAACCATTCAAAACAAAAAGGCTACAAGACATAAACTATCACCTTAATACTGTCATAAGACAGTCTTAATGCAATTTGCTATCCTCTATCCTGCATAACACAGTATGGCTGATGCATGTGAGTAAATGGTTGTTGTTCACATTGAGTGTTTAGTATGCATTGAGAGTTGAGGGTCATTTGAGACATTGAGAAGTTGATTGAACCAATTCCATGAGACTTAAGTCTTCTTCAAACACTGTCCTAGAACAGTCCTACTGTGGCTACTATCCATTGCCCTATAGAAGGTAGAAATCAGTCTTTTGGTCAAAGACCTCATGACAGTCATGATTCCTTGACAAGTAAGTGATAACAGTTATAGGTGGACACTGTTGGTAGAGGTGTGGGTAATAGATTGTGAGTCCTCAAAAGGTGGATTATGTATAGAGTTTGGATTGAGCAATGACTCTCCAAAGTGAGTGGTGAGTAGCCTGAGTGGATGACATCAGTGGGTGATCCTAGGCTAAGTTGATTCTGGGAATAGCCTTGTGTAGGCTTGTAAACACAAACACCTTTGTATACCTCTTGGAGAAAGTTGAGTGACTTAAGTTCATTGAGTGAACTTCAAATACTCTTACATTACCCTCTGCATCATAACAATTCAGGAACTTCAGGCCCACTTGTAGGCCAATTCCACAACCACGAACATGCACATGCATCCGAGGGAGACAGGCTATTACAAAAGCTCTCAAACCATCCAATGATCAACTCCATAGCCTACATGCAATCAAGGTAGTTGAGAACAAAATGTCTTTCAATACCAGGAAAGAATACCTAGTATAAACACATTACTCCATGGCTGAACAATAACACAGGCTTCTCCATATCACCAAGGAGCCTCTCACACAGACACCCAATATGAAAGTTTTGTTGTAGCACAACCACAAAGCAAAGAATCACTCCCCATGCATCAAGATTATTTCGCTATCAACTAGGAGCCTTAGACCACATCATTTCAATATGACCAACTCTAGTTTCTCCATCTTCACCATCCTTCAAGTGCCTATTGTAACATGAAAACAAGATCAACTACAAGACTTCACTCAAACAATGATCAATCATCAGTTGATTCCTTCTGATTTCCTCAAGCTTTCCAGGCTAAGAAATCTTTATAGAAGAAATAACCAGAACTAGAAACACCAGGAACAAACAAATCCCAGCAGAAGGCTCTGATACCACTTGTAAGTAAATGAGTGTAACTTAGAATGAACATCTAAGAACATTGGTGTCTTTTTTAACTTTAAATTTTATTAGATTACCTCAAAAAAACACTCACAACTATGCCACAAAGTGGAATTAGACATAGTTCATTTCCAACATTAACCCTTAGAGGAAAGTACAAGCAACATTAACCAGTTTCAACAACAAGCATTATACAGTTCCAATAATGTAACCATTAAACATGAAAGATGGAACAAAAGAGATGAACACAGATTTACTTGGGGAAAACCCTTTCGGGTAAAAAAACCCCACACTCCAAAAGCCCAGATCGCCATTGTATTATTCAGCAAAAGAAAATACAATTACAATACAATTTAGGCACTAAGCCTTTCATGGAGATTAACATCATGTTCCTTCTAGAGATTATTCAACAGTCACTCTTCTTCTCTCTCTCTATCTTGCTCGGTTCTAGGTATCACACTCATCCATTATTTAGAACTACATGTCCATGCATGAGTGTCGAGACTACTCCTCTTCGTCTCTAGTAACCAAGTGAACAAAACAACCCAAACTCTCTCTGTCTCCCTCTCTTCGCACACTTGCCCTCTATTACAACGCGTTTAATATATCACATTACAGAAGAGAACATTCAGTTCGACTACCATAATGGACTAGACAGTTACAAAAGCCAACCATTCAATTGACAATATTTGTGATATGTATTGCCAATACAACATTGGCTATTATGTCCTTCCACCATGCAAAGGATCCACGGCACCATTGTCAAACCAATTCCCAGCATCCCAGCTCATAACCATTTCCACGACTTTTCATATTCGTGAGATCTAATTATCCCACATTCATCAATCAGTGATCCTTTGATCGGTTTATATACAAGATCACAGGTATACTTAACAACGCACACTTTTGCTTGACACAACTAGTGATCCACCTGCTAATGATCTATCACTCCATCGTTGGGACCAGTAACCTAGTTCCATTGAAATCATATGGTTCCATCAACTATCAATGCAAATAGATCATGCCAGGCCATCGGTGAGACCCATTTCGGGGTCTCGCCAAAATGTCGATGTCTCACCGATGCCAAGACCTCATTAGAGTAACATGAAGTACCGGAGAGACATCTTCTAGCCACGTTGATGTCACTTGTCACGCCGATTGTTGGAATGACTCTCACTGATGTCAAACCTCCATCGGAGTGACCCAACACATCGGAAGGAGATATCCACAGCATGTCGATAAGGTTTGTCACGTTGATGTCCAACTATCAGAGTAACACAACACACCATCTCGCCGATGCAAAGAACAATCCACTATGAATAATGTGATCACTGAGATACTTGCCGATCACTGAGACTCAGATCAACTCTTGCCAATGCCTGTAAATCTGAGACACATGTACTCAACAGTTCTAACTCCCATGAAGAGGGAGATACCATACATAAATTCTCCATTTGCGTCCATTTCTAAGATTTCCCCAAGAAGTGCCACCAAAATTTAATTTCACAAAATCTAATGGAGGGGGTCCATCGATTCTTTGGTGCAATAATAACTCTTTGATGGTTGTTATTTCTTCCAATGTTATTTGTTCTTACCCCATGACCCCATGAGTGGTGGAGTGAATGATTATTTTAAATAGTAGATGATATATGTAATAGTTTAATAACATGTTTAATCAATTGGTTTGTATTATCAAGTCATAATAATTTTATACATCACAATAAAACATTTAATTTGATCTAATAATACAACATTTTGTTTAAAGCACATATCATTTACAATATAACACAACCATACATTTATATAAACTTTATACATTAGTACAATAAAATTTCAATATCACATTTGCATATATTATTAGTATAAATACATTAAATTTATATGATTTAAAATTGATTATGTTCAAATTATTTAGAAAACAAATATATATTTTATTATTTATCTTTTTAAAACATTTAATCAATTTACTAAATACATTTATTTAGCTCAAAAACAAACAACCACACTTCTTTTATAGTTATATAATCAATCAACAACTACACACCAACCATTTAATATTTTATAGCTTCAACCATTATATACATTTTTAACTTATTAGCACGTAAATTCCTTGAAATTATTAATGCACTCCATAAATTAACAATTGGGGACAATCATGCATTTCCCACTAGAGCTATTAATAAAAGCAACATAATTCTTAAATGCATAAAGACAACTATCTCTATAGATGTGGTCATGTGCATACTTTGAATCTTTTTCCCACATCCATGTCACACTTAAGGGTTGTCGTGTTGACACCTATAGTATATGTGGATATGTTAAGTATAGTTTATACTTCAACAAACATATATACTCTTTGGGCTATTACTCTATACTTGAAAATGAAAAAAATTAACATTTTACTCAGTTGTCCTCTTTGAACCCACATTTATATTGCTCAATATAAGAAGCCCCAAATATGTTTTTATATGTCACATGGATGTATGACATATCTATAGCCTCAAAACAAATAATGGCATTTTTTACCATTTCAAAGTTCCTAACCCTAAAATTTGACTACTTTGTACCTCATCATCTTCTGGAGGACTTCACAAAGATGCTAATGAAGAATATGGTAAACATTATTTAATAATTTTGATTGATCAAAATGTGTCACAAATGAAAGTGGTTTACATCCACCACTACTTCCTATTCACATAACGCCTCCTCTACCAACTCTTAAACCTCCATATGGTCCTCTATTACCTATACTTTGTTTTCCACACTTATGAAGTGATGCAGGAGCATCCCTGGTTCAAGAGAAATCTTGCATCAACCAAAAACATTTGCTTTTCAGTTTGTTTCTTTTTATTTTCCAGTTCCATTCAGTCAGTTTAGTTAGTAGTAGTTTCTGTATTCTGGTCCACATTCTACTGCAGTTGCATTTCAAACCTTGTGGAGCTGGACTTAACATCTAGACACATTCATGCACATCATATCCAAATCTCAAATCATTTGGATCAGGTACTGGTAAGATATCACTATCAGAAGATCGATTGTTTTCTCAGAACAGAGCATCCTGACAGCTAAAGGAGAAGACCTGTGGAGCAATTCACGACTTGCGGAGCTAAATGACACATCATTCAATGTTGTTTGGTTCATGTCTAACCTTCTCTGAGATCTGCACACCATTCCATTCATTTGTGAAGGAGTTCTACTCGATTAGGTCTGACCTATCCATGCACACATGTTACAACTCCTCATTGGAGTTTGTGATCTTCCTTGGCTAACGCGGAGGAATCTTATGTTCCAGAGATGATATATATTGATGTAATAGATGCCTAGGAAAGTAGTTAAGTGAAGTGATTGATAGTTCTAAGTTTAATAGTTTGAATTTCTTGTGAAGGAGCTTCAAAGCTACATCTTATGCATATTCTGAAACTATGAAATTAGGCTTGTGAGCCCTAATTGTGAGCCCGCATGTTACCGGCCAATTTGTATTTGAATTTTATGATATACAAAATGACTAAATCTGCATTGGCTTTATATTTTTGAGTTGTTTCCATTGTGTTTACTCTAGTTGCATGACTTGGACAATTCACTTTGTGGACCTTCCTAACCGTGACTGCACCAAGTGGTATCAGAGCAGAAGTTTGAATCTTTGGGAGCGAATTGAGTGAAGTTCGCGAAGAAATTCTGTAAGATCTTGTTGTGAATAGATCATTGAATATGAGGTAGGTTACTTGTGTTGCAATCAATCGCTGATTGAGAGGCAATTGTCACCTTATAGCCCAATCATCGAATTTTTGGCAGTTACACTTGATTTGAGGAAGAGATGCCACCGAGGAGAATGCCTGTTGTTGGAACAATGGATGAGATGATGGAGATGAGGAAAATAATGTGAGTTCACTTGGATGCTATTGAAGAAGATAGGGGAAGAGGACTTACACCTAGACCTAAAGTTGAAAGTGATAATGATGAAGAATTTCAATCCACTGATCAGAATGATGAAACCCTAGGAGAAAAAGAAGAAGAAGAATCAGATCAAGTCAAGATGTTGCGAGCTATTTTAAAGATTGGAAAGAGACCTAGAGTTGATGTACCGAACTATATAGGCAATCTAAACCCTGAAGAGTTGATTGATTGGATAAATGACATGGAAGAATACTTTGAGTATGAGGAAATTGAAGATCTAGAGAAGGTGCAATTTGCAAAGACAAAGTTGAAAGGACATGTTGCTATATGGTGGAAAAAAGTTCAGTCGGATAGAAACAGAAGAGGAAAATAAAAGATTGCAAAGTGGGACAGAATGGTGACAAAAATGAAGAATTAGTTTATACCTGCTAACTATGAGTTGGAACTGTAGTTAGGCAAAATCATATTTAGTGTCAAAAACAACAAACTAAACTAAACCCTAACAAGCACCATAAAGCACAAACTAGCATGAAAATGAAAATAGAAATGTAAAGAAAACCAATCTTCAAGCTAGGTTTGATTTATCTCCATGGTTCTTCTCGATCTCGCATAAGAATGTAGGATGTTGAAGGATTGTTGATTGCTCACTATTGCAGCATAACAAAGCTCAAGCGTTGTATGAAAATGACTTGTATGAGTGAGTCAGTGAGTGAGTGAGAGAGCAAGAGAATCATTGAGTGAGTGAGAGTTTGAAATTGAAATAAGAGTTTCAATTTATAGGAGAGGGAATCACATGAATGGCTAGGATTGAAAGCCAATTGTGTGATGCGGATGGCTAAGATTAAAAGGCAATTTTAGTGCTTATGACGCATAATAAAGAGGTATGACAGGAGGCCAAAATTAGGAGAATAGTGGGAATAAATGGGATTTTTTATTTACTTTGGAGTGGAAGTGCTTATGACTCACAATGAATGAGGATTAAAATAGGGATGTGAGTGGGAATAAGTCATTTAAATAATAAAATTATTTAAATCATGGGAGACAAGAGGCATTTAAATAAATATTTAATTTATTTAAATTAGATGATGGAGGAAAATGAGATTAAATAAATAAGATTCATTTAATTTGGTGCAAATGGAGGACAAATGGAATTAAATAAATAAGATTTATTTAATTTGATGCAAGAACAGGATAAATGGATTTAAGAGGAATTAGTTAAATAAATATAATTTATTTAACTAATGGGAGTGATGGAAGGGGTCATGGAAGAGGACCTAGGACAAAATATGTTGAAATGTAATGTCATAGGATATAGTCAATTTTAGGTGTCTACATTTTACCCCTCTTTGAGATGATGAGATATATGGTGAGTAACATCATTTCAAAGAGGCTAAGGAAATGGGATGAAGATGAAAGGATAGGATGATGATGGCCCCTCAAGAGGATAGGTGGGTTGGATAAACACTGGTAGGCTCTCAAATAATGAAAGATGTTGGTCAAGGAAGAAAAATAAAGGAATGGATATAAGAAGTGAATGATGCGTTATGTTGCGATGAAGGTGAGCAACCATGATGTTTGATATAGCACTAGACATTATGCAACAAGGTCTAATGACTAAGGTGATGATGTGTCTTGTGCCCCATTGTAATACAACCTTGTCTAGATACAAGATATGAATATTAGCTGGGAATGATTCAGATTTGATACAAAAATAAGATAAAAATGATAACACACATAAGCAAGAAAGCAAGCATGCATAAATGATACAAAACAAACAAGGTATTGCCCCTATCAAGTTGTAAACCAATGATTAAGTGATTGATTGATTGATGATTGACTAATAATGTTGTTGATGTGGGACTGATTTATCCTGAGAACAACGTGAGCATTATGTTGTTGATATGGGAACTATATATCCCGAGAACAACACAAGGATGCGGGAACGATATATCCCATTGATTATGATGATGATTGATTGATTTGGTTGATAGTAAGATTGGAACAAAACAAAGGATGTGATTGGATGATGTGTGTCGATTGGTTTGATTAGATTAGTATGGATTAGGAATTGACTTGCATTTAGATCATTGCTTGAATTGGTTTGATTGATTTTGATTGGATTCAATAATTATGATGAATTGAATTGATTAGAAGAAGTGATTTAATAAAGATTGTTTTGATTGATTGAATTGATTGGAAGAATTGATTTGATTGATTGAATTGAAAGGAAGAATTGATTTGATTGATTGATTTGTAAGGAAGAATTGATTTGAAAAAATGATTTGATGATTGGGTTGATTTTATTGCTTGGATTTTGGAATGTTGTATTTTTTTTGGATTTTTGGGAATATTTGATTTTTTTGGATTTTTGGAACATTTGAGTTTTTTTGGATTTTTGGAACATTTGAGTTTTTTTGGATTTTTGGAATATTTGATTTTTTTGGATTTTGAAATGTTTTGATTTTTTTGGATTTTGAAATGTTTTGATTTTTTTCGATTTTGACATGTTTTGATTTTTTTGGATTTTGACATTTTTTTATTTTTTTGAATTTTGACATGTTTTGAGGAATGTCATTGGATGACAATTTTGATAGCCTTTATGCTAGATACCAATGACAAAGGAAAACCAAGTCTAGGTGTAAGGAGGTAGGTGGGATTGGATAAATGGATAAAAAGGATGGGCGATAGGAGATGGAAAGGTCATGATAAGGATGTATGCATAAGAGAGAAATGATGTGATATCCATAGGCTATGTCGCATAGGAATAACATGCCCCATTCTAGGTACAATACTTAGGATTTTTCATGACAAAGCTTATGAAAAAAGGATTATAGGATTAGGCTTATGACAATAGGGTGATGATACAATTGTTGTGGAAGGGATGAGGCATATCAAGAGATATCCCAAAACATTTGTTAACATTTTTGCCCCCATATCTTTATCAAGATCAAAATGAGGAAGGGAGGAAGAATGGACTCAATATGATAAGTATATGGGTATGATGGCCAAGGATGCTAAGATGGTAAGGCAAGATAGGATATGGTATGGAAATGGTATGGTAGGATAGAAATGATAGGTTGGATGAGACATCATGCCCCCAAGTGTAAGTGACATAGAAGATCAACCTACACATGACACCTGTTTACCAGGTTTTCATCATGGTACTTATCCAAGGTGCCACCAAGGGTGATTTTCACCATTGGACGAAGGGATTTCTCTTTACTTTGTTGATTTTTTTTCCATTTTTTATTTTTATTTTTATTTTTTGTAATATTTGGATGGGAGAAGGGGAATATGGATAGCAGGGACTCAAATGTCTAGTTCCATGAAAGGTGATCGTGTCCCATTGGAGATGGATGTCATCGCATGGACCATGTCAAATGTCACAATGCTCATAGATATTGGTAAGGGATTTGATAGAGGATTATGAAAGGTTTATGCATGGATGGATGGGGGATAATGGATAATGATATGGAGTATGTAGGGAAGAATAGTGGATAATGATGTGGATTATGGATGAAGGGATTATCCAAAAGCATAGACCATAGGGAGGTGATGGGTGAAATATGTAGGATAATGGATGAGGAATGGGGAGATAGAGGTATGTGGAAAGGAATCATGACCAACGGTTGCACACATCGTGTTAAACATTTAAGCTTTTGATTTGGAGGTGGTGTATGAAGCAATGGAGATGTTTTCTTAGGATATGGTTGATGAAGTTCTTTAGGTACCCACATAGACTTAATAATTTTATGATTTTTGTTTTGCTTATGGGATTTAGGAATTTGAAACTTTTGAATGGAGTGGGATTTTTGGATGGAAGAGGATGGTTGGGATTTTTGAGATGTGGATGCCTCATTTGATTTGCTTTCTTTATGCTTAGGAACCCAAACCATTTTACTTTTGGACTTTTCTTTTGGAGGTATGGTCTTGGGTAGCTTTTTGAATGTACTTTGATTTGATTTTTTGCATTTGTACCATAAGGCATTAGGACCTTTAGGATTTTTGGCTTTATAGGTAGAGGCATCCATTTTTTTATTTTTAAATCCCATGTGGCAGCTAGAATGAGTGGAATTTCCTTGTTTAGACAATGTGTGCATTGATTGGCCATGATTAGGAATTTGAGGCAATGCGTAAATGGATGGATTTGGCATTGGAAGAAGTGATGGTAAAGTAGATTGAGGGATATTAGGAGTTGGAAGAAGTGGGGGTAGATTGGATGGTGGAAGGTGTATGGTCACATGCTTTTGACATTTGTAAGATGATGGAGGTGGAATGGCAACGTATGTTTTGGGTGTATGATAGGATTTGTGATGGAAAGTGGTGGACTTAGGATGAATGTTGGAATTATCAACATATTTAGATTGTTTACCTTGGGGTGTATATCCAAGGCCATATGAGTGTGGAGGGACATTGACATGTATAGGCTCCAAAATACCTTGTTCATGAAGGCTTAAGCCTTTACCATGGTAGTTCATGTTTTGGAGTATGCGGTGGACTATGGGACTAGGTGTAGTTTGGACACTAGACTTGAGTTCATTATTGGATGAATAAGGTGAAATGGTGGATAAAGATTGTTGTGTTCCTAGGGAGGAACATTTATGAATGAAGGTGGATCATAGACCAAGTGGACATGTTGGTGGATTTGAAATGGGGTTGATAGTGGATGATGATGAAGGATCATTAGGATCTTGATTATGTGCATGTAGATCCAAGCTATTGGTTTGATCTTCTATGTGTGCTTGGGAGGCATATGTTTCATCATGAGAAGTGGAAGCTTGGGGATCATAGGTAGGTGGAGTGATAAGCTCTTGACCATGGAATGCATAGAGTTGGATAAGGGGATCATCATGGTCTTCTTGATCATAAGTGGGATCTTGATTATACATGGGAGCTTGATCATGAATAGGACCAAGTGTGTTATGAGTGGGATCATTAGGAGGGCTTTGGTCTTGATTAGAATGAGGCCTTGATGTTTCCACGTGCTTAGGATTGTGATCTTGACATACCTCTTGGTTTGCTTGAATGGAAGCGGATGACTCTTGGATGGGCTTGATAAAATATTGACAATCATCAACATGAGGGTACAATGGCTCTTGACTTGGACTCATGGTGGGAAAATTTTCAATAGGCTTAGGGGGTTGTGGACTATATGAAGGAGTTATAGGATTAGGCAAGGTGTTTGAAGGCTCTTTGATAGACTCAAGGATAGGTGTTTGACATGGAGATGATTGATTCCTTGCTAGTAACCCTTGGATTGTATCCTTTGTAGGTAGATGGGTGATGGAAGTTGAAGGCTCATGATTACGATTAGGTGGAAGTATAATTGGATTAGGTGGATTAGGACTAGGAGTGGATAGGTCCCATGGTGGAAGGACAAGAGGGGTGTTAGATGGATTAGACTTAGGGCTTGGACTTTGATTAAATAGAGGATCATAGGAATTAAATGGATTTGTGGATTTGGATAACTCCATAGCTTTTCTTTCACTTTTAGATTTTGCAAAGAATTTTTTAAGAAAATCGTTCAAGGATTTGTTGGTTGATGGATTAGAGCTTAGGAAATTTGATGGTGGTGTTGGTGTAGGACTAATAGGCTTTGGGAAAGGCATTCTATTGGATGATGATGGAGGACTAGTAGATGGATTGGTGTATGATTCCAAACTTGAGACGGTATTTCCCATGTCAAGAGTAGCATTAAGATGGCATTAATGATTTGTAATCTTGGTGTGAGGAGTGACTAGTACTTGCATGTTCATGTTGTGGAAGATTTGGAGATGGATATTGCATGAGTTGTAGGATTTCAACTAGGAGTTGTATTTGTGGTGATTGGTTTTGTTGAAGTAGTTGGATGATGGTTTGTAATTGTTGTATGATTTGTTGGTTTAGGGGTTGTTTTAGTTGGTGAAAGGTTTGGACAATGTCTTGTAGTTCTTGTGCTAGGATCTTTTACTTTGGTGTTGGGATGGAGTTACACATAGATTGAAGTCTTTGGATTTTAGTTTATTCCTCCAAGTATGCCTCAAAATCTACAAGATCCTCATCATCACTAGAAACAAATTTTGGGTCACCTCAGAGTATGTATGGTTTTGGATTTGGCCTAGATTTGTTGATGATCACAACCATTTTGACAAATGAGGATTGAACTAGGTTCAAGGATGGGAATATGAGTAATATGAGTTAAGGTTGGAATGTTATAGATTCGAGGTGTGGTGTTTCATTGAGATGGAAAATGTTTGTTTTAAACACACACAAAACATAGAAGACAAAATACTTTGGATGACTCTGATATAAAATCAAAGTAGAAGTCTGAATGGGGGCCTAGATTAGCGCCAAAATTTTCACAGGTCTCGACAAATTTCAAGACACTTGTAAGCATGCACAACTTAGGCTGGAAAGAGGATACTAGTTGCCAAGTCCCTACTTGGATTTCTCCATATACTAAGACAAAGTGGATAGCTAGAGATATTAGTGACATTGGCTCCCCCTTACATGGCACAGACACACCAAATCTCTTACCCCGAAGATCTAAAGATCTTATGAACCGAGGGATTTTCTATCTCTACTTTGAATAGTATGTATAGGGAGGCTTCAGAGGTCTGACCTCCTGCACTAGCAAGAAAAAAAGGTTTTTGTCCTCTACAACAAGTGGTTTCTAGTCAATGTTTCGGGATAATTTGGTGTTTATACATGTGGCGATTCGTTCATTTAAGAGGTCTCCAATCCCTTAGAAAGGGTTTTCATGCATCTCATGGATGCTGAGGGAGACTTTTGTCAGTATAGAACATCAGCACCAGGTGATTGATGACTTTTGTCACAACCACAATTATTTATATAGCAGACCGAAATGAAAGTACCACTTGGGTAGTTCCCTCTCACAAATCGGGAGGCAAGCCCTCTAAAGGATTAAAAACATAAAAGAGATGGGTATGGTTTCTAATCACCAAGTTTGTACAAGGTGAGAGAATACACCTACCACCTTTCAATCATAGTAAATAGTGATCAATTAACCCCCTAGTTAATCTATGTGCAAACAGACATTTGAAAAAGATATCTAATCAATGAAATCCCTGCAAAACCACCATTAGTAGTTTGAATTTCTAGTCTTCGACAAACAAGATAGCTGCAATCAAAGTGTTAGCACAAAACCAAATCCCTGAAAAAAATTAGAAAATAATGTTATAATGCATTCATAAAAAGATAAGCTCATTAGAAGATTGTAATTTTAGATACATATTTTTTTAGATAGTGACATAGAATTGATCATTTTGAAATGTTTTTAACCTAAAAATTAAAAAATCAGAGAAGATACCCATGTTAATTATATGAGACCTTTCCAGAAATATAAAAAAGTTAGAAAAATTCCCTAATTTGCACCCAGAAATACGGTTTTATGAAAACCTACAACAAACAAAGATTGAATCATTTTGGATATTATATGAACTCAAAATTAAATATGTAAAGAATAGATCTCCATTAGAATTTCAAGATCTTTCCATAAATGTGAAAATTTCTAAAAAATTCATTGATTTACTCCTAGAAACTTGATTTTATGAAAAAACATAAAATCATGATAACTCCTACAAAAATGGCAATAAAGACATGATTTTTCTTCTATAGCTTCCTAAGAGGATGTACAAACTAATGTGAAAAACTTGTTGAAAAATTTGTAGCCATTTGGAAGATATGATGAAAACTTTAAAACCTAGGGTTTTATCCAAAAATGGCATAGACTTGCAACAAAAAGTTAATAAAACCTGCAAAAAGCAAGATAGATCAAGGAATTCACGTCAGGTTCACCATTCTGTAGTTAGGGAAAGTCAAATTTAGTGTCAAAAACAACAAGCTAAACTAAACCCTAACAAGCACCATAAAGCACAAACTAGCATGAAAATGAAAATGGAAATGTAAAGCAAATTGATCTTCAAGCTAGGTTTGATTTATCTGCATGGTTCTTCTCAATCTTGTATAAGAATGCAGGATGTCAAAGGATTGTTGATTGCTCACTATTGTAGCATAATAGAGCTCAAGCATTGTATAAAAATGACTTGTATGAGTGAGTCAGTGAGTGAGTGAGAGAGCAAGAGAATCAGTGAGTGAGGGTTTGAAATTGAAATAAGAGTTTTAATTTATAGGAGAGGGAGTCAAATGAATTTCTAGGATTGAAAGCCAATTGTGTGACATGGATGACTAGAATTAAAAGGCAATTTTAGTGCTTATGTCGCACAATAAAGAGGTATGACAGGAGGCTAAAATTAGGAGAATAGTGGGAATAAATGGGATTTTTTATTTCTTTTGGAGAGGAAGTGCTTATGATGCATAGTGAATGAGGATAAAAATAGGGATGTGAGTGGGAATAAGTAATTTAAATAATAAAATTATTTCAATCATGAGAGACATGTGGCATTTAAATAAATATTTAATTTATTTAAATTGGATGATGGAGGAAAATAAGATTAAATAAATAAGATTTATTTAATTTGGTGCAAATGGAGGATAAATGGAATTAAATAAATTAGATTTATTCAATTTGATGCAAGAAGAGGATAAATGGATAAGAGGAATTAGTTAAATAAATATAATTTATTTAACTAATGGGAGTGATGGAAGGGGTCATGGAAGAGGACCTAGGACAAAATATGTCAAAATGTAATGTCATAAGATATAGTCAATTTTAGGTGTCTACATAAACTATTGAAGAGATTGCAGAAGCTGAGACAAAAGAGAAATATGTGAAGGATTATATTGAATAATTTCATAAGATGATTATAAGGATATGACATAGTGAAGCAAGCAAGGAGAAAGCGACTAGATACATCAATGGACTGAGATTGAACATTCAAGAAGAACTAAGTTTGGTGAGGATGACAACTTTAGAAGAAGCATATCAGTTTGCCTTGAACGTTGAAGAGAATTTGAACAAGAGGCATGATCAGAGACAGAGAGGCAAAGGAGGTAAATTTTAGAGAGGTAGAACATTTTCTGGAGGAAAGAGATCATATGTAGAGCAAAGCAGACAAGAGAACACATTCAAGAAGGACAAAGATAACAATACATACCAGGGAGATGATAGAACTTTCTACTGGAGAGGAAACCCTAGTATATCCTGGAGTGAAGGATACATAAGAGAAGGAAGAGGACTTGATAGGAGAACATTCAGAGGAACCTGTTTCAAGTGTGGAGATGAAGGACATAGAGCATTTGAATGTAATCAGGGGAGTACAAGCTAGAGGACAGATAATAGTGGAAGAGCAACCTATATGGAAGAAGAATCTGTTAGATCACCTAGTTCAGTTGGTAAACCTAAGAAAGAAGAATCACTTGTCATGAGGAGAGCACTATTTCAAGCAGAGACAAATGAAGAACCACCGCAAAGGAAAATTTTGTTCAGAGCCAGATGCAAATTAGGAGGTAAATGTTGTAAAGTTGTTATTGATAGTGGTAGTTTTGATAACCTAGTTTCAGAGGAGATGGTGAGTGAACAATCTCTGGTGAAATTTCATATTGGATCTTATCAATATGAAGTATTGTGTGATATTATGCCTATGGATGTATGTCATATCTTGTTGGGTAGACCATGGCAGTATGATAGAAAAGCTATACATGATGGGAGAAAGACTAAATATACTATAACATCAAATGGAAAGAGAATTACTTTGATTCCTTTGGAAGATGATCCTAAGAGTGAAGTATGTGGGAATGCTAGAATCTATTTGGTAGATGGAAGAAAATTTCTAGATGGTTTAAGACATGAGAATATGTGTTATGCCTTGATCCCTAAGAAGCCTAAAACATTGAAGAAGGAGATTGAAGAATCACAACTGGAGGAGAAACTGAGTTGCTAATAGAGTATTAAGACATCATATCAGATAATGTACTAGAAGGATTACTACCAATAAGGAGTATCAGTCATCATATGGATCTTATACTTGGAGTTAGTTTGCCTAACAAAGTAGTACACAGAATGACACCGACAGAGAATGAAGAACTAAATAGACAGATACATGACTTGTTGAGGAAAGGTTTGATCAGAGAAAGTTTGAGTCCTTGTGTAGTACCTACAATGTTAGCACCAAAGAAAGATGGAGAATGGAGAATGTGTATAGACTCAAGAGCAATGAACAAGATCATAGTTAAGTATAGATTTCCTTTACCTAGGATGGATGCTATTACTTAAGTGGAGAAAAATATTTCACAAAGATAGACTTGAAGAGTGGATACCACTAGATCATAATCAGAGTAGGAGATGAATGGAAGACTGCTTTTAAGACAAATGAAGGATTGTATGAGTGGTTAGTGATGCCTTTTGGATTGACAAATGCACCGAGTACTTTCATGAGATTGATGAATGAAGTTTTGAAGAAATTCTTGGGTGAGTTTGTTATTGTATACTTGGATGATATTCTAATTTTTAGTAAGACAAAAGAACATTTGTGGAACCTAAGACAAGTATTGCAGAGATTGAGAGAAGAAAAATTGTTGATAAACATCAAGAAATGTAGTTTCATGAAGGAAGAATTGGTATATTTGGGATTTTTATTTTTTGCAAAAGGATTAAAGATGGACCCTGTGAAATTGAGAGCAATCATTGAATGGCCTACACCAGAGGGCATTGGAGAAGTTAGATCATTTCATGGATTAGCTAGTTTCTACTAGAAGTTTATCAAAAAATTTAGTTTAGTTTGTAACCCTATGATAGAGACAATGAGATGAGATAGAAAGGACTTTAAGTAGGCAGTAGGAGTAGATAGAAGTTTTGAGTTGTTGAAGTAGAAAGTGACATAGCAACCTGTTTTGACATTACCAGATTTCAATAAGGTATTTTAAGTGGATTGTGATGTAAGTGGGAATGCAATTGGAGCAGTGTTAAGTCAAGAAGGTAGACCTGTAGCATATTTTAGTGAGAAGTTGAATGATGCAAGAGGAAGATATTCAATTTATGATCAATAGTTCTATGCCATAATTCAATCCTTGAAAAAGTGGAGACATTATTTTTTGCCTAAGGAGTTTGTGTTGTATATAGATCATCAGGCTTTGCAGTATCTGAATAATCAAGGGAAGTTGAATCAGAGACATATGAGATGAGTAGAGTTCATGTAGAGTTATACTTTTGTGTTGAAGCGTAGGAGTGGAAAATCAAACAAAGTTGCAGATGCATTAAGTAGAAGAAGGAATTTGCTGGCAGAGATAAGAGTGGAAGTGTTGGGATATGAGGAATTGAAGAACATGTATGAGGAAGATCTTGATTTTGAAGAACCTTGGAAAGCATGTAAGGAACCTGTTGTGACATACACGAATAAGTGGTTGGATTATTTCATTCAGGAAGATATGTTGTTCAGAGGAAATCAATTATGCATACCTAGGAGTTGAATGAGAGATAATTTGATCAAGGAGAAGCACAGTGGTGGATTGGCAGGATATTTTGGCATTGATAAGACAATGGCTTTGGTGAATGAAAATTACTTTTGGCCTCAGATACATAAGGATGTGAGGAAATTTGTGCAGAGTTGTAGAGTATGTCAAGTTGCAAAAGGGAGTAGTCAAAATACTAGATTGTACAAATCTTTGATAGTGCTGGAGAGAACTTGGGAAGACATAAGCATGGATTTCATAATGGGATTACCGAAGACAAAGAGAGGACATGATTCAATATTTGTAGTGGTGGACAGATTTTCAAAGATGGCACATTTCATACCTTATAAGAAGACAACTGATGCAGTGCATGTAGTTGACCTATTTTTCAACGAGATTGTGAGATTACTTGGATTACTTAAGAGCATAATTTCAAACAGAGACACAAGATTTCTTGGATACTTTTGGAAGACACTTTGGAAGAAGATGAAGATAGACTTGAAGTTTAGTTTAACATTTCATCCACAGACTGATGGACGGACAGAGGTAGTGAATATGAGTTTGGGAAACTTGTTGAGATGTTTGGTTGGAGAGAAGGCAGGAAATTGAAATTTGACTCTTGCACAAGCAAAGTTTGCATATAATAATTTAGTGAATAGGAGTACCAGAGGAACACCATTTGAGATTGTGATAGGAACTAACCCTGTAGGAGTTGCAAAGTTGAGAGACATCAGCATGAAAGACAAGAGAAGTGCAGAAGCAGAAGAATTTGTGAAACACATGGAGACAGTGCATAATCCAGTTAAAAAACATTTGGAGGAAATGAACAGTAAGTATAAGGAGCATGCAGATGAGAAGAGAAGACACAAAGAATTTTTAGTGGGAGATGAAGTGATGGTTTTCCTGAGAAAAGAGAGATTTCCAGTTGGGACATATAATAAGTTGAAGATGAAGAAGTTTGGACCATGTAGGATACTCAGAAAGTTTGATTCAGGAAATGCATATGAAGTGGAGTTACTAGAGACATTGGGGATATCATTTATTTTCAACATTGCAGACCTATATCAGTATCATGAAGCAAAGTTCAGTGATAGAATGGAATCCTTGACCATTGGAAGAAGCAGTTACCACAGTAAGCACCAGATCAGATTGAAGACATTTTGGACAGTAGAATTGGACATAGCACCAGAGGAAGTCAATACAAAGAATATCTTGTGAAGTGGAAAGGTAGACCGGAAGAAGACTCATCTTGGATTTCTCAGGCTGAGGTGGACTGTTTTGGTTTTCCTCTAGCCCCAGCAAAGTGAGGGACTCACTTTTTTTTAATAACCCTGGATGTCTGATGCAGGAGCATCCCTGGTTCAAGAGCAATCTTGCATCAACCAAAAATATTTGCATTTCAGTTTGTTTCTTTTCATTTTCCAGTTTAGTTCAGTCAGTAGCAGTTTCTGTATTTTTATCTACATTCTACTGTAGTTGCATTTTAGACCTTGCGGAGGTGGACTTAACATCTAGATAATTCATGCACATCATATCTAAATCTTAGATCATTTGAATTGGGTACCAATAAGATATCACTATTAGAAGATCAATTATTTTCTCATAATAGAGCACCCTGACAGTCTTAGACAATCGGCTAAAGGAGAAGACCTGTGGAGCAATTCATGACTTGCAAAGCTAAATGACACATCATTCAATGTTGTTTGGTTTGTGGCTGAACTTCCCTAAGATCTGCACACCATTCCATTCATTTGCGGAGGAGTTCTACTCGATCAGGTCCGACCTATTTGTGTACACGCATTATAGCTCTTCTTTGGAGATTGTGATCTTCCTTGGCTGACATGAAGGAATCTTATGTTCCGGAGATGATATATATTGACATGTAATAGATGCCTAGGAAAGTAATTAAGTGAAGTGATTGATAGTTCTAAGTTTAATAGTTTGAATTTCTTGTGAAGGAGCTTCAAATCTACATCTTATGCATATTATGAAACTATGAAATCAGGCTTGTGAGCCCTAATTGTGAGCTTACATGTTGCCGGCCAATTTGTATTTGAATTCTATGATATAGAGAATGACTGAATCTGCATTGGCTTTATATCTTTGAGTTGTTTCCATTGTGTTTACTCTAGCTGCACGGCTTGGACAATTCACTTTGTGCACCCTCCTAACCATGACTTCACCATGAAGGGATGGAAATAGTTACAAATCTACATATTATATAGACAATCAAACCTTCAATATTTCTTGTTAAAAAGAGGTTTAAATTATTACAAATAAAATTTGACATTTATAAATTTTATGTTATGTTAGGGCAAATGATAATCCTGGATTTGTAGTACTACCACGACTGATGAAGGAAATGGATATAATTTCAAAAAATTATGTGATGCAAAATTAGAGATTTACCAATATAAATATAATAATGCAATAAAATATTAGACTAGAATTTTTGTATACATTTTAAAATCAATTCTAAATTTAATTCTATATTTTTTTTATTGGAAGAAAGCTTTTATTAATATGAAAAAAAAAATTATGAATACATGAAATAGAACATGAATACAAATGATAGCAACAGCATCACATAGAACAACTGACATAAAAGTTTGTTGTTGTTATGACCAATAGAGCAAGCTCCACTAAGAAGATTACAATACATAATAGTGACATTAGTTGTCCAGCAAAAACAATTGCTACTCTAAAGATGACAGAACTAGAAGAAGATGCACACAACTTAAACCCAAATCTATGAATTCAGTAGTAAAAAACAATCCAACAACAGCCCACAAACAACTCTAGATGATCTACTCATTTTCCACATTGAAAGTCCATCCTATCACAAAAGATCTATATGATCTAAGTTTATTTGTACAATTTGATAAACTATAAATAAAAAAAATTGTGAAATTATGGAAAAGCGTGCCTACCTTTTTAATTTGGTATTTATCCTTCAGTTATATTTAGGTAAGCCCTCTTTCTCCAATCATATTTAGTTAAACTATCTTCCATCAATTAGATTCAATTAAACTATCTTCAATCACAATCTACAAAAAAATGGATAGTCAAAATCCTTTATCATTTTTTAACTTATAAACTTCATGGTGAATAAAGGCAAAAAAAAGTGAATTATATAAATACAAGTTGTACAATTATGCTAATATATGATGCAATTGCATCAAAATTTATGTTAAGAATTTTTTTCCTTGGTTGGGATAACCAGGACACGTAACTAATGTAAGTTTGATGGAAGCTTGACACAAAATTGATACATGCTTGATTCAAAACTTAGCACTTACTATAATATAGGGTAGACACAAGTGGCATTAGAAACTGATTTACCACCAAAATTGGTAGGTTTTTTGTGGTTTTGACTAAATCCTAATGCATTTCTCATGAGGAAAAATGTTGACACAAGTGTGGCATAACATGCATTAATGATCAAACTAAACAAAATTTGACACTAATCAATTCAAATATAATAGTGAGCATGGCCTGATAATCAAGTCTTGCAATAACATTTGGTTTTCTCTACTAAATACTAGAATGAAAGTCCATACTCAAATAACACTAAGACATTCCCTGGTTTTAGATAACTATCCTCCTTCAAAAAAATGAGAAAAGAGTTACCTACAAAATGGCTATTTAATTAATGGGAATTAGAATGTTCACAAAGAACCTCTAGAAGTGTAGTTTGCACTTGGAGATTCCCAAAATCTTCCATAGCTAGGAAATAAAGGGAAGGACCAAGATGGTGACTTTGAAGAATAGATTTGAAAAGACCAAATTGTTTAGATTGATAAACATTAGTGCTGTTGCAAGACAAAACATTTTTTAAATGAGTTCAAACAAATGAACAAATTTGGGACTAAACCCTGAAGCCTGGAGTCATTTAATGTGGTGTTAAGGTTTCTCAATATCTTTTTTTTATCAACATGACCTTTTCATTAAAATTTCTATTGCATTCCATGCCTTTACATAATGCAATGATGTTGTCTAAAATGCATTTTTGCAAATGAAGTTCATTTTGTCAAGTTCCAATCAAAGGCATGAGATTCCTAAGATGAAGGGTTGAGGCTTTAGCAATAATCTTGTTGGAAATATTATGTAGGGTAATGGGCTTCCAAATTACGATAAAATCAGGATCACCTGACTTATAAATGAATTTGATTTAGATATATTCCCTTTACAAATAAGTTTGCTCAAGGTATTAGTCTAATAGCTTCAAAGTTATGCTATATACAAGTCTAGGCATCAAAGTATCCCTAGAACTTGATAAAACTCTCCAAGGAAAACTATCAAGTATGAAGTTTTTATCATTACACTATGAATAACTATTTTTTCAAAGCACACCCATTAACCTATTGTCCTCTGAGCAGATTTAATTTTGTTTGTTCCTATAAGGCAAGATTCTAAAAACATGAAAATACTGTCAATAAATAATTGTTTATTGATTTCATGTAGCAAATGAAAGTCAATTTTTTTTTTCTATTGAAAAAATGCAGATTACAATGAATTAGCAGTCAAAGGACTGCCAAAAAAATAGACAACTTTCACCAACACAAACTAGAAAAAAAAAAAAAAACAACTAGACAGCAACAAAACAGCTTGTCCAATGACACCAATCTGGGCACAAGAGACACAGACAGAAAAAAGGATGTGGTGCCTAAATTTCAATTATAGTAAGGGTGAAGGCTATCTTTCCTAGTATGTATAATGACAACTCAATCCTTGACTCTTACATCGCAAGGTTAAATTTCACTATTGCCATATTTACACTTTTTGTAATAAAATACAATTAAGACTTTTTAAAGAATGTGTGAGATGAAATGAGATATTTTGAATAGATTGTGGAAATTATATATATATATAGATGACATTTAGGTTTTGTAAAGAACATATGCGAGGAAATGAGATATTTTGGATAGAAGTCAAAATTTTCAAAATAAAGAAAAATATATATATTTGACATTTAAACTTTTTAAAGAATGTATGAGATAGATGATATATTTTAAATAGACTCACAAATTTTCTAAACAATTAAATAAAATATAGGATTTTTTATTCATTTTGGATTTTGGATAATTTTTTTATTCATTTTAGATTTTTTTAAAGTGAATAAAAAATTTAGTTAGCCGATAGGCTTTTATATGTGAACATTATAGTGCTCCCAAAATTGTCTCACAGAAAATTTTCCAAACTTGTCCATTGTTCCTATGAACGTATTCCCTGAACCTCCTTTAGATTTTTTAAAGAAAGTATGAGAGGAAATGAGATATTTTGGATAGATAGTCAAAATTTTCAAAATAAAGAAAAAAATATATATTTGACATCTAAACTTTTAAAGGAATGTATGAGATAAATGAGATATTTTAAATAGACTCACAAATTTTCTGAACAATTAAATAAAATATAGGATTTTTTATTCATTTTGGATTTTGGATGATTTTTTTTTTCATTTTAGATTTTTTTAAGGTGAATAAAAAATTAGTTAGCCAATAGACTTTTATATGTGAGCATTATAGTGCTCCCAAAATTGTCTTACAGAAAATTTTCTAAACTCGTCCATTGTTCCTCTGAACGTATTCCTTGAACTTCCTTTGGGTGAATTGCTGGTTACAATTCTTCATCATCACCACTTAAGTCAAGAATTCCACTCCAACAAATATCACCTTCATTGCTTCATCCATCCACATTCAACTTAGTTTGTTATATTCAAATTGTCAAACTTACTTTCTTACATTCAAATTGTCCAACTTACTTTCTTCTTTGAACATAAGCTGCTAAAGGTCAGTAATAAATGGATAGCCGTCATAAATATTTCATGACCGACAGACAAGATTGACAGTCAAATTTAATCTCTGCCGCATGGGGATAATCCCCAGTTTTTTTTCTGGGTAGGGCCAAAATTGGTGAATCTGTAACTTCGTCATTTAAATTTTGCTGCAGAAGGCGGCAAAATTTTTTCCTTGCTTCCTCGCATGGAGTTAATCCACGCGTATGGGACTAATTAGCCAGTTGTACTTGCATTTTAATCAGGCAGCGCCAAAATTTACCAATCTGTAACTTCAAAAAAACTTTATACGGATCGGTCTAAATAGGTTGCAATGAATCTGCACGGTCTCTTGCAACAGTGAGTTCAGGCCCATATGGCGGTCAGTACGATCTCTCATTCGGCAGGAATAATTGGAATTAGGAAATTAGAAAAAGAGTATTCAGTACAAGGGCAACCTCAGCCTCTCTGTCATTAATGTCATGTCAAGGTCATCACCGATTAAGACCAGCCCGTAATTGACGGGGTAAACGCCCGGTAAAATCTTATACTGTTAAATTCTAATTAACAATCATTCTCGTAAAAGGTGCATCGAAATGCTGGATAGATGTTCAGATTAGATTTGATGTCAGATTTTGAGTTTTGGGAAAAGGAAATGAAAGCAGAAACCGAGAGAGTGGAAAAAACCAGCCTGGTGAATGACTGAATGTCATCATCGTTTAGTGCCGTTTTGAGAAGAACAGTTAATGGATGGAACGGCGCATGTGAGAATCTGTGATTATGGCAGCGACGTACATAGGAAGTTTTCCTGGCCAAAACATGAAACCTGTGTCGGTGCAGTCTACACGAGGATGCTTACGTTTTAATTCTGTTAAGGAAATCTAACGCAGATCTCCTGAGATTGACGTTGGATTTGCCGTAGATACTAGTGCTAGCAGGCAGCAGCTGCAACGAGGTAAGTAGAGTTATAACACCACGTGGTTTGCTTTGCTGTGTTGAAATATTGTCCATGGCATTAACTGAGGTTGACTGCATCGTACTCTGATTTGCAGTGCCCACTGATGCACCATATTGTTTGATAACTTTTCTGTATTAACTTGAAGTTTTTCACTTGTTTTAAATGGGCTGTTGGATGAAGCAATTCTGCATACCAAATTTAAACTGCTAAAGATTATTTATATGTTTGCGTTGGTTTAAAGGTGAAAGGATTTGTGCTTTTAAAAGAGGGGTCACATGTTTGAATTTTAATAGTAAGTAGGGTATGCACTTCTAGTATTTGAAGCAATGTTAGGTGCGGAGTATGAGGTAGTCGATACAATCAAGTAGTCCAAAAGATTATTTATATGTTTGTGTTGGTTTAAAGGTGAAGAGTTTGTGCTTTTAAAAGAGAGGTCACAAAGTTTGAATTTAATAGGAAGAAGGGTACCTATGTACTTCTCGTATTTGAAGCAAAGTTAAGTGCGGAGTATTAGGTAGTCAACAAGTAGGTACGGAGTATGATGTAGTCAACAAGTAGCCCAGCATCACGGGCAATAAAATGACATTTCTTTTGTTTTTCAATCATCTTGTTACAAGGTTTTTGTTCAACTTATAACTTAACATCATGCACTATAAAAAGAGCTTTCCTTTTAATCCTCTTATCGTAAGGTTCTTGTCCAACTCGGTATCGTGAACTATAAAAGGACATTTCCTTTTCCTTTTCATTCATATTGTTGCTAGGTTCTTGTCCAACCTATATCACATCCTACAGTCATTCATAAGTTTAATCTTTTTTGTTAAGTCTGTTGAAGTTTCCTTTTTGTTGGTACGCCTATATGCTTTTGTAGCGAACAATTTTGTACATTTGCCTTTTGATTATGTAAGGGTGAAAATTGTTGTAGACACCTAAAACTCACCACCGTCTAACACTACCTTTAACATCACCTTTTAACATAATTTCTAACACCATGTCGACACCATAGGCTAATTGACTAATTTTGATAACATTACCATACTATAAAAGGACATTTCCTTTTCCTTTTCATTCATATTGTTGCTAGGTTCTTGTCCAACCTATAATCACATCCAATTGTCATTCATATTGTTGCTTTAATCTTTTCTATTAAGTTTGTTGAGGTTTCCCTTTTGTTGGTCCCCCTATATGCTTTTGTAGCGAACACTTTTGTACATTTGCCTTTTGGTTATGTAAGGGTGAAAATTGTTCTAGACACCTAAAACTCACCACCGTCTAACATTACATTTAACATCACCTTTTTACATCATTTCTAACACCATGTCGACACCATAGGCTAATCGACTAAGTTTGAAAACATTATCATACTAGCATCATCAAAATTTAATTTGTTCAATGCTAAACAATTAAATATATTATTTATTTAATTTACAACCTCACCACACCACTAGTTAATTAAATAATTTTATTATTTAATCAATTGGTCTAATTTCCATCTCACCATTTAAAATAAATAAACAAATTCATTTTCCTCTACCATTTCAAATAAATTTATTTCCCCCCATTTATTCAAATAAATACACTTCATTATCCATAATTTTAAATCTCATTCATCCATTTGAAATCATTTAATCTCAACTCTCTATTTTACAACAAAATATTTAATATCTTGCCATATTGTTGCAACAAATTATTTAATTGCCATAATCATTTTAAAAAACTTGCATCCTTACCATCCATTTAAAACAGATCAAATATTGATTGTTTATCATGCCACCTATATTCAAAGTTTGGAATATAAATCTTTGTTTACATTTGTTTCCTTCATTTTATTTCAATTTTTGTGTTTACAATATAGCATGTCTGGTGGAACCCTTGTCCTAGTCTAATTTTATTTTTGTGTGATCTTTTGTAGGCTTTACATGTTTTTTTCTTTCTTTTTTTGACATTTTTTTCTAGATTGGCATCTGTGACTTGTATCATGACATCTTTGTGCAATCATCAGCATTTGTGCCTAATTGGTGGTGTCTATGTCTAATTGGTAGCATCTAGATATGTTTTCTAACAGTATCTTGCAATTTCTAACATCTATAACCTATATCATAGTGTTTGCATCAAATCATCGATGTTTGTGCTTGATCTATTATGTTTGCACATGTAATTGTTGCTTTCAGGTTTCTTTAATTTTGGCTTCCTAACTTGTGACTTGCAGGGTTTATACTATTGTTTTCACATCATCCTAACCATCCTTGTGCATAGGTTTTGTGAGCCCAAGACTAAGAAAACCTACTAACCTTTGTCTTGTAGGATCATTTGTTTAAGATTTGGAGTCAATATAACCACTATTTGCTTTTATTCTTACATACTTTGTTTGTCATAAGGTACTCATATTCTGTTGATTTTATAGGGGTTGTAACAATTTGATTTTGCAAGTTATTTTGTAGATTTTGTACATTTTTTAATTGTCTCTCTCAGGTTGGAGTATGCACAAAATGCATGGTGTTTATGATTAATATTTAGCATCTATGTGCAATCTTTAGCATATGTGTCTATGTTCCTGCTAACTCTATTTTTGCAAGTGATCAACATCTCTTTCTAATGTTTAGTCTTTGTGTCTAATGGTTAGTGTCTTTGTCTGATGATTGATGATTAATGTATGTTTTCTAATAATATTTTTCAAGTTTTCACTTCTGTATCTAATGTTTGGTGTCTACATCTAGTTGGTGATGCCTTTGACTATTCCTTAGTGTTTGCATTTTGTAACTATTATTTTTTAAATTTCTCTAATTTTGATTTGCTAACTTGTAACTTGTAGGGTAAATATATTGTTGTTTTTACATCATATTAACCTCTTTTGTTGCATCTTTCGTAAGTCCAAGGTTAGAGATATTTCAAACTACTAACATATTTTTTGTAAGATTTGTTTGTCAAAGAATTGTTTCCAAAACATAACTCAAACATTTTATTGTAAGGAATCATTTTTTTTCTTTCTTTTTTATTTTGTATGTTCATGTTCAAGTGTGATTAGAATCGTGTATGCTCTCTTCTTGTATCTTTGAGCAATCTTGATGACCAAAAGTAACCTAATTATTTACATCACCCAAGACTCATTATGTACGCTCTTTTCTTGCACCATCATGCGATCTTGGAAGTCAGAAATGACTGTCTTCTTTCTTTTTCTTTTTTAGCGGTCTAATGACTTGGATTTCATCACCAAGTGTTAGCCAAAACTCATGTTCTAACATGCTATATAAATTCCTTGGAGGAGCTATCTTTTTTGACTAAGTAGTTGTGTATTTTAAGCACACCATGAAGTAACGCAGTATCATCCCACCAATACCCAATCCTTAAACAACACCCTTATATCATAGATTTGGGCCTCACATACTTACGAGCATATTAAGGACTCCCTTAGTTGAACCTTGTACTAGCCTAGATTAAAAAAAATCGATTGCTTGTAACCTATGATGCATCGATAAGCAATTAGCCCTAGGAAGTTACATCATACCTTTGTGTATATTGGTGAGATCACAAGACAAACACACCCACTTGATTAGTGTAGGTTGTGTCTTATTTGTCTTCCTTTTTTGTGTTAAACTCGTACTAAACTAAACTTTCAAAACCAAAATCTTAAAGTCAAACTAAAAATCAAGTTTGTAAAACAAAGTCCAAAACCAAAACCAAGATACATTTTTATGTCAGCCATAACTAGACATCAAGCAAACAGATGGAATTCAATGAAGAGAATCATTTCTCCTAGAAAACCCATCCATCCAAAATCCTTACCATGTTGGAGAAACATCTTGTCAAAAATCACATGGAAACTAAAATGATAAGGATAGTGATAGTGATAGTCTCTCAAACCAAAGTGAATACTCCCATCGTTATTATGATTTCTTTGACTTTGAACAAGGATGCACCCTAGTAGACTGAGTTATACAACAAAATAAGGATAACATACTTAGGCACCTTGTAGAATCAATAGCCAAGCTACCTTTATATTACAACCTTAACAAGCTCAATAATATGATAAGTCAAGAACCCCCAGTCAAAAACCATGACAATATCAATAAAAAAGTTGAACAAAACTATGTGGATCAAAACAATGATGGACAAAATAATGTTAACCAAGACAAAAACCCAAATGGTAATCCAAAAGAGCCTTTTGTCAACAATAAGAAAGACTCACAATGTGATCCTCAAACTCAAAAACAAAGTAAAGACTTCATTACCCAAGATTTTATGGCAATAGGTCTATCAACAAAACCAATCTAATTTCTAAAAAATCAATCCAATCCAAACAATCAAACTTATCAACAAAATCAATGCAATCCAAACAATCAATCCAATCCAAGCAATCAATCTTTAATCCATAAAATCAAACTTATCAATCACATTATTCCAATTTCATTACACCACCACCACTACCTTTTGGCACTCCATTTGACCAAGAGTGGAAATCCATGAAGGATGCAATCAAAGGATTACAAAAAACAACCCAAAGTCAACATAAAACATGCAAATTTAAAGAGTTGTGTCCCTACCTCTTTTATAGAACAATGTCACAAATACATTTCACTCCATACTTTGAAATACCCAAATTTGATAACTACAAAGGGAAGGGAGATTTGTGAGACCACGGGAAAGAATTTTATATGGCATGTCAAGACGTTGCCTATAGTGACATATATTTAATAAGACAATTTCCTAGAAGCTTAGGGAGACAAGCTCTTGAATGGTTTCTATTGGTTCCCAAATATGCACTCACCAAACTCTAAAGATTTTCCACTTCTTATGATCAAGTTCAATGGAGACCTGGCCAACAGAGTGGGAGATTGTTTTTTACCTATCTCCCCTGCACTTTAGGCTCTACCAAACCTAGGGTTGTGTCCCTTATTACAACAACATCAAATGTATTTTTCATTTACAACCAGGCAGATATGTTCTCATATATGCACCAAGATTTGTAAGATTAATCCTAGACTGGCAATTTTCTTGGATTATCTTTGTTGTTTAGCTCCGAGAACTTGCAATAAGACCTACTCACACTACAACCAAACAAATTAAAAAATTTCAACTAATTTATCTTTTGATTTTCATTCTTCTGGACCCTTAGGCGAGTAGACTTCTTGATCAATGCCTTATCAAGGCTAACAGAGCCAGAATTCCACATTGCAAATGTTCCTTTTATGACAAAAAAACTTCAAATTTAAAGGGTATAACTGTATCAATGACTTGCAATGACACACCCAAGAAAAAGTATTTCCTGCAACTCTTCTTCAATAATCCCTATTATAATACATCACTTCTTATGTTTTGTTTAAAGCATGTTTAATCCAATCCTTGACTAGAAGCAATAAACAAAAACATTCAGTACATCAAATGTGTATAAGTGAAATCCATAACCCTTGATTCATTCATTCACAAAAGAAATGCATACATTCAAGGAGACAATTGCAAGAAACACACACATATAGTGTTATTCATATATTGCAATCTAAATTGAAAATTTTCATACAAGGATTTATTCATATACAAGCAAAATTATGCTCTGCAGTCTTGATAATACACTTACTCAGTTATCACAGAAAACCACTCCCAAGATGTAGATAACTTGTATCCAAAGACCAAAATAGAACTCCTATTCTATATCCATCTAATCACTGTCTCTCTCTCTCTCTCCTACTATGACATTTGAAACCCTTTTAAATAGGCAAACTATGTCGGCTAGGACTTTTGTAGTACAACCTTTTAGTTACAATGCATTTAATATTTGTGACTTAAGCAATTACATTCTTTCTTTGATTGGTGGGTGCTTTATTTTATCCAATTCCTTATTCCAGAATGTTCTAACTAGATAAAAGTCCTCCTAGACAGTTAAAAATAGATGTCCCTCCTTTATCCAGTACTCAGGCTCATATGAGGGGTTGCTGGGAAATCAAGCGAACTCCTTACCCCTTCAAAACTCATCCACTATAGATATAAAACTTGGAATCATCGAGGCATCCCCATTAGTTGAACTAGGAAACATCATCCTTGACAGTGCTAGAAATTCTTTGACTCTGTGAGTAGAGTCTTGCTTCTACATTGTGCTCCCTGACATCAAAACATGACGCCTTCCTTCTGTTGCCATCCTTTATGAAGGTCATCAAAGGGAAGAATGACATGAGAGAAAACTGATATCTCTCGTCCTACACTCTTGAATGCCAATCCCGGTTGGGGTCTCAGTAATTATGTTCAGTCGGCCCACCTCTGAGAAACAACTTCGTCTAGTTGGAGTATTTAGATGATCTGACCAATCTCCCACCAGAATGATAGTACTCAACTATGGTTCTGGAAAACTAGCAAGACCACTGAAGCCAAATACTCACATTCTTTCCAATTCCTTCCATCAGAATGGTCAGTGCTTAGTTCTTCCTTAATTTAGAATGAACAGACCTGCAATTAAGAGAATAGGGGAACACTTCTTTGGGAAAAAAAAGATAGAAATTGTAGTGAAAGTGTTATGCACAGTACTCATGATGGCAATTGATGTGAACAATTCATGGGAACACTTCAATTTATAGTAAGAGTGAATGGAGGTCCTGTTAGCACTCATTTTGACCTGGGGTTGATTTGTCATGATCAGGAGGTTTCTTCATTTGAACCCTTTATCTTCTTGCCCATTTTTTCTAAGTGTTGGACCTCCTCAGCATTTTTTAGCTGCATCATCATATTTTCCTGAGGAGGAGGTCATCATCATCATCTTGTCTTCGATGATGGTCTACATCATCATGTTCTCCGTCGACCGATTTCTCATCGTCATCATCATATTTCACTATCGGGTGATGTCTGGATATCATCCTGATGATGCTGATGAGCTACAGTGCACCCTGATCTGCTTGCGAAGGAGATTTTTCAAGTATCCGGTGATCTTCCGAATATCACCTTGCCCAAACATGATGATGATGTTGCCCCGATATCCTGAAGGGGTTATTCTCTAAGTTGTTCGACCTGACTTGTTTTTTCCTAAGGGTCGTCGTCATCATCATCATATTTCCAGTTATCACCGTGCTGCTTGTGGGGGTCATCATATTTTCTGCCTTCATGATATTTCGCCGGGATGATATTTTTATCATCGGGTGATCTTGGTTACGATCATCCTGATGATGTTGTTGAAGAGTTCTAAGTGCGACCCGATATTCACTGGGGTCATCATATTTTGAACGTCAGGATGATCTTAGTCAATATCATCCTGATGATGTTGTATCACTTCTTGTTCGTTGTTTTGTCATCCTGATGATGCTGACGTCATCCTTATATCAGGGTGATATCTATTTCTCTGCCTATCTGCATCATGATATTTCCGAAGGAGGGGGTGATATTTTCATATCATCCGGATGTATATTTGTTCCAGCATCATGATGATGCTGATATCAAGGAGATATCCGCCTGCTGGTTTCGTGCATTATCTACTGAGGGTGATCTTTTTAAGCATCATCATCATATTCAGTTATCGCCCCGATCTTATAGAGGAGCTACAGAGCAACCTGATATTTGTGCATCAGGAGGATATTTCCAAATATCCGGTTGTCTTCCGAATATCATGATGATGTTGATATGATGATGACGTCAGCAGGATATGATGATGACGTCATCAGGATGTTCATCGGCCAGACTTTTGGTATAAGCTCAGCAGGAGGATGTTCCTCCGATGGATCAGGTTGTGCCGATTATCATGAAGGTTATATTTCAAATATCATGATGACGTCAGGGTGATATTTCGAACAACAGGATATCATGCTGCTGGAGGATGATGATGATGAAGTCTTATACTAGTGTCGTCAGGAGCAAAAGCACCGACATGATATATGCTCATGACCTAGTATATAAAGTGTTAAAGAGGTCATCGTGGGGTGCATGTGGGATAATTGATATCCTGCATTTTCAAATATCATGATGATGAATCTCGGCGGGAAATGGTTGCGATGCAGATTTAATGTTCTTCCCAAGGCCGCGGGTTGGTACGCCATTAATGGCGATTGTTGCAGAGGTATGGGCGATGGCGTGGATGGATCTTGTACCCGACTGAAGGTGTACATCAGCGGACAGTGGCGCAGGGCTCGAGAAATATTCCTGTCTCCTCCCCTACCTGCTGCATTCAAGTTTGGGCGCCAATCTGGTTGTGTTTGAGCGCCATTCTCCTGGTACTGTGTATCTGGCGGAATTTTTGGTCAACCTGGTAGTTAATGCTGTATACACCCTCCTGCTATATAATGCAGACAGTGTTATTTATTCAAGGTTGTTGAAAGTTGAAGATTTTGGCTCTGTAATGCATAACAAGCTGATCTGGTTGCTCTGTACAGCTTACCTGTGAGTTTATGTATCTCTTGTTGTATGTTTTTGGCATGAACCCACTGATTTCATGATTAAACTTATATGAGAAATGCTATCTTAGCATGTGTTGTGTTAATTCTGTCTCCAGTATTGCATGTATTCTTCTTCTGAATCTGGATGTTTGGTAATGTTTAGATTCTAGAGCATAGAATTCCTATGTTGAATGTCTGATCTTTTAACTTCTGCTCAAGGGGTAGATTAAACTGTTTTCAGGTTGAACATTGGGAAGGGTATACTGCAGTAGGGATACCATAAGTAGAGATAACCTAACACTCTGTATTGGGAGATACCTGTAAGGCAGGTATCACATATATCCCCTTGAAATCCAGTTTTAGCTGTTCATGCTGATCATTCACAGGTGTATGTCTACTGACTCCAGGCCCTGGATAGGCACCAATCATGCTTTGTTTTTGTGTTATAACCATGTCCAGCTTTGCATCCACACTTAAACTCCAAATCAAAATCTAAAACAACCATTAGGACATTAGAGTTAGTTTTAGGAACCTCAGTCCTCTGTCTACAACTGCAAATAGGCCCAAAGCTAGCCCCTTTGCTCTTATCTTTCAGTTTTGGTCTACTTACGGGAGGACTCATCTGCTTTCTGTCAACATCCCAGCCTTGCATGCATATCCTCATGGATGTTGAGTAGGGAATACCCCCCTAGGTCTTGCAGAGCCTGAAGAAGAAGAGGAGATAAAATATAGAGTCTATCTCCTACACTGTTGACCCCCTGGCCCAGAGATCCTGTTGATCACTGATGGCTACCTTGTAGGGAAATCTGGGAATAAGCATCCAGTCTGGGAAAAAGTCAACAGGTCCTTCGTCTGAACAATTTCCATTTTCCAATAACTTCTTTAATTTCACTTCAGGTGTTCATAGGCTTGTCTCATTTGAATTCATAAATGGAGATCTTTAAATGACCTGTCCACACCCTCCAAAGCATGAAATGAAGGCATAGATTAATGTCACCTGACCAAAAATGCCATTCACATGCATAACAAAGGTTTGGTTCATGTACCAAAATCCAATTGAGTATCAAGAATCACTTCATAAATGTGTTGACTGTCAAATCATCTTCTCACATACTCAAGCCACATCATTGATGCAGGAGCATCCAGTGGTGTAAGGGAAATCTTGCATCACCCAAAAATAAGTTGATTCAAAATCATTGCAGTTTTTTCATTTCTTTCCATAATTAGTGTTTCTAGCTCCATAATCTCTTGAATAATGTATAACTTTCAGTTTTTCCAAACTGCTAAAAATAGCAAACTACCAGTTTTGGAAAGTTTAACTGCCATTTTAGGAAAGTTTGTATTTGGGCACGGATTGAAGCAAAAATTTACAGGAAGCTTCGTAAATGAATTATAAGAACTTTGGCGAAGGAATCAAGCAAAGATCATCTGTGAGTTGAAAGATATTAAAATTTTTGTTTTCTGAAAAGCCCCTAAAAATTTTTGGAACTAGATATGAGGCACTAAAACGTCCCATAACACCCTAAAAAGTTGATGGAAATCCATTTACCTATTTTTGGCATGATAGTTCACATCACGAGCTTTCTGGCACTTAAAACAGTTCGTCAATCAGACACCCGGATCAAAAGTTATGCTTCCCAGAAGTTGACCTACTTTTGGAGGGAGTTGCAAATTTCAAAATTTAGCTAGAGGCTGCCAAAAAGTGCTATTTATGACTATTTTGAGAACCCTCGGTAGTAGCAGAGTTAAGGGGGAAAGTGTAGAGTCAAGAATAGGTGGGAAAACAGAAACCCTAGCTGATTTGAGGTTACAGAAGGAAGAAGATTCCAGAGCCTAGTGATGTGTAGCTGTAGTGTGTTGCAGCTTGTGGAGGATTGATTCCTCTTATTGTAATTAAGCTTCTATAATGTAATGAGTTGTCCAAATCAATAAAGAAATATTTTATTTTCTATGTGCCATTTTCTATTGTTGTGTTTTATGATTTACCCCCTTCATCAAGTGGTATCAGAGCAAGGGTTCATGAGTGTGTAGACAGATCGCCGACCATGAGGCAATTTGCACCAGGACTTGAGGTTGTGGGTTTGTTGTGGAGATCAAAATGCCTCCACAAAGAAATCGTATTGGTAGGAATACTTTGACGGAAGAGGGTTTTAGAGCCCTACAAAGGCAAATCGATGCATTGCAAGAGGAGCTACGAAGAGGGTTTGAGCCGAGAACAAAAGAAGAAAGTGAAGATGAAGTTGAAGAAGAGCTATTTGAGGAAGAACAAGAAGCTGCAGGAGATCCTATAGAAGTTAGGGTGTTGAGGGCCATTTCGAAGATCAGAAAGAGGCCCAGGATCGAAGTTTCTACATATTCTAGAGATTTGAATCCAGAATAACTTATTGATTGGATCAATGACATGGAGGAGTATTTCGAGTATGAAGATGTGGAGGACCCAGATCAAGTCAAGTTTGCAAAAACAAAGTTGAAGGGCCACACCAGTATTTGGTGGAAGGAGGTCCAATTCGATAGGAACAGAAGGGGAAAACAAAAGGGGAAAAGGAAAGATCACCAGATGGGATCAAATGGTGGAGAAACTAAAGGAGCAGTTCATTCCTGTGGACTATGAGATGGAGTTGCTGAAGAAGTTGCAAGGACTAAAGCAAGGTAACAAGTCTGTTAAGGAGTATACAAAAGCATTTTATAAGATTACTATTAGGACAAGCCTTGCAGAGGCCAACAAGGAGAGGGTAGCCCGTTACATTAATGGGTTGAGGCCAAGTATTCAAGAGGAGTTGAGCCTAGTCAAAATGACCACCATAGAAGATGCGTACCAGTTTTCCCTGAAGGTGGAAGAGAAGCTGAATAAAAGATTCGATAGCAAGCAAAGGGGAAGAGGTCAAGGTGGAAGGCTGGTGGAAGACCCTATGGAGGCTGTAATGAAAATCAAAAGAAAAGTGAAGAAGCTGGCACCAGTCAAAATTAGAGAGGGGATAATGCCTACCACCCTCGTGACCAGAACAATGGTGAGCAAAGAGGAAGAGGAAGAGGTTGACCTGGGCAAGGACCTGGAAGAGGAAGTTTCAGAGGAACCTGTTTCCAATGTGGAGAAGAAGGGCATCGAGCATACGAGTGTCTGGAACATCAAGGAAGGACAAATAGAAGACCTGAAGGTAATGCACGAGTTGCACATGTAGATGAAGATGCACATTCTAAAGATGCTGAAAGGGGATAAATCCTAGTTGTCAGAAGAACCTTGTTGAATGAGGAGAAAGAACCAAATCAAAGGAAGAGTTTATTCCGCACAAGGTGCAAATGTGAAGGTAAGTGTTGTGATATTATTATTGACAGTAGAAGCACTGACAATCTTGTTTCAGAAGAGATGGTTGACAAGTTGAAGTTGACAAGAAGAAAACATCCACATCCATATCAGATTGCATGGTTACAGAAGGACCATAGAGCTTTGGTCAATGAGCAATGTTTAGTGAAGTTCAAGATTGGGGACTACCCTGATGAGGTGTTGTGTGATATCATACTGATGGATGCATGTCATATGCTATTGGGGAGGCCATGGCAATATGATAGGAGCGCTATCCATGATGGTCATGCAAACACATATTCCCTAACAAAGGATGGAGTTCATCACAAGTTGAAGCCCTTGAAGGAGGTGGAAGAAAAGGTATGTAGTAATGCTAGAATTTGCTTAGTAGATGGTAGAAATTTTTGGAGGGTATGAAGCATGAGAGTCATTGCTTTGCATTGATCCCTAAGATTAGTCAAGAGAAATCTGAAGATGTACTAGCAAAAGTTTTAGATAAGTTGGAAGAATTTCAGGACATTATTTTGATAATGTACCAGAAGGTTTACCACCGGTAAGGAAGATAAGTCATCAAATGGATTTAATACCAGGAGCCAGTTTGCCAAACAAGGCAGCCCATAGAATGGCCCCTGCAGAGAATGAAGAGCTGAATAGACAAGTTCATGAGTTGTTGAGGAAGGGACTAATAAGGGGGAGCTTGAGTCCATGTGCAGTACCTACAATACTAGCACCGAAGAAAGATGGAGAGTGGAGAATGTGTACATATTCTCGAGCCATCAATAAAATCACGATCAAGTATAGATTTCCATTGCCGAGAATGGATGACATAATAGATTGTTTGAGTGGAGCCAAGTACTTCACGAAGATTGACCTGAAGAGCAGGTATCACCAGATCCATATTAGAGAAGGAGATGAATGGAAGACAGCCTTCAGGACAAAGGAATTAAGGTTTGTATGAGTGGTTAGTCATGCCATTTGGGCTAACCAATGCACCAAGCACATTCATGCGGCTCATGAATGAGGTATTGAAAGAATTTTTGGGAAGTTTTGTTATTGTTTATTTAGATGATATTTTAATTTTTAGTAAGACTTCGGATGAGCATCTGATGCATATCAGAAGAGTTTTAGAGAAGCTGAGCGAGGAGAAATTACTGATTAATCTAAATAAATGTAGTTTTGTTAAGAAGGAGTTGGTATACCTAGGATTTGTTGTCTCAAAGGAAGGTCTTAAAATGGACCCAGAGAAGGTGAGACTTATCCTTGAATGGTCTATGCCAAAGAGTGCCATAGAGGTATGACCTTTTCATGGTTTGGCAAGTTTTTACAGAAAATTTATCAAAAATTTTAGTAGCATTTGTGCACCTCTAATGGAGACAATGAGAGGGGATATAAAAGAGTTTAAATGGACTAAAGGAGCAGACAAAAGCTTTGATACATTGAAGCAAAAAGTCACAGAGAAACTTGTTTTGGCACTTCCAGATTTCAATAAGGTATTTCAGGTAGATTGTGATGCTAATGGTAGTGCTATAGGAATTGTTTTGAGTCAAGAAGGTAATCCCATTGCTTATTTTAGTGAGAAGCTTAATGATGCCAAGAAAAAGTATTCTGTTTATGATCAGAAATTTTATGCTATAGTTCAGGCTTTGATGAAATGAAGACATTCTCTGTTGCCAAAAGAGTTTGTTTTATATACTGATCATCAGGCATTGCAATAACTTAATAGTCAAGGAAATTTGAACCAAAGGCATTTAAAATGGGTTGAGTTTTTGTAGAGTTATACTTTTGTTTTGAAGCACAAGAGTGGGAAGTCCAACAGAGTTACAGATGCCTCGAGTAGAAGGCAAAATTTGTTGACAAAAATGAAGATAGAGGTTGTTGGGTTCGATGAGCTCAAAAGTTTATATCTTGAAGATCCAGATTTTGCATAGGCTTGGAAAGCTTGTTTGGAACCTATTACTTTGGACATGATAAAATGGTTGGATTTCATAATCCAAGATGGCATGTTGTTTAGAGGAAGCCAGTTGTGCATTCCGAGTAGTTCCATGAGAGAGAACCTGATTAAGGAGAAGCATAGTGGGGGATTAGATGGACACTTTGGTCAAGATAAGACCATTGCTATTGTTGGTGAAAATTATTATTGGCCACAGTTGCAACAGGATGTGAGGAAATTTGTGCAGAGTTACAGAGTGTGTCAGATGGCAAAGGGAACAAGTCAGAATACAAGGCTATATCAACCATTACCTATACTGGAGAAGCCATGGGATGATATTAGTATGGATTTTGATCCTAGTTTACCAAGGACACAGAGAGGGCATGATTCAATTTTTGTGGTGGAGGATAGATTCTTGAAGATGGCACATTTTGTTCCTTGTAAGAAGACTAATGATGTTGTTCATATTGCAGAGTTATTTTTCAGGGAGGTGGTGAGATTACATGGTCTACTTAAGAGCATAGTTTCAGATCGAGATACCAAGTTTGTTGGTTATTTCTAGAGGACATTATGGAAGAAGTTGAAAACACATTTGAAGTTTAGTTCTACACACCAACCACAGATTGATGGACAGACAGAAGTGGTGAATAGGAGTTTGGGTAACTTGCTATGATGCTTAGTAGGAGATAAGCCCAAGGGATGGGATTTGATTTTACCACAGGTAGAATTTGCTTACAACAATTTTGTCAATAGGAGTACTGGTAAATCACCATTCTAGATTGTATATGGCAATAGCCCAAGAAATGCTTCAAAGTTAAGGAAGTTGGAAAAAGGAGAAAAGACAAGTGTTGAGGCTGAAGACTTTGCAGAACACCTGAAGAATTTGCATGAAGAGGTGAGAAATCACATTAATAAGATGAATATTCAATACAAGGCTAAGGCAGATCAGAAGAGGAGATATAAGGAATTCCAGGTAGGAGATGAAGTCATGGTTCACTTGAGAAAAGAAAGGTTCCTAGTTGGAACATATAATAAGTTGAAAATGAAGAAATTTGGACCATGCAGGATTCTGAAGAAACATGATTTAGGAAATGCATATGAGGTAGAGATGCCAAGTGGGATCAATATTTCCCCTGTGTTCAACATTGTCGATTTAACATAATATCATGAAGGTGGCACAAAGGATGGAACGACACAAGAATAGTGGAGTATTCCGGCATCTACTTCAACAAAGGAGATATAAGAGATCTTGGATAGCCGTGTGGGAAGAAGTACTCAGAATAGGCAATATGAAGAATATCTGGTGAAATGGAAAGGAAGGCCTATTGAAGATTCTTCTTGGTTGTCTAAGGCAGAGGTTGACCATTTGGGTTTTCCTCACACAAACACCTGAGACGTGACAGGGTCACTTCTCAAATTACCTTGGGTGTCTGATGCAGGGGCATCTAGTGGTGTAAGGGCAATCTTGCATCACCCAAAAAGAAGTTGATTCAAAATTATTGCAGTTGTTTTCATTTCTTTCCATAATTAGTGTTTCTAGTTCCATAGTCTCTTGAATAACGATGTAGGACTTTTAGTTTTTCCAAACTACTAAAAATAGCAAACTGCCAGTTTTGGAAAGTTTAATTGCCATTTCAGGAAAGTTTGCATTTTGGCACAGATTGGAGCAAAAATTTATAGGAATCTTCGTAAATGAAATATAAGAACTTTGGCGAAGGAATCAGGTAAAGATCATCTATGAGCTAAAAGATATTAAAGTTTTTTGTTTTCTGAAAAGCCCTTGAAAATTTTTGGAACGAGATATGATGCACTAAAACATCCCATAACACCCCAAAAAGTTGACAGAAATCTGTTTACCTATTTTCAGCATGATAGTTCACATTGCAATCTTTTCGGCGCTTAAAACGGTTCATCAATCGGGTGCCCAAATCAAAAGTTATGCTTCCCGGAAGTTGACCTACTTTTGGAGGGAGTTGCAAATTTCAAAATTTAGTTGGAGGCTACCAAAAAGTGCTATTTATGACTGTTTTGGGAACCCTGGACAGTAGTAGAGTTAAGGGGGAAAGTGTAGAGTCAAGAATAGGCAGGAAAACAAAAACCCTAGCTGATTTGGGGTTACAAAAAGAAGAATATTCCAAAGCCTGGTGATGTGTAGCTATAGTGTGTTGCAGACTATGGAGGATTGATTCCTCTGATTGTAATTGAGCTTCTCTAATGTAATGAGTTGTCCAAATCAATAAAGAAATATTCTATTTTCTATGTGTCATTTCTGTTGTTGTGTGTTTTATGATTTACCCCCTTCATCAATCATCCAACTCTCATCAGAACACAACTAATAATTTCAAAAACTTAAGAAAATGTGCCATGTTACTGTTGCTACAAAATTTGAACTTGGACCATTGATTTGAAACACATCAGAAAAATCTAATTATTGGCTCAAACTAGAACAGAATCCACCAGGACCATGTGAAAAGTCATCAGCCAATCAGGGAATGCCAACAAAGAAATCCTTTTAGAATCCACAGAACATGCCATTTCCATATGTCATCTTATCACATCAATGCGAACCTGGATGGGACTCAGACTATCACCTCCGCTCTCGTGTGCTATGTGCTTTCTTAGATTCTTTCAATACGAATTTGGGTCCCACCTTCTAGTTGTCATATCATTGCAATAGTACAAGGAATATTCCTTAACACTTCTCTGTAATACATTGGTGCGATACAACATAAAACATGCATGTGGCAATTTGTTCGGCAAAGACTGCACCTACCAACTTGAAATCAAACCCAACAAATTTGATGCCCATGATACCGTGATAGACATCCACCTATCTTCAATACCTTGCACGAGAGAGGTCGGCCACTAGGCTCATGGGGTCAGTCATGAATGAAGCTAAGGACATTAAGTCGCAACTTTAAGTTTGGGGTGACCTCCTATCTCAAGTCAATTCAAAATTATATCCTAGGGCTTTGAAAAGGCTTTCAATCTTAGGGTTTAAGCTTCCAAGTCACAAATTAGGCCAAAATTTAGTGTTTAAGACCAGAGAATAGAGAATTCATGGAGGGGGGCATTAGTGGCTCTGGTTAGGAATGCATGGCTCTTGCAGGCATGATGAGAATCATAGAACTCTAGGGTGTGGACCATGTGTCAAATTTATTGGAGGAGCTAGAGACTAATTGAAAGGTGACTCAAATCTCCTTCAAGGGGACTAAAGACTGATTGAAAGCTAACTCAAATTTCCATCCTCTTACCAAGTATTTAGTTTTCATGAGGTGGCCCAAGGCCACCAAAAATAAGAAATCAACACTTGCCTCTGTCAAATATCTTGTTTTCATCAAATAACCCTATGCTCAATCTAATGGACCATACAACCATACTATCAATTAAATCAACTTGCACTGAATGATCAATGTTAGCACATGATAAGACATATACATCAATTTCATTATTTAGATATTCATGCTACTTGTTTTCATCATAAGTCTTTAAATATATGTCACTCTGATTTGGGAGAAAGAACATCTCACAACCCTCCAGATGGTTATTATTATCACATTTGACCTTATAGATCTCTGTGTATCAATTTGAATTTGAAACTTTCATAAAGTACCTCTAATAATTCTTGTTGTAGATCACATTTGTTACATCTTGAATCTTCATCAAATAAGATGAAGGTTTCATATTCAACCACCTTTTCTCCTTGTTCTACATCAAATTGGTATTCCTTTAGATTATATAATCCATCTACTTCATCATACATCATGGTATTTTGTTGGGAAGATTCAACTGAATTCGATTCATGATCTTCACAAGGCTGGATAGTCCTATTAGACTTTTGAGCATATGAAACCCAATTAGTCTTCACCAATTCATAAATAAGTCCACTTTCTTCTGTCTAATCTTTCTCAAGATCATCACATTCTTCATCATCTGCAAAGATAGGATTATCCAAGCACCAATATGGTTCATCATTTCTCATTGCTGGTAGAGCTAAAGGCTCATCATAAAGAACATTTATCCAGGTCTTAAAAGTTTCTACCTTGTCTTTGTGAGAATCTTCAGCATCACCTTGCTCAAAATCATCATAAGAATACACACTTTCATCATCATAATCAATAATCATCTCATTTTCAACAGAGAAGGCACCTTCATTGGTGCGCAAAACATTTGAAGTAATCATTTCCATCATTGATTCACATTGTAAACTGTCATCCATACTTATAAAATAATCTTCAAGATTTGAATTCCACATAACCTCATGTATATCTTTGCAATTACCTTCAAATTCATTTTTTTCAGAAACATCTTGAACCCTTATGTGACAATCCTGACAGCTTTGTTGTATCATGAATTCCTCATTTTAAGCATTGTAATTGTTGGGAATTAAAGTGTCTCAACCTTGGTAATTCTCTGCATTTGTAATGTTTGTATTTATTATTTAATTGCATATGTTGTAAATATTTGGAAATTCTATATTGTCATATTGTGGGATGTGGCTCGGTGATGTGTCAGTCCTACATGGATTATGACAACTTGTATTTTTGTCCTCACATGAGTAGATAGGTGTCCCACTTAGTGGTAGAATCATTTTTCCATGTGTCAGCATCTTCCATGTTGTGTAAGGGAATGTTTGACTGAAACGGTTATGACAAATTCCTATGATGAATCTATCACATGTAAGAGTCAGAAATAAAAGGTTGTAAGACAGGAGATGACATGTGTCATGAAGCATCTTTGAATAAGGCATATTTGGACACCCCAAGGTGGAATATGACATGTTGTAAGAGAATATGCTATTTATAGCATGTGTATGACAGATTCTCTTACAGCTGTAAGTTGTAACCGCTATGATAGATTCTATGACGGTCGTAAGTGTCGTAAGAGCATCTATCATAGCCCATTTTGGAAATAGATGACCCCTTTGGGATGGGAGCTGTGGACAAGTGTTAGGTACATTCTACAATGTTGACCAAGTTTCCTTGGGCGTGGGTTTTGGTCCATGAATCCATGTTGGACGCCCATTCCAAGAAAGGTCCAATATTGCCTTGTATTTCCTATTTAAATAGGTGCTTGGAGATGGAGTTTGCATCACAGGTTTACAGGTATTGTTATGCTACCAGATTGACTCCAGACACGAGTGTCAAAGACCATTGAACCTTTCATTGCAAGTGTATTGTAAACATTCTTTCAGATTTGTTAATACATTGTGCAGGTTTCTGAGTGTGGGGTTTTTCACCCGATAAGGGTTTTCCCCACTATAAATTTTTGTCTCTCTTCTTCTGTCTACTTTCTGGCTCTTGTGTTTTGCTACAATATCTCATGTTAATGGTTTAACATTGTTGTAATAGTTAGGATAAATTTGAATTTGCATAGCCCTCTCCTCAATAGATTAGTGTAGGAAGTGATTTTCGCACACCTAGCTTCCTTTCAGTAATAAAGCCTCCCTTATTCTCATCAATCAAATAATCATGACCACTATTGTTATCAATAACATTCTGAATCGAAGAGAACTCACCTCTTGATTTATCCTACATACATTTTTGAAGATTTTGGTGACCAACTTGGTTGGTAATTACATTTTCTCTTATCTTCCCATACTTCTGATTATTTTCTATATCTATTGTGCTTGCAAATGCTTGACAAAGTGTAATAGGTTCCTTATCCCTTATAGCATTTAACTCATTTCTTCTTCTAATGCCCCAAATATACAACTAAGCAGAATGTATCATTTGGTCTTATATATTCTGGGATATCTCTAATTGCTTTTGAAAACCTTAAATTGAAAGTAGGCAATGATTCACACTCCTTTTGAATTGTCATAAAAGGGTAAGTGCAAGAAGATGGGGGGCCAAAAAGGGGTCTTAAGTGGCCACTTTTTTTCTAAAATCAGGAATACTGGCCTTGGATGAGAAATTGAGCATAGTTACACTCAAAACTTGGAGATGCAACCAAAACAATGTTCGTAGTGCTCCGAGTCTACTTTCTAAACTACTATTTTTTTTGAAAATGGCATAGATTAAGGGGTTCAAAAGAGGGAGCCACAGAAATTGGTGTTGTTTCTGTCAAAAAAACATAACATAGCATGTTTTGTGGCTCCCTCAAAAGGTCAACTTTTTTTTGGTATTTTTAAAATCGCTTCAGTGAGAAATTAGCTAATAGCATGTAGTTTATGCCCAATTTTTCTGATAATTTTTTGATGAATATTTGATTTTTTACTAATTTTCAAAGTGGACACATCCTAAAAAATAGAATTTTGGCCGTGCTACCCCTATAAATTTTGAAAACTAATTGAAAATCATTTTTTTCTTTTTTTAATATTTGGAGAATGGAGTCTAGTTTCTAAATATGTAATTTTTTTGAAATTTCAATGAATAGTTAATTTACAATGAAAAAAAGACCAAACAGTGGTTTTTGCCCAAAAACGGACACACAAACAAAAGAAATTAAAGATGAAAGGCTTAACATTGTTAAAATGTGAAAAAAATCACATCGTCAAATAGCTAAGAGAAAGCCTAACATTACCTAGGTGTTCGATTTGTTCGACATTGAAACACGTGCAAATCTGAGGGTTAGCACGAACGAAATTATGTGAAATCTTGAAGAATCTGGAAAAACACGTCTGTGACTGTTCAAAAGGCACTCCAAGCCTTTGGGTTGGAAATCCAAAGCAAATCCCAAGCCCAAGGCTTAGGATTCCCAAAGCAAGACATAACGCGAGCGCGTTATAACGCGCTCGCGTTATGTTTTGCTTTGCATTTTTCTTTTCCACAAGTCTGTTGTTTGTCATGTTTGACATAACGTGAGCGCGTTATAATGCGCTCGCGTTATGTTCCCCTTAAATTTTTTTATCTTCAAGGCTATTAATCATGTATGTATGCCTATATGTATGTATGTATCTATGTATGCCTATATGTATGTATGTATGTATGTATGTATGTATCTATGTATGCCTATATGTATGTCTGTATGTATCTATGTATGCCAATATGTATGTATCTATGTATGCCTATATGTATGTATGTATAGTGTTGAGGGTAGAGGAGGGTAGAGATGGGAGTGAGCCAGATAGGGGAGGAGAGGGGTGGATAAGGATTGAGTGATGAAGGTTTAAGGTTTAAGGTTGAGGGTTGAGCATTTAGGGATACGATTTAGAGTTTAGGGATAAGGGATTAGAGTTTAGGACCTTGAGGGATTAGGGTTTAGGGTTGAGGCTTTAGGGATGGCGTTTAGGGTTAAGGGTCGAGGGATTAGGTTTAAGGTAGAGTGTTGAGGGTAGAGGGATTAGGGATTAGGGTTTAGGGTTGAGGCTTTAGGGATAGCGTTTAGGGTTAAGGGTCGAGGGATTAGGTTTAAGGTAGAGTGTCAAGGGTAGAGGGATTAGGGATAGGGTTTAGGGTTAAAGGTTTAATGATTTAGGGTTTAGGCTTTAGGGATGAGGGTTAAGGGATTAGGGTTTAAGATATAGTGTCGAGTGTCGAGCGTGTAGGGATAGGTTTTAGGGTTCAAGTTTTAAGGGTTAATGGTCGAGGGATCAGAGTTAAGGGTTGAGGGATTAGGGTTTGACGTTGAGGGTTGAGTACATTGAGGTTCGAGGGTTAAGGGTTTCGGGATAGGGTCGAGGGTTGAGGGATTAGGGTTAAGGGATAGGGTTGGAGGGTTTAGGGATAAAGGATTAGGGTTTAAGGTATAGTATCAAGCCCGTTGAGGGTCTAGGAATAGGGATAGCGTTTAGGGTATAGGGATGAGGGATTAGAGTTGAGGGATGACGGATGACGGATTAGGGTTGAGGGATTAGGGTTTAGGGATAAGGTTTAGGGTTAGGGTTGAGGGATTAGGGTTTAAGGTATAGTGTTGAGGGTTTAGGGATAGGGTTTAGGATTGAGGGATTAGAGTGAAGGGTTGAGGGATTAGGATTTGACATTGAGGGTTGAGGGTTTAGGGTTTAGAGTTTAGGGATAGGGTTGAGGGTCGAGGGATCAGAATTAAGGGTTGAGGGATTAGGGTTTGACATTGAGGGTTGAGGGTTGAGGTTCGAGGGTCAAGGGTTTAGGGATAGGGTTGAGGGTCGAGGGATTAGGGTTAAAGTAGAGTGTGGAGGGTGTAAGGATTAGGGATAAGGTTGGAGGATTTAGGGATTAGGGATTAGGGTTTAAGGTATAGTATCGAGTCTGTTGAGGGTTTAGGAATAGGGATAGCATTTAGGGTTTAGGGATGAGGGATTAGAGTTGAGGGATGATGGATTAGGGTTGAGGGTTGAGGGATTAGGGTTTAGGAATAAGGTTTAGGGTTGAGGATTGAGGGATTAGGGTTGAAGGTATAGTGTTGAGGGTTGAGGGTTTACGGATAGGGTTTAGGGTTGACGGATTAGGGTTTAGGGTTGACGGATTAGCATTTAATGTCGAGGTTAGGGTTAGAGTCTCGAGGGTAGAGGGATTAGGGATAGGGTTCAGGGTTGAAGGTTTAAGGATTGAGGGTTGAGGCTTTAGGGATGAGGGTTTAAGGCTTAAGATATAGTGTCAAGTGTTGAGGGTGTAGGGATAGGGTTTAAGTTTTAAGGGTTAAGGGTTGAGGGATAGGGATTAGGGTTTAGGGTTGATGAATTAGGGTTTAATGTTGAGGGTTGAGGGTTGAGGTTGAGGGATAGGGTTGAGGGTCAAGGGATTATGGTTAAATAAGAGTGTCGAGGGTAGAGGGATTAGGTTTTAAGGAATAGTATCGAGCCCGTTGAGGGTCTAGGAATAGGGATAGCATTTAGGGTTTAGGGATGAGGGATTAGAGTTGAGGGATGACGGATTAGGGTTGAGGGTTAAGGGATTAGGGTTTAGGGATAAGGTTTAGGGTTGAGGGTTGAGGGATTAGGGTTTAAGGTATAGTGTTGAGGGTTTAGGGATAGGGTTTAGGGTTGAGGGATTAGAGTGAAGGGTTGAGGGATTAGGATTTGACGTTGAGGGTTGAGGGTTGAGGGTTTAGGGTTTAGGGTTTAGGGATAGGGTTGAGGGTTGAGGGATCAGAGTTAAGGGTTGAGGGATTAGGGTTTGACGTTGAGGATTGAGGGTTGAGGTTCGAGGGTCAAGGGTTTAGGGATAGGGTTGAGGGTCAAGGGATTAGGGTTAAAGTAGAGTGTGGAGGGTATAAGGATTAGGGATAGGGTTGGAGGGTTTAGGGATAAGGGATTAGGGTTTAAGGTATAGTATCGAGTCTATTGAGGGTTTAGGAATAGGGATAGCATTTAGGGTTTAGGGATGAGGGATTAGAGTTGAGGGATGACAGATTAGGGTTGAGGGTTGAGGGATTAGGGTTTAGGGTTGAGGGTTGAGGGATGAGGGTTGACGGTTGAGGGTTGAGGGTTGAGGGTTTAGGGTTTAGGGATAAGGTTTAGGGTTGAGGGTTGAGGGATTAGGGTTTAGGGTTTAGGGTTGAGGGTTGAGGGATTAGGGTTTAGGGATAAGGTTTAGGGTTTAGGGTTGAGGGTTGAGGGTTTAGGGTTTAGGGTTTAGGGATAGGGTTGAGGGTTGAGGGATAAGGTTTAGGGTTGATGGTTGAGAGTTGAGGGATTAGGGTTTAGGGATAAGGTTTAGGGTTTAGGGTTGAGGGTTGAGGGTTGAGGGTTTAGGGTTTAGGGATAGGGATGAGGGTTGAGGGATCAGAGTTAAGGGTTGAGGGATTAGGGTTGAGGGATAGGGTTTAGGGTTGAGGGTTGAGGGATTAGGGTTTAGGGTTAAGGTTTAGGGTTGAGGGTTGAGGGTTTAGGGTTTAGGGTTTAGGGTTTAGGGATAGGGTTAAGGGTCGAGGGATCAGAGTTAAGGGTTGAGAGATTAAGGTTTGACGTTGAGGGTTGAGGGTTGAGGTTTGAGGGTCAAGGGTTTAGGGATAGGGTTGAGGGTCGAGGGATTAGGGTTAAACTAGAGTGTGGAGGGTATAAGGATTAGGGATAGGGTTGGAGGGTTTAGGGATAAGCGATTAGGGTTTAAGGTATAGTATCGAGTCTATTGAGAGTTTAGGAATAGGGATAACATTTAGGGTTTAGGGATGAGGGATTAGAGTTGAGGGATGACGAATTAGGGTTGAGGGTTGAGGGATTAGGGTTTAGGGATAAGGTTTAGGGTTGAGGGTTGAGGGATTAGGGTTTAAGGTATAGTGTTGAGGGTTTAGGGATTCAGTTTAGGGTTGAGGGATTAGAGTGAAGGGTTGAGGGATGAGGATTTGACGTTGAGGGTTGAGGGTTGAGGGTTTAGGGTTTAGGGTTTAGGGATAGGGTTGAGAGTTGAGGGATTAGAGTTAACGGTTGAGGGATTAGGGTTTGACGTTGAGGGTTGAGGGTTGAGGTTCGAGGGTCAAGGGTTTAGGGATAGGGTTGAGGGTCAAGGAATTAGGGTTAAAGTAGAGTGTGGAGGGTATAAGGATTAGGGATAGGGTTGGAGGGTTTAGGGATAAGGGATTAGGGTTTAAGGTATAGTATTGAGTCTGTTGAGGGTTTAGGAATAGGGATAGCATTTAGGGTTTAGGGATGAGTGATTAGAGTTGAGGGATGACGGATTAGGGTTGAGGGTTAAGGGATTAGGGTTTAGGGATAAGGTTTAGGGTTGAGGGTTGAGTGATTAGGGTTTAAGGTATAGTGTTGAGGGTTTAGGGATTGGGTTTAGGGTTGAGGGATTAGAGTGAAGGGTTGAGGGATTAGGATTTGACGTTGAGGCTTGAGGGTTTAGGGATAAGGTTTAGGGTTGAGGGTTGAGTGATTAGGGTTTAAGGTATAGTGTTGAGGGTTTAGGGATTGGGTTTAGGGTTGAGGGATTAGAGTGAAGGGTTGAGGGATTAGGATTTGACATTGAGGCTTGAGGGTTTAGGTTTTAGGGATAGGGCTGAGGGTTGAGGGATCAGAGTTAAGGGTTGAGGGATTAGGGTTTGACATTGAGGGTTGAGGGTTGAGGTTCGAGGGTCAAGGGTTTAGGGATAGGGTTGAGGGTCGAGGGATTAGGGTTAAAGTAGAGTGTGGAGGGTATAAGGATTAGGGATAGGGTTGGAGGGTTTAGGGATAAGGGATTAGGGTTTAAGGTATAGTATCGAGCCCATTGAGGGTCTAGGAATAGGGATAGCGTTTAGGGTTTAGTGATGAGGGATTAGAGTTAAGGGATGATGGATTAGGGTTGAGGGTTTAGTGATAGGGTTTAGGGTTGAGGGATTAGAGTGAAGGGTTGAGGGATTAGGATTTGACGTTGAGGGTTGAGGGTTGAGGGTTTAGGGTTTAGGGTTTAGGGATAGGGTTGAAGGTCAAGGGATCAAAGTTAAGGGTTGAGGGATTAGGGTTTGATGTTGAGGGTTGAGGGTTGAGGTTTGAGGGCCAAGGGTTTAGGGATAGGGTTGAGGGTCGAGGGATTAGGGTTAAAGTAGAGTGTGGAGGGTATAAGGATTAGGGATAGGGTTGGAGGGTTTAGGGATAAGGGATTAGGGTTTAAGGTATAGTATCGAGCCCATTGAGGGTCTAGGAATACGGATAGCATTTAGGGTTTAGGGATGAGGGATTAGAGTTGAGGGATGACGGATTAGGGTTGAGGGATTAGGGTTTAGGGCTAAGGTTTAGGGTTAGGGTTGAGGGATTAGGGTTTAAGGTATAGTGTTGAGGGTTTAGGGATAGGCTTTAGGGTTGAGGGATTAGAGTGAAGGCTTGAGGGATTAGGATTTGATGTTGAGGGTTGAGGGTTGAGGGTTTAGGGTTTAGGGTTTAGGGATAGGGTTGAGGGTCGAGGGATCAGAGTTAAGGGTTGAGGGATTAGGGTTTGACGTTGAGGGTTGAGGGTTGAGGTTCGAGGGTCGAGGGATTAGGGTTAAAGTAGAGTGTGGAGGGTTAAGGATTAGGGATCAGGTTAGAGGGTTTAGGGATAAGGGATTAGGGTTTAAGGTATAATATCGAGTCTGTTGAGGGTTTAGGAATAGGGATAGCATTTAGGGTTTAGGGATGAGGGATTAGAGTTGAGGGATGACGGATTAGGGTTGAGGGTTGAGGGATTAGGGCTTAAGGTATAGTGTTGAGGGTTTCTTTCGTCAAATGTAGATTTATGGGTTCGATTATATTGATTGCCTCTCTAGTTTTGGGGTGTGGATGTTTTGGAATCAATCAGGAAGTCTTCAGGAGACTTTGTGGAAGTGGATTAGAAATCACTTGACAGAACCCCTACTATTTATGCTTGGATAAGGATTTGTCACAAACTAGAACTTCTACTTCCAAAGAAGATCTGTCTTTCTTCCTCGATGGGCATTTTCTATCAAGAACTTGATTATGAGGGCTTGCCCCTTCATTTTTATGCCTATCATATGGCGGAGCATCTGGCAAGCTCTTGCAGGAAACAAGAAAAGTTCTCCCTCAAAAACCTTGTGGTCATTCAAGTCTGAAGGGGAAGGTTTGGAAAGAGATGTGATCAATGCAAAGAATGTGATCAATCTATAACAGGACAAAACGCGAGCGCGTTATAACGCGCTTGCATTTTGTCTTGCTATTGAAACGGTAAAAAAGTGTTGACCCCTGTGATCTAGGCCCACATGCTCTATTTTCTTACTAATTCTGTGTGTGCTCTGACAAAAAAGAAGTGCTTTCATGCTGTTGGGAAGTTCACATACACATTTGACACATTGTACCACCTTTGCATGATCTTTCCACCACCTTTTCTGCTTTGCCAACTTGAGAAGGAGGAAATAACATAGTTTTCACACCAAGTTTGATATATATCTATTCAAATTTCAATTTTTGTAGTGTTGCAATGTTAATTGTGATTCAATTTTAGGAATTTAACATTATAGATTGGTTAATAGTATTGTTGTTAGTAATTATATTTGAGTGTTATTCAATTTAACATTGAAAAGGAAGCAAGTGGTGAAAAAACTCAAATTGTTGAGGAGTTTGATGCAAGAAGAAAAAAACACTACATAATTGGGTACTCTCTCCATTCGAATCTTCATTTTTTAGGTATGTCAAGTCTTTACATGCACGTTCTTTAGATTTTCCTTATTTTGGATTGAATTACTTTATCATGCTTTATCATACATGTTTAAAATAGACACATTCCCAATCAAGAAAGTAGCCTACAATCTCACATGATGCCATGTATATTTTCTACACTTGGGCTCTTTAATAATTATGTGTAATAAACAGACCTTAACATACCATGATGTCAAACTATACAAGAATAAATCCTTACAACATAATAAAAATACAATCCCACTATTATCTTGTATTCATTTCTTAGGAACTAATATTGGTCTCTTTATCATGCTACAGACAAATTCTCCATCATGCCGAGGAAATGATCAAGAATTAAACCAACATAGGAAGAGATAGAAGCTAAGAATGCAAAGAAAGCAGTGGCTATGAGGGAACTTCGTGAGAAGAGGAAATTGGACACGATAAATGAAGACATACCAATTGAAGAGGAACCACAACCATCACAGAGAGATATGGTATTGGCGGCACAAAGAGAATGAATGCAAAAACTTTGTGGTATGAGAGATTTGAATACCATAGTTGGAGACACATCCTCTACTGCAAGTCAACATGTAGGGACACTATCTACCACATCTCAAGTTGAGAGTACATCATCACTCACATGTGATGAAGGAGGCACGCCATCGTTCCCACCTCAACCTCAAGGTATGTCATCTATTCCATCTTCGATCGAAGGTATGCCATCTAACCCATCTCATTTAAATACTGATGAAATTCCTAATGTTGAGATGAATTTACCTAACTTAACACCACCTAGAATTTTGCATAGAAAGCCAAAGTATTTGATTGATATTGACGAGAATATTTTGCAGCCAATGGAAGGTAAGATTACAAAACACACTTGTAGAAGATATGCTAATAAGATTTGGAGATTGTTCTTTGAAAAGTTAAATGAGACTGCAAGATGTCAACTATTTGTTGAAATGATGCGAAGTATAAAGTATAGGTCTATCATGAAGATTCTTGGGTTGAGAACATTAGAGGCTTCAAGTGAAAAATCTATTGTTAAGAATCTAATGAGTTCATATGAGAGTGTGGGTAACACCTCACGCACAAAAGATAGTAATGCAACACGGCGTGTGATTACATCGACTATAGTAAGTAGTCAAACAAGGAAAGCTCATCTCATTAGAAAGACGAGTCAACAATTGAGAATTAATAGGAAAACTTTATCAAGAGCCGTTGGAAGACACCAAATAATTAAGGACACTAATGCCAATGAATTATGGCGTTCTCGAGGAGACTACCATGAAAAGATAAACCAATTGTTGAAGCATTGAGATCACTAATTGAAGACTTTTGGAAGAATTACACAAGGGTATCTCCGAATCAAAGGGATGTGGTAAGAAGGAGAATTGGTAGTTAGAATCACGAGCCACATCCAAAGCATTTTTTGGATGAGACTCAAACACAGTTTTATGGTAAATTTCTAGAGAAGTATCCTCAAATTAAAATTTGTCAAAGATATTTTAAAATGCTAAAACCTTTCTATGTTAAGATAAATCACACACACACTACTTGTTGTTGTAGATTACATATTGAATTTTCTAACCATTTTGATGCTTATAGGTCTATATGTTTAGATATGCATACTAACAATGATTTGTAGGGTTGTGCCATATGTGCCCCACCAACATCTTCAAGAGACTTCATATCAAAAATTTTATGTGAAAGAGAGGAAGGTCAAATATTCTACAAGAAATTATGCTTCGATGGCACATGTCATCGTTGCGGTGGCTTGCAACATTTACCAATATGTGAACATATGGAAAGAACACGTGGTTGGAAATGAACTAGTAGAGTTTGGCAAGTATAAAATAGTGGCATACAATACAAAAGATGGTAAAGAAGCAAAGAGGTGTGAATTGGTTATTGAAAAGATTCCAGTGTCTCAGTTTATGCCTATATTTCGTGACAGCATAGTGTATGAGTATGCAAGACATGCCCATAGAGCTTGATGGTTGGACTTGCAATTCAAGTTATGCAAGGACACATTTTCAGTTGGTAGCATTGTTTCAGTCATTGACTTTGCAGAGAACTATAGTCTACAGCCACAGTGTGAGGTGCAATCACAATATTACAACTCCACACAGGTTTCTATATTTGTGCACATCGCATTCATTCATGCGAATGATAGTACAGAGGATGAGAGGAAGATCATAAGGGAGTATAATTTCTATATTAGTGATGATCGCACGCATTTTACAGAGTTCATGCAAGGTTGCTTTCAAGTGTTCTATAATGATTTGGCTAGAAGGGGCATATCATTCAGTTAGCATATCATATGGTCGGATAACTGTGCATCACAATTCAAGAACTCATAGAATTTCTATTGGCTAAGTAGGAGGCATAATTTTACAGGTATTCAACATATGTGGAACTTTTGTAAGGCTAGGCATGGAAAGGGGGAGCATGATGGTGCAGGAGCATGTATCAAAAGAGCCATAGCACGAGAAGAGTTAAAATATAAAGACAATGCAAAGTTGATAGATGCAAAATTGATTGTCGAGTGGTGTAATGCTTCCATGGGTCCAAGTAATGAAGGTAAGTCTTCAGTTCGTAGATTTTTTTGGTTGATAGATGATACTAACATTATACCATATGAGGACTGTTGTACACTGACAGGATCAAATGAGATGCACTCTTTCAGAAGCTCAATTACAGGTTCATGGAGTATCCATACACGAAAGATGTCATGCTTTTGTTCTTCCTGTACAATTCAAGTCTGGGATGAGTGCGAGTCAAAGGAGTGGGTTGACAAATGGCAGTTAAGTTATCTTAGCACACTTGACACGTATCGACCCCCGACGGCACTGGAACTAACACAGATGGAATCATCAGTTGACTTTGACCACATATCAGATTTAGTTCAATTAGGTAATATAGGGCACGTATATGCATCTAATTTCATCTAGTTCAACCAGGTAATGTCATCTTACTTTGTAGTGTTTTTGTAATGTTGACTAATTTCAACTAATTTGCTACACATATCAATGTAGGGCACGTATATGCAGTTATTGCAGATGAAGATAATGAAGAGGGAACAGATTATTACTTATGTCATTGTGTTGAGGCCAAAAATAAATTAGAGGCCCCTGTTACGGATGGAGAAAACATCGAATACCCTATAGGCTCAGTGGTTATTACTGGAACATGGCTTAGAAGGTACCCACATAAGAGTGTTAATATTTGGCTATTTCAGGACTTTGACATGTATCGGAAGATTCTTCATTACTCAAACCTTGTCGTGGCATCCAATGTTCATTTGATAAAGTATCGGGGTAGACCTTTGAACAAAATCTTGTGGAAGGTGTGTGAGTCTGACCATGAAGCAATAGTTGACACAATAAAGAGTAGAGTAGACCCGGATGGTTCATTGCATTAATTTGTAAGTATTCACATTGATTTTGTAAAGTCATGTTACATTGAGTTGTAAGTATGCACATTAATTTGTAAGGTTTGTCTTTTTTTTATTTCCTTCTGCATTTTTACACATATACACATTTTTACATCATCATGTTATGCATTTTTGGTGTCCTCCTGATGTGACCAAACTCATAACTCACCCTACTTCCTCTAGACACCATTTGATGATCTCTCCAACACTCTGGATCTAGGGCGCCCAATCATGATGATGACCTATATACCATTCTCCCAAGGCGCTCATAATGAATGAAAAGAAAATCAAGGGCACCCAAGCTTAATAGACTTATTCCTTTCAATTTTGATGATCCAAACTCTTACAAAACGACATCCACTTTCATTCCTTTAGATCTTCCTTCACATACAGGGTGCCAAATCAAGGTTTGAGCCATTAAAGTCTCTTGATATTAGGCACTCATGATGATGAAACTTAGAGCTTTTTCCTTTCCTATGCGCTCATCTAAGATGTTTGAATGATAAGGAGCGCCTCGACCTCTATAATGTACATTGGGCGCCAAAATCAAGGTGATTTTACTCTAGGCATGGTCCTGATCATGATGCAACTAAACTGACTGTTCCAACGCGTCTGGATGGGTACATTTACTCTAGGCATGGTCTTGTTTTTCACCCAAACATGTCAAAACAGTCCGAGCTACATTGTACCGACGATATCCCTAAGAGTCTAAAGTGTAAAAAGGCAGCAATCTTTGACGAGATGTTACTCAAAAACTGTGTCACTTAGAAACATTCCGTCTAAGGCAACATGATCACGTAGAGTGCCTCTACAATAACCTCTCTCAATTTTTTATATCTCTGAGGCATTTACCCGTGGTGAAATATTTTCTGCCGCCCCAAAAATCATCAGAAGGAGGTAGTGTAAAGTTGCAAAGGGGTGTAACTTTCATCCTGCTCTTGATGCGACCAAACTGACTATTCCAACACATCTGAATGGGTACATTTATGCTAGGCATGGTCCTATTTTTCACCCAAACATGTCAAAACAGTCCGAGCTACATTGTACCGACGATATCCCTAAAGAGGCCAAAGTGCAAAAAGATAGCAATCTTTGACGAGATGTTACTCAAAAACTGTGTCACTTAGAAACATTCTGTCTAAGGCAACGCGATCATGTAGAGTGCCTCTACAATAACCTCTCTTGGTTTTTTATATGTCTGAGACATTTGCCCGTGGCGAAAGGTTTTTTGCTACCCCAAAAATCGTCAGAAGGAGGCAGTGTAAAGTTGCAAAGGGGTGTAACTTTCGTCCTGCTCCTGATGCGACCAAACTAACTATTCCAACGCATCCATATGGGTACATTTATGCTAGGCATGGTCCTGTTTTTCACCCAAACATGTCAAAATAGTCCGAGCTACATTGTACCGACGATATCCCTAAAGAGTCCAAAGTGCAAAAAGGTAGCAATCTTTGACGAGATGTTACTTGAAAAATGTGTCACTTAGAAACATTCCGTCTAAGGCAACGTGATCATGTAGAGTGCCTCTACAATAACCTCTCTCAATTTTTTATATCTCTGAGACATTTGCCCGTGGTGAAAGGTTTTCCGTTGCCCCAAAAATCGTCAGAAGGAGGTAGTGTAAAGTTGCAAAGGGGTGTAACTTTTGTCCTGCTCCTGATGCGACCAAACTGACTATTCCAACGCGTCTGGATGGGTACATTTACGCTAGGCATGGTCTTGTTTTTCACCCAAACATGTCGAAACAGTTTGAGCTACATTGTACCGACGATATCCCTAAAGAGTCCAAAGTGCAAAAAGGCAGAAATCTTTGATGAGATGTTACTCAAAAACTGTGTCACTTAGAAACATTTTGTCTGAGGCAACATGATCATGTAGAGTGCCTCTACAATAACCTCTCTCAGTTTTTTATATCTCTAAGACATTTGCCCATGGTGAAAGGTTTTCCGCTGCCCCAAAAATCGTCAGAAGGAGGCAGTGTATTAAGTCAGGATGAAAGCCTATTCACTCTAGGCGCCAATCTCAAGTTGCACAATCATGAATGGGTGCTTAGAGCAATAAGGTGCTACATCATGGTTCCAGAACCTTGAAATAGCGCCCAAGCATTCAGGAGGAATTTTCAAGGAGCCAGAATGTTTTTGAAACTCTAAGGAACTAGTCCAAAGACTCTATGGCACCATCTTGATACCATTGAGTAAACTTTGGAACTCAAACATATTGAAACAAGGTCTAGGAAGCTAGGCGCCATCTCTTGCCAGTTTAACCTCTCAGATGCGCCAACATTGGAAAGACTCTTAATGAGCGCCTAAATTTGAATTGATCTTGTGATTGAAATTTTGATGTATTGGTGCAAGATGATCTTCAGTTGAAGCAATCTAAGTTCCAAGAAGGGTTTAGAAGTTATCAACCTCTTCACTAAGTTAGGCGCACTTTACAAGCTTTCTTATCCAAGAGTTGCACCTCATTAAGACAAGGCGCATCTTAACCTCCGAGACTTTTCCAAAGAAGCGCTTCAGTTTATTAGCACCTTTGGACCTTGTTTTGCATTCTGAAATAGAAGGCGCACTTTGGAGGTATTTCTAACCCAGATTGACGCCTAGGTATAGTCATCTCTCTGGAGCATTACAATGTGTTTTAAAATGAAGGAGGACATTTCATAAGTTGGGGAATTGATCACTGAAGACCTTGGAGTGTTTGAATTACTCTAATTAAGAAGGCTCATTTCCATGGAGTAGCATAATCTAGATAGCGCCTAATGCCATCAAGGTGCAATTCCACCCTCACTTTGGTGCCTATCATCAAGAAGGGGCATTGGGCATTCCTTGAACAGTTCTGAGCATTTGAATTTCATGAAATCACCAAGGAATGTTGGGCGCCATGTGTATCCTCAACAAGCTTGAGTTTGCACCTAGACAAGTTGGCGCTTATTCATGTTTTAACTTCCCTCTTGAAGCGCCTAACTTGGGAAAAAGTTATCTTGTTGTTAGTCAAGTGTTTGATGTGTTTTGGAGACTCCAAAAGACTTCCTCTTGCTAGGCGCTCTTCTTGGCAACTACAACCTTCAATTGGCATCTAGATCCTGAAGAAAAACACTTGCAAGTGTGGGCGCACTTTCCTTGTGATGGAGCATCAAATTGGCGCCTAGAAATCATAATGCATGAAGTGAGCGCCTAGGATCCTATTGGTCCAATAGGTGGTTTTGGGATCCATGTCAAGTCACTCCGATACGAGACTCTAAGTCCCTCACCTATCAGTAGGACTTAATACCATCGACACACTCAAAAACTCTTCTACCAACACATCGATCTCACCAATGACAACCTTCAGACCACACCCGTTGGTGAGACTCCAAACATCGGTGAACTCTAATCTCGTTGGGCTGATACACCGATGGATTTTGACTGTCGGTGTGACCCCCTTCATCAGTGAATCTCTCAACTGCTCTTTCGATGTGCCGATGGGATTATATTCTGATACACCAATGTCTTCGACTTCGAACCACACTCGTTGGCAAGATAGACCACTATCGGCGAAGCCTAACCAAGGTCTGCCAATACGTCGATACGACCAACTCATGATGTCAATACAAGGTTCTTTTGAAGGCAAAGGGTGCCTAGGCTTATGGGGCTCAATTTGATGTATTTATTGAAAGCTCAAGGTGAATTGAAGCTTATTGAAAATGCCACTTAGTCCTTCATTTACATTCTAGGCACCATTTCCTATTGACTTATATACTCCTCCTCATGCTAGGGTGCCATAATGAAGTGGTTTAGACAATAGGTGTGCTTCACTTGCTAGAGGCTTGTTCTCCTTCCACCTTAGGTGCACTTTTATGGTGGAACAGGTGTCAATGGGCGCCTTGTCTTAAATGAATGCTCTCTCTAAGTTGGGCGCCCTTTTGAGGCTTTATGAGTTGCAAATTGTGCCTTAACCCTTCATGCTTGTTGCTCAATGTTTGAATGTTTAAGAAAGTCTCCTTTAGGCGCTTATCTTAATGACTTTTTCTCAAGGTGCAATCATCCTAATGACTTGGATATTCATCCTAGTGTTTCAGGATATCAGGCTACCAGACTTAGTCATTTTCAGGATCTCAAACATAAAGAATAACATGATGATTCATTTTTTTGTATTGCATATAGTTGACATTCTATGCTACTCATAAAGAATATTAATATTTTATGTTCAACATGATGATTCATTTTTTTTTTAAATACAACTTTTATCTTTTAGTTCCAAAATGAGGTTTAGGTGATACTTGAATAACAATAGCTAGCTTATTGGATCATCAAACATCCTATGTAATACAATTGGACTTTAAATATTTGAAGTAGCCATCTACAAATATCCATTCAAACATGGATTTATAATGCAAGTATGGACACCATCAATAAAAAAGATTTGTATTAACCAAATATCCATATAGGCATACATCAATATCTGTCGATATAAGTATAACATATATACAAAATATCCATATAGGCTTACAAGAATGCCATATAGGCATACAATGTCAACTATATCCAATACAAAATATATGTCCACAAATGCCATATAGGCATACAACAAAGGAACACAATAAAAATTCATTCCCCTCTGGCTCGTGAAGAGAATAGATCACGGGCAGCCTTTGATCTTCTAGGGGATGGAGATGCGCATGTGGGTGGTCTACTACGAACCCGAGGGTTGCTCCTCCTATTTAGTTCTTCTTGCATCTTTACCTGTTACAATAAAAAGTATAGACATTAATATATAGAAATTACATGTTATAAAAAATGAAACATTTAACAAAATAATCACTTACCGCTAACATATAATTTGTCTCCTCACTTGCCTCAGTAGCAGGAATAGGCCTTGGTGATGTCATGTCCTATAGAAACCATCCAGATAGAAATTAAACTTCAAATCAATAATCTTTTGATTTTTCAAAAATAGACAACTATAACAATGAATGTAAATTGAAATTTACTAATCTGCCTCATACCCATGTCAATGCCATGGAGCTATGAATCGTAGAGGCCACACCCTGCTCCATTGCCCTACGAACATGGGGAGGTGTCTCCGCAGCCTGCATCATCTAGAAATAAAACAACATTATTCAATTACAAAAACTATAATAGTGATGCAAATAATGGCTCCTAACATACACACACGTTCATCTAAACATGGAAGTACACACAATAAAGCACACAAATCACATACAAAAATTTAGTAAGTACAATTCATTCATTAAACTATTTATTTTACTACCTCCGTAAAGCTTTGAAGTCCACCACCGCTGGCAGGTGTTGCCGTGAAATCTACAGTATTAACCTATTCAACATCCAAAATCAGATATTATAATACCATTCATATAACGATGCTATTCACATGTAATATTTATAATTGTTTACTAGTTACATACCCCAACAGTAGATGATCTACTGTAAAATGCAGGTGGAGAACCACTGAAAACTGAATCGACACTATGACCCTGAAATTTCATTAAAATCATCAATTTAAATTAGTTAACCTTGTATTTCAAAAATAAAATTTAATAAATTAAATTCAATAAACTTGTAATATTTACCTGAGTATCAAGGCTGAAAGTCTCACTCAGGAGGGTATCTGTGATCACCATTTGCTCAGCTGCAGATGTAGCCTGTGCACCTGTGTCTTGACTGTCCATGGGGTCATAACCACAGGCTGACCCGCAAGCCTAACAAGTATGGGGTGGGACCCTACTCCTCGCACTATCTTCCAACCCACTCTGTGTTGCAGGACTGGCATGCTCTATGATGCTCTGGGTCAAGGCACTAATCGACTGGAGTGTATCGACCTCAACACTCTCCTTCACAATGGAAGGGATAGAAACATGCTCGTGGGCTGGTCTACTGATTACTCATCTCACTACCTACTATGGGTCAAGACGTGCCCCTGGTCTATCTTGTGCTAACCCCCCACCTCTACCCTGGAAGTCCCGCATATCAAAATAGTTTGGCACTTTATTGAGGACAAACTCGCAGTAGAGTTTCCTCAAAATGTATTGCAGGACCTCATTATTATTGCATGGAGGATGGTCAAAAACCATCCACCACCTCTGCCCAAAATTGTCCCTTATCGCTTGGTTGTTGCACCAATGGATAGGGAACCTATTGCATGTAATGGGTGGAGGTTGATTTGTTTGTGGGTTTGTGAAAATTGAACACAAGTCTAATTTTGTAATTTGTAATTTTTTCACATCTTGGTATGACAACTTGTCTGCATAGTAATCTCTAAACTCTCTCTTCTTATCCATCCAACTAGCTATTTGCTTGCTAATTGAATCTACATTTGATAACATAGACTCAAGAGATTCGACAAGCGTGGACCTATGCAAGGTTGAAGTGGAAGGATCTTTCAACCTTGCAATTATATCTTCAATTTCCTTTTTGTTGTTTTCAATTTGCCCCATTATATTTTCTTGTGTTCCAGGGGCATGTTGAGGAATGGATGGAGGAGGTTGTTGTTTCGCAGGTATTTCGTCCTCAGGATTTTGTGGATTTTGAGGAGGAGGAGGAGGAGGAGGTGCATTAACATTTCCTGACAATTAATGAAATAACAATTAAAAATCAACTAAGACCTACCTATTTAGAAACAAATTCAAACAAAAAAACAAATATAACTCACTCCTTTGGCTTGCTCGACATCGTGACGGCATTTTGGCAACGAATTGGTAAGGTTTTTGTGTTGAATGGAGTTTTGCAAAATGCGAGTGCACTTTCTAGGGTCTACAGGCCTCAGGCATAGAGGAGAAGAAGAAATGAAATGAGATTACAAACCCTTTTTTTTATTTATAGACAGTCATAACGCGAGCGCGTTATAACGCGCTTGCGTTATGACTTAATTTTTTTTGAAATTAATTTGGCCACTTTTTGGCCCCCCATCTTTTTGCACTTACCCAAAATCAGTCACCAATGAAACCATCTCAAATCTCTCACCAAATTGTTCTAAAAATGCAACCTTCAATTTGGACCATGAAAAGATAGAACATTCAGGTAAGAAAGAAAACCAATCCCTAGCATCATCCTTTAATGACTGAACAAAAAGTTTCATGATAACATCCTCATCTTTAATCTCATTGTCTCCTTCAAGTCACAAAAAGATTGTAGATGCTTGTTTGTTGATTAAAAAGTCCTTCCACTATATTTTGGCAAATATTTTCTGATTTCAATAGGGATAACATTTGGTTAACCACTAATACCATTGAAATTCAAAGCTTTGTATCTTCTAGCAATCAAGCAATTAATTTTTGACACCTTTCTTGAAAGTATAGACAAGATATGGTACCTAGAATTGTATTGCAACCTTAAACAAATTCAAAGTTGCCACCTCAAAAGAGGACTAAAATAAAAAAATCCTTCTAGGTTGATCCTTCCAGTAGAGCCCATTCTATCTCAATTATTGCAATTCCTTCAATATCTAACCTTAAAAGAAAGGTTAGACTACCTCTTGACTCTTTCCAACTAGATCATCAAGTTTTTCCCCAATGGAGTCGCCAATTCTAATGGTTCCCAAATCTGCACTCACCAAACTCTAAAGATTTGGCACTTTTTATGATCAAGTTCAATGGAGACCTGGTCAACAGAGTGGGAAATTATTTTTTACCTATCTCCCCTACACTTTAGGCTCTGCCAAACCTAGGGGGTGTCCCTTATTACAACAACATCAAATGTATTTTTCATTTACAACCAAGCATATATGTTCTCATATATGCACCAAAAATTGTAAGATTAATCCCAGACTGGCAATGCTCTTGGATTATCTTTGATGTTTAGCTCCGAGAACATGCAATAAGACCTACTCACACTACAACCAAACAAATTGAAAACTTTCAACTGATTTATCTTTTGATTTTTAATTTTTTCTGGACCCTTAGGTGAGTCAGAATTCCACATTGCAAATGTTTCTTTTATGACAACAAAACTTCAAATTCAGAGGGTATAACTATATCCGAGACTTGAAATGACACACCCAAGAAAAAGTATTTCCTGCAACTCTTTTTCAATAATCCCTAATGTAATACATCACTTCTTATGTTTTATTTAAAGCATGTTTAATCTAATCCTTGATTAGAAGCAGTAAACAAAAACATTCAGTACAACAAATGTGTATAAGTGAAATCCAGAACCCTTGATTCATTCATTCACAAAATAAATGCATACATTCAAGTAGACAATTGCAAGAAATACACACATATAGTGTTATTCATATATTGGAATCTTAGCTGAAAATTGTCATACAAGGATTTATTCATATACAGGCAAAATTCTACTCTGCAGTCTTGATAATACACTTAGTTATTATAGAAAACCACACCCCAAGATGTGGATAGCTTGTATTCAAAGCCCATAATAGAACTCATGTTCTATATCCACCTGATCACTACCTTTCTCTCCTGCTATGACATTTGAAACCCTTTTAAATAGGCAAACTATGTCGGCCAAGATTTTCATAGTACAACCTTTTAGTTACAATGCATTTAATATTTGTGACTTAAGGAATTACAGTCTTGCTTTGATTGACATGTGCTTTCTTTTATCCAATTCCTTATTCCAGAATGTTCTAATTGGATAAAAGTCCTCCTAGGAAGTTAAAAACAAATGTCCCTCCTTTATCCAATACTTAAGCTCATATGAGGGGCTGCTAGGAAAGAAAGCGAACTCCTTACCCCTTCAAAACTCGTCCACTAGAGATATAAAAGATGGAATCACCGAGGCATCCCCAACAGTTGAACCAGGAAACATCATCCTTGTCGGGGCCAGGAATTATTTGACTCTATGAGTAGAGTCCTTCTACATTGTACTCCCTGGCATCAAAACATGAAACCTTCCTTCTGCTACCATCCTTGATGAAGTTCATCAAAGGGAAGTATGATGTGAGAGAAAATTGATATCTCTCATCCCACACTCCTGAATGCTAGTCTTGGTTGGGGTCTCAATAATTATGTTCAGTCAACCCACCTTTGAGAAACAACTTCATGTAGTTGGAGTATTTGGATGATCTGACCAATCTCCCACCAAAATTATAGTACTCAACTATGGTTCTAGGAAAATAGCAAGACCACTGAAGCCAAATACTCACATTCTTTCCAATTCCTCTCATTCTAATGGTCAGTACTTAGTTCTTCCTTAATTCAGAATGAATAGACCTGCAACCAAGAAAATAGGGGAACACTTCTTTGGGAAACAAAAGATAGGAATTGTAGGAAAGTGTTATACATAGTACTCATGATGGAAATTGATGTGAACAATTCATGGGAACACTTCCATTTATAGAAAGAATGAACAAAGGTCCTTCATCTGAGTAACTTTCATTTTCTGATAACTTCCTTAATTTCACTTTAGGTGTTCACAGGCTCATCTCATTTGAATTCATATTTGGAGATCTTTAATGACCTATCCACACTCTCCAAAGCATGAAACATAGCCACAAATTAATGTCACCGGACTAGAAATGCCTTTCACATGGATAACAAAGGTCTAGTTCATGTACCAAAATCTAATTGAGTATCAAGAATCACATCAGAAATGTGTTGACTGTCAAATCATCTTCTCACATACTCGAGCCACATCATCCAACTCTCATCAGAACACAGCTAATAATTTAAAAAACCTCATTTTATGCAGATCTTATGGGTACAAATTGGAAATCACTTGCCCCTCTCTACTAAGGTCATTTGATCAGTTACAATCAAAAGATTTTATTCAGATTTGCCCCCACCAAGCGGGATTCCATGGGATCAATCCGGTAGGCCAGTTACTATCAAAAGATTTCATTCAGATTTACCCCTCTCTAGTGATTCAGATTTGATAGAACAAGATTACTGGCTCAAACTAGAATAGAATCCACTAGGACCATCTAAAAAGTCATTAGTCAATCAGGGTATGCCAATAAAGAAAGCCTTTTACAATCCACAAACCACAACTTCTCCACATGTCAAAGAGCAAGTACAACAACTAAGAGAGGCAGTAGATAATGAATTAAGATTCCTCTAGCTGATTTTGAAGGAAGAAAAGTAGATGACTAACAACATCACCATTCCAACCACTCTTTGGTAGGCAGAGCTCACATTGGCACAAATCCAAGCCCAAATAGGTACACTCCTTCAGACACAAACACATTGGGCTGCCACATTGGCCAAACTTAAGATAGAATATCATAATATACTTCCCAATTGAGCCACATGTCTTGAGGACATGACATGATTTTAAAAGGGGGGATGATGTTAGTAGGTCAAGAGAAGGATCAGAGCATACCAGAGAATACTAGAAGAGGACCATGGTATTGGGAGGAGACATGAGGTGCTAGTAAGGGTTATGTCACTTCAAAAAAACACATGTATATATACACCATATGTAATCTAGGAGAATGTAAGATATGATAAGATAATATGAACTAGTACCAGAGTAGAGACTAAACCCGCCCTTTTGTATCTGTTACAATATATATATATATATATAAGGAGTTATAAGGGAATTATGTGTGCTATGGATGAATGAGTATTTTATTTTGTAAATATGGTATTGTATGTCATGTATGCTTTATTGATTCCTACTGCATGTGCTTAGTTATAATACTGTGTCCTCCAGGGTATAAACAGACTACTCAAGAAGTATTTGGGTATAGATCTCTGGACTATAGCGGCCCTAGTTCTCTTGCCAACAACTACCAAATGAAGGTGTACTCAACTACTAATCTTGTACTCAGGAGTGCTATAGAGGAAATCAAATTTAACTCAATTTTTCTATCAAACCCTAGGATAATAATGCATGAAACCCTAGTTTAACAATGATCAGATTATAACAGAAGAAGTATGATAGATATCCATAAACCAATTGCGCAGGGATGATTAGGAAGATGATGGAACTTGTCTCCCAAAAGCAAAAGTGTCAGAGAACTAATTCGGGACTACCCAAGTCCTGGTTGGAGGAATTTGCCAATACTGTAAATTGGAGATATGTTGTAAATGCTGCCTTGATGCCAGATCTAGAGTCTAAAAGGGTAGAAAGACTAGTGTGCCACCACCCAAGTCTTGCATAGAGGAATATTTCATAACCGTTGTTAGATCCTGAAACTTTGATCTTGACTCAGTCTTCCTGTATCTTCATATTCTATGGATCTCACTCCTGTAACCTGCACACAAGAAGATAAGAAGGGGTTTGGGGGTTATGGTGTTTGGGGACTTGCCTCAATCAAATCTTAGGATAGCATTCAAGCTTCCCAACATCATTGTTTGATAGAGAGTGTGTGCCCTCTTGGGGGTAGAGGCTAAAAACAAAGATAACAAAGATGAATCAAATGATGATAACAACAATGATATCATCTATGTGATGATCCCTTAGAGAGATGAAGATCCTTCAACTTCTAAGGTGGATAGATGATAGATTCATGCTTGCAACAAACACACAATAACAACACACAAATCTACTTTAGAATCACAATGAATACTCTTGCTTTCTTTTGCTTCAATATCATAAGTTATCTATCTCTATCTTGCCTACAAATGAACTAAAAAACACACTTATATATGCTTTCCAGCTCACAATCATGAAATTAAACCAAAAGAGCCGATAAGGAGAAACCTTTTGAAAGGTCCCAAGCCAACATACACTTGATTTTTTCCCAACCAATCAGGAGAGACTTGGGCGGTGGTGCCCAAGTCTTAGGGCTTCATTTTAGTCTGGGGTAAGATAAAACATTGGCCCCTTATTCCCTATTTACATTGGTTTCGAGCAATTTTACATCGGGATGAACATTTAGCATGAATAATGTAAGAACGGGGACCTAGGAGCTAAACAAGGAGGTAAAAAGACATGTGGACACTTTTAATTCCATAACATTTAGCCCCCACTTTAATGTTTGTATGACCTACGATCAGTACATGCATTAAAGTATGGTCAAATGACATCAAACACATCAAACACTAGAGGAAAGACACACCCTAAGTATGGAAGACCATTTATAGCCCCCAAGCTTAGGCAAACATAAGAAAACACTTGATAGTCATGTAAAACACAGAGAATATAGTAAAGAAGCACATAATACACAGAGAAAACATGAACGTAATCATGTAATACACAAGGTATACATGAAGAGAAAACATGATTAAACAATTATACTACCCTAACTAGTCGATGGGGGGAGCTCATCGCTACATGCCACCATCAAATAACACAAAATACACAATGTGGGGGGAGCTCATCACTATGCGCCTCCACAAAAAACACAAGACACATGGTGTGGGGGGAGCTCATTGCTATGTGCCTCCACAAAACATGCAAGACACATGAAAAACACACAAAATACATGAGCACCATAGAGTGTGGCATTGACACACTATACGTATTATACAAAGCAAACACAAGTGACAAGGAGGAGCTCATCGCTACGCTCTGCCATCTAAAGCATGCCAAACACACCTGACGGTTGAACTATGTCGCTACCACAACTACCAAAGACACACTTAAGGATGAATAACTCAAGATCTAACCCCACCTCCACAAAGGAGTTTTGAAAGGATGTGTAACCTACTCAAGGGTATACATCATCCCACCTTCCATAGAAGGGCTCTTTTCCAAAAGGAAGTGCAACCTACTAAAGGGTCTACATCATCCTGCCTTCCATAGAAGGGATTTTTCCAAAAGAATGCGTAACCTACTCAAGGGTATACACCATTTCTCCTTCCGTAGAAGGGCTTTCAAACACACAACAAAGTACACAACCCTACCTATGTCGCGGGGATGCATTATTGTGAAAAGGAAGTGTATGCAACACAATTTACCACAATTTCTAAGATATCCTAGTATTTACCACAATATATGCCTCCACCTTAAATGGTTGCTCCCGCTTTTTGGTAGCAATCATGTTCAAGGTAAGGTTGAAAACATGTTAGGGAACAAGAGCTTTTGCAAAGCCCATGCCCCAAAGTGACATGTGCTTACAATCGCTAGATTGTTCCCAACAATCACAATATAATATAGTTTACTAACAACCATTGATCAATAACAAGCTTTGGTTAGAAAATTTATTTTAAGATAATAACCAAATAATTTCATGAAATGGATACAAAAATAAGGCAACATGCTGCTCAAACAAACCAGGCTATACTTATGGGTTCAGAACCAAGTATAGCCGTGAGGTTATACTTCAAGTATCTCAGAACTGAGTGTAGCTACAAGGTGAGACAAAAGAAATTCAAAGTGCATAGAAGCAGATTTAGAGTATTACAGAGACTTGTTATAACAATTTCACAAAACGATACATGATCACATCACAACACAAAGTGATTCTACTAGTCAATTGTCAGTAGTAAATTACCCCCTTCTTCATATATGGACTGGGTCCATTTTTGTATTCTTATTTAGGGACACACGATCCTTATCAGAAGTGTAAATTTGTTGTCACCATCCACCATCTAGTAGAGCCACAAGTACAATGAAAGAATGAAATCACAAAAAATGAGAGGAGACAAAAGTGACTTAGGGTCACAATGTGGGAAGATGCCCCTAAGACACCATCCAAAATGTTATGCCCCCAAGGCACCACACATAACAATTACAATAAGAGAGGAGAGTAGAAGAATAGAGAAACAAATAGAAGAAATGTCACGATAGAGGCGGTCTCTGTTGGTGTGAATAGGGTTATCACCTAACCGGTTTACCCTTGTGTGGATAATTCATCTTATTTAACTATTTACTAGTTAAATAATATTCACACATCACACATTAATCACACATGTTAAGTTGACTTAGTGAGTCTTCTAGATGTCTAGTTAAGTCTAGTTGTGTGTTGAGTTGTTGATAGTTGGAGTGAGTTGTCTTATCCTCCACATGTGTAATTAGCTATCATCCTCTAATTGACACATGTTGTAGGAATATATCCACTTTCTAATCCACCTTTCTAACTCTCACCTTGCCTTTATAAGCAAGGCATATCATGTACATTGTAATAACAATCCTTCTTTTGCATTCAATGATAGAATAACATTATTTTCTCAATTGATCTCTCTTGTGCCTTCATGAAGTCCTAGATCCTTGGTGGCTCCAATCATAGCCAACTCTAACATGGTATCAGAGCTAGGCTAGGAGCCCCAAGCACCTGCAGTGTGGCTTAAGGGGGGGTGTTGGAAGTAAGCCACACCCGGACAGACGATGGGCTAGCCACAAGGGGCCAGTAGCTCAGTTGGTAGAGCACTCCATCAGCAATGGAAGGTCCTAGGTTCAAGTCCTAGCTAGTCCATCAACAAATGGTATCAGAGCTAAGTTAGTACACATGGGCACATTGAAGTCTCCTAGACCTCAAGCACTTCTTTCTAGTCAAGGTTCTAAGGATCAAAAGACTTCAACTAGCAAAGGCAAGAAACATAAAAATAAGAATCTCAAGAACAATGAGCAAGCAAAGGAATCAACCAAATCACCTAAGTCCTTATCCTCTCCCAAGGAGGAATCATCTAAGAAGGAGAGACCAAAGTGTGCATATTGCAAGAAACTAGGACATGATGAGCATAAGTGTTATGAGAAGAAAATTGATGAGTTGACTCACATTATTCAAAAGCACAATATCCAAATGCCATCATCATCACCTAGTACATGATCTTCTTCAACACCATCATCATCTACATATACAGGGACAACAGGCATTGCAAATGGGACAGACAAAGGAAAAGGACATGTACTCTTTGCTTCAACAAGCCTTCAGTCAGAAAGATGGCTTCTTGATTCAGGAGCTTCTCATCACATGTCATCTTCACAGGGGATGTTCTCTTCATTTGAGTCATGCACTTTGACACCTATCTTGATGGGTAACAACACATACATGCATGCAATTGGTAAAGGGACAATTGATGTTGGAGAGGGCACTTTCAACAATGTGTTGTGTGTACCTTCCTTGACATCCAATATCCTTTCCATCTACCAAATTACTCATTGTGGTTCAGGGAAGACAGTTGAGTTCACTCCTGATTCAGTGATCATACGAGACTTGCAGAGCAGAGATATCATTGCTGTTGGGATGGCTGATCATGCATCTCGCCTATATACTTTCTCCCATTTTGCTTCTTCTACTGATGTAGATCCATTGATTGATATTCACACTCATACATCAAGTGTGATTGATGTTTCTGAGGAGAAGTTTGGTCACTTGAACCTTGGTGTTCTTTCACCCACTTTGGTTCATGAGACTAGTGCTGAGCTTCCATCACCTCATCCTCCTGCATCTTTAGAGATCGACATCAACATGGTTTCATCTACCTCAGTTGAGCAGGATCATTCCAGTCTTTCAGACATAGCTTTGTGGGATACTTTCTTGCTGATAACTGAGAGGGGGGGTGAATCAGTTATCCTTAATTTGCTTCAATTCAAACACTTAAATCCACTTGGTTAATCAATAGCATAGCAATTAATCATTCATGAAAGCATAAGGCATAAACACCAGAGCAGATACACATCAACACATGAGACACCAAGATTTTGACATGGAAAACCTGGTTAAGGGAAAAACCACGGGGTGATTAACCCAAGGATTATTCTCTATTAGAGGAATAAGAAAAATAGATGGCACATGCCAATTAGGGCTCACTATCCGAGCACACTGCTCACAAGGAGGCACACTGCCTACAAGAGACACACTATCTACAAGATAACAAGTATTACAAACTTGAACTGGAGATTGACATCTTTACCATGCCTGGATCAGTTCCATTTAAGCCCAAAAACTCCTGCTCTGCCTTTCACACTTCTCTTCGCTATATCACACTCATCACTGCAAGACACACTTCAAAATGAATTCACAAACCCTTATTTATACAAGGCATCGACTTAGGAACAATCATCTAAGTCGGCAAACACTTACAAGATCATTCGCAAGACGTGTAATACATCCGGTCGGCCTGTCTCAGGAAGAACACCAACAACCGGTGGTCTTTACATCAAATCCAAACTCTAACTTCAATGCAGACCACCAATAAGAATTGTACATGATCTAAGGATCACCGAAACCTTTCCTTAGTCATCAATAACATCCGCACTTTATCAGCTTACTGGAATTCTTCTCTTCTTCATCCGGAACTTCAAGAACATAGTCTGTCGCCATTGTCATAATGCAAAAGGTTCTTCTGGACCTCCGAACAATGCACAAATCAAGTTGTCACTTCACATTGACTTCTTCAACACTCCCTCCAATCTGTAGAATGAGAGAATGTAATTCTGGAACTCACCGGACCAATTTGTGACACTCTGTCACCACTGAACACCTCCCGAAACCGGTTCTACTTGAGCGATCATAACTTCTTTAGATCTTCATGTAGACCTCTAAAATCTTGAATGGAACATCTCAAGACTCATATCTACAAACCCTTTAAACCACATCCTCTGATCCACAACCTATTGAGTACTTTTGCCTTCTTCTCATCACTGTTCTTCACTGTTCCTGATGGAGACTAATTTTCTCAATATCCTTAGTACACAGCTCATCCAATCCTTCTTATCAATGCAATATGAGTATGTTGACATCAATGACAACACTGGTTAACCTCATACTTGCAACAATCTCCCCCTTTGTCATTGATGGCAACATATGGTGTGAAAAACCATCAAGACAAAAACTTCTCCTTTCTGTCACAGCTCCCCCTATCAGCAACAACTCTTCACATGTCTTCTCTTCCTTTACTGCTCCCCCTTTGATCATCAACCACTTGTTTTTCACATGTCTTCTCTCCCCCTTTGACATCAATGGCAAAGGGCTCATACTTGCAATTCTAACACATCAGAATCATACCAGCTACTCCCCCTTAGTAGCAGCTCCTCATCATCAATTCGGATCACAAGTTATGACTGTGATATCCACCGGACTGATGCACATCAGTGCATCCTAGTTCATCACCGGAGGGGCCATGACCCCTAACTTCTCCCTGAGATACTCAAAAGAGTCCTTGGGAAGAGGTTTAGTAAAAATATCTGCAAGCTGATCCTTGGAGGGCACATACTCCAATCTGACTTCACCCTTGTTCACTTGTTATCTCAAAAAGTGAAATTTGATAGATATATGCTTGGTCTTAGAATGCATTACCGGATTCTTAGAAATATTTATTGCACTTGAATTATCACAGAAAATTGTGATAGGCTCCTCATATTCTACTTGAATATCTCTTAGCATTTGCTTCATCCACAAAAGTTGAGTGCAACTACCTGCTGCTGCAATGTATTCTGCTTCTGTTGTAGACAGGGATATTGCTTCTTGTTTCTTTCTTAGCCAAGAAACCAACCTTTTTCCCAAAAAGAATGCTCCTCCACTTGTACTCTTCCTATCATCCACATCTCCTGCCCAATCTGCAGCTATATATGCATGAAGAGAAAAGTCATGATCTCTAAGATACCATAGGCCATACTCAAATATTCCTTTCAAGTACCTAAAAATTCTTTTGATTTCCATGACATGAGATTCTCTAGGATCAGCCTAGAATCTCGCCACAAGACCAATAGCTTGCATTATATCTGGTCTAGTCTAAGTGAGATATAGTAATCCACCAATCATTGATCTATACTTTGTCTGATTTGTCTTAGGAGAGTCATCATCTTTGCTCAACTTACATCTGGTAGCCATGGGAGTGTTCATTGGCTTTGAATCTTCCATTCCAAATTTCTTCAATAGTTCTTTCACATCTTTGGTCTAAGAGATAAAGATTCCTTTCTCTGTCTGAGTAATTTGCAGACCCAAGAAAAAATTCATTTCACCAAGTATTGACATTTCAAAATCACTTTTCATTTGGTTTGCAAAGGTTTTACACATACTGTCTCTTCCTCCAAAGATGATATCATCAACAAATACTTCAACAATCAAGATGTTTTCATGATCAATTTGGAAATATAGGTTACTATCAGCAGTACCTTTGTTGAAACCAATCTTCAAAAGATGTTTATCCAGCCTCTCATACCATGCTCTTGGGGCTTGCTTTAGACCATATAGTGCCTTCTTTAATTTGCAGACCATATCACCATGCTCAGATAACTGAAATCCATCCGGTTGTTCAATGTACACCTCTTCTTCTAGGTCACCATTTAGGAAAGCAAATTTGACATCCATCTGATACACTTTGAAATCTTTGAAGGCAGCAAATGCAAGAAATAGTCTGACTTCTTCAATTCTTGCCACCGGAGCAAAGGTTTCCTCAAAATCAATACCTTCTATTTGAGAGTAGCCTTTGCAGACTAATCTAGCCTTATTTCTGATTACTTCACCAACTTCATTTAGTTTGTTCCGGAAGACCCATTTGATTCCAATCACATTCTTGTTTCTAGGTCTAGAAATAAGATCCCAAGTGTGATTTTTCTCAATTTGCATTAATTCTTCTTCCATTGCTTTTGTCCAATTTTCGTCATTGCATGCTTCATTTATTGTCTTAGGTTCAATCTTTGAAATCAGACAACATTCATCTAAATTTTGAGCAACATTCCTTCTAGTTTGCACACCTTTGCTTTTGTCACCTATGATCTAATCTTCAGAGTGGTTTAGTCTTACATACCTTGGAACTTTGGGAGTTTCTTGTATTTCTACTTCTTGATCATGCTCATTCAGACCTGTCTCTTCTTCCTGATTTACCAGATCAGTCTAAATCTGACTTTCAGGAGAGGATGGAGCACCTTGAACCAGAACATCATTCTGATCATCTTCATCATACTCATAAAATCTTGAGGGCTTCTCAATACCTTCATCAACCTTCACGTTTGTACTTTCTATCATCTTTCTCAGTCTCTTATTGTAACACCGGTATGCTTTGCTTTGAGTGGAGTAACCCAAGAAAATTCCTTCATCACTTCTAGCATCAAACTTTCCTAGGTCTTCATCTCTTTTAATGTAACACTTGCTACCAAATACTCTGAAATATCTCACAGTAGGAGTGATGCCAAACCAAAGTTCATAAGGAGTCTTACCGGTATTGTTTCTGATTTGAACTCGATTGAGAGTGTAGACTGTAGTGCTGACAGCTTCTTTCCAAAACATCTGGGGAACATTTGCTTCCATCATCATTGTCCTGGATGCTTCCTGGATGGTCTGATTCTTTCTCTCAACTACTCCATTCTGCTGTGGAGTCCTAGGAGCAGATAACTGTCTCTTTATACCATGCTTCTCACAAAAATTTATGAATTCACCAGATGTGAATTCACCACCTCTATCAGACCTCAGACATTTCAGTTTTAATCCGGTTTGATTCTCTACCATAGCCTTGAATATTTTGAACTTCTCAAATGCTTCTAATTTCTCTTTCAAAAAGGTGACCCACATCATCCGAGAATGGTCATCAATCAGTAACATGAAGTATCTATCACCTTGCATACTCCCGATTCTTGTCGGACCACATAGATCAGTATGAACTAAATCCAATAATCTAGTAGAGGACAGATCCTTTCTTTTGAATGAGACTCTGCTCTATTTACCTAGCTGACATTCTTTGCACAAACTATTTGTAGGTTTTACCAACTTTGGAAGATCTCTTATAGCCTGAGTATTGCTTATCTTGATGATGTTATCAAAATTTACATGACACATCCTTCTATGCCATAACCAACTCTGATCAATTTGAAAAAACAGACAACTTTTATTAGTACCAACTAGATGGAAGATATTACCTTTTGTTTGAGTACCAGATGCAATCTCAGTTTCAGAGCTTTCAAAGATCCTGCATCTTCCATTCTTGAACCAGAGATCATAGCCTTTGTCCACCAACTGACCAACACTGAGAAGATTGTGCTTCAATCCTTCAACATACAGTATATTACCGGTTTTGTTCTTTCCATCAAAATAGATAGTTCCCCTACCTCTGATTCTACCAGCTGAATTGTCACCAAACTTAACCATTCCTCCTTCATACCTTTCCAAATCTAAGAACTTGTTTTTGTCACCTGTCATATGGTGAGAGCATCCACTGTCAATAACCCAATCATCCTTTTCTTCAACTTGGGCAGCCAAAGCTCTTTCTATAACCTTATGATTGATAGATTCTGGGAATAGTGGATCTTCTTCCTTGATGGCAATGAACACCCATTCATTTCTGGATTTGTCTCCTATCTTTGATTCATCATCTATTACTCCTTCATTATCAGCTTCTTCATGAACATAATAACAATTCTTTTGGAACCTTTGTCTGTTAGAATTTGATCTTGTGGATCTTTTTGGACATCTTGAAGCAAAGTGACCAATCTTATTGTAGTTGAAGCATTTAAAGGGTAATTTTCCTTCATACTTATCGGATCCCCTTGGTAGTCTTTTTGCAATGAGGGCTTCAAGTTGAGTTGTTTCTGCTTCTTCCTCTTCCATGTCTTTTCTTGCTTGATCATACCATGACAGCTTCCTTGAAGAGTTTTCTCCCGGATCAAGTCTTTGTTTGCCTTTCACATAGGCACTGGCTTTGAATGCAGATTCAGTCTTGGGGGGATCATCTCCAAACTCAGTCATTTCAAATGCAGCCAGTTTGCCAGCCAATTGGTCTCTTGTGATAGTTGTATGGGCTCAGAATTCATCAATGGCAACAACCTTGATTTTGTAGGCAGCAGGAAGGGATCTGAGAATTTTGCAAACAATCTCATTTTCATCCAAAACTCCACCAGCATTCCTAATTCCACACACCAGCTCATTTACTCTTGGCATAAAGGTAGTGATATTTTCATCATCTCTCATCTTCAATATTTCAAATTTCCCTTTGAGACTCTACAACCTTGCACTCTTAACAAACTCATCTCCTTCATGCAGAAGTTCTAGTTTAATCCAAATCTCATAGGCAGTTGGTAGGTCAATAACATTTGAGAGCTCTAAGTCACTTAATGCACTTAGAAGAGCCTCTTTAGTCTGTAGATTATTTTCAGCATCTGTGATTTCATTTAGAGTTGTTGGACCATCCTGTGGAGGTGTATATGCTTTTGTGACCATGGACAAGTATGCCTTTCCCATACACTCCAAGTGACATTTCATGCGGCCTTTCCAAAGAGTGAAGTTGGTTCCATCAAACTTCGGACTGTCCTTCTTGTATGACGACATCCTAGATCTCCTCAAGCGGTTAAGCTCCTTTTAGAGGAACTTGGCTCTGATACCAATTGTTGATAACTGAGAGGGGGGGTGAATTAGTTATCCTTAATTTGCTTCAATTCAAACACTTAAATCCACTTGGTTAATCAATAGCATAGCAATTAATCATTCATGAAAGCATAAGGCATAAACACCAGAGCAGATACACATCAACACATGAGACACCAAGATTTTGACGTGGAAACCCTGGTTAAGGGAAAAACCACGGGGTGATTAACCCAAGGATTATTCTCTATTAGAAGAATAAGAAAAATAGATGGCACATGCCAATTAGGGCTCACTACTCGAGCACACTGCTCACAAGGAGGCACACTGCCTACAAGAGACACACTGTCTACAAGATAACAAGTATTACAAACTTGAACTGGAGATTGACATCTTTACCATGCCTGGATCAGTTCCATTTAAGCCCAAAAACTCCTGCTCTGCCTTTCGCACTTCTTTTCTCTATATCACACTCATCATCACAAGACACACTTCAAAATGAATTCACAAACCCTTATTTATACAAGGCATCGACTTAGGAACAATCATCTAAGTCGACAAACACCTACAAGATCATTTGCAAGACGTGTAATACATCTGGTCGGCCTGTCTCAGGAAGAACACCAACAACCGGTGGTCTTTACATCAAATCCAAACTCTAACTTCAATGCAGACCGCCAATAAGAATTGTACACGATCCAAGGATCACCGAAACCTTTCCTGAGTCATCAATAACATCCGTACTTTATCAGCTTATTGGAATTCTTCTCTTCTTCATCCGGAACTTCAAGAACACAGTCTGTCGCCACTGTCATAATGCAAAAGGTTCTTCCGGACCTCCAAACAAAGCACAAATCAAGTTGTCACTTCATGCTGACTTCTTCAACACTCCCTCCAATCTGTAGAATGAGAGAATGTAATTCCAAAACTCACCAGACCAATCTATGACACTCTGTCACCACTGAACACCTCTCGGAACCGGTTCTACTTGAGTGATCATAACTTCTTCAGATCATCATGCGGACCTCTGAAATCTTGACTGGAACATCTCAAGACTCATATCTACAAGCCCTTTAAACCACATCCTCTGATCCACAACCTATTGAGTACTTTTGCCTTCTTCTCATCACTGTTCTTCACTATTCCTGAAGGAGACTAATTTTCTCAATATCCTCAGCACACAGCTCATCCAATCCTTCTTATCAATGCAATATGAGTATGTTGATATCAATGACAACACTGGTTAACCTCATACTTGCAACATTTCTTAGTAGGTATATCAGACTTGTTTTGTGAGTCTCATATTGCAGATTTGGAGGACATACTTGAGGGGATATCTCTACTCTTTGATGACAATTACAGTACAACTGTTATCCCATCTACTTCATCTTTGGAGGTTGTTCATCATCAGTCTACACAAGATTTTGGATTGGACACACATCATTGCATTGTGGCATTCATTGATTCTGACATGTGGACACTTGAGCAGTTTTCAGAGACATCATCCATCATGAGACTTTTTCCCTCATACCTTGAGATTGAGTTTCTTCGACATCGGCCTTTGGACTTGTTTCTTCCTAAGGGGAGAAATGTTATTTGCAGGTACACGACACTTTCCAGCATTCATCTTCAGGCATTCACCTTCGGCACAGGAGCTACTTCATTGTGGGGGGGACCTATAGTCTCACATTTGCTCTCCTATGGGGGTGTATTTGATTGTACATCTGTGATAGAATTTGTCCTTGGGGGGTCATGTTGAGTCCTCCTACTATTACTTCTTTCACTTTCATGTTTCATGCATTCTCACTTTTGGAGAGGAGTTTTGTCCCATGAGGTTTTCTCCTTTTCTCCACTTGAGATTTGTTGTACATGGGTACCTAACTTGGCCTAGTAGCTGGGACCTATCCATCATTGCATCTTGCTTTAGTCAGCTACTCCCTAAGTTGCACTTAAGGGGGGGTGTTGGTGTGAATAGGGTTATCACCTAACCGGTTTACCCTTGTGTGGATAATTCAACTTATTTAACTATTTACTAGTTAAATAATATTCACACATCACACATTAACCACACATGTTAAGTTGACTTAGTGAGTCTTATAGATGTCTAGTTAAGTCTAGTTGTGTGTTGAGTTGTTGATAGTTGGAGTGAGTTGTCTTATCCTCCACATGTGGAATTAGCTATCATCCTCTAATTGGCACATGTTGTAGGAATATCTCCACTTTCCACTCCACCTTTTTAGCTCTCACCTTGCCTTTATAAGCAAAGCATATCATGTACATTGTAATAAGAATCCTTCTTTTGCATTCAATGATAGAATAACATTATTCTCTCAGTTGATCTCTCCTGTGCCTTCATGAAGTCCTAGATCCTGGGTGGCTCCAATCATAGCCAACTCTAACAGTGTTCTTGTATCCTTGACCTTACAAGAGTATCAAGGGTCATCCAAGGAGACCTAGACAAACATTTAACACTACACAGGGGGGAACACAACACAACACATAAGATGAGGCCACCCATGAGAGCAACTCAAAGAGGTGCTACGTCAAAGGTGGATGAATGAGTGAGAAATACTTACCTACTAGCGATTGCCTTTTATCAAGTCATCTTCTTCCCAATCTTGATCTTCAATAGGTGGTACATAGGGCACTATAGCCCAACTTGAAACTTCTTCCTTTAGCTCTTCTTTTGATTCCATTTCTATTAGAGGGATGTTCTCTTCCTACGGAGACATCTTTTAAGCTAAGGCTTGACGCTTTCTTCTTCTTTCCCTTGCATTCATGTTTCTTCTAGTATTATTAGTTATATTTCCCAAGGGAGCTTATTTATCCACCATCAAAGGCTCATGATTTACTATATTCTTGGTCATTTTCGAATAGGAAGCTGGTACAAAATTGATTTTATGATTTTGTGATGAATAGCTTCACTCTTGAGGGTTTTCTCCTGATCCTTGTAAGGATGGCAGAGGATGAACCTTGGCAAAAATTCATTTTCCTTTCAGTCAAGGTGAATCCTTCAACTTGGGCTACTTTTCACTCTCTATTTGTTGGATAGGAGGAATTGTAGCCTCAGAGGATCGAGAAGATCCAGTAGTATTCTTGCCATATGATAGTTCAACTATTTTCTTTGCTTCGTACTTTTGATATGCTAAGAAAAAATGTTCTTGTCGTGGTTGATTTGCTTCAATAGGTTGTGGCCAAAAATAGTCTAGACTGAAATTTTCACGAGTGTCTAATGGTTTCAATCCACTGTGATGAATAACATGCACTCGACGTTTATGAGGGAACTTTAAGCACTTGTGAATAGTAGAAGGAACCGCTTTCATGGATTTTAGAAAAGGATGTTCTAACTTCACACGAAAGAGATCTGAGGTGGGAATGATAATAAATGATGCTTCCAAAGATTTTTCAACCACCTTAATTAAAAGTGTTATCTTTCCAATTTATGGAAGAAAATAGCCATTATGTGCTTTTATCATTATATTGGTTGGATCATAAGTATCTTGTGCTAGATCATTCATGTATAAGTATTCTTTTGTGATCACATTTGTCATGCAATTAGGATCAATATGAACTCCTCTTGTAGGATTTCCACTTATTAGATTGCTATCATGTAAAGAGGACCATCAATGTCTCTAATAGTGACCTCATGTGGTGTGAAGGATATGACAGGTTCGGGATCCTTCATTTTCTTATAAGATCGGGGAGGAACCACACCAACCTTATTTTGATTGGATGCCATGTATGTGAGACTTTTGTACAACAAGGCACTAGTTTGAGGAAACTAGGTTTTTGAAGCTTTTTGTAAAGATAAAAAACACACAAGTGTCACTACAACCCAAGCGATCCCAATGTTAAAGTGCCGCACACAAAGGCAAATATAGAATTCTTTAAGATTTGTTACAAAATGTGAAAGAGATGGTATATTCTTTTGTTGGAATACACAATGTATAATTGCAAAAGTATAAAATTTTCCAATCAAGGATATGAAATGATGCAAGATTACTATGCCAAATTATATTTGATGAATATTTAATGCAACCAAAATCATGTAAGAGATTTTTTTTTAAAACCATAATGCAAGATTTTATCAAAATGCTAGCTTTTTGAATGCCTAAATATGCACTTTTTCCAAGATTATACAAGATTTTCAAATGAATGTTGATAAATATGCAATGATTCAATGCAAGATCTATTTTGAAGTATCAACAAGATGCAAATGCTTGAAGCTATGAGTTCACCAAAATGTTTAGTATGAAAAAGGTGAATGATGACAACTAGGATGCCCACTAGATCAAACCCTTTTCCATATAACATTCAAGGACAAGACCAAGCCAAATCACTACCAAATGAAGGTGGACTCAACTACTAATCTTGAACTTAGGAGTGCTATAGAGGAAATCAGATTTAATTCAGCCTTTCTATCAAACCCTAGGGAAATAATGCATGAAACCCTAGTTTAATAATGATCAGATTATAATAGAAGTACGACAGGTATCCAAAAACTAATTACACAAGGATGATCAGGAAGATGATAGAACCTGTCTCTCGAAAGTAGAGGTGTTAGAGGACTAATTCATGATTGCCCAAGTCTTGGTTGGAGGAATCTGCCAAAATTGTAAACTGGAGATATGTTGCAGATGTTGCCTTGATGCTAGACCTGGAGTTTGAAAGGGAAAAAAGAATAGGGAACCACCATCCAAGTCTTGCATAGAGGAATATTTTGTAATGGCTATTGGATCCTGAAACCCTAATCACCAATTAGTCTTCTTGTATCTTCATATTCTATAGATCTCGCTCCTGTAACCTGCACCCAAGAAATTAAGAAGGGGTTTGGGGATTATGGTGTTTAGGGACTTGCCTCATTCAAATCCCAGGATAGCATTCAAGCTTCCCAAAATTGTTGTTTGATAGAGAGTGCATGTCCTCGCGGGGGCAGAGGTTGAAAACAAAGATAACAATGATGGATCAAATGATGATATCACCTTTGTGATGATCCCTTAGAGAGATGAAGATCCTTCAACTTCTAAGGTGGATAGATGATAGCTTCATGCCTACAACAAACACATAATAACATTACACAAATCTATTTTAGAATCACAATGAATGTTCTTGCTTGCTTTTGCTTCAATATCATAAGTTAGCTATCTCTATCTTGCCTATAAATGAATTCAAAAACATACTTATATATGCTTTCCTGCTCATAATCATGAAATGAAACAAAAGAGTTGACAAAGAGAAACCTTTTGAAAGGTCCCAGGCTGACAAACACTTGATTTTTCCCTAACCAATCAGGAGAGACTTGGGTAGTGGAGCCCAAGTCTTAGGGCTCTTTTTTAGTCTAGGGTGCGATAAAACATGGGCCCCTTATTCCCAATTTACATTGGTTTCAAGAAATTTTACATTAGGATGAACATTTAGCATGAATAATGTAAGAACGAAGACCTAGGAGCTAAACAAGAAGGCAAAAAGACATGTGGATACTTTGGTGCAGTCACGGTGAGGAGGGTCCTCAAAGAGAACAATCCAGGCCATGCAGCTAGAGTAAACACAACAGAAACAACTCGAAGATATGAAGCCAATATAGATTCAATCATTCAGTATATCATAAAATTCAAATGTAGATCAATTGGAAGCATGCGAGCTTACAATTAGGGCTCATAGGCCTGATTACAAAATATTAGAATAGGCACAAGATATAGCTTTGAAGCTCCTTCATGCAAATTCAAACTATCAACTTATTCTAATCATAATCACTACTTTTCTAGGCATCTATTACATCAATATATATCATCTCTGGTACAATAGATTTCTTCGCATCAGCCAAGGAAGATCACAAACTCCAATGAAGAGTTGTAACATGTGTACATGGATAGGTCAGACCTAAATGAATGGAACTCATCCACAAATGAATGGAATGAAGCACAGATATCAGGGAAGGTCAGCCAAAAACCAATAAACATTGATTGATGTGTCTTTTAGCTTTGCAAGTCATGAAATGCTCTGCAGGTCTTCTCCTTTAGCTGATTATTTGAAACTATCAGGATGCTCTATTATGAGAAAATAGTTAGTCTTCTTATAGCAATAACTTTCTGGTAATCGATCCAAATGCTCTGAAAATTGGATATGATGTAGATAAATGGATCTAAATGCTAAGTTCACCTCTGCAAGATCTAAAATGCAACTGCGGTAGAATGTATACCAAAATATAGAAACCGCTACTGATTGAACTGACTGTACTAAACTAGAAAATGAAAAGAAATGAACTAAAATGCAAACAAACTAAAATGCAAATGTTTTTGGTTGATGCAGGATTTCTCTTGAACCAGGGATGCTCCTGCATTAGACATCTAGAGTTATTGATAAAGTGAGTCCCTCACTTTTCTGAGGCTAGAGGTAAACCAAGACAGTCCACCTCAACCTGAGAAATCTAGGATGTATCTTCTGTCGGTGTGCCTTTCCACTTCACAAGATATTCCTTGTATTGCCTTCCTCTGGTGTTGCGTCTAACTCTGCTATCCAAAATGTCCTCAATCTACTCTAGTGCTTGTTGTGGTAACTCCTTCAAGTCTTCTTCCATGCTGTCACTAAACTTTGCTTCATGATACTGATATAGGTCTGCAATGTTGAAAATAGGTGATATGCCCAATGTCTCTGGTAACTCCACTTCATATGCATTTCCTAAATCAAATTTTTTGAGTATCCTACAAGGTCCAAACTTCTTCATCTTCAACTTGTTATATGTTCCAACAAGAAATCTTTCTTTTCTCAAGTACATTATTACTTCATTTCCAACTGCAAATTCCTTGTGTCTTCTCTTCTCATCTGCCTGTTCTTTATATTTGCTGTTCATTTCTTCCAAATGCTTCTTCACCTGATTATGCTTTGTCTCCATATGTTCTGCAAATTCTTTTGCTTCTACACTTCTCTTATCTTCCATATTGATATCTCTCAACTCTATTACTCCTCTAGGTTTACTCCAGTAACAATCTCAAAAGGTGTTCTTCTAATACTCCTATTCACTGAATTATTGTATGCAAACACTGCTTGTGAAAGAATCAAATCCCAACTTCCTACCTTCTCTCCAACCAAACATCTCAACAAGTTTCCCAAACTCCTATTCACTACCTTTGTCTGTCCATCAGTCTATGGATGAAATGCTGAACTAAACTTAAAATTTGTCTTCATCTTGTTCCAAAGTGTCTTCCAAAATATCCAAGGAATCTTGTATCTCTGTCTAAAATTATGCTCTTAGGTAATCCATGCAATCTCACAATCTCCTTGAAAAATAGGTCAGCTACATGCACTGCATTAGTTGTCTTCTTACAAGGTATGAAATGTGTCATCTTTAAAATTTGTCCACCACTACAAATATTGAATCATGTCCTCTTTGTGCCTTAGGCAATCCCATTACAAAATCCATACTTATGTCTTTCCGAGGTCTCTCTGGTACTGTCAAAGGTTTATATAATCTTGTATTTTGACTACTCCCTTTTGTAACTTGACAAACTCTACAACATCCTTATGTATTTGAGGCCAAAAGTATTTTTCACTCACCAAAACCACTATTTTATCAATGCCAAAGTGTACTGCCAATCCACAACTGTGTTTCTCTTCGATCAAATTATCTCTCATGGAACTTCTAGGTATGCACACTAATTTCCTTTGAACAACATATCTTCTTGAATGAAATAATCCAACCACTTACTCCTATCTATCACAATAGGTTCCTTACATGCTTTCCAAGGTTCTACAAAATCAAGATCTTCCTCATACATGTTCTTCAACTCATCAAATCCCAACACTTCAATTCTCATCTCTATCAGCAAGTTCCTTCTCCTACTCAATGCATTTGCAACTTTGTTTGATTTTCCACTCCTATGCTTCAACACAAAGGTTTAACTCTGCATGAACTCTACCCATCTCAGATGTCTCTAATTCATCATTCCTTGACTGTTCAAATATTGCAACAAGTAATGTCTCCACTTCTTCAAGGATTGAATTATGGCATAGAACTCTTGATCATAAACTAAATATCTTCTCCTTGCATCATTCAACTTCTCACTAAAATATGCAATAGGTCTACCTTCTTGACTTAACACTGTTCCAATTGTATTCCCATCTGCATCACAATCTACTTGAAATACCTTATTGAAATCTAGTAATGCTAACATAGGTTGCTCTGTCACTTTCTTCTTTAGTAATTCAAAACTTTTATATGCTCCCGATGTCCACTTGAAATCTTTTCTGTCAGCTCTCATTATCTCTGTCATAGGGTTACATACTGAACTAAAATTTCTAATGAACTTTAGGTAGAAACTAGCTAATCCATGAAATGATTTGACTTCTCCAATGCTCTTTGGTGTAGGCCATTCAACAATTGCTCTCACTTTGTCAGGGTCCATCTTCAATCCTTCCATAGAAATCACAAATCCCAAGTACACCAATTCTTCCTTCATGAAACTACATTTCTTGATGTTTATCAACAATTTCTCTTCTCTCAGTCTCTGCAATACTTGTCTTAGGTGCCACAAATGTTCTTTTGTCTTACTAAAAATCAAACTATCATCCAAATATACAATAACAAACTTACCCAAGAATTTCTTCAAAACTTCATTCATCAATCTCATGAAAGTACTAGGTGCATTTGTCAATCCAAAGGGCATCACTAACCATTCATATAATCCTTCATTTGTCTTAAAAGTAGTCTTCCATTCATCTCCTTCTCTGATTCTAATCTGATGGTATCCACTCTTCAAATCTATCTTTGTGAAATATTTTGCTCCACTCAAACAATCCATGATATCATCCATTCTAGGTAAAGGAAATCTATTCTTAACTGTGATCTTGTTTATTGCTCTAGAGTCTATACACATTCTCCATTCTCCATCCTTCTTCAGTGCAAACATTGCAGGTACTGCACAAGGACTCAAACTTTCTCTGATCAAACCTTTTTTAAACAACTCTTGTATCTGTCTATTCAATTCTTCATTCTCTGCTAGTGTCATTCTGTGTGCTACTTTGTTAGGCAAACTAGCTCCAGGTATAAGATCCATATGATGACTGATACTCCTAATTGGTGGAAATCCTTCAGCTAGATTATCTGATATGATGTCTTCATACTCTATTAGAAACTTAATTATCTCCTTTGGTTGTACTTCTTCATTCTCCTTCTTCAATGTTTCAGACTTCTTAGGGGTCAAAGCATAACACATATTCTCATGTCTCAAACCATCCAAAATTTCCTTCCATCTACCAAACAGATTCTAGCATTTCCACATACTTCACTCTTAGGATCATCCTCCAAAAGAATCAAAGTAAGTCTCTTTCCATTTGATATTATAGCACATGTATTCTTTCTCCCATCATGCATAGCTTTTCTATCATACTTCCAAGGTCTACCCAACAAATTATGACATACATCCATAGGCATAATATCACACAAGACTTCATCATGGTAAGATCAAATATGAAATATCACCAAACATTGTTCACTCGTCAATACCTTATGATCATCTTGAATCGATGCTATCTGATAGGACTTAGGGTGTTTCAATCTTCCCAACTTCATCTTAGTCACCATCTCCTCTGAAACTAGGTTATCAGAATTACCACTATCAATAACAACTTTACAACATTTACCTCCTGATTTACATATGGTTCTAAACAAACTTTTCCTCTGCGGTGGTTCCTCATTTATCTCTGCTTGAAATAGTGCTCTCCTCATCACGAGTGATTCTCCTTTCTCAAGTTTACCAACTGAACTAGGTGATCCAATAGGTTCTTCTTCCACATAGGCTGCTCTTCCAATGTTCTCTGTTCTTGATGCAGAGGTAAAACGCAACGGGAGCTTACTAACAGGAAGGAGGAGCCAATAATACAAACAGCATGATAAAAATCCCTATCGGCTCAGCATCATCATCATATTTCCTACAAACACCAACAGCATCATCATATTTCAGACGAGCAGAATTATCCTCCTGCCGACTACTGTTCACCTCCTCCGCCTATCGCCTATCATCATCATCATGATACTCAACGAGCACAAACATCCTCCTGTTGCACTGTTCATCGGGCGCCAAACTCTATCGGCATCATCATGATATTCAACACTCCCTTCATCAGCAGGATATCAAATATCCGGTTGCTCCAAATATCCTGATGATGACAACTTTAGCACCTTCCCTTCGATGCCCCGATAGCCGACGATACAAGCAACAGCATCATGATATGATTTACCCGGTTCGATTGAAACATCCTGATGATGTTAACCCAACTTTCTGCCGAGGACCTACACCGATACCTAAACACTTAGCGACAACAGGATAAACTTGCATAGGGTGATATCTCAATATCCTGATGACGATGACGTCACCTCCTGATGACGATGACGTCACACAATATCCTGACGACCTCTTCAACACTTAGTCAAAAAAAATGCACTTTTCACTCCCGCATCCGATAGCGATATGCGGATGATGGGCACACACAGAAGATGATCCTGACGGCGATATATACACTGAGTATATATCTGACTTACAACATCCTGATGCACTTGAAATAGCAAACTCTATCAGTTTCATAACCCGATCCTGATGGCGATGTATTCGCAGATGACGATGCGGCTCGTTCCGACTGGAAACGCACATGCAGACTCCTGTATATCCGTCCGCTGCATGCAAACACTCAGAACCGCACAATTACACAAAAACAATATGATGATCAGGTCGGATCACCTTCAAACCAAAATTTAACAGCTTACTTTCTAGACCTAGCACATGAGGATGCTAGGTTGATTCACAGCATGCTACCAATTGATCTCTTGAACAGTGCAATGCATAAACAGAAAACACAAATGCAAACTAAGCTATAATACAGGACCATTCCACCGATTCACAGGATCAACCGGTGGAAGGGTTGAAGGAACCCATCAACTTGCAAACAGAAAGGAAATCAAAACAGATACAGCTGATAAAATCAGATAATGCAAATGATGAGATCTTATTCAATTGAAATTCAAATGTCCTGTTTCTGCAATTCTGTCAAACAACAGTGCTTCACAATATCTGGACTGTTCTCCTGAAACCCAACTCAATCACAACACCATAACACAACTAACATATCATAACATCTATCAATATGCTAAACCCTAACAGATCGAAGGTATATATAGCAATATCCTGCGAGTACTACCGACTCACTTCCCAGCGGCTGGGAGCTTCCAAGCGGCTGGGAGAAGGACAGCTCAGACTACCTGATCACAACCTCTAACGGATCTCTAACTGCCTACACACACTCCTAGGCTGATCTATTACATAGCATTGGTCCAATGGACCTTATTACATGAGGAAGTCAAACATACTAAAAATAGACTAATGTCCTGTCATCATGTGGACAATTAACCTATATCCTGATCATGTACGGGTGTTCCTGCACCAGTTCTCTTGCTTGTACTCTCCTAATTACATTCAAATGCTCTATGTCCTTCACCTCCACACTTAAAACAGGTTCCTCTGAATGTTCTCCTATCAGGTCATCTTCCTTCTCTTTTGTATCCTTCACTCCAGTATGGACTAGGATTTTCTTTGCGATAGAAATTTCTCTCATCTCTCTGGTTATCTATGTCCTTGAATGTGTTCTCTTGTCTATTCTACTCTGTATATGATCCTTCTCCTCTATAAAATGTTCTACCTCTCTAAAATTTACCTCCTCTACCTCTCTATTTCTGATCATGCCTCTTATTCAACTTCTCTTCAACCTTCAGGGCAAACTGATATGCTTCTTCCAATGTTGTCATCCTTACCAAACATAGTTCTTCTTGAATGTTCAATCTCAATCCATTGATGTATCTAGCCACTTTCTCCTTGATTGCTTCACTATGTCCTATCCTTATGATCATCTTATGATATTCCTCAGTATACTACTTCACAGATTTCTCTTTTTGTCTTAGGTTTTGCAATCTCTTCACTAATTCCAACTCATAGTCAATATGTATAAACTGATTCTTCAATTTTTTCACCATCCTATCCCATTTTGTAATCTTTTCTTTTCCTCTTCTATTTCTATCCAACTGAACTTATTTCCACCATATAGTAGCATGTCCTTACAACTTTGTCTTTGCAAATTTAACCTTTTCCAGATCTTCCATTTCTTCATACTCAAAGTATTCTTCCATGTCATTTATCTAATCAATCAACTCTTTAGGGTTCAAATTGCTAGTATAGTTCGGTACATCAATTCTAGGTCTTTTCCCAATCTTTGAAATAGCTCACAACATCTTGACTTGATCTGATTCTTCTTCTTCTTCACCTCCTAGGGTTTCTTCAGTTTGATTTGCAGATTAAAATTCTTCATCATCACTCTTAATATCAATTCTTGGGCTTAGTGCTTTTCTTCTATCTTCTTTAACAACATTCAGTGTAATTTGCATTGTTTTCATCATTTCCATCATCTCATCCATCCTACTAGCCATTGCTCCAACAACATGGATTCTCCTCAGCGGCATCTCTTCCTCGGATCAACTGCAAATTGCCTCAAGTTAGGTGATCGGGCTACAAGGTGACAACTACCTCACAATCGACAATTGGTTGCAACACAAGTAACTTGCCTTAGATTCAGCGATATGTCCACAATAAGATCTTATGAAATTTCTTTGCTAATTTCACTCAATTCTCTCCCAAAGATTCAAACTTTCGCTCTGATACCACTTGGTGCAGTCACGGTTAGGAGGGTCCTCAAAGAGAACAATCCATGACATGTAGCTAGAATAAACACAATGGAAACAACTTGAATGTATGAAGCCAATACAGATTCAGTCATTCAGTATATCATAGTATTCAAATACAGATCGACTGACAGCATGTAGGATTACAATTAGGGTTCATAGGCCTGTGTACATAATATTAGAATAGGCACAAGATATAGATTTGAAGCTCCTTCATGCAAATTCAAACTATCAACTTATTCTAATGATCATCACTACTTTCCTTGACATCTATTACATCAATATATATCATCTCTGGTAAAATAGATTCCTCTGCGTTGGCCAAGGAAGATCACAAACTCCAATGAAGAGGTGTAACGTGTGTACACGGATAGGTCAGACCTAAATGAATGGAACTCCTCCGGAAATGAATGGAATGAAGTGTGGATCTCAGGGAAGGTTGGCCACAAACCAAAAAACATTGATTGATGTGTCTTTTAGATTCACAAATCATGAAATGCTCCACGGCTCTTCTCTTTTTGCTGATTATCTGAAACTGTCAGCATGCTCTGTTATAAGAAAATAGTTTATCTTCTAATCGAGATAACTTGCCAATAATTGATCCAAATGCTCTAAAAATTAGATATGATGTAGATGAATGAATCTAGATGCTAAGTCTAGCTCTGCAAGATCTAAAATGCAACTGTGGTAGAATACAGACCAAAATACAAAAACTGCTACTGACTGAACTGACTGTACTAAACTGGAAAATGAAAAGAAATGAACTAAAATGCAAATGTTTTTGGTTGATGAAAGATTGCCCTTAAACCATGGATTCTCCTGCATCAACATTGGTTTCAGGCAATTTTACATCAGGATGAACATTTAGCATGAATAATGTAAGAATGGGGACCTAGGAGCTAAACAAGGAGGTAAAAAGACGTGGATAAGTTTTACTCCATAACATCAAGGATGTGGGTAAGCTGGTGAAAAAATGTGATGACTACCAAAGATTTTTAGGCAAGGCAAAGTTTGTAGGTGTCCTTCCCCTCATGTCCATAATAGTTGTTTAAGGTTGGAAAGGAGGGGTTTTGTTTGTTTTAGGTTTTAAAGGCAAATCCTCCCTTAATCACAAACATTCAAGGGCATATCAACTAAGTTGAATCTCCACTAGTAGGATCATTCACCTATCAGGTTAGGTTGCCACTTGGAATGATGTGGAAGCTCAGATGTATCACACAATATCTCAATTTAATGCGCAATTTCACTTAAAACCCTAAATATACAAAATAGTAAGCAAATTATCGAATTACAAAAATCCTTTCAGACCAAGGTGAAGGACAAAGATATTTAACTCACTATTTTTCAAAGTCTAAAAAAAGGAAAAGTTGGGGACATAGGGACTAACGCCCTAGTCAAAGGTACACTTTTCATCATAGAATCTGAAACTTCTCCCGACACTGATCTGCATTGTATCTTTCATTTCTACCTTAGGAAAAATGGAGGACATAGGGACTAGCGCCCTAGTCCAAGAACATTCATTGGAGTCCTCTACTTTTTAGATCCTGAATCCTTGATGTCTACAACTTCCTTTCCTCAACTCCACTATGCAAAACTCGGTACCTACAACCTGCAATCACAAAGGAGTGTGGGAGGGGGTTGTGGTGTTTAGAGGCTTACATTAGTCAAACCTCTGAGAGACATTCAAGTCTTCTAAACACTATTGTCAGATAAGAGTGCGTATCTCAACGGGATAGAGGCAAAAATCCAAATGATAAATAATTGAAAACATAATAGATATCACCTTGTAGTGTATATCTCATGGAAGGAAGATGCTCTTCATGCCATGAGGAGATGGAGCCAAATCTACAAATACAAACACAATAACAACACAAAATACTTCTCTACAACACAATGAATGCCTTAAATCACTTTAACATAAGCTTGTAAATCAAAATGCCCATCTAGTTTTCAAATGAAACCTAATCATGCTTATATATGCAACTACAAACATTCTTGCGAAGAATTTTGTAATTCAAACTTGAGATGTCGGCATAGGACCTAAATGACAGTCATAAACTTACATTTAAATTTAGGCAGACCTAAAATAGGGTAGGACTAGGGCACGAGCACCCATGTCCACCCCCTTGTTTTTGTTCAATGATCATTAAAATAGCACCCCCTAGGTCCTATTTGTCATAAGACTTAAAGGTTTTCTCATCGGGAGTCAAAATTAACATGCAAGATGCTCTAAATGCAATTTAAGGACCCGAGAGCTAAACCTTAAGAGCGAAAAGCCCCCATGGAGACATTTTCTGACATAACAATAGATAAATCTCCCTTTCAATAGTAGGGCATTGATTTATTAGGTGAAATTATGGAGAGATCAAGCAACAAGTATAAATGAATTATTGTGGCCACAAATTACTTTACCAAGTGGGTTGATCTAGTCCCCACTAGAATTGCAACATCAAAGGTAGCAGTTGATTTCTTTTTAACTAATGTGATAACTAAATTTGGTGTGCCCAAATGAATAATCATTGATAATGTGATGTGTTTTAGATCCCATGAAATTTTAGATTTATGCACCAGGTATGGGGTCAACTTGACCTTCTTATCTTCCTATCATCCCCAAGGTAATGGTCAAGCTAAATCCAACAACAAGAGTACCATGAAAATCATTAAAAGAACATTGGATATAAAAATAAAAGGTGGGATGATAATTTGAAGTTTTAGTGTGGGTAGATAGGGTCACATACAAGAAGGCTATTGGTAAGAGCCCCTTTGAACTAGATAATAGATTAGAAACTAAGATTCCAATCAACCTAGAGTTATTGATATACAAACTACTGCATGAATTTGAAGAAGGAAATAATGCAATGTCTTGAAGAATGCACAAGATGATAAAGTTGGACAAAATTAGAAGAGATGTACATGATAGAGTTCTATTGCAGAAGTAGAAAATGAAGCATTTATTTGATAAGACAACTCAAACTTTGTCCTCATGTGTAATGATAGATCTGGGGATAAAGGGAAATGTGGAAAGTTTGATGCTTTATGGATTGGGCCTTATCAAATCATAGATAAGTGCATGCAAGGAACATGCTATATTAGGAGTTTAGATGGTGATCTCGTGGAGTTTCCGATTCATGGCCAACATATAAATCATTGTTTCTCCTAATCGGTAAGGTCTTTTGATGTTGTAAATATTCCTTTTCTTTGTGTTGTGTTGTCCTTGTGCAGTTGTGATCTTGGTTGATCATAGTGAATTGAATGTGTCCCTCATTGTGTCTTGTTGTTTGGTTTTATGTTTTGTCTTGCTATTGTAAAAGTGTTTTTCCCTTGAAGATCAAGCTAGGATTCTTGCTAGATTCACTTGGGATACATGTCCCCAACTAGATCCTATGTTGTCAATATATCTTGTATGCCCTAAAATGCAAAAGCCTCCAAGTCTTGTGTTGCCTTTGTTACCTTGGCCTTGTTTAGCCCACCATTAAGATCTAATCATATATTTCTTTTAGTGGGCCCCCTTGGTCAATTTATGCTCAAATGGTGTGTTTTACATCCCCTCATATCTTGGTCATGTTCTCAAATTGTAAAAATTCAAGAAATTTCTATGTATGGAGGTTTTTAAGTCTATTTCTAGAGACTTGGGCAACTTTTTAGGTTTTCCTTCACCTCGGTACCTTCCCCTCCATTTCCTTGTTCCCCAAAACCCCAACTTATCTTCACTTTTGGGGGTTCAATCTTTTCTTTACTTTAGTACCTAGTTGGAAGGAGTCTCACTTCCCCATGCCCTGCACTTCACCTTTTTTTGTTCCTCCTTCAATGGATTTTTAGACTTTACATTACCTATCTCCTCAGTATCTTAATTCTCACAACCTTAGTTCCCCATGCATTCATTTTCCTTGCCTCCTATGTACTTTCAATTATTAGGCCTGATCCTTTAAACTTTCAACAAACCTTGTACCTCATAAATAGTATTATTGATCCTTGATCCCCAAAGGGATTCTACATCCCCTTTTCTTTAGCATTAGGCATTTCATGTTTTTGATCCCAATATTTGACACATATCAGGCTCCTAGGATTTCATCTACCACATCACCTTGAAGGGATATTTTTGTAATGTAGAAAATTGCATACCCTTTGTTTAAGGTGAAATTTGATGAAGAGGATTTTTGTGTTTACTTTGCTAGTTTGTATGAATCCTCCTTTCACCTCTAAACATTCAAGGACTTCAGCCGAGTAAGAAGTCTACTACATGCCTTCAGTCACTCAGAATCTAGGGGAAAATTGGAATTGTATGATTTTGTTGTTCGATTAAGTCCACTTATGCTCAAAACCCTAATTATGCAAATTCGGAAGCAAACGAACAAATTATAGAAAATGCTCGCACACAGAGGTATCAAATGACAATCAAATGTGTACCAGATTTTGAAGTTCAAAAAATAGAAAAGTTGGGGACTAATGAGCGGGCACCCTAGTCCAGTGCCATACTTTTTGTCAAGACCTGGGAATCTTGCTTGCAACATGTTCCTGTTGTTCTAGAGATTCTTCAGTTGCTAGATCTGGAGGACTAATGAGTGGGCACCCGAGTCCAGGTCCCTATTTTCTTCTTTGATCTACAATTCTGACAGTCTTCACTACTTTCCTGCAACTCCATTTTTTTTCTCCTGCAACCTGTAACCTACAATCATGAAAAAATGGGTTGGGGGTTGTGGTGTTTAGAGGCTTTCCTCAATCAATCCCTAGAGAGACATTCAAGTCTTCCAAACACTGTTGCCAGATAAAGAGTGTGTATCCCTTTGGGATAGAGGCAAAATCCAAATGATAAATGATTGAAAACATAATTGATATCACCTTGTAGTGAAGATCTCATAGAAGATGATCTTCATGCCATGAGGAGATGGATGGCAAATCTGCAAATACAAACACAATAACAACACAAATTCTTCTTTGCAACACAATGAATGCCTTGAATCACTTTCACAAAATCGCAATGCTCATCTAATTTCCATCTAGTTTACAAATGATAACATAATGATGCTTATATATGCAACTACAAACATTCCCGCTAAGAATTTTGTAATTCAAACTTACCGTGTTGGCATAGGACCTAAATAACAATCATAAACTGACACTTTGAAATTGGTCCTGACCTAAAATAGGGCAGGACTAGGGCGCGGGCACCCAAGTCCTCCCCCCTATTTCAGGCAAGATTTATGTTAAGTGCACACCCTAGGTCCCATTTGCCATGAAACTTCAGGGTTTTCTCATCGGGATGTCATATTAACATGAAAAATGCTCTAAATGCATAAACAGGACTTGGGAGCTAAACCTTAAGAGGGAAAAGTCCCCAAGGGGACATTTTTTCACATAACATTTAGTCCTCACTTTAATGTATGTATAAACACAAGGCCAATACATGCATTAAAGTATAGCCAAAAAACACAGCAAACACACCATGCATGGAGAAGACATGCCAATCACAAAGAAGATAGTAACATGCATGCAAAACATGGAGAAGACAGTTACAGTCACACAAAACACAGAGAAGATAGCATTAAAGACATGAAAACATAGTGAATGCAGTGAAGATAGTGATGATTTTCCTTTTATTTTTCTTTGAACATATATATATGTGTAGAGGAAAACTAATGTGTTGTAGACTTAACTAATTTAGGGGAAAACCTATCTGAACAGTCCACTCTATCACTATGCATTCCTACATTGAATTATCAACCAAGGAGAGTAAGCTTATGATGGTACTTGCATAGTATATTCCTTTAGGGCTGATATGGTTCCTAAACTATTCTATCTTAACTTTAAACAAACAAATCTATCTTGCTGGAATTGATAGAATTACAAAACAGTGAAAACAACTATAAATTCTAGTTGCTACGGGTACCTACAACAAGGTCTGTAAATAACTATTACAATAGGGAAACTATAGAATTAACTTAATTGAATTGACAAGAATGAAATGACTAACTGTTGACCTCTAGAGGATTTGTAAACACACTAATATGCATTTGTTCATGAACTATATCTATTTGATCAAAACATAATACTAATTTGAATTCAAATTACAATTAACAGAAAACTAATAAACCAACATTAACTGAAATGAAATAAACAAGGAGAGAATTAGTACCTTGAGTGGCCAGCTCAAGAGACTATCTTCCTTAACTGAAACCAAATCTAATCTAGATTCTACGTATCTTTGTAACACATATCAAAGATTAACTCATTCCATGCACATAATCAACTCATATCAAATTGTTCAACAATGAAATCTTTTCTGTCATATCCAGATTGTATTCCATAAATGAACATGCTTGAGTCTTTACACATAGAAAAGGAAATGATAACTGAACTGAACTCTTAACTACTTGACTCTGCTACCTTATATATCTCATCTTCCCCTTACTATACAAAAATGGAGAGAGAGCCTTATTTATTATTAACTGACTCTGATCATTACCATGCCTAGATACTAGGTCGTGGAGCCAAGATCACATTCTTATTCTAACTGACTATAAGAAGAAGAATTCAAATTAAATTAGAAGTCTGATGCATGAACAACATCCATAGTAATATTTGAAACAAATCCACTCCTTAATTTATTACTATCCATGATGCTCCATAATTGTCTTTAGTTGTCTTTGCATTCTTAGCGTTGAAACTCATACTTCTATTTACTCCTTTGTCTGCAACCTACTACAAATGCTCGATCTCATCATGACACGTCCAATTCTACACATATAATTAGTTCCCAAAGCATATACCACAAGCACTCTCCATTACTAACCATAAAAACATCTCATTTATACTTTTATACATGTCTATATCTAATTCATTCATTGGATAATATGATCATCACATTCCATATTAATATTATAAGTTCAAGTCTTATAAGTATAAAGAAGGTCAACATATCATAGTGCAAACATGGATAAATGTCTTAAAGGATGCTATGAAAGAAGTCTTTGAAGTATAAAAAGTATCTTAAAAGAGACTAATTCTGCAACCCATCAATATGAATTACAGATGCAAGTATAGGAAAGTAAACACACTACCCATAATGCAGGAGGGACTCATCGCCACCGGTCTTTAAGAATGCATATGGGGCAATAGACATGCCAAACAAATCAAGCATGCTATACAAATTAAGCACACCATACACACACACTTGGAAGACATGGAGAAAACACTACAGACAAGCGATGGAGTGTTCCTATTTCTAGGTTCATCACCATCTTAGGCACATTATAGGCACACACTGACAATTGGGATTCATCACAACAATCGTTGAAGACACACTTCAGGGTTGAGTTAGTCACAGAACTGCTCCCCGCCTCCACAAAGGACTTTTGAAAATGGCAAGATGTTCACTCTCCATGATAAATACACCATCCCCGCCTCCATAGAGGGCTTAAAAGAAAAAGGATGCAATATCCCACCTCCGTAGAGGGATTAAATGATTGCAAACAAATATCAGAATGCAGAAGGGACTCATCACCAACAGTCTTTAAGACTACACCTGAGAACAAGCACACTGCTAACATCTACAACAGACAGTTTACCTTATATATGCCCCAACTTAAGGTGGTTGATATCGTGTCACGATATCAAGCACGTTAAGGTAGGAAGAAAACACACAAGGGAACATGAGCTCTCGCAAGGCCCATACTCCTCGGAGGTGACATGTACTTTACGATTGCCAAATATTCCCACAAACACATCCCTGCAAGAAAAGTGTTAGTGTCCATATAATCATGATAAACAACAATGCATGATGCAAGATTTAAGATAGCCATAGTGTACAGAGTAGTAGTATTGTTATGTTTTGTAAGTGCGATAAGACACCATCAAGATCACACGGAGTGATTCTACTAGCCAACCGTCATATAATATATAAAAACCCCATCATCATATAGGAACTAAGTCCAATTTTTGATTTCTCGCTAAAGGAACACTAGATCCACATCAGTATATTATGTTTTTCATCATCCGTTCGCTAGATAGAAACACTAGAGGAAGGGAAACAATAAATCAAGAGAAGAGAAACAAGTGCCTTAGGGACAGTCACCTAGGAGGGTGCCCCCAAGTCACCAACCGCAATGCTATGTCCATAAGACACAACACACAATAGTGAAAATAGAGGAGAAGCAATACAGAATAATGATGATACAAATAGAAGAATGTCACAATAGAGGCGGTCTCCTGATATCTTGGACCTTACGAGAGTATCAAGGGTCATCCTAGGAGGCCTAAACAACATATAACACATCATGGGGGAAACACATCATGGGAGATAAAGGGTTAGAAATACTTACCTGTAGGGACAACCGGGCTAGCAGTTGTCATTGAGCAAATCATCATCATCTTCCCACTCCCGAATGTTAGAGGAAAGTGGGACATAAGGTACCATAGCCAAACTCTTATTCTTTTCTTCAAGTTGTCCATTCTTAAGATCTTCTTGGTTTGATTCAATATTAGGTGGAATGTTTTCTTGTTGACATACAATTCATTGGGTATAAGCTTGTTGTCTCCTCCTCCTTTCTTTTGCTTGTCTATTTCTTTTTGTCTTACCACTTATCTCTTGTAAGATAGTGTTTTTCTCTTCTATAGGTTTTTGTGTTTTAGAGGAGGAAGCACTAGGATTAAATCTCATTTGTTTAAGTGGAATATTTTTCTATCAATGACTACCTCCCGATCCTTGTAAAGATGGGAGGGGAGGAACCTCAGTATAGGGCCCTCTTCCTTTTGGTCTAGGATTCTCTTCAAATGCAGGTTGTTTGAATCTTGTTGTTTCTTGCATAGAAGGACCGACCACTTGATGTAATAGTTTTGTTTTGTAGTTTCTATATCTCAAGAAGTTAAAGTTTGTACATGGCTCCCGTTCCACCTCAGATCTTTCCCAAAAGTAATACAGTGTAAAGTGTTCTTTTGTAATCAAAGGTTTATACCTATTGCGATGGATAGTATGCACTTGTCCATTCAAGGGAAATTTTACACAGTTATGAATTGTTGAAGGGACAACTTTCATAGCCTTTAACCATGGATGTCCTAGTTTTATGCGAAAGAGATCAAAAACTGGGACAACATCAAACCATTGTTCTACAGATTTTTCAAAGACAGTGACCAATAAAGATATCTTCCTAGAGGTGTTTATAAAGGTTCCCTTATGTGTGTTAATGATCATATCTGAAGGGTCATAAAAGTCTTGTATTAATTGATGTGAAAAGAACTCTTCCATGGCAACATTAGTCATGCAATTAGGATCAATAAGGGTTCCATCCATAGGATTTCCCATTATTTTCACAGTGATAAAAAGAGGTCCTTCAGTTTCTCTAATTGTTCTATCATAAGGTGTAAACACAATTTCAGGTTCGGGGACCTTTCTTTTCATGTAAGGTCTAGGAGGGAACCTATTATTATTGTTGTGATTAGAATCCATGTGTATATGTATTCAAATCAATGTAAAACCAGATTTTAAAAACTTTTCAAATTTGATGCAAGAGACAAGTGCAAAACTATGTATGAAAATGACCTAAAATGCTTTTTTTTGTACTTTTTTCAATGCAAATAAGTGAAAGAAAAGGTGTTGTAAGGAAATTGATCAAGTGCAGCAAGTAATATGCCTGATATCAGTCCAATAAAACAATAATATCCTTCACAACACACTTTTGATGCAAATATAGAATGATGACAAGTCATTATGATGCAAACAACTATGATGCGATGCTACAATTAGAAATTAGTCCTAATGAGTGTTTTAAAAGGGTAGTAAAATCTGAAACAAGATTTTGACTACAAACCCTAACTAATGCAAAACTAGGTTATATGGAAAAATGCATAATTTTAAGCATTTTTTATCAATTTAAGCATGAAAATGCAATCTAAATGAATGATGAATGAAAAATTTCTGTATTTTAAATCAGATTTGATGATAATGATAGAAATTTATCAAAATTAAATATAATTAATTTAAATTATTTGAAAATGCAAGCTAAAAATACCAATTTTTTTAAAAAAAATTTCAATATTTTTATAATTTTTCAAATGCAATAAGATGAACAATCATATGAATTAATGAAATGAATGTGAATCTGAAGCACAACACTTAGCAAGGTGCAAAATTTATTAAAAACACAAGTTCACCAAAATGTTTAAGGTGAAATTTGATGAAGAGGATTTTTGTGTTTATTTTGCTAGTTTGTATGAATCCTCCTTTCACCTCTAAACATTTGATGAGGAGGTAAAAAGAAAATGACTATATAATAGGGGTGAATACCCATCAATCCCACAGTACAGAGAGATTAATGATTAATCATCTTTAAATACCCTTCTCAAGGTCCAAACAATACCAAAACACACACACATTCTTCACTATCGGCGAGACAACATACCATCAGCGAGCTTAAAAAAATTTCGTCGGTCGATAGGCCGATGCCACCATGACTCCGTCTTCTCGCTTCTGATAGACACCCCATTGTTGACTCCTATCGGCCAGATAAACCGCTATCGGCGAAGCCTTGACCAAGATCTTCCGATACGTCGATACACCAACTTAGTATATGCTTGGCGTGACTTGCTATTACCAGTGGACTAAAGTTTCTATACCTTGATTCTCCATTATGACTGATCACCGTTTATATCCGATGAAACATACATTTGTAATATACATTCTCAACATGCTTTTGTGATATGCATTTGCAATATATATTCAGTGAAATGATACGAAACTTACGCTGATGTAAACCTCTGCAACTTTGCAACTACACAAACACCGAACAACTTATACAGGAACAACAAAATCTGAATAGAATGGAAAATGATCTACTCCTAAGGAATCCATTCCACTGATTTCAAAAAAATCTCAACTAGTGGAATGCTTCCGATCTACATTCTATACAACAGAACCTTACTCAGATATACACGACAGAACAGAGTTTCTTATTCCTCAGAAAATACACATACAAATCAATTCTCCATCTGTGTCTATTCATTTTTCCTTAACGAACACAGACTGACTATATAGACTCATGTCGGCAGTTACATAAGATGGAAGGTGAATCGCCCTACAACCACTTCTGCCATTCGGTTACACCCATTCAGTTCGGTTACAATCTTTAATGACACGTATACAGACTCAATGTTATGTTGTTACTTGGCCAAGTATGATTCAATATGGTGCTAAGTTCTTACAAACATGACACTTTGGACAGAACAAAGCATGCATGGAATCCTCCTGATTCTTAGGTCTTGAGGTGCTCCTGGACCATACAACCAACCAACAAAGATTTCCAAGTCCCTTGGAAATGTACCTGCAAAACAAAACTACCTTTTCTTGCATCTTTGTCTGGCTTCATCTTTCACTCTGTCTCTTCAGCTTCAGGCTTCAAATCTTCACATCAATGGAATAGTGACCAACCAACCAACAATGGCAAACTACCATCAACATTTCAAAGCATCTTCAGGCTCCTTCTACTCCTAACAATGGAGTACTCTCAGACTGAGCAAATCCTCAATGACTACAACACAATGCTCATTCAGATGTCCATCCTACACACTGCTATAGACCCATTCCTCTCATCCAACAATAGATCCTAGAGATGCACTACCACTCTCTCTCTCAGTGGCCTCAATCTGCACTCTCTTCCAGCCAAATATCTATTGGTGAATGGTCTTGACATACCTCATCATCGTTTGTCCACACACTACAGGAATCCTATTCCTTCTCGCAACTAGATGGCACGAGCATCTACAACAGTCTAACAACTACTGTCAGCCTTCAAAATACTTCTTATGATCTCTGTTGTCAAAATGGTCACCAACCAAGCATTTTTCTTTAACTCCTTAGTTTTCCTTCAACTCTTCACCTGCCTTCTCAGTGACAGAAATCAAATACACAACACCTCCGCCCAGACCTTTCGCAAGCTCTAATACCAATATGATGAGGAGGTAAAAAGAAAACGACTATATAACAGGGGTGAATACCCATCAATCCCACAGTACAAAGAGATTAATGCTTAATCAGCTTTAAATACCATTCTCAAGGTCAAAACAATACTGAAACACACACACACATTCTTCACTATCAACAAGATAACATACCATCAGCAAGCTTAAAAAAATTTCGTCGGCCAATAGGCTAATGCCACCATGACTCCGTCTTCTTGCTTCTAACAGACACCCATTGTTGACTCATATTGGCCAGACAGACCGCTATCAACGAAGCCCTAACCAAGATCTTCCAATACGCTGATACACCAACTTAGTATATGCTTGGCATGACTTGCTATTACCGGTGGACTAAAGTTTCTATACCTGATTCTCTGTTTGACCAATCACCATTTGTATCCGACGAAAGGTACATTCTCAATATACATTCTCAACATGCTTTTGCGATATGCATTCGCAATATACATTCGGTGAAATGATACGAAACTTACACCGATGTAAACCTCTACAACTCTGCAACTACGCAAACATCAAACAACTTATACATGAATAACAAAATCTCAACAGAATGGAAAATGATCTACTCCTAAGGAAGCCATTCCACTGATTTCAAAGAAATCTCAACCAGTGGAATGCTTTCGATCTACATTCTGTGCAATAGAACCTTACTCAGATATACACGACAGAACAAAGTTTCTTATTCCTTAGAAAATACACATACAAATTGATTCTCCATCTATGTTTGTTCATTTTTCCTTAACGAACATAGACCAACTATATAGACTCATGTCGGTAGTTACATAAGATGGAAGGTGAATCGCCCTACAACCACTTCTGCCATTCGGTTACACCCATTCAGTTCGGTTACAATCTTTAATGACAAGTATACAGACTCAATGTTATGCCATTACTCGGCCAAGTATGATTCAATATGCCGCTAAGCTCTTACAAACATGACACTTTGGACAGAACAGAGCATGCATGGAATCCTCCTAATTCTTAGGTCTCGAGGTGCTCTTGCACCAACATTGAAGGACTTCAGCCAAGTAGGAAGTCTACTACAGGCCTTTGGTCACTCAGAATATAGGGGAAAATTGGAATTGTGTGATTTTGTTGTTTGATTAAGTCTACTTATGCTCAAAACCCTAATTATGCAAATTCAGAAGCAAACAGACAAATTACAGAAAATGCTTGCACAGAGATATGAAATGATAATCAAATGCATACTAGATTTCAAAGTTCAGAAAATAGAAAAGTTGGGGACTAATGAGTGGGCACCTGTTGTGTGGTTGTACAACACGCCCCATTTTGACTTGACAAAACAAGGACCCAACTTTTTGTTTGGCTTGGCTTGTGTTTTCTGCTTGTTGGCGGTCTGGTAAAAGTAAGTCAATACAGATGATCCTGCATAGAGGGGACTGGGTAAGTCATCATGATGAGGTTAGTTTTTCAAAGTTAATATTTCATGTCAATAACCTCATGATTGGATAGGTTACAAAATTCCATGCAGGTTTGCCTTTTGGATCACCCTGATATTCCTTAAAGAACAAGAGTTATGGTGAGTCAAAGCCCTGGTCAAACCTGATATTCTGGGGGGATGATCATATTTCTTAAACATCAAGTCATCTTCAGAGATCACCCCGATCCAATTTTATGACCCGATAAATCATTTATCCAGAAATCCAGATGTCAATTTTAGGTGATAAAGGTATTTACCCTTCGAACAATGTAATATATTTTACGGGGGTCATATTTTGAATATCACCTGATGTTCTGAATATCATCTTATCACAAAATATCACCCTAGAACCAATATGATGATGACGTCATATAATCCTAATGAGATAAGAAAATTGCCATGACGATGATGTCATAGTGCGACAATGATGAACCAAGTTATTATCCTGATGACGTCACCCTGATATTCTAAGGAACAATCACTTTAGTTCAGGGGCTGATATTATAAACATCACCAGACATTCTAAACATCCCCTGATATTTTGAATATCACCTAATATTTTCAACATCACCTGATGTTTAGACATAGGTTTTTCCACTTAAATGCGGATGATCATATTACACATGGAGAAGGCCATATTATACCAAGGGGGTCATATTCTCAATATCACGCAATATTCAGAATATCACCCGATCTTCAGAGATCACCCTGCTCCTTTTGTCGCCATGACATTAAATGCCATAAATGCAGTAGGTGGTTCCCGCCGATTACAAATGCGATATATACACATGGCGAGATCCAGAAGTTTGATACAAGAAATCAGTAGTATTAATTAATTCATCCGGATTTGCCCTGATTTTCCTTAATTTTCCCTAAAGAAGAGGTTAAAAGCGAATTTACAAAGTCATTTTACACTTACTTTGCAATAAAAATGAGTTTTTACAGGGCACCGAGCTTTCAAACCCTCATACGACTACCTGCGGACGCATACGGCTTGCAGCAGAACAAAATACGTGAACATCACTGGTATTTGAGTCCCTTTCACATAATCATTAGCATTGTCAGGAGAATAAGTGTAATCAAGTAAGTAATTGAAACCCCCCTCTTGTCATTGTTGCATGTCCAGGTAGTATGATTTCTACTAGTTTGAAGCTGTGAACTATGCATGTTATAATGAAGTGATGATAAATGAGTATAATGTACATCACGCTGTGAGAATATGTTGTTATATGCATACATGAGAAATATGGTATGGTAAAACTGGTATTGTTTATTGCAAGAGACCATGGTGGACAAGAGACTGAGCAAGTCTGATGCCGAATTTCGTAAGCCCATGTTCGCTCAACCTGAAGGTGTATAGTTTAAATATGGTGCCATCACAGATACACACCAAGGAAATACTGATTTGGTAGCATGGTCAGCTAGGATGAGTGATGAAAAGAATAACAGCACCTTGTTGAAAGTAGTCTTCGCATCAGGAATGCGGAGTGCTGCAGGTTTCCCTTACTCTATGGAAGCTCTGGAAATAATTGTTGAATGTGCAAGGAACTACAACCCACAGACCCAAAAAGTAGAGAAACATGGTAGAGTTTATGCTGATCTATCTATCAAGGGGATTGTAGCCACTTTCAATTTGCCATTAGGAAAGAAGGTATCTAGTATAGATCTAAAGAAGTTGCAAATTGACTATGAGAATAACAAGAAAACCACTAGAAAGAGAATGTATCAATGGAGGGAGAAGAACAGTCCCTATCCTACGACTGCCAAGTTGCCAGTGCATCTGTATAAGTTTGATTTCAATGATGAACACCAATATATGATAGCTCTACTCAGCAGAGTGACAGGCCAGCCTAACCCTGGAAGTTTTAAAGATTGGATGTATGGGGTCATTGTCATGTGTGTTTATACAGAGAACAAGCCACTGTGGGCAAAAATGATAACTGATGCCCTGCATGATTAGTTCATGAACCTAGGAGGTATGGAGTGTGCTTTTTACATGACTTCATATGTGGTATATTCATGTGCCTATAAGGGTACATTTGATGCACTTGTAATAGAAGGAAAGATTGGTGGCACTACTAATGATGCCCACATATGGGATCATTATCCTCAGCTGCAAAGAGTAAATTTCCTCCCTGATTATAAACTAGTGAATGATGCATTTTCTATGCATCTAGTCAGGACAATGGAAGAAGACAAGACTAAAAGACTGAGCATGGAGGCTCAAGAGGCTATTTACAGGCATGGTGTCTAGTTTATACAATATGCTACTTTCTCCTATATCAAGATAGAGGGTTTTGAAGGTCAGCCCCTCATGCTCCCTAGGTATCCCACTGATGCAGTAGTGTTAATGGAGTTTATGAGGCAAATATCCACAATATTGGATGCTTACAAAGTAAATAATAAGATTCCACCAGTATTGTTTCCAGTAACAATGGGCTGGTATATATGCCAGGATTCTGAAAACATAAAGAAAGCCATAGCTGGCTTGAATATGATGAAATTACAGCCATTCCCACTGGCGAGATCATATGATCCATATGGCAGGATGCAGAAGATCATGAGGAAACTCATCCATAAGAGGCATCTTGAAGAATTCTAGGCAGATTGTGAGGATGAAGCCGAAGCTAGAAGGAGAAAATACCAAAGGCTAACTCTCAACCAAATCAGGACCTTTGATTACATCCCAATGCCTACACAACTAAAGAAGGATGATGGCAGGATCATGGCGGATGAGTATGAAGAGAAAAAGATATATAATGACACAATCTCAGCACCTGATCTTACTCAACTTGAGGATATTTCATTGGACCAATTTACAGGCAGGATGCTGTAGCTAACCCAGTCTTGGGTAGATGACCAAACAAATGCATTAAAGAAGAAGGGTGTAGCCCTTACAGTTGAGAATAAGAAAAAGAGACAAGATATTCTTGATGAGGAATATGATGATTTTCTAATAGAGAAGAGGAAATCTCAGGGAGAAAGGTTTCCACCTCAGTAACAACAAAGCAAGAGACCCCATAGAGGTAAGAAGATTGATAATGAACCTAAAGGGGTGATAATTAAGAGAGTAGTTATAACAGCTGAGGATGCGTCCACATCAGGACAGGCATTGGCCTCATCAACACCACTTCCCATGGATAAACAAAAGGCTAAAAAGATCCAGAGGCCAGTGGTTGAAACTATTGAAACATATGAGGAGGGTCAGACATCACAAAAACAAATGGAAGAGGATGTTCCTCTTGATGAAGAGCCTACAGAAGAAGAAGACCCAATGCCCCTCATTAGAAAAAGAAAAGCACCTTAGGTGATGGCCTCTACACCTAAGAAACCAAGAACATCCATGAGAGGTGAGATAAGACATGATCCTATAATGTTGAGAGGAGCATGTAGTGAAGTGTTCCGAAAAGAACTGCAACATAATGTACCACTCCCTACCATTGTTTAGTTTAAGACTGAACAATCTGAAGAACAAATGAAGGAAACCACTGGTGCAAGTCAAGGAGGTCATTTCTCATTAGATGAGACTGTAGACCTATCAGATGATGAAGTGGTAGACAATGTTGCCTTGCAACGAATGGAGACTCTTGTTGCTAACACCCGCATAACATCACAAGGAACACCATCAGTATAGGTGGGAGTGTTAGAAGAACTGAAGCAAGTAGAGCTGGAGAAAGAAAAGAGCCCAGAAAAGGTAGCCCAAGAAATGGGGCTTGATAAATTAGTGGATTAGGTAACTAGTCCCGAAGTGATAGATTTAACACACAGGGAGGATGTAGCACATCTTGAAAATCTAGTGGGAACACCTGAGAAAATAGAAGATATTAAGAAAGTCAAGCTTGTAGAAGTGGAAAGCCACACTACAGATATGGGTCAACAACAACAAGATACATCTGCTGAACCCAAAATAGTGGAAGTACAAGAAAAAGGAGCAGAAGAAAAGGATACATCAATTGATCCTGCCCTAAAAGTTCAAGAAGCAATTACTACAGGGGCGGAGCAGAAAGCAGCTTCAGAACAGGTTGATGTACCTAAGATAGACACAATAGCATCCACTGATATGAATAGACCTCAGGATGAGGAAATCACCAAAGTGGATGAGGTACAAAAGGAAGCAATGCATGATCATCAGGTGGATGCATCGCAAGATTCTCCATCTCAAAAGGAAGCTCCTCTAGAAAAAGAAATTCCTCAACAGGAGGAAATACCCCAAGATCACCCTCTTGATGAAGAGCATCATGAGGAAGAAATAATGAAGTCACCATCTCCATCAAAAATAGATGTAGTTGCTAGAGATCAGGATGATCATCATGATGATGGTGGACGCCCAGGATCCTGAGAAAAAGTTCCTCCATGGCTTGTGAAAGAGATAAGCACAGATTCTGGATTAGAGATACATGAGTTTGATCTTTCAACATTATTTTTGGAGACTCTAATGAAGCCAAAGAGGAAGGCCAAGTTGACTTCGGCCATAAGAAGAGATCCTGCTACAAGCAGAAGGACCGCCTAGGTAGCCATTCCCACAGTTGACAAAGAGAAAGGCAAGATCACTCTAGATGAATTCCAGATTAATACAATAGATTTGGGATTCGCCAATGAGGATCAAGAAGGCCAAGAAGGAAAAGATATAATTGATTCATTGACCCAAAGGGTGAAGAGGGAAAAAGAGAAAAATAAGCAGCATAAAGAGCACATTGCTCAGCTGCATGCCTATATATAAGGGTTAACTAACCCTGATGATATTTCAAGTGATCATGCAGTCCCATTGACTACTATTTCCCAGGATGAGGTGAATAAATTGGATCTCATGAAGCATGAGTCATCAATAATGAGAAAATGGATGATATCCACATTTGATGGAGCGGAGGAAATAGTGAAAGCCTCTTTAAAGAGGTGGAATTCTTTAAGCATCTCAAGGAAGGAAGAAGGTTGACAAATTACAGATGGAGACAAGAAGAAGGTCCTTTCAGTTAGAGAAAGCATTGAGTGCTTTGGATGAAATAAAGAGGATTAATCCTCAGGTTCTCATAAGTAACCAAGTATTAAATAATAATACTGCCACTTTGATTGATATATGGTACAAGGACATCCAATTTGAGTCTGATGTGCTCAAAAGATGCAACAGCAAATTAAGAGACAACAGTATGAAGTTGCATGACATGATGTCATATGAGGCAGATGTCTTGGAGACCTTGGAAGGTGAAGTAGAGGGAAAGATTGAGAATCAAGATGAAGAGTTTGCTATTAAAGGTCTCCATAACAATTTCCAGCTAGTAGCTGATGACCCTCTAAATCACCTGACAAAAGAAGTCATGGACAAAATCATGAGGATCAAGGTCAGAGTGGAAAGCTACAATGAAACATCTAGCAGAAGGAGGAGTACATTAGAGGCTCTCTGAGGCAACTACCATATACACAAGCACGCCATCACCAAAGCAAGAACTCAAGATGGTGGGAAGTAGAAAAGATAGTACAATCTTATGAAAATATCCAGACATCCATGCAGGTCCATATACAAGGAGAAAGTCATCAAGATGATGAAGATTTGGGAAGCGATGATCCTGATGCTCCTGATGATGAAGATGAGGAACTTGAAGGATAAAAAGTAAATGAAGATGCAATACCAAGAAAAGACATAAGCATCTGATTCCTAGGAAAATAAGCAATTCAGATGGTTGCCAGCTGGCAACCTATGCCACGTCAAATGCTGACAAAGTCAAAGATGAATATCATCCATAGATCTTAAAAGATAAATCATGACTATAGGTCATTTGTAACCGCTTCCTCACCTTGTTCTATAAAAGGTGCAGGGATGCCTTATTTTAAACATTTGAAACTTAATTGAAATCTATTTGCTAAAGTATTCAGGGCTTATTTCGAAGTTGTTGTATACATAAATGTTCTTGCATACTTAATGAATGAGAAGACTGTTTCGATTACAATCCATCATAAATATTGAGTAATCAGTGTATGAATTCTTGATATGTGTGTTGATTTGCTGTGTCCCTTAGAGTGCATATCAGCTTGTATGTGTTGTCTTCATACCTTTCCTTTGAAGTTAGGATCGACTGTATCTAGCTGTGGAATGTCCTGGTGAACATATGGTTTGATTTCTTCTCTTCATGACTGTATCTAATGTGTATGTGGCTCAATAACTGAAGGTTCATCATTATTTGAAGTATTCTTTTCAATTTCTTATAATTTCAGAGTAATTCACCATCACAATTGCAAATAATGGATGATCAAAAGCAAATAGTAGTAAATATGCAGATATCTCGAAGATAACTAAAAATTAGTAGCATATTTGAGTTCAAGCATGTCAAATTGACACATATCATGCAAAGATTTAAGTACAAATATATCATCTAGAGAAATATACTGTGGAATAACATGTCTTTGTAGAATCTTATCACATCCTGTTGATGAAAGTAAGGCCCCAAAATGGAAAACAACAATGCACATCAACCACTGAGTAACGTCAGTAGGTTATGAACTAATCCACGGAGACTTGGGATCATGAGTTCTCTGAATTCATCGTATCTTTCAAGATGAGTAAATGTTGTTATGCAATTTTTATTCTATGTTTGCTTATGACTAACATCATGATCAACATAAATTGGCACTAGAAGGAGGGCCATAGGATGAGGATCATCATTAGTAGTTCAGGTGATGATAAAGATCGTAAGGTAATGCTCAGAAATTGCTAAATTTCCAAATTAGACGTAAATATTTGTTGTTCTAAGCTTGTACATGCTAATCATGTGTAAAGTTTTTGAGATCAATCATACATATTGTAAGATTTACAATTGATCATCATGAATTTGCAAAAATAGGCCTTGTCTCATGTAAATTTGCCCAAATCTTTGAGGTAGCTAGCCTAAAAACTTGATATCCCGTCATTTGTGACACATAAATTCAAATATCACCGCATATTTGCAGTATCTTTGCAAATATTCCATAAATATCCAGTCAGTATACTTTTCTGACCGTAGAAACTGCCTTTGCTAGTGAATTCCAACTGATCTTTACAATAATCCAGCCAATTCTCCTCAAAATTGAGAAATCCTGGCTCACAGGATAAATACCAGGTCTAGATCCAGTGGAATCTTTGACGAATTACCTGTTAGAGGTTTCAGACCTAGAACTGTAGATATCCATCACACTCCAGGGTCTAGTGCATCAGGAACTTCACTTGAACGTCCTCCTATAACTCCTATTGGTTTGCAAATACCTATAGGGTCACCTGTTCAACCTCAGCCCGTTATACCTCAAGTTCAACTTCCTCCAGTTGTAATGTCATTCTTTGTAGCAGAGTCACCTTTGACCTTTAATGCATATCACGCTTTACCAAAGAATCCTGAAAAACTCTATCCAAAATATCTTCCATATCAGGATGTAAATGATCATATCAGAACTTTCAAGGAAGCCTGTTGTAGAGCCAGAATTGAGCATCAGGACGTTGTATGCAGATTATTTCCTTTTTCCTTAGGGAAAGAGGCTTATAATTGGTATATTAGTCTCGGTCAGGGTTCTGTCGGATCATGGGACATTCTTGAAAAAGCTTTCACTGATAGGTTCAAGGTACCAATAGATCCTTCAATGAACTATCACCTATTTGCCACAATCAAAAGATTCGAAGGTGAACCTATTACCAATTTCAATGCCAGGTTCCATAAAATGTTATCCAAGTTAGTAGCCCCATATGTTGTAGCAGATGCTGCTATCAGGAGTATCTATTATTTAGCTTTAGATCCACTGATTTCCATGTTCATCAGAAGAGCACATCCTGAAATCATAACTTTGACAGGAGCTTTTCAGGAAGCTATCAAAGTCAATCAGTAGCTGGTACCTGCTCCAACACCAAACATAGCCTTTCCGACACTACCTGGATATCCTACATATCCTTCACAATATCCTAATGGAGCTATGGTACCTCCAGTAGTCATGCCAACACCATTACAGATATCTCCACTAAGTATCATGCCCCCTCCTCCTAATGGAACTGGTCAAATACCACAGTATCCAAGTCAGACACAAGTGCCTCAGGGTGCGGATTAGTCCAACAATAACCATGGATCCTCTTCCTTTTTCAAGCCTCAAACTAAAAATGTAGTGGCCAAGGTCCAAGAGGAGAAAGAAGAAATCAAGGAAATATCAGCTCAGCTAAGGAAGCTTACAACTGAGATTACTCACCCGAGAAGCCAAAACTTCTATTCTCAGCCCAATTAGAATAGAGGTTACACCAATGATAGACCTATTTATCCTAACAGGGGGTAAAACAACAATTACTACAACAATAACAGTGGTAACAACAATCCCCCTAGACAGCCTAGAGTATGGAACTCTAGGCCAAATAATGGTTCCTTACCATCACCTTTAGATAATCAGCCTCCTGGTGAAGCTAAACAGACTACTAGAGTCAATCTTGCTGAGGCAGCCCTCACTAATTGGTGTAGGATACACAATACTAATGCTCATGCAGAGTTAGACTGTCCACAATTTCAAATTGCTAACAGTATTTTCCAAACTGAGGTGTCCAATACTGTCAGAAATTCACATCATGTAGAAGGGAATGAGCTTGTTCCTTGTGGATATGATTCAGTCTTAGTACTAGAAAGTTACACTGATCAGTCTTATCAGCAGACTGTGTCATCGCATCAACATTATACCTAGGCATGTGAAGAATCAGCTATGGTTTTTAAGTCAAACTATGTTTTCCCCTTTGAGGATGACAATGAGCCATCAAATGAACATGAGGAGGTACATGCTTACCAATAGTAGTACCAGGGTAAGCACAATTATAACTTGAGAAATAATGCCAACAGACCTACCGATCCATTGACCTCTTCTTTACCTCTAAATAATTTCAACACACCTCCTGATTCTAAAGCAAGCAATAACCTGGGATTTCCCAAGGTTAATGCTCAATATCTAGCATCACCAAACACAACATCAAAAGCTTTGAGCATGCCTCATGAATCTGACAAGTTAGTCACCTATCTGGCAGATGAGATGAAAAAGATCAAAATTAGCCTATCCTTGTCAGAGTTGCTAAAAACTCCAGCCATTAAAAAAACATTCATGAAATCACTAGATGATCTTGCTCCCAAAGAGGATAGCCATTTTTCAGGTCAGCCTGGAGGTAAGGATCATGCTGTCAGAGATAATAATGTTAAAACTAAAGTCCCAACTACTGTTCAAGCTGCAGAGACCTCCCACATGACCTTATACAGAGATAAAAGTGAGTCACCTCCATTTCTCCTTACCATACAAATGTTTGGTAAGAATTTGCATAACTATCTAGTAGACTCAGGGGCGTCCACCAATGTCATTCCCTTGTCCATATGCAATGCTTTAGGGTTGCACCCTGCTAAATCTCTGAAGAAGGTAACCCAAATAGACAAAACATAGGTGAATGTAATAGGAGAGTTAACTCACATTCACATGCAACTGGCATCAGACCCTAGGATTCAGTACCATATTGACATTCATGTAGTTGACATACCTGATACATATGGAATGTTACTCAACAGAGATTGGTCTAAAACCCTCAATGGATATATGTCTACCGATTTTAGTCACATGTGGCTACCTTGGTAAGGTATACCAAACCAGATAAGGGTAGATGCCGAACCAAGAATGAAACACATGATCACCGAGTATAACAAAATAAATGAGATCATGTACATGAATGTTGAACCTGGAGTTTATTCCATTAGACCTCAGACTGTCAGAATAAAAGAGGTCCTGATGTATGATTTTCATGATGATCATGATCCTGACGATCATCCTCATGATGATAATGCTGAAGTTTTAAGACCTGTTCATGAAAACAAAACAAAAGTAGATCATTTCAAGAGCTTTGAAATATACTTGTCCAAGTAGGTAAAACACTGTCAATTATTGGATATACCTGTTCATAATATTTTGATTGATGGTTGGTGTAGATTACATGATGAAGCACATTCTGAGAAAACTTGTGAAGCTTGCATCGACATGCTGGAGCTTGAGCACACATGCGGAGAGGCGTCATCATCATCAGAGGTAAGTTCCACATATAGTGATGATGATCATACTGACTATTGTTCGTCTATCGCAGGAACAGGAGAAGATGTGAGTCAGAATGAGGATTTTATCCAAATGACAGAAGAAATTCTGGTCTGCAATGAGAATAGGAAAAGAAATAATAAGATCACTCTAGGGAGTGATTGTTTGATGGAGTCAAATTATGAGTTATCTGATGAAGACAGAGGCAATAACCTGACCAGATTTGAGGAGTTTTTATCAAGAGAAATTAAAAAGATGATAGAACAAGAAAGACCTCCACAAGATGCACTGACTAAAAGATTGTGTAGATTGCATGAGGCACCTCACTCAGAAACTGCTTGTTCACTATGTTTAAATATTTTAAGGAGACATTTAGTGCCTAGTTCAGAAGATCAACTTTCTGATGATGAAAAGAAAGAAGAAAAATCAGGTTCGCAGAAGAAAGGAAAGATGAAGTCTGAGAAGGCTAAAATTCCTAAGTTAAAATAGATATCATGTGGAGCAGCTGCTAGAGCTGCAAAGAAGAAGGAAGGCTCAGCTAGGCCTCCTGCTGAAGATAAACCATGGATCCTTAGATTTGATGGATCCAAGTCAAAACAAGGTGCTGGAGTAGGAATTGATCTCATTGATCCATCAGGAAAGTCCTACCTAGCATCCTACAGACTACAGTTTCCCTATACCAATAATGTGACAGAGTATGAAGCTCTAATACATGGGATGTTGTTTGCCCTTAAGAAAAAAGTAAGAATTCTGCATGTCTATGGAGACCTAGAATTAGTTGTTAGACAAGTAAGAGGAATTTACTCCTGCAATTATAAGAAGTTGTCTAATTATAGACACAGGGTGTGGGATCTGATTGAAGACTTTGATGCATTCAATATCACCCATGTACCTAGAGAACAAAACCATAGGGCAGATGCTTTATCCCAAGCTTCTAGTACCTTAGAGCCATTGTCTATTTCTAGTTTAAAGAGGTTTTCAGTAGAATTGGTATCAGTGCCTTCAGTACCTGATAATGTTACTAATCTCCAAGTATTCGACGATGATCAGCATATCCTGGATTTCATTTCCAACAGGGATATATTTGATGCTCAGATCATAGATGAGAACAATATAGAAGATCATGTTTGGGAAGAAGAGGAAATATTAGAGTTGCCTAGCAATAGGATTCCCAAAAGAATGATTGAGTTAGAAAGAGTCTTTGACCTGGATAACATGCTGAAGCAGAAGGATCTTCCAAAAGCTGATGGAGGACAATATTCACAAGTGAATATTGGACAGAATGATGACAAAAGAAATGTTCTGATAGGGAGGGTGTGTACAGAAGAAGAGTTAGAAGGAATAACATAGGCACTCAAAGATTACATCCATGTCATAGCATGGACTTATGATGAGTTGAAAACATATGACACATCAGTCATAACTCATACCATACCCCTCAAACCAGATGCCAAGCCTTTCAAATAGAAGCAAAGGCCTGTCAATGCCTTGCTAGAGCCTATAATTTTTGAGGAGGTCAAGAAATTGTTAAATGCAAGGATTATATTTCCTGTGAGACACTCCACCTGGGTGGCTAATCTAGTCCCAGTGAGAAAGAAGAATGGAGACATCAGGTTATGTGTAGACTTCAAGAACCTGAACAGAGCATCAGAGAAGGACAATTATCCTTTACCCTCCTTAAATGAAGTTCTGCAGATTGTAAATGGAGAAAAAATGATGTCATTCCTGGATGGTTTTTCTAGTTATAATCAGGTAATGGTTGACAAAATTGACAGACTAAAAACTGCCTTCACCACAAAGTGGGGGATATTCGCTTATAGACGCATGTCGTTTGGGCTGATAAATGTTGGAGCAACATTCCAGTGAGCAATGGACATAGCCTTCAGAGGCTTAATAGGAAAATGTATAGTCATTTACATGGATGACTTAACAGTATTCTCTAAAGATAGAGGAAACCATGTAGCAGATCTCATAAATGTGTTGAAAAAAAGTGAACAGTATGGGATATCCCTGAACCCCAAGAAATGTATATTTGGGGTAACAACAGGAAAGTTGCTGGGCCACCTGATAACTAAAAATGGAATTATCATTGATCCTAACAGGGTGGATTCCATCATCAAAATACAGCTTCCTAGAAGCAAGAAAGAACTCAAATCTTACTTTGGTAAGATAAATTTTGTCAGGAAGTTCATCACTGGGTTTGTTGAAATAGTTAGACCTTTAAATGCTATGATGAAAAATGATGCAAAGATTGAGTGGACATCAAAAGCTAGAGCAGCTTTTGAAGACATAAGGAAAGCTATATCTGAAGCTCAGTCCTGATTAGTCTAGACTACACCAAGGACTTCTATATTTACTCATTTGCTTTAGAGCATACTTCTACAGCAATGCTAACACAAAGGAATGAAGAAAAAGAAGAAAATCCTATAGCATTCATGAGCTGTCCATTCAGAGATGCAGAGCTCAGGTATATGGATGTAGAAAGACAGGCTCTTGCTTTGGTCAGAGCAGTGAAGAAATTCAAGCACTATATCCTGAGAAGTAAAGTGATTGTTGTGGTACGTGATGCAGCAGTAAAGATGTTATTGATGCAGAGCGAGTCGGGTGAGAAAAGGGCTAAGTGGATCACTATCCTACAGGAATATGACATGGATATCACACCCATGAAGCTAGTAAGAGGACAAGCATTAAGCCAGATGATATCAGAGATTGATCCAAATATCACAAGTCAGCAGTATGTTATTAATGAGAAGGACAGTGGAGAATGGTACTCAGACATTAGACAAATCTTGATTACTGGAAGATGTCCTTCAAGATTGCAGGCTTCACAAAGAAGGGCCCTAAAAATAAAGTCCCAGAAATATATGATGAAAGCAAGAGTACTTTTCAAGAAAAATTATGAAGGAATATACCTAAGATGCCTAGAGAGGCCTGAAGAAAATAAAGTATTATCAAAGCTACATGACAAGTTTGGAATAGCACATGGGTCATCCTTAGCCACAACACATGCAATCCCCAGGGTAGGATATTACTGGCCCACAATTTTCAAGGATACTGCTGAACATATTAAGTGCTGCCATACATGTCAGGTAGCCACCAACAGAGAGAGATATGCTGCCCAGCCTCTGCAGCCAGTGATGGAAGTGCACTCATTTGCACAATGGGGCATGGATTTCATAGGACCAATTAATCCTCCATCATCATCGGGCCACAGGTATGTTTTAACGATTATTGACTATTGCACCAGGTGGACCGAGGCTGTCAGCACCAAAACCTGCAGTGCAGATGATGTTATCAGATTTTTGGAAAGTAATATAGTCACCAGGTATGGGGTTCCCTATGCTCTGGTAAGTGATAATGGCTTTGCTTTTGCTTCAACTAAATTGTCAAGTTGGGCCTTTGATTATGGGATCATACTAAAGTTCTCATCCAATTATTATCCCCAAGGGAATGGATTGGCAGAATCCACTAATAAAAATTTGTTGAATATCATAAAGAAGTTAGTAGACAAGAACCCAAGGGAGTGGAACACACTTCTAAAATATGCCTTATGGGTAGACAGAACCAGAAACAAGGCTGCATTAGGAAACTCACCTTATCATTTAGTGTATGGGGTGGATCCCATCCTCCCTGTTAACCTAAAGATTCCTACCCTGCAGTTTGCCCAAGAGTACCTAGGCATAGACAATAACCAAGAAGTTAGGTTGCTTCAGCTGATGCACCTGGAAGAGAAAAGAAGTCAGGCAATTGATCAATTTTCCAAACATCAGGCTATTGTCAAATGCTGGTTTTACAAAAAGAGCCAAAGTTAAAGCCTTCAGGATATCTGATTTAGTCTTGATGTGGGATAAAGCCCATGAGAGGAAAGGAGATCATGGTAAGTTTGATAAATTATGGATAGGTCCCTTCCAAATTTCTGAGATATTAGGAGACAGCACTTTCAAGCTTAAACACTTGACAAGTGAGGATGTTCCATTATTAGTTAATGGACAATTCCTCAAACATTATTTCCAAGCCTAAATAGCTTCATGTCAGTCATGTGTATCATATTGTATATTTGTATAGTGGTTTGTACAGTGTCGTCTTGTTTTGTTTTCTTTTGGTTTGCTTGTTGAGTGTTTGTTTTGGGCAGTCAAGATGATGCAGCTCATCACCCCAGAAAATAACTAAATTGTTAAGATTCAAGTGATGAGAACACATTTATATATATAGGTTATGACTCATTTTAAGAAAGTACCTATGATCAAGTCTGTGATATCTTTTCATCAGGGTGCCTTTTCTTAACCAAAGTGATTTTTTCACAATGACTCACCTAACAGCCTTGGGTTTGTTGAAAATACAAGTATAGGTGTTAAGTGAAAAATTTAAAGGGACTCCCTTGCTACCAATGCAATCTCCAACCTAAAACAACAAGTGACCATACCTTGCACACTGAGCTTACATGATAACATCAGATATATGAAGTATAAATGTTGAAAATCTAAAAAATATAATAAAATTAGGCCATCTAAGTAACTCTACCAGGGCTATAGATGCATGTTAGCAGTGGGGCTATACTTAGGGGAATTGTATAGATAACCTTGCCGGGGCTATGAACGCCTATTGGCAGCAAGGCTCTATCCAGGTTAGCTATGAGGGACGATCTCCAACTATGTAGCTTAACATCAATTACTCATGTTTTCAACTTGCTTTCAAGATGAGGAGAATTAATCATTTGCACACTACTGATCCTTTGTTAGCATTGTTACCATGAGGACATTTTATCATTCAGAAAGATTATGATACTTATGCTTGAAGAGAGTTAGAATGCTATGTTAGAATGTGTTCACATCACTTGAATCATTAGAATTTTGGTGTTTTCTTTGGTGGCAAGTTGTTGTGTGGTTGCACAACATGCCCCATTTTGACTTGACAAAATAGGGACCCAACTTTTTATTTGGCTTGGCCTGTGTTTTCTGCTTGTTGGCACTCTGGTAAAAGTAAGTCAATACAGATGATCCTACATAGAGGGGACTGGGTAAGTCATCATGATGAGGTTAGTTTTTCAAAGTTAATATTTCATGTCAATAACCTCATGATTGGATAGGTTACAAAATTCCATGCAGGTTTGCCTTTTGGATCACCCTGATATTCCTTAAAGAACGAGAGTTATGGTGAGTCAAAGCCCTGGTCAAACCTGATATTCTGGGGGGAGGATCATATTTCTTAAACATCAAGTCATCTTCAAAGATCACCTTGATCCAATTTTATCACCTGATAAATCATTTATCTAGAAATTCAGAAGTCAATTTTAGGTGATAAAGGTATTTACCCTTCAAACAATGTCATATATTTTGCGGGGGTCATATTTTGAATATCACCCAATGTTCTGAATATCATCTTATCACAAAATATCACCCTAGAACCAATATGATGATGACGTTATATAATCCCGATGAGATAAGAAAATTGCCATGATGATGATGTCATAGTGCGACAACGATGAACCAAGTTATTATCTTGATGACGTCACCCTGATATTCCGAGGAACAATCACTTTAGTTCAGGGGGTGATATTATAAACATCACCAGACATTCTAAACATCCCCTGATATTTTGAATATCACCCGATATTTTCAACATCACCCGATGTTTTGACATAGGTTTTTCCACTTAAATGCGGATGATCATATTACACATGGAGAAGGTCATATTATACCAAGGGGGTCATATTCTCAATATCACCCAATATTCAAAATATCACCTAATCTTTAGAGATCACCCCGCTCCTTTTGTCGCCATGAAACTAAATGCCATAAATGCAGTAGGTGGTTCCCACCGATTACGAATGCGATATATACACATGGCAAGATCCAGAAGTTTCGTACAAGAAATTAGTAGTATTAATTAATTCATCTAGATTTGCCCTGATTTTCCCTAATTTGCCCTAAAGAGGAGGTTAAAAGTGAATTTACAGAGTCATTTTACACTTACTTTGCGATAAAAACAAGTTTTTACAGGGCACCAAGCTTTCAAACCCTCATACGACTACTTGCGGATGCATACGACATGCAGCAGAACAAAATACGTGAACATCACTAGTATTTGAGTCCCTTTCACATAATCATCAACATTGTCAGGAGAATAAGTGTAATCAAGTAAGTAATTGAAACCCCCCTCCTGTCATTTTTGCATGTCCAGGTAATATGATTTCTACTAGTTTGAAGCTGTGAACTATGCATGTTATAATGAAGTGATGATAAATGAGTATAATGTACATCACGCTGTGAGAATATGTTGTTATATGCATACATGAGAAATATGGTATGGTAAAACTGGTATTGTTTATTGTAGGAGACCATGGCGGACAAGAGACTGAGCAAGTCTGACACAGAATTTCGTAAGCCCATGTTCGCTCAACCTGAAGGTGTACAGTTTAAATATGGTGCCATCATAGATACACACCAAGGAAATACTGATTTGGTGGCATGGTCAGCTAGGATGAGTGATGAAAAGAATAACACCTTGATGGATGCAGTCTTCATGTCAGGAATGTGGAGTGCTGCAGGTTTCCCTTACTCTATGGAAGCTCCAGAATTAATTGTTGAATGTGCAAGGAACTACAACCCATAGACCAGAAAAGTAGAGAAACATGGTAGGGTTTATGCTGATCTATCTATCAAGGGGATTGCAGCCACTTTCAATTTGCCATTAGGAAAGAAGGTATCTAGTATAGCTCTGAAGAAGTTGCAAATTGAATATGAGAATAACAAGAAAACCGCTAGAAAGAGAATGTATCAATGGAGGGCGAAGAACAGTCCCTATCCTGCGGCTGCCAAGTTGCCAGTGCATCTGTATAAGTTTGATTTCAATGATGAATACCAATATATGATAGCTCTACCCAGTAGAGTGCCAGGCCAGCCTGACGCTGGAAGTTTTAAGGATTGGATGTATGGGTCATCCTCATGTGTGTTTATACAGACAACAAGCCACTGTGGGCAAAAATGATAAGTGATGCCCTACATGATCAACTCATGAACCTAGGAGGTCTAGAGTGTGCGTTTTACATGACTTCATATGTGGTATATTCATGTGCCTATAAGGGTACATTTGATGTACTTGTTACAGAAGGAAAGATTGGTGGCACTACAACTGCAAAGAGTAAATTTCCTCCCTGCTTATAAACTAGTGAATGATGCATTTTCTATGCATCTGGTCAGGATAATGGAGGAAGACAGGACTAAAAGACTAAGCATGGAGGCTCAAGAGATTATTTACAGGCATGGTGTCTGGTTTATACAATATGCTACTTTCTCCTATATCAGGATAGAGGGTTTTGAAGGTCAGCCCCTCATGCTCCCTAGGTATCCCATTGATGCAGTAGTGTTAATGGAGTTTATGAGGCAAATATCCACAATATTGGATGCTTACAAAGCAAATAATAAGATTCCACCAATATTGTTTCTAGTAACAACGGGCTGGTATATATGCCAGGATTCTGAAAACATAAAGAAAGCCATAGCTAGCTTGAATATGATGAAATTATAGCCATTCCCACTGGCAAGATCATATGATCCATATGGCAGGATGCAGAAGATCATGAGGAAACTCATCCATAAGAGGCATCTTCAAGATTTCTGGGTAGATTGTGAGGATGAAGCCGAAGCTAGAAGGAGAAAATACCAAAGGCTAACTCTCAACCAAATCAGGACCTTTGATTGCATCCCAGTGCCTACACAACTAAAGAAGGATGATGGCAAGATCATGGCGGATGAGTATGAAGAGAAAAAGATATATAATGACATAATCTCAGCACCTGATCTTACTCAACTTGAGGATATTTCATTGGACCAATTTACAGGTAGGATGCTGCAGCTAACCCAGTCTTGGGTAGATGACCAAACAAATGCACTGAAGAAGAAGGGTGTAGCCCTTATAGTTGAGAATAAGAAAAAGAGACAAGATATTCCTGATGAGGAACATGATGATTTCCTGATAGAGAAGAGGAAATCTAAGGGAGAAAGTTTCCCACCTCAGCAACAACAAAGCAAGAGACCCCCCAAAGGTAAGAAGATTGATAATGAACCTAAAGGGGTGATAATTAAGAGAGTAGTTATAACAACTGAGGATGCGTCTACATCAAGATAGGCATTGGCCTCATTAGCATCGCTTCCCATGGATAAACAAAAGGCTAAAATGATCCAGAGGCCAGCGGTCGAAACTAATAAAAAATATGAGGAGGGTCAGACATCACAAAAACAAATGGAAGAGAATGTTCCTCTTGATGAAGAGCCTGCAGAAGAAGAAGACCCAATGCTCCTTATTAGAAAAATAAAAGCACCTTAGGTGATGGCCTCTACACCTAAGAAACCAAGAACATCCATGAGAGGTGAGATAAGACATGACCCTATAATGTTGAGAGGAGCAGGTAGTGAAGTGTTCCAAAAAGAACTGCAACATAATGCACCACTCCCTACCATTGTTCAGTTTAAGACTGAACAATCTGAAGAACAAATGAAGGAAACCACTAGCACAAGTCAAGGAGGTCATTTATCATTAGATGAGACTGTAGACCTATTAGATGATGAAGTGGTAGACAATGTTGCCTCGCAACGAATGGAGACTCTTGTTGCTAACACCCGCATAACACCACAAGGAACACCATCAGTACAGGCAGCAGTGTTAGAAGAACTAAAGCAAGTAGAGCTGGAGAAAGAAAAGAGCCCAGAAAAGGTAGCCCAAGAAATGTGGCTTGATAAATTAGTGGATCAGGTAACTAGTCCCGAAGTAATAGATTTAACACATAGGGAGGATGTAGTACATCCTAAAAATCCAGTGGGAACACCTGAGAAAATAGAAAATATTGAGAAAGTCAAGCTTGTAGAAGTGGAAAGCCACACTGCAGATATGGGTCAACAACAACAAGATACATCTGCTGAACCCAAAATAGTGGAAGTACAAGAAAAAGGAGCAGAAGAAAAGGATACATCAATTGATCCTGCCCTAAAAGTTCAAGAAGCAATTACTACAAGTGCGGAGCAGATAGCAGCTTCAGATCAGGTTGATGTACCTAAGATAGACACAATAGCATCCACTGATATTAATAGACCTCAGGATGAGGAAATCACCAAAGTGGATGAGGTACAGAACGAAGCAGTGCATGATCATCGGGTGGATGCATCCCAAGATTCTCCATCTCAAAAGGAAGCTCCTCCAGAAAAAGAAATTCCTCAACAGGAGGAAATACCCCAAGATCACCCTCTTGATGAAGAGCATCATGAGGAAGAAATAACGAAGTCACCATCTCCATCAAAAAAAGATGCAGTTGCTGGAGATCAAGATGATCATCATGATGGTGGTGGACGCTCAAGATCCTGAGACAAAGTTCCTCCATGGCTTGTGAAAGAAATAAGCACAGAGTCTGAATTAGAGATACAGCAGTTCGATGTTTCAACGTTGTTTTCAGAGAC